>JAREYC010000004.1:75426875-76665000 GCA_030015325.1 Cryptoblepharus egeriae
TTCTACAAAGACGGAAATGAAACAGCACTTTTTCTTTGCAGCATGCCCTTTCTGCTAATAGTAGGGACAGCCCCAAGTCCAAGTCCTTATCATACTTGGCCTGCACACCATTCCAGAAATCTTAGAATTTCCTGTTCCCATTCACCATTAGTGTAGTCATCTGAATAAGGAAAGCAAGTGTGACTGTTTCTATGTCTTTAACAGCAGATTGATCTACAAAATTCTTATACAGCATGAAGGTCACGCCAAATTTTTATTCTTCTTATTGCAGAACAAACATTTAACATATTTGGATAGGGCCTGCTAAGATCTTCAAGGGCTAGAGGGGGCTGAGTAAGACCTATCTCTTGGGTTGCCAACTGACTAAGAAAAAAAATAGACAGATGTGCTCCTGTGCAGCTTGAACTGTAAAAACTAACAGATGATGCATTTCATGGCATGGGAATGTTGGGCATTATCAAAAGCTACCTGTAGGGTTTTTCATCTTGAGCAGTTGTCTGACAGGTAGACATTTGACAGTTGTGGCTATTCCTGTCTACAAAACGATGGGAAGAAGCTGTATCTGTTTAATTTCTGCTTGTCATGTAACTGTTAATAGTTATGAATGTAAGTTATCTTCCTTGCTTACATGGAATCTACCAGAAAGCTCTCTCTCTCTCTCTGTATATCATGTACTATGTACATCAAGATGTACTATGTGCTATGTACATCAAGAGTCACAGTCTTAAGCCTTGATGTAAACCACAGTCTAAGTCCTATTATGTACATGTACTATGTACATCAAGAGTCACAGTCATAAGCCTTTTATTGCTCAACGGTGCTTAAAGGATATTATTTAGCAAATGGGTTAGGGAGGTTACCCAGATGCAGGAACAGTCTTCACAAGTACAGACAGGCCTACCTCTCCCACAGTCCAAGAGGGCCACTCCCAACAAACACAGGCATTTGAGTTCCAACTCCATGTAAAGTTGCTAACTTCTTGCTCACTGGACCAAATGGCTTCTTATGTGTGTTGCTGTCACTGCCAGGAATGACTCTGATGGTAAGTGGGAGAGTATCCTTACCTGACACATTGCAGAACCTACAGTACTTATTGTTTTGTCCCCCTTTAGATCTGCTACTTGAGTTCTAAAACCTATGTGTAGACCAGTAGCATTATTGCCACCAGATGAGTGACACCACTACTCACCAAAATGTTTAAAAAAATATAACATGAATATAACCATCATGTTATATATCAATTGAGTCAACTTTTAAGTAGAATGCAAACTTTCATTGCATTCTGCCTAAATGACGCATCAATTGATATATAACATGATGGTTATATTCAAAAATACCAATATTAAAAATGAAACAAACTGTTTCATTGCATTCATCGTACAAAATATCATTATTCTATTAAAGCTTATATTGGGATTTCCACACCCATTGCCCAGGGTGTTGCCCTGTTCAACTGCATGGAAGAATCGACATTATAGGGATGATGCACTGATACCTGATGACACAAACCTATGTGTCCTAAGGTCCTATGCCTGTCCAGGCATCAGTCTTCAGGATACAGCTTTTCTTCCTGCAAACCTAAACGCAATTTGCTGGAAGTAGGCTCCATTGAACACAATGGGGATTACTTTTGAGTAATGGTTAGGATTATGCTTGCAAGCAATTTATGTCTTTAGCTTGCATGCAAAACCTGTATGCAAAATCCCAGCTCCACCTGTCACTATGTCCCAGAAAAAAAGCTACAAGCCAATAATTCAACTATGTACTGTATATACAGTTAAACACTCAATTGGTTTTACTTTTGAACTTCCTAAATCATAGGCCATAAAAGATGCAAGGTCATAAAGATAATGCAGTATTCTGTCTCAGACACTGAGGCTGAAAATACGTAAGTAATTGCTTTTGAGAGAGGTTTTTAAAGTGGTTTGCAAATTTTAGGGCTGTGGGTGGCGCAAGCGGTTAAGGCACTGTGCCTGTTAACCAGCAGGCCAGGGTTCGAGACCTGGGTCGGCCCCACAAGACAGGGTGAGCTCCTGTCCTTAGCCCAGCTCTGCGATGCCAGCTGGATCCAATCATATTGGCTTTGCCTTTCCATTGGACTAATTCAGTGGCATGGAGAGGGGGGATTTGCTGCTTGGGTAACAGCCTTTCCTCCATAACAATCCAACCCAGGCTTTCATGCTTCATATGCAGCGCCGAGCGCGATACCATAGTCTTCCAAGACTGACAGAGACCTGCTTTTTTTTTTTTTTGCAAATTTTCACATGAAAATTTTCACGTTATTGATTCTTTTCTTTGATTCTGTTGTCACATTTCTCAGGGGAAAAAAGTGCACACAAAAGCAGCAATTTCCCATTGGAATCATCTTCATCTCTGAAAAAGTGATTACTATTTTTCTCCAGCCGCAATTTCCGTGGCTGGAAAAAATTGTAATCACTTTTTCAGAGTTATATAAATACTGTCGATAGATAGATAGATAGATAGATAGATAGATAGATAGATAGATAGATAGATAGATAGATAGATGATACTTTTTTAAGTTAAACTTTGTTCATTGTTTTTCAGCATAACCTATTAATGCCACAAGGTGGCAGCAGAGTTCTTTCACTTGGACAAATGAAAGGGCAAGATTGCTTGGACGGATAAGACAAAAATGGCCCTTTTTGCAACTTTATTATTGTTTAATTATTATTATTTAAAAGCCCGTAGACTAATAACAGTTTATTTAAAATCCTAGTAGACTATTTAAGGACTAAAAGACTATTTAAAAAACTAGTCTTTATTTAAAAGACTAGTACCAGTTTATTATTTAAAAGTCTAGTAACAGCCTGTAGCTATTGCTTGCGGAGGTACAATATGAAAACCTCAACCAGTAAAAAAAATCATACACTTTTCCAACATCTCATCTTCCTATATATTCAGTAATAGCCAGGATGTTGAGCGTTCACAGTTAGAATGTTGATAGTTCCCTCTCCTCAGCCTGGTAGGTTGTGGAAGGTTGTCCAGAAGATGTGGACAACCCTACATACAGAATAAAGCGTTTATGTAGACAGATTTCTATACTGCTTTTCCAATGCTCAAAACAGTGTACAACATAAAAAATAATGCAGTACAGTAGAAAAAACACAGTACCTGGCAATAAAATGTATATGCATTGTGACTTTGCTCCTAACCTTCACCGAGAGAGTTGGTATGTGTTTGAATAATATAGCAATTATTTGAATAATATAGCAGTTTTGTATATAGCAACATAGCAATTATATTGCAATTTAATACCATAGATATTTACTTATTGTACCATACCATACTAAATACCATAGATATTTACTTACTTAGATTCTATAGATATATACTTATCAACGAAGTACATTTCATTGATACCTGAAATGCAGGATGGGGTTTCCTTAAACTGTGTGATTGTTTCCACACCAACCTTTTCTTTGTTCACTCATTTTTTTATGAAGAATTCCTATAACGAAGTCAGGTTATTACAGTTTAGTGTTTTCTATATTGTCCTCCTGTGTTTCTCCAGATCTAATACTATTATTTAGTAATAAAGTGCAATTACAGCACACGTATGCTGGCTGCTGACAAAGTTGTTATTGATGGTTTTCAGGGATCCTATCCTTTTAACAAAAATTGTCCCAGTTCTGTTTCTCTTTCTCTTGGGATGAGATGGGAAGAAAAGAACTTCTTTTTATTTTTTTAAATTACTGCTTTATTTGATTCATTTTTATTGTTCTTTTTTAAACAAGGAAATATTACTGTTTTGCTCTATACAGGGCAAAGAAATACGAGACAAAATAAGCTATGAAAGCATATCCACTACATTAGAATATAAAGGCCATGCAGAATGTGGAATTAGGTGCCAAATGTCACCATTCTGAGAATTTCAACTTTAAAGGTCCACGTTTGTAGTCCATAAGACTGAAAAAAGGAGGTCAAATCAGATATTACCTCCTTTTTCAGTCTTATGGACTACAAACTTGGATCTTTAAAGTTGGTAGAATGGTGACATTTGGCACTTAATTCCACATTCTTCATGGCCTTTATATTCTTGCACAGAAGTAACAAAAGGTGGTTAGGAAATGAATCAGGACTTTTAGTGGTCAGTAGATGGGATTCAGTGCCTTGCACAGTTTTTTGTCCCTTGCCATGTAGAAACAAAGTAAATTATAAAAAATAAGTAAAAATTGTGTAGACATACATACAAAATAAGGAACCAGATAACCTAAATACCTGTGGGAAATCAGAACTAATTTTTTCTTTGCTAAATGAAAGCTGGGATTCTCAGGATAAGAGAATTTCCCAATTAGCAACTTATTCTGTAGTGCAGTGATTTTCAACCAGTGTGCCGCTGGTGTGCCGCAGATAGCCCATTTTCACCATTTTCACTGGTGTGATGTGGATAGTCCTCAGGTGTACCACGGGAATTTGGGGATTGACATTCATTAATAGGAAAATTGGGGGATTTGAACAGTCTGGTGTGCCTTGTCAATGGTAAAAACCATTGATGGTGTGCCTTGACAATTTCAGTGCCTTGTTAAGTGTGCCGTGAGATGAAAAAGGTTGAAAATCACTGCTGTAGAGTGTGGCTGTGGAATCACTGCCTATAGATCTCGGCTAATGGGAAAGGTAGACTAGGAATCCTCCTGCTATAGTCTTGCACCACATTCATTAAAAAGAAACTCCAAATAGGCCTTGTCTGTAGAGGCATGAAAAGCCATTGTCCACCTAGCACAGGTAAGGGGTTAAATCCAAACTGAAGACCTCTAATACCCTCTTCCATATGTGACATATTTCCCCATTTTCTTTGCTCTCTCCCTTCTCACGCCATCCCCTCCAGAGTTCTGCAATAGCACTAATGTCCCCGAGGTGGAAATCATCAGCCTTCTGGGGGAGCAGCTGCCTCTGTACCAGCTCCGGGCAGACACGGTGTTTGGCTATGACCACAGCGATTGGATTCGCACACCTCTTGTGACCTCTGATGCTGCCAGCCACCTTACACCACAGCAGATTGAGGAAACCCTGGAGTATTTCCGTAAGTAATCCCTGAGGGCAATCTGAATATAATGGCGGTAATAATACTAGTATATTTACATAACACTTTTTCGTCAGCATTTACAGCACAGTACATTCATTATTTTGGGCAGTTCTTAACAACAATCTTATAAGATAGGCCAGTGTTTCTCAAGGTTTTTACTTTGCCGTAGCACTTTATATGGTTCACCTATGCAAAGTACTACTACTGCTACACTATACATCATCACCAGTTACTTCTGGATTGGGAGGCAATGTGACAAGCTCCAGTAAGAGGCTCAGGGTGCTTGGAAGAGCTTTTTCGAGCATGGAGGATCATACTTTGGAGCTCTGCCCATTGGTTACATCCTACCACTGTTTGTTGTGTTATGTTCCTGGATATATTGCCAGGTGGCAGGTGTCCAGCAATCCTGCGAATTACCACCATTGAACTCTAGTACCGCTAGTAGTACCCATGTCACTGGTTGAGAAAACAAAACGGTAGGCTATTATTAACATCACCGTATTATGATGGAAGGGACTGAGACTGTGAGTGGCTCGCTAAAGCTCCCTTTACCCCATTAATGTGGCTATACTGAGTTTTGTGCAGGGAATTTCCAAACTTTTGTCTCATGTTCTTAACTGGATAGCGATGCTAGCTATACCAGTTTATTGCCTCCAGTCTATAGGATCACACAGCTGCTTCTAAATCCTGTTTATCATTAGCATAGCACGTTTAAATTTTTCACACATTTTCAAGTACATTTCAGTGAGTTGAATCTAAAGAAATGGGTTGAATCTAAGAAAATGGGTCCTAAACCCACTCTTACATGTGGGGTCCATTGCATAGAATAGGGCTTCTATTCTATTCTTTGCACTAGGTTTCATGTATTGAATCTGTATTGTGAATCCTGATTAAGCACCGTTGAACTCTGGTGCAAATTTGCAGTTACTTACCGAAGTCACATTAATTAAATTAATTAATTAGCATTCATTATCTTTGGCTACTGCTCCATGGGTATATGAACTAGAAGTGCACAATCATGGGCAAAATCCAGAGTAACTACAGGGAGTCCTTGCTCCAGTGTAAGAACAACTTACTCTGGATTGCAATATGAATTTCCCATAGGTTTTCACTAGGTGGTGCAGTAACTATGGGTGCATGTAAAGTCTCTTATGTGCTCCCGTAGTTATGCTGGATTTGGGGGCATAAGAAGTTCCATTGTGTTTAATGGCTCTTACTCCCAGGAAATTGTCTTTCGGATTGCAGCCCAAATCTCCTAACCACATTCATATTTTTGTTTTACTGAAAATTAACTTTCTCAAGAAGCTGAATGTAACATAGGGATAAGTTGCTTTCTTTTTTCTTGCTGGCCTCGTTCCTGTGCCTTCAATATATAGCACTTTGATCTGTGTTAGCAAATGATAAATGTTATTTCCATTCTGTGAAATACGATGGAGAAGCATCAAAGCAGATCTGGCATTAGTTTCTTCAAGCAGAGTTTCTTTTGTTGGAAAACTGTATGGTATTTGTTTTCCAGCACGAACACCACAGGTGTTTTGTAGCTTCTACGAACACTGATCTTTAGCTAATAACGCAGATCCATTGTAATCTATACATGCTGGCTGGAAGAATAGTTTGCAATCATAGGCTTCTGTTGTGGAAGCCTGGAATTCAGAATTTAGTGGTGAAACTCTTCCTGGTATAGAGATAAAGAAACAAGAAAACTTCCCAGGCTCAATTTCTATTAGTTTCTAAACTTTCTTGTTAAAAGGAACAGTAGTAAAAGTAGAGCTGAGCCCTAATATGAAGTATGGTCGTGTGACTCTCATTAAACCTACTGGATGGGTATATAGTGATACTGGTGCCATGTGGAGCACTTCACACAATAAACCCATAAATAAATAAATCCAGCATGCCCCATATCCTCCCTCCCCGGCTCCCCATTTTCAAGTTTGTGGGTCTGACCTCACAATCCGATGAGGTCAAGTGATTTCTTACAATTCAAGATACTTAAAGTCCTATGCATCCTATGCATATGCATCATAATCCTATGCAAGTCTGAATGGGTTAAACATTGCGTTAAACTTTTTCCTTTTAACTGCTTTTATGACAGTACACACAATACACATCCTATCCTGAGAGTAAGCTTCATTGAAACTAGTGGGATTTAGGACACAACCCGATCCATCTCTACTCAGAACTAAAGCCCCATTGTATTCAATAGGTCTTACCCACAGGAAAGGGTGCTTAGGATTGCAGCTCTAACTTCCCAGTAGTCTTGCATAGGATTGTGCTGTTAGCTCTTTAATGTTGCTTCAACCACTGTTGAGCCTGGGAGTAAGCACAGTGCTGAACTTCTGAAATTAAAAAATTCAATTATTAAAAAACTTCCTGCCTTGAAGGAGGGATACTTTGCACATGTTCAGAAGTAGTCTTCACATGCACTCAACATAATGCAGGGTTGATTGCATTTTCTGTTAAAGTAAAGCCTTGCTGACAACTCTGTTGGTGGCCCTAAATCTGCATTCTTCTTACTACCTCACCTCATCACAGCAAGGTCATTAGGAGCTAATCTCGTCTTAACAAGGTTGGTCCAGGAGATTTCCGGACTCCTGTAGAACATCCCTGCTATTTCTAAGTGGTGACATCTTCTTACTGTCCTAGTCATACACCCAACCGAGCTTCTCCCCCTCATTCCAAGAGAAGCCTGGATATGTTACAAAGTGGGTCTACCTGTGAAGGATGGTAGGATGTGCAGCACCTTCCCATTAATTCCATCGGAAATTCAGACTTGTGACTGTTTTCTCAACGTCTGCTTTCCATATGGAGGGACATTGTATAAATGAAGGGGCACACAATTGTATAAGTCTGAAGTGCCCAATCCTATGTATGTCTACTTAGAAGTCCCATTATAATCAGTGAGGCTTACCCCCAGTTAGGCTGCCATAAACTCCAGTACCTGTGCTGGCCTGAGGGGTCTCATAAAAGTGCTGTAAGATACTTCTGCACCACTTTTGGGGGAGGGTTAGGCCAGTGCACAGACATGCGCTTGCCTCCCTAGATCCACACGGGAATGGGAAGACCACTGCGTTATGCTGGCCCAGATTAGGATTGCACCCTCAGTAAGTAAATGGAACATGAGTTCTATATGTTGTAGTGCACCCTTATCTCTCCCCAGAGTGTTCCAAGGTGAGGGTGCACAGAACGGGTGTTGTTCCTACATAGGTTTTTTTCAAAGTAGCCCAGCACCTCTGATGTTATAACACCCTGGTGGTCCTGGCCCCTGTGATGCCTGGGGATTTGCTTGAAGGTACCCTAAGGCCTCTGGAGGCCCTTAAAATGCCACTTCTATTAAAACCAGGAGTGATTTTTAAGGTCCTCCAGAAATCTTAGAAGCACTTCCGAAGGCCAGGAAGGCCGTGTCTATCTTCTCCAGCCCTCAAGGGGAGACAGTGAATGTGGGCGGCCATGGGGGTGGCACAGTTAGGGTAGTGGTGGCATGCCCCCAGCCATGCCACCTGGAATCACTTATACCCATGAACCCCTCTTTGTGAGTACATCACTGACCTCAAGTAGTTAACAGTGCTTAATAAGTTGGAATGGCTCTGTCTCCATACATGTGTCAGCTCCAGTATTGGGAAAAGTATTTGCAAAAATAAAAATAATTTTAAAAAAATGTGCAGTGGTCGTCAGTGAAGGGAGCATTTCATATTCTGATCACAGGGCTAAAGGATTTGGAAGGGGATCAGCTGGAACTAACTGAAGTGACATTAATGCTAGCCCTTCTCAATCGTTCCCCATCCAAACCCACACCATTATCTGTGCCTCTCTTATACAACTATGAGCACAATCCTAACCATGTCTACTCAAAAGTTAGCTGCATTGTATTCAATGGGTCTTACTCCCAGGAAAGGGTCTTCAGGATTGCAGCCTATGTGTGATTATACAACTGTATGTGTGATTATCTGCTTAGCTTGTCTGGCATCCCAGATCAGCAGTTCTGTAGAGTGTAGACATATATGTATCTACCTTATTAAACCAGACTATTCCTTGTGTTGCCCAGTACTGTCTATTCTGACTGGCTGATGTCTTGCTCAGTCCTAAAAGACTGGTGAGGTTCAGGAGCAAAGCTGGGATTTTCTCTATGGATACTGGACAATGTTTGCTCTGTTGCTGCCCTAAAACTACTCCTCATAGATCTATCCTTCTCATTCCCTTCTCATTCCCATTGCTTCTTTCTTTGGGATCAATGAAAGGATGGTGAGATTTAAAAAAATGAGCATTGCAAGAAGAAGAAGACAAGCTTTGGTCCAGGACGTGCAAACCAAACTCTCAGAGTAATCTTCCTTTGTCGAGAGCTCTCGGGGGCAAGTCAGGTTGTATTGAGGTCCACAGACCAAAACAGACAGCTAATTTTGGAAGAGGATTGCCTTCCTATGTGCCTTCTGTCTATCTCTATTTATGTCTATCTATATCCTTCTTAGCTATGCCTATCCTTGCATTTCCATCTGTGCGGAACGGATAACTTTCTATATCTACTGATGGAGATTCTGCCCCAAAGTCAGCTCTTCTCCAACGCAAATGTAAAGTGGTGGCAGAGAGGTGGACATAGCCAGTCCATTAGGGCATAACTATCTGCCAGAATAGTTGAAACCCCATTGAAATGAATGGGAATTGTGCACAAACACAACAGCATTTTGTACAGCTCTTGTTTATTTCCGCAGGGTTCACAAAAAAAGAACTTACCAGAAAATTAATTTATAGGTTAATCAGAGAGATATGGGATGGTGTTGGGATTTGCAACCTCGGAACACTAGCAAATCTCTAGCCAACCCATTTCCTACTTGTCAAATTATCTGTTATGAGTCCTCCAAGGAATCCTACCAGCACCTCCAAATTCACAGTGTGGGGTCCGGGGGAGATTCATACCCCATCAAGATCTGTGCTTCCATTTAAAGCATAAGCTATGGTTGTGCTCACTCTTCCGTCTTCTGCTCTGCTGCCCTCCACTGCCCTTGGTAAAAGCTCCATCCCGCAAGTGAAAACCTTCTCCATTATTAAAGGCCAGTGTAAATTATTCAAGGCTCTTTGAAACCGTGTCACACACTGTCCGTCTGCTAGAACTGTGGGGCTGCCAGAAGTGCAAGGTTGAATATATAAGCAGGGTGACCAGATGCCCAAACCACAAAAGGAGAACAAGGTCTTAGACTCCTCTCAGCCTGGCTTTTCCAGCAGACAATGGCATGTTTGCCTACTCACGAGTAAAGCCACAATATTGGGCACTTTCACTTTCCCCCAGATCTAAATGCATATTTTTAGTTTGGTTTTTTGGTCATGACTTTTGATTGTAAAAAGATATTTCAAAAACAATATTTGCATTGGGATTCTGCTCTTCAATACGAATCCAACTACATATGACATGATGGGGTACTGCACACCGCTGCAAAGTTCAAAATGAAGCCAAAATGGAGGACATGGAAGCCCTTTTGGAGGACACCTGGATAGGGGACTTAAAAAGAGAACAAATCCAGAAATTTCTGGTCAATGTTCACCCTATTATAAGTCAACTTGAAGTGGTAGGCTGGCCTGATCATGACCCAACATAGAATTTTGTCAATATAGAATTTTGTCCTCCTTTTCTTTGTGAGCAGGCAGCGTGTAGCCATCTTGTAATTAAAAAGTTATATGTCATAAATTATTTGAATAGTTCTAAATTTAATAATAAATACCGTGTTTAAACTAACCACATTAAAGCTATATCCATGAGTGTTTTTAGCTTTTCTTTTGTCATGTCCTACATTTTTTGGGTGTCCTACATTTTGGACACTACATTTGGTGTCCCCTTTTTGTTTATGATATATGGTCATCCTGATACAAACAACATCAGTTCAGTGTCCTTTTTTGGCTGGGGGGGTGTGGTGGGGTGGGCGGACAACAGCAACACTGGTTTGGCTAAAAATTTGTAACTGACGACGGCTGCAATCCTAAAAGACACTTTCCTGGGAGTAAGATCCATTGAACACAATGGGGCTTACGTTTGAGTAAACATAGTTAGGTTTGTGCTCTAAAGCTACATGAAATTCTGCTGCTGATTTGCACAACATACTGCTTTGAAATAGCTCAACATCCAGGCAAATCCAGAGTAACTACGTGAGCATGTAAGAGACATTATGTGCACCCATGGTTACTGCACTACCTAGTGAAAACCTATGGAAAATTCCTCCTGCAAGCCAAAGTCACCAGGGCTGTGGGTGGCGCAAGCAGTTGAGACGCTGTGCCTGTTAACCAGCAGGCCAGGGTTCCAGACCCTGTGGGATGTTGAGCTATTTCAAAGCAGTATGTTGTGCAAATCAGCAGCAGAATTTCATTCTTGTGGGGTCGGCCCCACAAGACAGGGTGAGCTCCTGTCCTTAGCCCAGCTCTGTGACGCCAGCTGGATCCAATCATATCGGCTCTGCCTTTCCATTGGACTAATTCAGTGGCGTGGAGAGGGGGGATTTGCTGCTTGGGTAACAGCCTATCCTCCATAACAATCCAACCCAGGCTTTCGTGCTTCGCATGCAGCGTATGCAGCGCCGAGCATGATACCATAGTCTTTCAAGACTGACGGAGGCCTGCTTTAAAATCCAGAGTCAACTGTTCGTACACTGGAGCAAGGACTCCCCGTAGTTACTCTGGATTTCGTCCATAATCCTTTTCCAGGCTTATGCAGCAGGCCAGTGTGGTGCTATTAACACATATTTCATAGATGTGCTTTGCTCATTGGGCACTTTCCTCATCTTTCAACACCTCAGGTTAAAATCTTCCCATGTGGATTTCTGTTAATAAAGCCAATGCAAAGTCAAAAAAGTAGATCAGGAGTTTTTTGTTTTTGCACATCAGTTGGCAACCCTAACATGAGTGTAAGAAGATCACTACTGGATCAGGACAGGTCAAAGGTCCATCTGGTCCAGATTCCTTTATCTCACAGGAGCCTCCCAGATGCCTCAGCGAGAACACAAGACAAGAAATCTAGATCCTGGTGACATCCCTTGCATCTGATATTATGAAGTAGCTTGCTTCTGAAAATCAGGAGGTTGCACACTCCCATCATGGCTTGTTGTAACCCATGATGGCCATTTCTTCTATAAATCTGTCCAGTCCCCTATTAAAGGACTCTAGGCCAGATGCCATCACTATATCATGTGGCAAGGAGTTCCACAGACTAATCACACACTTTTTTCATTTTTGTCCTGACTATTTTCACTAGTTTTGATAAATAAATATTTTCATTTTTGTCCTAACTATTTTCACTAGTTTCAATAAATAAATATTTTCATTTTTGTCCTATTTTCAATAAATATTTTCATTTTTGTCCTAAATATTGTCATAATTGTCCCTCCAGTTAGTGACTGTCCCACAGTGCTTGTATTGTGCAAGAAAAATAACATCCTTCTATCTGCTCTGTCCCTCTCCTGCATCATTTGTTATGTCTTGGGGCACAAGCCTATGCATGTCTACTGAGATAGTAGTCTGATTGTGTTTGTTAGGTCTTACTCCCAGGAAAGTGTGGATGGGATTGCAGCCTCAAATTAGTACAAAACCTGGAAGCAGTGGTTGTGCTAGCTCAAAATACAAGACTATCCACACTTTCCTGGGAATATTCTCTCTTGACTGTAATGCAGGGTGACCATATGTCAAATGAAAAAGAGGACAAGGTGCACCCAAAATGTAGGACACTGAAGAAAAATGTAAGATGTGCCAAACTACAAGCTAAAAACACTCATTGTTATTGTTTTCATGTGGTTAATTCAAACACAATATTGCTTATTAGTAAATTTAAAGTATTATATATCTATTTATAGAAAATTGAAAAGTGACTGACTGACTAATTGACTCACTCACTCATCAATGTCCAGTCAAAACCACCAGACTAGAAGCATCAAATTTGGGGAGGGTATTCCTCTCATGATGTAGCATTCACTAAAAACCGATTTTTAGAAATTCCAATCAAAGCAGGCCTCCGTCAGTCTTGAAAGACTATGGTATCGTGCTCGGCGCTGCATACGCTGCATGCGAAGCACGAAAGCCTGGGTTGGATTGTTATGGAGGATAGGCTGTTACCCAAGCAGCAAATCCCCCCTCTCCACGCCACTGAATTAGTCCAATGGAAAGGCAGAGCCGATATGATTGGAGCCAGCTGGCGTCGCAGAGCTGGGCTAAGGACAGGAGCTCACCATGTCTTGTGGGGCTGACCCGGGTCTCAACGCTGGCCTGCTGGTTAACAGGCACAGTGTCTTAACCACATGATCAAAAGGGGGTGAAAAGGTATACAATGCGTTTTTGTCCCTATACTTTATGTTGAAGAATTGTTGACTGATCAACGCCCAGTCCCAACCCCTGGACCTAGAAGCATGAAATTTGGTGACCATATTCCTTCTGTGATGTAAGGAACCTCAAAGAACCAATCTAGTGCCCGGTGGTGCCTGCTGCCAGTGTTGCCCACTGGTTTGTTGCCCAGTGATCAGTGGTGCTTGATGCTCTGCAGGGATGCCTGATGCTCGGTAGTCATGCCCAGTGACCATTGCTCACTAGTGCCTAGTGGTGCCCACCAGCTGGTGATGCCTGCTGCCGGGTGGTGCCCAGTGCCTGGTGTTCTTGAAATTTTACTCCCGCAATGACGAGTCAGTTCCTCTAGTATTATATATATTATATATAATTAATTACAAAAAGCTTACATGCTGATTGCTCACAAGGAAAAGGAGGCGATTGAAGATATTTTTTTCAGGACACAGGGCTAAAAACAGAGGACATGTCCTGGAAAAAGAGGACATATGGTCACCCTGATTTTGAGTAGACCTACCTAGGCTTGGGCTCTCAATCCAGAGCGAGGCTGCCATCCTGTCCACACTTTCCTGGGAGCAAACCCCATTGACTATAATGGGAACGATTTCTGAGTAGACAAGCATAGGGTTGGGGCTGTAAGTGTGATGGCTCAAAACACACCCTCCCATTCAGAAATACTGCATAAAGCTGGAGCTGGAATGGACTATTCCACAGCATAACAAGGGAGGGAGGCTAACCATTCTCATCCTCCTACCCCTACCCTATTGCCTTATTTCCAGCCTCTCCTGACCCCTTTAATTTCCAGTTGCTACTTTTTGGCAACAATTTTTCTTCCCTGTGACTAGGTGGTGGGGATGCAATTTTCCAGATGCCCCTTTTGCAAACCCCCCCCCCCTTTCTCAGGAGGTGCAAATGGGCTGATCCCCAGCAGGTGGAGGGCAGACTCTATAAATAGGTGTGGGTTGGAGGGTGGAGAAGCTGCCTGGCAAGGCACTGCAGGGAGAGGCTGCAGGTTGGGATCTGGCTCTGCAGGCAGGCAGGGCTGCTCCCTGATGCAGGGCTAGATCTCTCCTGGTGCCTTACTGGGGAGAGGGGCTGTCAGCCAGCCTCATGTTGCCCACAGAGGGAGGGAGCTTGCTGGGCTCTCAGGGGATGGAGTTCTGGACCAGCCCTGCTTCTTATGATGAAGTCAATGGGAACACTGAGCTGGCTGATAATGTGGACTTGATCTCCCAGGAGCTGGAGGAGGGTAAGGAAAAGGGGGAAAGGCTGGGGGTGTGGAGGAGGGCAGAAGGGGAAAAGGGGCGTCCATATAGGGTGACCATATGTCCTTCCTTTTTTTAGTCTTGGGTCCTAGAAAAAAATATTTTCCTTGTGAGCAGGCAACATGTAGCCTTCTTGTAATTAATTAATTCTATGTACATTAATTCCACACTTACTTGAATCTAATGTGCATCCTAAATTTATAATCAAAACACATTTGGTTGAAACTGGTGAGTGTTAGATTTGAGTAAATACAGTAGTTTTACATTTGATAATTAATCTAGTGTTTAAGCAGATGAAAGCAATATACTGGTATATGAGTGTTTTTAGTTTTTATTTTGTCATGTCCTACATTTTTCCTGGATGTCTTACATTTGGGGGGGGGGGGGGGCTCGTCCTGTTTTGTGGTTATGTCATCTGGTCCACGTTTCTCTAGCTCTTGGTTGTCAGCTGCCTTTTTTCTCGTCCTCCTCAGGAGGTTTATAAGGTTATGGGAGTGGAGTGTTGGGGGGGGGGAACAGTCCCTTGTCTGTTATACTGATGCAGTTTTGGGCATGCTTTCTCCATACCTGGGCATTGAGGTGGGTTACTGGTGGATGGAAGATCTGCCCGGATTCTGCTTTGGCCATGCCAGAAATGGGGCTGTGATCATATGGACTGATCAAGCTGGTTGTTGGTGTCCATAAACCCGTATCTTCCAGGAGGGTATTGGGAAGTGTGGCCTAGTTTACTTGTAGAGACTGCTTTTGTTGTTCCTTTCCCACCTGGTGCTCCTGTGGGTTTGATGTTCACCGGACAAATAGTAGGTGGCTGCTTCCCCCATCATGCAGATTTGGATGTGCATCACCTCTCTTAATTTTGGTGCCTCTATCCTTACATGACAAAACCAGCTTGCCTGACATGTATCCTGAACTTGTGGACATCAGGATGCACTTCAAGGTGTCCCCATGTCCAGCCAGTTTGGTGGTTCTAACCTTAAGGCAGTCATGGGCATCGGAAAGAACCTAGCAGTGTACCTAAGCCCTCCGGACCCTGAAATCCAGGTATCTAACCTAGGGTTGACATAATTCTCTTCCACAAAACTGGGACTGGACCCACTGTCACACTTGCCAGTATGTGAACACAATCCCGCAAAATTGGGGTTGTCCCTGTTTTTCAGGACATGTGGCAACCCTAATCTAACCTTAAGACACCATTCCTCATCTGGAGATGAGCACCCAGGGACATTTAAATCTTACTTGTATACTAGAACTGCAGAAATAATCTTACTTTATGTACATTAATTTTCTCCTTGTCCTCCCTTTTACAAAAATAAAGTTAGGAGAAGAAAACACAATAGTCTCTGGACCCACAATTTATTGCAGATCTTTTTGTTAGGATGATTGGACATACCTGGATAGTTTAGGATATTCACACGGGGACAGAGGGTTGAGTGAACAAGGTAACACCCAGTTTTCAAGGTTCATGATAATGTACTTGTAAAGCCTGTTAGGCTTCTAGGCTTTTTTTGCCCCAGGAGCAAAGCTTCTGTTCATACCAAGTGTTCATAAAGGCAATCAAATAAAAATAAATTGAGCCATTAAAAGATTCTGGAGAAAGGTTTTTAGAGGGCTGTCTTTCAAATGGAAGAGAAAGCATTTGGCAATTTTCATTAATAATCATACAGAAATAGTTTTTAATGGTGGGGGGAGGTTGTCCTGGCCAATGCGCAGAGAAATGGTTGATTTGATTGAATTGTTTCCCGATTTAAGAAAGAGAAAATTATTTCAGAAATAAGATTTTGATCCAGTTAAACTACTCCCTGATCACATTTATAAAGAACAATAGACTTCTAAATGCAGGACAGTTCATTTTGATGTGGGAAATGTTCAATTTGCTGTTAAAAACTGAAGCATTTATGTGTAGGACCTCTAGACAGACTTATTTATTTATTTATTTGATTTGTATTCCATCTTTTTCCCCAAAGGGCACCCAGGGCGGCTAACCATCAATAAAATAATAACAATAAATTATGACTAAAACATTAAAATACAATTAAAAACCATATAAAAATGCTTCCAAACTTTATTTGCATGAGATTGTCCAATGAGTGTGCATTCCTATTTCTTTAGGGGGTGTCGGCCAATATTTAGGCTTCAGACTTTATGGGTTTCTTAGGTGTGCGTTACAGTGTTGGAGGCAACAAAATTTTTGGAAATACAACATGCAGGTTAAAAGAATCAGCATTTGATCTGGCTAGATGTTCCTGTTGAGTGGTGCTTGGGAATAAACCCAGATCTATTGGTGTGTAGGGCGGGAAATAGCTTTGTGTGTAAAGTGAAGATAGAAGTTCATATGGTTGAATTCACACTCGCTTCATTGCTTTATTACTCACAACTGGCACTGGGAAGTGCCTCTATTGAGAAATCTGGTTAAGGTTCTCGGGTGATGGGGACAACTCTTGGGTTGCATTTTATGTGTAGGTCTCTTGAGTGTCAACCAGGCTTGTGTGAACAGTCCTCCAGATCGTTAATTCTATGATGGCTTTAGTGATATGAGAATGTCCATTTTGCATTAGTCGTATGTATCCTAAAAAAGAAACTTGGTTAGTTGCCTTGGAGCAGATTATCATCATCGTTGGTCACCCAACATTTAACTGTGATGGGCTCAGAGGTGTTTGATTATGTCCCATAGTTAGGTAGGTACCGCAAATGTCCTGCAGCCCATGCAGGTGATCAAATAAGCTTCCACATTCAGTGGTACATTAGCCCTGTGTACCTTTCTTCAGAGTCTTTTAATAGCTTAATTTATTTTGATTGTCTTTCTGGCAACGTTTTTGTCCCTTGGCCATATTTGTGGAAAAGTAGAATACATGCTTGAAAAACAAAATAAATGGAACTTTTTGGATAATTCCAAACTTTATTTGCATGAGATTGGATAATGAGTGTGCATACTTTTTACTTATTGGCCAACATTTTGTGTTGGCCAACATTTAGGCTTTCATGGAACCAATCCTAGTTTCCTATTTTCCCCATTTGTTTCAGGTATTGTGTCTCAGCTCTCTATTTAATGTGCCAAGTATGGGCTTGACTGTCTGGCTGTAAAAAGGATCAGGATTTTTTTCATTCTCTTCCCCATATGTGCTCCCTGCCCACTAGAGTTTACTATGATCAGATAGTAGCCACTTATTGCTAATATGAATTAAGACCATGCATGTTTATCTGGAGGACACCTCCTCCTCCTGCAGTATGACGTTGGACACTGTGGGATTAGTGATATGGAAATTAGTGGGATGGAAAATTCCTTTTTGCGGAGATTGGGAAGCTGCATTTTTCTTCATGCACAAAGTCTAATTTAACGCTACACATAGGTTGAGAAAATGTAATTTATCTGCTGTGACCTTGGATTTGGTTTGGGGCTTTTTCTTGTTTTGGGGCCTCATAATCTTACCTTCTTGATTCACAGTTTATGGAGTTATCTGTTCTGCTGTATTATTGATGATTTGGGGTCACCTTGGAAGAGGAGAGCAAAAGTATGTTGGATAGAGAATTCCATCATGGACAGAAGTGGGTGTTAAACCTGTATGCTGGTTATCTCCTCTGCTAAACTCCACAGTTCCATAGTCGACTCCACAGTGAAGAGACTTGTATTGGATCATGAAGCCTGTTTAGCCAAAGCTCATGACTTCAAACCTTGGCTGAAGTGGGTCAAATCAATGGTGTTCAAAATCATTTGTAATGTGACATGTTTAGATGGAGAAAATGATTTGCTCTTGCTTAGTTGTTCTTCTCAGTAGGATTGAGAGTCTTTACAAACCTTTTTGAGGTGGGACGTTTTGAGAATGTATTCCCCAAATATGAGAAAGGCCTCCCCTCGAAGTTGTATGGGATTATTCTACGACACAACAGGAGTAACTTGCATTATACCGCCACATTAGTACTCTTCTTGCCTAGTCATATTTGACAACTGTGTTGGAGGGCCTTTGTGTGATGGTCAAACCTCACTTCATGGGAAAGAGCTAATTCCCCCCGTTTACAGCTGCTTTCCCAAATCTTAAAAAAATACATATTTATTAAATTTTTCATATATACACCAAACTAAAAAATATAGAAGATACACAAGAAAGAAAGAAACAATTATGAAGTTACATAAGATACAAAAATGGTTGCCAGATCTCCTCAAACATGTCCATTCGGCATTGCTTTCCCAAATCTTTTGGTGGGGTTTGAAGTGGTGAAAGATTAGACCAGAGCACAAACTATTTTGTAGTCTGGTTAATTTATTTCCTAAATTAAATTTATGAGAGGTTACTACTGGAAGGTGTGAGTAACCTTTGCTTTTTGTTTTAAAAAAACAGCTTTTCTAAGCCCTGAAAATGCTTCCATTTGCGGTTGTGTTCAGTAAGCGCCAATATGGTGTACCAGATTGAACCAGCAGGATGGATTAGAATTGGGGAAACTGGGCTCTATAACCCCCTTAACTCATGAATCAGAAGTTCTCCCTCAGTTGAAACTGGTTGTGAGAATAAATTAGGAGAGGGTGACCTATGTATGTCTCTAAACCCTTTAGTGAAAGGGCAGGATGTAACAGGAATTAAAAAATCATTACAACCTCCCTGTACGGTAGGCCAGAACACTTGAATTCCACATTATTGTTGTGTTTCAGAGAAAAAATCTATTTTCAATTTTGATTTTCGGACGTCAAAGCTATAGTGTGTTAATATTTGTACTTCAACGTCTGAATGTTTTCTGTGTGGGAAATTGTTGAGGGGATGCGCTTGATGTTCGATGTGGCTGGGCAGGGAACATCTTAGGTGAAGGAAGTCTGTGCATGCGCGGTTGGGTTGTTTATCGCGGCTCTGCTGGAATTCACGCTCTAATTATTACCAATTATGGTTCAGTTGGATGATGAGGTGCCAGAGGGGTTCCCTATGGAGTAAGCATGCGGGCTAGAGGACTGTCATGGCGCCTTTTGGAGGCGTGTACGTGCCAGTCGGCATGTCTAGAAGGGAGGCAGGATTAGCTGCCTTGTTAAAACGGCAATTGAGAAGAAAAAGACAGACTGTTCTCCTGGCTGATAGGGGGTCATAAACCTTTGGGTAGGCTTGAATCGATTGCATAACATTTTGCGTCCAAGGACAGCATAATGGGATTTCACGTCATAGTCTCCTGCTAACCTACTTCTTGTGCATCAGACAGTGCCCAGGAATAGACAGGTTTAGCTCCGTATGGCAACAGGCGGTGTTTATTAATCGGACAGCAAGCTGTGGTCTTCATCATCAGGAGGAGGAGGAGGAACTGAGGCGAGCAGAAGGCCTTGTGTGGGGTTATGGCTTTGAATAGAAAGCAGGAACGCAGACACTCCAGAATCCCTTGTTCTTGAGAACTAGATTTCCTTTTAAGTTAAAAAAAAATCAAAAGTTGATTTCAGCAAGACAGTGCAAAATGCTTCATTAAAGGCGTTAAAGGTCCATAAGATAAAATTATTTCTGGAATGGGGAGATTTTGTCCCAGTGGAGTTGAAAATAGATTTTCTTGCCATAGGTTTCTTGCCACATATGTTTGATAGACTCTGAAGAAGTTTGTGGGAGCTGCTGGATTGTGGAATTATTCCTTAGCTGTTGGTATTAAAACTTGTGTTGGAAGTTAATTTTATCTTTTCTCTCACAATAAAGCAATTATTGGTACCAGCAGTGAGGTGGAAGCAGTTAAGGTTGGAGAAACCCACCCAATAATGTTTCTGCGAAGGGGGTAAAACTTCATTCGGCCTTTTCGGTGGGTCAGAACAACATCTGATGTTACCATAAAAACTTGAATCTATCTACCTCTCCAAATCTTACTTGATTTTGGGTGCAATCCTAAGGTGTCTACTCAGAAGCAAGTCTCACTGTATTCTATAGGACTTAGGGCTAAATCCATAGCAGTTACGGGTCCACGCAGTTACATCACCCTCTAGTGTTATCTTATGGGAAGTCATCTTAACTGCTCCGGAGCAAGGGGCTTAATTTCACTTTAGGATTTCACCTTAGGGTGTTTTCCAAAACACACTTTCCTGGGAGAAAGACTCCTTGAACACAATGGGGCTTACTTTTGAGTAGGCATGGTTAGGATTGTGCTCTTACTCTGAGGAAACTGTGTATAGGATTGCGGTCTTAGTTTCACTCCAATTTTACAAATGCTTTGGCATGAAAGTTCAAGATGTGTTTAGAACCCAAAGACTGATTCATCTGGAAAATCTCTAGGAAATGGGTCAAACTGGGATATAAAAGGATGCAATATGGACACTTGTTGATGCTTCCGAGAATCAGTGGGGAATGCCAGCATTGGAAAAAATCTGATTAATTTTTCCTGAGTGTAACGGTATTGTTTGAATTGCTCATGGGTTTCATGCCACACACACAAACCAAAAGCGCATGAGCCACCTGACCCTTGGCTAAGGTGCCTGTAAGAGTTGAGTGGGGGTTGGGAGGAGAGAGAGAAAGAGAAACATATTAGATTAGATTGATTAGAACTGACATTGTCCTTGGAGAGAGGCTCAACTGAGCAAGGTTGAGTGTGTGGAGTAGCTGTGCACCGGAAATGTCTCTTCCAATCCAATAAAGCTCTGACTCTGTTTTTCAATTCTTTCTTTCCTGCTTATGACAAGCTGTTTCTTGCGCGCGCTCTCTCTCTCATTCTGTTCAATCTGTTCCTTGCATCAGAATGTATCCCTGCCAAGAAACAAGTTTAATAAATGCAATTTACACTTTCATCTTAGTCCTGAAACTGCAGCGAGAGATGTTCACAATGCCTTTAGAAACACTTTTGCACCTTTTTCCTATGCTGCTTAATGTTGTGAATGTGTTATGAGAAGCACTGAATGTGCACTCCGGCTTGCATAGATCATGCTTTTGAACTATAGATATAGAAAATACAAAAGTAGTTTGTGCAGCTCAATGTCTTGACTGCTAGATTCTTGATCTGTTGATTCTAGATTCAGATCTCAATTTTGTCAACTCATTGAGTGACTTTACAGAAATTAAAAGATCAAGTCTGTTGCAGCTTCTTACATGTAAATTTTTGTTATGGCAACATGGACTACTGTAGATACCAACCCTGATCATAGAGTTGGAAGGGCCCCATTGGATCATCTAGTCCAACCCCCTGCCTGTAGCAGGAGATCCTTGTCTTGTGAGGACCCAGGTCTCGAACCCTGGCCTGCTGGTTAACAGGCACAGTGTCTTAACCACTTGTGCCACCAGAGGACTCCACTATTTCAGGTGCATGATTTTGCCAGCAGTAATACATTCTGAACACAGAGGCCTTCCACTTAAGGTGCATAATTGATTCAGGTCACAGAATTAAGGTTTGCTTGGTAAAAATTTTGCTTAATTGCATAATGAATTTTGACAGTTCATCGCAGGAAACATAGTCCTTTAATCCTTTATTGAACTGCATAAATAACATCTTTTTCTTTCTTTATTTTTCCCTATAGTGCTCTGTTCTGAGCGGGTTGGCAGAATCACCAAGACCTACCATGATATAGATGCTGTTACCACCCTGCTGGAAGAGGTATCCCTCCACTTCTGATTTTTCATCTAGTTCTGTGGATCGCTTTGAAATTTTATTGAAAATCAGTGTAGCATATTTAAGTGATAATTTGTTTTGGATGCAAATACTGTACTGTGGCAAGGTCTAGAAGCAGTGGCAGAAGTTTGTAGGTGTAGCAGAATTTGAGACATTTGTTAAAATGAGAATTTATACAGAATAAACTTAACAAAATGCTGATATTCTTTCTCTAAAGATGGTTTCTCACATTGCTTTCTTTGACCTAATATAAATCCTGAAACTGTTAGTCTGTGACTTTCCCAGTATTCTGAATACTGTTTTTGTGTTAAGGAATGACTGAGGTTGCAATCCTAATCTCCAGTTATGCTAATCCCCAGATCAGCACAGGATTTATGCTGGGGTTTAGGCCAGTTAGGATATGTGCATTAGTCCTGTGCTGATCTGGGGGTGTCACTAAAGTGGTGTGAGACACTTGTGCACCACTCCTTGGTAAAGCCAGTGCTCAATCATGTGCTTGACTCCATCACCAAAGGACTAGGAAGACTGATGAGTTGTGCCAGTCTAGGTTAGGATTGTATCCTTAATTACTGGGGGCTTCAATTCAGTGGGTAGGAACAATTCTATCAAGATCTTAGTCTGGAGTGTGCTTGATCAGGAAGGGAATGAATGAGATGGCAGTGGGTATTGCAGAATGAAGTGTGTTCAGGTAAATGAGAGATCTGATGGGTGTGCATCATTCTCATTACAGTCCTGTTTATCTTCTCTCTTGCCACAGAAGGAGCATGACTTGGAGTTAGCAGCCCGCATTGGGCAGTCATTACTAAAACAGAACCGGCGCCTGTCGGAACGCAATGAACTCCTTGAAGAACAGCTAGAATTAGCAAAAGAAGAAGTAAGTGATCCTTTTTCTTAGGTAACATTTTCAGGAGCTTAAAGGTTGGCCTTGAGGAAGATTAGAGAGGCAAGGCCTCCCATGGAAAGAAATTAAAAAGTTTTGGGGTGGATGTTGGGAAGAATTTTCTGGCAGAGAATGGCAGGCCTCCGTCAGTCTTGAAAGACTATGGTATCATGCTCGGTGCTGCATACGCTGCATGCGAAGCATGAAAGCCTGGGTTAGATTGTTATGGAGGATAGGCTGTTACCCAAGCAGCAAATCCCCGCTCTCCATGCCACTGAATTAGTCCAATGGAAAGGCAGAGCCGATACGATTGGATCCGGCTGGCGTTGCAGAGCTGGGCTAAGGAAAGGAGCTCACCCTGTCTTGTGGGGCCAACCCGGGTCTCGAACTCTGGCCTGCTGGTTAACAGGCACAGCATCTTAACTGCTCATATGTGAATGGGGGTACTTAGAGATGTTGCTGTGAGTGTCATTGTTGGAGTTATTAGAGAAAGCCTGGATGAATGTTTAATCACCATAGGCTGGCTTGATATGCAAGGTTAGGGGAGTACTAGATGATCTTTTAAAGTTACTTGTAATCTTCTATTCAAGGTGTCTGTTTCAAACTGGTTTGCTCCAATCACATGTAAAGAGAGTGATGGGTTCACAAACATATACAAACTTAAAACAAAATGCACATGATTCAGTGCAGAGTTCTGGCAGTTGAGCCAGTAAATACAGCCAGTTCTAATTTAATTCTGCTTGGTAGGTATTGGAGCCAATTATATATGCAAGCTGTTAAATTCAAGTGTCTTCAGCATCTTATGTCTGATTAATATACAGAACAGAAGTGAGGCCAGACCTGAAAATAGTGATATATCTTTGTGTGTGGATTCTCTTTTACAGTCACAATAAAAATAGAAGAATTGTAGTAGGAGGTGACAGAAAGAAACTCTACAATGTTTAGGAAAATTAGAGGCCATTGTCTATCATGAGCTAATATGTAATGTTGCCTTAATGCTTGACTGAATTAGGCTTGTCGGAAAATCATGGAATTACTCATATTTGTGTTAGTCCAAAATCTAGACCTGCATAGGTGGGAAAGAAGCAAATAGGAAATCCAGTCAAAGGTAGCAGCAGTTGTGTTGGGTATGGAAAACTGTTGTCAAACATCAGAATAACCTGAACCTCCTAACAATTCTCAGGTAGGACAATTACAGGGATATCAGAAGAACTGTCCCTATAACTGACAGTTGGGGAACTCCTAAAATTGCCCTATGTAAGGATGGTTGGATGATCTACTCAGATTATTCATTGTGGTCAAGCTTCTCAGAACAGCTTCCCCCCTTACTCTCCTTCCTCTGCTGTGCATGGAGAAACACTCAATTATCTTAGCTTCCCACTTATAGTCCTAAAGAAGAGGGGAGAAGCCTGTGTTTGGTGGCAGTTGAGTCTTAGGACACTATAAGGACTTGTCAGTCAGGCTCTTGGTTCATCTACTCAGTATTGTCTGCACTGACTGATTGATGCTCTCCAATGGTTTCTGATATGGTATTTCCCTCCTCAACAGGAGATCTCAAGGACTGAAGGATCTCCATGTGAAGTCTATATCACTGAACTATTGCTACTTCAGTCTATACACTCATTAACGCTTCATTAAGTGTTTGTAACAATAAGGCTTTGATTCATGCAAGAGACCCAGAAAGCATAGCCTTTGCCCCATATTGACTGTGAATTCCCCAATCCCCCAAGAATTTGTTTTAGGAATATATAGGGTTTTCTGCAGCCGATAATGAATTCCCTAACAGTGGAGCTTTCAGGAAAGCTGAGGTTGGCAAACAGAACCAGGACATATCAAGGACATCATTTAGCATAATTGTTTTTGTACAGATTGCAAAAAAGAATTGCAATCTTTGAAGGACTGAATCTATTGAAAGGAAAAACACAAAGTCATCTACTGGTTATCTTTTAATTAGTTTTCATTGATTACCCAATGCTATACTAGGTCCCAGTCTGGGGTCATTATGGCTGATGTGCTGTTTTAAAGGAATAGTACATGCAAGATGCTTTGGTTTGAGTATACATTAAAAAAATCTGCTGGGAGTAATAATGGAAGGATACATGCCACAATCCTAAACATATCTACTCAAAAGTCAGCCCCATAGTGTTCAATGGGTCTTACTCCCAGGAAAGTGTCTTTAGGATTGCAGCCACAGTCTCTGTAGACTGATTCAACATTTATATACGTGGCCAGTCTCAACATCTGTCTATCACTTTTCAAATTAAATGTTCACAAAGTAGTTTACAAAGAAAAAAAAATTAATGGCTAATGGGTCCCTGTCCCAAAAGGGCTCACAACCTAAAATGCATACGAACACCAGCAGAAGCCACTATAATAGACATTGCTGGGGTGCAATCTGCATCCTGGCTCCCATCTATCTATCTAGATCCCATGTGTGGATCTAGAGTAGAGACTTGTTAGGGCAAGAAGTTCTTACTTATTGTTTAAGGGATTTATACCCTGACTTTGCCATGCAAATGCCAAAGTCAGTTTACAGAGCTTTAGTTCCTTACCTCCTGCTGTCTTCATAACAACCCTGTGAGGTAGGTGAGGCTTAAAGTGACTCACCCAGGAAGCTTCATTGCCAAGGAGGAATTTGAACCTGGATCTTCCAGGTCTAAGTCCGACTCTGTAACTACTACTTCAGCTTGGCTTTTTCACCATCTTTTCAGTCAAGCGGCCTTTTGGTTTTACTCTGCCCTTCCTCCCAGCTCTTCTTGCCTGGTTGCTGGTCCCTCCTTGAGCATGATTTTTCTGTTCTCCCTTCACTTTGATCTGAATCTGGCTTCAGCTCCAGAACACATGAACCAGTGAGCCACCAAACCTGCTGTTCAGGGCATGAGATTGATTTATATCCTGTCTCATCAATAAGCTGTCAAGGCAGTGTACAATACAAATAATAAAACAGATTAAGAACTGCAAAGATAAATAGCAAATGACAGAACAGAGCAAAAATACATGCTGAAATACTAAAACAAAATAAAACTAATAAAGTGTTCTTAGCACTGCTTAAAAATTCACTGTTAAAATCCTAGCCCTATGGAATCAGACTACAGCAGCAATAAAATATCAGCTCAGGTGAAAGACTTTGACCATTAAATGATGTGGGGCATGCAAACTTGAGGTTAACTGGCCCATTTTTCTCTCTCTCCATCTTCAAGATAGCTCAGCTGCGCCATGAGATTTCCATGCGGGATGATCTTCTGCATCTCTACACCAATAGCACAGAGGACAGTGAGCCGGCCTCGGAAGTCTCGAGCCCGTAAGTATCCAGATGTGATGATGGGGTAGGGAAAGGATACTTTCTATCAAATGGCTACAGAGTAGAAATGTGATGAGAGGATGTGGGGCAGGAGGAAATGAACCTACTTGGAGGCTCTTTCATAAATTCTGCACTTGTAACAAAAAGGTGCTTTGGTGTGGCTTATGACCACAGCGAAGCTGTTCAGCCTGTCCTTGGCTATCATAGCTATGACTCACCACCTACTGTTTTGGCCATAGCAAGTAATCCCATGTGTGAAGATGTTCAGTTAGAGGGTCAACATGTACCTGCTGGAGAAGATCTACAAAGATCTACTGCACGAAGGGGGTTTGGACTAGATGACTTTGTGGATACCTTCTAGCTCTGTGGTTCAAGTGGCGAGAGAGGAAGTGCCATAGCCTACATAAGATTGTGTAGCCTATATACACAATAGGAAGTGAACACAAGAGTGAGCAAATGGTTTTGTCTAGCAGCCATTCAGCAGGGTTTTCTCAGTGGTGGATTCCCTGCTTGCACATTAAACCCTGTGGATGCTCAACCCTGAAGGCCACAGATGCAAGGCTTTTATCAGATCTTCATGCGGCATCTGTCCAAGGAGATCAATTTTATTCTTTCAGTAGTCTTGGGAGGAAGAATTAAAACTGGAAACTGTGAGTGGCCCAGAGCCATCTAGGGCTGGTGGTACAAAGCCATTAATGGCAGAGAGGGGATTTGAACTTGACTGTTCCTAATTCAGTTTCAAACATGGTAGCAATAACACTTGCATCATGTTGTCATCTGTGCGAATGAGAATACTTAAATGTTTAACAAGGCTGAGTTCTGCAAAACATATATAAAATCTTAAATCTTATATATCTTAAGTCTCTCCCTTGCAATCTCAAGACTGAGTAACTGTAGCTCGAATACATCTGGGACTAAGGTATGAAAGTTGACCAGTAAAGAGGTTAACATTAGGTGCCCAGACAGAACTGAGCCATGACATTTTAGTCTTTGAGAGATCAACCAAGGAATCAAACATGTGCCCCTTCTTTTCCCCTTCACGCTCCCTGCATTTGCTGCAGTCCTCTTATCACCTTCCTCTTCCAATAGGCTACGAAGGAATGAATCCTCCCTGTCCCTGCAGCACTGTTTTCAGTATGATGCCCTACAGCAGAAGCTGAAAGGGTTGGAAGAGGAGAACCAGAAACTCCGCATAGAGGTAAGGAGCAAGTCAAATGTAGTGGTCAAACTCCATTGCAAGTATGTAGTGGGACAGGATGCATTGTTAGGAAAAATGGGAGGACAAAGGCTTGTGATGATGGATTGATAGTATTTGGCCAAAATAATGGTATTACTAGGACCATTGATACTATTGGTATTGGTTTTTAGTATTTGTACCTTTTAAATTGGTGATTTTCAACCACTGGTGTGCCACAGATAGTGTGCAGGTGTGCCATGGGTATTTGGAGAGGGCCATTTATTAGGAAGGCAATTCAGGGATTTGAATCCATGATCAGCAGCATGCTGTGCCTTGTCAATGGTAAAAAAACCAATGGTGGACCTTGACAATTTTAGTGCCTTGTCAGTTTGGCGGAAAATTGGCTTTAAAGGCTTCATTTTTCTTTGGGTTTTGTGTGTAATGCTGCATATCCATCAGGGGGTTCTTGAGGTTAGTTGATGCTGAGGTATCAGGGCAGTAGTTCACATGGTAAACTATGCTTTTGGCCTCAAACTACAATCTAGAGATTGAGAATGTGCAGAGGCTGGTTTTAGAGAGTGGCTTGTTGTCGCGGGGGAGCTACTATTTTTTCACATATAACCAAAATGATGTACACAGTAAAACCCAGTGGTCTATGTATATTTCTGTCCTAGGTCACAAGCATCACCACTGAAACCAGTCAATATGAGGAGCAGGAACAGAAGCTGATGATTGACTGTGTGGAACAATTTTGTAAGTTACTAATGTGAAAGGAGAGCTAGGAAAGGAGGGTTTGGGTTATGTCCCCACTATGAGTCCTCTATGTGGAGTCTCAAATTAAGGGTTTTTGAAAGTATGGGATGGAGAACCTGTATATTTGAGTATAGCCCCCCAAAGCAGAGTAACTAGAGGAGCATGTAAGAGACTTTACGTGCACCCGTAGTTACTGCACTACCTAGTGAAAACCTATGGGAAATTCATATTGGAATCCAGAGTAAGTTGTTCTTACACTGAAGCAAGGCCTCCTTGTAGTTACTCTGGATTTTACCCTAGGGCTTGCAAGGGTAGGGCATGCAAGCTTCTTACAGCACACAGGGCCTCTATGGCACAGCAGGGTTTCCTTTCAACCTTCAGCTGGGCAGTAAAATTTTGATGTTTCTCATATAGCTGATGCTAGCAGGGAGGTTGTCCTGCTATCTGAAGAGCTTGCCCGGAAGGCAGAAGATTCAGTTAGACAACAAGAGGATATCAGTCAGCTCCTGGCTCAGGTTGTGGAACTACAGCAGAAGTGTCGTGCGGTAAGTACAGGAGATGGTGGTTCCTTTGCACAGCAACCTACAAGAGTTGATTCCCACCCCCAAATGAGATTCTTGATATAGGATGAGGCGCAGCCTCGGTACTGGGCAAGGTGGGTCCTCAAATTTTTGCAACACACTTGTTGTACAGGACTGACCCAAGACTTCTAGCATTCGAGGCAGCATGTTTAGGAGTACCTGGAGGTGTGCAAGCCTCATCAACTTCTGTAACCTGAACTGGAAAAAGGAGATGGAGTGTGCAGGAAAGGAGAGAGGTGGACATGAGCATCAAGACATTCAAAATCACTGCTCTGCTCTCCCTTCTCCAGGTTTCTGCTCCATTCCCTTCTTCCTCTCCCAGTGCAG
Organism: Cryptoblepharus egeriae; assembly: GCA_030015325.1. Classification (NCBI taxonomy): domain Eukaryota; kingdom Metazoa; phylum Chordata; class Lepidosauria; order Squamata; family Scincidae; genus Cryptoblepharus; species Cryptoblepharus egeriae. The sequence goes on from JAREYC010000004.1 coordinate 75,456,050, forward strand.
GGAGTCAATCAAGCTTGATGGAAAGATGGAGATGGGTGATCCAGCCAATCCACTGCTTCTCATTTGGTCCCATGGATGGTCCACCCCTGGTGTTGAACTCTATTGCACCCAAACCAAGCAGTCTCCAGTCTGATGGGCTCTGGTTGTGTTGTGTAGTGTTGGGAGGTATGGGTGGGTGCCACTGGTTCCTTCTCCCTTTCAACTCTTTTTTGCCATTGTACCTGTCTTGGATTTGTCTTTCATAGGTAGACATCCAATATCTAGCATTATAGTAACCGAGGGCAAGACAGGTTGGGATGGACAGTGAGACATCTTCCTCATGTACCCAGTTATGGATAGGTATTCTTTAAAAAGCTGCAGATTGTCAAAAAATGTTCCCAGGGCAGAGAATGTTTTGGTCTTGTCTTGATCAAAAAGCTCTTAGATGGAAGAAGTAAAATCAACAGGTACAAGCTAGATTTTAAAAAGAGGCTGTAGATAGATCAGTATTATTGTTAAATACTACAAAAGAGGAGGTAAGTATATTTTTGGAAATACATACATACATACATACATACATACATACATACATACTTTGCTGCCTTTTCATCATTCTGGTTCCCACAATCTTGCACAAATGATGAAGGGGGGAAAATCCCACTAAACCTGTCCTGAAAACAGAACTAGGTGAAACTGCCTGTGATATACCAAAAGAGCATGTTCTAATCTAGAGCATGTTTAGAACTCCAAAAACTAAACATATGAATGAACTGTGTGAAAGGCAGAAAATCCACATGGACTTTATTTTTTATTTTAGTACGCCTCTGAAGGGGAGGAGTTACAGCAACATCTTGCTGCTGCCAAAGAGGTCCAACAACAGCTACGCACAGAGGTGAGTCTCCTTGAAAAACCAGAGATAGTGGTTTGTGCTTTTGCAACCCTAAAGATAGCTTTGATCCCAGTTTTCTTTCCCACAGTCTTCCTTCTTTGCCTCTGATTAGTTCTAGTTTGGTTGGAGTACATACCATTAACATTTGGAGATATCTAGCTACATCTTGTGGGGAAGACAGTTAATAGGCTTTCCGAGAACATGCAGTCAACATGTGAATTGCTGCAAGTTTTGTCGATTGCAAAACTATTTCAGTCTTGCAAGATGGTGGATTGCAAAAACTATTTGAATATTGGCACTCCTAGTAGGAGTGCTTGTTTTCCTTGACATCCAATTAGCTCAACTGGCTTCTCAGGTTGTCCTGAACAGGTGTGATGTATCTGACCTTTCTTTCTCATCCTCCAATGTCACTCCAGCTCCAGGATTTGCAGGAGAAATATGCTGAGTGCGGAGCAATGCTACATGAAGCACAAGAGGAGATCAAGAACCTCCGGAATCGCAGCCTTCCCAACAGTACCATCAATCGCCACAGCTCCCCCACTTTCCTACCCTTGGTGAGGACAACATCTCCTATCCTATCTGGGATGGAGGAAGGGGGTACAATGCTTGGAATTTATTTAATATTGGTTCGTGCAAGATAATACTTGGGTGTGGAGGGATGTGATGGGTGTTGGTTGTTAACACTTTGCCTGTTAATCTTGTGTGTGTTCCTCTTCTAACCCTTCCTCCATCAGTGGAGAGGATAATTAATAGGTTGCTTAATGTCCCTTCAGTTGTTGCCCACCAAGTTGAGTATTAAGCTACTAGTCCTTCGTGAGAAAGGAGAAAGGGGGGTCAACTGATTACAAGGGAGGACAAACAAAAAGGACTTTGAGACCAAGGCAGAGCCATAGGAATACGTGTTCAGTGCAGGGCTCTGCCTCTGTAGATCATGTAAGTTAGTAATAGTTTCTGTGTATGTTTATAGTATATACCAAATGACCACAGCCCATCATTCTTCTCACCATTAATCCCAAATCTGAAATTTGTTGGGAGCCAGAGCAGTCGCTGTCATAGACCTATTGACTGGCAAGGATTTTACCAGGGCGGATGTTGCTGCTGACTTTCACTTGGGGAAATGGGACCAAAGTAAGACGGAAAAGTGGAAAAAGTGGAAGTCAGACTGAAAAGTGTGTTCTTGTAATGGTCAGTGGTTTTTTTGTTGCAGGATTCTTTGGCTGCAGAGATCAAGGGCACGATGCGAAAAGGGACAGACAACTCTGGTTCTTCGGAGCACAAGTGAGTGGAATGCCAGTTAATCTGGGGTAGGGTGGGGAGAGTGATGGAGATGTATGTTTATATAAGAATATAAATAAAAATGTGTGAATATAATGAATATAAATAAAATGAATATAAATAAAAATTTATTTTATATAAATAAAACACACACACACATTATATATATATATATAATATATATATAAAAATCAAAATTCTGTCTCTTTGTGTGTGATTTGCCTGGTAATCCTTGTGTTCTGTTCTTCCCCTTGCACTCAATGCAGGTGGGCAAAGCTGTGGGAAAACTCATTCTATATATATTCTATATGTAAGCCAAATAGAATAACACCTTTGAGTACGTATTCATCCCACATTCAAATGCACTGGATAAAATCAAACTACTTTGCTTTAGAACTCAGTCACTGAATTATCTGCATTTCCTGAAATTAGAATTAATAGCTGGTCACCAGTTCTTTTTTTTAAAAAAAATCTGCATTTGGATTCCAAATACAGGCGTCCCCCACATATTGGACAGGTTAGGGACCAGAGCACTGCCCAAAAGTGAAAACTGTTGTAAAGTGGGACCCAGTCTTTTTTAGTTTATAAATGTTACTTCCAGTGCTTTTTAGGTTGCCACTTACAAATGCTTCTTTTCTTGCAAATTCCTGCTGCTACGCAAAGATTTCTGGAAATTGATCCTTATTAATTCCTTCAGGGATGGGATTAGACCAGGAGCTTCAACATGGTGGGGGAAATTTTGGCCTTTAGAACAGCAGAGAGAGGTTTAAAGAGTGGAACATGTGTTGAACAAATTAGTTCTGGGTAAAATTGAAAGGAATTGGAAGAGCAAGTCCAGAGGAGAGCGACAAGAATGATCAGTGGGATGGAAGGGAAACCCTACGAGGAAAGGTTGGGGGAACTTGGGATGTTCAGCCTGGAGAAGAGGAGGCTGAGGGGAGACATGATTGCCCTCTTCAGATACCTGAAGGGCTGTCATATGGAGGAAGGGGCCAATTTGTTCATAGCTGCTTCTGAAAGCAGAACTAGAACCAATGGGTACAAACTGCAAGAAAGGAGATTCCGGCTGGAAATCCGGAAAAAATTCCTGACGGTGAGGGCGGTTCGGCAGTGGAACAGATTGCCAAGGGAGGTGGTGGACTCTCCCTCACTGGGGATCTTCAAGCAGAGGCTCGATGAGCACCTGTTGGAGTTGCTCTAGGGGGAATTCCTGCTGCAGGCAGGGGGTTGGACTAGATGACCTACTAGGTCCCTTCCAACTCTATGATTCTATGAGTGGATCATCAGAAAGTGGGTGGAGAATACCTGCATATTTGTGCTAGAGATAATTTCTCAATTCTTGCAAGAACAGAAGATTTCCAGAAAAGAGATAAGTGATATTGATATGTTAAGATCCTGATGCAGGGGCCTCGGTGTTGTGTGTGCGCGCCTGCATGTGCATAGGAACAAAGGTGAATTTTTGAAGCAGTCAAGAATCAAAGAGGATGGTGAGTTGGTTAGAGATAAATTTAGAATGGGCTTTATGGGATTGAATTCACAGATCAGGGTGGATTTTAAGAAGGTAGCCTTGAATTTAGAGCAACTCAGCCTTAGTTGGGCAGTATTCTGTACTTTGCTTCTTCTTAGGTTGATCTCTTTCTGAGAGGAGGGAATCAAGGTGTGAGGCCAACCCTCTTCACCCCATTATTGACCCCAGTCTCTTGTACTTGTTTTCAGGAATTACTTGCGGGTCTTTGAGACAGTGAAGGCTGTGAACCAGGTGGTAAAAGCCAAGTCACGGGCAGTGTCTCCATTGACGTTTCCTCCAGGTTCCCCTAGGCCATCTTCAGTTGGCTGCAGCCGCTTAAGCACTCCCCGTACCAGCTGCTATGGGTCTGGCAGCCTGATAGCAGCAGGGCTGGAAGGGCAGGACAATCGGAGTGCTGAAAACCTGGATAATACCTGGTAAGTACCTTTGGTTTATGGAGGATGTGGGATTGCAGAGGCAGTATTGGCTTACAGAGAGGATGTTCCATGGCTAGGGATTGCTTCTTAAAGGCCAACACAACCATGGGGAGGGCTTCTCAACTGGAAGTGCATCCTTCTCTCAGGCACACACCTGCCGTTTTCATCAAATCAGAAGGCTCATTGCTCATAAACCTCTCCCTCGAATCCTCCTTTCCATGCTGTGTGTACAAGTAGAAGTGTGTGTTTCTAGAAAGATAGGTTTGCAGTGCACTCTAACTGTTACTGAACATAATGGGTTTTGAGCAAATAACACAATTTTAAAACACCTGTACATATGAGCAAGCTAGAGGTTTGCAGAGAAGATAAATCAGAACCTGCCTTCCGGGGAAGAGCTCAGATCTTCTGTTCAGATTAGAGGGGAGGCCCCATATCTTCAGATCTTGTATCTGTGGTTTTACCTATCTGTGGTTGAAGGGATCAAGAATCCCCATTCTTGACTGTTTCCACAGAACCCCAGCAGTGTTGTCCTTTGGAAGGTCTGGGGCCCTGGACTCCGGGTACCACTTTCAGGGGGGTGGCATACGGGGGGTGACCACAATAACAAAAATTGCTACAATCATTCAGAATAACCCCAAAATGTTGAATGCATGTTTTCCAGCAGAATCCAGTGCAACAAACAGTTTTGAAATATATACAAATATAAAAAGACTAGCAAAAACGTACCCACATTGCAGGAGTAAAATTCCCCCCATATGCCTTTCCCCCTCTGTGCTTTGTCCCCCCATGCATATATCCCCCATGCTCAGTATTCCCTTACAACATCCCCCATGCGCATCATCCTCCAAAGCACAACACCCCTGTACATCCCCCATGTGCACTATCTCCACATGCAAACCTTCACCCTCTGTGCGCCCTCCCTCCCAGTGCATCAGCTGGGTGTTGATCAGTCAGTCTTCCAAGTTAAATATAGGACAAAAATACGTTGCACTCCTTTTCAGCCCCTTAAGGGTTAAATTTCTCAACATCCATTTTAGTTAGGTATTGATGTCACATAAGGAACACCCTCCCCGAATTTCATCCTTATCGGTCTGGGGGTTGGGACAGACAGGGTGACCAGATGCCAAACCCAAAATTCCTAAACCCCAAGGCCAAAATTCCTACCCGCTGAAAAATTATATATTTTTTTTATTTTAGATATATTTTGTTTTTGTTTTTTGGTTTTTTGACCATAACTTTTGATAGGAAGGAGATATCGCAAAACTGATGTTTGCACTGGATTCTGCTCTTCAATTCAAATCCAACAACATATGGCATGATGGGGTACTGTGCACTATCATAAAGTTTCAAAATGGAGGCAAAATGTAGGACAATGATGCCAAAATGTAGGACACCCGGACAGGAGGCTAAAAATCCAGACAAATCCAGGTTTTCCGGTCATCTGGTCACCCTGGGGACAGAGCAGTGATCAGCAGAGCAGTGATCAGTCAGGGATTCTCAATGGAAAGTATAGGGAGGAAAACGTGTTGCCCCCCTTTTCACCCCCTTTCAGTTGGAATTTCAAAAAACTGATTCTTAGTGGATGCCTCTAACATAGAAGGGATACCCTCCCCAAATTTCACACTTCTAGGCCCAGCAGTTTTGGCTGGCCATTGATGAATGTGTGAGTCAGCGAATGAGTCAGCAAGTCAGTGACTTTTTAGTTTTATATACTGTATATAGATATTATTATAAGATGTATTAATTTTGGTAATTAAATAATTTTGACTTATTTTAAATTTTTTTACGTATCTCAAAAAAATTATGGACTCTAAGTGCCAAATGACCTGTGAATGCCACTGACCCCAACGCCCTCCCGGCAGCAGCTGTAGGGGGTGATTGAAACAGAACCCCCACAGATACTTAGCCACACTATATTGGCCACTATAGTACAATGACGTGTACCCATAAATACAGAGGACCATTGCAGGAAGGAAGAAAGCTTCAGGCCTTGATCAGTCCCTCACTGTGGATATAGCAGTAACAAAGCAGGACAGAAGTGGGAAAGGACCTAAGACTCCAACCTTCTTCATTCTAATAAGCAGAATCTGATCCCTGCAGGCTCCTCTCTAATTCACATGCTCCATAATACAAGTACACTCCCTTCCATTAATTTATCCAGTGACTGCACAGGCATTTTTGTGGGGCTGTTGAGCATTTTCTACTTATTTAATGGGAGAGAACTTTAAAAACATGGATGCAAAACATCGAGATGTAAATACAGCAGTATCTGGTTTTTTCCCTGTTCCATATAATTTCTGACTATGGATCAGGTCACAGTGTGACTGCTGAAGGACAGGATTCTACTGCTTTCTCTCACTGAAGCTTACGTAAATGTGCATTCATCCCTTGTTATCTCTGTGCACACCCAAAAATATCTCATGTGTGATTATAGTTGCCCCGAAGCAAAGGTATGTCTAAGTTCTGACAAGTTCCACACATACCAGTGATCCTGCATTAATATATTTTTGCTTGATTTATTTTAGCCAAGGTAAGGCTGGTGCACCAGGTACTCCTGGTCAGCATGACCTGGAAGCAGCAATCCAGTGCTTGTCAGACCGCCAGGAGAAACACAGCACTGACCATTCGTTCTTTGAAATGGAGCGGGAACACAAGCTAAGGCGCCTGGCTCCAGACACAGAGGACTCGAGTGGCTTCCTCACCCCCAATGAAAGCATCACATCTACTGGCACCAACTACTCGGGCAGCTCCTGTGGTTCTGGCTTCTCGCTAGGATCTTTCTCCTTCTTCCCTGACAAGCTTCAGATCATCAAGCCATTGGAAGGTAAGGAGGGAGAAGAAGCTGAGAACCATAGAAGTCATTGGAGGGGTGGAAACTTGGGATATGCATCTTAATTGCATCTGTGATGGGTATGATTTAATCTTTCATCTGAATTAGGGCACAATCCAGAAGTGCACTTGGGTTACCCTCTCTATCACTGGGCTGGTCCAACTGGAAGATGGGCCACCCTAGTTATTCTGGAAAAAGCTTGAGGCAGCCTAAGGCAAGACAGGTGGACCTGGGGTGCCCTAGCTAGGGCAGCCTAGGCAGTTCAGGAGAGACATGTTGAGGGCATGTTGAGGATTGCCTAGGGCAGAGCAGTTACTCTGTATCCAGAATCTCTTTCCATGGCAGAAATGCCCTCTTCCAGCTCCTCAGAGTTATACCACCTTAGGAGCAGGTAAAGTAATGAGTAGACCCATAGAGGTCCATGATAAGGCAGAGTAAGAATGGCAGTGTTGACTAAAAATCTGAGTTCTTGGCCAGCCTAACTGCAACCCCTGCCTCTGAACTTCAGGATATAGCACAACTACGCCAGCCCACTAACTTGAGGATACAGCAGGCCACTCCAAGAAGCCCCTTGTATTCACTGTAGACTGTACTGTCATCTCATCAGGGGCTCCTTATAATTCAGGCACCACAGCTGTTCCTTGTTCAGTGTGATCTGAGTGGGGGTCTCCTCAGGAGCAAGTCATCCCTGACTTAATGTCTACTTAGCATGCTCGGGAGCAGTTAGGGCAGCCCAGGCTTCCTGACTCTCTGAATGCAGCATAACACTGCTCTGGATTCAGAATAGTTGTGGCAGTCCAGCTAGGGCACTACTCACTGCCCTAACTCTGAACTGTGCCCTAAGTGTATTACTTACCATGCCTAGAAATTGAGATCTAGTAATAAAAACTCACTGAAATAATCGATTTCATGACATCATCATAAGGGAAGAATCATAAGAGATTTTTAGATTGCAAAAAGTCAGTGATTTTCTGAATAAAGGTTTGAAATCTAAACAGGATCCTCCCTAGTCATATGTTGACTTGTACGGGGGCAGTTCAATAGACACCAAGGAGCAGCCCTTTATCATGGCTACTGTAGTCCAGATCTGGCCAACTTGTGTGACAAATGTAAGCCTTTCCAGGGTGCATTACAGCATATGTGGAACATGTGGGTGTATAGGACCAACTGTATGTCTTTGCTTCTCCTAGACTTGACATTCCACACATTGGAATGAGAGCCCAGTTATGACTCCCAACTTCCCATTCTCTGTTAGATGGGCCACTAGGTTGCTTCTGAGGTTTCTTGGGTCTGTCAGATGTGACATGGGCTCCGTCAAGGAATTGCTGTGCATCACAAGGCCTCCTGCTCAATTGTCCTAGAGTTTAATTAGAAGGATAGCTGGCCTTACAAGGTGTGCCCTACTTCCGTCCAACATCCTTTCTACGATAGCAGACCCATAGCATGCATTCTTGCTTTCAGTCATGCACACTATATATTGGCTGCCCATCCTTTTTTCTTGGAAACATCATTCAACACAATTCAAGCAGTGCCACTATGACCTGTCTCTTTTCTTAGGCTCCATGACCTTGCATCACTGGCAGCAGCTTGCCCGGCCTCACCTAGCTGGGATCCTGGACCCCCGGCCAGGTGTTCTTACCAAAGATTTCCGGCAGCTTGACACAGACCTGGAAGAAGTCTACAACCTGAACGACCTGGAGGAAGATGATGTTGACACAAACAGATTCTCAGCCCTTGCTACCTCAACACCTGTCAAAGCCAAGGAGAGGCCTAGTGGTGAGTGCCAGTAAGGAGTGTGCCTGTTTCAGTACACTGGTTGTTTAGTGTTTTGGGTCCTGAACAGCCTGAAGAATCTGGTTTCAGTCATGGAGCATCTCTATGGTTTGGGTATAAGTCAATATCCTGTAGACACCCTACGTTAGGCTAAAGTTCTGTGGCAGCCATTTTGGGAAGCAATTCCTCTTGGCAAATGTTTGTCAGTGTATAGTGTAAACACTCCTAACAAGATAGTGGCTGGTGTGTGTAACCACTTTAAGTGTAGAGTAAGGCCACTTACCTGAACCTAGGTGGAAGGTAGTTAATAGCTCTGTGCTCTTATCGCTCAATCACACCCCCACGGGCCTTTTGGATATATGGAGCTATATATACTAATTTTTCATATTCCATTTATCCATGGAACATGCAAAATGTATTTTCTGGACTATCATTAGCACTAGGAATATAGTCTATCATAGCTCGGAATGTCTTGTTGAAGGAACTAAGAATCTTGAATTTTAGCTGAATCCTGAATAATAAGACTTTACGTATAAACGATTCATATTTAAGAAAATGGACTGTTTTCTGTTTAGAGGCCGGAAGGCCATCTTGCTTTCTCTGGAATGAATATCTGACACTTCACATTTACGAAGTGCTAGTGGATATGGTTTCCTAACCACATCCCAGATATATTCAAGCTTAAAATGCTCAAACACTGCACTCTTGGGTACTGGAAAATCTATTTTCTCCTGTATCTAAATACATCTGAAATAATTTATAATGGTACTATAAACCAGGGAAAACAATTCCATTTAGCTGTCATAGATAGTGGCAGTCAAAACCATGAATGTGTCCAACTTTTATTTTTCATACATAAACAGCCATTGCTGCATTTTGGTTAAAGGGCAGCAGCTGCTATCACTTTTTTGCCCCTTTTTGTGGCAGTGAATTATCAGGTCATAAAATGCTTCAGGTTGAGTTCTGATGCACAGCCTTGGCTCTGTTTTTAATGAAGGCGCTCACCAGCTGTGCTACAAGAGCTGTTTTGTAACATAAAGTCCCTTAGGGTAGCAGTAAAGCTTCTCCAAACCACATCAAGAAAAGGGAGATCAAATTTCATTGTGTGTATGTGTTCCAAGAAGTCCCCTCCCTGCCTTTCCTTAGACACCTAAGCATCTGTCTGTGTCCGTCCCCATGTTCCCACGTCTGCTCATTAACCCTTCGTTTTCCTGTCCGTTTCAGTCTTTCACTCCGTTAACAATCTGCCCCAGACCCCACCTACTTTCACCATCACCACCTGTTGCATCTTGCACCCTAACAATGAGGTCACGATGGTGACACCCAGGTAAGCACCTTGTGGATCCTTCAATTCGTTCTCCATCATGGCTGCTTCTGCGACCCCCTCATCCCCATCCCATTGTTTCCATGGGAAGATTTCCCAGTGTGTGTACGTAGTGTTAATTTGTCTCCTTGCGTCCCTCCTCCCCATTTTGGTTCCTAACTTCTAGGTGCTGCTGTTCCTGGTATGGGCCTCTCCTGCAGCCCTTGGCGCATTGATGGCAGCTATGAAGTAAGAAAGGCTTCCCTGCCTCTTTCCCATAATCCTACATGGGAAGAGCTGGGCAGAATAGCACCCCTTTCCTGTAAACAGTGCTGGTTTGGGGAAAAGGGATCTTGAGGTGCTCCCCCTCCCTGAGTATATCGGGCTATATTCTCTACTCCAGGTTGCTGACTTGTTTATAGTAGTGAATGAAAGCTACTCTTCACCTTCTCAGGGGCTCTCTTCTTAATTTGAAGTTAAACTCCCTGGCATCAAACAGCAATTGAAGCTGAAAACGTATTTTATTCTGGTTCAAACTGAGCCCTAACCAGAAAATGAACAGCTTGGCAGCCAGTTTTTAAAAATTGCTTTACTCTAGACCAGCAACTTTCAACTGGTGGCGCACTAGCATGGTGCAAATGGTGTACAGGTGAAGTTTTGGGGAAGGATCACTTATGGCCAATTGGGTTGTGAGCCCCCCACCAGCAACATGGTGTGCCTTGACATTGGTCTGAAAACTGATGCTGTGCCTTGACCATTTTAGCACCTTGTCAGTGTGTCATGAAATGGAAAAGGTTGAAAATCACTGCTCTAGACAAATAGTTCTCCCAATAAGAGCAGGCTTCAAGATGAGCACTGCTTCCAAAATCCAATCTTGATGCACCTGATACAGTTGTGTTGGTGGATCTCTGAAGTCAGGACACTGCATTCTTTTCCCCCAACCAGCAGTGTAATTTTGAGAAGGTAGGAAAATAGGAGGCTTCCTGCCAGGGGTCCCAAGAAGTAGAGGCTGAATGAGCTGCCCTCCCAACATGGATGGATTCAGTCCAGACCTTATGGTTGCTTTTTGTTGTTGAAGACCAATAAATGCCTTACTCTGGGTATTTGGGGTGAATGGCTTGTAAGTAATTGTAAGTAAACAGGAAGATTTCCTCCTGGACTCTAGGATGACCTGGAGAACTTGCAGTATGAGATCTGCAGATTCAGACTAATTGTACAAAGAAATACATAACTCTTCAAATTGCCCTTTACAGAAAAAAGATATATATATTCTAAAAACCACCTGGTGCCTCAAATGCAGTTGCATATTGGGCATATTGGTCAATGTTAACAGGTGAACCATAGAAGTTATCTTAATATTAAACCACCATCCATATCAGAAGTCATCTTTGAAACAGACACAACCAACCGGGCTGCTTTTAAAAGTTTTTAAAATGCTTTTGCTTTGATCCATAATGACCTGCAGTCCAAAACACACGTGTACTGTGGAAGAGATGGGCAGCTACATTCAGCCTCCAGGGGAGTCACAAAGTTAACCCACCAACTAACCTTTTTTCGAACCAGATCTTTTACCGCTAACCCATCTGCTTTTCTACAACTAACCGGCACTAATGTTCCAGCATTGTGCAGAAATACATGGGCTCTCTTGCTCCAGGAGGGGTGGAGAAACTGACAACTAACTTGTTGATTATTTGATTTATGTGTACATTTGGTCTGATTGTAGCGTAGGGCACCTAAAGAGATGAGAGCTTGAAGCTTTTTGTGGCTTGTGAGACTGCATTAGCTGGGGCTCCTTTTCCAAACAGTAGCATAAGATGGTGATACAGTTTCTTATGTAGCTGTTGGCCCCTGAACAGGTTCAGAAATTGGGAGCCTGAGCACCCGTTAGCATCTGTGACTATGCTGACATAGTTCTTCAGAGAAGATCCCATTGGTGTCTGCCACAACCTCTTAATTTGACATGGACACCATCCCAAAGTAGGATGACTACCCTTGCAATTCTTATTGAGTAGACTATTAGACTGAAACTTTGACCACTCTAAGCTCTAAAGCGGAGCACACAGGGCTTCCACGAGGTGTGGTGCTCTGTGTCTGTAGCACGTTGTGGTTTAGTGATGGTTTGCGCTCTTAATATGAGAAGTGCAGGTTGTAAGACCCAAGCAGGTTGGATCGTAATGAGCCAGTCTCAGCTGTTGCGATAGGTGTCCAGAATCTGCTCCCTCACAGCAACTACCTTATATTTTATAGTAGGGCCCCCTCTCCTGTTGATGGTGATCCAAGATGAGCTGCCTTCAGGAGTAAGCCAAAGGTGATTCAGGAGTAAGTTGAGAAGCATTTACATGCAAAACCCTCATATTTCCATTTAGCAGCAAAGGGAAAAGGTTGTTTTCGTACCTATGGAAGGATGCTTGCTCTCTCTGTCCCCTTACAATACCAAGGGGAACAGCAGATCCATTTCCACTTAACATAAAGGCTGTATGTAGTTGTTAGAGTGTAACCCATCTGATTCTGTTTGGTCCATTGCTGCCCAGTAGTAAGACACCTACTTCTGTAGGTATCAAAATAATAATCAAAGCACTAAAAGTATTTCTGAAAACCTAATTGTTGTATGCAGTTCAGCACTTGAGCGCTGCCTTGTATTCACATTGGCAATCTCGATGTACTGATTTTCTTTTTCTGCCTTTCTTTTCTCTTCAGTCTTTATAATACAGTTGTGCCCTCTTGTGGACCCAGTGCAGGGATGAGTGCCCCAGTCCCTCCCCAGCTCTCCCTGCAGGAACAGCCCAGCAATGAAGAGCATCGGCAAGATTCCCCTCTCAGACTAGTGACTCTGTTGACCGAACGAGGCATTTCAGCCCAAAGCAAAGCGGAGGAAGTGGCAACCTTGCCCCACTTTGCAGTAGACTTGAACAACGCATCTTGGTCACCTCGTACCTTGGCTTCACCATGGCATTGGAGCAGCCTGGCTGATAGGGTCTCAGGATCACATCCATTGCAGCCAAGGGACGTCGAGAAGGGCAAGAAAAGCATTTTCAGTTTGAACCTTGTGGAGAAATTGCAGCGGCTGGGACTGGACAAGGTTGTACAACGAGGGGAAGCTTTGTATGCAACCTCACTCCTGCAGGAGCTCCATCAGAGGAAGAGTTGCTGGTTGTGACTCAGCAGTTATACCCTCTATAGGAGGGGATGTTCATATGGTCTGCTTCTGGAGCTGTTTAGTAAAGTCAGCTATATGATTGGAGCCTTGGGCAAGTGCTGGGGCACCACAGAGGACACTGGGGATGCGGGACTTTACCTACAAAAAATGCTTCCTTTGACTTTGTGCAGATCAGGAAAGGTGGGAACTCTTCATTTGATGTTGGCATGTCATCAGAAACTCTCATGCCTTGTTTCCACTTGATTCCAGGAACCCAGGAAGTTCTGATTCTGTGGTCTTGATGAGTTGTCATTGGAGAATTTGAACTACCTTTGCAAAGTTGCAAATTCCAGACTTGAATGAGGGGCTGGAGGTGTCACACAATTGTGTAACTTTTTAAAAAAACTCATGTATTTTTAGTGGAAGAGGTGCCCCCCTTATGCCTTCCGTGTGTATGATCCTTATTCTCATGTTAACTGCACAGGACACCTGGGTTGGTGATGTGGACGTCTAAAATGAGGGTAGGGGGGAACTTCGGAGGGTAGAGTATTGGAAGATAGAGCTTGGCTGTTGTCTGTTTGAAGGGGAGCATGAAGACCACCCCTCAACGGTCAGCCATGCTCACTTTCACAACACCAGGGTTCAACCCCGTTGGTGGTTTCCCTGTTCTCAAAAAATATAAATGGATTCAAAATTACCTTTTGGGGGGAGGGGGGAGATATCTTGCACTTAAGCAGTTAGCAGGAGAAACTGGGATTAGTGTGGGAGGTTGGCCTCTCTGTGTGAGTGATGGCCAGGGCATTTGATCTTGTCCAGTAACCCTTCTACCTTCCACTTGGGCTTTCTTAGATCAGGGCAGATAGCAGCCCCCGAACTCTTATTGGTCTCTTAAGGTTTTCTAGTCCTACCAGAAAGTAAAGTATAATTAATGTAGAGATGGCTGACCAGGTTCTGGCTGAGTCCATGCTACACTTCCCTGTAATTGTTCTTCTGATCCAGTTAGTGCTCCTTTTCTTCTCCAGTGGTTAGCCAGCCAGAGTTGGTTTCACCTTGTATCTGGATCTGTCATTTTTTTTTTTTTGGGGGGGGGGGGGGGAGAGTATCAAATGTCCCTCTTACTGTTGACAATTTCCTGCACTTTATTATCCTCTGCCCCTACTCCACCATGGGCCCAACCTTCCCTTCTCCAACTCACACATGTATGTGTTTCCTTTTTGCTGAGGCTGGGCTTAGAGAAGGTTGTGTCCTCATCTTTTTTTAACCACCAACATTTGGTGTTCAGAATCGGGCAGTTATAGTGGAGTTATAGTTCCTTTACTTTTTTAAAAAGATACCTGTCTCTTCCCATTTGTACCCCCACCCCAGCCTATCTGGATCCCTTTTGCATGTCTACTGCACAATGCAATCATTTGCACGCCTGTTTCCAAAGCCAAGAAGCCCTCTTTGCTTGAACCGGTCACATTTTGACTCTTGTATATATTCCTGTACTTTCTGTGTGTCTCTTGGTGAAATGAAATTGATGTTGCTGCTGCTCCCTACTTTGTCTCGTGCCTTATTTTAACTAATGTAACTTCTCTTTACTCTTGGCCTCCTTTGCCTCCTTTCTCCATCCCAAGTTCTGCAAGACAGAGTAAGGTCCTCTCCCTTGTCCAGCTCCTGCCAACCTAGTAGTTCAAAAGCATGCAAATGCAAGTAGATAAATAGGGACCACCTTGGTGAGAAAGTAACTGTGTGTTGGCATTTAGTCATGCTGGCTGCGGAGGCATCTTCAGACATTGCTGGCTCTTCGGCCATACAAACAGATTAATGCCACACTCTGTAGCCATGGTGGGTGCCGATAGGTGGTAGGGCAATCTGCAGACAGTGAAGGCTGGTAGGAGAACCTGCCAGGGACCCTTTATCTCCATCCCACTGTGCCCAAGGAGGATATTTGAATAAAGTGTTCAATGGGTGAAATTGTGGAGCTGTGGGTGGAATTAAGGTAGCAGAGTTTGCATATAGCAACAATTTTGGTTCCCCTATAAAACATTCAAGGGCAACTGCTGTAGGAAAGAGGAAAACACAGAATTATATGCCATACTGCTTTACAGCAATTTCAGATGGATTTCCATATCAAATAAAAATGCTATCTCGGAGGGAACCACAAGGAGCCACTAAGTCCCAACACCTGGTGGAAAGGCTGAATTATTGTTAAAGCTGTTCTTCTGTCCTCTTACTTGTGTTTTATTTTAAACTAGTGAAAAGTGTACCCGCGTTGCGGGAGTAACATTTCCCCATATGCCATCCCCCCAGGGTGCATCAACACCCCATGCGCAACTTCCCCCCATGTGCCTCAGTCCCCCATGCGCATCAGTCCCCCATGTGCATCATCCCCCATGTGCCTGAACTCCTCATATGCAACATCATCCATCTGCATCACTTCCCCGTGCGCACCTTTCCCGTGTGCACCTTCCCCCCGTGCACACCTTTTCTCCCCCAGGTGCAACTTCCCCCCATGTTCAGCATCCTCGCCAGTGCAACCTCTTCCTCCGAACAATGTCCCCCCAGTGCACCAGGCAACGAGGACCAAGTTGACTGGAGGTTGGTCAGTCTTCCTTGTTAAGTATAGGACAGAAACACGTTGCCCCCTTTTCAGCCCCTGAAGGGTTAAATGTCTCCAGATGGTTCTTGGTGGGAGTTCAGGTGACAGAAGGAACTCCCAGAATTCCATGCTTCAGGCCCAGCAGTTGCTGAGGCCTGAAGCTTCAGAATGTTGCTGAGTCAGCAGTTCTCCAATGCAAAGTATAGGGAGGAAAACACGTTGCGCCCCTTTTCACCCCCTTCCAGTTGGCATTTCCGAAAACCAGTTCTTAGTGCAGCCCTCCGTCAAGGAAGGAATACCCATGCCTAATTTCATGCTTCTAGGATCACTGGTTTTGGCAGGGTGGTGATGAGTCAGTGATTCAGTGAGGCAGTGACTTTTATATATATACTAGCAAAAAGGGTACCCGCATTGCGGGAGTAACTTCCCCATACAACATCCCCCACGGCGCATCGTGTGTTCCCCGTGTGCATCGTCCCCCCCGTGCACATCGTCCCCCCGTGTGCACCATCTCCCCATGCGCATCATCTCCCATGCGCAACTTTCCTACATGAGCAACTTCCCCCATGTGCAACTTTCCTACATGCGCATCATCCCCCATGCGCAACTTCCCCCATGCGCAGCATCCTCTCCAGTGCAACCTCTTCCTCCTAACAACATCCCCCCAGTGCACCAGGCACTGAGCACCAAATTGGCTGGATGTTGGTCAGTCTCCCATGTTAAGTATAGGACAGAAACAGGTTGCCCCCTTTTCAGCCCCTGAAGGGTTAAATTTCTCCAGCTGGTTCTTGGTGGGAGTTCAGGTGACAGAAGGAACTCCCAGAATTCCATGCTTCAGGCCCAGCAGTTGGGGAGGAATGTTGCTGAGTCAGCAATTCTCCAATGCAAAGTATAGGGAGGAAAACGCGTTGCGCCCCTTTTCACCCCCTTCCCGTTGGAATTTCCAAAAACCAGTTCTTAGTGCACCCCTCTGTCATGGAAAGAACACCCACCCCAATTTTCACGCTTCTAGGCCCAGCGGTTTTGGCAGGGCGGTGATGAGTCAGTCAGTCAGTGAGTCAGTCAGTGAGTGACTTTATATATATAGATAGATAGATAGATTCCATATTTCCACACATCCTGCCCCGGAGCAGTTTACAGCAGCTTAAAAACAAAACTGGTATAACGAAGACAATCCAAAAACAGACTCATCAAGAAATAGGAAGGCAGAGATGTTCTTCCTAAAAGGTCAAATGGAGCAAGTGCTTATTTGTTCATATAAACACCAAAAGGGCATCTTTTGTTAAGTGCTAAATATGTGTGCTCTTTCTCTCTGTGTCTCCTGACAAGGTGTCTGCTGTGACAGAGTTTGCCGAACCTTAAAATAAGGATTTCTTCAGAAAAATTGTGTTAACGTATAAGTTTTGCAACTCATCCCAGGCTGCAATGCTATTCTTATCTGAACGCAAAGTGCTTCCTTCTGTAAAAAAATGGATGGAGCTGATTTTTTTCCTCCCAGTTGATGCAAATCTATTCTGCAGCCCTAGCCTTCCACACTTTCTATGGCAAAAGGGAAGGTGAAAAGTCTTCTGGTTGTGTGTCCTTTGCTATAAGAGGCCCCTTAGATAAATTATTTAACACAGCGCATCACCGCATGGCATGTCCAGCTATGACAAAAGGTTTTGAGCAGAGGAATAATAGTAGCCTCTTTTCTTAGCGGTGGTTTTGGGTTCATGTTCCCTATTCCTCTTAACTCTAGCAGTCTGTTGGCAAAGGCCTATGGGGATAAAAAGTGCCAATAATTGGTTTATCTCACTTAAGAGCACAATCCTAACCATGTCTGCTCAGAAGTAAGCCCCATTGTCTTCAATGAGTCTTACTCCAAGGAAGGTATCTTTAGGATTGCAGCCTAATGCAGGTTATTAGCAAACTGTGAAGAGTCTTATGTTTATACGCTATTCCCTGCTTTTTGGTCCCTTGAGATCTAGAAAAGGAATAAAAATAATTAAAAAAATAAATAAGTAGAATAAAAAATAAAGTAGAATAAAAGTGCTTTAAATGTATTTTCTTTGGTGCTACTTTCTAAGTAGTATAAAAAGCGCAAGGGCAGCCTATTCATTTTTCTCCTGATGCCCTTCAAGGCCAAGGAACTTTTTATGCCACAGGTGTCAAAAACAAGGCCCGTGGGCCAAATGTGGCCCACCTTGCCATTTCAAGTGGCCCCTGAGAACTTCCCCTTCACACCTTTCCTGGATGTAAGTTCCATTGACTATAACTGGACTTATTTCTGAGTAGACACACATAAGATTGGATCCAGCCCTCGGAAAACACCGTTAATGTTAACTACAGCCCTCTTATGAAATGTGTTCAACACCCCTGGTTTACGCCATAGTTGCAAATATGGGAAATGTGCTCTAACTGAAGTGGAAGCCACCAGTACCTCCTATTCTGGTGGGAACCACAAGTCACCATGTGCCCTCTCCCTTGGCATAGCACCCAGGGTAGCTGCCCCCAGGCTCCATCCTAGCTACACCTCTCCGTCAACAACAACAACATTGCTATTCTGGTACTAAAGTCTGATACAGAAGGTCTTTCCACTAGCAAAACATGAAAACTAATGAGAACATGGAAACAAATTCTGACATCTCTTGGAAACTTGGATTTACATGCATTTCTGGGTCTGCTTTTGAATGGGGTTTCCTAGTTTTGTGGGGTCCCATCCCAATATAGTGCAGTACATCAGTGTTACTCACTATTTTAATAATATGTGATACTTGAAGATACCATGATATGCAACCACATCTGGGGAAATAGTATAGATCTGAACTACAGTCCAACAGGCTACAACATAAAATCACGCCCCCCACTTATTGGATGGGTTATGGACAGAAGCACTATCCAAAAGTGAGAAGTTAAAAAGTGGAACCCAGTCTTTTTCAGCTTACAAATGCAAAATAGCCACCTAAATATCGCTTGCAAAAGTGTAAATAACACATATTTATTAACACAATAGACAAAATACACAACAAATTACTGTACAACGAACAAAGGCATTTGTAGGCAATGAATATCTTATATATTTGACTGATGGTTATTTACTGATGAAAGTCATAACAGTTTGATCATTGTTGCATGTAAATCAACATCAGGGAAAAAAAATTTAAGCCTTTAGACCAGCAGAGAGAGGTTGAAAGAGTGTAGCATGTGTTGAATGAATGAGTTTTGGGTATAAAGCAAAACAGAAAACAAACGGTCAGAAAGTGTGGGGTGCCTGTATATGCTTTTGATGATGATCATGAAATGGGACTTATTCTTGGATAAGGGTGGATAGGCTGTTGAAAATATTCTTACGTGATGAAGTCATTATTGGGCATGACATCATGTCTGGTTGGTACTGATAGATTTTCATTCAAAAAAGTGGGTCCTGGTACTAAAAGTTTGGGAAATACAGTATACTGCCTTACCTGGTACTACAATGTATCACAAGGAAGTGGTAATGCAAGCTTTGTCCACCAGATGGCGCGGGTAGGACAAATTCTGCAAGTGCTGCAGCATCAATCACTCCCAAGTTTGATCAATCACAGCAGTGCAGAAAAAGGGCTTGCAAGAGCAAGACAGATCATTTCAAATGGGGGGAGAGGGGAAAAGATGCCAAGGGGGAAACAACACAAGGAGTGTCATTTCCACATCCTCCCATCAGATGGCTGCAGAGATTCATGGCCGTGATTCCAGAACTGAATGGATTGCAGTCCAAATGGCCTGGAAACAACATTTTTTTATTTTTATAAGATTTTTATTGATTTTAGATACAGGTACAGGACAGGTTTGTCATAAATGGGGAAGGAATACAAGGAATACACACATTAGGACCATTGTTGTACATCCATTATTAGTTTCTATTTCTTCAAAATATCTTCACTTAGATCCATCAAGTTACAACTTTCAATATATACTCATAATATCTATATATTTTAAGCTCTCCTCCAAATCCATACCTAACATATTAATATATACTATTATACCTGTTGTTAATTTAGGTTATTAGGACATAGAACCTGTTGTTAATTTATTTGAATTGCACCACTGCCTATACTTCAGCATTAATAGAGTTTTACCCTTCCATCTTTTTTATCTTACCTTTATTTCAATGTACAAAACCTCACTGTAAATAAATCTTTCGACTTTAATTTGCATCATCTACTTCTCACATCATCTTGTGAATTTACTATGGGATTGGCTTTCCCTTCAAATCAATTATTTGGTAACTTTTCTAATGCTGCACCCAACTGTGATTTAGGGTGGTGGGGATATGCACCCTTGTTTGGTTTTATCTCTCATGTTTTTATAGCTAACCCTATTTTTTTAAACACCTTATGACAGATTTGGTTTAGGATAAGGTTGCCATAATTAGGATAAGGTTGCCATAATTCTCTTCCATATAATCAGGACAGGACCCTCTGTCACACTTGCTAGTATGTGAACACCATTGCACAAAATTGGGACTGTCCCTCTTTTCAGGACATATAACAACCTACAACACTAGTTTAGGACAGTCTTTGTGTATACTGGGAAGCAGGGCCCATGAGAGGGGGGGATAAAGGGACTCATTCCTACCTGGGTTTTTTTTAAAGGATACCATAACCCAAAGAAAGGGGACCAGAAATTTCTTTTTTCCGGTCTTGCTCAGTCTCATGACCAGCAGATGGACTACTATGAGCATAGTAGTGGCTGCTGCTGTATGTGTGTGTGTACCATATGTGCTTGTGCCATATGTACCAAACCAAGGAATGAATAAAGTTCATGAACAGTATCAAATCTGAACAGAAACTAGCCTGCTACATTAGCTCTTTAGTATATTGATCTGCTCAGCATGAAAAAAAATATATGAGCACTCTGGGACAAAGCTGCAGAAGTAAATTTTGGTACATAAAGGACATGTCCTAGTGTGAGCCTATATATGATGCAATTTTTCTGCAATGATTTTCTATATCTAAAACATTTTAGGGAGATTTAGGAATGCATTTGGTTTTCCGTCTTACTGTATCTAGTGGCTGACACTGTGCAGGTGTGTAGATCTGGACTTTACATCAGGATGTCAAGTGAACTCCTCAGCCCCAATTCGGAAGAGGCCAAAAAGAAAATTTGTACCCCCAGATAAAATTTCTCCTTCTGGGAAGAAAATTCATAATATTCCACCCACACTGGTCTTAACTTCTCATAAGACACCAGCGAACATTTCAGACACACATGCCCCCCATATGCACTAATGCTGTACACTTGATGACTATTTGCTGGTGGTCTGAACAGGCTTCATTACAAAATGTCACTTGATGGGATGTTAAATTATTAGCTACTGTACTATTTTGGGGTGGTGGTGTGATTTAGGTATTCATTTACATGATGCTGCTGCTGCTGGTTGTTTTTGCTGTGACCAGGCTCTTTATTATAACTGTTCTTCAAAGAATGCAAGGCCAGTTCACGCATCCATGTTCAGCCATTGATGGTGTGGTTATCAAGTTATATGGATGTACTTGTGTGTCTCTTTAGGGAACTAGAAATATGATTGGTTGATTAGAAGACCAGCAAACCTTCTCTTACACATAAGATTACATGATCAGGAGAGCTTTCCTATCCAGGGCACCAGATCTGATTCAGAACTATTGTAGGTGCAGAAGATCCTTCCCTTGACAAGACCCAGCTGCTGTTTACAGCTATTCTTATCATCATCATCATTAAGATTTAGTACAGTACATCTAGATTTAGTACAGCTGTGAAATTAGGGCTTCCCCAGTTCAGATCTTATCTCTGTCGTTAATTCTTACTAGATGGCCTTAGGGAAACTGCTCCATCTCAGCTTCAGCAGAAATACAGGGATAATAATTCTACCTTGTATGTGGTTGTTGTGAGGACAACACCAAGATAATACATGTTAAGGGCCATTCATACTCAAAAGCATAATCTAAATGTCATTAAAGTCTGTGCAGAGTTTAAGTTCTTGCTCCTTATTCTCCTTCCCTGCAGGCTGTTTTGGTCCATAGTAAATTTTTTGGTGCCGCATCTCACAAGGCTTTATTTTCCTTACATTAGACTTAAGGCAATGGTTTCAGTGGTTCCCAAACTGTGAGCCATGGCTCACCAGGATGCTATGGAAATCAGCCTGCGATCTGTGAAAGCCTTGGAAGAAAAAAAAAACTGTTGTGACATATGGTCATGCTTCTGCCCCATATTCTTCGCCTGCTTTGCTGCTGTCCATCTCCTCCGAATCACCCCGAGCATCTCCCACAAGCCAAAAAGGGCTGCTTTCAGCTGGGCTATAAGCATGCCATAGGCCCTTAAAAGATATAAAGTTGCACCTTGGATTTAAGTAACCAGATTTCTGGAGTTGTTTATATGTCGTTTAACTTGCCTTCCCCTTTAGCCATTCTCCTGGCAACATTTCAACTGACAATGTGAACAAGTTGCATGAACTGTTGAGCCCTAGGGATATAGGGCTGATCCCTAATGATGAGCCACAGCATCACGGTGGAGGTGCAGAATTCCAGGACTTCTCCTATAGCAGAAGTAATGATGTCACTGTCAGGGTTGCTCAGTTTTCTTTTCAAACGACCTAAGCCAAAACAGATCATCAGGCTCAGCAGGAGGCAAACTAAGACATTTGCCTTGGGGTGCACATTACAGCCACATCTCCTTTTCTGCTATTGGACTCCCAAGACATTGGTTGCAGACCCCAGATCTCTGTCTGCCAAAGGACATCCTTTTGAGTTCAACATCCCTAAGTGTCTAACTAATCTCTTGAAAAATTAGAGTTTTTGAAGTACAATCACGACTTATCTCGAGTACCAGACTATGGAGCAAAGGTGCTGAACTACCCCAGCTAGATTTTGATGATCATACAATAATAAATGTTGCCACAATGGGCCAGATGGCCTTTAGCCAGAATGGGGCCAATCAAGAATAGTTTAAAAGTATAAAATGGATTGCCTGGTGAAGATCAGTGATGAACCTTAAGGCCTACAGTTAAGGTCAAGAATTGGGATGCAGTTTTAGTGTTATTAAAGTTAAGGAACTGGTTTGAACAACACCTGGCCCTTTCCACTTCTACGTGGATGAAAACATTATGTGTTTCAGCAGGCATCCATCAGTCTTGAGAGACTATGGTATTGTGCTCGGCGCTGCATATGCTGCATGTGAAGCACGAAGGCCTGGGTTAGGTTGTTATGGAGGATAGGCTGTTACCCAAGCAGCAAATCCCCCCTCTCCACGCCACTGAATTAGTCCAATGGAAAGGCCGAGCCAATAAAATTGGACCCAGCTGGCGTCGCAGAGCTGGTAAAGGACAGAAGCTCACCCTGTCTTGTGGGGCTGACCTGGGTCTCGAAACCTGGCCTGCTGGTTAACAGGCACAGCATCTTAACCACTTGAGCCACCCACTGCCCATATGTGTTTCAAGGAAAAGAGAGAACTCACCCTTGGAACGAACTGAAAATAGGGCTGCAATCCTAACTTTCCTGGGAGTAAGACCCATTGAACACAATGGGGCTTCCTTTTGAGTAGACATGGTTAGGATTGCACCCTTTCTTCATTGATTGCCTGTTTGCTATGACTCTTCCACACTTCCATAGTAAGCAAGAGTATTTTTAAACAGCTGGGTAAAGGGGCATTTTAAAAAAATTAATTTCATTTAAAGCCATTTTCAGTATCCACCCAGGACCCCGTGGATGGACGCCACCATCCTCGTGGATGCCCCTTCACTCTGTGTGTAAATATAAAAACAAAGACCCCAAGTTTTTTAGTCCTCAGGCCTGACCAAAGAATGTTTTCTGTGGACGTCTGTCTCTGGAATTTCCTATGATGTGGGGAGGTGGACAATGTGAAACATTATGAAACAGGACACTGTATCTGCTGCTGACAATGATAAAATTTCACAACATTTCTGAACGTGCCCTCTGATTCACCACAGACACCTGCCTACACAGCCGCTGGACTGATGCTGCAGCGTTGACCTGTGGATGTGTTTCTTAATGTGAGCCAGTGGGGCTCTGCAACCGCCACCACAGGCCATAGATTTCATGTGAGGCTAGAAGAAGATCAAAGCCCACACATTTTGTTTTGTTCTGGGTGTTGGGCTGGAGATTTCTTGCGTGTGCACGCATGTGTGTGTGGGTTTTAGTAGTTGGAAGACCAATTGTAATTATATTCCTCTGCGTCAGAGAATTAAACTCATTTGTACTTTGGAACACGTTTGAGAAAGTCCAGTGTAAATAAAACTGACATACAAGCGAGAAAGATTCTCAGATTCTTTTCAATTCACAAAGTCACTGATCTCTTACTGAACATATCACTGAATAGCCAGATATTCTCTGATTCTTTTCAATTCACAAATTCACTGATCTTTTACTTAACAGCCAGTTAAGGCCTACCTACCTTTTGGTGTATAATGTGCCCTTCAGATCCTCAGTCATGAAATCTTCTTTTTGATCCCCCTCCCACCTCCTTTTCTTCTTTCCTTCTTTCGTAATCTCATCTGAGTGATAATTTCACGGCTTGCCAGGGGTTCGCATGCCCCTCTTCATCCTACCTGAGGTAATTAACGGGCCCATGGTGGAGCGGCAAACCACATCTGGCAACCTTGGTGAACCGAGCAGATTGAATGCTAATGTTCCTGGCATCCCTCCGAGAACTTTAATGAAGGTGGCCCCAAGCGGAGAAAATGAGGGGCCTCCACTAATCATTGGCGCAGCGCCTCTGGATGCATTAAGTCGAGGCCAAAAGTGTGAGTGAGGTCCATTGATTGTCCATGCAGGATGTTCTCCCTGGGGTTCAGGGGAAAGAACAGCACGTCCAAAAAGTAAATAGCGGGACTGCAGTAGATGTGGCCAGAATAGTCTTAAAGCCAAAGGGTAAATGCGGTTATTAGGAGACTGCCAATGGACACATGTAATAGCTAGCCCTGTTCATGATTGTGGCCAGAGTGCTAAGGGGGTGGCAGCAGTGGTGGGCTTCAGGAGGTTCTCACAGGTTCTATAGAACCCTTTGCTAATGAGCGCCTGGTTCTGAGAACCAGTTACTAATGGGACATAGAACCTGTTATTAATTTAGGATATTAGGACATCGAACCTGTTGTTAATTTATTTGAATCTCACCACTGGGTGGTAGCCAAAATTGGAAAGGGGTGTCTAGTTTTAGGCAGCTGTTGGTGGACAACATGGTGAAAGAAAAGGATAGTGGAGAGTCTGTCTCAACCAACTCTACTTTTGACCACTATGAGAATGTCAATGGACCATTCTGCATCATTACCTCCTTATCTCTCTCTTGTTTCCTCTCCCATTTCCTTTTTCAGCCTTTAGCCTCCTTTTCCAGGCAACCTTCCCACCCCACTGGCTGTCCACTGATCGCAATTTCATAGTTCACACTAAGAAAGTTTTTTTTCATTGCTAGGAAAGGTTTTCTGAAATTCAGAATTATCCTCTCGAGCACTTAACTCAGATCCCTCATGCTCAAGTCACAAAAATGCACATTTTTCACTGACTCAAGAACTCACGCGTCACATGCATGGAAAACTAAAATGCACTTCCATCAGAGGACTTGTCCCCACACATACTGATTAGAGTCTACCTGTGTCTGAAGTGCAACACTTACTGTTTCTATGGTGTGAAAAGCCATGTGGGACAGTCATTCAGACCAACGGGGAGCTCCAGCCTGAAGCCAGGAAAGGGTTAATGTATCCTTTCCCAGTATAGTGGAGGGGAGAGGCAGGAGCAGGCTTTTTGCTATCTCTGAGCAGAAGGAAAGAACCAATGATCATTTAATAAAATATGGGCATTTGGATATTTTCATTGGCTGAGGGAGGGCAGGAAGGGGAGCCAAAAGGTATTTGTGACCCCTAAATTGGTGATGTACCCGCACATCATGCTCCCGTCCTCACCTTTGCCTGGCTTGCAATTCTTTATCCCCACCCCTCCAAATGGCAGGCTCCTTTTAAAACCAAGTGCTTTTCTTTTTTATGGTTTGATGGAGAAGAGGCTCGAGTGTTTCAGGATTCATGTTTCTTAGCTTTGTTCCGGGATTTCCGATCTTGACTCCTCTTCCTCTTTGTCCCCCATATGCAAGAAGTGATGAAGGAAAGAAACTTGCTGGGTTTCCTGGAATGTGCTACAAGGAAAGAAGAAAACCAAGAGATTAGAGGGGCTGCAATGTCGCACTGGTTGTCAGGTTGGTGGTTCGAGACCTGAGTTCTGCAAGACGGAGAGAACTTCTGTCACTCGTCTCAGCTCCTGCTCACCTTGCAGTTCAGAGCATGCAAATGCAAGTAGATAAAAAGGTACCACTTTAGTGGGAAGGTAAAAACCCAGCAACAGGCCAGCCCATTTCCTCAATGTCGCATCCAAACATGGATTGGATTAAACATGGATTGAACATGGTGAACACCACCACCACCACATGGGACAAATGCTGAAGAAGTTGCCTTTTGCCAAGAGGTTAAAGGCTCCACATCACTGAATATGTATACGTATGAATATTTATATTTATGAATACAGGTATTAACTGCATCTTACCCCAGTTAATAATATATAATGCACAGCATTTGCATAGCAGAGTTCAAGCATTTGAAGAACTTTTCTTGTTTCAGCTTGATGTAACTCTTACAATTACTTGGTAAGGTTAGCATTATTAGCCCATATCAGGGATAGAGGAAAATTTTAAAGTACAGGAGATCATCATGGCCATATCATGCCTGATTAAGACCAATTAAGAGGGGGGAAAGGAAAAAAAATTGAGAACATGTTAAGTGATGGAATTGGGTGGGAGGACAGATGGGCACTTGTGGGTATATGAGGATTGGTGTATATGTGGATATGTCATTCATGAATGAAGATGGCCAGAAGTCTGTTTGGGATGTGCTAAGGAAAGTAAATTGTTTAGGAGCAAAGTGATGATGATTGGTGGGAATAGGGGGTTATAGATGATAAGCCAAAGGTAGCGACATCTCTTATTGGTTTTCTATGAGTTATGTTAAGCATCTCTTACATCTCCGAGATTTACTTCTGCTACTTCTGCGACTCCTACTGGATCTTCTGAAACAAGAAACCAAGAAAAGTTTCATCAGTCATCAGTCAATCCTGATTGATCAAGCCATCTCACGTCTCCTCCACCAAAGGGCAATTAATTGTAAACGAAATTAGATGCTGTGTTTGTTTTGGCCTATTCCTGCAGCGGCCTCTGGTATATAGACTCTAATCACCTTTTACGCTAGTCTTTCACAATCAAGTTCTACTTGCGGCTTTCTTGCATGTAATATTATAATATTAAGTGATGTTATTATGTGATATTTACTTATATTTAATATAATATTACACATATTTTTTAAAACAAATAACACATATATATGATGTTATGGTTACTTATGATGGAACCTCAGAGTTTGAAGGGGCCTTGGATGTTTTCTGGTTTATCTCTTGCTCAGTGATCTCTCTCTCTCTCTCTCTCTCTCTCTCTCTCTCTCTCTCTCTCTCTCTCTCTCTCTCTCTCTCTCTTTCTCTTAAACACACACACACACACACACATACACAGCCTGGCTTTATTCCACCCACCTCTGTTTATACTCTCAGGCTGATGGGTTAGGCTGACTGGCACACAGTTGTCCTATGAATCCCAGGGCTGAGGTGGGGATCTGAATGACCAGAGACTCTCACCACTACATCATGCTACTTCTGAACCTCTATATTGATCTATATTTTTGTCTATATTGATCTTATGTTTTGTTCTTTGAGTTGTTAAAACTAGAACCCTGCTAGGCACACCCAAGCTCTCCTACTCTGCCCCTTCTCCCCACCACTCTCAAGACCTACATGCATACCTTCTTGAAAGAGTGATGTCCTCAGATTCCTCCTCTTTAATACTGATGTCACTTCTTTGTCTGGTGGACAGGGGCAGAGAATCATTTAGCCCCAAGTCATCTGAAGCAGAGATTGGGGCACTGGCAAGGTCAGATGACCTTTCTTCATTGACTGCCGGGTAGAGGACGAGAGGTTTGGAACTGGGCGGGCGGTCAAAGGACAAAGCCACGCTCTGTCTGGTCGTAAGTTCTGCGTCGGGTTCGTCAGAAGCCACATACAGACTGTGGATGCTCACTTTCTCTTCTTGTTCTTGTTCTTCTTTGAACTGTGCAAGGATCTAGAATAAACAGATAATGAGATGGTCAGCACCAAAGACAAGTTCTTGTAATAAAGTGTGCCATGTGTACATTTCAAATTCTCTGAACACTGCTCGGACATGATCTCAGCACATTTTTCAACATGGTAAACCTGTAAGGGAGACCTCGTAAGAGTGTTGTTTATCCAAATCACCAATTTGATCACTTTTCAAATGTCAAAGGATTAACATTTGCCAAATCCTGACCCTATTTTGGCCCTACTCAGCCTTCTGGATAACATGGCAATATTACTGGCATAGGTCTGAGTTAACCTACTGGGCCTGCCGGAGCTTATCCTAGGACAAGGGAACATTAATTCCCTTACATCTGAGGAGACTCCCAAGGCTGAAACTCCCCTGTGAGGTTCAATGGACATTGTGTTGGTTCAGCTGCATCAGCGTGCCAGGAGTTGTAGTGAACTGGGCTGCCCATCTCTAAAAATAAAGAACTGGAACACCTCTGAGGTTGTTTGCGGTGACAGAGAGACAATATAATCTAATCTTATCTAATCTAATTTAATTCCAGGTGTGGCATCTGATCAGAACCCCTCTTTTCCTTTGTGCTTTCTGTAAGGCTGGACTCAAGCTCTGACAAAAGCCTAACTAAAGTCTATCTCAGAGGAAGCCCAGCTTCCTTTGCCGATAACTTGGGCATCCCTGGTACTTCTTTCTACCTAAACAGCTTGTGTGTAAGGGTGTCCATATCTTCTGGTCAACAATTCATGTCAATCAAGCAGGCTGAGGAGATGCAACTGTCAACATTCCAACAGTCAACTGATAACAGGCTAGGCTGAGAAGAGGCTGGGGCAATTGGGGAGAGCTATTGAGGAGAAAGGTGGCAAAGGGGCAGTTGAGTTGCTGGAAAGGGGGTGTTTTTTTGTTTTTTTTACTGATGACTGTTGTTATATTGTACCTCCACAAGTGACAACTGAAAGATGTTACTAGTATGGTAATTTAAAAATTCATGTTGTTCCAGTGATCCATTGGACTGTCCCCATTTCTTAAGACATATTTCAGAATATTTTCACTTAGGCTGAAACTAACTACCACCATTTAGATCTTTTGCCACCAGGCACCCAAGATTGTGGCCTTGTGCTGTAAGGAACTGTGTGTTCTCTGCCAATTGGCATCTTTATTTGAGTATGGAACCAAACTGGCAGCAAATAGGGGACAAAAACCAGATGGTGCCAGGCAAGGGTTGCTAATAGAACATAACTGCTACTACTTGTTGCTACAACTCTGCACAAGTTGCTATTGGCAAGCATTTATAAAAGCAACCCCCATAGACTACACTGCAGCAATCAAACACGAAGTAACTATGAACACAGTCCTAACCGGTGGTTGGATCCAAATAAATTAACAACAGGTTATATGTCCCATTAGTAACAGGTTCTCAGAACCAGGCACTCATTAGCAAAGGGTTCTATAGAACCTTTGAGAACCCTCTGAAGCCCACCACTGGTCCCAACCATGTCAGCTCAAAAGTTAGCCCCACTGTGTTCAATAGGTCTTACTCCCAGGAAAGTGTCTTTAGGATTGCAGCAAACTATGTCTATGTGCTTCTGTTCTGCTGTATGAATAACAATATTACTAATACCAGCAGAAGGGAATGATACCTGTGACTTGCTGACTTGGGCTTCCTCACTTTCCCTAATGTCTTTGATGGCCTCTGGCAACGCAGGTGGTTCTTCAGCGGGTGGCCGCAGCATTTGCACCACTTTGACCCACAATGGGAAGGTGTCCTCTTGTTTGCCAGGTGGAGAGCAATATTCCAAGTAGAAGGCACGGCCAGTTGCCAGCTTGAATCGTAGCTGCTTCTTATCCTTGTCGTGGATTGAGATCTTGACAAAACGCAGAGGAAGAAGCCTGGAAGAATTGGAAACAGTCAGGTGGAGGAGAGAATATCCATCCACCCATATCTAATCTAATCTATTTATATACCATTATTCAAAGTGGTTTACAAAGAAAATGGAAAAAAAAATTAGTGGCTAATGGGTGGCTAATGAATGGTTTAATGAACTGACATGCATTAAACCATAACGGATTTGAATGGTTCATAGAACTGAAGCGCACAGTGTAATCTTATACATATCTACTCAGAAGTCTGGTAGGTTCAGACAGGAATAACTCCCAGGAATGTATTTATAGGATTGCAGCCTTACTGACCACAAGGTGGGTAATAATTTAAGGAACGCTCAATAATGAATACTTAATATTGGTGAACGTCAGGGGCTGAATATCACCATACCAGGAATAAACACTGTAGGAACTGTCAAGGGGAAGGGAAGCATATGGGGAAAAATTAATTACCACCTATGTTTATCAGTTCCATCTGTTTTGCCATTGTCTGCTGGTTTTTATAAGGCACCTCTGGGTGAAAGCAATGTTAGCCCTCAAAGTCCTATTTTGCATTTTAGTCAATGGTATTTGCTCTGGTTACCTTCAACTAAGACCGTAATTTTCATTTTTTAGAGAATTGTGATTCTATAGTAACTACAGTTACTAAAAATACCAGTTGAACGAACGTTGCCATTGTGTGTGTGTGTGTGTGTGTGTGTGTGTGTGTGTGTGTGTGTGGTGAGAATGAAAGACTTTACAAGGGTTGAAGCGATCCCTCTCAAAAGGCATGAAGGAAAAACTGTGTGTCTTGAGGAAAGAGGAGCCATGGCGGAACAAAAAATCAGATGCCAGGAAGTATGGGCTATCCGGACTTAAAGATAGACAAAAAACCAGTAAAGGCTGCCGAACCCTATAGTGCACTGAAGCCAAAGCCAAATCCACATCTGTCGAGTTAGTTGGTTGGAATATTAAGATCCACCTGTTGGGTCTTAAGATTTACAGATCAAGATGGAGGTTCCAAGGTGGGCTGGAGAAAGGAGCTGGGTTGCTTCCAAAAATGGTCATTCCCACAGGTGATCATATGACTGGAAAAATCCGGAGTTGTCCAGATTTTTAGCCTCCTGTCCGGGTGTCCTACATTTTGGCTTTGTTTTGAAACTTTGTGATAGTGCACAGTACCCCACCATGCCATATGTTGTTGGGTTTGTATTGAAGAGCAGAATCCAGTGCAAAAATCAGTTTTGAGATATCTCCTTCCTATCAAAAGTTATGGTCAAAAAAACAAAAAATACACTTTATGGCCATTTTTTTAAGCGGGTAGGAATTTTGGCCTGGGATTAGGAATTTTGGTCCTGGGGTTCAGGAATTTTGGGTTTGGCATCTGGTCACCCTGCACCAACCCCTGGGGATCACCTTTACCAGTAAAGTCTCACATACTGTCAAATCCCATTCAGCAAGGACCACTGTCCCATTCAGTCAAATCCCATTCAGCAAGGACCACATTTAGATCAGCCCCACACCTTCTCTTATGAGAGATGTGACAGGCCAAGACAACATATATGAACATTGCCAGTTTCCCAGACTCAACCTTCCAGTTTCCTTATGGATTTATCCAGTTGTATGGCAAGTGGTTGGTGCGTGTAAGGCTGAAACGTCATGTGAGGATGGTGCTTATGTATACTATACACAAGTGGTTCTCAAGCATTTAATCCCTTTCTGAGAATGACAATCTGTCCAGTCTACTTTTGGATGCCTAGGAAGATTCTACAACATCTCAGCCTTTTCAGTAGGAGGGACACTGACTTACCTGGTGAGCTCAAATCTCTTAGGTGGTGGACGATGGTGGAGCGTCTTTGATTGGGAATCTTTGCGGGGAACGATAGGGCGAGCCAGGAGCAACATGTTCGGGACCAGGTGGATGGTGCTTGTGCAAGCAACTGCGACAGTTACTGTCTGGACTTGGTTGTGTACGTCAATCAACTCTCCCCGCTTGCTGATCTGTGGGGGACAAGAAGAAGTTAACACAGAGGGAGGGACCCTTGCCATTAGATCAGGCAAGTATGGTGAAGTGGTCACTTATAGGTGACAGGGCGGTAGGAGATGAGGAGTGGAAGAATACGGAAATGGATGGGTCTGACACATGGAATGAAATCCACAGGGATGTTTGCTCACTTATGGCCATGAATGAACCATGCAAGCATAAGGCTGCAGTTCTGCATCCAGTAGGACTTTTATTTTCCATTATGAGGATATAAAATTCTTGCTAAACAAACCATATAAGCCATTTTTCTTATCATTTAATCTATATTTGCATAACTTAATTTTTAAAAATTCTGAATTGAATCATAAAGCCTTGAAATCCTATAAACTACACTTTTAATTTCTATCCAGAATTTCTGGGCACACTGCCAGGTGATAGAATGTTCCTTCCTCCATTCTGTATTCCCAGCATTAATGACTTCTAAGTCCCTGATAATTTTAAATACCTGTACTTTCTGGCGTGTTGTATACAAGAATCTCATTAACTTATAACAAGTCTCTTGTAATGTGTCACCTGATTAAAATTAAATTATTACCTTTCCTGCATATATATTCCCACTCCTTGGAACCAGTATTATACCCTATACTTTGTTCCCTTAAAACCATATAATTCTTTACCTACTGTGTTTCGAATGTAATCTTTTATGTTACCTTTCTTGTTTCTTCTTAAATTAAGGTCTCAAATTTAGATGGTTTCCTTAATTGAATATTCTTGCTTTTTAATTTCAGTATGTAACAGTTATCTGCAAATATTCAAATCAATGTGGTTTATTTTCATCCCTTGTACCTAAAGTAAAAGATTACCTAAATTAATCTCATCATATATTAAGAAGCTACTTTTTCTTGGAAAAAAATCCATATAAATAAAAGGAACTGTCATTTTCACTGAGTAAGCTCTGTCAGGCTGGATGATATATACTGTTGCTACAACTGGAGATCTTATTAAATTTTGGCTACAATCCTATAGATACAGGTACATTAACATGGGAGAAGGCAATGGTAGGATTCAAATAAATTAACAACAGGTTCTATGTCCTAATAACCTAAATTAACAACAGGGTCTATGACCCATTAGTAACTGGTTCTCAGAACCAGGTGCTCATTAGCAAAGGGTTCTATAGAACCAGTGAGAACTCCAATAAGCATACCACTGGGAGTAGGTCCCACTGAACTCAATTTTTGAGTCAATGAACCTAGGTTTGCATTGTCAGACTGTGGTTTTCTGCACATGTACTTATGACCAAGCCCCTGTGATGAATCCTAGTGTTTCCCAGAATGACTCAGAAGCAGAGCCAATTACCTATATAGTGGTATTTGAGCATTTCAACCCGTGA
The DNA here is from genome assembly GCA_030015325.1 of Cryptoblepharus egeriae. NCBI lineage: Eukaryota > Metazoa > Chordata > Lepidosauria > Squamata > Scincidae > Cryptoblepharus > Cryptoblepharus egeriae. The sequence continues at coordinate 75,489,144 of JAREYC010000004.1, forward strand.
CCCCTTCTGAAAACGACAATCTAACCAGGACCCCCCGGAAGTGATGCTATGACTGGAAGTGACAATGAAGGTGCCCAGTATCAGATTCCAAGATAGCTGCACCCAGCTTTTTGTGACCCCCCTGAAATGAAGTTGCAATCCCCAAGGGAATCCCGACCCCCACTTTGAAGACCACTGACCTATAGTGTCATATATAGTGACCTATAGTGACCTATCAGTCATTCACCAAATACAATTCCACATTTCATACTATAGATCACAACACTCCACACTAGCCAGAAGGGCTGCACAAAGTCGTGGCCAAAGACAACCAACACTCAGATCGATGAGTTGGAGAGAGACGCAATTAGTACATTAGTCACAATGGAGAAATTTTTTTCTCTTGCCATTTTACTTATTATCATTATACAATTATTATTATTACAATTATACTTATTATCATTATACAATTGGATGTTGGAAGCCCTTGACAATCCACTGCAAATTACCCAGAGATTTATGAGTAGATCCCAGTCTACTTACTACCTATTCCAGTTCAACTGACTTTATAACAACTAGCTTTACAGTATATGATATCAAATAATTGTGGCCATGTGTTTTTTTCCACGATCCTGATATTACTTGCATTTGATATTTCTTGCATTACTTCCATCAACGATTCTGTTTATAATACCCACAATGTTTTTATAATTATATATTAGTGTGATTTTATATTAACACAATGAGAACAATTAATTTATAATTAATAGTAAATCCATCAAGATCAGAAGCGGGGTTTTTTTTTGGCTTTTTAATTAAATGTAATTAAAACACCTGAGGTTTTAAATTGCTCCAGCTATCTCTTCATTCAGTATAAATTTGCTGAATATATCCTAGTCTGTTTCAATTAATGTAGGCACATTTTTTTTAAAGCTGGGCAGCGCAATCCTAAGACAGGTTGGTGTGAGAGGAAGGACAGGGTAGTGGTAGTGAGTTGGACTAAGACATGAAAGATCCAGGTTCAAACCCCTCCTTAACCATGAAGGTGACCCTGGGCCACAATTTAACTCTCAGCATCACCTACCTGTTGATGTGAGGACAGCAGGAAAGGAGAGACTAAGGTTTTGTAAGCCACCATGGGCATTTGCATTGGCATGGAAAAGGTGAGGTATAAATCCCTTAAAATAAATAAATTACTGCTTTATTGACGCCTTCTGTCTTTTTTAAACTATTAAAAATATCTCTGAAATTCTGTATGATTCTTCATCATTGTAGTATGAAATCATATAATCTCTGCCATTCATTTTAATTAAGATTGTGCAGGAATGAATTGGTGAATTGTTCACCATTTTAATTGGTGTGTATATGTGTATAACATCTTGAGCGGTCATGATCGGGGTTAAAGGCAGGCAGTAATCCTACTCAATCATTTGTTCTGATTAATTGCCTACCTTTCAGTTTGATTGATTTACCATGCACACATTTGCATATGAGGAGACGGAAGAATTGGACTTAAGGCTACAGCTTCCAGCAGCCACTGAATTACCGATGCTATGAATGCTAGTTTTGATTGTAATTCCCCATCTGCCAAATGGGGCCAATGCTTCCTCCTGAGGCAAATAGTAACACGAGTCGTAGCGGTGCCCAGATTTGACTGGAATCTTCTCCTTGATGCAGCTTCAGATCAGTCTCCATAGGCATGCTAATTGTTTTTAATAACAATAAAATTGTAATGTACACTGGCTGCGGTCATGTAATAAATGCATCTCTTTGAGTACCCTTTGGAAAAACATTCTGAGAATCAGGTAATTCCAACTCCCAAACCATCAAAAGTAAGCTGACCACTTTGGTTCTGTTCCCTGCAGACACTACTTGCTAAATGCTTCTTCTTCCATTCTCAGTAGGCAAGTGGAGGAAGGGAAGACATATTTGGGGGAAGACAGATTTGGTCCATGATGATCCAGTTTTTGAAATCTACTTTTTGGCTGCAATCCTATAAACACCGACCTGGGAGGAAGTTTAATGAGACTTCATTCTGCATTGATGTGCATATTTGTTGGATCCACAGGATTGGGATTCACTGCTTTAGATGGTCTACTGAATAAACCAATTCAAGCTAGCTAGAGCTTGCAGAAGCCCTAGTTCTTCTTGGAGGTCCTAATGCATTCATTTGAAAGAGCTTCCCCAAGCAACAATAGCAAGTTCCAGGGGCATCCATTGATCAGGGATGGATTCCTTGCAATGAATGCTGAAGACTTAATGGCATGTATGTACAAATCTACTAGCAAGCAAACAAGAAGTAGGAACCTTTAATCCTATTTGATATCCCAAAACATCCTGGGTTTAGCCAATCCATCTAACCCCCTTCCCCCGCTATCTCTTTCCATCAGAGCAAGATTTATAATGCTTTGAAGCAGAGATGGAAGAAGGCAATATTCCTATATCTGTCTGTAGGGAACTATGGCCAATGTTAGGTTTCAATCTAATTTCCGAAGGGAATTTCTCAGGGCACAATCCTACGCATTACTACACAGATGTAAGTCCCCCTGTGTTTAATAGATCTTATTCCCAAGAAAGTCTGAATAGAATTGCAGTCTGAATCATTTTCAAATTGACTCAGTTTCCCCTAAGTCAAACTGTAGTAAATTGTCCTGCCGCTCCTGTTGGCCATGGGAGTGACGTTCCAAGGCTGGAGAGACATTTGTAGTTATTAAGACACCATAAGGCCTGTTCGCTTTGATAAGGCCTGTTCAGTCAAAAGGTGTCAGGTGAGGCAAAGCCAAAGTGAAAAATCAATTAATGATGAAAAATCAAGATAAGCAATACTCTCTTAACAGCATAGTATGTTCTTATAGCTATTACAGAAAAGGATTCTCATTCTTGACCTGTTTGGGTCTCCGAGGCATTTTTATCCTTTCCACCTCTTTGCAGTTGTTATGGATTGTCCATATTTTGAAAGCTCTCTGATGAGAAGCTTCTCCTGGGCAACTCGGTAAATCTTTCCTTATGTTATTGAAAAGGTAGGTGGAAGGGAAAGAAAAACTTCTGTAGGCAGCAATATAAGGAATCATCAGGATGCTCGGAAAAGAATTAGGCACAGTTATGTTGTTTGGCAGGAATGTAATGTGTAGGACTTTGTAACATTTTTCATACCCACTCCTTACTCTGAAAGGACTTTGTGAGCCTTTATAGGGCGCAAGCCTAATCAATTTCAGCTGGCTTAACTCATCCTCCTTATTTTCTTGTGGTGATGTGGGGAGTATAGCGCATGTGTGCTGGCCTAACTCCCCACCCCAGGAGTAGAGCAGAAGTGCCTTATGGCACTTTTTTGACACCCCCACGTCAGCACAGGACTTATGCTGGGGTTTAGGCCAGCCTAACTGGAAGTTAGGATTGCAGCTGTGACTCCAACTTATTTGTTTTCCAGCTCTGTACATAATACTAACTGAAATACCTAATGTGAGTGACATTCCCTCCAACAGTTCACAAATGAGAACAGGGACACTAATATGTACTTACAACTCCTTTGTTATCATATTGAGGTCTTTGCCATACATACACCCAACCAACCAACCACGCACACACCCACACACACACACACACACGAACATGCTCACACACACCGCTGAAACTCATTGCTCAAAGCTGAATGCCCGCAGTCTGCACCTAATGATATGGGATACGACAGGTCAATAGAAAAGCAAACTAGAGAGTTACCAAATATATCTTTAGAGTGGTCAGGAGTGGACAGTTATCAACCCTGTAGTTGTAGAGTATCAGCAGAACACATTGGTTGGTGCTGAAGTTTCTAAAAGTAGAAAATGAGGTCGACTACCTTCTCACATGATCATAATCTTGGATCAGGTCCTAAAACAACCATCCGTAACAATAAGTACTGATATATCTTGAAGTACAGAAGCCTGTCATGACATCTCCTACAGCAAAAAACAGATTTGCCCTACAAAAAAAGCAGGCCTCCGTCAGTCTTGAGAGACTACGGTATCGTGCTTGGCGCTGCATACGCTGCATGCGAAGCACAAAAGCTTGGGTTAGATTGTTATGGAGAATAGGCTGTTACCCAAGCTGCAAATCCCCCCTCTCCACACCACTGAATTAGTCCAATGGAAAGGCAAGGCCAATACGATTGGATCCAGCTGGCATTACAGAGCTGGGCTAAGGACAGGAGTTCACCCTGTCTTGTGGGGCCGACCCTAATGTGAGTGACATTCACATTAATGTGTGAATTAATGGTTAACAGTGGTTAACAGGCACAGTGTCTTAACCATTTGCGCCACATACTAATACTATACAACAAAAATCAGCTTTGAATGTTTTATTCTCCTACCACTCATTCCTATTGTTCAACTGATAATGCCCCTGTTATATTTAATTTCAAATTCTTAGGGAGGGGTTCAGTAGGTTTAAAACACATATATAAATAATGAAAAATGGGATTAAATAATATATTAGTCTGTATGTGTACTCAGAAGCAACTCCCACTGTCTTCAGTAAGAGCTTATAGCCAGGTATGTTTGCATAGTTTTGAAGCCGGGATAACATGAGCATCATGTTGGAATTCATACAGCTCTTGGAAAAATTATGTCCTGGTCCTAAATGTATGCTCCTTGGCAAATTTCTCACTTTGCCTTCTGCTGGTCCTTTTGGATAAGATCTTTTGAAAAGACAGTTTTTATTTTATTCTGATAATCACTGATAATCTGGTTATTAACTCTGATCATTATCATCAGTGATTCTGATAATCATCTTCTTCCTCAACTACACTCCTGAATGTGAGATATACCACTATGGCTCAGAAACATTGAGAAGATGATTGCTAGAGGGGGAGGCAAGTAGAATTATATGCAAACATTACAACTCTAGAAAACTGATGACTGAGAATGGAAGCTGTAACTTTACATCTTTAAATGGGCATGCAAATGCCTATGGCTGCCCCTCTTCCGATGCTCAAATCAATATTTTCTGACCTGTGGGGGATGCCTGAAGTGATTCAGAGGAAATGGACCCCCAGTAGCAAAGATGGCCAAGCAAAGGGGGACAGAGAAGATTTGACACCCTTTTCAAACGGAGTGGATTTTCATGTGCTTGTGGATCAGCCTAAATCTTCACATCTCCTCTGTAGTGAGAGGCTGTCCTATGATGGGTGATTGCATTATTTATTTATTTATTTATTTATTTATTTATTTATTTATTTATTTATTTATTTATACCCCATCTTTCCTGTGCAAACCCAAATGCTCGAGTCAGCTTACAAAGCTTTAGCTCCTCCTGCTGTCCTCACAACAACCCTATGAGGTAGGTGAGGCTGAGGATGAGCGACTTGCCCAAGGTCACCCAGGAATCTGAACCTGGATCTTCCTAGTGTCTGTCCAGCTCCTTAACCACTACACCAACCTGGCTGTCCGATGAATGAGTAAACAGGAGTGGCTACAGCAACTTCCCTTCCTGTTCCCATGGTGGTATGGGGAGGCCAGCACATGTCTGTGCACTGGCCTATCTCCTCTCCAGGAATGGCGCAAAAGTGCCTTACGGTACTTTTGCAATACCCTAGGGCCAGCATGGAATTTTTGCCAAAACCTGTGACAGCCTAACCAGGGGTTATCATTGCGCTGGGTGTGTGACAGCAGGAGGAAAGGACAATTGTCATAATAATAATAATGCACATTGACATCCTAGAGCTAATTCAAGTGATATTCCAAACACATCCTGTCCAATTTGTAGTGAAAGAGCATGGCCATGGATGTCTGCAGCATGTCTCACTCTTGGTGTACTGTGTACAATCACCTAAGTGTACAAGGGCAATTAACCACAAATTATTGCTCTCCTCTCAGGTCCTGTTCTATTATAGAGTTAAATTATGGCTACATTCCAGAGTAACTACAGGAGCTTTTACACTGACATAGTTACAGTGCCACCTATGGGGAACCTATGGGAAATTCATAGAGCGATCCAGAGTAAGTGCCTCTTACGTCTTCTCGTAGTTACTCTGGGTTGTAGGGTAACACCACTTGCATGATTATGTGATGTGAGACGGTATACAGGATAAGAGGGTAGATGCATGCATTTATGCTCTTTTCCTACCTGATCCAAGGGGCCTGTTTGAGTGTCACTATAACTGGCTCCCCCCAAGAATCAATGCTACTATGATTTAAAGTCCCACAGCATATGTTGGGAAACTGATATTGGCCTCTGAGATGCCGAGATAGTGTCTAAAGGGCATTTTTCACCCATGTATAATTAATATACAATTATACATACAGATCACACTGCCATGTCTGACTGTAAATACAAATCAGGCAGTCAAAATGGAAAGAGCAGAAACCGAGAAAGGCAAAAGAAGCTAAAGGACACCAATTAATCTTCCAGTATTTCAAAACAGGCAAGGGATTGTGGAAGAGAACCGAGACCCATGGCCATGCTGTGAATTTGTACCAGATGAAAGTATGCTTGGGCACTGAGTGCCAGGAACGTATCCCAGGAAATCAGATACAGTCACAGTCTTAACACAAGAAGTAATTGCTACCCCTAGAAATAAATAATTGTTTATAGTAATCCATACTTGATGGTCCTACAAGAAGGGCCTCGTTATCCCTAGATTTGGCATCCATGGATTAGCCTTCACAAAAACTGGATGTCACCAGTAAAAAAGCAAAACTCCATGGCTTTCTGAGCCTCTCTTAAGCTAATAACTACTGGAGGCACAACTGGAGCTTGTTTGGAGCTTCAGTGCACCTTCAAAACCACGTCTCATTATCTGCTCTTTATTTTTAGAAAATACAGGGTGGGATCTGAGAACAGAAACCTGCAGATAAGGAGGCACCACCTGTATTGGTTTTACACAAAAATTGTTTTCCCCTTTTGTGGAGAATGAATAATTTTTGAATAATTTGAAATGTTAAGATAGCAATCCAACTTATATTAAGAATCATTGTTTGGGAGAAAGATGTATGGGCAGGCTGATTATTTAAATAAAAATATAATTTATTTCAGAGTAGGAAGAATGTTCCTTATGACAGATGAATTATCTGTAACTCATTATTGTTACTTTCTTGTTTGGCCAATGAATTTTCCAAGGTATAGTCCTGGCTACCTTAGAATGCCTTGTGAAGCTCAGAGAGGCCATACGCAGCTTTCCAAGATACCATATCACCCTCTGGACATGATCAAAGGCCAGGTTCAGTTGCATTGGGAGGCTGCCCTGGAATGTGTGCCTTAGGGTGGCACAATTTCCAGCTGTACCACTGAACCATGTCAGATTTGGAAAGCAGCAACACCTATATGGTGCAGGCATGCTCCCCCCACCCTATGGAGCATTCTATAATGCAAACTCTTGAGAGAACATCCCATTTCTTTTCTCCATATAGTTTCTGGAGAAACCAACTTTTGGGGAGGATGATCAGAAGAACACATAAAATGGCAACAAGGATAATTCCTCAGTTTGCTACTAGTTACCTGTACAAAATCACTTTCCAACATCGGGGCCAGCCTGAGTAGGTCGTATTCGCCCAGGTAGAGTTGTCTCTGCAGAGGTCCTGGCTCCCTGTTGAAGAGTCCTTTGCCTCGTGTTGTGAAAGTGGATGTCCTGGTGCCTATCATCCTTCCTTGTTCTAAACCAGTAAGTACTGGGAGAAGAAGAGGCAAGACCTCCAGGGGTTAACAAAGGGTCCTGCATTTGATATAATTAAAGTTCCATCACTTTCAGATTGGAGTGGGATTTGACTCAGTAATGGAGCACATTCAGATGTTTTGCATGCAGATGTTTTTCCAGGTTCAATCCCTGGCAGGGAGATCATATTTGCTCTTTTTCCAGGACATGTCCTCCTTTTAAATCTTTTGTCCTGGGGAAAAAAATCTTCATTGTCCTCCTTTTCTTTGTGAGCAGGCAGCATGGAGCCTTCTCATAATTAATAAATTCCAGGCATCCCCCGCTTATAGGATGAGTGTCTGATCAGAGTACAGTCCAAAACTGAAAACTGTTGAAAAGTGGAACCCAGTCTTTTATAGTTTATAAATGTTGCTTCCAATCTTTTTACCTAGCAAATTGCAAATGCCCCTTTTATTTTGCCAATTCCTGCTTCCACCCAAAGATCTCTGCAAATTGATCCTCATTAAAACTCCTTCAGGAATGGGATTAAAGCAGGATCTCTAACATGGGAGAGGGCAATTTTGACCTTTAGAACAGGAGAGGTTGAAAGAGCAGAACTGCATTGAAGGAATGAGTTCTGGGTATAATTGAAAAATGTTGAAAGAGTGTATCATCAGAAAACAAACCGTCAGAAAGCGGGGGATACCTACATATGTAATAAATTATGTGCAATAGTTTTCAATTTAATAATAAGTAATAGAGTGTTGAAATTAACCATATGAATACAATAAATAAGGTGTGTATAGCTTTTATTTTCCAGGGTGTCCTACATTTGTGGGACCTTGCCCTCTTTTCCGGTTATGACATCTGGTCACCCTGCTCCTTGGGGTCTCCTGGTCAGACTGGGAAAGCCCCAAGATCTGGATGTGAGGGCGATCTGTCACCCCTGGGTAGCTACTGTGGAGCCAGTATGGAACGGTGAGCTTAATGGACCAATGGTCTGACTCTCCATGTAAAGTAGCAGTATAAGTACCTGGTGGAACCTTGAGATTATTGTCCACCAAGAAGTGGCAGATGTTAACATTTTTGAAACAACACTCCTTGCCTATTGTAAAGTAACAACACATCAAGGCTGAAGGGTCATCTGAGTATGGGCATGTATAACTTTACTCAACAATATTTCCCTTTCTCTGCCTGTCACTTGGAATGATACTCCAGAAGCCTGAGCTTCATTCTGCCTATAGATTGATGCACAAATTCATGCGCGCGCACACATTGGCATTTAAACTTCTTTCACTTGAGTTGTGTTTCACAATCATAGTGAAATTGGGATGTACTCTTAACCAATTTAGGCTAGCACAATTCCTCCTTCCCAGGGTGGTGTAGGCAGGCTGGCGCATGTCTGTGCACTGGCTTAACCCTCACAGGTGTGGCGCAGAAGTGTATAATGGCACTTTTGTGACACCCCCAGGCCAACACAGGACCTGTCCCTGCCTAACCATGGGTTATAGGTTGGTGCTGTGGTTCTAATAACTTTCAGCATATATATGTACGTAAAACAGATATTCTGTGTCTGAAGTATCTGTCATCCTGTTTTGCAGGTATTAAGGAGATCTTGGTCCCTTTCTGTTGGAATCAGGATGGGAGCAAATTTAACACGAGGTCTTTGATAGGAATTTTATCAGGGGAAACGAAACACACTTCCCTGGGAATAAGACCCATTGAACACAATGGGCTTACTTTTGAATAGACATGGTTAGGATTGCGCTCAAAGCTTCTTTTGGGTCCCTGTTGGGGTACAACCAGTGGTGGGCTCCAGCAGGTTCGCACCTACTCTATAGAACCGGTTCTTAACAAGAGATAGAACATATAAAGTTTAAAAATAGCCATTTAAAAGTGGCTGCCAGATGGGCAGAGAACCGGTTCTTAAATTTTTTTGAAGCCCATCACTGGGTACAACATTTCTTTTGGGCCTCTTCTCTTCACCAATAAGCCATACAATCATTGGATCATAATTTCTACAAACTATGAGACATAAAACAATGTCATCTTTCACAAAATGCAAATGCTTGTCTTCACATAATGCATTTTCTGAGATCCCAGAACATTTCTGGCTCCTCTCCTTTGGCACTGGGGGCCCCTTTTTGATGCCAGGTCCAGGTTTGATGTACCCTCTGCACCCTCCTCTTCTGGGCCCTGAATTCAACCCTGCCAATTATTTGTACAATGGTTATTGGGGTTTAAGATATTCCTGGCTATCAACCCTCTTCCCGCCTCCCCCAACCGTCCAAAAAAAAACCTGTGGGTACGTGACTCACCAATTGTCTTTTGTAGCTTATAATGTCTGGTCTTCAAAGCTTGCTGTCCATAACTGGTGATTTAAGCCTCACTCTCCCCTGCTCCAGGTGTGTGTATAATTTTATGATGTCACCATTGTCTCTATGACCTTTATTAGCCTAAGCATTAATGGTGGGAGGAGATCAGGAAGAAGCAGGAATATTCCATAGGTTTAGTGGGAGTCATTCTCCATGCCTGGGACACTTAATTTTATAGGCAGGCTCTTCTCACTTCATATTGTGATGACATTCATACCACCCTCCCCTCCACAGTGGTGGGATTCTAATAAGAACAGGTTCTATGTCCTAATAACCTAAATTAACAACAGGTTCTATGTCCTAATAACCTAATAACAACAGATTCTGTGTCCCATTAGTGACCAGTTCTCAGGCGCTCATTAGCAAAGGGTTCTATAGAACCTGTGAGAACCCCCTGAAGCCCACCACTGGCCCACATCTCCTTCGTTTCCTTGCTCTTTTCCTTTCTTTTCCCATTTTCTTTTGGTTCTCAGGTAATGACAGGAAATAGAGGACAAGGCTTCTGTCTGTCATGGGGGAATGACATGGGGTTGATGTACAGTGGGTGGATGGTGAACACGGGAATTTTACTCCCACAATGCGGGTACGCTTTTCGCTAGTATACTATATACTATTAGTAACAGTATTAGTATTATTGTAATACTATTAGTATCACTATTATACTATTATTATTATAAACTAATATACTATATATACTAATATACACATTATTTTATATTATATACAGGGTGATTGAAAAGTAACTCTCTAGTTGTTTGAGTGCAAAGATGGACCACGAATTAGACCAGCCTAAAATGGTTAGGATTCTGCTCATAATGTTTAAATTTACTGCATAAAAGCAATATTATTTTGCACTCAAACAACAGATTTCCAAACTTCATAACGTGTGGCTAGCTGGACATGCTCCTTCAGGGACGTCCAAGCATGTTTGGGAGGCACTTTACACCATGCATGTGTACAGGTGCCTTGTTATGCATTTGCCTTAAATTTAGCTGTAGATGAAATCTGAAGCATACATGCTTTAAAATCTGAAGCACACATGCTTTAAAATACGTACTTTCCTTGGCGAAACACAAAAGGTGTTTCCATATAACCATATAATGGTGCCCTTGCTGTAATAGTAAAAATTGAATAATATTCCGAATTGGCCATTTGCTGCCCTTAACTGCATATAAAATTATCTGCCATCTGAAAGAGTTGCTTTACTTTTCTAATGGTTGGGCCTGTGATGTTGGCACACAGCCTCTGGCCATAAAAGGAGATGCAAACCTAAATGTAATCAGAAGTGACCTTTACTAATTGCACATTTCATATGTTTTGCCAGAAAATGCAGCAGTTTTCACCACTCAAAAAATTCCTATTTAGATCGGACAGAAGGGCCGCCTAGTTCTATATTCTGTCTCCCACAGTAGCCATTCTCACAGCATAATCTCCAGTTAGGCCAGCAAAAATATGGTTTAAATCTCGTGCTGGACTTGGGGTATCACAAAATGCCACAAATAACTTCTGCACCACTCCTGGTTGGAGGGGATGGTGTTTGGCCAGTGCACAGACATGTGTTGGCCTCCCCACACCACCATGGGAAGGGCGAGATGGGTGAGTTTTACTGGCCTAAATTGGTTAGGATTGTTGCCTTAGTTGATTTTATTTATTTCATTTTATTTATTTAATTAATTTATATCCCGCCTTTCCTCACCTGCAAGAGTGAGCTCAAGGTGGCTAACATCAATCAGAATAAAACACCATTAAAATGATCATAAATAGAGATTAAAACATAATTAAAATGCAATTAGATTTTAAAAACTAAGAACAATTAAAACAGACTAAAAAAAATTTGTTAAAAACAATAAAATAGAACAATATAACTGCCCCCCCCCAATTTACACATTTCTGCCCTGTTTTGTCTATATATAAGGCTGCCATCAATTTTTAAAAATCAATTCGTCCAATCAATAACATACAATTAAACAATTCCCAACTTTAAACTGAACAGTCCGCACTGTTAAATGATGCCCAGATGGAGATGCTTTGCATTGTTTCCTCAAAATTAAATAGGTGGTGAACTAACAGGTTTACCCAGAAGCTCATCCCATTTCATTCAAAGGAGCTTGACATGAGAGTTTGGCGAATGTATTCATTTATTAAATAAATATAATTTATTAACAGGGTCATTGAGGGATATGAACCACCCACTGGCAGCATATCAGTTGTCAAAAGACTGACAGTTTCAGTGCCTTATCGGTTTGCCGTCAGATGAAATAGTTATATAGAGGGATACAACATTGTTCGAAAAGGACTTTGTTCAAACATTGTTCAGAGTGACTCGAGAGAGATCACAAAAGCTGAAAGAGAATATTTCAAAGCCTTAAAAACAGGGGCTTGCCACATTATTGGATATATCTATATCCTGTCTTTTTGGCCTTGCAAAGTTATTCTGAACTCCCTCGTTTCAACATGTCTTTCTCCATTAACGTCCCTTTTTCTTTCCAAGGAGAGCATCTCATTCTTTAATGAGGAATTTGAAAAATGTGTTGATAGAAAAATGGGGGGGAGAGAGATTGGCAGGCAGGGATCTTTGGTAGAGATGTAATTGACTTGGAATTGAAAGGGATAGGCACAGTGTGGACCTACTGCGGGTAGGAGGGGGAAATGCATCACTAGCTGGGCTAATAAATGCATTGCCGCAGAGGGCAACAGGGCTGTGCAGAGAGTGCTGCCAGTTGTGGTCATGGCAAATGGTATTAAAAGAAAGCTTGCACGGCCCTGCAAATTATCTGGGACATTGGGGTGGAGGGCACACTGTGCTTTTAATGGTTGCATGACAGACAGAAGTTCAACAGGTGATGCCCTACACTTCTATGCCTGGGAAAATATTGCCTATTGAATTTTAGGCTGTCATTGTTAAAATCACAGAGCCTTTCAGCATACTTTTGAGGGACAGGTTTAATCAGTCAGCCTGATTAAGCAAGAATATTGATCTTTCTCTCAAGCTATTTTGAATCTTGTGTAAAATGAATAAAGCTGGTCTTCCCGCCTAATAGTAAGTGGTAGCCTTTGTTTATTGCATCACTCTCACTTCCCTATACATATTTTAAAAAGTGTCTAGATCATGTTTTTACCAATATGCAGACATATGCATTTAAACCGGACCAATGGCTGATTAGTCGATTAATCTTCATTTAATTGTTGACAGCCCAGAGCACCCTAAAAAAAACCTGATAGTTAATAGAATGTCCTTTAACCTGCTTTCTCCCTGTAATAAATATGAAGGTGTGTGGCAGATAGAAAGGGAGGTTTTGATTGATAGAAAAGAGGGGGAGGCGTTCCAAAACAATAGAGACAGCTTGGCGCAGTTCCTTCTCTGGTGCGAATCCACCCCCGTCCAGGGGAGCCTCTGGAGTGGATCCATTTGACACAATGTCAGGGAAAGCAAAAGGCCAGAGAGATAGAGACAGGCTCAGGGAGATGCCAGCTGACAGTACACAATCGACAGTTCTTAAGAACGACTGCAAGATGCAGGCGAAAAATAATCCACAATATTGCCGAGAGCTGCTATGTTCACTTACCTGTTAAGTGCACCTGTAAAAAAATTCAACATTTTTACAGTCCCTTTTCACTGTTCAAACATGTGCGGAAAGTATATCAAATCTGGTTGTTCCCTGCACATTTGTACCCATTGGGATGCCACTGTCCCACCAGTGCAAGCTGCAGGCCTCCATCAGTCTTGAAAGACTATGGTATCATGCTTGGTGCTGCATACGCTGCATGCGAAGCACAAAAGCCTGGGTTGGATTGTTATGGAGGATAGGCTGTTACCCAAGCAGCAAATCCCCCCTCTCCATGCCACTGAATCAGTCCAATGGAAAGGCAGAGCCGATACGATTGGATCCAGCTGGCATCGCAGAGCTGGGCTAAGGACAGGAGCTCACCCTGTCTTGGGGGGCCGACCCGGGTCTCAAACCCTGGCCTGCTGGGTAACAGGCACAGTGTCTTAACCACTTGCGCCACCCACAGCCCGATTACTGGTGCAAGCACTCATGTAGCTATACAACAGTGGTTTTCAAAGTGGGGGTCGGGACCCCCTTGGGGGAATTGCAAAAAGCTGGGTGCCACCATCTCAGAATCTGGAATTAGGCACCACCATGTTGGGATGGGGAATCCAGGCTGCAATCCATATTTTCCTTGGACTAAGGCTCAATCCTAATCTCCGGTAAGGCTGACATAAACCCTGGCATAAGCCCTTTGCTGACCTGAGGGTTTCCCAAAATGCCATAAGGAACTTCTACGCCACTCGTGGAAGGTTTAGGCCAGTGCACAAGCATACACCAACCTCCCACCACCACCATGGGAAGATATGCAAAGTGAGTTAGGCCAGCTGGCGCAATTTAGGATTGCACCCAAAGTCTCATTGAACACAATAGGACTTACTTCCAGGTAGACATGCTTGGGCATCATGTCTTCTTCTGGCCATCATATTAAGTTTAGGTTGATGACATCATTTTTGCAGGAGTCCCCGACAGATAGTCATTCTGATCCTAGGCTGAAATGTCCAAGAACTAGTAGGCCTCCGTCAGTCTTGAAAGACTATGGTATCGTGCTCGGCGCTGCATACGCTGCATGTGAAGCACGAAAGCCTGGGTTGGATTGTTATGGAGGATAGGCTGTGAGAAAACCATAGGAATTTTTCACATCATTTAGCATATGGCATTGAAAGCTATGAGTCCCCCTGCAAATTTCATTGAAGAGGTATTGTTTGGGTATGATCAGAGCTCACTTTAGGACAGTTTGACTGCTTTTAAGGTGGCCCATTTTATTTTGAGCCCCACAGATCCTAAAGCCAGCCCCAGGTTTGTTAATCAAATGCAATAGAAGTGCATGCACAATTCAGGCCAGTTCCAATATATGACCACTCTCTACTGCAGTAGTATTCAAAGTGGGGGGTCGGGACCCCCTTGGGGTCTGCCATCTTGGAATTTGGCACTGGACTTTCCTGGGAGTACGTCTCATTGATCACAATGGGACTTACTTCTGAGTAGACAGAGGAGCTTTGGCATCATAGTGATATCACACCCTAGTAAGTTTGGCAGGGGATCCTGGAGAAAGTTTTAAATTTGAAAAGGGGTCCCAGGCTAAAATGCCCAACTATCACTGCTCTACTGGGAGCCCAGAGCACCGTAAAAAGAAAATGTTGCAAATTGAAAGGCACCGGCAACCTCCTGCAGAAAAATGTGTTCCAGCTCAATTGCCAGCGGTTCCTCAAGGCAGCACATGAAGTGCGGTTGCTGAGGTCCCACCTTAGGCTGCAGATCAGCAAACTAGCTCACTTCAGCTAGTGTCGGGACAATTTGGTGCAGGGTTCTCACTCGGTATTTGTGGAAACAATCATTACATGATTTATAGGATGATCCTCGCCAAAATGCTTTGGTTTTATTTTTGAGCTTGGCAGGATTGAAGACTTCCATCTCGTTCTTCCTTCCCACAGCTCCATTGTTGGCTGGCGCAACCAGCAAATTTATGATACCTGAGCAAGCAGAAGAGCAAGACAGAGATGAACCATCCCTGATCTGCCAACAGAGCCTGGCAAAGGGTTCATGACGGCTTCACTCACTTTGAATCTTACCAGTGGTGGGATTCAAATAAATTAACAACAGGTTCTATGTCCTAATAACCTAAATTAACAACAGGTTCTTTGTCCATAGAAAAACAGGTTATATGTCCAGTGATGGGATTCAAAGAAATTAACAACCATTTCTCTGCCCATCTGGCAGCCATTTTTAAATGGCTATTTTTAAACTTTATATGTCCTATCTCTCGTTAACAACCGGTTCTATAGAGTAGGTGCGAACCTGCTGGAGCCCACCACTGTATATGTCCCGCTAATAACCGGTTCTCGGAACCAGGCGTGCATTAGCACAGGGTTCTATAGAACCTGTGAGAACCCCCTGAAGCCCACCACTGGTTCTTACCCCGACAGACTTTCATGAGTGGCACTCCTGTTTTAGGCACAAACTCAACCTTCTGTGCCTTTGGGCATGTGCAGAGTGTTTTTCTCTCATTGTTCAGTGGTCTCAGACAGGAGGTAGCCTCTATAAGTCTGCAAATAAGTCCCAAATGTAGTGGAATTCAATAAGAATAATTGCTGAATAATTAATAATTATTAATCATTAATATATTATGTATATAAAATAATAATATTTTATGATTTATTTTATATAAATTTATTGTTGTTTCTTTATACATTATTTATTAATAATTTATTGTTTATGCCAGCTGGATCCAATTGTATTGGCTCTGCCTTTCCATTGGACTAATTCAGTGGCGTGGAGAGGGGGGATTTTCTGCTTGGGTAACAGCCTATCCTCCATAACAATCCAACCCAGGCTTTCGTGCTTCGCATGCAGCGTATGCAGCACCAAGCACGATACCATAGTCTTTCAAGACTGACGGATGCCTGCTTTTAATTGTTTATTTAATTAAATAAATTTATTAATCAGTAATTAATTGATAGTATTAATTAATATTAATAATTAATAAAAATAATTGAATTATATTATCTTGGCCTTTTGATGGAATGGCAGGTTAGTTTTTGTCGGTTGTATGTAAGCGTGTTTCATCACGGCGCACATCTGCTTTACGGCTAGTCGCATCTAGTACAGTAACACATGCTAGATACCATATCAGTGTACTCAATGTCTGCCATCTTACCCCACTACTAGTCTTTGCCCGCCATAGGCAGGCAGAATTAGACAAAGTGAAAGACACCAAATTCACAGAGGGCTGACCCAAAACCTCCTCTTTGCCCTCAGCCAAAGTTATGCCAAGCTCATCTCCCCCCATTTTCCAATGCTGTACGTCAGCACTGTAAGATACAACCAGATTGACATGTACAACCATGTCCTTTTTCCAGGACATGTCTTCTTTTTTAGTTTTTTTTTTTTTTGCCTGGAAAATATCTTCATTTTCCTTTTTCTTGTGAGCAGGCAGCATATAAACTTCTTGTAATTAATAAATTGTGTGTAATAAATTATATGTAATATTTTAGAATTTAATAATATTCTAAGGTGTTGCCAGGCCCACCGTGGGAGGAAGTCCATGAAGATGATGTTCTGGCAAACCATAGGGGTGGGTATTGCAAACCCCAAGGTATACTACTATGGAGGGGCTGGCCCTAATTTCACAACATAAAGATATGAAAAAGCAATATTGTTATTGTTCATTATTATTAATAATAATATTCAAAAATTGTTCAAGCATTATTGTTCAAAATTGTTCAAGCGTTATTGTTCTTAAAGGAAGAACAATCTGCCTTCTGTGATACATTTTGAAAATAGAAGATGGTCTTATGGACATCTCTGACCATGAGTTGACCCAGGTCCCCACAACACAGGGTGAGCTCCTGTCCTTAGCCCAGCTCTATGACGCAGCTGGAACCAATCATATTGGCTCTCCTGATCCATTGGATATTTCAGTGGTGTGGAGAGGTGGGATTTGCTGCTTGGGTAACAGCCTATTCTCCGTATCAATCTACCCAGGCCTTCATGCTTTGCATGCAGCGTTGAGCACCATAGTCTTTGAAGACTGATGGATGCCAATCTTAAGAGGGGGAAGCAGTTTTTAACAGCTTCACATCAGATCTCTGGTAAAGGGAGAGGGGTCTTTATATCCCTTCTCCGGTGCCATTTTTCTCCCCCAGCTATTTATTTGCCCCATTTCAAAAATCATACAGATGTTTACATTATATGCTCCACTCTTTTTGCATATAGGAGTTTAAAAGGGTGATGGAATTTAGGGATTTAGGTCAGGAAAGTGGCATGAAGGAAAAAGTTTAAACCATCCCTCTCTGATCAGATTTTCACCCTCCCAATTGTTTTGAACAAGATCAAAAAAATGGGAAAACTGATCCCAGATCTCTCTGCATTTTGTTTTGTCTGGCCCTAAATTAGATGGTTTGAGTCCCAGAGCAGGAATGTATTTCTGTACCCCTCTTTTTTTGCTTTAGAAAGTGCTCCTGAAAAGAAACAATATCTGCAAATCCGACATCTATCTTCTCTACATGTTTCTTGAGCTTGACTCAGCTTTGGACCCGAGAGACAATTCAGACAGGCAGCCGGTTGCTGGCAAATTGTCAGTCGGAGGAACTGGCAGCATAATCCCGAGGCAGCTTTGCCTGGGTTAATTAAAACTAAATATAGACTTTGCCGGCTGGGTAAATTGCTGGGGGAGTTTCAAAGTGGTTGGGTGTTTCTTCCACCCACTTTCACCTGGAGCAGCTTTTTTTTTGAAGGTTTGCAAAGAAAAGAGAGCAGGAAAAGTCTCTTCGGGAGGAAGAGGAGGGTGGGCACAAAACTCCCAGGGATTTGAAAGCACATCTGGCAACCGGCTGGTGTTAACTAGCAGTCAACCACTGGGCTTAATCTATCCTCCTGAGGAGTACTGCTAACCCACAAGTTGCCAGCTTCAGCAAATCTGGAGGAAGTGGTACACACGATCACAAAACTTGCTCAATGAGCCCTTTTGGAAATGGGTGTTGAGACATAAGCCAAACACTTGCGTCTCAGGAAAACTTGGCGCTGACTTAGGGTTGGCATGTGACTGACTTATGATGTTGCCTCTTGTTGAGGGTCAGGCAGTTGGTCCCTCTAGCACCAATTATCTGTTATTGTCATTGTGGCAGGCTTGTTTCAGTTTGTTTTCAACATGTTTGGTTGTAGATTTTTGTACTTGATAAACGCTGGTTCTGTTCGAAATGTTATAATTAGGAGTTGCCTTTCAAATTAAAAATTGAGTGGGAAAAAGGGACTGAAATATATTTCAAACCATCCATCCATCTTGCTGCTTTGTTGTTGTCCTGTTTTCGATTTGGAGATAGCTGTAACTTCTTAGAAGTTAATTGCTTCTTAATTGCTTATTTAACTCCCTTCAATCTTATTTATCATCATCATCAGTTTATGTGTACTTATATACATTCATGGTGAGTCTGAGGCATGCAGTAAATTTTGTATAATGGTTTTCAAACTTTTAGCACCAGGACCCATTTTTTAGAAAGAAATTCTATCAGGACCAACCTGATAGACCAGGATCTGAGTTTTAAAATCTATCAAGATCAACCAGAAGTAATGTCGGAACCAGAATTGACATCATTAAGTAGGAAAATTTTCAGTGATCTAAGGTAGCAATCCTAGCAAGACTTAGGGCACAATCCAGAGTATCTATGGGAGCACATTCGAGACATTACGTGCACCCGTAGTTACTGCACCACTTAGTGAAAACCTATGAGAAATTCATATTGCAATCCAGAGTAACTTGTTCTTACTCTAGAGCAAGGACTCCCTATAGTTACTCTGGATTTCACCTTACCTCACACCTACCCACACATCAGAGTAAGGCTGCAATCCCAACCTCCAGATAGGCCTGCCTAAGTCCAATCATAAATCCTGTGCTGACCTGGGGGTGTCAGAAAGTGTCATAAGGCACTTCTGCACTTTTCCCAGGGAAGGGTTAGGCCATGCGCTTGCCTCCCTACATCACCACAAGAACATGAAGACCAATGAAGTGTCTTATCTTAGCATTATGAGCATTATATCTTAGGAGGTACCTATCTTAGCATTGTACCCCAAGTCCCATTTAATATCATTGCTAAAAGCATATGCATACTAGCCAGTTAAATGTAAAGAGCTGTAACATTTCCCCAAATGCAGTCACATATCGTGATAGCATCAACTCTAATGTATTAAAAATAAAATATTGAAATTAATGGGGATCCAACTGCAATTGGTATGTGTCCCACCTACTGGTCCCAGTCAGTGGAGGGATTCAAATAAATTAACAACAGGTTCTATGTCCAATTAGTAACTGGTTCTCAAAACCAGGTGCTCACTAGCAAAGGGTTCTATAGGACCTGTGAGAACCCCCTGAAGCCCACCACTGGTCCCAACCCACAGCTTGGGATACACTGTATATATAATTCCCATGCAGAGTGATTATCCTTTTCCAGATAGCTTGGGATGGTAATGTGTCTAAATTTGGAATTTTTGAATAAAAGTTCCAAAGTCGGGGTGCCACCACCAAGAAGGCCCTATCTCTGGCCGCCACACCTCTCACATCTCTTAGTGGCAGCACAAACAGTAGGGCCCCCTCAGATGTCCTTAGGTGACGGTTCGGATTGTACAGAAGAAGGCGGTCCCTCAGATACCTTGGATCCGAGCCGTTTAGGGCTTTAGAGGTCAGGACCAGCAGTTTGAATTCAGTCCGGAAACAAATGGGCAGCCAGTGTAGTCGCTAAAGCAGTGGCCCGACAGAGTCAAACCGACAAGCCCCAGCAACCACACAGGTCGCCGAATATTTTCCAAAGATATTTTAGTAATTATAGAGATGGATCACAGCAAGAAGCCATCTAGCCCAACATCTTGTCATGAACTGGGTGGATGGACTGCTCACCCACCTTTAGTACCCCCCTTAAGTCAGCCTAAAAAAATTTACATGTTTTATGTTGCTCCATAAACTGTGCTGTGAACTTTATTGAAAAGCAGTATATAAATATTAATTCAACATGTATCACCAGCCTCAGATTATCTCTAATCCCGGGCTTGGCTGTTGTTTTTCAGTGATCAGAGAAGATTTTTGCCCTTTTTGTTGTGACTTCCTTTGCCACATTGAAGGCTGGACCCTAGCATTTAAAAAAAGACATAGAGCACAATCCTAACCATGTTTACTCAGAAGTAAGCCCCATTGTGTTCGATGGGTCTTTACTCCCAGGGAAGTGTCTTTAGGATTGCAGCCATACAATCACAGATCTTCAAGCGGGGCACTTGGTTGAAATAAAGTCCTGCATCCTGCCTCATAAACTTTCTTTGTGCTTTGGTCAGCCCAACCCATCCAGTTTATTGAGGTGAACTGACAGCTATTGAACGCACTGAGCTGTGTGCCAATTTCAAGGAGAAACAAACACCAAAATCTTTGCAAATAGATGAGGTTGTAAAGCAGTGACACATAACCCTCTTAAGGCAGAGCTAGCATAAAAGCACTCCTCAGACACAAAGCTAACAGATTCCAATTTTAGTTAATCCATCCAGCCGGTCACAACATCCTAATGTGAATGTTGACTGGTTGCATGACTGTTTGGCACATAATCCATCTTCACTGCCGTCCCAGGGCAGAGTTAAGATAGTGAACCTCTCTAGTTAATGTGCCTCAGATTTTTTTGTGGAACTTTTCATTTCCTGACTTAAATTGTCTAGATTTCTAGCTTGCCCCCCTTTCTTATCCTACAATCCAGAGTAACTACGGGAGCACGTAAGAGACATTTATGTCAAAGTAGTTACGGCACCACCTTGTGAAAACCCATGGGAAATTTATATAGCAATCCAGAGTAAATTGTTCTTATGTCGGAGAAAGGACT
Organism: Cryptoblepharus egeriae; assembly: GCA_030015325.1. Lineage (NCBI taxonomy): Eukaryota > Metazoa > Chordata > Lepidosauria > Squamata > Scincidae > Cryptoblepharus > Cryptoblepharus egeriae. The sequence continues at coordinate 75,510,499 of JAREYC010000004.1, forward strand.
CCCTGAAGTTACTCTGGACTGCACCTATAGTGTGCCAAATGCCTACAGTCTCCCCCTTCATATCCCTTTTGTGATATCTCAGTATGGCCTACAGCACCTTCTCATTTACTCCATCTGGGTGCCAGCAAATTGGTTTCAAGCTCTGGAATTCTTCATTTCCAAGTTATTTTCAACATCTCAGGTTTACATATACCAGCTTTTGAAAAGTACAAAAGTACGAAATTAGGTTGGAGATTAAACAACTCCAACCTAACTCTATTTACAAATTCCATTGGTTTCAATCAAAGTGCGCTCATGGTGTTTTGTCTCAAAGCCCAATTCTGAGCTTGTAATAAGGTATCCTGCTGGGGAGAGGGGTTGCAAATGTGCCATAAACAGCACATTTGTGTGCCCAACACCAGCCTAGTGCCAGAGCTAGCTCAGCATCAGCAGGCGCTGCACTAGCACCAATGCAATGCCAATGTTTTGTAGCTCAGTGGTCGCCAGACCGCCAGCCTATTTCGTATGAGAGTCCAGACTTCACTTAACAGTTGTGAGGCCTCCCTATCGGTCTAACTGCTGAAATATTAAAGCTGCAAAGTTTTAAAAGACTGTTAAAAAAACTTTAAATTATAAGTTTAAAAATGAACAAGCCCTAAAGATCTCTGATCTGCTGACAAGGAGAGAGTTCAACAGAAGAGGCAGGCATTAGAGAAAAATTAGGCTATGCAGTTTATCACCAGTTAGACTACATGTGTGAGAAAGTGGTAAGTGAAGTATTTTTGAGAAACGTGCATATACAAGATGACCATATAGAATGAAGTACAGAGTGCCTGTGCTGTGGAATATAAGAGGAAGTTTAGGCAGGTGCTCCTTTTCAAACCCTTCGGTAAAGGTGTCCCCTGCAGGTTACACTGCTAGTCATGATTGACTGTATGGTGTGGTGCTCATCCACATTTCTAGAGCCATTGTCTGATATGTGGCCAGCATGCACACTGAATGCTGTTACCTTCCCACCGAAGTGGTACCTATTTATCTACATACATTTTCAAGCTTTCAAAACTGCTAGGTTGGCAGGAGTTGGGCTAAGTATGGGAGCTCACCCTGTCTTGTAGGACCCGGGACTTAAACTCTGGCCTGCTAGTTAACAGGCACAGTGTCTTAACATTCCCTCTTCTATGCAATGGTTAAAGGTACAGGCACTCTGTCCTCCATTCTATATGGTCACCATGTAAAGACATATGAAGAGTGCACATATACAACAGAAATTAAGTGGTGTGAAAGATCATAAAAGAGGAACTGGAGGACCAGTTTCTCTCACATGAACATGCCCATGCACTGCATTCATCGTCTGAGATCTTCCTGCATGCCATTGGTTTGCACCATTGCACCTCAGTGGCACCATTTGTGTTGTGGAATCTGCTTCCTGCAGGAATCCAGGAATCACTGGTTCTTTTCATCAAGTGAGTGGTGAAGATGTCCTTGTTTTGTCTGCTTTCTTTTAATTATGCTTGCTACTGTGGTTTGATGATTAATTATTTTTAAGTGTTGATTTGATTTGTTTTTAATGATGCTGTAAACCACCTTGTGTTTTTTTAATTTTTTGAAAGGAAAAAATAAAACCAATGAACAAAGCAAAGCCGTTAATTTAAATCAGTATGCACTGACGTCTTGATATTTTCATTCATGCTGACCACACTCCTACACACAGCCATAAAAGCAATTGTTTTTTTAAAAAATCCTTATTCTTAATAGCAACCTCCTCTTGTGATGCAGTTTTGTTCATATGTTCTATAGCAAAATGTATAATTTCATTATTCTGCTCTGTGTGCAAAATTAAATTGCATCCCTACCCTGGTTTTCTGCTGGCTCAGGAACAGAAAGATCACTTGCAACGGAGGTTTGCTTGGCAGGTTTAGCACAGTTTAATTTAATCCATTAGTAAAAGTGCTAAGGTCTTGTGACAAGAAAACGTGTCAGGAGATCAGATGTTGAATTGGGGGTGGCAAGTGCAGAGGGGATAAAATTCTGAAAAAAGGGGGAAAAAATCTATTGTCTTTCCTCCTCCCTGCAAATTGGAAGCCAAAGACCCCACAGTTCATAGTGGAAGACATGTGGGCAAGCCTGATGGATGGAAACATTCATTCTCCCACACAAGCATGGCAGGCTTTCCTCACTAGGGGATGCCTTGGTAATTAGCACTGAATCTTAAACACGTCTGATTAAGAACCAAAGTTCTCGGAACCATCTGCTTTTGCTGCAGATTCGCTTGCAGGTCAAGTCGCTAGTAGCAGGGGAGAAATTTGTATTATTTTATTCTTTCTTTAGACAGCAAAATTGAGCAAACTAATCCCCTCCGTGCTTAACTGGAATCAGGAGAACTTGCTCCAACCTACACTCGAATAAATGAAATCTTTTAATGCCAGGCTGGCTGCTTGGAAAAAAGGACACTAGGGATGAAAAGAGAGCTGCTGTAAGAACCTGAAATGTAGCTTTTCCCTTTCCTTCTGGATTCATAACAAACCTCTGCATATCTGGGATTAGAGGAAATGTCATCTGAGGCAGAAGGTAGTATTATTATTTCACTTATATCCACCTTCAGAGTAATCATGTGACTGGAAATTTCTGGATTTATCCTCTTTTTTTAGTCTCCTCTTTGGGTGTCCTCCAAAAGAGCTTCGTTGTCCTCCATTTAGGTTTCATTTTGGAACTTTGCAATGGTGTGCAGTACCCCATCATGTTGGATTCGTATTGAAGAGCAGAATCCATTGCAAAAATCAGTTTTGAAATATTTCCTTCCTATCAAAAGTTATTTCCTTCCTATCAAAATATTTCCTATGAAATATTTCCTTCCTATCAAAAAAGGCCAAAAGATGAAAAAATTAAAAATATGCACTGAGCTCTATGGGAAAGTGAAAGTGCCCAATATTGTGGCTTTACTCATGGGTAGGCAAATGTGCCATTGTCTGCTGGAAAGGCCATGCTGAGAGGAATCCAAGACCTTGTCCTCCTTTTGAGGTTTGGGCATCAGATCACCCTGCCCACCTTTACCCATCCTACTCCACCTTTCTACCGTGACATTTCGTCCATGATGGGACACAGTGTCCAGGGCATTTCTTGGCAGTATCTCCTCTAAGTATTGACTAGCTCTAGACCAACTTAGTTTTCCAGAAGTTCTCTACATATGTGACCTCAGATCACACCCAGAGTAATTTGCAAGCAGGCTTGTCCCATAGCACCTTCCTATTTCTATCTACGTAAATGCCTTGACCTATGCACGAGGCGTTCGCTCATTCCATGTCAATCAAATGGGCTGAGGGTTCTATTCTCATGTGTTTCTGGTGCAAAGAAGGTCGAAGGCTCCTACTATTGACTGTGAATATTCCAGTTATGATTGAAAATGTGAGAACAAGAGATGCTGGAAAGGGAGATGGATTTCTATAAACTGATGAATGTTATTATATTGTACCACTGCAAGTGACAGCTGTGGGCTGTCACTAGTCATAGATAGAGAGCCAGGTCTCTCTTGCAAGTCAATTGAGGTCTGGCTCTCAGCCAGAGCAGCTCAGTATAGAGCAGTGATTTTCAACCAGTGTGCTGGTTGTGGGTGGCACAACTGCTTAAGACACTGTGCCTGTTAACCAGCAGGCCAGGGTTTGAGATCCAGGTCAGCGCCACAAGACAGGGTGAGCTCCTCTCCTTAGCCCAGCTCTGCAACGCCAGCTGGATTGAATTGTATCAGCTCTGCCTTTCCATTGGACTAATTCAGTGGCATGGAGAGGGGGGATTTGCTGCTTGGGTAACAGCCTATCCTCCACGGCAATCTAACCCAGGCTCTTGTGCTTCGCATGCAGCGTATGCAGCGCCGAGCACGATACCATAGTCTTTCAAGACTGACGGAGGCCTGCTGCCATGGCACACTGGTGTGCCGGATAGTCCCCAGGTGTGCCGTAGGAATTTGGGGAGGGACATTTATTAATAGGAAAATCAAGGGATTTGAAAACCTTGGTATTCCTTGTCAATGGTAAAAACAACTGATGGTGTGCCAAGAGATGAAAAAGATTGAAAATCATTGGTATAGAGACTGTGTTCATTGACAATATGATACTGGAAGCAAATGGGTAACATAGCACAGGCACATAGTAGCTATCACTGCTCTGCTCTGCTTTGGAGCTTCTCAACTAATCATTGTGTACCAGACTAACCAGGGCTTTTCAGCTTTTATCTGTGCATACCACTTTTCCCCAGTACCATGTTTTAAAGGTGTAACTACCATCAGAGACTACAGTTAGCAAGTTCTTTCCATGTGATCTTGCTTTGTGCAGCAGCTATAACATGTAATCCTGCCCTGGTAACCTGGTATGGCAGCCGGTCATAGCTGGGCTACACCTTGAGCTATCACTACAGCTGCAATCCGATAGACATTTTTCTGGGAGTAAGCCTCATTGAATATAACAGGATTTCTGAATAGGCATGCATAGCATTACACCATAAGGAATACCAACCTGAACACAAAGGCTATTGTGTCTCCTTTCCCCCAGAATAGAAAATATAGTTGGTAAGAGATGGAAAAAGAGACTTCCTTTATTTTTAATATGCCAGACCTTGCTTTCTTCCGATCCCGTGGCTCCTGTTTGCTTCCCATTGAAGTCAATCTCTCCATCAACAAAAGACTGCCCTTGTCTAGCAGTGTGAGATGGCATTGTCACTGTGCTACCACTTATCGGAGTGACCTTTACATTTCGTATTTTTATCAGGATCCTTCTTCATTATCATATAAGACAGAAATTGCTATGGTAACCCCTCAAGGCAATGCAGACAGTTTCATAAGCCTCTTAGAAGAACGTGAGAATCATCATCTTGGATTGGACCAAAGGTCTGGCTACTCCAACATCCTATTTCCAACATGGGCCTGTCATCTGTTGCAAGACAGTCCACAGACAAGGCATGAAGATGACAGCTGTCTTGTTTGTCCCCTTCGACATGCTGACTAAGGACATGCTGAGTTCTGGAGAAGACATGCTGACCAAGCAAAGTAGTGGCTAGTGGTCAGTGCAGACCCAATCTTTCCTTCTTTCCCTTTACCGGATCAGCAGGTGAATGGGAAAGAACTTTGGTAATATGTATCCACTGTCACCATACCAGGTCACAGAAATCAGGCAGAGGAAGGAAAGAAAACCCTACCAGGTATGTGCCGAGCCTGAGACCCAAGAGATTAAAAATCAGAGTCACAGGAGTGCCTGCAAGGCAAGAAGATGTTACTGCCACAGTCCACTTAACTACCCAGGAACATGGATAGGGCAGATCAAGGCTGAAAAAGTTATTAGTTTGTTAAAATCTAAATGAAAGGGGAATTAAACAATGTGGGGAAAGAAGGGTGAGTAGTAAAAGTACAAAAAGGCAATAAAAGTAACAAAGTAACAAAAAGGCTTTAGCAAATGGATGCAGTAACCAGTAATGACCAGTACGGGAGCTAGAATGCTAAAAAAAACTTTTTACAAGCCCACCCCTTACTAAACCCTTGGCTATAGTTAACAACCAGGAAACTAAAAGTCTAGCTATGAGTCCAGGGTGATAATTTGACTGGAAATTCCCGGAGGTCACCGGGAAAATGCAGGGCTTACCAAGCAGGGTTGCCAAACCCTGACTTTGACTGGGATCTAGCCATTTCCCTGGTCATTTCCCTCCTTTGTTTCAATTTCACGCACAGCAACAGTAGCTGGGTGCAGCTCAGGGGCTCCCAAAGCAGAAAGTGGTGGGACAGCCACCAGCCTCGTGTGGGAGGCTGCCACCCATCTTCCTGCCTGCCTACCTTTCCAGTCCCTACAGCTTTTCCAGACCCCTCGCCACTCCTCGCCGCTTCCCCGCTCACCCTGGAGCCTGCCTGCCACCCACATGGCCACACTGGTTCTGCTGCTTCTCCTGCCACCTGCGCCACTTCCCCACTCCTCCTGCCAGTTCATAAACACTTTCCAACACACAGAGAGAGGGTGATCTTCAAACCATAAGCACTTTCATACATAGAGATGTGTGCAGCTTTCCCAGCCCTCAAAATACCCTTCAAAGGTCTGGGCAGCAGAGCTCCCCTCACCTCTTGGAGGGATTTACAGGGCTTGCATAGCTGTCCCAGCCAGTGATGGGATTCAAAGAAATTAACAACCGGTTCTATCCCAATCTGGCAATCACTTTTAAATGGCTATTTTTAAACTTTATATGTTCTACCTCTTGTTAACAACCGGTTCTATAGAGTAGGTGCAAACCTGCTGGAGCCCACCACTGGTCCCAGCACTGGAAAAACACTGTAGCCACCCAGCTGAAGACAATCTCTGAGTCTCTCCCTCCTCTTTCCCAAGAGACTGATTCTACCTTTCTAATTTCTCTGTATGATTGTACCTGCTCAACAGCATTCTATTTATAATTCTCATATCTTCTAATGAAAAGCTGTGAAACGTAAAACAGATTCCAGAGCGAAACCCTGGTGAGCTTTGGGTCGGATTGAGTCCTGATCATCTCGTGTATTAAGCAAATTGAGAATGATGTGCTTTGCATATTATGGAAATATTATTTGGATGACATCAGTGTGACATTTGCGTAGTTTGTGCCGACTGTAAACTAATGTATAATATAAGAATTTATGAACGTAGAAAGCTTACCTGGAAAGATCTTGTTTTATCTTGAAAATTGGTGTTGAACAGTGACCTTAATGCTATAATATATTGTATATTTAATTGGAAATTTTACACATACATTGGACCAAGGAAGTCCAAAACAGACACATTTGATTTTTAAAAAGAGGAGAGTTGTAAAAAGGAAGCTGGCAAAAAAAAGTCGAGAGAGTCAAATTTCTCCAGAGTAAATGGTGGTTATTTAAAACCACAATAACAGAAGCACAATTTGAATGTATACCATTAAGTAGGAAGGCGCCACCAGGTGTGATGCCAGCATGGCTCACAAGGCAAGAACGCTACCTTCAGAAAATGAATTGACTTAGCTAAATGAAGAGATATAAAAAGAAAAACCAACTCTTAATGAAATAATTCTATGCTGACAAAAGGAATTCCAAAAAAAGAAAAAGTCAAGGAAGGAGCTCATTGCTCAAAACATGAAGGCAAATAAGAAAAACTTGTTCAAATACATCAGAAGCAGGAAGACTGCCAGGGAGACGGCTGGACAGTTACATAATGAGATAATAAAAGGAAAGCTTTAAAAGGATGTGAAGGTGGCAAAGAAGCTGAACAAATTCTTTGCATCTCTCTTCCTATGAAAGACAAAGGGCAGATATTAGTATTTGAACTTAGGGCGCAATCCAGAGTAACTACATGGAGTCCTTGCTCTGGTGTAAGAACAATTTGCTCTGGATTGCAATATGAATTTCCCATAGGTTTTCACTAGGTAGTGCAGCAACTATGGGTACACATAGTCTCTTGCGATTGTAGGGCTACCTTCCTAGGGATGGAATCTGATGAACTGACACAAATAAATGTGACAAGGGATGAGGTTCTAGAATGTATTGACAAATTAGAGATTAATAAATCACCAGAACCAGGTACAATAATATCCACCCAAGAGCACTTAAAGAACACTTAAAGAACTTAAGACCTTCAATCAAAAAATGTACCCCATTTATTCAAATTTAATGCACCATCAAATCTAAAGTGCTCCCTATACTTATAATCAAAATACTGTATTTACTCAAATCTAATTAACCATCAAATCTAATGGACACCCTGATTCTGGAGACTGAATTCGGCTAAAAAAAGATGAGTGTCAGATTGGGGTAAACACAGTAATTTGTTCTTTATATCAGCCTTTCCAGAAATCTGGAAAGTAGCTAATACCACTTCAATATTTAAAAGATCCATGAGTCATTGATACACTTACACACCAACTGGCTTAACCAATTCAGAGTAACATTAGAGTTATGCGTATCGGAGAACAAGACTGGCTGAAGAAGGATTAGAATGTTTCTGGAAGGTTTTGTCTTGCAAATCTTCTAGACTAGTCGTTCTCAAGCAGTGCTACAGGCAGGGCTATTTTTCTGGGGTACTCACTGGTACTTTTTCCACCTGCCATCCACCAGCAGCTAATTAAAAATTAGTCATAGGGGGATGACCTGTGGTGAATAACAGCACCTTTCCCCTCCCCCAGAAAAAAGCACTGGGTACAGGTACCATCAGTGGTACTTGTGGTGGTGTATGGAGGTACTCACAGGACCCCTGAACACCTGCTGCTCACCATCAAGACCAGACATGTGACAAAACAAACAGCAATAGGAGGTCGAGCACTGCAAGCAGGGATCCAAAGTATGTTTTTCCATGCTCAGAAAAGCCCTCCTGTCCACCCTGAGACTCTTTACTGATGTTTGTGGGGTTGTATCTGACCTCCCAACCAAGAAGCAATTGGCATTTTGTACTTCCAGTGGTACTTTGAATAGGTAGACGCTGCACAGTGAAGAAAAACCCTTGGAAAAAACTTTTCTAGAGTTCTTTGAGAGTGTCAGCAACCTAGAACTGTTTGATGACAGTATCTCAGTGCAGTCGTAACTATTCAGGATGCTGACCCAGGCTATCACAGAAGTGCCATTGTGTGCCACTCCTGGATGAGTGGGGTTAGGAGGCCAATGCACAGACATGCGCCCTGAGATTTAAAATGTGTAAGTGGTATGGAGAGCTAGAAAGATGTTTTTGTCTTTCTCACACAATAACGTAATTGGGTTATTCAGTGAACTGATTGGGGAAAGAGTTTCGGAATGGACTAACGGAAGTTGTACTTCACCACCCAGTGCATAATTATGAACACAAAATGTGGTGGTGGCTTTGAGCTTGGATGGATTTAAAGGGGGGTTGGAGAAATTCATTAAGGATTCATGTATCCATGGCTAAGAATCATGTGGATTTACATCATTTCCAGGTTCAGTAGCACTATGCCCCTGTATACCTGTCACAGGTGACCAGTGGTGGTGGAGAGTATGCCTTTCTCCACTGTTTATGGGCTACTGTGAGAAACGGCGTGGTGGGCTAGATGGGCCATTGGTCTGATCCAGCAAAACTTTTCTTATGTTCTCATATCTGCCAGTGCATCACACAAACTTTTATCAAAACTAATATCAAGTTCAGCTCACAAGAGTCTTATTCACATTTACCGCTAATGTACATTTTGTTGCTCTCCTGTTATAACTTCCTATAGCACTCTAGATATAGAAACTGCACAATGAGAGCTAATTGCATGGTGCCTTTCCTCCACCACGCAGCTGTAAAGACACATAGGCTGCAATCCTAAACACGCTTTCCTTGGAGTAAGACCCATTTAATACAATGGGGCTTACTTTTGAGTAGACATGGTTAGGATTGTGTGCATAGTGTCTTGGGAGGTTATATGGTTCGTGATTTCAATGCACCATGTGCAAGGGAAAGTTCAACACACTCTCACAGCAATAAGTGTGGATGAGACCCTAGTCTCCCATTCATATCGATTGAAATTCCCTATGGATTATGTGCCTTGGGTCAGATCTATTGCTGTTCCACTCCATGGCTCTGAAGGGCACCCAATACTCACTTCCCCTACAATCCAGAGTAACTAAGGGAAGATGTAAGAGGCACTTATTCTGGATTGCTCTATGCGTTTCCCATAGGTGGCAACATAACTATGTCGGTGAAAAGGTCCTGTAGTTACTCTGGATTGTAGCCTTAATCTAACTGGTGGACCACCTCTGAGATTGACTCCAGCTTATAAATAATGTGTAATGATGCATTGAGGCAGCTTGAATTAGCATTTACTGCTGGATGCAGAGTCGCATAGATCAAGCTCATTCTTTTTTCCATCTTTTTAGCCTGTGTTTGTTCATTTATTTGTTTTGTTCTCCAAGAGAGAACAATTAATTTTTAATCAGTCTATTATTAACTTCTAGCACGCAGCACTCCTTGAAAACTCCATCCATGGCCACATATATCAGTAATTATTAAATACGCAGCATGCAAAAAAAGATAGACAAAAGCACAGACCACATGTGACTTTTTGGGGATTTGAAACAAATCTGCTTCTGTTTGGTGAAGAAGCAACAATAGCTAGACAAAAATAAGACAATAAACAAAAAAGTAGCTGACAAGAGACCACGAATGCTGTTTTAGATGAGACTTTGCAAAGCATCCTTTGTGGTCCATCATTGTGACCGCCTCTGAAATCAATAGGCAACATTGTGGGGGGGGAGGGGGGAATAGCATTGGAAGACCTTTATAAGTTTCTGGGCAAAGTGGAGAGCAGAGTGGAAAAAAGATATTGGCATGCAGTTCACCCAAGACTCAGGGTCAACGTGGATTTACCTGACCTAAGCTCTAGAATACAGATTCATTGTCAGGTTCAGCACTGAGATGCCACTGAACATCTGAAGGGTGCTTTGGGCTCACTACTGAGGACCCAGAATCAGCCCCCATTATCACAACATCTGGAATAGGAATGTATCATGGGCCTTCCAGATAAACTTTTACAGGCGTCCCCCACTTTCTGATGGTTTCACTCTGATGGTTCATTTTCTGATGGTTCCATTCTTTCAATACAGTGACGCCTCACGTAAAGAATGCCTCACTTAAAGTAAGTTTCACGTAACAAAAAAAAAATTCTCTAGGCTTCTGCTTCACATAAAGAAAGTGCTTCACGTAAAGAAAACATTCGTTGGCAGTTAGGGCAGATTTTCCCATAGGAAATAATGGAAACACAGATGATTGGTTCCACAACTCCAAAAATATTTATATAAATATATTAACTGGATGCAACCAAAAATATTTATATAAATATATTAACTGGCCAGCAACCTGTTTAAAAAGTGTCAGGGCTGCCTAGTGCACCTGCCCATAGTGAAAGCAACACTTCCATGCTGTTGCTCCTGTGGCTGGGTGTGCGCTGGGCAGAGGGAGAGAACAGCAGTGGAGAAGAGGGAAGCAGCTCAGGGCCAGCCAGAAGGGAGCAGAGAGAGAGAGAGAGAGAGAGAGGCTCAGGATGAAGCGAAGGAGAAAGTGGGGAGACACTTGGAAAGTGTCTTGGATTACAGAAGAAAGTGTCTTTGATTGCAGCCTCCTACCCATGTCTATCCAGAAGTCTACCTCATTGTGTTAAATGGGTCCTACTCCCAGGAAAGTGTCTTTAGGATTGCAGCCTAAGTAGACTTCATAGTCATAATCATGCCCATTGAATGCATGTTTTGAATTCAATTACAGTGTTTTGTCATCATTTTTACATCCAGTTAATATATTTATATAAATATTTTTGGAGTTGTGGAACCAATCATCTGCGTTTCCATTATTTCCTATGGGAAAATCCGCTTCACGTAAAGAAAGTTTCACGTAAAGAAACTGCCTCCGGAACGAATTAATTCTGTTACGTGAGGTACCACTGTACATTTCAATTATACCCCAAACTCATTCATTCAATGCATGATCCACTCTTTCAACTTCTCTCTGCTGGTCTAAATCAGTGGTTTTCTGCTGGAAGGAAAGAGACAAAACCGACCTGCACGTGTCAGAAGGGGGCAGTGAACCATCCTCTTCCCTGACTGACCTCTCTACCTGTCCCCTCTCAATGACCATTGCAGGATGTGTGGCTTGGACACCATTTGGCGTCCTTTACCCCATTCCAAAATGGTAATGCCCAGTACCAGATTCCAAGATGGCGGTGCCCAATCTTTTGCAAATGAAATGATTACAACCTTCCAGAAGGGTCCTGACCCCCCCCCCTTTCAAAACCACTGCCTTAACAGAAAATCATGGCTTACTTTCCACTCACTCTCTCCTTCTTCTCTACCCCACTTTAGTCTAAGTGGAAGGAATATCAGCTATTTCCCAACCCTGGTGAATTTCAGTTTGCTATTTTCGTCTCTCATCATTCTGACCCTTTCCTTTCATTCTCCATTCTATAATTTGTCTGTCTTGGGAAAAGGAGAAAAAACCCACAGACTTGGGGTTTTTTATCTTGGTTTCATAATAATAGAGAGGGAACTACTGAAGCATGTGGAAGGTCTGCAAAGGTTACTGCTCAGAGGACTTCTGTCAATTATGTGACAAAACATCAAAAAAGAGGAAACTGTTAAAGGTCTCAACAAATACACCACGTGATGGGCAGAGGCAGAGTCAAGGTTTCTTCCCAATAGGACGTTATAGCATTATGTGGAAGCAGTTTTCAGTGTGGGGAAAAGATGGCCAAGACCACCTTTTACATATTATCTAATGTAATCCAACTTCTATGTATACCCCTTGCAGCCCATTTCCATAAATATTAGGTAGAGTTTCCATATGTCCTGGTTTTCGGGGATTGCATGAATATACTGGCAAGTTTGACAGGGGGTCCTGTCCCAGGTGTTGTGGAACACAATTACGGTTACCCTAATTTTAGCATAGTGTTAGTAATTAATATAGTGGCTGTTATTTCAGATCATGTATGTTTTCAACTTCTGATCTTTACTTTATAAGTAAGGTTGCCATACGTCCCAAAAAATAGGGACAATCCTGATTTGGAGGGATTATGTTCACATACTGACAAATGGGACAGAGGGTCCTGTCCTGATTTGTGGAAGAGAATTATGACAATCCTATTGGTAAGACACAATTTGATGACCAAAAACGAGCACTTGGTGGTATTTTTGGTCACAATTTACCTTGCCAGCCCCACAAGGCGTTTTAATGCAGTCCTACCTTTTTCTGCCATTATTCAGTTCTTTTTCAAGTATTCCTAAAGTTCCTTGCAAGTACCCGTGGGGGTACACATACCCCAGGTAACAACTGATCTAATGCACACAGCACCTAATGGAACGTCCTTTACTGCCTCAAGATGCGTCGAGGGCTTGAAGTTTAGGTAGATTCCTTTTTTAATGATTAAACATTCTTGGTGAGGATTGTCAGCATTTATTAGGCAAGATATCTCCATGTTCAGAACCTCCATATAGCAAGGCATTATATCCTGGATGGAATATCAGATGGTACCAATATACACCAAGGCTTCTGCCTTGCTTGTGATCTCTCACTGCTAGTTGTCTGCTGTTAGGCCATGGAGTGCTAGACCGAAGGGGTCCTTGATTTGCAGTAAGGTTAACAGGTTATTTTAAATGACCATAATTTCGAAGCCATCTTAAGATTTAAACTCCTGTTTAAATTGCACAGAATAATTAGAAATACAATTATCTGCATATTGATGGACACCACTAGCAGGACAATCCAGAGCAACTAATCTGTCCACATAAGAGCCCTTAGGTTGCCCTGTCTAACACTAGGTTGGAGCAACTGCAAGATGCTCCAGCCCAGTTACTCTGAAAGAGGCTTAGGGCAGAGCAAGGCAAGATAGGGTGCCCTAAGAGAGGTGGACCTGCTCTGCCCTAACTGGGGCAGCCTAAGCAGCTCAGGAGAGGCAAGTTGAGGGCATGTTTAGCATTGCCCAGGGCAGAGCAGTTACTCTGTATCCAGAGCCTGTTTCCAAGGCAGAAATGCCCTCTTCTAGCCCTCAGAGTTATACCACCTCAGGAGCAGGTATAGTAATGAGTAGACCCATAGGGGTCCATGATAAGGCTCGAGTAAGAATGGCAGTGCTGACCAAAAATCTGAGTTCTTGGCCATCCTAGGTGCAACCCCTGCCTCTCAACCTCAGGATATGGAACAAACTACGGCTGCCCACAAACCTCAGGATACAGCAGGCCACTCCAAGAAGCCCCTTGTATTCACTGGAGAATGTACTGGCATCTCATCAGGGACTCCTCATAAGGCAGGCACCCAGTGGCGTTACCAGACTGGTGCGGCTGGTGTGGGCTGCATTGGGTGATGCGCTCCATATGGGGTGATGTGCCGGAGGAGTTTGACTGTCCTTTGGCAGGCCCCGGGCGTCAGCACCCCCATTCAGCCCTGCTCCAAGGCGGAGCAGCAGCCAGAAGCTGCCACTTGTCTGAGGAGCTGGCCTGAACAGCCATCTGAGGTGCACTGCGCAGAAACACACTGAGCATGCCGAACAGCTTCAGAGGAGACTTCCTTAAAGCAGAGAAAGTCCGCGCCTCTGCACAGCCATTCGGCCTCACTCAGGAGGTGGAGCGGCAGCCGAATGGCTTCAGAAAGAGTACTGCACAGGCACCAACTCTGACGCCTGCACAGTCTCCCCCAAAGCCAAAAGGCTTCAGAAAAGTACTGCGCAGGTGTCAGAGATGGTGCCTGCACAGTACTCTTTCTGAAGCCAGTTGGCTTCAGAAACAACTGCGCAGGTGCCAACTTTGGTGACTGCGCAGTCCAGGTGGGGGGGCGCGCATCCCAGGGATGACGCACAGACTTCCACACCAGGTGATGTGCAGAATCATGTCACCACTGTAGGCACCACAGCTGTTCCTTGTTCAGTGTGATCTGAGGGGTGTCTCCTCAGGAGCAAGTCTTCCCCTTGTGTCAATTACTTAGCATGCTCTGGAGCAGTTAGGGCAGCCCAGGCTTCCTGACTCTCTGGATTCAGCATAACTTTCTGCTCTGGATACAGAATAGTTAGGAGAGTGCAGTTAGGTCAGAGCAGGCTGAATTTGCTCTGGATTGTGTCCTAGGTTTTGCATCACCCAGTGCAGACCTGCGCATCACCCTTTTGATGGACCTCCTCCTATGCAGTGGGCAGGTAAGATTTTGGGTGGTGTGCCTGTGAAATAACATTGCCATGTCTCTACTGGTATTTTCACCACACCTTTTGATTTGATATATTTCATTGCATTCTGCTGTAAATTACATATTGTACAATCATATCAAAATTCCTACATTTAACTATTTTGGTCACTAGTGGTATTCCCCTCCCCGAGGTTATCATCTTACTAACACCTTATTACTTCCTTACTGTGTCATAATAACATCTCATAAGCTCTTTCAACAATAAATCCAACTGGTCCATTTTGAACTAAAGAAATGTGCTGTTAGTTACATAAGACAGTCACATTTTTGTTTTCTGGTTTTTTCACCATAACGTTTGATAGAATAGAGATATTTCACTCCAGTTTTTTTTAAATTGCATCCACTATAAATCACACATTGAATGGCACATAAACATGATGACATTATTCTTACAAATCAAGATCTTAGCAAATTTGGTCACTATTTAACAATGGTGGTGTCACCTCCAACCCCCATATGTGTCACCCAGTGTGGGCCTCACTGATGCCACTTGTCTCAACAAAAGCAAGGGTATGGGGAAAGAGAGATACTTAACGGCTGCTTTGGGAAGCAAAAGTGTCCTATTAGGAAGGCAAGAATGCTCCCACTTTTGCCCAGCTCCCCAAAGGTCGCCCCAGGCCATACATTTCCCTCCTCATAAATCCATATGCTGGTTGATACAGCAAAGCCAATTAAAAAACCAACTCTGAGAATTACTGCTCAGCTTGCGCTCCTATAGCCTGAGAACTGGGATTTGTCTCATGGGAAGCATCCTTCGTCTCCCACTCCTGCTTTACAGCTATTTTGGCGACAAATATCTTTCATAGAGCGGGATGGAGCTGCAGAGCTCCAATTTGCAATTATGGCTCACTGATTTATTGACTGCAGGGACCTGTCCTTTGGAAACGGCAAGGCACTGCGTTGAATTACAAATCAGGATATAGGGCAAAAGATCATTTCCGCAATAGGGAAAGTAGACAGAAATGTCTCTAAGGGCACAGAATGTGATTACAGAGTGTATGACTGGGGCCTGTGTGTGTATCTCTTTAAGAACATGGAATTAGCAACTGTCCAGGATTCCTGATCAGGCTCAAGACCACCACATGAGGCTTTAACTCTTTGCCCCAACACTGTCAAGGTTACTGCCTTCTCCTGCAGTTGATTCCTCAGAAAGGAAGCTCCCATTAAAGAGTGCTTCCTTCCTCCCTCCCTCCCTCCCTCCCTTCCTCCCTCCTTCCTTCCTTCCTTCCTTCCTTCATTCATTCATTCATTCATTCTTCTGAATGTGAAATTAAATGATTGCCTTTTATTGCCTGATATCAGCTATTGCCTGATAGCTTTTTTCTTTTATTTTAAGCCATGTGGGAACATACAGGTACATGTGCACATTTGTGTGCACGCACACATGTGCACATGCATGTCCAGTGCTATCTGCTAAGAAAGTATGGCCCAAGCCAAGTGGCCACATTTTTTTTAATCTATCATTGCAATTCACCCCTAACCACCACCACTCCCAATTAAATTACCGTAGCTCAAAAATTCTAATGAATTCCCATTCTTATTCTAATGAATAATTCTAACCTCACTTTGCTGATGCAGCAAGTCTGACCTTTCAACAAAAAAAATCTAGCTCCTAGGACAGTGATTTTCAATCACTCCGCTGCCAACAGTCTGCAAGCATGCTGCAAGAATTTGGATGATGGGTCATTGGGGAATATGGGGATTTACTTCCAAGTAGACATGGATGAGCTCTGGCCTATGATGTCACTGCCTGTTTGATGTCACATCTAGCCATGACACCACTTCTAGGTTGATGTCATCACATTGGGCTGGTCCTGGAGAGCTTGTCATTCTTAAAAGGGGGTCCGGGGCTGAAATGTTCAAGGACCACTGCTTTAAACTTTCATTTTGTCCCTCCCTATATGTCCAGCCCCATCCTAGGAGTTGTCCAGTTTTCCTTTTGGCAGGGATTGAATTGATTGATCAATTTATCCATTATCCATCCACCCACCCATCCATCCATCCATCCATCCATCTTTGCTGCTTTTAGCCTTTGAGAGTGCTGAATGAATACAACTGAGCCCTATAAAGTCCTTTAAATTGGTGACGCTTCCTCCATCTCATCATCCCTGTCTCTGCCTTTTGAAATTTGTGCGCTTTGCATCTTGCACAGGGACCAGCTGCACAAAGGCTGCAGAAAGGGCATCTCTCCCATTTGTGTGCTCCCTGCTCGAGTCAGCTTCAATCCTTGCTGGTGGTGACTGATTAAGATTTATGCCTTCAAGCCTTCCATCAAGGCAGCCAGGAATCAAACTGATTGTCCGGGTGAGGATCCTAGGAAGCAGAACACAAATCCTGCAGCCCTTATCTGACAAAGCCTGAGCAGGCCTTTCAATCACTGGCATCTGAAGAGAGGCTCCTTTGGCTTCTCAGGGCCCTTCCGGCGTTTGCATGACAATGAGACGGAGTCTGACAGAATGAAGGCAGAGAAGGAGAGGAATGTGACAGCTTACATTCTGCAAAACCCAAGGGGATTAATCGGAGCCATGGCTCGCCAGACCTCAGACCAGAACAAACTTCCTATGCCCCCAGGCTTGTCGAGTAATCATAAAAGAGAACAAGGCTGCATCTGTGCATGTGCAGACAGCCAGAGCTGTGTACATTCTTAAAATGTTAAAAACAGAATTGGTGTGTATGTGCCATGGCGTAGCTGGGGGAATGCAGGGGGTAGCAGTTGCACGAGGTATCAAACTTGGAGGGGGCAACAAACTGAGCTTGATACTAGTGGCTAAAATTGTGAAAAATGGGGTATATATGAATAATAATACCATCATATTATATATTGTTGGAAAGGTAATTTGATGCAGAATGCAATGCAACAAACTATATTGGAATATCTGTATTCTTTCAAATGTTATGGCCAGTTAACCAGAAAGCAAAAACACAAAAGCCTATGGAACGAAAAGTGGATTTCTTTTTGTTCCCTCACTGGGGATCTTCAAGCACAGGCTTGATGAGCACCTGTTGGGGATGTTCTAGGAGGATTTCCTGCTGTAGGCAGGGGATTAGACTAGATGACCTACAAGATCCCTTCCAACTCTAGGATTCTATGATTCTTTAACTCAAAACTTTCCCATGAGACTGATTGCTCTGAAAGTCAATGAGATGTAATCGTTCGGCATGGAACTAATAAAGTGTCAAATTAGCTCTCATTTCCATATCACATAATATATGAAATATGCTAACTGCTAACTGGGTAAAGAGGCACTTCTAAGTGGTGTTCTTATATTTAGCAGAGAGAGATTAACCATTCCTCTTTGCCCCTGCACAGTTTCTCTAACTGATAAGGGGTTATTTTATTTATTTACTTAATTAAAATTGATTTTGTTGTTGAGGAAGTGATACAAAACCATTTTTGACTCCAAATAGCAGATAGATGACTCAGCTATGCCATTAGCTGTGGGGAGGCAGCAGTAGATATCGGTTGTGAGCTGCTGGCGAGGAGGAGGCAGGTTGTCCCCCAATTTTCTTTTTTAAAAAAATCTCCGGATGAGTTTATTTCTGGTTGTGACATCACTTCCAGATGCAACATTTTGAATTTTGCACCAGGCTACATGATCGTTAGCTATGCCATTGTGTGCATGTGTGTACATGTGTGTACATGTGTTCAAGTATGTGTATTTCTGTGGGGTATTTTTTTGCCATAGTCCAGCAATACTCATCTTGGTGTAAATGTGTACAACATTTATAAAGCAGTAAAAGCAGTGATCTATCCAGCTAGGATCATTTTGAACAGAAATAGATAGAAGCATAGATTCAGGAACAGATAAGGATTAGTTTAGATTTTACATGCCGTACTGGCTGATGAAAATCAAGCACTAGATTCCAAAACACTAGATATTCTCACCAAAGGTGAAAAAAACCTCTTTGGCTGCATCCCAATAGGGTAAATTATATAGTTATTTTAATGTGTTAAAGTGGTTCCTGATTGGAATCATCTGCTAAGAATCTTGCATTGTGCTTTTTTCATTTGATAACCGATGGAAAAGTTAGCCATGAAGGACCAGCTATTTTGCAAATCCATGTGCCGGAGAACTAATAGTAAATAATGTACTTAATAGTATCACAGAATAATCCTAGATACGTTTACTCAGAGGTAAATTCAGTTGTGTTCAATGAGGCTTACATCAATGTGTGTGTGTGTGTGTGTGTGTGTGTGTGATTGTGTTTGCATCCTTCTTCTCTTGGACTTCCTAAACTAGCTGATAGGACATTACATGAAGGAGGATGCTAGACTAGTTGGGTTTTTGGTCTGAACCTGAAAAAAAACCACAGGGTTTTTTTTAAAATTGAGCCACTTCTTATCATTAATCAATCGATAGAGTAAGATTGCTAAGTTAGCTAAGTTCTGGGCAGGGGATAATATAGGGTCTAGATCAGTGGTTCTCAACCATCCCAACGCTGTGACCCTTTAATACAGTTCCTCATGTTGTGGGGACCTCCAGCCATAAAATTATTTTTGTTGCTACTTCATAACTGTAATTTTGCTATTGTTATGAATCGTAATGTAAATATCTGATATGCAGGATGCATTTTCATTGCTACAAATTGAACATAATTAAAGCATAGTGATTAATCACAAAATAGTATTTAATTAATAATATTGTGAAATATTTATTTCTAATTACAAATAAAAAAGATGCAACATACACCAGGGGTCTTTAGGTGACCCCCATGAAAGGGTCAGGTGGCCCCCAAAGGGGTCCCGACCCCCAGTTTGGTCTAGATGATTTCTGTGTTTCTAGATGAAACACTGGTCTAGATTATTTCTCCCATTCTATTTGAGGTAGCCACTATAATATACCTAAAATCTTGTCAGTGTTTTAGCATTTAAGTATTGCCTTGCAGGATTGTGCCAGAGTTCTACCTCCTCTGGAATTATTTCCAGCCGTATCCAGTCATATGGTATCTAGCTAGATAGCTAGCTACAGTATTTATATAACCGCTTTTCAACTAAAAAGCTCACAAAGTGGTGTCAGGACATCCTGGTGGTGAGGACTTTATGTCTCCCGCATCTGGTATTCAGAGACATCCAGCCTCTGACCATGGAGATCCCCTTAAACTGGCTCATAGCTGACATCTCCTCCATAAAGACATATGGCCATCGTTGTATCTCACAGTAGTGACAAATTCCATAAATTCTATAGTATAAATGACTTCTATTCTTTTCCTACTTCTGGTTCAGCTTTTGCACCTTTTCCTAAAAAAAAATAAAATCTGGTGGCTATAAAACAGTCTGACCTACAAAACTAGCACTTTGGACATTGATTTGAAGTACATGATTTTCACCTGTTTATATTAACAGACTGTTAAAAAACCAAAAACAAGGATCAATAAAAAGGTGATAGAAATGTACCTGTCCCATCACTCTCACCTCTGGTTCAGCCAAGCTTAGGTTGAGAGGACAGTTGAAATTGAGCTTATTTCCCAAATTTAAACAATTCTGCTCTGACTTTTTGTAAGAAGAGTAAATAGGAAGCATTTTAACCATCCAGAATATCTAGAAATCAATTAGGAATCCAGCCTCTCATATCCTTCTTTTAAACTTACTGGATTTAAGCCTACTCAGATTGTTGTCCAGTCAGGCTGAGAGTGAGAGAACCAAGGGTGAAATCCAAATCCAACCCCTGTGGTGATGTGGGGAGGCAAGCAAGGCTTGGTGCACTGCCCTAATCTTTCCCCTGGTGTAGTGCACAAGTGTCTGACACTTGGTGTACGAGACGTGGTGACATCCCCAGGTCAGCACAGGACTTATGCTGGGGCTTTGGCTGGTCTAACTGCAGCTTAGAAATGCAGCCCAAGTCTTGCAGAAGGTTGATGGTAAATATGGTTATGAAGAAAGATCAGAAGACAGAATCAAGGAATATATTATCACTTTGGGGGCAGGGGCAGGTCTCCCTAAACCTTTGGCAAATGTGTGACAAGCTAGATTTCAACAGGTGAAGTTTTTTGGGGGCATGGATTTGCAGTGATAGGAAAGTTTTCCTTGTTGAATTTCTGCCAGCAAGTTCTCCTTGTAAGAAGGCAGCATGCAGTCTTCTTGTAATTAATAAAAGACTCAAGATTCCTGCCAAAAATATTGCTCACAACTCTGCTTTGAATGAATTGGAAGGAATGTGTCAGTACGATATTACGAGGATCAGTTCTGGTACAGGATAATGCTCATTCTCATTATATCTGAGAATGCCCCCCCCTCTCTCTCTCTCTCGCTCACACACACACACACACACACACACAGAACAAGGTGAAATTAGCTGAAAAAACATAATCATGTTCAAAGCTAAAATAAATTGGAATTGTTTGAAAATGGCTGCATAATTGCAGATTATAGAAAAAGCACTTAGTCGCCACATGAGAGCAATCCATAATTAAAGAGGGGGTGGGAAACGTTAAATATTTAAATTTAAAAATCATATTAAATATTTATATGAATTAGGGCAAAACTCCCCAATTTAGTTCAAGTAAGGAAATGTTAAATTAGCTAACAGAATCAAAAAAGCCAAGACCACAAAGTGGTTTCCGGGGTTAAGTTGCCAACTGATTAGAAAAAAAGATGGCCTAGTTTGCTCTTGTGCCTTCAATGAATAACAGAAAGAAATCAGTTGGTGAACATTATCACCTGCCGAGCTGTTATTGAAGGCACAGCAGTGGTAATTGATTCGAAAGTTGGCAGTCCTGTTCCAGCCTTTTCCATTCTTGCACGCCTGGTAGAATACGCGAAACAGGGTGGCTATATTTATATTTTTCCAGGATATGGCCTCTTTTTAAGCTTTGTGTCCTGGAAAAAAATCTTCATTGTCTTCCTATTCCTTGTAAGCAGGCAGCCTGCAGTCTTCGTGTAATTAATAAATTATATGTAATACAAGTATTTTAAACTTTTTATTATTATATACAAGCAAAAATGTACCCACGTTGTGGGAGTAAAATTCCCCCCATATGCCCACTATCATCCCCCCCATGTGCACTGGCCCCCCATGCACACCATCCCCCATGTGCACTGTCCCCCCCCCATGCACATCACCCCCCTTGCGCTCCGGTTCTTAGTGGGTGCCTCCATCATGGAAGGAACACCCTCCCCAAATTTCACGCTTCTAGGCCTGGCAGTTTTGGCTGGCCATAGATGAGTCAGTGAATGAGTGAGTCAGTGATTTTTCTATAGAAGTTTTATCTATATAGTTTTATCTATATACTAACCTTCCTGCTTGCAGTCACGTGCTTGCTGTTTTCACATGGAGGTTGTCCATGACTTTGTGTACCTTGGCTCAACTATCTCCGACACTCTCTCTTTAGATACTGAGCTGAAAAAACGTATTGGTAAAGTGGCTACCATGTTTTCCAGACTAACAAAGAGACTGGCTAAGCAAGAAGCTGACAGAACATACAAAGATCCAGGTCTTTAGAGCCTGTGTCTTGAGCACACTCTTGTACTGCAGCAAGTCTTGGACCCTTTATGCATGGCAGGAGAGAAAGCTGAACACCTTCCACACGCGCTGTCTCCGACATATTCTTAGCATCACCTGGCATGACAAAGTCTCAAATGACGCAGTCTTGGAACGTGCTGGAATCTCTAGCATGTTCACACTTCTGAAACAGCGGCGTCTACGCTGGCTTGGGCATGTTGTGAGAATGGCTGATGGTCGGATTCTGAAAGATCTCCTGTATGGAGAATTAGTGCAGGGAAAGCGCCCTAGAGGGAGGCCACAGCTGTGATATAAGGACATCTGCAGGAGGGATCTAAAGGCTTTGGGAATGGACATCAACAGCTGGGAAACCTTGCCCTCTGACTATTCAGCTTGGAGGCAAAAGACGCAGCATGGCCTTCTCCAATTTGAAGAGACACTAGTTTGGCACGCTGAGTCAAAGAGGCAGTCCCAGAATCAGTGAAATCTGGGGGCTGGGCAGGGTGGTATCTGTCCTCAGTGTGGAAGGGATTGCCACTTTTGAATCGGCCTTTTTAGCCATACTAGATCTCCATTCAGAACACGATACCATAGTCTTTCGAGAATGATGAATAATAATAATAATAATTAACCACGTGAGTGTTTTTAGCTTTACTTTTGACATTTTTCATGGGTGTCCTACATTTGTGGGGGGCTTGTCCTCTTTTGTGGTTGCGACATGTGATCTCCCTGACTCGAAAGAAGGGTTGCTATAATTCTCTTGCACAAAATCGGAACAGGACTCTTTGCCACACCTGCCAGGATGTAAACTGCCAGTAAATCCACGAAAATTGGGACTGTCCCTGTTTATCGGAACATATGGCAACCCTACTCAAAATGGGACTTTCACCAGAACATGTTCTAGTGGAACCCAAATGTCTATTTGCTCTGCAGGGGTGGAGGAATGAAAGAAAGAATGTATCTGGCTGTGACATAGACGGGTGGTGCTGTCAGCCCTAATGGGAATGTGGGTGCTGATCATGTATGCTTTGCTCATCAGCAGCTAATCGAGTCCCCAGAGGCAGCCAATGCTGTTCAGATGTTGGTTGGTGACAGCATGAAAAAGATAGGAAGGCAGAGAGAGAGAGAGAAAATAATAACTGTAACGAGATGTGTTTAAAGAGGGAGAATGGCATTTCATATTTCTAACTTTAAGGTGAGTAAGATATCAGTGATGGCCAACCTGTGAGGAAGGATACAATCATTTATCTAGATGAAGTGGGAAAAAGATTTATCTTGCCAAGGCTAAAACAATGTACAGCTACTGATCCAGGGCACAGAACTGGAGCAGCACACAGAACCAGAGTGAGAGACCTCCATGCTCCATTTGTGATGGAGACAGCCTCTTCCTGTTGTCAGCCTCTTCACAGTCTCTTCCTCACCTCTTCAAAGGTATGCTGTCTCTTATCACGGAGGCTCAGGGTGACCATAAGAACTGCAAGACAAGGCCACCCCAAAAATGTAAGACGTCCAAGAAATGTGTAGGACATGACAAAATAAAAACTAAAAACACACATATACATTGCTTTCATGTGGTTAATTTAAACACTATATTACTTATTAAATTTTAAAACTGTTACATATAATTCATTAATTATAAGAAGGCTACATACTGCCTGCTCACAGGGAAAAGGAGGACAGTGAAGATTTTTCCAGGATACAAGACTAAAAAAAAGAGGCTGTGTCCTGGGAAAAAAGTCATTCTGATGGAGATTTCACTCTTAACCACTTATGTTAGATCTCACCTCATAATTTATTTACTGGTATGATTTAGCACTGCACTTCTTAATAATGATAAGAATAAGAAAGCCGCTCTTCTGGGATCAGCACGAATTATAAGCCGCTACATCACACAGTCCTAGACTGTGGATCTTGGGAAGGGTCCGACTGGTGAAGTAAATGAAACCAGGACGAAATTGTTTGCTGTGCATTTATGTATCATCATCATCATCATCATCATCATCATCATCATCATCATCATCATCATCTTCCAGGGGGGCTCATTGTCCCCATTGCTGTTTGTCATTGCGATGATCCCTTTGTCAGTGATCCTACAGAAAGCGAATCTGGGCTACCAAACTGCCAAAAATTCACAGAAAATTTCACATCTATTGTACATGGACGATTTGAAGCTCTACGGAAAGTCAGAAGCAGAAATCCAGTCACTCACCAATACAGTCCGAGTCTTTAGTACCGACATCACCATGGAGTTTGGCCTGGACAAATGTGCCACAGTGGCACTAAAGAAAGGGAAGATCACGGAAAGTGATGGCATTGAAATGCCGAATGGTCAAACCACTAAATGCCACCAACCTGAAGCCTACAAATATCTGGGAATACTGCAGCTGGACAATATCAAGCACAGGCATGTAAAAACTGTGGTCAGCAAAGAATACATACAAAGGGTTAGAAAAATTTTGAAGAGCAAATTGAATGGCAGCAACATTATAAAGGCTATAAATACCTGGGCCATACCTGTAGTTAGGTATACTGCTGGCATTGTGAACTGGACACAAAAGGAACTGGATGACTTGGACAGGAAAACAAGGAAATTAATGACCATTCACTATGCTTTACATCCATGTAGTGATGTTGACAGGCTGTACCTGCCTAGAAGATCAGGGGGCAGAGGACTTTTGCAAGTGAAGCAGTTGGTGGAAGAAGAAAAACATGCCCTAGCAGATTATGTGCGAGAGAGCCAGGAATGTGCTTTGATTGAAGTCAGCAAGAGAAAGTTGTTGAAAGTGCAGCAGACCAACTATGAGTATCACAATAGTGCAATTCAGGCTCGGACTGCCAGTTGGCAGAATAAAGTACTGCATGGCCAATTCTTTGCCAAGATCAAAGGAAAAGTGGATCAGGATAAGACCTGGTTGTGGTTCACGAGTAGAACACTGAAGAAGGAGACAGAAGGCCTGATACTTGCTGCCCAAGAACAGGCAATCAGGACAAATGCAATCAAGGTCAGAATTGAAAAATCAGCCCATGACCCAAAATGCCGGCTCTGCAAAGAAGTGGATGAAACCAGTGACCACATTCTAAGTGGCTGCAAGAAGATTGCGCAGACTGACTACAAACTGAGGCACAACTCTGTTGCCCAGATGATCCACTGGAATCTATGCCAAAAGTATCATCTGCCAGTAGCAAAAAACTGGTGGGACCACAAGCCTGAAAAAGTGGTTGCAAATGAGCAGGTCAAGCTTCTGTGGGACTTCAGGATACAGATGGACAAGGTCTTGGAACACAATACTCCAGATATCACCATCATAGAAAGGAGTATGGTGTGGCTTGTTGACATCGCCCTACCAGGTGACAGCAGAATTGAGGAGAAACAACTGGAAAAGATCTCCCGCTACCAAGACCTAAGAATTGAATTACAGCATACCTGGTGTAAGCCAGTGCAGGTGGTTCCAGTGGTAATTGGCACACTGGGTGCAGTGCCCAAAGACCTTGGCAGGCACCTGAAAATTATTGGCATTGACAAAATATCACTCTGCCAGTTGCAGAAAGCCGCTCTTCTGGGATCAGCATGAATTATACGCCACTACATCACACAGTCCTAGACTCTTGGGAAGGGTCCAACTGGTGATATGAATGAAACCAGCACAAAATTGTTCACTGTGTATTTATGGATTATAATAATAATAATAATAATAATAATAATAATAATAATAATAATAATAATAATAATAATAATAATAATAGTAATAGTAATAGTAATAGTAATAAACAACTTTATTTCTACCCTGCCTTTGTCCCGGAGGGAACCAAAAGGTGGCTTCTCAACATTTGCCCCATACTGTCCCACTTCAGAAGGTCCGCTTATTCCACTGGAAGTGACTAACAACGACATGCCCCAAAATCCAGAGTAACTACAGGAGCAAGTAAGAGATTTTATGTGCACCCATAGTTACTGCACCACCTAGTGAAAACCTATGGGAAATTCATATTGGAATCCAGAGTAAGTTGTTCTTACCCCGGAGCAAGAACTCCCTGTAGTTACTCTGGATTTTTCCCATAATCACCAGTTGCTTCTGGGTTGGGAGTTGCTTACAAATACCAGTAAGGGGTCCAAGTTGGATAGCAGGACTTTTTCAAGCACAGAGAAGCATGCTTTGGAACTCTGCCCTCTGAACTGAACCTATTACCAATGTATGTTGTGTCATTCCTGGTCTTACTGCTGGGCAGCAAGGGTCCCACAAAAACCACTGCACACCACCTTGAGTACCACTGGTGGTACCCATACCACAGGTTGAGAAATACATATTTAGATAATTCTTAATGGTGCTTACAGTAGTGTCCATGGCAGCTTCATGTGGCAATGATATCTATGGGTTAATTATGAACTGGGGTGTACATTTATTTCTCTAGAACCTGAGTCTGCTTGTTTTGTTTTGTTATATGACCACCTTACACCACTGCTGATTCTGGTGTTGCAAGAGAAAATATTTTTCTCAACACATATTTTCATTTTAAAATACTATTATGCTGTTTTCCTATAAGTTCAAAGCAGCTCACAAACAATAAATTGTTCCATATAATAAAAACACAAACTGTGCACTGACTCATAAATCCCTAAACATTAAGCCAAGGCATGGCGATGACTGCAAAAGATGAATGACAGTTCAACTCACCCAACTCTAAATGAAAAAAGAAAGATATTACAGTCTGAGAACCAGACGGAAAGAATGGAATATTCTTTCATTTTAGCAACATGGAATTCCCTAACTCCAGAGTAATGGAAGTGGAGACCCTGCTCTTAGAGCTGGTATTAAGGACTGCCATTTGGGGGTCTTCAGAATGGTCAACAGCTGATCTCTGGGACCACCTCTTTTGTGGTTGCAACATGTGGTTGTTTGTTGATTAATTAAATTTGAGTAAACACATATTTTGATTATATGTATAGGGTGCGCATTAGATTTGATGGCACATTAGATATGGATAAATGTGGTAGTCTATGAGCCTATACAAGGCTGGCCCATCATTGTGTTGAGCAGTTGCCTCAAGGAGCAGGTTGGTTGGGGCACTGATCCCCATCTGCCCATTTTTCTCAACCAGTCCTCTTCCCACTCTCTGGACTGGAAAAAGAAGAGGAAATGGAGCAGAAAAGTGGGAAATGGGAACATGGCCAGGTAGCATGATGGAGAAGCAGTAGCTGGTGCACTATAACATAAGGGGGACAGCTTTGGCATGCTGGAGATCAGGAGATCTTGAACTGTTCCTGTGTCTGTACAAAGGCAGGCTTTAACTTGGGATTGGGTTGATATGGGGCCTGATAAATTGGTATGAGAGGTGATACAGGAGGTAGAATATTTGTTCCCGTGTCAGGATGTGTGCATATTCTCAGTTTCCAAATCTGAACCTCCAGAATTCAAAATAAGGTACAAGCAAATTATTTATGGATGCATTTTTATCCCACTCTCTCTCCAAGGAACTTGTGAAGATATATATACCTCTGCTGATGCGCAAAACAAAACAGAACACATTGCAGGGAAAGACTGTAAAATTTTACTCTGATATACTACATTTTAATATGTAAAAAGGTCAGGAGAAGGCAGTAGAGTAGTTGAGGGAATAGTAAGAGCCCAATCCAATGCCCATCTACACAGAAGTTTTTCCCTTTTTAATCAATGGAGCATACTCCCAAGAAAGTGTGGATAGAATTGCACTGTTTCAAACCAGCGTGTAAGTAGTTTATCCCACTTGATATTGGAGCCATTCCAGAGAGTAACAGTAATGTGGACATACCATTTGGTTCAGCTAGTGCCTACGTGTTGCCATTACTACCCAGAATGACCTCGACGGTAAGCAGGGAGGCCAATTTACATGGAGGGTTGTGGCACCTACAGCATCATTTTGTCCTCTCTCTATCTATGGCCGAGGACCACTCAAATATAAGGCTTGAGACACTCATTCCATTTGAAACGAAAATATTCAGAAACCTTTTTGCCACCTTTATCGCTGTTTCTGGAAACCAGCTTTCAGCTGCTAAATCGGTGCATGATGAGTTCTGGGAGTTGACCCTTAAAAATGATGTACAATCAGTGTTCAGCCAGTTCTAGCCCAAGGTGTCCAAACAGCCAAGGAAGCCTCCACACTTTCTGTTTCACTGGGCCACATGCACCAATTCATTTGCCCTGCACTGCGCTAAAGTCGAAAAGCAAATTCATGGTAAGCTGTGGCGGCTTGTCAAAAAAGATTAGTGGAGCTTGTCTGGATAATCCCTTTCCATGAGCTAAATGGCCTCATTTTCAGGCAAAAGCGGAAGAAAATTCATGTGCATCTTCAACAACACTCAGATGGATGGGCATGAAACTGCTGCTTTTGCTTTGCCCTGTTCGTTTGCTTCCAAGCTCATTCTTCTAATTTCTTTTTGGTCTTTGGTTGAGGACTTCTTGTGATGCTGAGGGCAGGAGAGAGAGTTCTTGGCCTATGGGTTGAATGTTAAGTGCACTCCACATATAATCCACATCTCATCCTCTCTCAAGTTCCTAAAGGGGACACTGAGGCATGCCATGGCACCTATACCAGTATGTTATTGATAGGCCCCAGCCATGGTGGGTAGATCTGTCCTTACCTGGCAGGTAAATCCATGATCTTATAAAATACAGAAAGATAAGTGTGTCCCCTGCAGTTCTGCCCTACTAATTGTGATCAACTCTAAGGGTATACTCATCAGTGGAGGGCTCCAGCAGGTTCGCACCTACTCTATAGAACCGGTTGTTAACAAGAGAACCGGTTGTTAACAAGACATATAGTACCGGTTGTTAACAAGAGAACCGGTTGTTAACAAGACATATAAAGTTTAAAAATAGCTGCAAGGTGGGCATTGAATTGGTTGTTAATAACTTTCAATCCCATCACTGGTTCTCATCCAAGTTACAAAGCTAAAGAGCCAGCATCGCCATGAAGATGTCTTCACTGGGATGGCTAAATGCCAAAGGTGCATGGAATGTTGTTGCCTTCCCACCAAAGTGAAAGTACATCAATAGATAAGTATTTAACTACATGTATTTACATGCTTTTGAACTTCTGTGTTGGTGGGAGTTGGAGTAAGTAATAGTTCTCTCCATTGTGTGGTACTCAGGTCTCGAACTTCTAATCTGTCAACCTTCAGGTTGATCAGCACAGCGTCTTTCACCACTGAGCCACAGTAGCCCTAAATCTTGTGGACAGGTGTCAGTCCATGGATATGTCTAACTATGGGTGCAATCTTATACCTGTCTACTCTGAAGTAAGTCCCATTATAGTCAATGGGGCTTACTCCCAGGAAAGTGAGTTTAGGATTGCAGCCTAAAAGTGCAGTCCTATCCCTGTCTACTCAGATGTGAGCCCCATTATAGTCAATGGGGCTTACTTCCAAGTAACTGCAGTTAGGATTTCAGTCCCAGACACAATGAGGGGGTTATTCTTGGATAGGGAAGTTTAACCCTATCCATAAATGGTATCTTTACCCTGGGATCAGCCATTCTGCTTACCAAGAGCACTTCTGTCTTGCCATAACAAAACTTCATGTTGTTAGCATAATACAGTGGTGCCTCACATAACAAATTTAATTTCTTCCGGAAGCATGCTTGTTATGTGAAGTGCTCTTTATGTGAAGCGGCTTTTCCCATAGGAAATAATGGAAACTCAGACAATTGGTTCTAGAACCCGAAAAAATACATATAAAAATATTAACTGTATGTTAAAATGATGACAAAACACTGTAATTGAATTCAAAACATGCATTCAATGTGCATGATCCTATGAAGCCTACTCAGGCTGCAATCCTAAAGACACTTTCCTGGGAGTAGGACCCATTTAACACAATGGGGCTTACTTCTCAGTAGACATGCTAAGGAGGCTGCAATCCTAAAGACACTTTCCTGGGAGTAAGCCCTATTAAACACAATGGGGCTTACTTCTGAGTAGACATGGTTAGGAGGCTGCATGGAGGATAGGGGGCTTACCTGGGTTGCTGCTGGAGGCTGGAGGCCGGTGGGGGCACTTGGGGGCATTTAGGGGCAACTGCCCCCAGGTTGGGAGCAGTTAGAGGCAGCAGTGCACTGGCAGGCAGCCATTTAAAACAGGCTTCACAAGGAGCATCAGGGCTGCCTAACACGTCACCCATTAGGAAGCAACGCTTCCTGTTTCTCTGTGCGCCTGCCTTTCACATCCCCAGATGACCTGGCCGGGTCGCTTTCAGGTTGCCTGGGGCTTAAGTGAAGTGGGCTTGTTAAGAGGAGCACACTCCCAATGGGAATTTGTGCTTGTTATGTGAATCACTTGTTATGTGGGGCACTTGTTATGCAAGGTACCCAGTGATGGGCATCAAAGAAATTAAGAACCGGTTCTCTGTCCATCTGGCAGCCACTTTTAAATGGCTATTTTTAAACTTTATATGTACTATCTCTTGTTAACAACCGGTTCTATAGAGTAGGTGCGAGCCTGCTGGAGCCCACCACTGAAGGTACCACTGTATGCCAAGCCCAACTCTGATCTCAGTCAGTGAGAGAAACTTTATAGCCTCCCTGGGACATAATGGAAAGGCATGATTGAGTTGTTTGGTGTGATCATCATATTCCTCTGAAACCCTATGCATGCTTTCCTGGGAATAAGTCACATTGAACTTAAGGGGACTTACTTCTAAGTGATATTCCCACTAAGGGATCAATGTTGCTGTACATATTTTCATTAAGGGATCCTTCACCAGCTGTGCAGCAGCACCTTGGCATTTCTGGACGCATGGCACTAACATTGAACATCATCACTGGATTTCTAGGAATTCTGAACTACACAGAGCTCAACTTTGATGGAATTTGAGTTGTGTGTCACTGGATTTTAAATGGAAAAGTGCTTCTGGGTAGGCTTGCATTGGTTTGGACTGTTCATCTCCAAACAACCTCCCCTCCGAGGTTTAATGAAAAACAATGTGGAGTATTATGTAGAATCTTGTGGGAGAATATAAACCAAATGCCAAGGTATTGAAAAAAAGTAACCCCTTCATGTCTGCTTTCCAGGGAATAACAAAATAACAATAAAGCACTGGTTCTCTAAAGGTATTCTTATCCTTCTTCAACCATGCCAAGGCTTAAGACTTCAGCGCATAAGAGCATAGAATGACTCACAACACCAATGTCAAATAGATCTACACTTCTGCATTGGAGATATTCCAGTGCAGCTTCTTGGAAAAGCTGGAGAAACTGGGTATGTTTAGCATACAGAAAATAGATTAAGGGAGACATAATAGCTGCTTTAAAATACTGACAAGGCTGTCATATTCGACGTGAGTCACAAGCCTGTCATCATCTGAATCTTCTCCAATTCGCCTACAGCCTCCTTAAAATATGGCAATTGACACTGGATGTGGATCTCCAGCTGAGACCTCAACAGGAAAGATCCTCACCTCATGTGTGTGCACTGGATGCAGCGCTGAATGGCATTTGGCTCTTTCTGCAATAGCATCTGCAGTGCTGCTGACTCATGTTTTGCTAACACACTGGAGCAAAAATCCTTCTCCTGTTCACAAGGATCAGCTAGTCTTGTTATCACTCACTATGCCCATGTGTGGTAATGACACTAATAATCTGTTACGGGTATTTTGGAGCAGTCATTAAATTGGCTCTGGTTGAGGTCAAGGTTGGAACTGAAATAATGAAATTAAAAGTTGATTCCTTTGGATGTCATTCACTATGAGCCACTAACTTGTTCTCCACTTCCTTCAGTATGGAGAAGGCACCGAGACAACTCAAAGTAATGACCAGGATCTGATGTACATTAAACAGAGTAGGAAAGGGAGAATACCCATGCTTCAGTAGACGTATAAACTGTCCATGGACAGTAGATTAGGGTTGCCATAATTCTCTTCCACAAAATCAGGACAGGACCATTTGTCCCATTTGCCAGTATGTGAACACAATCCTCCAATATCGGACTTGTCCTTGTTTTGGGGGGCATATAGCAATCCTACAGTTGATGTGTATGCTCCTTCATTTTAGGCTTGTGTTGTAATCCTACGCTCTTAAAATGACATATGTTGTCTCCATGATGGAAGTACAACTGAGTTGTGTATGCTCCTCAGTTGAAATTCCCACCGCTCAGATAAGGGACGAAGGCTCAGGGTGAAAGATTTGATGGATCTACTGTATATCAGCAGAAGATTTGCCCTCCTCCATTAGGATGCCATTCACACACTACAGGATGAAACTGTGTAGAAGGCCACAGTTAGAATATTCAATTCAAAGTTGCCTGCTTGGATGATCCAATTCATCAGGAATTCTCCAACTCATGCGCTGATCCTGCTTATTTCAGTGAGTCGTGCTCAGAAGAACTGGCATATGTCCATAACCTTATTTTGTTCACATTGTTCACTATGGACACAATTTAAAAGTGCACTTGGGTTACCCTATCTATCACTATGCTGGTCCAACTGAGTAGGCTTAAGGCAACATAGGCTGCCCCAAGACAGGTGTATCTGGGCTTCAAAGTATTATCCAACATAAGGTAAACAGCTTGCTAAAGAGCTGGTGCAGACTTGAGTAACATCATTGTGAGATCTGAACCCTTACCCTTAACCACAGAGCAGCTCTTTTAAAGCAGGCCTCCGTCAGTCTTGAGGGACTATGGTATCGTGCTCGGCGCTGCATACGCTGCTTGCGAAGCACGAAAGCCTGGCTTAGATTGTTATGGAGGATAGGCTGTTACCCAAGCAGCAAATCCCCCCTCTCCACACCACTGGATAGTCCAACGGAAAGGCAGAGCCAATACGATTGGATCCAGCTGGCGTCGCAGAGCTGCATTAAATGCTCTTTGGTTAGCATTGAATGCAATGGCAACCATTTTGGTGTCTCAGCAACTCAGGGCTCTGAAAAACTCAGGATTGCCTGTAAGTCATTGGTTCCCAAACTTTTATGCTCTGTGACCCACCATTAGATTTTAGATTGTGAGCCCTTTTGGGACAGGGAGCCAATAGCCATTAGTTATCGTATTTAGTTTACTCATATCTAATGTGCTACTGAATCTAATGTGCACCCCTATTTTAAAAGCCTTGAGATTTAAAAGATATTTACTAGCAATAGTAATGCACAGCTGCAAAGCAGATACAAAATTTAATTTTACTGCATATAATAATGAGTTATATGATAATAATAAAATGGGAATGGGTTTATGTTATGATTTTTACCTAATTGCACTACTTTATACAATAGTGGGTTTATGTTACATTGTAGTAACATGTAGTAGTTTATGTTACATTGTAGTAATGTTACAATGTAGTAATCTGTTAAAATAAATACTGACCTATACTTGTATTAAAAATACCAGTATTTACTCAAATCTAATGCACACCTTGATTTGGGAGACTAACCCAGACTAACTACAATCCAGAGTAACTACGGGAGCACGAAAAGACATTATGTGGACCTGTACTTACTGCACCACCTAGTGAAAACCTATGGGAAATTCATATTGCAATCCAATGTAAATTGATCTTACACCAGAGCAAGGACTCCCCGTAGTTACTCTGGATTGTGCCCCATATTCAGCAGAAAAAGGTGGGTGTTAGATTCAAATAAATAGTATTTCATTTTCTTTGTAAACTGTTTTGTGAACTTTCCTTTGAAATACTGTTTAATTACTGATTATGAAATACTGATTATGAAATATTGATGGATGGATGGATGGATGGATGGATGGAGTAAGCAAGCAAGCAAGCACAGAGTTCAGCAACCTGGCAGTACTGGATCTGATGTGATGTCACCATCACATCATCATCATGTGATGCCATCATGATGTCACCACCACCACTTCTGGAATGCCAACCTATAACACTTTTTATTGTGGAAAAACTCATCTCTGGAGCATGATCTCCCTGACCAGTGATAACACAACATGACAGCCTGGCGCATGTTAAAGACTGCCAGGCAGAGTCTCAGTGCTCTGCTCATTAGTCTTCTTCTTCCTTCTCTGAGCCACGTTGCATCATGTTGTTGCTGGCGTAAACATGCTCATCAGTGAAAATAAGCCCCAGAAGTAAGCTTTTATCTTTTAAAAAATGTGAACAAATGACAACCTGAAAGGTTTGGTGATTCTGGGTGGCAGTGATGACCCATTAGAAATCAGATCATGACCCACAGCTTGGAAAATACTGGACTATGTTAAAACACATTCCACTTGTCTTGCAAAGTAAAAGTTGTTCTGCGTAAGTATATTTGAAAACACAAAGCTGGCTTATAGTATATACCTACATACGAGGTATGTAATACTAAGTATTTCTACTTAGAAGCTTACAGCATGAACCTATCCAGAGTAACTACTTTGTGTCCTTGCTCCGGTGTAAGAACAATTTGCTCTGGATTGCAATATGAATTTCCCATAGGTTTTCACTAGGTAGTGCAGCAACTATGGGTACACGTAAAGTCTCTCACGTGCTCCCGTAGTTACTCTGGATTGTAGGGCTAGTGTGTCTACTTAGAAGCAGAGATCAATGGAACTTAAAACTAGGTAAGTATATGCAGTTATGCATAGGATTGAAGCCTAATTCCATTAGAAAAGAATGTGCATAGTTTCAGTAAAACAGAACCTGCTAATGTCCATGAGGTACAGCCCCTTTGAGTCTTGTTAAGAAGGTGGGATATAACAATAACAATAATATGTGAGTTTTCAGGTTGCATAGAACTCTTCCTCAGTTTTAATCCCAGTTTCTTCCTGGGTTTTAAAAAGCAGTTGAAGATATGAGAAGGGAGAGGGGGAATGTTTCTATAAAATGGCATGACATTAAACTCCACCTATAGTTTATTAAATGCTCATGATAGAATTAAAATTTTATCCCGTGCCAAGATATTAGTATGTATTCTCCCACAAATTCAGTTGAGGATAAAACCCTATCCCAAACTTTTATTCTGTGCCCTGGAAGCCCTTCTTCCTGTTCTTTCAGTGCAGGGTCATATTTGGAGGCAGGGAAGGAAATGTATTATTTAGCACCAATCATTATTCTTATTGATTATGTTCTAGGGTTGCATCCAGCCTGTGAGCAAAGGTTGTAGAGTTAAGCCTTCATGAGCATAGGAGGAAGCCGGCCAGCAAATAGAACGGAGGCCTGATCTTGGATGTGATTGTTTTGGTGAAAGAAGCCAAGACCAGGAACAGCACAAGGACAGCGGTCTTATTAACTGTGGTTGGGGCAGAGAGCCAGAATATTTTATTTATAGAAGCTTCTCCATTTCCTAATTCTGCAAAGGTCCCAAGCACAGTCTGAAAATGAATGGGTTTTCTAAACTAATCAGACTTCTTTGGAAAGATTCCTTAGCAGTAGAGCATTACAATGCACATCAGAAACTTCCTGGTAGGTTGTTTAATAGGAAATGCTGTTTGCCCCATTAACAAGAACGTTATTAGTGCTTTTTTATTTAACTCTTGCTGTTGGTGGTAGTAAAATGGTTGAAGACCTTCCTTTAATTACCGACAATGTTGCACTATTTTAAAAGCAGCAGTAGTTTCTAAAATTTTGGCAATGGCAATATGTGCAGTGCTACAATAGTGGTGGTGCCCCACCCGCCCCCTGGAAATAATTATGGAGATAATTATTAGTGGTGGCACCGATAGTGGTGGTGCCGCTACCCTTTCCCCCTGCAAATAATTATGGTGATGTTATCATCACGGCATCCTTTCCAATTTAAAAAAGGGAGAATGAAAGAGGTGGCCAAGGACCTGATTAGCGGCAATATGAAAGGCTCCATCAGAGCTCAAAGCGGTGTGCACTTCCTCCAAAGGTGTACATATTTGGATTGTGCTGCCCTTCAAGTTTGCTTCTTGTGAGCTTCTCCTCCAGTCCTTCAACAGTTAATTAAACTGAGAATTTAAGATCCAGCCTCATCCCCCCACTTTGTATTCTTCTGCATGTGGATACAAATTTATCACTGCAAAATGTTAGTTCATTGTGGGTGTGAATGTTTGATTTGCACTTCTGCTCCCCTTTAATCGCTATCGAAATAAAAAAATTTAAGAAATGAAAGAAAAAGAAAACCCACTGCTTCTGGAATGGCAGGGTTGCTAAGCAGTCATTGGCCTTTGCAACCACTCGTGTCTCCCTTTCGGTTCTTGCAAGACAGCTACCTCCCATGAATCTCTTCATTTTCAAGGTTGGCATCCTGACAAATGCCAACCTTATAATTAAGCTGTGGGAGATGCTGAGAGAATCAGTGATGAGGAGACACCAGAGCATGAGAAAGAAGAGGAAACAGAGATGTTTGTAATCACTGTTAATCCCATATCCTCGTTTGGCCAGAGTATCTTGTACTTGAGCGCATCTTGTAGCGCAGCTTGACATGGCACAAGGCCCAGCGGTGGGCAAAAAAGTCACAACCCAATCCTAATGACAGTACCATGTGGCGCTGCAGCGGTGCAGTGCAGGCTGCATGGCACCTTGCGGGGGAATTTTGGCTGCTGGAGGTCTCCTTGGGGTGTGCCCCAGTAGCCACTATAGGTCAACTTGGACCTATTGTCACTGACATAATTCCGAATTGTTCTGTGCAGACAGACTGGACCTGGGGTCAGAGACTAATTGTCTCCAGTGTGTGTCTCATAGCTGATCAGCATGCCAAATTCTTTTTGGACTATAGGGGACAGCTATGTACAGTGGCACCATGGTTTACAAGCATAATTCATTCTGGAAGCATGCTTGTAATCCAAAATGCTTTTCAATTAAAGCGAATTTTTCCACAGGAAATCATAGAAACTAAAACTATTCATGAAACTAAAACTAAACATGAAACTAAAACTATTCCATGAAAAATTCATTCAACGAAAAATATTCATAAAAATATGATTACAATCTTATAATAGAATACAAAATAATTTTAAAAATACAAAACATAAAGAAAAATAAAACAAATTAACCTGCACTTACTCTTCAGGTTTTTC
This sequence comes from Cryptoblepharus egeriae, assembly GCA_030015325.1. Lineage (NCBI taxonomy): Eukaryota > Metazoa > Chordata > Lepidosauria > Squamata > Scincidae > Cryptoblepharus > Cryptoblepharus egeriae. The sequence continues at coordinate 75,547,523 of JAREYC010000004.1, forward strand.
AGGCTGCAGTCTGACCCCTTACACAGGAGTGAGTCCCATTAATTATAGTAGGGCTTACTTTAGAGTAGACATGCAAGGCTAGGTCTTTAAGGCTGCAATACTAAAGACACATTCCTGGGAGTAAGACTCTTTGAACACAATGGGGCTTACTTTTGAGTAGACATGGTTAGAATTGTGCTGTAAGGCTCCTTTCTATTGCCCCCTTACACAGGAGTGAGCCCCACTGAATCTATCTATCTATCTATCTATCTAGCTAGCTAGCTAGCTATGGTATTTAATAATAGGCCTTTAGAGTATAAATGCTAGGCCATGTCTCTCAGACTGCAATCCTAAAGGCACTTTCCTGGGAGTAAGATCTATTAAACACAATGGAGCTTACTTTTGTGTAGACATGATTAGGATTGTGCTTTCAGGATCTTTTCCATTGCCTTCTTACATAGGAGTGAACCCCATTGACTATTATAGGCTTACTTCAGAGTAGACATGCATAGTCTGGTCTCAGGAGAGGCTGAGCAGGTGCTGGTGGAGCACCAAGACAAAACTTGTCTTGCAAACACTCTGAATCCAATCTTTTACTGTATTTGTAGGGCCACTGGGGCATGTGAGCAATTCCACCAGCAGCTGAGGGTGTGCCTTGACAATTTTAGGACTTTGTTAGTGTGACATGAGATGAATATGTTGAAAATCACTGTTAGAGATGATATTGAGCTAGATGGACCCGAGAGTCTTTAAGCAGGCCAATTTGTTTCCTTTGACTTTTCCTAATTAAGTACATTCTAGGCAGTGATGGGATTCAAAGAAATTAAGAACCGGTTCTATGCCCATCTGGCAGCCACTTTTAAATGGCTGTTTTTAAACTTTATATGTCCTATCTCTCGTTAACAACCGGTTCTATAGAGTATGTGTGAACCTGCTGGAGCCCACCACTGACCAAGGAAGCTGTTTGCTGCCCCACATGAGCATCAACATTTTTCTTATGTGAGCTGATTGTGCCCAAACCCATGGCTGCAAGCAAAACAGTCAGACACTTGTCAACATTTGAATAGTAGGATTATTCAGTTTGAAAATTTTCTCATTTGAAATTTGCTTTTGAACACTTTTTTAAAGCAGAGGATAATGCTAATCCCCTCCAGAGCATTGCTCTCTTCATATGAAACAGAGCATCATCAAGCATGGAAGAGATCCCTTCCTCTGCAGACTTTGGGCACATATGCTGGCTATTCTATAAAGTAGATGGTTGGTGCCCAACCATGCCCATAGAGTGATCCACTCATCCTCTGCTACCCAGAGCCCTTGCCTATAAATTACTTGTGCCAAAGTATAATGTTGCAAATCATGATTGTCATGTGGCAGAGGTTGTGCTTACATGCCCGAGGGCCAGCTGGACAGATAAAAGAAAATTCATAGCATCCAAGGTGGATTGTGCTGCATATCTTTGAAGGATACTAAAAAAATACATGCCCAATGCAATCCTAAATTGGATTGAAAGTAAAACAAAGAATTCCCCATGTGTCAGGTTTCATTGCGTTGGATCCGGCTTCATCACGGGTTAGAACTGGGCTCTGGCTGCAATCCTAAACTCCCTTTCCTGGGAGTAAGACCCACTGAACACAATGGGGCTTACTTTTAAGTAGACATGGTTAGGATTGTGCTCTATGTGGCTTTTAAAATAAAGTGACATGTAAATCAGGTTCCTCCTAATTCATGGTTCAGCCACTGTGTGCTATTTACTGTGTCTCTCCAAGTGTATTGTAGCATTCCACCACCACTGTGCATCCACAAATGTTCTGGCCACAGGCCTGGCTGTGGGGATTCATTCTCTCCTCTTTCCAGGTTTCTTGGAACCCCATCACCATCTTCAAGTGTCTTGGCCCTGCAGTCACACAGTTACACATTGATGCAACATTTCTCTGACAAAAGCATTTGGGCTTAGTAATTGCAAGCTTACTCTTGGGAATGCATGTCATCCCCATGGAAAAGGATGGAGTGGAAACAAAATGTCAACAAGCCTGGCAGGATTAGTAGGAAAGGAAAATAGGCCTGACAGTTGATGTACAAGCTCCCCTGTGATAAACCAGGGCTCCTTTCCAAGACAGATTTTAATGCCCTTCATAAAACCTTTTTATAGGAGGAAAAAAAATTCCACTGCATTGGAAGTAACTCTTGCAAGCATGAACAGTACTTGCAGACCTGATATATTGTAAAGCAAAAAACCTCAAAACTCTGAGTGTGTGTGTGTGTGAGTGTGTGTGTGTGTGTGTGTGTGTGTGTGTGAGAGAGAGAGAGAGAGAGAGAGAGAGAGAGCATGAGCATGAGCATGAGCATGTGCATGTGCATGTGCATGTGAGAACATGAGTGTGTCCAAGAGCATGTGTATGAGAGTGTGTGTGAGAGAGAGAGCATGTGTGTTTGAGAGAGTGAATATGTGAATGACAGAGTGTGAATGTGTGAGAGAGCATGAGCATGTCTAAGAGAGAGAGCATGTGAGAGAGCATGAGAATGTTTAAGAGAGTGAGCACGTGTGAGAGAGTGTAAGCATGTGAGTGTGTGTAAGAGAAAGCTTGTGTGTGTGGGACTGAAAGTGTATGTCTGTGCGAGAGGGAATGTGAGCATGTGTGTGTGTGAGAGAGAGAGCCTGTGTGTGTGTGTGTGTGTGTGTGTGTGAGAGAGAGAGAGAGAGAGAGAGAGAGAGAGAGAGAGAGAGAGAGAGAGAGAGAGAGAGATAGATAGATAGATAGATAGATAGATAGATAGATAGATAGATAGATAGATAGATAGATAGATAGATAGATAGATCAAAATTTGGTCAAACCCCCATCTCCCATATATATTCTGAACCCATTAAGTAACCACAATACTTTTTAAACTATGTCTGCCTTGTATATGGGAAAAAAGCAGGCCTCCATCAGTCTTGAAAGACTATGGTATCATGTTTGGCACTGCATATGCTGCATGCGAAACACAAAAGCCTGGGTTGGATTGTTATGGAGGATAGGCTGTGACCCAAGCAGCAAATCCCCCCTCTCCACACCGCTGAATTAGTCCAATGGAAAGGCAGAGCCAATACGGTTGGATCCATCTGGCATCGCAGAGCTGGGCTAAGGACAGGAGCTCACCCTGTCTTGTGGGGCCGACCCGGGAATCGAACCCTGGCCTGCTGGATAACAGGCACAGCATCTTAACCAACACTGTAGGAATTTCTATGAAGTGGACTTTAATCCGCAAATGCTTAAATCTGCCACTATAAAACTGGGCTAGAGCAACCTTTCCCTAAACGATCCCCCTAATGAACAAAGCCTTGTCACAGAGAGTTGTTTATGGAACCACTGAAGCACATCTTAGGAATTTATGAGGAAAGCAGGATAAAATGATATAAAAGTTTGTTTGTGTCTCACAAACAAGGAAGAAGGAGATTTAGAACACATCCTAACCATATCTACTCAAATGTTAGGCCCATTGTGTTCAGTGGTTCTTACTCCCAGGAAAGTGTGTTTAGGATTTCAGCCTTAGTCCATGGGCATTGTCTTATCTAAGGAATAAGTCGGAGCCTTCCTCTCTTGGCCTCCATCCACACCATCGTTCCCATTTTCTTCCTTTAACTACCAATGGTTGAAGTATTTCAGGACCTTGGAGAGCAACACCACACTTTGGTTGAAGGCTTTTCAAGATCATTGTCAATTCCTGTTGGGGAAACTACTATATTGAACATCTTTATTGTACTAGCCAGATCAATTTAATTGAAATCCTACATCCCCATGTAGGGAAGAAAACTGTGATGGTGGAGGGGGGGAATAATTCCAAAAATGAATTTAAAAAATTGACCTGTTATATTCTCAACTCCCTTTTTAAAAAACAGAGGAGAAAAGGAAAACGGCTAAACACAAGTAAGGTGTTTAAAATGTATTTATTTTTATTTATTTACCTTATTTCTACCCCGCTTTACTCATAAAAATAGAAGAATAGTCGATGGGTTGATCAATCAATCTGCTACCAACATCCCAACTAAGGAGAATAGATGACGAGGCTATGGGGGAAATCACCCCTTTCAAGAGAGCACAACCCATTGAACTAAGAAGACAAGGAGTCAAAATATCCCTTTGAGTACTTGCTTTAGGATAATAAAGGGTTGTTGAAGATGTTATTTTTCCCTGCTAACAACACACTCAGTGCTAGTGCAACAGAAGTCGGTATCTAACAGCCCAATCTTATTCATGTTTGTTCAGTAATAAGTCCCTTTGACTTATTTCCAGGAAAGTGTGGATATATTGCAGTCTATGCAGGTCTCCTTCAGTCTAGAAAGACTATAGTATCGTGCTCGGCGCTGCATACACTGCATGAGAAACATGAAAGCCTGGGTTAGATTGTTATGGAGGATAGGCTGTTACCCAGGCAGCAAATCCCCCCTCTCCATGCCACTGAATTAGTCCAATGGAAAGGCAGAGCCAATACGATTGGATCCAGCTGGCGTTGCAGAGCTGGTCTAAGGACAGGAGCTCACCCTGTCTTGTGGGGCCGACCCGGGTCTCGAACCCTGGCCTGCTGGTTAATAGGCACAGAGTCTTAACCGCTTGCGCCACCTGCAGCCTAAAAGTCTGCTAATCTTCCCAAACAACCCTCAGTTTAGATATATGGTGGGGGGGGGGACTTCCAGATTATTGACTTTCACTCAGAAAAACCCTGAACCTGCAAGACAAAGATTGTGAATTAAAATGTTTTGCAACATTCAAGCACAACTTGGAGCCACAAAAATCAGACATCTGATGGATTCAGAGATTGCTCTGAAGGTGCACAAGAATGCTAAATTTCAATACACTCAGCCCTACCAGCTGTCCAATGGGAAAGCATCAAATGGGAAAGTGTGTGTGAACTGTTTGTAAGCTACTCCAAACATGTTGGAATAAAAGTGGAGCATAAGTGTGGTAGTTAAAAATAAATAGAAAATAATGGTATTTGATAATCAGACAAGCAGTGACAGAGAATGGCTTTAGACGTGCTGTTCATATGCAACCAGTATTCTGTGAGCAAAGGTTAATCATGAATAGGATTGCCATATGTGTATCCCCAAAAACTGGGAGTGTCCCAGTTTGGGGGGATTGCATTCACATACTGGCAAGTTTGACAAGGGAGTCCTGTCCCAGTCTTGTGGAAGAGAATTATGGCAAACCTATCATGAACAAAAGAGGAAATTGTATAGCCTCCATGCTCAAAGAAGTTTATAGGCTAAATGTACATCTCTGCAACCTCTGCAAACAGAACTTTCATTTCAACTTGACAATAGCATTAGATTAGTGGTTCTCAAAGTAGGGGTCAGGACCACCTTTGGCTCTAAGAGCCTTTGATCCAGTTGGCCAACTGGAGCTGTGATGGTGGGTAGAGGAATGGGGGTCCGCTTAAGTGTATGCTTTATTCCTGTGCAGTGTGTTTTTGCTTTCAGAGGGGTCACAAAAAGCTGGGTGCTCCCATCTTGGAATCTGGCATTGGGCATCACTATCTTGGAACAAGGCACTCAGGCTGCTTTCCTGAAAGAAAGTCTCATGAAAATAATGGGAATTACTTCCAAGCAAGCATAAAGTTGCTATGGCATCAAAGTGATGTCACTTTCTGTTTAATGTCACTTCCAGCCATGACATCACTTCCAGCGGGAAGGGTAATCAGACAGATTGTCATTCTCAGAATGGGATCCTGAGCTGAAATGCTTGAGAACCACTGCATTACATTTTGACACTGCATAAGAATTGAATTTAATTGAAAATAAGGAAATTGGCAACACAGATAAAGCCATTTAAACTCATACATACGGCCAGCAGGACATCTATATGATAATAAAACAGGACTTCATATGAGCCAATTCTCAGTCCCTCAACCTATATTGAATGCAAGGGCTTGATTGTGGATACTCTGGATCTGTGATGCTGTTTTAATTGCCATTTCTGCATGGAAATGTTTAAGCATTTCTGTGCAAAGTTTAAGGTGGTGGTCTTCAAACTTTTTGACTAAAGGGCCACATCAAGTATCTGGCACAGTGTGAAGAGCCAAAAAAGAAAATTAAAAATAAAATTTAAAAAAATACATCAGAGAGGGAAATTAAAGTAATGAATAGATGGCTCAAATTTCCAGGATTTCTGAAAGCACCAACACACTGCACAGAAATAAAGCATACACTTAAGTGGACCCCAATTCCTCTACCCACCATCACCGCTCCAGTTGGCCAGCTGGATCAGAGGCTCTAAGGGACCAAAGGCAGGCCATGTGGTGGATAGAGGCTGGCCACAGCTGCAAGTGGTTGTGGTCTGGATTTTGGAGTTGGGGTTTGGAGACCCCTTGTTTAAGCTGAACTAGGAGAGCATTAGAAATAGCTAAGGGCTGTGGGTGGCACAAATGGTTAAGACACTGTGCCTGTTAACCAGCAAGTCAGGGTTTGAGACCCAGGTCGGCCCCACAAGACAGGGTGAGCTCCTGTCCTTAGCCCAGCTCTGTGACGCAGCTTGAACCAATCGTATTGGCTCTGCCGTTCCATTGGACTATTTCAGTAGCGTGGTGAGGGGGGATTTCCTGCTTGGGTAACAGCCTGTCCTCCATATTAATCTACCCAGGCCTTTGTGCTTCACATACAGCGTTGAGCATGATACCATAATCTTTCGAGACTGATAGATGCCAATAATACTAATGTGGGACAGTCATGCATCTGGTTATGTGCAGAGTTTTAAGCGAGCATCTTTTTATGGAGTAAGAATAAAAAGTGTAAAGAGTCATGTTTCTGTTTGTAGTCAGTCATGTTTTGGGGTGTGCTTGAGCCTGAGTAATACCATTTAAATATGAAGCACTGAAAGTAAATCTCAGCAGCAAATCTCAGTGGTGAACTGCATCACACACGAAACAGGAAAGCAAAATCTCCCAGGCTGCCACTAATCTGACTGCAGGGAATATTGTTTGCCATTTTGAAATAGGACAATCTGTTACTCCTATAAAAGCAAAATCCACCAGCAAAGATTTCCCAGGACTAAAAAATATGGAAATCTGGGTGACCTCTTTTTGTGACTTGAAAATTTTCCGCCCTATACTTTTGCCATTCAGTCCTAAATCCCCGAATAAAACTGTGCCACAGGCTGTAATAAAGCTGTTCATCTAGCAGGGCTGTGGCCTGGAAAAGGTTGAATTTTCAAAATCAACTCCAAGGATAGAAGGGCATGTCCATGAGGAAACAAAAAGAACAACCCAATCCAAAATAAATTTCCATGTGGCAGCCCCAGCATGGGCTTTCCCAGCCTGCAGGGAAATTTTAGCTGCTGGATGTTGCCTTGGGTAAGGAGACATTTGTTTCCTTGCCCTAAGCTAAGCTTCAGCAGCTACTTCGGGTCAGCATAGACTTGCACCATATATGGCTTGCACAAATCTGAGTGGATCACAGCAGGCAGATTGGGCCTGGGAAGGGTGATAGTATATGGCATGTGTTATAGGATGTGCCAATCCTCTTGTAGTTGGTCCTAACCTGGTGCGTCTGAAAATTTGGTTCACATCTGCATTTGTAAAGAATGCGTTTTTTCGTGAACACCTCTTAATTATTGCTAGTGTTGGACAGTACATTTGTGATCATTTGAATCATTGATTGATGTTGATATACCATGTCATTGCTATGCTAGATACGATTAAGATCTCAGGAGAGACATGGCCCTTTTCTAGAGATCCTGTGTTTGTTTCATGCATCAGAAACCATTGTGAATCATAGGATTGTAATATACTTTGATAATGTCTCATTAAATCTTCATTTTTCAATCTCACACCCACCAACCCATGTCCACACATCACAAGAGTCAATGACAATTATGGGTATATCACATCAGACCATCTCCTTTCCTTAGTGCCAAACAAAATATAATGGCATCCATAATAGCAGCTACCCACTCCTCAAGCATTTCTACTATATGCTCAGAATAAAATGTGTGCCCTGAGTAAAGCGGAATTCTGCACCCCTTAGTAATTATTCAGATTGCACGTTCATATTCCTACACAATGTACTCTGCTAATAGTTCAGAGAGCAAACGAGGCAATATGAAGCCCTACCTGGGGGCAATATGAAATTTTGCACAGCTCCCTCTCTGGCTCCTCAAATTTCAACACCCATTACCTGCTATAGGTATATGTTATAGCTGTGTTTTGTGGCCAATCAAGGAGCAGATGGCCTTCCTTTTAACTGTTTGGTTCATTGCCTAATATATCTTCACACTGGGCACTAATGGTTTGAAGATGCATCTGCAGTGGTGTTCCCCAGCTGGTGACAACTCTAACGATGGACACCCACCTGCTTCAATGTGTGCTTGAAAAGAACTTTTGGTGGCTGTACAGAGCTGATGATTGCTCTGTGATGCAATACCTTTGCATGATGACAGAGCTGATGATGACAATACCTTTTCATCATGGGTAGCCCAATCCTGAGCTGCCTGAGCATGGGGCTTCTTTGGTGTCAAAAACAGCTGTCATGGTATCCACTGTACTCTGGGCAGGTGCCACATCTCTTTGGGAGAAAGAAACATTCACTCCCTGCTGGAAGGAGCCCTGCAATGGGACTACCCAATTCTATGGTAACCCTGGAGCTGCCACAGAATCTGAGTATAGAGCTCAGGATCCGGTGGAGGAGAGTTCCACTGCTCCAGAGTCCTCCCTGTTCCCTCCCCTTGCCAAACTTCCTCTCTCCACTCTTCCCACTTCTGTACCACCTCAGACCACCTCCTCGCTGCCTCCTCCTATGCTCCTCCACTCACTTCTCCATCACCCTAAGCTAATTTCAGAGCTGGTGGAGAGCCATCAAGCTCTGTATAGGATTAGACGGGCCCTAATGCCCCCCCAGGTTAGAAATAGAAAGAAAGAAAGAAAGAAAGAAAGAAAGAAAGAAAGAAAGAAAGAAAGAAAGAAAGAAAGAAAGAAAGAAAGAAAGAAAGAAAGAAAGAAACAAACAAACAAACAAACAAACAAACAAACAAACAAACAAACAAACAATTATTTCACATGATGCTGGATACTACCATATTTACTTGAATTTAATGCACCACACAATCTAATGCGCACCCTTTAGTTATAATCAAAACACCACATTTACTCAAATCTAATTAACCATCAAATCTAATGCACACCCTGATTTCAGGGATGTAAATTTGGCTGAAAAGGATGCGCGTTAGATTTGAGTAAATACAGTATGGCTGCAATCCTAAATGCACTTTCCTGGGTAAAACCCATTGAATACAATGGGGCTTACTTTTGAGTAGACATGATTAGGACTGTGCTCTAAATCCAAAATAGTTCCTACAATCTGTGCCACTGCAGAATATATGCAGCCTTGTTTAAAAGGCCCAGGGTCAGTGGGCTGATCAAGTTTGTCCTCTTTTATCCTGCTGTTGACACAGTCTGCTGCATGCTGTGCAGAGGAATCTAGTGTTAAGCATGACAAATGGACTGATTTTCTTCCTCTTGGGAAGTGTTTTATTTTGCCTGTGCCATCTCTGACAAGTTGCGTTTTGCTATAAATCCCTTCAATTAGGCCTCCAAAACAGCTCCGCAGACATTTCCCTGATGTATGGCGATGAAATTAGCTTAATGTCCCTGGCAACCAATTCATTGACTAAAAATAGTTCCTTCGTGCTCTCCCCTTTTTGCTTATGTTTCTTGCTCTTTTTTCACATTCCTTAAGAAGATTGTCACAGAGGACTCCTTTCTCTGAGCGAGGATCTAGGAAGAGCCGTGAAGGTGCTTGCCATGTTGCCATCTGCGCCAGACTGAAAAAATAGCAAAGCCAAGGAAGTCTCTCTCTCTCTCTCTCTCTCTCTCTCTCTCTCTCTCTCTCTCTGTGTGTGTGTGTGTGTGTGTGTGAGAGAGAGAGAGAGAGAGAGAGAGAGAGAGAGGTCTGGCCCTGTAAAATGTTGGTCTAAAATGTTAGTGATAGCCTTCTCGCTATCACTAGCTCTAAGATTCTATGATCCTATGAAAGAGTAAATATGATAGTATCCAGCATCATGTGAAATAATTGTTTGTTTGTTTGTTTGTTTGTTTCTTTCTTTCTTTCTTTCTTCCTTCCTTCCTTCCTTCCTTCCTTCCTTCCTTCCTTCCTTCCTTCCTTTCTTTCTTTCTTTCTTTCTTTCTTTCTATTTCTTACCTGGGGGGGGGGGGGCATTAGGGCCCGTCTAGGGTAATATCTTTCCTTGGCCATCTGCTTAGTGCTAGACTCTCTCTCTCTCTCTCTCTCTCTCTCTCTCTCTCTCTCTCTCTGAGGCTGCAATCCTAATCCCCAATTAGGCCGGCAAAAGCCTTAGCACAAGTCCCATGCTGGCCTGGGGTGTCATAAAGATGCCATAATTCAAGGATGGCCATAATTCTCTTCCACAAAATTGGGACAGCACCTTCTGTCCCATTTGCCAGTATGTGAACACACCCCCGCCCCCAAAATCAGGTTTGCCCCTGTTTTGGGGGACATACGGCAACCCTACACAAGGAACTTCTGTGCCACTCCTTCAGGGGGTTAACCAGTGCACAGAAGTGTGCCGGCCTCCCACACTCGCCCTGGGTGAATTGTGCCTGCCTACAATGATTAGGATTGTGCCCTCACACGCACAAACACATGCATACATACATGCATGTACACACATACACACAGAGACACAGATGAGCCCACACACATCGCCAATGATAGAAAATGTCAATATTTTACAAGGCCAGCCTGGGTAAAGATAGAAGGTGGAAAATGCACAGTGGTTTGTAATATCTGTTGATTTGCAGGTATTTGCAGTTGTTTTGCAGAGCAAGCATACAGCTAGGTATTATTACGTTCTACAACAGCAAACAGCATCACTTGTAGAACTCATTTCCCAACCATTTGCCATCATCAGATTACTGTTTCAATAATAACTACCTTCCAGTTCCACAGTTGTTTCTTTCTCACCAGACACCAATCTCAGTACTTCTGCTACGAGGTAGATATGACTTCATCCCTAGCACTACAAATGTCAGCCCGGCCACTCTGCAAGCAATTGAGCTAAACATAAGTTTACAAAAGGGTCTTCTTGGCACTCCGTCAGTCTTGAAAGACTATGGTATCGTGCTCGGCGCTGCATACACTGCATGCGAAGCATGAAAGCCTGGGTTGGAGTGTTATGGAGGATAGGCTGTTACCCAAGCAGCAAATCCCTCCTCTGAATCCGCCACTGAATTAGTCCAATGGAAAGGCAGAGCCAATACTATTGGATCCAGCTGCGTCACAAACCTGGGCTAAGGACAGGAGCTCACCCTGTCTTGTGGGGCCGACCCGGGTCTCGAACCCTGGCCTGTTGGTTAACAGGCACAGCGTCTTAACCGCTTGTGTCACCCACAGCCCTTGGCACTATACAAAATAATTTCTTGGCACTATACAAAATAATTTTAGTTCTGCTATTCTGCAGAACTGGGTGAGTTAAGAAAGGGTTTCAGTACAGCCTCCAGCCCAATTTTAATGTCATACAGCCACATAAAAAGCACATATGGCTCTAGTGGTATAATCCTGGGCATGTCTACTCAGAAGTAAGCCCTGGTTATTTCAGCAGGACTCACTCCTGTGCATGTGTGTATAAAGACTGCAACTAAAGTCTTTCTTACTGATAACATCACATTTCAAAGGTGCTTACTGCAAATGCCAACCCACATAGTTTTCATCAACAAATGACATGATGCAATTGGATTTATGTGTGTGTGGCAAATATATCTCAGCATGAATACGCTGTTGTATTTTCATGTAAATCAACTGTTGGCATTTGCTTCGATGAGGAAAGATAAAGCACAGCATTTGGGGATAATTCTGTAGTGGGACCAAAAGCTATCTTGGTTTTATCACACAGTGAGGTTTTATTTATCTAAGTAGGAGTCCCTATTTACCTGGGATATATAGGGGTCCTATTGGGAGCCCTCTCTACCTGCAGAATGCACATTGTATTACCAGGCATTCCCACCATATATGGACAAAGCAGGCCTCTGTCAGTCTTGAAAGATTATGGTATCATGCTCGGTGCTGCATACGCTGCATGCGAAGCACGAAAGCCTGGGTTGGATTGTTATGGAGGATAGGCTGTTACCCAAGCAGCAAATCCCCCCTCTCCATGCCACTGAATTAGTCCAATGGATAAATGATAAATGGGGCTTACTCCCAAGGAAAGTGTCTTTAGGATTGCAGCCTAAGTAGACTTCATAGGATCATGCACACTGAATGCATGTTTTGAATTCAATTCCAGTGTTTTGTCATCATTTTTACATCCAGTTAGTATTTTTATATGAATATTTTTTGGGGTTCTGGAATCAATTGTCTGAGTTTTCATTATTTGCTATGGGAAAATCCACTTCACATAAAGAATGTTTCACGTAACAAAAAAACAAATTAAATTTGTTATGTGTGGTGCCACTGTATACAAGTTATTGTCATCAGGTTACAAACCATGACTATGGTGCAGTCCAGAGTAACTACGGGGAATTCTTGCTCCAATGTAAGAACAATTTACTGTGGACTGCAATATGAATTTCCCATAGGTATTCACTAAGTGGTGCAGTAACTACGGGTGCACATAATGTCTCTTACGTGCTCCCGTAGTTACTCTGGATGGTGCCCCTATATGCAAGTTTCAGGATTTAGAGGCAGTGGCTGCAGTAGCTCAGTGGTGAAAGACGTTGTTTGTTGACCTGACAGTTTGAGATCTGAGTACTGCAAGATAGAATGATCTCCCATCTCTTGCCCAGCTTCTGCCAATTTAGCAGTTAAAACATGTAAATGCAAGCAGATAAATAAGTACCACTTTGGTGGAATTGTAATAGTGTTCTATGCGCCATTGGCACTAAGGACACAATCCAGAGCAAATTCAGCCTGCTCTGACCTAACTGCACTCTCCTAACTATTCTGTATCCAGAGCAGAAAGTTATGCTGAAGCCAGAGAGTCAGGAAGCCTGGGCTGCCCTAACTGCTCCAGAGCATGCTAAGTAATTGACACAAGGGGAAGACTTGCTCCTGAGGAGACACCCTTCAGATCACACTGAACAAGGAACAGCTGTGGTGCCTACAGTGGTGACATGACTCTGCACATCACCTGGTGCGGAAGTCTGTGCGTCATCCCTGGGATGCGCCCCCCCCCCACCTGGACTGCACAGTCACCAAAGTTGGCGCCTGCTCAGTTGTTTCTGAAGCCAACTGGCTTCAGAAAGAGTACTGCGCAGGCACCATCTCTGACACCTGCGCAGTACTTTTCTGAAGCCTTTTGGCTTCGGGGGAGACTGTGCAGGCGTCAGAGTTGGTGCCTGTGCAGTACTCTTTCTGAAGCCATTTGGCTGCCGCTCCGCCTCCTGAGTGAGGCCGAATGGCTGTGCAGAGGCGCGGACTTTCTCTGCTCTAAGGAAGTCTCCTCTGAAGCTGTTCGGCATGCTCAGTGTGTTTCTGCGCAGTGCATCTCAGATGGCCGTTCAGGCCAGCTCCTCAGACAAGTGGCAGCTTCTGGCTGCTGCTCCGCGTTGGAGCAGGCCTGAATGGGGGTGCTGACACCCGGGGCCTGCCAAAGGACAGTCAAACTCCTCCGGCACATCACCCCATACGGAGCGCATCCCCAATGCAGCCCACACCAGCCGCACCAGTCTGGCGACGCCACTGGGTGCCTGCCTTATAAGGAGTCCCTGATGAGATGCCAGTACATTCTACAGTGAATACAAGGGGTTTCTTGGAGTGGCCTGCTGTATCCTGAGGTTTGTGGGCAGCCGTAGTTTGTTCCATATCCTGAGGTTGAGAGGCAGGGGTTGCAGCTAGGATGGCCAAGAACTCAGATTTGTGGTCAACACTGCCATTCTTACTCAGGCCTTATCATGGACCCCTATGGGTCTACTCATTACTATACCTGCTCCTGAGGTGATATAACTCTGAGGGCTGGAAGAGGGCATTTCTGCCTTGGAAACAGGCTCTGGATTCAGAGTAACTGCTCTGCCCTAGGCAATGCTCAACATGCCCTGAACTTGCCTCTCCTGAGCTGCTTAGGCTGCCCCAGTTAGGGCAGAGCAGGTCCACCTCTCTTAGGGCACCCTATCTTGCCTTGCTCTGTCCTAAGCCTCTTTCAGAGTAACTGGGCTGGAGCATCTTGCAGTTGCTCCAACCTAGTGTTAGATAGGGCAACCTAAGGGCTCTTATGTGGACAGATTAGTTGCTCTGGATTGTCCTGCCTGTCATGCCTGCCAAATGATCATAGAGGAATCTTTGCACAATGCTGGCCCTATAACATTATAAGGGGATTAGCACCATTCCCTAGAGTAAGTCACAACTAGCAGGGGATCTGTGTAGAACACCTTTATCTCTGTGTGCAAGATGCAAGGGAGTGGCAAAATGATATGTTAATCTTGTTGTCTTATATGCTCTCTGAAGCATCTGGTGGACCACTGTGGGAAACAGGCCCTTGGTCTTCTTCTGCTGAAAACAGAGACTGGAGACAGAAAATATATTTTTTAAAAGAATTGGAAGTTATATGATAAAGACATTATTGCCTGTGGTGGATAAACTCAGTTCTATAGTTCTACTGTTGCACAACAAAACCCTGTGGATCCCATTTATCCGAAAATATGGTGGAATGAGAAGACTGACCCTATAATCCAGAGCAACTACGGGTGCACGTAAGAGACATTACGTGCACATGTAGTTACTGCACCACCTAGTGAAAACCTATGGGAAATTCATACTGCAATCCAGAGTAAATTGTTCTTACATCGGAGCAAGGACTCCCCATAGTTACTCTGGACTGCACCCAGAATGTCTCAGTTAAACCTTCCTTGATGCCCTGAAGCTTTGGAAGAAGGATTGGAAAGCATGCCTATCAAATCTGCAGGAGGAGATTTGGGAAGAGGACATAAATGGAAGGAGCTGTCAGCATTTTAGAGGACAAGCTAAAAATACTTTATGTTTTATATTGGTGAAGATATGTTCTGGCAACAATATAATAAAATGTTCTAACGCAATTTTTCTCAACAATTGTCTCCCACTATATCACGTTGCATGGTCCATCTACTAGAAGTACCACCAGAAGTAAGTAGCAATGATATCATCACCATTTACTTCAGATTGGGAGACCAGACACAATCCTAACCATGTCTACTCAAAAGTAAGCCCCATTGGGTTCAATGGGTCTTTCTCCCATGAAAATGTTTCTAGAATTGCATCTATAACATGACAAACATGACTTAGAGCTCAAGGTAAACAGGGTGGCTTTCTGAGTGTGGATAAAGCATATGCTAGAGCTCTGACTGCTGAGCTTCCAACTGCTTCTTGTTGCATTGCATTGCTGGTCTTGTTGGACCCACATACCACAAGTGCTGTTGGACACCACCTCAAGTACCACCAGTGGTACCACTAGTTTCACTGGTTGAGAAACACTGTACGAAGAGCAACTGTACTATTATGAACTATTATGAACAGGCAGCACAATCCTAACTGCCTTGCCTGTGCAGTATCCAGCAGAAGTATGGGGACTGCTGCTACATTACTACAAAAGGGAAATCCCAATCAATTTACTCAGAGATGGCCTAAGGATGAGCATCTTGGAGCATCCTCTGGTGCTGCTCTGGAGATGAGGTATGGATCTGATATAACTGTGGAATCCAAGTTTCGCTTCCCATTTCCTGCCCTCCACCCACCCTGGAACACTCCAAATATACTCCAAAAATGTATATTGAGAAATTGAAGAAAATGAGGTTATGATCCAGGGGACACCTTATAAACTTTATTTTATTTTAGTGATTGATACCCCACCTTTCCCATGCTAACACATATGCTCAAGAGATCATACATAGCTTTTTTTCTTTTTGTCCCCACAATAATCTTGTGAGGTAGAAAATTGCTTCACAGGCAGCTTGTAGACTTCTCCTTTTTCAGATGGAACCCTTCACAGCATGGTCATCACATCTGGCATCAGGGAATGCCTTCCAAGCTCCCAGCAGAAGCAGTTTTCAGATCAGCTACGCTGCAAACACCGACACCTCCTGACTCTGTTGTCTCTTAACAACTTTATCAGCTTTCAGTCTCCCATCCAAACGTTATCTGGTGAGTTCAGCAGTGGTAAGAGGGTTGTTTCACCCATCTTCCTCCTTCCTGGGCATGAGAGAATCCCTCAGGTAGCCTTCAGAGACCTCTCATCCTTGGCCTCTCAGCATGTTAGACTGCAAACCTAACCTTCAATTAGTCCAGCCTAAGATCCAGCATGAGTCTTGTGCTGACCTGGGGGTATCACAAAAGTGCCATAAGACACATCTGTGCCTCTTCTGGGGGAGGCTTAGGCTAGTACACAGTCATTGTCTCCCTACATCAAAAAAGGAACGGGAAGACCGATGAGTTATGCCAGCCTATTGTAGGTTAAGACTGGATTCAGAAATGTCCAATGATTCTCCATAGGCCTATAATAATGCCCATTTGATATGGAAAATTGACATAATCCAAGCAACTTTCTAAAAAAGTTAAAAGTGTAAGTAGCTGAGTGCATTTACTGCAACCTCCTCCCCTGCCATATACTATATAGGTTGTTAGCTAACTGAGCCCCCTTTGGTGTGGGAGAAAGGCAGGTTAGATAAATAAATGAATAAATATAAATAAATAAATAAATAAATAAATAAATAAATAAATAAATAAATAAATAAATAAATAAATAAATAACAGACCCTACAATCCAGAGTAACTACGAGAGCACGTAAGAGACATTACGTGCACTCGTAGTTACTGCACCACCTAGTGAAAACCTATGGGAAATTCATATTGCAATCCAGAGCAAATTGTTCTTACACCAGAGAAAGGACTCCCCGTAGTTACTCTGGATTGCATCCATAGGCGGCAATTTTGCCCCTCACAGATAAGCAAATTTTTGATTAGCGCATTCACGAATAAAGAGAAGTGACGTTATTAGCAGACAATACATGAGTAGATGCTGGGATAAAAGAGATAATTT
Source organism: Cryptoblepharus egeriae (assembly GCA_030015325.1). Lineage (NCBI taxonomy): Eukaryota > Metazoa > Chordata > Lepidosauria > Squamata > Scincidae > Cryptoblepharus > Cryptoblepharus egeriae. The sequence goes on from JAREYC010000004.1 coordinate 75,564,487, forward strand.
AAGGCTGCGTTACTAGATGAAAATTTTCCCCAGATTTAAGAGATCATTGTAACACTATATGCTGTATTCAACACTTCATATATTTTCATTTGAGAGGCTTAAATCTCTCTCTCTCTCTCTCTCTCTCTCTCTCTCTCTCTCTCTCTCTCTCTCTCTCTCTCTCATATGCTATTTATGTGCATGTTTGATCACAAAAATGAAAAAGAGAGAAGAAAGGCATTTACCATGCAGTACAAACAACCGTTTTGGCCAAAGTATGCTTTCCATTCTCATTAGAAGCAAAAGACTGAAGCAAGGTCTGCTTTAAGCCTCATGTGTGAAAAATGTCCTGAGTTGGCACTTGGAGTCTTATAAACAGTTTTGGGTTTCACAGTTCGAGGATGATGTTGACAAATTGAGAAGGATGCTGAAGAAATCTACAAGGCAGCTCAAGTGACTTGAAAAACCAGATTTTTGAGGTCATGCTTGAGGCTGCAGTTCCCAAGCGCATTAAAGTGCAATGGGAGCATTAGTGAGAGAGCACATGTGCCTTGAGAAATAATATAATTAACAGCCCCGTCTTAACTAACTTTCCGCACTGCGATGCCGCGATGCCCGAAGGCCTCTGTTGGAAGAGAAGAGAGAGGAAGAGAGGTTGTTGAAATGCTCATCAGGTAGGGGGGCTTCTGTTTCCTTGCTGCTAGGGGAAGCCCTAACAGCTGCTATGGGGCTGGTTATTCAGAATAAATTTATGCCAGCAAAATACATACATGGCACATGTTAAGAAATCAGAGCCAGGAAGAATGATAGGATAAGGCAATAGTTACCGCCATCAATCATGCCTTCTCACTGCCCTCGTCCTATAACAGCTCTCCCTGCCCTATTCCACCATCCAACCCCCTGGCATGGGATTTATCTTGGGTGACCATGTCCTTTTTATCCAGGATTTGTCCACTTTTTAGCCTTATCCTGTAAAAAAACTTCATTGTTCTCCTTTTCCTTGTGAACAGGCAATAGTTAGCCTTCTAGTAATTAATAAATTATATGTCATGATTTTAAATTTAAACATAAGTAATTTAACATGTGATCCTAACCTAGAACAGCACAACTCATTGGTCTTTCCTTTCCTATGGTGATGTCAGGAGGCAAGCGCATGTCTGTGCACTGGCATAACCTTCTCCCAGGAGTGGCGTAGAAGTGTTTTATGACACTTTTGTGACACTCCCAGATCAACATGGGATATGATGTGGCTTATGTTGGCCCAACTGGGAGCTAGGATTGCACTCATATGTGTTTAAATTAACCACATGAAAGCAGTATACAGTGGTACCTTGATTTATGAACATGATTCGTTCCAGAAGCATGTTTGTAATGCAAAATGCTTGTATATCAAAGTGAATTTCTCCATAAGAAATAATGGAAACGCAGACAATTTGTTCCACAACCCCAAAATATTCATATAAAATGATTATATACAACACAATACAATTTTGTATAATACAATACAAAATGATAAACAAAATACAAAATATAAAGAAAAATAAAACAAATTAACCCACACTTCGTGTCTCAGCCTGCAATCTCCCCCTTTCCACAGGAGTAAGCCCCACTGATTATAGTAGGGCTTACTTTAGAGTAGATATGCAAGGCTAAGTCTTTCAGGCTCCTTTCCATTGCCCTTCTTACATAGGAGTGAACCCCGCTGATTATAATAGGGCTAAAGTAGACATGCAAGGTATGCCCTACAATCCAGAGTAATTACGTGAGCATGTAAGAGACATTTACGTCGATGTAGTTATGGCACCACCTAGTGAAACCCTATGGGAAATTCATATTGCAATCCAGAGTAACTTGTTCTTACGTTGGAGCAAGGACTCCCTGCAGTTACTCTGGATTGCGCCCTAGGTCTCTCAGACTCCTTTCCATTGCCCCCCTTACATAGGAGTGAGCCCCATTGACTGTAATAAACTTATTTTAGAGAAGACATAAATAAGCTGGTTTTTCAGGGGAGGCAGAGCAGGTGCTGGCAGAGCACTGAAACAGAGGAGGACTTTTTTTGCTTGTTTTACAAGATATTGCTTGTATATCAAGTCAAAATTTATTAGAGATGTTTGTGTTGCAGTAACCTCAGCCCAGGTTACTCTCAATTGTTTTACTGTACTTGAGTGTTTTTGCTTTTATTTTGTCATGTCCTACATTTTTCTTGGGGATCCTACATATGTCCTCTTTTTTGGTTATGATATATGGTCACCTGGACTTATCTTTTCTGGTACACAGTCTTGCACTAGCATTAGCAGGGTGGCACAGGACTCCACTCCAGCACAATGAACTCCTGCTGACATTTGGCAAGTATAAAATTATGCTGTAAATCACTAAAGACACCCATACCGCAAACTGCCCACCCAGAGAGGAGGTTTCCCACTGCAACTCTGCAATTACTCTCCATGGGAAAAATTATTTCGGTTGCACATCTGCATCTCGTTCACTTGTAGTTTTGGTGACCACTGATCCTCTTTTTCTAAGTCATGTCCTCTTTTTTGCATTTTGCATGTTGGGAAAAAAATCTTCTCCTTTTCCTTGTGAGCAGTCAGCATGTAATCTGCTTGTAATTAATAAAAAATACGCAATAAATTATGTATAAAATATTAAATTTAATAATAAGCAATACAATGTTTACAATAACCATTTGAAAAAATACATATGTGTGTATTTAGCTTTATTTTGTCATGTCCGACATTTTTCTTGGGTGTCCTACATTTTGGGGGTGCCTTGTCCTCTTTAGGCCACCCTGCTTGTAGTTGAAATGTAACACAATCACCTGCTCTGACTGGCAATGGTGTTGTTGCACACACCACTGCTCTGGCTCCTATGAAGTACGGCTCCTATGAAGATGCATAATTTTTGCTCAAACTCTTAAAAAGGTATTGTGCTCCAGCTGCAAAAGTGAGGTGGGGGCCTCCAATATTAATTAAGTCAAAGAAACATTTCATCTCATTTATCAGAAGCTTGGAAAAAAAGGAAAGCACATTCATGGTGGGGGGGGGGGGGGGTGAAGCAAGACAACCATCCAAGCCAGTGATTCCTCAAAAAACATGTTTTTATAGGCAGCCCCCTTGACCTCCTGGGCCAGTGATTTTCAACCTATTTCATCTCATGGCACATAGCAGGCCTCCGTCAGACTTGAAAGACTATGGCATCGTGCTCGGCGCTGCATACGCTGCACATGAAGCACGAAAGCCTGGGATGGATTGTTATGGATAGGCTGTTACCCAAGCAGCAACTTTTAGCTGCTTACCTCAAGGATAGGCTGCTTACCTCTCCACGCCACTGAATTAGTCCGATGGAAAGGCAGAGCCAATACAATTGGATCCAGCTGGCGTCGCAGAGCTGGGCTAAGGACAGGAGCTCACCCTGTCTTGTGGGGCCGACCCGGGTCTCGAACCCTGGCCTGCTGGTTAACAGGCACAGCGTCTTAACCGCTTGCGCCACCCACAGCCATAGACAAGAACCACAATTGTCAAGAACCACAATTTTTTAAAACATTGATAAGGCACACCATGGTGTTGGTTGGGGGCTCACATCCCCCAATGGCCCTACATGATGAGCACAATCCTAATCAGATCTACTCAGAGGTAATCTCCATTGTGTTCAATGGGTCATACTCCCAGAAAAGTGTCTTTAGGATTGCCGCTGTTGACGAGGAGAGAGACAATTCCCATGGCACATCTGCAGACCATTCATGGCACAGTGGTTGAAAATGGCTGTTCTAAGCCATTGACAGTGGTTTCACATTAGGGCTATAATCCTATACTACGCATTGTATGGGGTACTAGGTTTTTTGTAAGGATTCCATACTCCCCTAACTGATTTCTCCAACTGATCTAACCCATGGCTCACAGTTTGGGAACCGCTGATCGAAGCAAATGGATTCTCATTCACTCCTTCAGGAACGGAATTAGATCAGGAACTTACAACATGGGGAGGGCAATTTTGGCCTTTAGAATAGCAGAAAGAGGTTGAAAGAGCAGAACATGCCTTGATACACATTAAGCCCTTCGCATATTCAGAAACTGCTTTATAGATTTTCATTCATTATCATTAGGAACCAGTGAAGAACAGAGAGGAGGAGGTTGCAGTAGTCAACGTGAGACATGGGATAAGACTAGAAAGAACCCATGAAGCCTGCTGAATCAGGCCAAAGGCCCATCTCATCTAACTTCCTGTATTGCACAGTGGTCCAGTAGGTGGGAGCAAACAAGACAACATCCAATTTTGTTGGATCCAGTACCCAACAAAATCCTACATCCAGATGCCACTCCATTGTATCTGGTATTTTGAAGCAACCCACTTCTAAAGCCAGAAGTTTACAAATACCCATCATGGTTTGTAACCTGTAATGTAGGGATCCTCAACCTGCAATCCATGACTTAGTGTCAGTCTATGGCGCTGTGGTGGCCAGACTGTGCCAGGACCGGAGGCTGGACCCATGCTATCTCCTGCTTGCCCAGTTCGCTCTGGGCCAGGAACAAATTGAGCATGCACAGCCTAAACACTGGGCTGCACATACCCAGTTCACTCCTGCCCAGAGAGAATTGGGCATGTACAACCTAGTCATTGGGTTGCGCCTGCCCACTTCACTTCTGGCCCAGAGTCAACTGGGCAGGCGTAGCCCAGCTAGTCCATAAAAAATTTTATCACAGAACCTGGTCACAGTCCAAGAAACGTTGAGGACCACTGCTGTAATGGACTTTAGAAAGGAATTGGACAGATTTCTGGCTGTGGTGGCTCAGTGGTTAAAGATGCTACACTTGTTGTCTTGAAGGTTGGCTGGTCAGTGGTTTGAGACTGGGGTGCCAAACCAAGGAGTGAGCTCCTGTCACTTATCCCAGCCCCTGCAAACCAGGAAGGTGGAAAGCATGCAAATGAAAGTAGATAAATAGGTATCGCTTGGGTGTGAAGGTGACAATGGGCTTCTGTGACAGGCTGGCATGTGTCCTGTATGACTCCAATCCAGAATAGCAGACCCTGCCACAAGACGAAGAAGAAGTCTCCTTTTTTGCTTATAACCGGTAATGAACTCCAGATACCTTTAAAAGAGGATTGGACAGATTTCTTGAGTTCTTTACCCTCTTAACCAGAACCAAGGAATGTTGAGTGTTGGGTGAATTAAACAATAGATTATTTATTTATTTATTTATTTATTTATTTATTTATTTATTTATTTATTTATTTATTTATTTACCTAACCCAGCAATTGTTAACTGGTATGCTGTGGCACACTAGTGTGTCATAGATGGTCCGCAGGTGTGCCACGGGAGTTTGGGAAGGCTCACTGATTAGAGGGCAATTGGGGGAATTGTCAGTGTGCCATGAGATGAAAAAGATTGAAAATCACTGATCTAACCAGTAAGTGATTTGTGGAATTCCTAGATGACACCTCTTGTGCCACCATCATCTGGCAAGTTGTTTATTTTACTGAATGGGTCATGAGACATTGGTCCAGCAGGTCCAACTCTATGCTTCTAAGGCCACCATCTTAGGCATGAGTCAGCCACCCCTGTATGATGTGGACTACAAATATTCCAAAAAGCAGATAACAGGGAAAGCCGTCAGCCGAATAAATGGTTCCAGGTGACTCAAGTATGATACTGACCCTGAGAAAATGTACTGGGGCACAAGAGAGAGGGAGATATATTGGCTACCTATGATAATGAATGACAAGGGAGTTATCTTGCAATGCAATGGCTATTTGGAAATTCAGTGCATTCCTCTGGCTACTCCAATACTTGTCAGTGGCCATTCTTAGTCATTGGTTGTACTCAGAGCCTAAGAGAGGGGTTTCAAACTCTGCAAGTGTTGGTCTAGGTGTGGGGCTGCGATGGTCTATCCCATGGAAAGCTGGTCCCTCAAGTCTTCCTCCCCTCTCTCCCTCTTCATCTCTGATGTGGGAGAAGCAGAGTAACCATACTCATAATCAAAAAAGAGCACAAAAAACTTGGCATGCGTCAGTCTTCAAAGACTTTAGTATCGTGCTTGACGCTGTATGCGAAACATGAATGCCTGGGTAGATTGATATGGAGGCTAAGCTGTTACCCAAGCAGCAAATCCCCCCTCTCCATGTCACTGAAACAGGACACCCAAGAAAAATGCAGGAAATGACAAAATAAAGCTAAAAACACTCACATATAGTGTTCATGTGGTTAATTTAAACCAGGGTGACCATATGTCCTCTTTTTTAGCCTTGTTTCCTGGGGGAGGGGGGGAATCTTCACTGTCCTTCTTTTCCTTGTGAGCCAGTTGCAGGTATCCTTCTTACAATTAATAAATTATAAATAATAAATTTCATGTAAGATTTTTAAGTGTAATAATAAGTAATAGAGTATTGTGCTTAAATTAACCACACGAAAGCAATATATCTTCTGCTCTTTGAGTATATAGAATATACTCAATAGAATATCATAGTCTATAGACGGAATATATCTATTCCGCTCTTTCAACCTTTCTCTGCTATTCTAATCCCATTCCATTTTTTTAGAATTTGCAAGATAAAAAGGGGCATTTGCAATTTGGTAGCTAAAATAGTATTGGAAACAACATTTTTAAACTGAAAAAATGGGCTCTACTCCCTAACCTGTCCAATAAGTGGGGTGCTTTTGCCTGCCTGCCTGCCTGCCTGCCTGCCTATCTATCTATCTATCTATCTATCTATCTATCTATCTATCTATCTATCTATCTATCTAGTTTTTAGCTTTTATTTTGTCATGTCCTACATTTTTCTTATTCTTGTCTTTTAGTGTCCTACATTTGGGAGGAGGGCTTGTCCGGTTTTTTCACCTTGATTTAAACACTATGCTACTTATTATTACATTTAGTTCTTTAGTCACCCTTATTTAAACACTATTGTACTTATGATTAAATTTAAAACTATTTACATTTAATTTTCGTTACATATAATTTATTTATTAATTACAAGACGGCTCCAAGCTACCTGCTCACAAGGAAAAGGAAGACAATGAAGGTTGTTTTTTTTTCCTGGATATAAGGCTAAAAAAGAGGACATGTCCTGGGAAAGAGGACATGGTCATCCTGGGGAGAAGGAGCATCTTGTGGGATGCCAACTGCAGGGAGAGTGCAGCCCCATCAGGACTGGGTGCTGCTGCCTGGAGATGTAGGACCCTCCTTTCCCTCCCCAGCCCAGAGGATGGAGTGGAGGGGAAGCAGGTGGAGGCGGGTCTGGGGGAGGAGGCTGCAGCGGTGCCTGGACTCAGCTTAGTTTAGCTTGGCTGCTGCAGGGGGAAGGTGCCCAGTGCCTGGACTGGAAGGAAGGAAAGAAGGAGCTGCAGTGCGATGGATCCTTGGAGGGTGTTGCAGGTAAGGAGAAGCTGGGGAAAGGGGCTGATGATGGGCATCATGAGTATGATCACCCCTTCTCCCTCCACTCAACTTTACTCCCCATGGAAGTAGGTAGGGGTCTCCCCAGGGAAGGAAAAGAAGCCAGAGAGAATCAATGGGAATATGAAACAAAATGTGAACCCAATCCTATGCATGTCTACTCAGAGGTAAGCCCCATTATAGTCAATGAGGCTTACTCCCAGGTAAGTGTGATTAGGATTGCAGCCAGAGAAGGGCAATCTCCATCCCCCAGAGTGACCATATGTCCTGTTTTTCTATTATTTTAGTTTTGTGTCCTGGGGAAAAAAAAACTTCAATTTCTTCCTTTTCCTTGTAAGGAGGTTTCGTTTTTGTAAATTATGAGCACAATCCTAACCATCTCTACTCAAAAGTAAGCTCCATTCTGTTCAATAGGTCTTATTCCCAGGAAAGTGTCTTTTGGATTGCAGCCTTAATGTAATAAATTATGAGCACAATCCTAATCATGTCTTCTCAAAAGTAAGCCCCACTGTGTTCCATGGGTCTTACTCAAAGGAAAGTGTCTCTAGGATCACATCCTAAATGTAATAGTTTTAAATTTAATAAGTCCGTTAGGTTGCTATCCTGCCCACACTGTCCTGAGAGCAAGTCCCATTGGATATTATGGGAATTACTTCTGAGTAGACATGCATAGGATTGTGCTAATAGTGTTTAAGTTAAACACATGAAAGCAATATTTACGTGTTTTTCACTTTTATTTTGTCATGTCCTACATTTTTCTTGGGTGTCCTACATTTTGGGGAGCTTGTCTTCTTTTTTTGGCAATGGTATATGATCACCCTGCCACCCCCCAGTTCAGCTTTTCAACCTGGCAATGGGGTGTGGGGAAGAATGAGCCAAAGACACTACAGGATGATGTGTCTAGGATTTCTTATTTCCAAGATCTAGTTTTCCAACCCCCTCACTTTTAAGAGGGAGGGTTTCCCCACCATCCTTATGTGTGGGATGCTCAGCAAATGTGTTTGGGAAGGGGTAGTACAGCAGCATCTAAAACTTCTTCCCATCTCCTCTGTATTGGTGCACCTTAAATAAACATGTCAGGCAGAGCTTGAACCCAGGACCAGCCTGCTTGTTCATAACCCCTGGTTCGAGATTGAAAGAGGTAATCTTGGAATAACCTCAAGATGGAGTGCTTCATCTTGGGACCTTTTAATCCCAATTACTTAATCCGCGGTAACAATAACATTTTCATTCTCAATGCAGATCAGAATCTCTACAAGTGTGTTATCACCTTGAAGTTGAATACAATATATAAGCTTAGCTAAAGCTGTTATGGGGTAAGTCGTCTGCAGTAAAGAATCTCAAGGATTGATCCCATGAAGGGGGAAAGTTTTGTTCTCTCCCAAACAAGGTGTGTAGAACAGGATGGGGTCACCATCAGGCTCTTCTCCATAGATATCAAACAGCCCTTTCCCAATGCTTGGTGTTTTAAGTGTAAATCCAGTGACATATGCAGATTACAATAGTGCTACAATCTTGGAGGAACCAGAAACCCAATCCTAAAGCGTAGTGATATTTCAACTCTAGGACCTTCAAGGAATGCTTTTCAATGCTAAGGAAGCCTTATTAACCAACCTTAGGACGGCTTCAAATTGTGGAGGATTCCACTGCATATTTTAGGGTGCACATTCAAATGCGGTATTATTAGCCACTCCTGTTCGGACCACAGCATCACCTGTTGGGAACTAAGCATGTGCCACCATTTAGAACATGCTTAGCGCTCCTCTGTGGTGGCCCATGGAATGAGAAGATTGGTAGTAGTGGGCAAATTCATTCATCTTCACAGATCTTCTCACCTTGTGTTGATTTGCAAGGAGCCCCAGGCTGCATGGAAAATGATTGATCTAGGAAGACTTTTCCACCATCTGCTTCTACCAAATAGGTAGTTCAACACTAACATCACCTAATGACACACTGAACTAAACAAAATCAACCATTCAAAAGATTCAGGACACATTGTACTCTGTTGAAAAGAGTCCCTTATGAAGTCTCCATGGCTAGTTTTCGCTTGCGTTCTTGTTCTGCATGATCATCCTATTTGTGCTCATGAAGACATTTTCCCCTTTAGGTTATTGGCTGTTGATCCTGTTTGTTGTTGTTGTTGTTTTAACCTTCCCTTCTAGCATGTCATTTGATTCAGCTCAATAATCTTAACGTCTGCTCTCCAGGCACCTTTTAGTGGCGCACCTGCTATCTGCTTTTGGCACACTGAGGTCTGGAAGACTGCTGAGATTGGTCTGGCCACATGGATGAATGATCCTTAATTTTGCAGGACGGGGGGTCCCTCTCTTCCCATTTGGTGGAAATTGAACTTATATAAAACTGACAATTTACACTGCAGTGTCACATAACTGTAAACATGTGGGGTTGCAATAGAAAAAATGATTTCTAACTAAGTATAATTGCATTAAATGAGGGAACTTAGTCTTGCTAACTTGCTAACTTATTGCTAACCTCTGATTTTAAGATTGTTTAATCAGGATTCACTTTTTAAAAATTCAGTATCTAGACACATATAACCCAATGCAATCATACATTTAATTGCCTACTGATGGATGGAGTGACTTAGTTAATGATCAGATAGCCTGGTGCAAAGCTCAGAATGTAGCCCTGGAAGTGATGTCACAACCAGAAGTGACGTCAGCCCCGGGTATTTTTGAAAAAGAAAATTGGGGAAAAACCTGCCTCCTCCTCCTCAGCGGTTCACCAACCATTTCCCCTGCTAGTGGCATAGCTAAAGCATCTATTTGCTATCTGGAGTAAAAGACAGTTTTGTTGCCCCCGCCCTACCCCACAACAACAAAATAAAAATTAACTAAGGGCGCAATCAGTGTAACTACAGGGAGTCCTTGCTCCGGTGAAAGAACAATTTGCTCTGGATTGCAATATGAATTTCCCACAGGTTTTCACTAAGTGGTGCAGTAACTATGTGTACACATAATGTCTCTTACGTGTTCCTGTAGTTACTCTGGATTGTAAGTTAAGTTTAAAAAAGAAAATTGTGTTCCTTTTTGGTTAGGGAAACTGTGGTGGGGCAAAGAGGAATGGTTATTCTTTCCCTGCTAAATACAAGAGAACCACTTAGAAGTGCTTGTATACCCAGTTAGCATGGGGTAACAGTTTTATGATATATGTACTGTATATGATATTTGTACTAACAGCTCATTTTTATTAACACCTTATAGTACCAGAATTACATTTTATTGGTTCTCAGAGGCATCACTTACTTGGGAAAGTTTGAGTTAAGAAAAGCCATGTTTGTTCCATAGGCTTTTGTGTTTTCATTTTCTGATTAATTGGTCATAACTTTTGATAGAATATAGATATTCTAATATGGTTTGTTTCATTGTATTCTGCATAAAATTACCTTTCCAACAATATAATAACGTGATGGTATTATCCTTCATAAATACCCCGTTGTTCACAATTTTAGCCACTAGTGTCAAGCTCAGCTTGTAGCCCCCCCAAAAAGCTTATAGTCAGGTGCAATTGCACCCCCCCCCCATAGCTACATGGATTGTCTGCATATATGCCACAGGACTTTGGGGAAGGGTTATTGGGGGATTTGAGCTCCCTACCAGCAGCATGGTGTGCCTTGTTAATTGTCAAACAACAGATTGTGTGCCTTGAAAATTTTAGTGCTTTGTCAGTATGCCATGAGATGAAGAAGACTGAAAACCTCTGGCCAAGAGAAACTTATCCATGAACTAATATTATGGGGTTGTGCAATACTTCCTTTACATCATTGTCAGAAAGTTGGAAGCACACCATAACATGATGTCAGGGCACTGGTAAGCTACTGGTTACAGTAGCTTGTACTAGTACTGATTCCTCATTTTTGGTTGGAACTCCTATCTACCTACAGTATTTATATACCACTTTTCAACTAAGAAGTTCACAAGCGGTTTACAATAAAATGAAAAAATTAATAGCTAATGGTCCCTGTCCCAAAAGGGCCCACAATCTAAAATGCAAATAGAACACAAGCAGAAGCCACTTGAACAGACGTTGCTGGGGTGAGTAGGGCCAGTTACTCTCCCCCTGCTAAATAAAGGAGGAACACCCACTTGAAAGAGTGCCTCTTGCCCAGTTAGCAGGGAAATCCTATATTGAATATAATTCTTAATTTAAGCCTAAAGCATCATGATGGGGGCACCTTACAAACTATGCCAAAAAGATAAAGCCCAAAATGAAGTCATAACAATCGTTTTCATAAAAGTAAAAAAGAACGAAAGACAACACTATCACTGGAAGTTGTTGGTCTAGGTTTTCAGCTTCTCTGGAGAAAACATCCTTGAGTGAAGAGTAGGCATCACTCAACTGTATATAAAGAGGCTGGGACAAACACACTTTGGGCACAGTCCTAACCATGTCTACTCAGAAATAAGCCACATTGTGTTCAATGGGTCTTACTCCCAGGGAAGTGTGTTTAGGATTGCAGCCTTTGTTCATCTTGCCCAGTGCTATTGGGCTGCACAAGAATTGTGTAAGGGAAGAATGCCTAAAACTGGACCACACCTTCCTCCATGTCCATTAATATACATCTCTCTGTAAAATGATCCAATATTCCTTCCTACATTACTGGAGTACAGTAGAATCACTTCCTCTGTGGCTTTTTTTCCCATGCCACAACCTTAACATTTGGAAGTTGAAACTAGTCTGGAAGTGTAATCTGGAATGATGACTATTAGAAGAGTAGTCATCGCTGTATTGCTGACCACTGGCTATGCATTCAGCCTTTTCTTCATAGTTTCACTATTAATATATGTAATATATTAGCGGCATAAGAAAGGTAAGCCATTCTGATACTACTATTGATATGGGATTCCTCTTTAATTTGGTCTCTGTTGAATGAGAAGGATCCCTACAACTGGCTATTTCAATGGTTGAATATTCCACATTATTATAGTGATAAGAACGGATACCATGAGAAGTGGCACCTGTACCATTCAAATAAATTAGGAAGGGACTCAAAGTGCTCTATGTCCAAAAGTTTTATTTGTACCAAGATGTGAGTTTTATCCCATCATTCATGGCTAAGCTTTGATCTTTAATATGGAAGTTATCAAAAATACCTCTGAGTATGTGCAGACTGTTTTTCCTCTTTAGGTAAAGCCTGCACCATACCTTTGTGTTCAGGAGGAAAAGCATTCAAACCTCAGAACCTCTTTCCATTCTCAGTATGGAGGTGGCATGCGGCTTCTTCCAATCCGCACACTTGAATTAATGCATTTTGCGATCTGCATAATCTGCACACATCAATTATCCTTTGTGCAAATATAGTCAGCAGAGTTTCCCTACTTGAATTCATTCTGAATTCAGACAGGAATTAATGTGTGGAAAGCAACAACGGCAGCTATTTTTACACCTTAGGAAAGATACCCTTTATTAGAGCTCTGAACTGACAGTCAAGGTTGTTTTTTTAAAAAAATTGCACGTTTGTGTGTGTGTGTGTGTGAGAGAGAGAGAGAGAGAGAGAGAATACTGCTGCCGCAATGGTAAAAGAATGGCAGAGTTAACTAAAGCATGAGTGGGATGAATTCTGTCCTCTGTGGTCAATTTATTTTTCAAGAACATTTAATCTACTGTGGTTTGTCAACATACTTTATAAAACAAGGAAGCATAGTCAGAAACAAGGAAGCATAGTACAAAACTCTTAATAATTATGGCGTAGCCAAATCATAAGGGCTGTGGGTGGCGCAAGCGGTTAAGACGCTGTGCCTGTTATCCAGCAGGCCAGGGTTTGAGACCCGGGTCGGCCCCACAAGACAGGGTGAGCTCCTGTCCTTAGCCCAGCTCTGCGACACCAGCTGGATCCAATCGTATTGGCTCTGACTTTCCATTGGACTAATTCAGTGGCGTGGAGAGGGGGGATTTGCTGCTTGGGTAACAGCCTGTCCTCCATAACAATCCAACCCAGGCTTTCGTGCTTCACATGCAGCGTATGCAGCGCCGAACACAATACCATAGTCTTTCAAGACTGACGGAGGCCTGCTTAGCCAAATCATATGGCATAGCTAAATAAAAATTTTATACTTTAAATGTTGTAAGTTGCCTTGAGTTCCCTTTTGGGAAGAAAGGCAGGGTATCAATCAAATCAATCTGTGTTTAGTGATCCCAAGTATTGACACTTTCACAATAAAGTCAAAAGTGTCTTATGGGTCCATCAAGATTGTCCCAGTCAGAACAAAAATTACACTGATGCCATCACCTGTCTAAGATGTATATGGATGAAATTTATACAAAATTAGGTTTGAAAAAATGGGTTTGGATAATGAAGAATGGGTAAATAATTGCTAAAATGATTACTTCAGGGAAAGCATAATCATAAACATTTATCAAGTGTTCAGAGCCTCTTATTATTTCAGAAGTACTTAACAACATCTCTAAATATGCTGATAAGCACTGAGACAAAGAGACCTGAACCCTCTTATAGAATATAGGTGCTATCCAATATGGTTACTGTGCATAACAAAACTGTGGATTTTAAAAATTGAAAAATTAAATTCAAAATCCAATAAACTGATTTATTTTTTCTTTTATTAAAAAATACACTAAAATTCCAATACAGTTTTTTCCTCCAATGAAAGCTGGCCTTGCTAAACATTCTCTGAAGTTTTCAATGCCTGGAGAAGGAAGAACAAACCATGTCCAGTAGTGTTTTTCTTCTTCGTGTGGCAAGGATGTTGCATATGCTGAACAGTTGTTAAGTATATACCATATAACAACCTATAGAAATCCACCATGCATAGAAAATCAGAAGAGAGTCACTTTAATGCAGTGTTTCTCAAAGTGGGGGTCGGGACTCCTTCGGGTCACCTAGAGGTTTCCTGGGGGTCACCTAAAGACCTCTGGTGCAGGAGGCCAGGTCAGGCTTGCTAGATCTCCGGCTGTAGCTGCGCGTACACTGGGGCTGACTGACAGCCTCAGGGTCCAATCCTATGCATGCGTACTCTGAAATAAATCCCATTATAGTCAGGGGGCCTTTACTCCCATGTAAATGTGGATAGGATTGCAGCCTCAGGGCCGAATCCTGTGCATGCCTACTCTGAAATAAATCCCATTGTGTTAAATGTGTGCATAGAACACACATTTCATTTGTAACAATGAAAATACATCCTGCATATCGGATATTTACATTACGATTCATAACAGTAGCAAAATTACAGTTATAAAGTAGCAACAAAAATAATTTTATGGCTGGGGGTCCCCACAACATGAGGAACTTATAAAGGGGTCACGGCGTTGGAAAGATTGAGAACCACTGCTTTAACGGATGCTCAGAAAATAGGCTTTGCAGCCTATAGCTACTGAAAAATCCCATGTGGGTTGGAAGCATTGATTGATCTGTAGATTTGCAGAAAAAGTGAGCAGAGTTATGGCAATGCTGGCTAAAGAGTCAGCCCAGCCCATCTTAATGCAGGCATCATTGTGCTTCTAGGGTTAAATGCATAAAATGCACATCTACATAAATGCACATCTACATAAAAATACAAGCAATAGAGGCAATGTCCAACCCACTGTCCCTTCTTTTGGGGGGGGATATGCAAGGGGGGCTATTTTTTTTTTACTTCCACTGAAAAACACCCAGTTGAAGAGGTGTTTTTCTCCAAAATGCAATATTCACATTAAAGACATATATGCAGTAATTACATGCAATAGAAAGGGGGCAGTGTGCACTAATTACTGTTTACCTGACCTTAAACTTGCCTGGATGCAAATGTACAGCAAACTGAATAAAAATAGAGCTGGAAGGTACTAGTTCATCTAGTTCGAGGTCATCTAGTTCAAGATCATTTGGTTCATAGTCATCTAGTCTTGACCCCTAAATGCAGTAGGAAATCCCAGAGGATTTCCAGCAGGTAGATATCTGGCAGCATATTGTTAGACCTTGAATGATTCAGAACAGGTGAATGTTGATTATGTCATATAGTGACTCAGCAGGTTAACAGTGCCTGTCATCCGGCAGGCCGGGGTTCAAGACCTGGGTGTTACAAGAAAGAGTGCGCTCCTGTTCCTAGTAGTAGATAAAAGGTATCACCTCAGTAGGAAGGTAAACAGTGTTCCATGAAGTCATGCTGGCCACGTGACCACAGAAGTATCTTCAGACAGCTCTGGTTCTTTGCATCTGGCTTTGCATCAGGGATAGAGCGCCATTCCCAACAACTGTGGCCGGTGCCTATATAGGGCAACCTGCAAGTTAACAGGCACAGCATCTTAACCACTAGTACCACTACAGTCCTTGTATAATAGAGGTGTTCTTAAATGTAGTTTTCAGATTTTATTTTTTCATAAAAAGGAAAAGTGCAGAAAAATGATTCTGTGTGTTTTTATATTCCAACAGTGCAAATTATAATGATAAATTACAATCAGTTAAGTGTACTGGGTAGGTGATATAGGTGGTATAATGTCATCAGATGCAGCCACAGGCATTACCCACCCTCTCTGGCCTTAGTCTGGCACAAAGGCTGCAATCCTAAAGACACTTTCCTGGGAGTAAGAACCATTGAACACAATAGGGCTTACTTTTGAGTAGACAGGGTTAGGCTTGTGCTCATAGTCTTAGTTATTTACTATTATTTATTTTTCACACATTTCACAGTTTATTTCATTTTTTAAGATTTGGGGTTTTTTTCTTTTTCACAAATGAGAAGTGCAGAGAGCTGTTATACATTTTGATTTTATTAGCACCTAAAAGCACGCTCAGGTAATTGGAAATACATTTTCACGTTTACTACAGGAGCACAGCGCAACAGGATGGTGTTCCCACATAGTACAGCCAATGTACAGAGTACAAAAGAACAATACCACCCACCATACATTCAGCTAAATGTATGAGTAGAGCTTACATGTGTACATGCAGAGATCTCTTTCTGCGTAATTAGAAGAGCCGTTTTTCTAGGGTTTCAAGCAGTGTGGAGAGATGCAAGCAGTTGTATTTATGTAGGCTCTGACTTATGTTCAGTTGAATCCATAGAAAATAGGAGCAGGGAGAGCATGCACAATCCCGTTCCTCTCCCTTCCTCCATGCAATGTGTGAATAGACCTTATATGCACCCATAACACTTTATTGGAATGACTAGCAAAAAACATACCAGCGTTGTGGGAGTAAAATTCCCCCACATGCCATCCCCCACATGTGCATCAACCCCCCCATACGCATCAACCCCCCAGTGTGCATCATCTCCCCCATGCACAGTATCCTCCCCACTGCACCCCTCCCTCTGAACAGCCTCCCCCCGACTGCACCAGGCACGAGCACCAAATTGGTTGGAGGTTGGTCAGTCTTCCACGTTAGGTATAGGTCAAAAACATGTTGCATGCCTTTTCATCCCCTTAAGGGTTAAATTTCTGCACCTCAGTTCTTGGTGGGTGTTCATGTGTTCATGTGACATAAGGAACACCCCAAATTTCATGCTTCTAGGTCCAGGGGTTGGGGCAGAGCATCTCTCAGTCACCGATTCTTCAATGCAAAGTATAGGTAGGAAAACACGTTGTGCCCTATTTCACCCCCTTCCAGTAGGAATTTCTGAAAACCAGTTCTTAATGCACCCCTCAGTCAAGGAAGGAACACCCACCCCAAATTTCACGCTTCTAGGCCCGGCAGTTTTGGCTGGGAGTTGATCAGTGTGTCAGTCAGTGAGTCAGTGACTTCTCTTTTACTCGTATATAGATTTATAATGCCTTTGGGTCTGAAAGGTCCCCATTGTGGCTGATGGTTGTTTACATAATACATGTTATTGTTGTGTATTATATACTATACTAGTGAAAAGCGTGCCTGTGTTGCGGGTGTAACATTTTTCCCTATGCCATCCCCCCACGGCGCAGAAACACCCCGTGTGCCACTTCCCCCATGCGCATCATCCCCCATGCACATCATCCCCCATACACATCATACCCCCATGCGCAACTTTCCCCCATGTGCAACTTCCCACATGCGCAACTTTTTCCCATGTGCAACTTTCCCATGCACATCATCCCCCATGCACATCATCCCCCATGCGCAACTTCCCCCATGCGCAACTTCCCCCATACTCATCATTCCCCATGCGCATCATTCCCCCATGCGCATCATTCCCCGCATCATTCCCCCATGCGCAACTTCCCCCATGAGCAACGTCCCCATGTGCAACTTTCTGCCCATGCGCATCATCCTCCCATGCGCAACTTTCCTCCATGTGCAACTTTCCTCCATGCGCAACTTCCCCCCATGCGCAACTTCCCCCCATGCACAGCATCCTCACCAGTGCAATCTCTTCCTCCTAACAACATCTCCCAGTGCACCAGGTACTGAGCACCCAATTGGCTGGATGTTGGTCAGTCTCCCATGTTAAGTAAAGGACAGAAACACGTTGCCCCCTTTTCAGCCCCTGAAGGGTTAATTTCTCCAGATGGTTCTTGGTGGGAGTTCAGGTGACAGAAGGAACTCCCAGAATTCCATGCTTCAGGCCCAGCAGTTGGGGCAGAATGTTGCTGACTCAGCAATTCTCAATGCAAAGCATAGGGAGGAAAACGCGTTGTGCCCCTTTTCACCCCCTTCCGGTCGGAATGTCCGAAAACCGGTTCTTAGTGCATCACCCCATCCACCACATCCACCCCAAATTTCACACTTCTAGGCCCAGCAGTTTTGGCAGGGCGCTGATGAGTCAGTCAGTGAGTCAGTGAGTGAGTGACTTTTCTCTTTTATATATATGGATTACAACCTAATCTATATGTATAAAAGAGAAAAGTCACTGACTGACTGACTGACTGACTGTGACTGTGCATGGGGGGAAGGTTGCGCATGGGGGATGATGCGCATGGGGGAAGTTGCACATGGGGGAAGTTGCGCATGGGGGGATGATGCACATGGGGGTTGATGCACATGGGGAAGTTGCTCATGGGGAAAAGTTGCGCATGGGGAAAAGTTGCACATGGGGAAGTTGCGCATGGGGGGAAGTTGCACATGGGGGAAGTTGTGCATGGGGGATGATGTGCATGGGGGATGATGTGCATGGTGGAAATCGTGCATGGGGGGTAGCTGCGCATGGGGGTTGATGCACATGGGTAAGTTGCGCATGGGGGAAGTTGTGCATCGGGAAAGTTGCGCATGGGGGGAAAGTTGCGCATGGGGGGAAAGTTGCGCCATGGGGAGATGGCTTATGGGGAAATGTTACTCCCGCAACGCGGGTACGCTTTTCGCTATTAATACAATAAAAGCTGTGCTGCAGAAACAGCTAAGGGAGAAGATGGGAGTAGGCAATAGAGCCTTTTTCACAGCCCTGTAGTGTTTCTTGTGTCTCCAGCCATTGTCCTTCAGGGCGTGGATGAAATCAAGGGGAAGGTTGTCTCCCCTCCAATAATGCTTTCATTCAGGTTTGGGATCTTTCATCATACAGGCCAGGACATAAAACTGGGAGGGAATGTGGCACCATGTGCATAGAGAGCCCCCGCTCAAAAGGCTGTCAAGAGAATGTGTGGTGGATTTTCCTGAGGTAATTTATGTGGACAAAAGGTAGTAACATGAGGCAGAGCAGTCTCCACCATGCCTACCATTTGGTTCATGTTAAAAATGTTAGGGGAGACTTGCCATTGTGGGCTTAAATGAGCATAAGAATATTTAGAACGGTGTGTATTTTCATGGCGAAGGCTGCGGTGGCTCAGTGGTTAAAGAGGCTGTGCTTGCTAACCTAAACTTTGACTGGCTGGTGCACTGAGACCTCACAACTGCATGACGGAGTGGTATCCAGCTCCTACAAAACCTAGCAGTTTGAAAGCGTGTAAATGCAAGTAGATAAATAGGTGCCACTTTGGTGGGAAGGTAACAGTGTTCCATGTTAAGTGTCGGTGATTAGTCATGCCAGCCACATGACCACAGATATTTATTTGGACAGTGCTGGCTCTTTGGTCTTGTCACAGATATGAACACTGCCCTTAGAGTCTGTCACAACAAGGACGGCAATCTGCAAAGAATACCTTTACTTTATGACTCAGTTTTGTCACATTGTGGCTGCAGTCCTGATCCTCTGTTACCTTTGTAACACTGTGCCACTCTGTCACTCTGTGCCACTCTGTGCCAGCATAAGTCCCAACACAAATCCCATGCTGGTGTCCCATGCGGATGTCACAAAAGTGCTATAAGGCACTTCTGTGCCACTCCTGAGGAGGTTAGACCAGTGCACAGACGTGTGCCGGCCTTCCCACACCACCTTAGGAACAGATGAGTTGTGTTGGCTTAAATTGGTTACGATTACACCTGTGTTTCTTCATAGGTTTAAATTTTGTGAGGGAGCGTTAGTTTTCAACTCTGCTAAACTCTTCAAAGTAGCATAAGGAAGTGGTGGGCTTCAGAGGGTTCTCACAGGTTCTATAGATCCCGTTGCTAATGAGCACCTGGTTCTGAGAACCGGTTACTAATGGGACATAGAACCTGTTGTTAATTTAGGTTATTAGGACGTAGAACCTGTTAATTTATTGAATCCCACTGCTGGCATAACCTGCAACCATACCTGAGTCGCTCGGATCTGGCCACAGTGACCCATGCCCTAGTGACATCAAGACTAGATTATTGTAATGTGCTCTACATGGGGCTGCCTCTGAAGACAGTCCGGAAGCTGCAATTAGTCCAGAATGCGGCGACCCGTGTGGTTGCTGGGGCTGGTCGGTTTGACTACACTGGCTGCCCATTCATTTCCGGGCTGAATTCAAAGTGCTGGTCCTGACCTTTAAAGCCCTAAACGGCTCGGGTCCAGGGTTTCTGAGGGACCACCTTCTTCTGTACAATCTGACCCATCACCTAAGGTCATCTGAGGGGGCCCTACTGACTATGCCGCCACTTAGAGATGTGAGAGGTGTGGCGGCTAGAGACAGAGCGATTTGAGGAAGGGAGGACCATGCTAGGAAAGTAGATTAGATAAGTAAAGGGAGAAACTGGGCTAGTTCTTTTGGGGAAAGTAGAAGTAGCATCAGTGAGTGTCTCTCTCTCTCTCTCTCTCTCTCTCTCTCTCTCTCTCTCTCTCTCTCTCTCACTCACTCACTCACTCACTCTCTCTCTGCTGCTTAGAAAGAGTTGCCCCCCTGATAGAAAGTATCCAGCGACACAAAGAGAAATGAAGTATTGGTGGGGAAGTGAATGATTAACAGGGCAAAGCAGGCTTCCGTCAGTCTTGAGAGACTATGGTATTGTGCTTGGCGCTGCATATACTGCATGCGAAGCACGAAAGCCTGGGTTGGATTGTTATGGAGGATAGGCTGTTACCCAAGCAGCAAATCCCCCCTCTCCACACCACTGAATTAGTCCAATGGAAAGACAGAGCCAATACGATTGGATCCAGCTGGCGTCGCAGAGCTGGGCTAAGGACAGGAGCTCACCCTGTCTTGTGGGGCCGACCCAGGAATTGAACCCTGGCCTGCTGGTTAACAGGCACAGCGTCTTAACCGCTTGCACTACCCACAGCTCAACAGGGCAAAACAAGTTACAGTATTTGCCTCCCCCTCACTCTTCCTGGAACAAGCTGAATAGTTGCAGCTTGCTTTCAAAGCAAGGGAGATACATGCACAGTTTCTCTCCTGTGAAATCCTGAAAGGATTTCACTTTTTTCTGCTTACCGCTGCATGTCTCATACCCCCATGCAGGGCACTTTAGGAGCCTTGTGCATTGTTTCCTACTTAAATTGTGAAGGGAATGTTGTCAGTTGCTCTCCTCAGCCTTCTCTGCCCCTGAGACATTTAGGAATAGAACCCTCACCCTGCTTGATTGACATGCAATGTGTGGATGCCCGTTGCACAGGTCAAGGCTTTTATGTGGATGGATGATTCTGTATATCTTTTGCGACACCCCCAAGCCAGTCTGGGACTAAGGGGTTAGGATTCCACGGTCAGTCTTGCTATCTCCTCTTTATTTCACAAATGTGTGAAAAGTTTATTTCAAAACTTTGTCATTAACACAAAGGGCAAAATCCAGAGTAACTATGGGGAGTCCTTGCTCCAGTGTTAGAACAACTTACTCTGGATTCCAATATGAATTTCCCATAGGTTTTCACTAGGTGGTGCAGTAACTATGGGTGCACGTAAAGTCTCTTACGTGCACCCGTAGTTGTTCTGGATTTGGGGGAAAACGTCACAAGATTTGCAATATTTTTGTACCAGGTTCGAATGTTAGCCAAAATAGGCAAACTGGGACAGGCACAGTATTGGATGCGGACTGAATAAGCTGCTTGTGGTGTGTATGTGTAGCACAGATTAGCTGCATTCAAGTATTTTCTAGATTCCAGCAGGATGTTGCCAATCACAAACATTTATATGTAAATAAATGACTAATGAAACAGGCTTAAAATGGTGACGTGTTTTGGCTTCCAAGCATGCCCATATGTTACACATATCTGTGTACTGACCTACATTTATAAAATCAGGTTAAAAACTTTGTTCAAAGACAGTGATGATTTTCTGCTAAAGACTGATTCATTGAATAAATGTGGTTTACTTGTCACATTTTAGGCCCAATCCTATGCTTCTTCCTGCTGTAGCATGCAACTGCATCAATATAGGATGCTGTACTCAGGGTGATTTTCAATTTTTTCATCTCATGGCACACCATCAGTTGTTTTTTACCACTGACAATGCACACCAGGCTGTTCAAATCCCCTAATTTTCCTATTAATAAATGTCCCTCCCCAAATTTCCATAGCACACCTGAGGACTATCCACAGCATACTGGTTGAAAAATCTCTGCTCTTGATGCTGTGGGACTGTATGGCATGGGTTACCCCTTACCCTTCTGTATGCCTTTTGACTACCATTGAATGTTTTCAGACCTGTGTCAGCTGTTTAGCTAATGCAAGTCCAGGAAGACAAAGTGGCATGAAGTGCTCTGGAGGGGATTGCATCCAGAGTAAGTCACCTATGTCAAGTGCCATTCCTTCCACCTTACACACTCCCCAATCCTCCATATTGTACCCTCCTATCCAACTGACGTACCCGTGTCAATAGGCCTTTGCCTCCCTACCACTACAAGCAGGGCCTCCACAACATCTGTGGCAGTGGTCTGGAAGCTATTCCAGACTGGCATTTGCAATGCCATAAAACAAGTTTCAGTATTGGAACACTAGTTCCAGTAGTAATAAAATGACATAGGATTTAAATTTTGTTTCATATTTCTTCCATTTAATGCTGAAGTTAAGGATCTAAAGGAATTTCTAAATAGCAAATCTTTTAACGAACTTCTGACAAGAGTCGCCACCTCCATCACCTTGGTTCTTGCATGCAACAACCTGACTTTCAACACTAAATGCCAGTCTACGAATACAAGACATGGATATGAACCAATTTATGAGCAGATTTGTTGTGCAATCCTAAGCATGTCTATTCAGAAGTAAGTCCCAATGTGCAATAGTACTTACTCATGGAAAGTGTGGTTAGGATTGCAAGCCTTATACTGTACAAGTCATTCTCACAGAGCTCAATTACAAACCTCTGACAGCAATACACTGATGACGACTACCATCCTAAAGACACTTTCCTGGGAGTAAGACCCATTGAACGCAATGGGGCTTACTTTTGAGTAGACATGGTTAGGATTGTGCTTGACATCTTTTTTAAATGGGTCACAGGAAAAGAAAGTTTAGAAAACTTTCTTTTCTTGTGACCCATTTAAAAAAGATGTCAAGCACAGTAGCTAGCCAACTACCCAATTTACATATAATAGCCCTATCAAAACTTTACAAACCCTTTCTTCTATATTTTCTCACCCTTAAAATAACATATTCATTTATGATGTACAAGAAATACAATTCTCTTTCGATTCCTTGTAAAATTTCTAACATCTATAACGTATTTAGAAAAATGCTACTGATAGTTTTGGATTAAGTATATTTGCAACCACAATAAAAAGTACTTCAAAATAACTCCTGGACAGCCCAATCCCTGTCCCAACTTCACACTCCTGGCTCCTGCCCTCCTCACCTTCCTCCCAAAACACCCACACCCATCCTTACGTCTGCTCCCCAAACTCATGTGCTGGCCTGGAAAGGCTGGTGCAAACTTACCAATCCTAGGGCTTGCTTTAACACGGGGAGGCTGGTGCACATCATTACACCAACCTCCCTAACTCACAAGACAGTACAAAATTGCTTCACGGCATTTTCAGCCTTGCACAGGCCCATCTCCTCCTCTCTTAAAAGTATTTTCCCCACATTGGATATACTTCTATACCATTATGGGATAACATTCAGTAGACATCTATCTTACCAGAGAATCCATCTCATACAAAGGTAAGGAAGATTCTAGGGAAAAAATATGGTATTCCTTTTAAGGTAGACCTTCATCCAGCATTTCCTGTTCCTTGCAGTTAAAGAGAGATATCCCTTGGTAGCAATTTATATGCCATTAGCAAGCGTCCTTTTATTGCTTTCCACTACTCCAGCTCTAAGCAAATTATTTATGGGAGCTGAATTAAAATCACATGCATTGAATTATTGTTAGTCATGGTATATCAATTGTATTCACACCCCCATCCTACCCTCCACCCCACACTCTAACATGTAAGTACATCAATGAATTGTGCACTGCATACTAAGAGTGGGGAGTGACCAAAAGACTAACTAGAAGTTAATATTTACCTCTGCATCATCCTCCTGGCACCTATCTGTCTGCTTGGACCTACATGACTTACATAGCAAGCATAGGTTTGTAGAGAGGAAAAGGACAGAATGGGTTGGGAAAGAGGGTTAGGATCCTGGTGAAAATTGCTGCTGACAAGATCCACCCCTGTTTCCCTTGATGTGATCCTGCCTCTTCCCCACCTGAAAACACCCCTGAACCTACCTTCCTGGTCTATAACACATCCTTGCCACACAGTGGTGGGCCCCGCCTTACCCAACAACCGGTTCACTGGAAGTTGGGGCGGGGCTCAGGTAAGGGGGCAGGGCCAGGATGGGGCGGACCCCAACCCCGGCACACTGCGCGTGCGCCATCCCCCAGCACATGCGCAGTGCGTCTCCCGGGGGTTGGCGCATGCGCAGTACGTCTCCTCCAATTGGAGGAGACGTACTGCGCATGTGCCGAGGTCGGCGCATGCGCAGTACATCTCCTCTAGCTGGAGGAGACACACATCGTGCGCGCTGACTCTGGCGCATCCTCCCGGCATACCGAACTGGTACGCTGGGTTTTCTGGGTACCACACCGCTACCGGTTCGGTAGCGGCGGGGTCTGGGGAACAACTGGTTCAGGTGATCGGGCCCGAATCGGCTTGGGCCCATGCCTGTTGCCACTGACATACCAGGGTACAGCCTCTGCTCCATAGTGATGTGCATGTGGAAACTCAGCGGCTCAAAATGACCCAGCAGCAGCAATGTGATATGACAGTGTATCAGGAGATATTGCTGCTGTTAAAGGTCCATAGGATTGGCCCATTCGGGAAATTGTCACCTTCAGGAGTGAATATTTGGCAAGACCTAAAAATATTAACTGAATTCCCAGTGCTGTAAATGCAAATGCTCTGAATGCCACATGGAGATGAAGCACAACTCATTGATCTTCCTATTCCTTTGGTGATGTGTGGTGATCAACTCAATGATCTTCACTATTCCTGTGGTGAAGCAAGCTGATGTCTGTGCACCGGCCTAAGCCACCCCCAAGGGTGGTACAGAAGTGCCTTACAGCACTTTTGTGATGCCACCAGATCCAGCGCAGGACTTATGCAGGGCCTTAGGTCGGCCTAACTGCAGGTAAGGATTGCATCCTAAGAGCTTCTTGATATACAGACCAAACAGCTAGTTAAATTGGGAGGGTAAATAAATGCTTTTATCAGTTAAAAAATTTCTCTTGCACTTAAAAACAAGGCATCAAATTTAAGATAATTTTCTCCATCACATTCTTAGCATGGTCTCTTTGACACCCAGAGCGAGGTCCAACTGTGCTGTTGACAAAGGCACATAGGAAAACGTTTCATTGAATAATTTTAAGTCTTGTGAATCATTTGACAAAACAATAAATAATATTGCCTGCCTATCTTTTCATCATGAGGCAGTGCCTAATTGTTTTAGACTCTACAGATATCCATATAGAATATTATTTTTAAACGGGTTATGGAAGATTTATCCATTACAGACTTTGTTTCTACACAGTGCTCTCTGTATATGTGAGTTGACACTAGTTTCACTGGCCCACAGTGTTGTTGTTTTTTTTTTGAAAAGGACTCTAAAATAGGACTAAAAGCCTTAATTGGTGTGATTAATTACAGATTAAAAATGTGGGCTGTTAATCACAGTTGTATCCCATGAAAAAAAGAAGCTGGTGGCATTGTTGTTAAACAAGCGTATGCCTTGCTTGGCTCAGGCAATGCACAAATGATGGTTTCCTACGCTCTGAATGATTTGTCTTTGCCATTTAGTCAGGAGAATCTCTTGTTTTTTCTTAATAGCTTGGAAATATCACCTTTACTCAGAAGTTAGCATATTGATTTTTAAGCTGGTAATTAACCAAATAAGCATTGGGCTCTGATCATGCATTCAGCCAGGGTCATGCTAGATGTTACATGGACAGGCTGACCCAAACTGTGTTGTACTGGCAGAGACCCCCACCACCATCTCAAGAGTGTTGCAAATGAGCTGTCACACACAGTTGTGTTAATTCATGAGCCAGCCATAATTGACACAATGAATTGCTTGACACAAATCTGGGGATGTAAATTCTGCAAATAAACAGGCTCTGCCTGTATGTAAGAGAGCATCTGCAAGAGAACAGTTTTTAACAGTGTCATCCTTACTTGCACCAGTTCAGCCAGATTCCATGAACTGCAATGGATCCGGCACAAGTTAGGAGCAAACTGGAGGTCACCTTGGCGTAACGAGATTTTTTAAACTTGAGTAATGCCCCAAACTGCCCTTTGGAGCTACATGAACCTGCACCACATGCTTATCTGACACAGATCTGAGAAGCTCTGTGCAATGCTGGCCCAGCCTGGGGGGCGTGGACACCATCAAGTAGTATCCAGAAAAAAAGAGGACAAGACCCCCCCCAAAAAAATATAGGGCATGCAAGAAAAATGTAGGACATGATGAAATAAAAACCAAAAACACTCATACATATTGCTTTCATGTGCTTAATTTAAACATTAACATTAAATTTAAGCTAAACATGTTTAACATTAAACCTGTTTAGTTTACTAATTACTAAATTCTAAGACTATTACATAAAATTGATTGATTAATTAACATTGTTCAATTATACTCCATGCTGCCCACTTAAAAGAAAAAGGAGGACACTGAAGTTTTTTCGAGGACAGCTAAGATCCAGGACTTTTCCTGGGAAAAAGAGGACATGTAAGAAGAACGGTTCTGAACGGTTCTCCCAATAATTTTTATCACTTCTGCATAACTGACTTTTCTGCCTCCCCTGATGTCATTGACTGATCTGACTTCACGACACAGTAGACTTTGTCCACCATAGGTGTCAAAACCGTTCTTTACTATTACTTTTACTATTATTTTGTTGCACTGATATCACATAGGGCCTGGGCAGCCTTGATCCTACGGGTGGATTTTGGAAGAGAATTGTAATTGTTCAGCTGTGAAAAGCTGAAAAAATATTCCAAGCAAGTTCACATCTTGCTGATGAATTACTAATAATTACCAGCAAGATAAAATTCAGACCTTCTTTACAGTGCCTTTGCACATGTTTTTTCAACTTTTCAGACCAACAGTGTCTGTGTTTTAAGAATATAAAAATTTTTGGCAGCATATTCAAATAAGGAACATTTTCTTTTAAGTTTCTGTTTCTTATCAAATGCACTTTAATAATAGTTGAGAAAAAAATTCTTCCAGTTAACGGCCAGATTTTACACAGTATCATTTGAGGTCCTCCCAGCCTTCTTTAAACTATATCTCACCCCATTCTGTGATGTATTTGTCAGCTTCCTTTTTCTATATTTAGCAGGCCAAGCTTTTGAATCTGTTTTTAACAGCTGACAGTACCTACTGTAAAGGACAAGATAATTTAAAAAAAAAAAAACCATTTAAAGGGATGCTCATCATTAAGAGTAGATTAATAAATGGGTCAGTGAAGAGGTTTTATGTTTGGAGAGAGGGCCTGATCTTCTTTGTCTCCAAATTGTTCTAGCTAGTTAATAACTTTCTAAGCTTCCCACATTCATGTGTCCTGTGGATGGCACACAAAGGAAACTCATTATTAATCATGTATGCACATTTGCTCCATTGAACTGGTGTGATTATTTCTCTAATAGCCCCAATCAGCTGAAAAAGTGCAAGGGATATAAATGGGGTTCAATTGCTGCAATAATTCACCTGACATTATTCCATTTTCTTTTTCAGCAGATTGACCTAATCCTGAAAGTTATCAAATCTAAGGTTTCATTTGAGCTAGGATCGAACCCCATGACTAGTTTGCAGTGCCAGATCTCAACCCTGGAACAAAAGAAAGCTTCTAAGAATATACAAAATGTTTCATATAATCAACATAATATACCGTATATACTCGTGTATAAGCCGACCCACGTATAAGCCGAGGTACCTAATTTTACCACAAATACTGGGAAAACTTATTGACCTGAGTATAAGCCGAGGATGGGAAATACAGCAACAGCAGGAAAGTGTGGCTGGCATTGTAGCCTCAGGGCCCAATCCTGGGCATGTCTACTCAGAAGTGAGGCCCACAAAGAAGTACTTGAGTCTGAGGAGAGGCTTGTCTGCAATGGGCTCCATGTCTTCCCGCCACGTGCCTCCTCTGCAGCCCGGAGAGCCGGCGCCAGCAGCTGGAGATGGTGCAGAGCTTCTGAGGGCACACGCTGAAGGTTGCGCCTGCCATGTTGTGCCACCATGCACCTCCTCTGCAGCCTGGAGAGCTGGTTTGAGCGGCTGGAGAGGCTGCTGAGCCTCTGAGGGCGCGCGCTTGAGGTCGCGCCTGCCATTTTTCTCAATTTTTTTTACTGACCTGCGTATAAGCTGAGGTGGGTTTTTGGGCTCATTTTTTGGGCCCAAAAATTAGGCTTATATGCAAGTATATATGGTAGTTAGTTTGGCTCAGGAATGGAGCCTATCATCATCATTGGCATCCTTCAGTCTCGAAAGACTATGGAAAAGCCTACATTCTCCATCCTTCTATGCTTACACACTGTCAACCCCAAGTTTATGATGGTGTTTTTGACGACAACTATTAGATCAACAAACCAAAGTTTTGTGGCTTGTGCAAAGAGATTCATTGTGCAACTCCATAATTTGTGGATTAACTTTGGATCACAAACCAGGTGTGACCCCAGTTTGTAAACCAGAATTTAACCACAATTCCCACCTTGTCACAAACCAGAGAGTCTTGGCTTGTGTACACTAGGATCATTGCTTCACAGAGCCACGAAGGAAACAGAAGTGGAGAGAGTGTCAGACTGTGGTCTCAATTCAAATTAACAGTGTAATCCTATTTGTGTCTACTCAGAAGTAGGTTCCACTGAGTTCAATGGGGCTTACTCCCAGGAAAAGTGCTCTTAGGATTACAGCCTAACCATAGTTCATTGATACTGTGATCTGACCCTTTAGATGTCCTTTCTTGAATAACCTCAAGCACAAAATGTATTCTCTCTCTCTCTCTCTCTCTCTCTCTCTCTCTCTCTCTCTCTCTCTCTCTCTCAGATGCAACCTGGTATTGCTTGACATTATTTGCCCAATAAAGTGCAGCAATTATCTTACAGAGAGTGTCCAAGCACTGTTGGCAGATTCTGCCGAAGCCGCGGCTTCATCTATCTTCTTTCTCCTAAGCTGACAGGGCACTTCCTTCTTGAGAAAGCAATCATATCTTCTTGCAGACACAGAAATGTCTTGACTGGTTATGTGCCCTTTTACATGTGATTTTGTCTTAGGCTGAAGATAGGCATTTTCACTGGAATTTGGCTTTTATATTTTGTGGTAGCCTCCATGCTTATGCTGAACAGTATATGCCTATTTAATTCACAAACAGTTGATTTCCAGAAAGGCCAGTGCCTTCTTTGTAATGCAGCCGGATGCAAGCAAGAGCAGAATGAATGAATGATTGCCTTGCTCAGTATCTGTCTTATCAATATTAGCCAGTCAGAAGCTGCAGTGAAGCTCACAAGAGGTGCATAACGAAAGCAGTCCTTAATTAACCTTCACCATTCAATAGAGGTCATCACAGCCAGAACATGTAGATCACATTTTGGGATATTATACCTGGTAGTCCCCACCAAACCAAACTTCCATATATATGTAGTGATCGATAGTAATGTACAAAACGCTAGATTTGGATCAGGGAGATGTGAGTTCAAGTGCTTAGCCAGCTGAAGCAAACTGTATCACCTTGAGTCAGTTTTTCTCCTTCTTTGTGTATACTGGCTCCTCAAGTGATGGATATTCAAGTTACAGATGACTGCATCTGGACTTTTGTGCAGGCTCGATTCATCCATTATGGTGCATTTGCACAGGTGCAATAGCCCTGGGGTGGCAGGAACCGACTGTTCATATTTAAATATGTTCTTCCTTAGGGAAAGAGGATAACAGGATTTATTTATTTATTTAAGGGATTTAAAGCAGGCCTCCGTCAGTCTTGAAAGACTATGGTATCGTGCTTGGTGCTGCATATGCTGCATGCGAAGCACGAAAGCCTGGGTTGGATTGTTATGGAGGATAGGCTGTTACCCATGCAGCAAATCCAAAGCCCCCCTCTTCACGCCACTGAATTAGTCCGGTGGAAAGGCAGAGCCAATACAATTGGATCCAGCTGTGTTGCAGAGGTGGGCTAAGGACAGGAGCTCACCCTGTCTTGTGGGGCCGACCTGGGTCTCGAACCCTGGCCTGCTGGTTAACAGGAACATCGTCTTAACCGCTTGCACCACCCACAGCCCATTTAAGGGATTTATATCCTGCCTTTCCCATGCCAAAGCAAATGCCCAGGTGGCTTACATAGTTTTTATTGTTTTGTCCTCACACAACAACCCTATGAAGTACGTAGGTAACTTATGTGAACAGCTCATAGAACTCTTTTCTTCCAGATGGAATCCTTCCCTTCAATTTAGATCTCTCTCTCTCTTTCTCTTTCTCTTTCTCTTTCTCTCTCTCTCTCTCAGCTGCTACAGCATGATAAAAGACCGGATATGCAATCATGCACCTCTGTTGTTTCATCTCCTTTAGTCCAGCATGTATGCTACTGTTTATCATAGTGTTGAATAGTAGTCATGATTAGTAATTGTGTGAATTATTATTTCCTTTTATTTTCTTAATTGTACTGTCTTCTAGTTGAATTAGAAGGCATCAAGTCTTTGCATTTTGAAAGCAAATAATTTGTCCCTCTTCACTCTCTTTCACACCACTTCCTATTTTATAACTTTCTGCTCAGTGAAACTCCTGCCCATTCACAACTCACAGGTGCCTTTTGTTAGGCTGAAAACATCCAAGCCATTGAAACTTCCCTTCATTAGATGATGATCCATTTTCATCTTAGTCTGGTTGATACCTAACAATGCTTGATGGATTACATGCTATGATTCTTTAGTATTTGACAGATGATGCCTTGAAACTTCATATTTGGTTGTCAAAAGTTATCAAAAACATTCAAACAAATCTAACGCATTCTAATTGTTGAAGGAAGGTTTCATCTCCAAAAATGCTAATTCAGCTTTTGAATTTGAAATTTGACATTGACAATTTTGAATAGCAAGCTCTCCCAATTTGTAATTATTCTCATCCAATTTGTAAATATTTGTTTCTGATATATCTCCGTTTTGCTTTACATCAGTGATTTTCAATCAGTGTGCTGCAGATAGTCCTCAGGTGTGCTGCAGGAATTTGGGGATTGACATCCATTAATAGGAAAGTTGGGGGATTTGAACAGTCCGATGTGCCTTGTTAATGGTAAAAACAATTGATGGTGTGCCTTGAATATTTCAGTGCCTTGTTATGTGTGCCAATGAAAAAGGTTGAAAATCACTGCTTATCATGATGTGAAATGGTGGAGTGAAAAGGTTCAGTTGGTTTTGACATTTTGAAAAGGTGTTTACTCTGCCTTATGAAGATGCCCTTATTCTTGCACCTGAAGGAACGTTGTATTCGAAGTTAAGAGGAGAACCAGGAGTTCATTTCCTCCCCTGTAGTTCAAAGCATCTGCCTCTCTTTCTCACACAGGTTCTCTTACTGATCAACCTTGCTGCAGCCTTCATCCAGGATGAATATTGTGAGGATCTTTCTCCTGCAGTCAACACCACCAGTAAGTATATCATTAATTGGCTCTGTTTCTCACCACAACATCTCGACTTATGGACAGACTCGCTGGGAGGAGATGGAGGGAGTGATAGCCAATTCCCAGGCTGTGAACATGAGATCTTCAGAATTTAGTGAACATCAAAGGCCATACTTGGCTTCTGGTTTTTTTAAGATTCAGAAGCAATGAAAGAGCAAGTGGAAGTGATGTTTCCTTTCCAACAGTTTTTTAAAAATCTACTCTATATTATAGAAGTGCTGTACAATGCAATTAGAGGCAAGATATTATTGGGCACAGGTTGGGCAAGATACTATTGGCACACACTTGCTTCCTTCAGCCTTTTTAATGGGCCAGGTACAGTCTCTGGCAGGGTGACAAGATGCCAAACCCAAAATTCCCCCTATCATCCAAGCCAAAATTCCTACCTGGTTAAAAAATGTAGGACACCTCAAAAATGTAGGACATGTTAAAATAAAGATAAAAACACTCGTATTGCATTCCTGTACTTAATTTTACACAAATCACACAAATCTCATTTCAACAGAACAGTCACCAACCAAAAAGGCACATGTTTAAGTGATCCAGGCAGGCATGCACAAGCTTGGTCTTTCAGCCTCTTTTCCTTTGTCCCCTTACACAATACAAGCTCCATTGACTATAATGGTTTTGAGTGGACACAACTGGGCTTGGAGGCTTAAAACTTAAGAAGCCAGGAGTTATCCCTACCCTGAGCAGGTTGCCAACTTTACACCCAGCCCCTGCCCCTCTGCTCTGAGAATAGATGGATGAAAGGCTTCAAACCTGAACATCTCAAACCCTTGTGAATTACATGCTTTTTTGTGCAAAGTATATATTGGTGGATCCATCTATGAAGGCAAAGGAGCAGGGGAGGTTGGGGTTTCTCTGGTCAGTTGGCAATCCTGCTTTAAAAAATAAATCTTTCCCCCCCCCCCCTCCAAATAGGAGGCTCTGTTAAAGTCTCCAGGATTGCTTCTTTAGTCACTTGGAGATTGATGCTGATTTCTGAAGACTCCAGGACATTTTTGGAGCACTGGCACTCAATTAGCACTCAAGACGCCAATAAGAAATGAAGATTAAGGATCACATAAATTGTTCAAATGACTCTTGTATTGAGGAGGTGGAAGATTGGGGAGGATCCTTAAGTTGCTTACAAGCAAAATGTAAGCATCAAACTCAAATGGGCTACAGAACCAAACCCTACTCCCAACATATTTCAGTATGTTTGACAGGCAAACATATTTGACAGGCAAAACGTATTTGACAGATGTTTGACAGGCAAAAATATTTAATATTAAAAAAAATAAGCTCTTTTATTTGATAATATTGGGACCAGTAATTAATTTCTAAAAAGTTCCACCACTGTACTGGCCATTGAACATTGATGATGGAATTTAGGGGCCACACCAACTTTTGTGTTAAACATTGATGTACTTACAAAATTACGTACATCACCCTAGTGGGACTCTTAATATAGGCCTGCAGCAGGATGCCTTCCATCGAGAACAATGATGGAAATGGAATCTGGGTTATCCTTAAAGAGCCAGTTAATGCACTGTACTTGAATACAACACACTATACAATCCCATCTGCAATTTCTCACTGTCTTGCTTGCCGGATCCCTTCACTAGCATGATTGCTTCTCTCAATCGCCAGTTCCGCATCACTTTCCCAGGTCTGAACAGAATAGCTCTCAAATGTCTGCCATCTGAGATCCATCTCATCTTGCCATTCCTTCATCTCCAGAATCTTCTTGCACATCAAAACATCCGCAGTGCTAGGGATTGTGGGCTGCATCAGGTATGCACATGGGAAGTGGTGACATCCTACTGGTCCAAATTTTTAAAATCTTGATATTTTTGAATAATACTATCATGTTATATATCAAGTGTTAGTGTAATTTCATGCAGAATGTAATGAAACAAACTGCATTGAAATATATATATTCTATCAAAAGTTATAGTAAAAAACCAGTGAGGGTTGCTGCTTCTCTGGGTATTGTATTGCCCTGCCCAATGCATGCGAAGGAGGTTTATCATAAGGCTGTTGTGCTGGCCTCCCATACTAGTGACACCACTGCATCAGAGCAAGTTTTTTCCCTAATCTGCTATTTGAAACAGCTTCTTTGGGTGCCTAATGGGAAAAGAGACCATCTAGGTCCCTTTTTCGATTAGCCATAGGCTGCTACTCAAAGTTCCACAACATTTTTTTTTTTTTGGCTGCAAACATCATTTTCTCCATAATTCTTGACATGTGTGCTTCTAAACTGAATAAAATTATGTTAGGCCATGGAGTAGCAGCTGTAAATAAGCCTCTTTGGATGCCTGGCCCTGGAGATGGTTCAGCAATTTGTTTAGAGTGTGCTGCAGAATGCTTTGGGAACCTTGAAAAGCCTGGAATTCCCTCAGGTCTCAAGATTGACAGGCATAGTCTAGAGTAGTATTGGTTAAACTCTTTTCCACTAAAATAATCCTGGCAGCATGGTATGCAAATGACATCCATTAATTTATATTAATGAATGTGCACCTTAATTTCCTGCCTGATTAACAGCCACTCTGCTAGTCTTACTCCTTTGTGCTCATTACATTTGCGAAGTCATTAAAAGTCACTTTCAGAAATTTTACAAGTATGTTAGCATCAGAGAATTTTGATAGAGATCATGAGTAAAAGGAATGAGGAGTGACTGTGGTTCAGGCTAGGCAAGAAATGGAAATTAAGAGGATCTTGACCCGTGGACCTGCTGTCGCTACAACGTACTCAAGTAATCAAAACATCTGAACCAAATTAATCTGAAAATCTTAGAATACACCATAGGGCTACCTTAAGTAATAATAGAAAAAAAAAGAAAAATCAGTGCATATTGTGTTATTGTCTAGGAATTTTCTTTCAAATCTTTGTTTTTCAGCAATCAGGTAAAAGTTTGGAAGATGAATGGGCTATTGGAAGTGAAGTTACAGAATTTCTTCTGTGAATCAAGATTAGCAAATTTTTTTAGGTTGGGTGATTCTACAGAATTATAAATATATGTTTAAACATATGTGCCTTGATAACTGTACTCTTATCTTTGTTAATCAAATTCTTTAAACAAATAAAAGGGCTTTAATTCATTTGGAGGTTTTTATGGTGGCTCATGCAAGTGAGTCAGTCACCCAAATATCATGCCCTCTGGCTGCCATTGGCCCAGCTGCCCTAATGTCCCAGTATCTTTTAAAGAAGCCTTGAGCCATATGGTTGGCTGTTTTAAAGGTCACAAAGAATACTCTGATTCTGTATTACGAAGCTTATGGGCAACATTTGGCTAAAAAAATGGACTGGATTACATTTATTCCAAGGACTTTCAAACAAGCCATTGATAGTAAACATCAACTGAGCATTGTCTGAGCTCATTGCAGATGTTCCCAGTTGTTTGTAAGCACAGAGCAAAGAGGGAAGTAATTCTGGGGCAAGTATTCCTAAACGTATATTTGGAATATGAATTTATATTCACTTGAATTTTACTCCCCTCCACAAATTTCCAGTTTATAGGTTTTAGGAAAGGGGGGAAACAGCAGGCCTCCATCAGTCTTGAAAGACTATGGTATCATGCTCAGTGTTGCATATGCTGCATGTGAAGCACGAAAACCTGGGTTAGATTGTTATGGAGGATAGGCTGTTACCCAAGCAGCAAATCCCCCCTCTCCACACCACCAAAATAGTCCAATGGAAAGGCAGAGCCAATACAATTGGATATAGCTGGCGTTGCAGAGCTGGGCTAAGGACAGGAGCTCACCCTGTCTTGTGGGGCCGACCTGGGTCTTGAACCCTGGCCTGCTGGTTAACAGGCACAGCGTCTTAACCACTTGGGGGAAAAATGGAAATGGAATTTTACAAGCTTATGCTTAATGTTTTTGCATTGTTTCAATCAACAAAGCTTTCATTTGGTATAAATTCACAAGTTCAAATTATGAAGGTACAGTATTTGAAAATAGCTAAATTTGAATTGCAAAATTGTTGGATTTTAAGTATGTGAGATTTTAAGTATGCTACGCCATCACATCTTGCAATTTGCTGCCATAAGCCCTGAGACAGCATAATAAAAGCATTTGGGCTCTTCAGTCTAGCAAAAACAGGAACATGATTGAGACCTAGGGTGCAATCCAGAGTAACTACGGGGAGTCCTTGCTCTGCTGTAAGAACAATTTACTTTGGATTGCAATATGAATTTCCCATAGGTTTTCACTAGGTGGTGCCGTAACTACGAGTGTACATAATGTCTCTTACGTGCTCCCGTAGTTACTCTGGATTGTAGGGCTAGAAAATTAGGCAGGTGATGGGTAGAGGTGACAGAGGAATATTCCTTTTACCTCACTCAACAAGGGACAACCATACAAATTGAGTGTCAGGAGAGTTAGAACAAACAAAAGAGGATTTTTTTATCGAGTGTGTAATCAGTCTGTGGAACTCCTTGCCACAGTACTTGGTGATGGCACTTGGTGTCTTTAAAAGGGGGAGGAGGAATTGACAAAAAAATTGGGGGGAGGGAGTGCATCACAGGTTACAAGCCATGATGGGTATGTGCATCCTTCTGGTGTTCAAAGTAGGCTACCTCAGAAGGTTCAGTGCAAGAGAGTGGCAAGAAGATGAAGATCTCATATTATTTTGTGTGTTATTTGTGGTTGTGCCAGGCTGTGGGTGGCGCAAGTGGTTAAGTCACTGTGCCTATTAACCAGCAGGCCAGGGTTCGAGACCCGGGTCGGCCCCACAAGACAGGGTGAGCTCCTGTCCTTAGCCCAGCTTTGCGACGCCAGCTGGATCCAATCGTATTGGCTCTGCCTTTCCATTAGACTAATTCAGTGTCATGGAGAGGAGGGATTTGCTGCTTGGGTAACAGCCTATCCTCCATAACAATCTAACCCAGGCTTTCGTGCTTCACATGCAGCGTATGCAGCACCGAGCACGATACCATAGTCTTTCAAGACTGACAGAGGCCTGCTGCTGCTGCTGTGGTTGTATGTGTTGTTTCATGTTAATTTGTGTGCTTTCTGAGATACAGGAAGCTGGGCTAGATGGGTCTTTGGCCTGATTTAGCAGCCAGTGTACTGAGCATTTTGTACACTGTAGGACCTCTGGTGGAAATTGCTGGAGGTCTCATGTCAATGCTGGTGATTCACATAGCACGTACCAGAGCTGGTCAGGTGGTGTTCAGGTGTGCTGAACTGGAAAGGGCAGAAGGAAAAGGATCGCAGTGGCAGCAGCACATGCTAATATCCTATCCCCTTCTTACTGATCAGCTCTTTCCTACCTGCCCCAAAACTCTTTGGAATTAATAGCTTGTCCAGGTCCAAGGAGATCCATTGGTTGTCAAGCAACTTAGAGGAAGGGAAGATAAATGATTTTATTTACCTCTTTGTAGCTATCCAGTCACACCCACAAACACAGTAGCTTGCTTCAGTATGGTGGGGGATAGGATTGGGCTGTCAATGACTGCTGTGTTATGTGGTTACTTATGATATGGGCTGTCAATGACTGCTGTGTTATGTGGTTACTTATGTTATGTGGTTACTTATGATATACTTTTACAACTTTCCAGGTCTAAAAGTTGTAAGCCGGAATAATCACTGCTAGCAGGCAACAGCAGGTGCCTACATGTCTTACTTTTAGGCTTCCCAAAGCTTGTACAAATCAGTGTGGAAGACAGGTTGTTGAACTAGATGGTACTTTGGTCTCAGCCAGCAGGGCCCTTCTGATGTGCTCCACTACATCTGCATGTGCTTTCAAAATTCAGCTTCACTGCTAGGTCTGGTTTTTTCCCCCCACTGATTTGGACAGAAATGGCTTGTCCATTCTGAGGACAAAAATACACAAAGCACTAGAGTCTAGGAAGTATGTTATCTTTCTCAGAGAGGTGCCCTCATGCTGGAAAAGAAGAGACAAGGCATTTTAGACAATAGGTGCTTTAAACTCTAAGCAAGCTTGGTAAAAGTGAAGTGTGATTGCTTAGACGACCGATTACAGGGGGGAGTCAAGAGCAAAATGCAAAAAAATTATAATCAATGAAATGGACAAAACCAACTCACTCGTCACTTGAGGAAAGACATACCAAGAGGACTTCTCTTCTTTTCTGTCCTCATTTATGATCATTCTTCCACATTTCCAGACGTAGGAGCTACCTTGAATCCCAATCCACAATATTATTTTATTATGGAATTTGTATTCTTCACCAAAAAGACAATATTTCCATTGGGAATTTACAAAACATTAAAAATAATTTAAAGACAACATTTTTAAAAAATTCAGTAAATGATGACCACATCACAACAGAACCGCAACAATAAAGCATCAGAATAAAATAGGTCCAGATTACAATGCTGGCTAATAATAACCAGTTGATGTTTCAAAGAGGCCAAGAGGATTTCAGAATGTTGCCAGGTAAGCCTTCTTGAGATATTCTATATTCAACCAAAAAGACCCTCTCTTATTTTGTACAATGACTACAATCCAGAGTAACGACAGGACCTTTTACACCGACGTTGTTACTGTGCCACCTATGGGAAACCTATGGGAAATGCATAGAGCAATCCAGAGTACGTGCCTCTTATGTCTTCCCATAGTTACTCTGGATTGTAGGGTATGTAAGAAATACACAGGTCTTACTGTGGCCACCCATTTTACTTCAGGTAAGCAGTGATGGGACCAGGTGTGCTTCTTTCAGGAGAGCACACCATCTTCATGGTTTCAAAGCAGGTAAGCTTCAACCTTCTGGCTTGCCTATAGTGCTTAAAATGGCAAAGAGGGCCACATCTTCCTTTTATCAGGATCATAGAGGCAGTAATCTAAGTCTAGGCATGCGCCTTTCACTGGACGTTCAGCAGTTTCCGTTTGCTTATCCACAGTTACCTCTGTTAAACTTACTGTGTAACAATGTTTTGGGTGGCCTGGCTTGTGTTGGCCAGTCTCTCTGGGCACACTGAATTTCCCCACCACAGTACTCTTGCAGTTTCTTTTGTATGAATTGTCTCCTGCTTTGTACCTGGATATTGGTAGCACAGATGTGGAAAGACCATAAGGGACAAGTAGAGACATGCATTTCTTTATGTTAGGCATGTGCATGTGTGCAAATTCTTTCAAAGTAACTGTTAAAACTTATTGCTAATTAGTTTTAGTTCATTTTAATAGCATAATAAACACAAGACAACAATTAAAGCTGTGGCATCTGACCCATTAGCTTTTAATTAGCTATTATTATTTTTCCATTTTCTTTGTAAACCGCTTTGTGAACTTTTTAGTTGAAAAGCGGTATATAAATACTGTAGATAGATAAAACCCAAACATTAGAGACTGATAAAAAATCTACTGGTGTTATTAAAAGGGCAGGAAACTAGTAAGATATCCGCCCAGCATCAGAAAATCACAAGAAGATTTGTTGGGTGAGATTCCCTGGTCAGAGTATTCTACAATTTGGGCACTCTCTCCAAGGCTGCACTTGGAGAGAAACATTTGATGAATATCCTAACACATGGGCAGATATATGTTAGAAAAACATGTCATTCAGTACCCAATCCCAAGACCCAAAGGGCTTTGAAAGTAAACACAGTACTAGCATTTTGAATTGTCCTTGAACCTATATTTATTCATCCATTTCAGAGTTACAACCTGCTTTTCTATCAGCTCAAAGAGGCATATACAGGGCTTTTTTTCTGGGGATACTCACCTGTACTTTGTACTGGCATCTTTTTCCTACTGCCCCCTCTCAGCCACTAAGTAATAATTAGTCATAATGAGATGACCTGTGGTGAGTACCAATACCTTTTTTCCAAATAAAATCTGGGCATATATTAAGAGCAATTTACAATAACAGAAAATAACATTAAATAAATACAAGAAGATAAAAACCAACTAACATTTAATCATATGAGCAGCTAAAGAATCTAATGGCAGGAATAAAACCCTAAAATAGCATTAAAAATGGATAACTGTTGATTACCAAGGAAATCATCCCATCTCAAAAGCCAAGCAAAATAATGGTGTTTTAAACCTCTACCTGAAGCCATATAAAATTCTGTCCTCTCTCTAAAAATGTCATTCTACAGACATGGTACCACAACAGAAAAGACCCTGTAGATTGTTACCACCTGCTTGTGTTCATATGGCAGCACTGTCCTAAATAGGATAACCTTAAGGGATGGACAGGCTTATCCACAAGAAGGCAGTCCTTTAGACAACGTGTTCCATGTCATATTACTCACTAATACGTTTCCTACAGATCCTTTTGTTCATTTTACTGTAATTTGCTGGGTATTTTGGCTATTTGTTAAAAAAATACATATTTAGGCTTTTGCAAGTGATAGTGTCTGTTTTTGGTGGCCACTTTGCATTTGCAAGCTGAAACAGACTGGGTTTCCCTTTACAACGAGTTATACTTTTGGACAGTGTTC
Source organism: Cryptoblepharus egeriae (assembly GCA_030015325.1). NCBI lineage: Eukaryota > Metazoa > Chordata > Lepidosauria > Squamata > Scincidae > Cryptoblepharus > Cryptoblepharus egeriae. Next base: position 75,604,524 of record JAREYC010000004.1, read on the forward strand.
CAGGCCTTTACTCGTCCAATACGTTGTGATGCCCGTATGCATGCCCCTATATATGTGTATGTCGGCATTTTTGAACTCAAGCTGCATGTCTAAATGTGCTGTACCTTCCAAGCCCTGTTATACCAACCATCTGTTTGGCAATGAAGTAGGTGGAAATTCATACACATGACGACATGCATCCGAATACTGCATGCACACATCTGTGGATTTGGATGTTAAAGATATTTTAGCCTGAGTGTACCACTTCCATCTCCACGTTTCCTTCACTCCCACTTCCTTGCGTGGCAACTGGGGCCACCTGGCTGCTTTGGACACCGAGCTGAATAACAGGAAGTTAAGTGTTCTGCTTTTCAGTTTCTGCTGGCAGAGCTCCGGATTGGATCTGGCGACAAATAGGAATCTAATTTCTATGAGCAGCAGACACAGCGTTATCAAAAAGGTGGCGAGACCAGACCTGGCAAAGAGTTCACCACTTCCAACATTAGCTCCCAGAGGCATTAAGAGGAGCAAAGTTGTGACATTATGGCAAATATCCTAATGTCAAATTAAGCTCTTTGCTCCGGAGCAGTTAAGGTGACTTTACATAAGATAACACTAGAGGGTCACGTAACTGCATGGACTGGTAACTGCTCTGGATTTTGCCCTATGTGACACTGAAATGTCACTTAAAGGAGATAGTGAGGTAATGGTATCGCTTGTTGCCCTCCCAGTTGAGACTGGCTATAAGATGCGGTGTTCATCCCTGTTGCAGGGCCAAAGAGAGTTCATGGTCTTCATGGTCATCTGGCCAGCTTTGTGCATGGATCACTGTCAGGGTGACCAGATGCCAAACCCAAAATTCCTGAACCCCAAGGCCAAAATTCCTAATCCCAGGTCAAAATTCCTACTGAAAAAAATTGCCAAAAATGTATTTTTTTGTTTTTGTTTTTCGGTTTTTGACCATAACGTTTGATAGGAATGAGATATCTCAAAACTGATTTTTGCATTGGATTCTGCTCTTCAATACGAATCCAACGAGATGTGGCATGATGGGGTACTGTGCACTATCACAAAGTTTCAAAATGAAGCCAAAATGTAGGGCAATGATGCCAAAATGTAGGATACCCGGACAGGAGGCTAAAAATCCAGACAAATCCGGGTTTTTCCAGTCATCTGGTCACCCTGAATCACTGTTATCTTTCCCACCAAAGTGGTATCTATTTATCCACCTGCATTTACATGCTTTCTAATTCTTAGGTTGGCAGGAGCTAGGCAAGAGATAGGAGTAGTCTGGTCTTGAACTCTGATCTTGAACTTTGAATGTGCCAACATTCAGTTCAACAAGCACAGCATTCTAACCACTGAGCCACTGCAGCCCTCTCACATATGGATAGAGACATATATTGTTCAGAGGAAATGGGGTGGGGGGAAGGATGGAATAATGCCAATGAGCCAGATGCCCAATCTTTAAGACCAGTGTCTCTCCTGAAGGAGGCTGCTGAAAATCATCATAGCTGCCTCTGTATGTGTGCATGTGCTCCAGCTACTCTTCTGACTCACAACATAGCTAGAGCACGTACAATGCAACACCCACTTTCAGCGTGGTGCCCAGGATGAATTGCCTCCCTGCCCCTGTTTCTATGCCACTGGCACAGAGCATGCCAAAAGAAGATAGTATGTGGTCATTGCTGGGCTTACCCTTGCCACTCTGGCCTCTTCTATACCACAGGAGGATGTTCAGTCTCCCATAATGTTGCTTCCAAGGGCAGTCCGGGGAAGATATGCACATTGAGGAAAGATGAGTCAGAGCCTACAAAGAAGTAGAACGGGAAACTGGGGAGAAAGGAGACATGTCACAGTTGTGTTTACTGTGGCAGACAGTGGAACCATCTAGATATGGCAAGAGGATGCAGCAAGCTGACAGCAGGTGTGGGATTGCACGGTGATAAGACAGGGTGGCTATAAGAGCACCACCTGTATTGGGGAACTGGTCTTGGAGTGCTGGATTGAGGTCATGGGAAATCCAGACCCACTTTTGCCCAAAAATCCAAAGGGGAGTGAGCAGAGCCAGTGCTCAAAGTCTGCCTAAAACAGTCTGAGCAAAATAAATATAATATGTTTTTCATATGTTTATAAGAATATGTTAATAATATGCTTACGTACAAAATAAACTTACCTGCTTCTGTTTCCTGATATCCAAAGGACAAAATCATAAGAAAAGGAGCCATTTAACCAAGTGGACCCCTCAACTCCTGGAGCAACAGTGGGTCAGTTTTAGAGCACAATCCTAACCATGTCTGCTCCAAAGTAAGCCCACTGTGTTCTATGGGTCTTACTACCAGGAAAGTGTCTTTAGGATTGCAGCCTTAGGACACAATCCAGAGCAAATTCAGCCTGCTCTGACCTAACTGCACTCTCCTAACTATTCTGTATCCAGAGCAGAAAGTTATGCTGAATCCAGAGAGTCAGGAAGCCTGGGCTGCCCTAACTGCTCCAGAGCATGCTAAGTAATTGACACAAGGGGAAGACTTGCTCCTGAGGAGACACCCCTCAGATCACACTGAACAAGGAACAGCTGTGGTGCCTACAGTGGTGACATGACTCTGCACATCACCTGGTGCGGAAGTCTGTGCGTCATCCCTGGGATGCGCGCCCCCCCCTACCTGGACTGTGCCTAGAAAGTTGGTGCCTGCGCAGTTGTTTCTGAAGCCAATTGGCTTCAGAAAGAGTACTGCGCAGGCACCATCTCTGACACCTGCGCAGTACTTTTCTGAAGCCTTTTGGCTTTGGGGGAGACTGTGCAGGCGTCAGAGTTGGTGCCCGTGCAGTACTCTTTCTGAAGCCATTCAGCTGCCGCTCCGCCTCCTGAGTGAGGCCGAATGGCTGTGCAGAGGCGCGGACTTTCTCTGCTCTAAGGAAGTCTCCTCTGAAGCTGTTCAGCATGCTCAGTGTGTTTCTGCGTAGTGCACCTCAGATGGCCGTTCAGGCCAGCTCCTCAGACAAGTGGCAGCTTCTGGCTGCTGCTCTGCCTTGGAGCAGGCCTGAATGGGGATGGTGATGCCCGGGGCCTGCCAAAGGACAGTCAAACTCCTCCGGCACATCACCCCATACGGAGCGCATCACCCAATGCAGCCCACACCAGCCGCACCAGTCTGGTGACGCCACTGGGTGCCTACCTTATAAGGAGTCCCTGATGAGATGCCAGTACATTCTACAGTGAATACAAGGGGCTTCTTGGAGTGGCCTGCTGTATCCTGAGGTTTGTGGGCAGCCGTAGTTTGTTCCATATCCTGAGGTTGAGAGGCAAGGGTTGCACCTAGGATGGCCAAGAACTCAGATTTTTGGTCAACACTGCCATTCTTACTCGGGCCTTATCATGGACCCCTATGGGTCTACTCATTACTATACCTGCTCCTGAGGTGGTATAACTCTGAGGGCTGGAAGAGGGCATTTCTGCCTTGGAAACAGGCTCTGGATTCAGAGTAACTGCTCTGCCCTGGGCAATGCTAAACATGCCCTCAACTTGCCTCTCCTGAGCTGCTTAGGTTGCCCCAGTTAGGGCAGAGCAGGTCCACCTCTCTTAGGGCACCCTATCTTGCCTTGCTCTGCCCTAAGCCTCCTTCAGAGTAACTGGGCTGGAGCATCTTGCAGTTGCTCCAACCTAGTGTTAGATAGGGCAACCTAAGGGCTCTTATGTGGACAGATTAGATGCTCTGGATTGTCCTGTTAGACTCTGTTCCCTTGAAGATATCCTGTGAACTTCTGCCTACAGTTTGGCAGACTATACTGTAGTTCTGTGACCAAACTATTGTTCAAGCCTATAATTTGAGGAGATCCATCTTTGTGCACAGAAATAAATTATCTTCTGTTTGTTTTCACAAAAAAACAAATGTCAGAAAAAAAGAAAATGCCAGTGATTTCTGTGCAACCCACTTAGGTCACTTGAAGACCAGTGTTTTTATTTAAAAACAAAAAAAAAATACCTAAATGTGCTTGCAAACCTCTAACAGAATCTTGCCAGTCACTCAGGAATGCTTGTCTTCTTTTGCTTTGATGGATGGACTTAGCAGATTCTGGATGATAGATGTCTTTGCCAAGCTGCTCATTTACAGGGCTTTGCAAAACTGCTGGCTGAAATTAAGTATTGGCATTTGCAGCAGGTGAATCAGTCCTGGTTGGAAGAGGCTGCTTGAAAAACAGCAATCTTTCTTCTTAGGTTGCAATACTCTACATATTTACCTGAAAGGATGGCTGAAATCCTAAAGACACTTTCCTGGGAGTAAGACCAGTGATGGGCTTCAAAGAAATTAAGAACCGGTTCTCTGCCCATCTGGCAGCCACTTTTAAATGGCTATTTTTAAACTTTATATGTCCTATCTCTTGTTAAGAACCGGTTCTATAGAGTAGGTGCTGGAGCCCTGCTGCTGGAGCCCACCACTGAGTAAGACCCATTGAACACAATGGGGCTTACTTTTGAATAAACACAGGTCTGCTGAATACAATGGGTCTTTTGCCTGAGTAATCATAGGCTTCTGCTATTACTCTCTCCATCTCCCCAAATCAAACCTTTACTAATGGGAGGTTAAACTAACTGAGGTCAACAGGTCTTCATCTGACACAATAATTATCACAATTCTCTGGGTGTGAATTTTGAAACACAAAATTCAACTCCCTAAGAATTTCTGCTTTCTTTTATAAAAAGCAACATTTACATATAGATATATCGGAGGGATTGAAAGCAGCAGAAGCAAATGTCAGAGTAAATGTCAGAGTAAATATCTAGATCTGTGATAACCTTGAAGTATAACAAAAGGAGCATGGTGGCAATTCACTATTAGCAATATTAAGATTCCGGTAATGATAAATTAATTGTAATATGATAAAGAAATCCATTAAGTTGAGATGTGCAGCAATGCTACTGCTATAAATTCTTGCTTTAATGTCCCTTTGATATTTTTCTGTTGAAAAATTGCCACTTTTAAGTTCTGCACAGAATGTCCAGGTAGGATAAAAAGTTTCTCCTACTAGTTTCTGGATGTTGCTATCTTTGAAAATGTTTTTCTCTAAGAAATTGCAATCTAGAGCTGGCGATAATCAGATCAGAAGAAAATAAAGATGAAGTGCAAAATCCAGAGTAACTAAGAACAATTTGCTCTGGATTCCAATATGAATTTTCCATAGGTTTTCACTAGAAGTGAAATACTAGAAGTCACTAGAAGCGACTACGGGTGCACGTAATGTCGCGAAAGTGCTCCCGTAGTTTGGATTTGGGGGTACGTTTCCTAAATGAACGGCCTTGCATGCATCAGATTAAAGCATAATGAAAATAATTTTAAAAACCTGACAGAGATGAAGGTTGAGGGAAATTACTTGTTGGCAAAGAGATGCAAAATAATCCCACTGACCTTTGCTAGTGTGAAATGACATTGCTATAAGGGCAGTATCTGTTTTGTGTGAGATTTTATGCAAAAAACAACATTAAACTATCCTTTATGATAGTAAGGGTCACATTTAGCAAGGACAATCCTTGTATTATTTTACTTACCTCTGTCCTTTTTTGGCCTTTGGGAAATTTTTTTTGCCTATTGAGTGTAAATTAATTGGAGCTCAGTGGTTAATTGGCAGGTTGGCAGTTCAAGACCCAAATACTGAACGAAAGAGTAAGCTCCATTTATTTGCTCAGCTTCTGCCAACATAGTAATTTAAAAGCATGTAAATAGATAAATAGGTACCAGTTTCGTGGGAAGGCAATAGCATTCTGTGTACCTTTGGCAGGCCTCTTGATCATGGAGGTGTCATTGGACCACACTGACTAGCAGGACAACCTGTGGGGGATATCTTTACCTAAATTAATTTGAGAGTAAATTAATATAGTAGGAAGAAAATAATCCCAGCAATGTCTCAATGAGAATATAGGGCCCACCAGTCATCTTTGCATCTTTGTGAGAATAAGAATGATACAAGTATATTAACATCTCCCTTTCTCCAGCTGTGAAATTACAAAATATGAATTTATGAAAGATATTAACCACATATGACAAAATACATCATAACATTTGGTCACTTTGGGCATACTCTCACTTGGAGATGAAATTGCTCCCTGCTTTCAAAATATTTGGGAGTCCTGACTCATCTATCACAGGATGGTTCAAGGTATTTTGTCACCCTAGGCAAGTGAAATGTTACCACTCTCTTCTACCTCCAACGGCATAGATATGATTCATTTAATTATCCAGAATAACAAACATGTAGTGCACGTACAAGAAGCAATTTTGTGTTGAAAAATGAAAGCATTAGCATATTTGACTCAAGTAGTAAGGTTTTTGGTTTTCAAAAGCGGAAGGGCCAGCAGCATACCAGCAGGTCACAAAATAAAACCCTGATCCTAGTGTGTTAAAGTTTTAATAGGCACTGGGAGATCAGTCACGGGTCTTTTGTATCACACAAAATTTGGTCCGAACTCTCAACATTTATAGCTCACAATTCACTACTACAAGATTAAGCATATGCAACAGAATAGATTTTTAAAACCTACATAGATCGCATATTGAAGAATGTTTCAACTTGATACTCTTCATACCTCCTTTTATTAAAACGTATGATTAATCTTCCTTCATCACTTCATAATCTGTATGAAATTAGGAATAACTTTCATGGAGTGCCTCTGCATTTTTCAGTTGCTAAAGTGAATTGGAGTGGAATCCTAAATTCTCCAATGATGGGCATCCAAGGGCACAATTGGAAAGAGTTCATTATTTTAAATGCTGACTGTGCACCAAATGAGAGTGTCATTTTGTTCATATGTCTGATCCATTAACGTGCAAAACAAGGACATGTAATTTGGCCATCAATAGAGGTATGTGAATGAGACAAAGGGCGCAACCCAGAGTAACTACGTGGAGTCCTTGCTCCGATGTAAGAACAATTTGCTCTGGATTGCAATATGAATTTCCCATAGATTTTCACTATGTAGTGCAGCAACTACGGGTACACATAAAGTCTCTTATGTGCTCCCGTAGTTACTCTGGATTGTAGGAAAAATCTCTTTTATGTTTTTTGTCGTAGCAATCTGTCAGAAATCCTCTTATTCCTCAGCCTAGCTCTGATAGAAAAATTAAGGAAGACTAGGATATGAGGGGATGGAATAGTGGAGCATGTCCAATCTCATTTTAAAGGCTTTTAATTTGGCCCAAGAGTATAACAGTATGGCTATGGATGTTAAATGCATTAGAGCCCAATCCTGAGGGATCTGTGTGGTGCTCTGGTGATGGCAACCGCAAGGTATGCCAAGTAAGGTATGGTTGTGAGCCCCACCACTGGAGCTAGCCCAATGGCAACAGGCACTGACTAGCCCTGGGAAAGAACCTGTTCTCCACTGCTCAGTGGTTTCTGCACCCTGCAGAGCGGCAGAGAACTGAGGAGAGGCATGTGGGAGGAGATCCAGGATGGGGAGATGGCCAGGTGGGAGACATGCTGAGGGAAGGATATGGGACCTGAATCCAGAGTCTATGTGGAGGGTGTTTCACCCTTACATGGAGTCTTATTTTCTGCACCAATTTGAGCTTTTCTTATGCAAATATGGCACAGGTGATACCACAGCAGCCATTCTGGTGCTACCCTGGAGCCACAGGCAGCTCAGAATTGGGCTGTCAGTCTACAATCTCTTGGCTTGCGATTTAGTGCTCATTCCACATGAACTTCCATTAAGGGTAAAAATATACATTACATTAGGGATGTATGTAGTTCCTTTCCTGCAGCACAACCAGTGATGGGCTTCAAAAAATTTAAGAACCGGTTCTCTGCCCATCTGGCAGCCACTTTTAAATGGCTATTTTTAAACTTTATATGTCCTATCTCTTGTTAAGAACCGGTTCTATAGAGTAGGTGCGAACCTGCCTGTGCCCACCACTGAGCACAACTGATTCATTCACAACTGATGCTGCACAATTGATTTATTCCCTCCAAACTGCCACTGAATGAACAATATAAGGGTAAATTTCAGCCCATATATTGGGCAGGTGTTATGGAGGTTGAGCTGGAGGCTGAGCTGATGCTTTTCCACACACCACCACCACCCCCCGGCCCACAAAGCTAAGCAGAATTGGTTGCTCAGATGAGAGACCAAGAGACCACTGCATTTCTGTGCAGAGTGATGTTATGTGTAGGAGTCACATCACCAAAAAATGGATAACATCCATGAGAAGCCGGTCTGAAGCTTCTCATGGATGTTAAGAAGCCATCTGTGAGAACTTGAAAGTCCAAGAATAGAAAGTCAGGATGATGGCTGTACTATGAAAGGAAACACTTGGAGAAAGTGTTCGTGGTTCTAGGAGATTGACTTATGGAATTATAAAAAGTCTCATAAAATTGACTTATGTTCAGCCTGCTTATGTGAACCAACTTGAGTCTATTGAACAAGTGAATACAGTATATAAATATTCTGACAAATATATTACCCCCTCTGCATTGAATAGCAACTCCAGGAGGATAGTTTGGAACAGGTCAGTGGCACATAAGAAGGGTTCACCCCCCTTCTCCTTGCACCACCATGACCTTGATTGAAATTGGGTTCCTCTTGGCTGCTCTCTACAAAAATGAAGCAGCCCCATGGCTACTCTCATGGAAGATGAATGGTCGAAGTTGCAAATACGAAGCTTCAAAATAACATGTAGTTAGGTCCTAAAGAATAGCTAAGTCCCCTGAGGTGCTCTTGAACATGCAGTCAATTATCACGGTTCATTATCAGTTCCTTCATCTCCTAATCTCCATTATTCATAACATATGGAAAGGAAGAGAGGACATACTCCATAATCCTGAGGAACTGTTTGAATTATCAGGGGCATCAGTCCCTCCATCCTTTCCAATTTCTGGAAAAAAGGGAAGAGCAGAAAATGTAGAAAAATGCTTTCTTCCTGTAAAATAGCTGCTGAGCTCATTCTCGTTCTGTTTTAATGTTAATAATGGGACTGGGGAGAGTAAATAACTGCACAGATTTTTACTTGAAAATTGGGCTTCTCTGTTTCTGCATTCATATATCTGTCAGATTTGGAAGGGGAGGGAATTTTTCACAGGCCCATCCACCTCTCCTTTTCGTTCACTAGTTCTAGGCCACCACTATCCCATACTCTGCAGACCAGCCCAAACACTTTCAGTTCTGACTGGTAGAGTCTGACGCAGGGTTCCTCTATATTTATTTATTACTCGATTTATATTCTCCCTTCCTCCCCGAAGGGCACCCAAGGTGGCTAACAATCAATAGAAATAATGATAATAAAATACAATTAAAACAATAATATACAATTAAAAACAATATTAAAAAACTAAAACAGCAGTAAAACCAGATTAGGGATGGATGAAGACAGATTAAAAATGTTATGTAGCCTCAAACATAACAGTGATAAACTTACAGTACAATCCTAACCATGTCTACTCAGAAGTAAGCCCCATTGTGTTCAAAGGGTCTTACTCCCAGGCAAGTGTGTTCAGGATTGCAGCCATAAATAAAAAGGTCTTTAAGCCCCGCCGGAAGGTTAAAAGAAAGGAGGCTGTTCTTAATTCATAGGGGTGGGAGTTCCATAATGCAGGTGCCTCCACCGAGAAGGGCCGCCATTCCCCAAACCTCTCTCCATTGTGGCACAACCAACAGGGCCCCCTCAGATTACCTCAAAGAAAATTTCAGATTGTACAAAAGAAGGTGGTTTCTCAAGTACGCTGGTCCCATGCCATTTGGGGCTTTAAATTATATAATTAGTGCCTTGAATTTGGCTCAGAACCAAACTGGCAGCCAATGCAGCCACCAGAGCAGCAGAGAGACGGAGTCAAACCACCGAGTTCGAGCAACTACATAAGCCACTGCATTCTGAACTAGCTGTAACTTCTGAACTGTTTTCAAGGGCATCCCCAGGTAAAATGCATTACAGTAATCCATTCTTGATGACACCAAGGCATGGACCACCATGGCCAGATCTGATCAAGACAGGTAGCTGGCGCACCAGCTGAAGCTCTCTGGCCACAGCTGACACCGCTCCCTGGCCACAGCTGACACCTGAGCATCCAAGAACATTTGTGAGTCTAGGATCACCCCCAACCCACAAACCTGGTCTTTCAGGGGGAGTGCAAACCCATTGAAAGAAAGGCAACTATCCAATACATGCATCGAGGATTTCTGAACCAGGAGGTCCTCCATCTTGTCAGGATTCAATTTCAGCTTGTTTGCCCTCATCCAGATCCCAACAGCCTCCAGACAATGCTCCAGGACAGATTCAGCCCCCTTAGTATTGGGTGGAAAGGAGAGATGAAGCTGAGTGTCATCAGCATACCGATGACACCCAACTCCAAATCCCCGAATGACATCTCCCAGTGGTTTCATGTAGATGTTGAACAACATAGGGGACAATATAGAACCCTGTGGCACTCCACACTTCAGGAGTCAGGGTGTATATATACTATATACTATATATAGTATATATATTCTATAGGGCAGTCAATTATTCTAATATATACTATATTAATAGTATAGTTCATAGTAGAATTTATATGATTCAATGTAATACTATAGAATGGTTCCATGTTTGATTCAACTTGAGACCTCCAGTGTCCAGAATAGTTGGTTAATAGTCCCTTGCTAGTTGTATACCCCTTGCTAGTTGTGACTGACTCTAATAGCAGTGTTCATCCCCTTTAGAAAGCCAAAGAGCCAGCATTATCCAACAAAGTCTCACCTAGTCATGTGGTTGGCATGATTAAACGGCAAAGGTGCATGGAACATTTTTACCTTCCCACCGAAATGGAACCTATTTTATCTACTTGCTTTTACATGTTTTTAAATTGCTAGGTGGGCAGGATGATTGCCCTAACACAGCAATTTTCTACTTTTTTATCCCGCTGCACACTTACAAGGCAGGAAAATTGTCAAGGCACACCATGGGTTTTTGACAATTGACAAGGCACACTGCACTACCAGTGGGGGGCTCGCATCCCCAATGGTCCTACTCCCAATGATGGCCTTCCCCCAAACTTCTGTGACACACCTGTGGACCATTCACAGCCCACCGCGACATGTGACTGACAGCCTGATTAGGGTTTAGCTTGTTCATGTGTCTTCCCATTTGCTTGCTGTTTTTCTGCTCCATCAATCTCAGCAGGTCTATAGCAAAAAGGGGGAACAGCACATCACCCAGACTGTCTCCGGGATGTAATGGATGAGGAACCCAAGAGGCCACTGGCACTACAGGTTTGGGAAAGATAAATAACAGAAAAATAGTGGCTATCCATCATAGCTGGCACTCAAGGGCAGGCAGCAGCAACCAAAGCAGAGGAACAAGATCCTTCAGGGCAAAAAACAAATGAGGAACAAGGTAAATTCCTACCCTGGTCCAAGGAGGATCAATCATACCTTCATTCGTCAGTGCTGTAGTGTAACAGTTCTAGAGCTTTCTAGGAAAACAAAGCCTCTGATTTGAAAACTCTGTCCTCTATCTAGATCTAGCAGACTGAATTTGACCAAAGGATGCTACCTGAGATCAAGTCAGATCACTGAACCGTCCTCAAACTTTGTCAAACACAGTACTGTCTCCTCTAAAAACAGTAGTTTCAAAGTGGGAGTTAGGGTGCCCTTGTGGGGTTGTAAATTCTTTTTAGGGGGTTCTCAAAAAGTTGGTTGTCACCATCTTAGAATCTGGCATTGGGCACCAACATCCTGGAATGGGGCAGTCAGGCTGCATTCCATTCTTTGGATTAAATCTCATTGAACACAATGGGACTTACCTCCGAGTAGACATGGAGGAATTCTGGTATCACAGAGTTCGCCATGACATTGCTTCCAGGTTGATGACATCACTTCCAGGGGGGTCCTGGACAGATTGTTATTCTCGGTCCCAAGCTTGGGAAGAGAGTCCCAAGTTTGAAATGCTTGAGTTGCTTTAAAAGCAGCTTTCCAGATTTTCAGGTATGGGGTCTTTCCCACCCTTAGTTGGGGCTGCTAGGTGATTCCTAGGCTGCCACAAGTCCAGAGTAACTACGGGTGCACGTAAGAGACATTATTTGCACACGTAGTTACTGCACCACCTAGTGAAAACCTATGGGAAATTCATATTGCAATCCAGAGCAAATTGTTCTTACACCGGAGCAAGGACTCCCCATAGTTACTCTGGATTGTGCCCAAGGTCTGCTATCTGGCCCTGTGCTACAGTCCCAACTTCAGATTCCCTAAAGTATCAAATTAGTCCTGGAGTCTCCTGAAAATGGTAACTGTAGGAAGGGAGATTTGTGTCTCTCCATTAATTCAAGCATTGCTGAGCCGATCAACTATTTGGAAATGCTTTTGTTTCTTAAAAAAGTAATTAAATGCCGACAAACTGTCAGTTTTTAACTGATGCATCAATTAATTTTTTTACATATATTGTATATACTGCTACAGACAATAATCAGGGTGCCTTTGGGGAGGATCGTAAAAGAAAGAGGTCAGAATTAAATGTGAGATAATGTACTGTTTAATAAGCAAAATCTACCACCCATTGCAAGAAAGTAGCAATGTCTTTAAAACATGTTTTTTTATTACGTTATATGGGATCGGTCCTTTGACAGTAATTGCCACACTGTTGATGCATCACCCTGCTGTATTGCTAGAAATAAATGAATTATGGATTTTCCTTACACTTAGGCAGACACTTCGTCCTTCTATTGTATCTATGCCAATTGTATACAACTCTGCAGGATTTGAGGTCCGGGTCTTTCCTTGTTCTAGGTGGAGATACCAGGGTTTGAAACTGGTACCAGCGTGCTGCAGTTCATGCCTTAAAGAGGGCTGTGAGTCTCAAGTACTTCTGCAGATCTTTCTTCCTATCTAGACTGTGTGTTAATCTGTATCAGGTATAATTGTATCAGATTCAGATATGATCAGGTGTGAATGATTCACAGCAACATATCAGAGGCATGAGAGGAAGGTGCATTTTGCATATCTGCATGAGTCACTCCAGGCTCACCTTTAAATCAGGATGCACACCAAGAAGAACAATGCATGCAGAAATAAAGGGGCATAATCCTAATAAACTTTCCAGTCCTGGCACAGTTGGGTGTCACAGTTGGGCATGTGCTATCCTGCAGTTGGGGAGCAGTCATAGACAGGATGACCATATAGAATGGAGAACAGAGTGCCTCTACCTTTAACCAATGCATAGAAGAGGGAATTTAGGCAGGTGCTTGGTTTAAGATAAGGCACTCTGTCCTCTATTCTATATGGTCACCCTGGTCGTAGGGTCTCCTCAAGGTAAAGTAGGGTTTGTTCCCTTACCTCTGAGTTGCATTGTCCTTGGAGCTGGAAAATTAATTAGAATCATGTCCTGGGCTTCTCTGATTGCAGATAAGACACTTTCACAATTTAAATTTAAACCACTTGGGATGTGAGAAGGCGGTGGGAAGCAGGTACTGAGGTAATCCCATCCATGTGGTGCAGTGGTATGGGCTGAATCAGCAGTAGGTTGTAGGGAAGGCCCAGAGGGCAGTAGAGTCCAGATGACCCTTGTCTTGAATCTGACTTGCTTAAGATGCTGCCACATGTCTGTATTCTTTAGCTGATACAAATACCTTATTTTTGCATGTCCTTGTTTTTCATGACAGTTAGGTAAGTGTCCTGCCAACTCATTTCTATTCTAACATTGCATTTCATATATAGAAGGCAAGGGGGAGAGAGGTAAAGTAGTTTGTAGTTAAAGAATGAAATAATGCTTGTAGAAAAGCACTTTTACTTTATTGTGCCCTGGCTTCCATTAAGTGGATTTTACAGATGATTTCTTTTTAACTTGCAACAAGCACTGGAGTTTTCAAGGTGAATCCTCCATGCTGTGCGTATTGTGAAGAAGTAGGAGAAAAACCATGTACCTTTGGAAAGCTTTGAGTGACTGTTGAAATTGGATGCAAATCTTGTTGAAAGAAAAATAAAATAATTGACACATGGTAGTGAGAATAAAAAACATCTCTAATGGAGTTTTTTAACTTATTAGAAACATTTTCTCTAGTACAGAAATTCTCACTGAACAAACCCATAATTCCAAGGTTATCCATCTCAGGTTATCCATTTAGGTGAGCAAAACTCATTTCTTCAATGGCGTAGGGTTCTTGCAGTGGCATGGGGAGGCCGGTATATGGCTGTGCACTGGCCTAACCACTACCCCCCAGCAGTGGCACAGAAGTGCTTTATGATTTTGTGGTACCCCAAGACCAGCACAGCCTAGCCAGGGGTTAGGATTGCACTGTGAAGATGGAATCCTAATCAGTTTAGGCCAGCATAACTCATCTGTTCACTGTTCCTGTGGTGATGTGGGGAATCCAGCAAATGTCTGGCCAAATTCCCCAGGAGTAGCATAGAAGTACTTTATGGGCACTTTTGCAACACCCCCAGGCCAACTCAGGATTTGTGCTGGCCTAACCATGGGTTATGATTACACTGTCAGTCTTGTAACCTTAGCCATGATACTACATCAGCCTGGAATCAGAATGAGCCAGATGCTCAGCATCTTCTTATAAGTGCCATTGTAACAAATCATCAATATAAGGTTGTGATCTTTGGTACCAACACTATGGCACCACTTTAATGATGCCATATGACCACAGAAGCATCTTTGCACAATGTTGGGCTCTTTAGCCTTGTAACAGTGAAGAGCACCACACCCTACAGTTGGTCATGGCTAGTAGGCCACTTGTGGGAGAACCTTTAACTTTCTATAGCTGGCCAAAAGGAGGTACTGTGGTTTGGTGACTCAACAACTATCATGTGACAGAAGGGTCTGTCCTCAAACTCTTCCCTGCAGAACTTTGAGAAATTACTATACGCTGTTGGGAGAGGCATTGATACTAAATATCCCCATTTTTTTGTAACCCTGGGATCCTTGAAGAAAGAGCAAGATATTATAAATGTGAAAAAAGTTGAAGAAATCTATGAAAAGAAAAAAAACAAACTTAACAAAACCTTTGTAATTCCAGAAGTATGTGTATTTTTCTTGCTTTTGCCCATTTACATAGTGTAATGATAGTGTGTGGATTTTTCTCATGCAAAATGTGGAGGAACATCTTCCCATTCATGGGCATAGTGGATCCTGTACTTGACAGGGGCAGTCCAAGTTGATTCATCGGGCAATTAGCTATAGAAGGAAACCTTTTAATCTAACTGTCTCCAATATTGCATACTCCGGTACTAAGAAGCTGCCTAGAAGTTCCCAGCACTCTCAAAGAGGAAAGAAGGATGGGAATACAGGAACAAATTGTTAAAATGTGGAGGCTGTGCTGCTTTTTAATCGTGCAAATAATGTATTTTCAAAATCAGCTGTATAAACAAGAATATAGAGGCTGTCTTAAAATAAGGCTAGTTTCTGTCTGAATTTAGAATTGATGTGGACTCAAAACGGATTTCAGTCCGAGGTATTCACAATTTAAAACTGGACCAATGCTATGACACAAATTCCTGTTCTACACCCTTACCTGTGGACAATGCTGGTTCTTTGGCCTTGTAACAAGGATGAGTTCTGCCCTTAAAGTTGGTCACAACCAGTGGTGGGCTCCAGCAGGTTCGCACCTACTCTATAGAACCAGTTGTTAATGAGAGTTAGGACATATAAAGTTAAAAAATGGCCATTTAAAAGTGGCTGCCAGATGGGCATAGAACCGGTTGTTAATTTCTTTAAATCCCGTCACTGGTCACAACTAGCATGGCTACCCTGCAGGGGACACCTTTAGCACATGTTCACTTGACACCACATATTCATGAAGCCCATATCAACAAATTCACTCAGCCACAGATCAGATCTGTGTTCCCCACTGTGCTTCTCCCACTAAGCCTGTCTTCAGAGGGTTGTTTCAGTCTAATAGTAAACAAAAAGCTACTTCAATTTCTCTGTGAAACTGGAAGTAGCGGGTTTTTTATTGCTGGGACCCTCCAAATCATGGGAGATGTCATTCACTGATATCTACGGTTTCAGTTAACTGCTGAAGGGGTGGAGTTCCAGGACAGAACCCTTATGGATATCACGGCACACCCATATATACATTAATTTGTATGGTGATTCATTCCTTGAAAAGAAAGAACTTTGTGTGTTTGAATTGTTATGATAAATGGGTGGAATGGTAAATTTGATGCCAAAAGGAAATATTTTTTCTGCCAGATATGCATACTCCATTTCCAACAGTTAGAAAAAGGCGGCACAGAAATAGTTGCCAACCTTATGTTACCAATTTCTGTTGAATCAAGAGCATGAATGAAAACTTCTGAAATGGATTCTGCCTACGTACGAGCTGTGCACGAACACGACGTAGTCACAATTATATTTAAAGGAAATCTATCAGATTGTTGTTAGACCATGTCCTCTTTTGCTCCCATTGCTGAGACCTGATTTCATGCAAAGAAATTTACAGAGCCTTTTGGGACAAAGAGATCATAGGAAGATGCAAAACCCAAAATCTAGAGAGCCACAGGTCCTGAAACAGACTGGGACCATAATGTCTTAGATCAAAGAGGAGTTTTTTGCTTCCAGCCACTGCTCAACAGCATTTTTGAGAAGGCTGTGTATGGGATCTTAACTCTTGACAATATTTATATTCAGAGAACCAACATAAACTGCAAATGTTTATGGCAGATAAAATATTGGGACCCTTGACAGAATACTGTGAAGCTGGTGACGAATCTACAGCCAACAAACAATATTTAAAGCAGTATTGTTCAATCTGTGGATTGAGACCCACAGCCTGATACGGGGAGTTGCAATAATGTTTCAAAACCTGTGCAAGACCAGACTGGGATCCAATCTAGAAATTGTACTATTCCCCTCTCTCACACACATACTTACTCAGTGAGAGCGCAATTCTAACCAATTTAGGGCAGCCTAACTCACCTGGCATATCTTCCCTTGATGGTGTGGGGAGGTTGGCATATGTATGCCTGTGGCCTAACACCACCATCCTCCAAGGAGTGGTGCAAAAGTGTCTTTTGGCACTTTCCTGACACCCCCAGATCAGCACAAGACCTATGCTGGAGCTTATGTCAGTCTAAGTGGAGGTTAGGATTGCAGCCTTACTTAGGCTACAATCTAACCTCCATTTAAGCCAGCCTAAGCCCAGGCATATGTCCTGTGCTGACCTGGGAATGTCACAAAACTGCTGTAAAACACTTCTGTCCCATTCCTGGAGAAGGGTTAGGCCAGTACACAGACATGCGCTTGCCTCTCTACATCACCATAGGAATGGGAAGACCAATGAGTTGTGCCAGCCTAGGTTAGGATTGTACACTCACTCACTCACTTACAGTACTTATTTATTGGGATTATAGCAGGAAAAAATATTCAACACTGATTTAGAGGTTTGCTTTAATTTAGATTTAGAGCTCTGGTTTAAAGCCTCTTGGAGACTGAAATACTACTATAGAATGTGTAGCGTTGATTTTGCCTCCTTGGAAATTTTTTTATTTGGGTAGCACTTTGATACCAATTCCACCATGATGCAATTTCACCTAACCTTCAGTTAGGCTACATCATTGGTGTGCAAGGACACATTCCCATGGTTCAGTGACAAAGAAAGTGTGGTTACCAGGCATTCCCCCTGTGGTAGTTTTAGTGGGAAAATATTTCATTAGCAGCTCCAAAAAGAGCTCCGCTTTAGGGTGCTCAGTGTCCCAGGACTCCACTGTGAAGTTTTTTTTTTGTTTGTTTCTATGGACCAATACCACTTAAATGCCAGCTGAAAACTCCAGACCTGCTCAACTAATCCCAGACTATGTTCAGTTAGCAAATCTTGCTGATGCATCTAAAGGCAGTAGTATCAAGTTGCCAAGCTCAATATTTCATATCATGTTTTTCTGAATTCATAGAATCATAGAGTCGTAAGGGACCCAGTGGATCATCTAGTCTAACCCCCTGCCTGTAGCAGGAAATCTTTGTCCTGTGGGGACTCGGGTCTTGAACCCTTGCCTGCTGGTTAACAGGCATAGGCTGCAATCCAGAGCAAATTCAGCCTGCTCTGACCTAACTGCACTCTCCTAACTTTTCTGTATCCAGAGCAGAAAGTTATGCTGAAGCCAGAGAGTCAGGAAGCCTGGGCTGCCCTAACTGCTCCACAGCATGCTAAGTAATTGACACAAGGGGAAGACTTGCTCCTGAGGAGACACCCCTCAGATCACACTGAACAAGGAACAGCTGGGTGCCTGCAGTGGTGACATGACTCTGCACATCACCTGGTGCGGAAGTCTGTGCGTCATCCCTGGGATGCGCGCCCCCCCCACACCTGGACTGCACAGTCACCAAAGTTGGCGCCTGCACAGTTGTTTCTGAAGCCAACTGGCTTCAGAAAGAGTACTGCGCAGGCACCATCTCTGACACCTGCGCAGTACTTTTCTGAAGCCTTTTGGCTTCGGGGGGGACTGTGCAGGCGTCAGAGTTGGTGCCCGTGCAGTACTCTTTCTGAAGCCATTCGGCTGCCGCTCTGCCTCCTGAGTGAGGCCGAATGGCTGTGCAGAGGCGCGGACTTTCTCTGCTCTTAGGAAGTCTCCTCTGAAGCTGTTCGGCATGCTCAGTGTTTTTCTGCGCAGTGCACCTCAGATGGCCGTTCAGGCCAGCTCCTCAGACAAGTGTCAGCTTCTGGCTGATTCTCCACCTTGGAGCAGGCCTGAATGGGGGTGCTGACGCCCGGGGCCTGCCAAAGGACAGTCAAACTCCTCCAGCACATCACCCCATACGGAGCGCATCCCCAATGCAGCCCACACCAGCTGCACCAGTCTGGTGACGCCACTGGGTGCCTGCCTTATAAGGAGTCCCTGATGAGATGCCAGTACATTCTACAGTGAATACAAGGGGCTTCTTGGAGTGGCCTGCTGTATCCTGAGGTTTGTGGGCAGCCGTAGTTTGTTCCATATCCTGAGGTTGAGAGGAAGGGGTTGCAGCTAGGCTGGCCAAGAACTCAGATTTTTGGTCAGCACTGCCATTCTTACTCGGGCCTTATCATGGACCCCTATGGGTCTACTCATTACTATACCTGCTCCTGAGGTGGTATAACTCTGAGGGCTGGAAGAGGGCATTTCTGCCTTGGAAACAGGCTTTGGATACAGAGTAACTGCTCTGCCCTAGGCAATGCTAAACATGCCCTCAACTTGCCTCTCCTGAGCTGCTTAGGCTGCCCCAGTTAGGGCAGAACAGGTCCACCTCTCTTAGGGCACCCTATCTTGCCTTGCTCTGCCCTAAGCCTCCTTCAGAGTAACTGGGCTGGAGCATCTTGCAGTTGCTCCAACCTAGTGTTAGATAGGGCAACCTAAGGGCTCTTATGTGGACAGATTAGTTGCTCTGGATTGGGCTGTATGTCTATGCTGAGGCTGATAGAGACTAGAATGGCAACAGACATTCAAATGGAGATAATTACAGAGTTTTGAATTCCCACCTCCAAAGTGGGTGAATGGCTTCATGTGGGATGAAGTTCAGAGATGCAATTTTCTTGGCGATGGATGTGATCGCTTTTTGGAGAACTGCCTGTTCTAGGACAAGCTGGAGGAAAGGCTGCTGTTTGCAGCTTGGGCTTAAGTAATTTTCAGGAGCTAATTCCAGAAGGCTTCACAAATGACTCATTTAATATCAGAGAGCATAGACTAATCAGACCCAACATTTCAGAGAGAGGGAAGGAACTGTGAAGCAACATCATTAAACCGTAGGGCACAGGAGCTTTCAGAAAAGGTGGCAAGCCATATGGCCCCTGATGTCAAAGAAAAGTGCGAAGCTCCGAATATGCGTAGGAAGGCCATCAAAATACATAGAATTCTGGAACGACCAAAGGCTGTCATGTCCAAAACCATTGCTCCTTCCACCCACTAACCCTGCAATCTATTTTACACCAATCAAACCATAACAAGAGAATAAATGCCCTGTAGATAAAGTGCTGACACACACTATAGGAAAAGGAACAAATTTTAAAACAGACATTCCTGATGCCAAATATAGTTGTCAGATTCTGAGCCGGAAGAAGACTCATTCAAGGAGGGCTACTTAAATTGTAACAAATGCTTCTCTGTGGGAAACATATATCCATAAGAATTAGCACCATCCACTCATGTAGATTGTAATGTTACCAATCTCATGCAAGTGCATAGTGCTGCATGTAAATGTGCCGTACATTTGCTGAGAACAAGCATCCAGTTGTGACTCATTAGCCCTTTTCAGAAATCTTTATGATTGTATAATGAACATACAGCAGGTGTGGGCAGGCTCCCCATCGCCCAGCCACATGTACTCACAGTCATTTTACTGTTTGAAAAGACCTTCATTTAAAATGATTACAAACTTTTGCCTGCCAACTTGCCCACTTTTGCCAGCCAACTTACCCACTTTTGCCCACGGTAGTTTGGGGACAGCGGTAGGCTTTACCTTGGTGGTGCCAAGTAGCTTTAAAATGTTTTCTTTTTGTAAATTTGCCACCATCTCTGACCACAGGAATAGAAGTTAAATCCTCAGTTGTGAACTCTTTTCCAACAATGCCTAATTTTTGTTGGGATCATGGTATGGTGTGCACTGCAGTCCCACTCCTCAGCTGCTGTAGAACTTAAACATACATTATGTATTGAATATAACATGCACTTTGACCCTTAGTTCTAGCAGTATGGATATAATTGGATAGCATGGACCTTGTACGATCAATGGCAGGGGTGTCAAACTCAATCAGCATAAGGGGCCAAAAAAGCTAAAACACACTCTAAGTTGCATGCCAAATTGTTAATTAAGATTTAACATTTATTGAACAGTCTCAAATTGGCAATATTTCAAGCAGAAATATGAATTTGAATAAAGTCAAACAATCTTTTCCCTTAATAAACTAACCCTACATTCCAGAGTAACTATGGGAAGACGTAAGAGGCACATACTCTGGATTGTTCTATGCATTTCCACCTATTAGCACCTATGTGGTAACCCCCAAATCCAGAGTAACTACTGGAGCACGTAAGAGACTTTATGGGCACCCGTAGTTACTGCACCACCTAGTGAAAACCTATGGAAAATTCATTTTGGAATCCAGAGTAAGTTGTTCTTACACCAGAGCAAGGACTCCCCGTGGTTACTCTGGATTTTGCTCTATGTCAGTGTAAAAGGTCCTGTAGTTGCCTAAGGCTGCAATCCTGAAGACACTTTCCTGGGAGTAAGACCCATTGAACACAATGGGGCTTACTACTGAGTAGATATGGGTAGAATTGCAGCCCTAATAAAATACCTGTATTCACTCAAATCTAATGTACAATCAAATCCAATGTGCACCCCTATTTTAAAAGACTTGAAATTTTAAAAAATGCTTACTGGTGATTGTAATGTGCAGCGACAAAGCAGGTAGAAAGCTTAATTTTACTGCATACTACAATTAGTAATTTGATAAAAAAAAAATAAAATGACAGTGGGATTATGTTATGATTTTACCTAATTGCACTTCTTTATACAACAATTAGTTTATTACATTTTAAAATTGCAATATAGTAAACTGTTAAACTAAATACTGATCCATACTTATATTCAAAATACCTTCTTTACTCAAATCTAATGCAGCATCAAATCTAATGCACACCCCAACTTTGGAGACTAAATTTGGCTTTTAAAAAAGGTGAGTGTTAGATTTGAGTAAATATGGTATATATATTCAGCTTGTCGGCTTTGAGTTTGACATCTTAGACATATGGTGTCAGTGCCCCTAGTTTTTCTCATTCTTCTTTGCTTCCTTTCTTGCAGGTCTCCATTGTAGTGCCTTAGTGGACCTGATTGGGACATGTTGGCCTCGCAGTGCTGCAGGGCAGCTGGTGGCTCGACCCTGTCCTGAATATTTTGCTGGAGTGCGGTACAACACCACAAGTAAGTCAAGAGAAGGCTGGGGAACCTGGAGTAAAACGGATAGGGAAAAGTCTCCATGAGTTTCTCTGAACCAAGGGCCAAAGCTAATCAAAGGCTCATAGATCCAGAATGACTGGAAGATAGGAATGTGTGCCCTGTCAGGGCTTGAACTTGTGGTCAAATCCTATCAATCCTATCCAACATTCCAGCTTGTTGGAAGCATATTCTCCATTGGCTCAGCAACTTCAACACTGGAAAGTTGGATAGGATTGGGTCCCAAGTGAGGATTGGATCCCAACTGTGTATATGAAGCCTCATAAAATAAGGCTAATAGGGTTTGAACTTGTGATCCAATCCTATCCAACTTTCTAGCTTATTGGAAAAATATTCCCCATTGGCACAGCGACTGCAACACTGGGAAGTTGGATAGGATTGGGTTCCAAGTGAGTTCCCAAGTGAGGATTGGATCCCAGCAGTGTATATTAAGGCCTCATAAAGTAAGAGGAGTGTACATCATTAGGACTCGTGATTGACCAGCCTGGTGTAAATGCTGAGTGCAGCATTCTTGTTGCTGCCAAAGCAGCTGCTTCTGCCGACTCCTTTGCTGACTGCAAGTCAGGCTCCAGCAACTATCCTCTGTGAATCACACTCTCCCGCACTATCTCAGTCTGATGAATCAACCAAGCTGGTTTTACACTTTACATAATGGGAAAGTATATCCAGTATATCAGTATAAAACAACATATTCCTGTGGCACCTTAAAGATAAACATATTTATTATGGCATAAACTTTCATGGGTTAGGCCTTACTTTATAAAATGCTGAAAGTGGTCTCCTATGGTAGGTGTTTTTATATTTGGGGAGAGGGGTATACTCACACGCACAGGAGTCTGATGGATTCCCATTTCAGATAGCTAAATCCAGTGCTTTCCATAGTGATATATTCAAGCATAGACATATTTGTCTGTGCAGCTGTTACATGATCAATATTTCTATTAATTTCCTTTGATTCAAGTTATACAGGAGTCCTGCATCTAAACACATGTACTGGATGCTAGGTGCCTGACAAGAGAGGGAAAAGGCCAGGCTTTAAACCTGAATGTTAATGAGTTGATTATAAGAGACCATAGGCAAGGCAAGCCACATTTTTCTTCTGAACTGTTTAATCACTATCTCCCCTTTAACCGAAATTCAGCTCTCCAAAAGTGAACAGAGGCCTGTTTATGCTTTAAATATAAATGGAATTTCCACACCTCCAAAATATAGGTACACACAGAGAGAGACACTCATTCATGCATGCACACATATACACACCCCTGAATCCTTCAATGCTGGTTAAGGAAGATTTTGATCAAAAGTCAGCAAGTGATGCCCCTCCAATGTCCATGTGATTGGTAGAGGTTTACTTTTAGATGTGAAATAACCATTGAAGATTTCAGTTGATGGAGCTCAATGGAAGTGCGCTGTTGCATGACAGACACAGAGCATGTCAATTGTAAAGCTAATTTCTTTGGATTAGTTCGTTATAAGAAAGGGGTATATTCTCATGTACAGTCTCTTATCTTTCATTGAGATGGATCACCACAATTCTGGTCTCTTGAGTAGCTTTCTTTTTGTTCCCAACTTTAAATAAACACACTTTTCTATACCTTTCTTTCCCAGACAATGTGTACAGAGAATGCTTTGCCAATGGCAGCTGGGCAGCCCGTGTCAATTACACCCTTTGTCAAGAGATCCTTAATGAGGAGGTACAAGCGCTTGTAAATGTCAGATTTGCCTGTGTTTATTTATGTGAGGATTCTTAATAATCACAGCAATCCAGAATTAACCAAGAAAGGTGAAAATTGTCTAAGGCAATTGTCCAATTGTCCAGTTGTCTCTAGGCTCTACAACACAAATTGGAACCAGTGTAACACATTGTAATGGCTAATCTGAAAGGACTCTGGTAATTTTGTGTACTGTTGGAGATCCAGCCCCCCACATTTGTTTCATTTCTAAAGTTGAATGATCTAGAAGTTAGAATATCTATTCTTATTATATTGACTAACTGAATAGTTCTTATATATTTTGTTATATTTCTTATATATTGCCTTGGAAAATTATCCAAGGCAAGCAAGCAAGCAAGCAATCAATCAATCAGTCAGTCAGTCAGTCTCTCTCTCTCTCTCTCTCTCTTCCCCCCTTTCTCTCCCTCCCTACCCGCCCCCCCCTCTCTCTCTCTCACACACACACACACACACATTGATTAACTGAATATTGTACTGTTTTTATCATGACATTTTCTAATGAACTCTCAAGACAGTTCCCAAGTGGGACAAGGCAATCATTGAACTTGCCTTGGAAGGAGAACTTCCCAATGAATTATGCTTCATTGGTCAGGTATATTTGACTTCCATTCTAATTATGGTTGCCATAATTCTCTTCCACAAAATTGGGACAGGACCCTCTGTCACACTTTTCTGTATGTGAACACAATCCCCCCAAATTAGGACTGTCCCTGCTTTTTGGGGACATATGGCAACCCTAATTCTACTCCAAATTCTCCACTTCATCATGCCTCATTGTAGGGCCTATGGTCATCTTCTGAAGCTTCTAATTTGGACCCCTGCCGTCCTTTCCAAGTTTGGGGGTGGGGACATCAGAGAATCTGCCAGTGTCACCAAAACAGCAGCTTGTGGCTGGTGCAAAGCTTTGCTGCTTGTATGTGTCATGGAGGAGGCGAAACTAAGGTGTGCAAAGAATTCTCATTGTGTGGCCATTATCTGGAAAATCCCAGAAGGCTTTCACTTAATTAGAATTTAGCAAAGGTTCCTGGAAACATGATAAAGCCACAGCGGCAATTAAATTTGGTTGTCTCTGGGGGCAGGAAGAAGTGGGGAAGGGGTTGGGTAGAAGTCACAGGAGAGAACTGCGAGCTAATTAAATTAGCCAACTGCCCTGCTGGGAGACTCGCATCCAGTCTGTGAATTAGCAGTTAATGGGGAGAGATATAGCTGTTCCTTTACAAGACTACTGTATCTTAAACAGGAGAAGGCTGCAAATTATTTTTCTCATGTAGCTTTTGCTTTTACATCTCTGAGGATCCCTTTCTCCACTCAGCCCACCCCTTAGAATTACTGTGCAGCAAGTCCGCACTGCTGCACAGTCTGACCCTATTGGCTTTCTCTTTCTGTTATATATCACCCTCCTTTCAGTTCCAGCTGCCTCTTTTTGTAACACTCTGATCCGCGTCCCTTCCTCTAATCAAGGCACACAAAGCCATTTTTGAATCTCACTAGATTTAGGGGATCACCCAATGAGACCAATTGGCAGTGAATTCAGGACTGACGGAAAGAAGTCCTTCCCACAGAAGTGTAATTAACATGTGACATTCATGACCATAGGAGGTGGCAATGGCCTTTAGCTTAGCAAGTAGGGACTTCCAAGGGGAAGTGGCTCATTATAAAAGATTGTCTTTACAACCCTTTGCAAAGAGGGGAGAAATGGAGGGTGAGTATGATTGCATTTTTGAAGTGGCCTGCTGTTTAATATAAAGACATGGGAGAGACAATTTAGCAGAACCATGGAGGGAAGAGGGAAAAGTAATACATTCAAAAACTAGAGCAGATTTCAGTTGGATAGTGGTAAATGCTTTTCTCCTGGAGGGGACAATTAGTGGTATGGTATAAGCCACGGGCATTGTGGGTTTTTTAAAAATCTCTGGAGCATTGGGCATATTGAAAGTAATAGGGAATCCAAGCACAAACCTGGCTTTTTTCAAACATTTTCAGTGATATGAATGCTGAATACTGATCAGGGCACTATGCAATGTTCGTTATGAATTAGCAGCCATTAGAATTCCCTTCTGCTCCACACCAAGCAACTTACACCCCCCCCCCCATGCTCCTGCAAGATAACTCTTACCTTTATTATTTTTCTGAAATTGCGGAGAAAGACTAGTACTAATCATACCTTCCACTGGACTGCTTTTTTAAAGCACTGGAAAACAATGCTGTTTTTAAAAAACACTTCAAAAAAACGCACACATGTTGTCCTGGAGAGACTGGTGATCATTCTAGGACATGTGGTTTTTTTCTTTTAAAGTGGGGTTTTTTTTAAGTACACCAATGGGAGCAGTCCGTTCTGGGTGAATCAACACCAGTTTCCTGCCCAATAGATCAAACATTTCTGTTTAATGATGCACTTGACTTGCAGGGAACACATCTCCCATGTGTTACAATATGGCTATTGTAGATTTCGTGGTCTAAAAGATAACACCACTGCCTTTGGACCCTGCTGGCTAACATAACTTTTACCGTGTATAAAGAAGCCAACCAACTACCGTAGATTACCACCAAACCCATGTAATAATGTGGGATCTGAAAAATCAGTAAAATCTAAACTGTAGCAGGCTCCATTCATGATCTGTCCTGCTTCCTCTTTATCGCCTGGCGCCACCAGCTTTAGCCCTACCTAGTGGACCAGCGTTTTAAAAATATAATTTAGTTGCCAGCACCGACAGTTCTATGTTCTCCACTTCTACATCTCATCATTTGGAAAGGAGCGTTGTCTACCCCTTTCTTGGCCGCACAACACTTTTCTGTATCTTTCTTCTTTTTAGAAGAGAAGTAAACTGCACTACCATGTTGCTGTTGTCATCAACTACCTCGGGCAGTGTATCTCTCTGGGCGCCTTGCTGGCTGCTTTTGTCCTCTTTATGCGCCTAAGGTGAGCAAGACTGAGGCTGCAATCCTAAAGGCACTTTCCTGGGAGTATGACCCATTGAATACAGTGGAGCTTACTTTTGAGTAGACATAATTAGGATTGCACTCTAAAGCTCATGAGGTGGAAGTTCACAAGTTCATCACAACATGGATGTAGATTCATGTCTTGAGGGAGGGGGTGTGTGTACATTCTTCAGCATCTTACCTTGTCCTGAATAGTCTCTCTCATCCTTCAGGAGTATTCGGTGCCTGCGAAATATTATTCACTGGAACCTGATCACTGCCTTCATTTTACGGAATGCCACATGGTTTGTGGTGCAGCTTACCATGAATCCAGAAGTGCAGGAAAGCAATGGGGTAGGTTTAGCTGAGCATAGCCCCAATAGCAATTCTGATTATTGTAATTTGGCCTTCAAGGTAGCGTGGATATATTTATATTGTTATTGTTATTCTTAAGAATATTTTTATACCTCTTTTCACCAAGAGTAGTGCACAAAGTGGTTTACATAAGGCTCAATCCTAACCAATTTAGCCCGGTCTAACACACTTGGCATATTATCCCAAGATGGTGTGGAGATATCAACATATGTCTCCACATTTGCAGTGATATGAATGCTGAATATTGAACAGGGCACTTGCCTAACCCCCTTACCCCAGGAGCAGGGCAAAAGTGCCTTATGGCACTTTTGTGATACCCCCCAAATCAGCACAGGACTTATGATAGGGCTTATGCCAGCCTAACTGGAAGTTAGGATTGTAGCCATAGTAAACTGAGGGTTCACTTCTAACCAACTTTCCAGCACTGGCATTTGCTAAAGAATTTCCAATACTTTTTTCTTCTTTTCTTTTTGTATTTCTTTTTCTTGTTTTTTAATTCTAATTTTCAATGTTGTTTTTAATATCTAGATTTTGTTTTGCTCTGTTCTCTTTTTTCTTTTTTGTATTTTTCTGATAAAATCAATAAAAATATCTATTAAAAAGGAAAAATAAAAGTGTAGCTCACAAAGTGGTTTACATAGTATATTGAGGGTGCATTTCCAACCAACTATCCAGCACTGGCATACCTGTGCTAGTGGGACATATGTTGTGTCCTGCAGTTGGGGCAACCACAGAGACCTCCTCAAGGTAAGGCATAGAACCTTCTCTATCCACTGGTGCAGATAGGTTGGCAGTGGAGGCAGTTTCATTGAAAATGAGTGGGGATTGAAACAGAGTGGGGATTGGCCCACATCAGTGGCTGTTCAGGGCAGGATGGGGAAGATCTCAGCTGTGTGTGCTGAGAACCTATCATCCCTTTCCAGCCCCAGACCTGTCTCTTGCATCTCCTTGGACATTAGGACAGCTAAATACATTTTACATACCTTTCCTGATATGTTTGCCTTCCCGGAAACATACAGCAGGCACTCCATCAGTAACACTGTATGATTGACAGGGAATTGCAATGGGTCATAAGCCATGCAGAAATGGCAAAGCAGTCTTACTTCTATGAAACAGAAGCAGGCATTGTTGCAGACACATTTGTCTATATGGTTGGATGTTTCCTAACACTTCCTAATATTTCTCCTAACACTGCACTTGTTTCTCCTTTGTAGCCCTGGTGTCGTCTGGTCACAGCCGCTTACAATTACTTCCATGTCACTAACTTCTTCTGGATGTTTGGGGAGGGCTGTTACCTCCACACGGCCATTGTCCTCACTTATTCTACTGATAAACTGCGGAAATGGATGTTCATCTGCATTGGCTGGTGTGAGTACCAAGGACAAGCTGGGTTGGAATAGAATATCTGTGCAGAGTATGTAGCATGTGGTGGATCTTTCCCTTGGGATTGATTTTCACTATTTTCCTATTGACAAATAGGAGGGACTACATCCTGGATACATCCAGGATACATCCTGGACTACACACCCAGTGACATACATACAGAGTAGTTTGGTAGGCAGAGAAAGGTACAGACTCCTATTACAGCCTCATTAGCTGCTGTATAATCTACAGCTACTCAGAGGCAAGAGAAAGGAACTTTGTACATGCTCAAGGGTCTCCTCACTTCACAAATTCCGGGGTTTAGTTCTAGCATTGAAAGGAATTTTAACTGAGCAGGTACTCAGAAGCATTATTTCTCTGTCATGTCCATATATCCATTGTTAAGACCCAACGTGGTAAGGAAATTGTGGGACTAAACCAGGTGTCTCCAAACCTTGGCCCAGGGGTCAGATGTGGCCCGTGGCAAGCCTAAATGAGGTCCCCAGCAAGACCCCTCTATTTGGCCTTTGGGCAAGCCTTGTAATCCTCTCCACTACATTCTTATATATAAATTTATTCAAATTTGAAATATAAATTAGTTTTCTGGCCCCCAGCACAGTTTGGAGAGCCCTGGACTAAACCATGATTGAGGTTTGCTGACAATAGGTCCAGCATCTTTGTAATACACTCAAAGGCACTGACTCCTGCTGTGATATTGCATACAGGTTCTGGACCTAAACTGTAGTGACACCATAACTACAGTTGAAGTATAGTGACCCCTGCACTCTGCATATGTTCAAGGGCACTGTCATTTTCATTATAACATAATATATTATTGAACTGACCACAAAAAACAGATTCCAGGGACTGAACTCTGGAAACAACTTGGTGGCATTTCTGTTTATGAATAAAGTTTATAATTTAAAGATGAGTTGATCCCAAATGTCCTTTTCCCTTCCTTTTTCTATTCCCAGGTCCTCCAGTTGTTGGGTCATTCTTTCACCCATTGCAGCCACTGAGGCATCTCTTTGCTTTCATTCACAGGCATTCCTTTCCCCATCATCATTGCTTGGGCCATTGGGAAACTCTACTATGACAACGAAAAGTAAGTCAGTCCCACCATCCCACCCCCACTTCTGCTGCTATGGCAATAACTTCCAGATCAAGCTTTGGCAGCCTTCAGAGTGGGTGCTACAGAAGGATTTGAGGGTGGAGGGCGGGATGCTGGGCTGGCATCCAAGAAACATTAGTTGCTTAGCAAATAGGAGCAGGCTGGCATGGTAGGTAGAATGTGGGAGCAGTCCCGCAACAGATACTTGCTCATGCACTAAGGCTTGCCCCGTCCCTTGTGCATCTTTGTTGGCAAAACTTTCTGCACAAAATATGTGGAGGTTTGCATTTTAGGATTGCCTGCAACTCACAGGACTTATATAGAGGGGATTCAAGGTTTGGTTTGTGTTGGCAAGCTTCACATGAACCAGGAAAATACAGTTCAAGTATTTTGTTAGCCACAAAGCTCTATAAAGCAGTGGTTCTCAAAGTGGGGATGGGGACTTCATTTTGGAATGGGACACTCAAGCCACAATCCATATTTTCCTGGGAGTAAGTCTGTTTGAACACAATTGGACTTTGGAGTAAGTCTTATTGAACACAGTGACTCTTCTGAGTAGACATGGAGGAGCTGTGGCACCAGAAATGTCACTTACTGTTTGATGTAACTTCTGGCCATGACATTACTTCCAGGTTGATACTGTAATCAAATACTGCTGGAATGCGACACTGGAATCAAATATTGTAGATGGATGGACAGATAGATGAACGGACGGACGGCATTACTTCCATGTTGATCCTGGACTGATTATCACTCTCAGAAGAGGGTCCTGATCAAACACTGTTGTTCTAAAGTCAATTGGCAATCATGTGACTAGTGACTAAGCACCAGACAGAATCGGGCTCCTGTACAATGTTGTGCAGAACAGGGAATTTCAGCACACATGGCTCATTCTGATGGAGCAAAGCAAGCACCTGGCAAAACATCTCCTTTTAAAATGTACAGGAGGTCTATCATACAGGACACTTTAATTTCTACTTCTCAGCACACCCTACCTACGAGGAGCTAAGAACTCCTTGTAAAGTATTCTGTACACACAGGCGCACACAAACATACACACACAAATTATTGTGTCCTTATGAGGGGAATGTCTTGAGCTGTGTCTGAATGTCCATGATTGGATGGGACAAGTGTGAAATTTATGTCCTGGCAGGAATCAGCAGAGTGACCAGGTGCAAAGGAGGACAGTCAGACTCCTATACCTTCAAGATAGGAAATATTCAGCAGACACTGCTTACCTTGCAAGAAGGAAGGAAACGAAGATAAAAGCCACACTGAGAAACTCGGGAGCCACATTTATAGGAGAAATCACATTTTCTAAATCTTTATAGTAATTCTATGAAGTAAGTAAGGCTGAGAATGGCTACCCAAGCGTTGGCAGAGCACAGCAGTAGAGCTTTTGCCTTGCAAGCAAAAGATCTCACATTCATCTGACATTTCTAATTAAACAGATCTTAAGTGGCTAGGAGGGGGGAAAATCCTGCCTTTGGTAATGGAAGACTTCCACCAATTGAAAAAGGCTACAATAATGGTTGGACTCTGTTTCCTATGTAAATATTGGAGTACAGAAAGTGCCTGTCCTATTTAGCTGTTCAAGTTGCTGCCTGGTGTAAGTAAGTTCCTCTATCCTTTTCCTTAATTTGCATTTTTAGCATTTGTTGGATCCTACTAAATTCAGGATATAAAATAGTTAAAGATACAATGAACAGAACAGGTTTGGCTGCTCACCTGCCGAAAGTTGAAATGTTGCAGGTAAAATATGAATCTGACATCTTTTAGAGCAGTGGTTCCACAGTCTCCCCACCCAAAGTGATGTTCTGGCTAAAAGTGATATCACTGTGATGCCAGAGTTCCTCCATGTCTGCTTAGAAGTACGTCCCATTGTGTTCAGTGACACTTAGGCTGCAATCCTAATCTCCACTTAGGCGAGCTTAAGTCCAGAGTTGACATGTGGGTGTCACAAAAGTGCCGTAAGGCAATTCTGCCCCACTTGTGGGGAGTGAGGCTACTGCACAAGCATATGCCAACCTCCCTCCACCTTCATGGAAAGATATGCCATGTGAGATAGGCCAGCCTAAATTTGTTAGGATGTGAAGCATGTGTTGAATGAATGAGTCCTGGGTATAACTGAAAGGTGTTGGATGAGCAGAACCATCAGAAAATGAACCATCAGAAAGTGAGGGATGCTTGTAGTTTTTTCCCCATGATATGGGCCCCTTGGAGGCCTGGACCACAGGGATTTTGCCCCCTTCCTATTCTTTCAATTCCTCAGGCTTGGGTCCAATCCATTTCCTTCCAAATGGCAAGAGAAAGAGATCCCATCACAGCCCTCCAACTTCTTGTCTCGTTTGGCTTTTAGAAGAGGATTGAGCTGAGTGTGCAAATGCAGTGTGGGGTCGTTTATGTGCACTGTGGGGCAGGGTTTATGAAAGAGGTAGGTGGGAGGCCCCATCCAGCTCAACCAGACTGGAACTTAATGAAAGAGCCTAAGGTGGCTTCCTTCTGATCCTTGATCCTGCTTTCCCAGGGACTTGATAATGGAGGGCTTAGCAGCCCTCTGACAAGTTCATTCCATAGTCATTAATTCTACAGGCAAACAGGATCAATTTCGGTCAGCTGCGCTCACCTTGTCAGCAGTGGTTTTTCACTGCCATGCAACGTCCTAGCTTTGGTAACGGCTGAAATCATACCATACTCCTGTTTTGGGTTATAAGACACTTCAAAATGATCTTTTTTGAGTTAAACAGTTCTATTTCCTTTCCTACCTTTCACACCACTTCATTTTCAGAGGCAGAACTGAGTGATGTTAGGGGTCAAGCCTGCCAAGAGATCTTGTGTTTCAACCTGGAAGACCTTCCTCCTGATTCTACAAATGCTGGTGCTTACGGTCAGCAGAGGTCACTCTGCAGATGATCAGAGATGCTCTCTTTAATTGTTACATGTCTGAGAGCTGTGTTCCAGGATCAGAAATGAATCTGAAAGTGGGACTCTGACTTAGCTTCCACCATGGATAAAGGCAAGTCCTCACCATACTTTTCTTTGCACTTTGATCTGCAGGTGCTGGTTTGGAAAACGTGCAGGAATTTACACCGACTACATCTACCAAGGTCCCATGATATTGGTTCTGTTGGTAAGAATGGGAACCCGGGTGCAATTACATGCTGCTCTCAGCCGCATCTTTTGTCTCCTCCAAGATGTGCCCCAGAGTGGAAATTCACCGCTTTGGGTTGCATCTTTCTTCTCCTTGGAGGAGAGGAAGGGGCAACCTAGAGAGATGCTGAATCATGCCAGGAGTAGGAGTAGAATTGTGATGATTCTACCCAGCACAATTATTTCTGGGTCAGGAGCAGGAGGGTGGTAAACAAAGTGGTGGTCCCAGGCACGAGCCCATAAGTGTGATTGCTATGCAAAACAATACCCATATTTGTATTAATACCTAACATTCCTCCACTTTTCTTCTCCTCCCACTCTGTTCTTGCTCTCTGGGTGTACTTCTGTCTCTCTCTTATGCACATGCCACCCTGTATCAGTTGAATACAGCACAATTCACACATGCCCTCATTCCCAAGCAAGTCTGTTAATATCATTCTTAGAAGAAAATAATAGCAGCTGCCTTATTACTTAGACATTATCTATCCTGCAGCCTTGGCCAATGCAGAGACCTGGGGAGAAAGTGGGAGGTGATTGCATCATTAGAAGCTGTACTGAGCAGAATAAAATAAGGCTGCCATTCCTATCCTCTGTGAAGCTTTGTTGTCACATATTTGAATCCCGATACCAAAGTGTGCTTAGAATTAGTATTTATACAACTGACAGAGCTTCAAGGGGAAATAAGGGGCAAAGGATCTTAATACACTTCCTATATGAGCATTGAAATCATTGCAGCCCATACCTAAATATACCTAGATATGATTTTAGTCCAAGACAGACTTGACTCTATTGTTCTAAAATGTCTCCCCCCCCAAAAAAAAAAAAGATTAGGGGCACCATCCTGAGCATCCGTTGGCTGGCACAAGTCCCTTGTGCAGTCTGAAGAGTGTTGTGAAAGTGCTATAAAGCACTTTTGCACTATTTTGCAGGAAGATCCAGCCAGCACACGTCCATGCACCAGCTTCCCTATGCTACCACAGGCCTGGCAAGGGGTGGATTTATGCTGGCCAAGTTCGGCCAGCACAGGGGACTGGGTGGACATGGGGAAGGACACCAGAGGGAGGTGTTCTTGGATAAGAGAAAGGTGGGCAGCAGAAATTCCCAGGGGTAGGTAGGTGGGGAGAAGGAGGTTATGCCGGTTATATCAGAGCCTATACCCAGACAGCCTGGGCCAACCAGCTTGGATTTGTACCTCCAGTTGAGGTGGCATGGGTCTTAGGAGCCCCACTGGGGCTGCAGTGATTCTCCCCAGAATAAGAGGTTTCCCCTTACCCCAGACTGGTACAGGAAAAGCCCAAAACTTGCACTTGATGCAGTGCAGGCACACCAGCCAGCCTGTTTTAGGACAAATTAGGATTGCGCTTAAAACTAGTTCCTTGTCATCCCTGCAGGGTCCTGCATTCCACTGTCCTGCATACCCTCATCTTCCATTCTGCTTTAGTATGGGAAAGGCCACCTTTACTTGGTGGTAGAAGGTTCGCTTTAATGAACAACAGACCAGTGTGTTCGACACTTCTGAATGGCATTACTTCAAAACTGAAAAGGACCATTTCATCCATTTCCATGTGTCTTGTGATGCCTATTGGACTACCAAAATATAATTTTAGTTGGAAATTTGTCATTGAAGAGTGCATGGACACTTTAGGAGTGGTCACAACAGATACTTCATTGGTGGTGTGAACCAATGCTTTGCTTTACAAATGGGGCGGAAACCTACTTAACAATGCTAGAGCAGTGAGTTGCTTCCTACGTCAATCACTCCTCAGTCTTGCCCTTCCTCTCACGGATCAGGCATGTAACTGTCCAATTAAAAACAAATGAATATGCATTCTCCCCACCAATATAATAAAAATTCAAGAATATTTTGAAAACCAGATTCAGTATTGCTTTAGGGACTGGGAAATAATTGATGGTGTGTTCATGATGTCAAAGGCATTAGCCAATAGGTGTCCATCACAACCTGCTCTGAATAAAACAGAAAACGGAATCACATTTACTTCTTTCCTGTGGCTTCTCCTCAGGACTTGTTTTGAGATAGCAATAACACTGACCAGCCGCCTCCACCACTTTTAAAATATTATGTCTTTGCACATAGCCACATAAGCCATAACAAGAGGTTTAAACGAATTCAGAACATCACAAGAAATTGGCCTAATGTCATTTGGTTTTAACAGCACATCAATCCAACACAGTAGCTTTAACAAACTCTGCTGTAATAAGAAATTTAGTTCTTTTGTCTTCAGGCTGGTCAGAAGCTTTGACTTGAAAAAAAGTTCTCATAGACAGCCTTTTCTCATTGCAGTGTATCCATAATACCAGAGACATCACTAGGGTTTGTGTCATCTGGTGTAAGAGCTCATTACATCACCACCATGTTTTCCTGTACCAGATCATACAAAATAAATTCAAATATCATACACACAAACTAAATGCAGTTGTAACACTATGGCTTGTGTCTCTCTCTTTCTCTTTCTCTCTCTCTCTTTCACACACACACATACACACAAGAACCCATTAACATTATTTTAATATATATGGGTCATGCAAAAAATCAGTAACCAAGAATAACAACAACAACAACGGACAACTTGATGACACACAACTGAATATATATATAGGCATCCATCAGTCTTGAAAGACTATGGTATTGTGCTCGACGCTGTGTGCCTGGGTAGATTGATATGGAGGAAAGGATGTTACCCAAAGCGCAAATCCCCCGTCAGAGCAGAGCCAACACGATTGGTTCCAGCTGCGTCGCAGAGCTGGGCTAAGGACAGGAGCTCACCCTGTCTTGTAGGGACTGACTCGGGTCTTGAACCCTGGCCTGCTGGTTAACAGGCACAGTGTCTTAACCACTTGTGCCACTCACAGCCCTACAACTGAATAAGTGTTCTACAATTAGCTCTGATCAAAGGAAATGAATGCTGACTCATAAAACATCTGACCAGATGAGCTGCATCCTCAAGTTCTTAAGGAACTTGCAGGTGTCCTTGCAGATCTTCTGTCGATCATCTCTAAGAAATCCCTGAGGAGTGGGGAAGTGCCACTGGACTGGAAGAGGGCAAATGTAGTCCCAATCTTTAAGAAGGGGAAAAATGAAGACCCGGGAAATTATAGACCAGTCAGTTTGACTTCAGTCCCGGGGAAGATATTAGAACAAATCATAAAACACACAATTTGTGCACATCTAGACAAGTACTTGGTGATCAAAACAACCCAGCATGGATTTACAAAGAATAAATCTTGCCAGACAAATCTGATCTCCTTTTTTGATCGGGTTACGAGCTTACTGGACAGTGGCAATGCTGTGGATGTCATTTATCTTGACTTCAGCAAAGCATCTGACAAGGTCCCACATGACATCTTAATTGGGAAATTGGAAAAATATGGGCTAGACGAGGCAATTGTTAGGTGGATCTGCAACTGGCTCAACGACCGCACAAAAAGGGTTTTAGTAAATGGTTCTGTGTCAACCTGGAGGTACCCCAGGGGTACCCCAAGTGGGGTACCCCAAGGCTCTGTCTTGGGCCCGATTCTCTTTAACATTTTCATTAATGATTTGGAGGAAGGGATACGGGAGAGCCTGATCAAATTTGCGGATGACACCAAACTGGGAGGAGTAGCAAACACAATAGAAAACAGGAGAAACCTCCAAGAGGATCTGGATAAACTAGAATCCTGGGCTGTAAAAAATAGAATGAATTTCAACAGGGAGAAGTGCAAGGAAATAAAAACCAAAAATACAGGTATAAAATGGGGGATACGTGGCTTGGCAGCACAACATGTGAGTGGGATCTTGGAGTCGCCGTGGATAACAAGCTGAACATGAGTCAGCAGTGTGATGTGTCTGCAAAGAAGGCAAGTGCCATTTTAGGCTGCATTAAGAGGACTGTAGCTTCCAAGTCGCAAGAAGTTCTAGTTCCTCTTTATTCAGCATTGGTCAGACCTCACCTTGAGTACTGTGTTCAGTTCTGGACACCTCACTTTAAGAAAGACGCAGCCAAGCTGGAGCAAGTCCAGAGGAGAGCAACAAGAATGATCAGTGGGATGGAAGGGAAGCCCTACGAGGAAAGGTTGGGGGAACTTGGGATGTTCAGCCTGGAGAAGAGGAGGCTGAGGGGAGACATGATTGCCCTCTTCAGATACCTGAAGGGCTGTCATAGGGAGGAAGGGGCTCATTTGTTCATAGCTGCTTCTGAAAGCAGAACTAGAACCAATGGGTACAAACTGCAAGAAAGGAGATTCCGGTTGGATATCAAAAAAAAAATTCCTGACGGTTCGGGCGGTTTGGCAGTGGAACAGATTGCCAAGGGACTCTCCCTCACTGGAGATCTTCAAGCAGAGGCTCGATGAGCACCTGTCGGGGATGCTCTAGGGGGATTTCCTGCTGCAGGCAGGGGGTTGGACTAGATGACCTACTAGGTCCCTTCCAACTCTGTGATTCTATGATTAACACCTTATTGGTTCCCCCCTGTGCCATAACAATAGCTCATTGGCTCTTGGATCAGTCTCATTAGTCAGTTTTGAGTAATGAATATCCACTTTTTGTTAAGGCAGTTGTGTTTTCCTTTTCTGATTATTCGGCTATAACTTTGATAGAACATAGATCTTCCTACACAGTTTGTTTCATTGCATTCTGCATGGAATCACAGATCAAATGATATGTAATATTATGGTATTATTCAAAAATTCCAAGGTTTTCACAGTTTTGGTCACGTAATGACTTTTAAGTTCCTCTATCCTTTTTCTTAATTTGCATTTTAGTGTTTGTTCGATCCTACTAAGTTCAGGACATAAAATAATTAAAGATACAATGAACAGAAGTATTTGAAACTTCTAATTGTCTTCTATACGCAATCTCAAACGTAATTTCAGCTTTCTAAAATGTTTTGTGTAAATAGTAAATAGTCTGGACTTCCTTTCTTCAAATAAAGGGGTCTGGAGTATTTCAGGGGAGGCACAGAAATGAACTGAGAGGTTTTATTTTGCACAGGGTG
Source organism: Cryptoblepharus egeriae (assembly GCA_030015325.1). Lineage (NCBI taxonomy): Eukaryota > Metazoa > Chordata > Lepidosauria > Squamata > Scincidae > Cryptoblepharus > Cryptoblepharus egeriae. The sequence goes on from JAREYC010000004.1 coordinate 75,642,034, forward strand.
ACTACATGTCTGTTTTTTCTTATAGCTACCTTCTTGTAGCATTCTTTAATAAATTATACATAATAAATTATATGTAATATTTTTTAAATTTAATAAGAAGTTACAGTATTTAGAGCACACTCCTAACCATGTCTACTCAAAAGTAAGCCCCATTGTGTTCAGTGGGTCTTACTCCCAGGAAAATGTGTTTAGGATTGCAGCTATAGACTTGTAATTAACCACATGGAAATAAATGAATGAATGAATGAATGAATGAATGAATGAATGAATGAATAAATAAATAAATAAATAAATAAATAAATTTGATGGTTTTTTAGCTTTTATTTTGTAATGTCCTGCATTTTGCTTAGGTGTTCAACATTTTGGGGGGGATGTCCTTTTTTCACTTATGACATGTGGTTACCCTGATTTTGCACTATGGGTGCAATCCAGAGTAACTACAGGGAGTCCTTGCTCTGGTGTAAGAACAATTAACTCTGGATTGCAATATGAATTTCCCATAGATTTTCACTAGGTGGTGCAGTAGCTACGGGTGCACGTAATGTCTCTTATGTACTCCTGTAGTTACTCTGGATTGTAGGGTATGTCTTGGGTATAAATGTCACAAAAACTTCCCATATTTCTGCTCCCGGTAGCAGTGATCTTTCTAGTTTAACCCTAAAGATTATTAAAGCTGGCAGGATTACATTTGAGATAAATGTTCTGTGTCAAGTGACAACATAAGTCTTATTTCCCAATAAATGAGAGAACAGCTCCTCTTAGTGGCAGGGAAAACACAGCAGCAGAATGAAGCGGCTCTCTTTCCAAACGCAAACCTTTGCTAGAAAAATTGCATTGCCGTAGCACCTTAAGAATATATTTTTAATTGTTATAAAACAAGAGTGTATTTTCCATACATATCCATACATATACCATATGTATGTACCATACATACATACATATGTACCATACATATCCAAGACTCTCAGGTATCAGAAATTGGTCAGAATTTCAAAATTTAAGATACTTTATCTAAATATAAAATTCTTCCAATTATTCTAAACCCTTATATTTAATACTCAAAGCAGAAGATGACATCCAGCAATAAACTAGTAAATGCATTTAGGTTGCACCCAGATGGCAGATGTTTGTAGATGAGCTGTACAGATGGTAGATGTTTGTAGATCAGGACAATAGGAAATTCCTCCGGGAAAAGCTGATGGATACCTCCTTTTCATGTCATAAGTAGGTACTCGGCAGTCAAAGCCAAATCTGTATTTATTCTTTGTAGGTTTCTCTCAGTCATGTGGAAAAAGCAGAACATGAAATTCTTGTATGATCTGTCGTCTGTAGGATGTGATACACTGAAAAAGGAGCACATTCTGATCATTTGCATGTTCAGTGAGACATAGGTTAGAGGTGCTTGTTTCAGTTGACTAAGGTAGAATTATAATTAACAACTTACACAGTGGGCTTCCATCTGAGTATATTTAGCAATATTTTGAAATACCTTCTTCTAGCCATAGATCAACAGGCTTCAGGATGCACTAGCTGTTGGAACACTTAAGGCCTATATCTTAAAGTGAAATTAAGCCCCTTGCTCCGGAGTAGTTAGGATGACTTTTCATAAGATAAAACTTGAGGATGACGTAACTGCGTGGACCCGTAACTGCTATGGATTTTACCCATAGTGATAAAATAAGGGCCTGGATCTTAAAGTTCATAACTTCTCCACCTAGTCCCCTTCTTTCATCAACAGCCATGTGAGGTAAATTTGAACTGAGTGACTGGCTCCAGGATTGCCCAGTGAGCATTACGGCTGAGCACAGATTTGAACCTGGACCCCCAGGTTCAGGCTACAATCCAGAGTACGTTACAGTGCCACCTATGGGAAATACGTAGGGACATATCTGTTCAGCTTGCCAGGGAAATACTAAGAATACAAGTGTATAGTTGATAGCACATCACAAATCATAGTGTTGACATGTTAAGGAATACTGGGTAGCTACAAGTTTATAAGCAAAATCTGGAATATTCTTCCTAATACATTTGAATGGCTCCGACCTGTATAAAGCATGATATGCACAATATACGTGTTAATCACTGGTCCGGTCATGCCATAGGTTAATCTACTTTCTGTGTCTGTTCCAGATCAACTTTATCTTTTTATTCAATATTGTCAGAATCTTGATGACAAAGCTTCGGGCCTCAACCACCTCGGAGACAATACAATACAGGTATCAGCTTGTAATCTGGGATGGGGTGGTTCATCCCCTAAAATACAATTCCAATTCCAGTCACCCATTAAGCAGCCTTTCATGCCTTTCTTTGGCATTTATTGTTTTGTACTAATGCATCTCTTCCATCACAGAAAGTGTTGTTCACCCTGTGGTCTTTAAGGAATGGGGTCCCCGTTGGAAAAAAATAGGTCCAACTACAAGTCAGTACCAACACCTGATCTGAATAACAGGACTGGGCTCTGCCATATATATATACCATACAATACAAATGTGAAATGCATTAGAACTAGTTTCAACTAATAAAGACTTTTAGAAGTTCCTGGTCCAACTAATGTAAACACAAAGGTCTGGAGCATCTTCAAAGGTCTTGAATCTTCAAAGATGCTCCAGACCTTTGTCTTCTGTCAGGTTATCTTCCAAGATGCTTGGGAATTTCTGGTTTTTACTTGTTGGGACTTGCTGTATAGGGACAGATTCAAAGTTCTGATAGTAACATATTTTTTTAAAAAGTTTCTCCAGATATATATGGGATGCACTACTGAGTAACTGCAAGCAGTGTTCACACATGTGGAACAAGAAGGACAGATTTGCAGATGGGTTTCTCTCAAAGATAGGCGGTTGGGTGACCACGAGAAGATGAGTACAGTAAAGGAAGGATAATTGCAACATTTCTAAACTGAGAAAGCCAGACCTAAACCTCATGAACAAGACCATTTTTTTTCTCCCTACATTAATAATTCCAAACTGGGGTGGGTGTGGGCTGTAATTGGTGATAAAGCATTTAAACATTGTAATGCAGGTTGAAGTGGCACAGTTCTTTCTGTTATCCTTTGGAATCTACCATCTCATTCCTACCTTTGTTGCATGTTTAGATCCAGTCTGAGACCTTGCCAAGGGGTCATAGAGGTGATAGTCTGAAAAAGTTCATCCATACAGTTGTTTGTTGCTGAAAGCTATTGGGTTGGACTGGTTGATGACACCTTTGCCTTTTCTTCCAGAAAAGCTGTGAAGGCCACTCTTGTGCTGCTTCCTTTACTAGGCATTACTTACATGTTGTTTTTTGTCAACCCTGGTGAAGATGAAATATCCCAAATAGTCTTCATCTACTTCAACTCTCTGTTGGAATCCTTCCAGGTACTGTATAAAAAGACACAACATAGAAACCTGAGCTCTGATAATATGGGGCAGACTGAAAGTTTCCTCATGCAGAATTCTCTAATTCTGTGGTTCTCAAACTTTTCAGTGGTCCTAGATCAGTGGTATTCAGACATCTCAGCCTGGGAACCCCTTTCAAACTTATAAATCTATCTGGGACCCTCTGTCAAACTTACTAGGATGCTCCGCATGTCTTCCTGGAAGTAAGTCCCATTCTGTTAAATGAGACTTACTCCCAGGTAAGCCCAGTACCACATTCCAAGATGTTGGATCGCAGAGTCTCGCAATCTCCCTGACTCGAGGTGGCAACCCCCCAAGGAGATACCAACGCTCACTTTCAGTACCACTTGTCCTAGAGGCTTCTGTCTGATTTATTAATGCCGAGGACTCCGGTTACAATGGCAATTGGGCAACAGTATTTTCCCTTAAAGTAACAGCTTGATTCTTGATGTTTGACTCTTGATAGACATACCCAAATCTGCCTTATCAATTTTGCAACCCACCTAAAGGACCACAGGGTGAGAACTGTTGCAAGTCTAATTTAAAATTGCTTGTGTTAATTGAATTTACAGTCCCTTTATTTGAAACAGAATAATAACTTCTGGTGCAAATGACTATGCATCTTCCCTTCACTCTTATTTTCCATTCCTTCCCCACTTCCCAAGAGCCCTCTGTTTTTCCCAACTAACTGATAGCCTGTGAGCAACTGTTCCTAGTCATACCCTGCACAGGAATCTGTTTTCAACGTGAGCATGGAGATGTGCAAAATAAGAGTGTGCTGCTGAGCATGGTTAGGATGAATCATGATTCATATGGTACAATCCAGAGTAACTACAGGACCTTTTACACCGGTAGTTACGGTGCCACCTATAGGAAATGCATAGAGCAATCCAGAATAAGTGCCTCTTACGTCTTCCTGTGGTTACTCTGGATTGTGGTGATAGAATCATAGAATCCTAGAATTGGAAGGGATCCAGTAGGTCATATAGTCCAACTTCCTGCCTGTAGCAGGAAATTCTCCTAGAGCATCTCCGACAGGTGCTCGTCGAGCCTCTGCATCTTGTTCCCTACCATGTTCCCTACTCAGCCCATATCCTATATCTTGGATTATGAATTCAGGCTTACAGGTCAAAGACTCGAGCCTCTGCACTTAAATTAGCTATCAGATATGCTACATAGGAAATGCAGGCAGAAGGCTGTGACTTTCCTCTTATCTAACATGTGACAGACTCGGGATTTCTCTTTCTTCTCCAATCAGGGCTTTTTTGTCTCTGTCTTCTACTGTTTCCTGAACAGTGAGGTAAGCCAGTGCTGGGTATGAGAGGAAGACAGTGGTAGGTCCTACTAGCTGGCATGCTGCACAACGGCATTCATTGTGTGGCCTTTCAAAAAACAGACAACCAAATCAGGGAGTGGGGGGCAATTATTATGGGCCGAGATCAATTTCCTTTGGAGGGGAAGAAAGCTTAGAGCAACAGAAGGATGCTAAAATGTGAACTTTGGCATGCCAACAAGTCTTCGAATTTTGCTCTGTTAAAATATTCCTCAGAACAAAAATTTTAAAATGCCAATTTGATTTTCAAATTTCAAAAATTCATCCCAATATCGAAATGTGTTAGCAATTTGGGTGCAATCCTAACCAACTTAGGCCAGCCTAACTCCCCTGGCCTATCGTCCTGTGGTGGTGTAGGGAGGTTGGCGTAAGCCTGTGCAGTGGTATAAACCCAGCAGGGGTAGAGCAGAAGTGCCTTACAGCACTTCTGTGACTTCCCCAGGTCAGCACAGGACTTATGACCTGGCCTAAGCGCAGGTCAGGATTGCAGCTTAAGGTAACAGAAGAGTTTCAGCATTAAACCAAACTTCAATGCCTATAAATCATTGGAAGAGACATTGTACACCATATCTGGCCTAAGAGCCAAGTTGACTGTGCTCCTCTCTTATATGGCACTGTCCTCGAGATTATCCTTATAGGCTTGTGTCGCCTCAGAATGCTGTGGGGAACTTGTGCTTGCAACTGTGCCCTCCTATCAAAGCATGCCTGCATGTGAAAATCTAACACCACAGCTGTGTTCTCTTTTTGCTATGCAATTCCCTTGTGGCTCATTTTCAAATTTCATTTTGCTTTTTCCTCTTTTGCATTATGATGTCCACTTGTGTATATGTCAGTAGAAACATTACAAGGATTTTTTGAAGGGAAAAGACACCTCAAAGTGACATCTATTTTTGGTGATTTCACTGGTGGTATTTATTTCAGATTACTTCACCCAGAGTAAAAAAAAGTATGCTATGTGTTTGATTGTTGTATGCTTGCTAAAGACTCCTGTGGCTTTCATCAGTGTACCTGCTGAAAATCTTTTTTATCACTACAACACCTCCTGCTACTATAACCAAAGAAGCCTTATGAAGTGGGAGGCTTCCTTTGGCACTGGAGGATGTGGATCTGTAGAATAAGGGACCTGTAGATCTGTCCCTTATTCTGGTAGTGACTAAAAGCCAGAGGAGCCTTATTCTCCTTCAAATCTGGCTCTCAATCCTGAGAAGCAATTGATTGCAGTATAGTTGGCTACCCTTTTAATGCCCTCTGGTGCATTTCTCCAGGTGCGCTCTGCAGTACGGAAGAGGTGGCATCGATGGCAGGACAAACACTCCATTCGGGCCCGAGTGGCGAGGGCCATGTCTATTCCCACTTCACCAACACGTGTCAGCTTCCACAGCATCAAACAGTCAACAGCCCTCTAAAGCAACACCAGATCACGGGCCTGATGCTTCGGTACAGCTGCGGGGGACAAGGCACAGGTTGCTGACTGCAAAGTGAGGAACTCCGTTCCCAACAGCTATGCCTCGGAAAAGCCCCCAGAGATACTTGGCTACTTTTTATGGGCCTCTTTGGTGCAAAGCCACATGTACTGGAAGTGTTTTCCTCGGCTAGAATTGTGAGTCTTGGCAGGATCCATTGGCTCTGTAGTTCAAGGCCTAGAAGAACTACTTTTCAGACTTCCCATAGAAAGTCTGGGGTGCGCCATTGTCTCATCCTGTGCCAATTTGGAGGTCTTTGCTCAAATTCAAGAGAGGGGCGTCAAATCACAAGTGATGTGGAAAGAACAAAGGTCAGATAATTCACCTTGAAAAGTTCAAGCCCCATCCCTCTGTTTTAATCATGCCGCTGGAATCGGTAGGCACCAATCAAGTTTAAGCCAAACTAAAGGAATACTTGTAGCAGCAAGGAGGACCTTGGGAACTCCCTACCACTAGGCACTGAGCTGCCCATTTAGTATACCGTAACTTTTATAAAAAGGATTTCATGAATTCATAAAAGTATTTATCACTCATAACAGCCAAAAGCACAAACTTCATATTCAAGTCCTCTAACTCCCTGATGCTGGGGATTTTTAAAAAGTGGATATTACTATCATGTCCTGCTTGTGAACATCCTCAGGACATCTTTGATCACTGCTGGTAAGTAGAATGTCGAGCTAAATCCAGCAGTGTCATTCTGATGTTCTTCCTCATTCATTTTATCAGCAATTTCCAAACAGGAGACCAGACCTTGGGGGTTCTTGACCTTAAGGCAATTAAGAGCACAATCCTAACCATGTCTACTCAAAAGTAAACCCGATTGTGTTCAATGGGTCTTACTCCCAGGAAAGTGTCTTTAGGATTGCAGCCTAAACCCAGCAGTTCACTCAATAGCTGTGTGGGTCTGCTTCTGTGGCAAATAAACTCTTACTGTCATGTTCCTGCTCCCACAAAACCCCCTTAAACCTGAAAGTGGAGTGGGATATTAATGCATTTGTTTTGGTATCTCTTAATAAAGAAAAACACTATCCTAATTCTTCTTGCACCTTTATGTTTTACAAGTATTTATGAAAATAGATCTAGTTTAAGTCATTCTCCACCCAGGGGACTATAGATAGCACTGGTGTATGTCATAGCATCATTCAGCTCAAGAAACTAGAACTGCACACAAAGGCCAACATCTCTCTTTTTTTTAAAGCAAGCTTTTAGACCCTATGGCTGTAAAAATAGACTAGAAAGTATGTGGACAATGCCTAATGAAACTTTAGATTCCATTGAGCAAGGAATTGAGCCAGATTCCTGTGGTCAGATAAAAGTGCTTCATTGACCTTCCCCAATTGTATACATAAAAATTTTGTGTAGTTAATAAAGGGCACAGAAACTCGGCTTGATGCAAGAATCTTATGCTGAACACAGCATATCCTTTTGGGCCAAAATTCCTGTCCATGAACCTATTTTTGACATACACATCTTGAACATCTAACATGTGTTCACTATCTTGGCTTGATGGCAAACGGGCAGTGATGAACCACCTCCAGATTCCAGACTGGTAAGAAAATTCCTCAAGATGGGAGCTTTTCTAGCTAGATTGCCATGATACCTAATGTCTCCCCATCACAAGTTTCAAATTTTCATTTGAAAGTCTGTATAAATTACAAGCAAAAACATGGCCCACAGTAGACCTCTAAACGGATTCTTTTCCCTTCCAGCCTGGGACTGCAAATAAAGATGAGTTGCTTGGTAGGACCCAAAGGCTGCAATCCTAAGCATGTCTACTCAGAAACAACCCCCACTGTGCTCAGTGGGTCTTACTCCCAGGAAAGTATATTTAGGATTGCAGCCGAATTGTGTCAGCCTGGAATATTTTAATCATTTGTTATGCCACAGTGGCTAGTATCATCAGACTGAAATCAAAACTCCTTGTGGTTCTTATCATCCAACACTTTTGCAGGGGAAAAATACCTGTAGAAACATGTCATAAAGGAAAATATTCACTAGTGTTCACACCCAATCTGTTCACAATCTGTTCCAACACCTGTACTTTCAGATGTTGCTGAGCCTTTCTTTGCCATGCTGTTGACAAAATCTAAATAGTGCTTGCTCCGAGTTCAGCACACACTTTTCTCACAATATCCGACAGCTCATGCTCCTAATATTGATATAAGCAAAAGGCATCTGCTGGAGCAATTCCTGCATTCTTTCCTGCATTTCTCATAGATCAGAGGTAAGGAATGGTGTTTGCTATACCAGACCAGCTTCTTAAGCTGTTCCTGAATCCAGGTTGTGAAAACTAGAATTCAAGTGTTCATCCTTTATCAATCCATTTCTCTTTCTTGCTTAGGGCTGCTCTGTGACAGTCACCATCATAATTCATAAGTGTGGCCATTTTCTGGCCTACTATTGACCTGCGTCACAGGTCAGATTAAACACATGAAGTGCCCCAATTCAAAATGTGTCCATTTCCCCACCATCAAAAACGGTCAAAATAAAAATGAATTTAGCAAAAGTTTGAGTAACCTGTTCTCACCTAAACCAATCTGTGACCAAGCCCATATTTTTGAGCTACCAATATTTTCTTTTTAGGTGAATGCAAGTTATTCCATGTGACTCATGTATTTCGAGTTTTGGGATAAATTATTCTTCTTTTCTGTGGTGGTTGAAAAAAATACCATACAACGTTTTGGTAAAACAAAATTCTACTGTATTAGTCCTAAATCAGATATTAACAACCCCCTTCCTATTCTAGAGCCCAGACCAAGCCACAGGGTGTTGTGGCCCTTTTCCCTTGATCCCACCCCAAGTGATAAAAGCACCAGTCCAAAAAGTACCAGGAATGTACAAGCAACTGGAGAAATAACACTGGTCTGGTGAACGGCTTGTGAGAGTTGCAGGGTCAGAGGTCTTCATCCCTACTCATCAGTCACTTTCTCATCAGAGCTAAGAACCATCAGCAGCTGTTGAGGAAAAGAAACCCCACTTTCCACCACCCCCCCAAAGTATTCCAGTCCACACTGAAGCAGGGACCTTCTGGTTTTCCTTCCCCTCTTGGTCTGCTTTTGCAGGAACTACTTGTAAAGGAAGTAGGTATCCCCTTTTTGATGGCACTGCCCACCTTGCCCCAGATATGGCAAGCAAGAGCCAAGTTGGAATCCTGCCATCAATCACTGCCCTGTTCTTTGAAACTGAAAGGATCAGCGCTTGTCCTCTTTCTGGCTTGTTTGCCCCCCTGTAGTCCTGGGTCTTGTGATCAACTTGTCTACTAATAAATGAGAAGCATAAGCAGTGCTGGATCCCCCAAACCACATACAACTCTCTCACCCTTGTAAGCTATAGTTCTTGCCTGTGTGGATATGAACTCAACCTCTTTGCCTCCATAACTGGGTAATGAGAGTCTACGAGAAGCCTGGCTCAACTTTCCCACCAAGGAAAACAAAGGAAGTCTGATAAAGCGGAGATCACTGGCTAAGAAGACTGCATGAGATGAAGGTTGGTGGTATAGAATTAATGCACTGGAGGTACTGATAAGGTTTATAAAAAGGGGGGAGCAATCAAAGGTTAGGTGATAGTGTGGCTGTTGATGGCAAGAGAACAGCTATCCAAATGTGTGTCTAGGAAATGCATGCCTGTGATCACAACTGTGGTTCTGCAAACAATGATGCTGACTGTATCCGTTATTACAGTCAGCCTGGGATGCTTCTCTCCAATCTGCAAGGCAGGCTACCTGACCCTTCCCCCTAAACTTAATAATATGCCCAACTTGATCCTGCTGATTGATATTAGACAACACAATTGGGGCACAATCCTAACCAATTTACTCTCCATTCCTGCAGCGGCATGTGGAGGCCAGCCCATATTTGTCCACTGACCTAAAATCATCCCAGGAATGGCACAAAAATGGCACTTTTACGATACCCTCAGGCCATTATGAGACTTGTGCTGGCCTAACTGGGGGATTAGGATTGCTGCCTGGGTCATATTGCCAACATCCCACAAGGGCTTATGGCCACCCATGTATTCCCAACCTCATTCATACATGAGAGGTGCTCCATAAAGGCAAGCAGGAGGCCACAAGACTCAAAACCCTTAGGCTCCACAGTAGTCAAAGACGCCCCCAAAATGTAAACCACTCCAACACCCCATCAGAACCTGGAGCTATTGGAGCTAAGCTTTACCCATGAAACAGAGGTTTGGTTGGTCATGTTCAGTTAGTGTCCACTGGTCATGAGAAACAAGTGATGGGCAGGGATGCAAGAAACCTGCCATGTGATCAGAGAGAGCTGGAACAAAAGGGGAAGCGGGCAGAGGAGGACACAGCCCAGGGCAGACCCAAAGAAGCACCACCCACAGGCCCTCGGGTTGCTGAGAACACTGTGGGTCCTGATGATGGTGGGCATGGCCCTGTGGCAACTGAGTTGGTGCGAGAGTGTAACTCCACAGCATCAGTCACCACAGGTTCAGGTGGTTGACGGTCCAGGTGGGGCACAGTGTTTGTGGCTGAGGTGGGTGGCAAATGGGCACCCTGATGACTAGAGACAGAAGAGGAGGAAGGCACCCCACCATGGGTGCGCTGGTGCCGCTTGAGATGAGCTCGGCGAGCAAAGCGTTTCCCGCAGGCTGTGCAGGGGTAGGGGCGTTCCCCAGTGTGAGCCCGTTGATGGATGAGGAGCTCAGAGCGTTGCAGAAAGCGCTTAGCACAGACGGAACAGGCGTGTGGACGCTCACCACGATGCATACGCCTGTGCTTGCTAAGGTTGGAGCTGACGCTGAAGCGGCGGCCACATTCTGTGCAGACATAAGGCTGTTCCCCGGAATGAGAGCGCACATGGATGGTGAGGTCAGAGCGCTGCAGGAAACGCTTCCCACACTCACTGCAGCCATAAGGACGTTCCCCTGAGTGCAGCCGCCGGTGTTTGCTGAGTGCTGAGCGCTGGGTGAATCGCCTCCCACACTCCCCACAGGAGTAGGGCCGGTCGGGTTCTGGGGGTGGAGATGGGGGCGGAGGAGGTGTTGCAAGACCTCCCCCGCACTCTACACAGCGTCGGGATCGCCGATGGCGCTCCAGGTGACAGCCCCAGCGGAAGCGCCGCCCACAGTCACGGCACTGGTGAGGTTTTTCGGCTGCGTGACGCTGCTGATGCCGTTCTAAGTTGGCAAGGATTCGGAATCGCTTGCCACACTCTTCACATGCATGAGGTTTTCGGGATGGGGCAGAAGTGGAGTTCATCAGCAGGGGTTGGGTGGAGTTCAGTGGCTCTATGGAGGTCAGAGGTGTGACAGGAGAAGATTCAGCTACAGAGTTCAAAAGAGGAGTTAAGGAAGCATTTGGTGGTGATTCAGATCCTGGTGGTGGGGCAATGATGGTTCTCCGACATGGCCCACAGCGGTGGGGCTTCTCTCCAGGAGGTGGACGACGGCGTCTCTGGGTACAGCATGGTGGTTTCTGCCACCCTAAGAACTGGGCTCTTTCACCAAAAGGTGACCAGACTCTGCCACTATCATGAGAGTCCCGGATCATGTTGTGGAGTAGATTGCAGCTGATGCTGTCCCTGGACTCTGGGCCGGTCCCCCATCTTGTCCCCAGGAGACTCTGCTGCTGGGCAAGGCTGTTCTTACTCTCTCTGGCATCCCTGTAAACAGTCTTCTCTGAACTGGGATGCTTTTGCCCTCCTCCCAGCCCTGGATACAAGAGGGGCACTTGCAGTTCCTTTTCAGGTGGCTTTCTGGATGGGACCGTCAGTCCTTCCACATTTCCAGCATGAAGATCCTGTGGGATCACCAAGTTGTTCTGTCCATCTGCTGGAACAAAAAAGGTGAAAAATCTTTACATCTTCAGAATAAAGCACAGGAAGATTAAAAAAAGGACTGACTTCCCTGCTCCAAATTGTTAAGAGGGTGAAACTGCTCAGTCTTGCAGACTGTAGGGAGAAGGGGCCAAGATGATAGCTAAGTGATCAAACACATGCTCTGTATTCAGAGGATCAAGATTGAATCTTGCTTGAATCTCCCAAGAAAATATTTCAAAGCCAAGAACTTGGGCTGATTCCTTGAACAACTGCCATCAACCAGGTAAAGTAAGGTAAGCTAAAAGTACCAATCATCTACCTCAAGACCACCTTAGGGAAGAAGAAAACAGGTTCATAACATGCTGCCATATTATACTGCTCATATTATTCACATTATACTTTGGGTCTTAGCAGATTAATGCCTTCCTTCTAAAATACACTTGTCATGCACTGCAGTTTTTATACAACTTTCTGAATTCTTTTACATCCAGAGCCACATGCCCTTTGAGAGATAAAGAGGTGAATGAATGAATGAATGAATGCATGCATGCATGAATGAATGAATGAATGGGCTCACTCAACCTGAAATCATAGAAGCAAGCAGTAAATAATTAGTTACTTTTTTATTCTGAATTATTATTTTGACTCTGCTTCCCGAGTTAAAAAAGATCCTAATTCTGCTGCACAGAAACCTACATACTACAACCTGAATTAATGGCATCACTGGCAATACATCCTGAAACCCAGGATGGTGTAGCAGTTAGGGAGTTGGACTGAAAACTAGAGGATCCAGGTTCAAATCCCTCTTTGACCATGAAGCTTCCTGGGGGACCATGGGCCAGTCACTCACTCTCAGCCTCACATGACTCACAGGGTTATTGTGAGGACAGCAGGAGGGGAGGAACTAAAGCTTTGTAAATTATCTTGGGTATTTGCATTGGAAAGAGGGCTAGAAATCCCTTAAATAAATAAATAAAATCTTCAATGCAAAAGACACTATAAAGTGTGTAGCAGGAATAGAGGATTGAGGAAGCAGGGGGTTGAAAGAAAGAGGTCCCCATAGACATGCAGTGAGCTAGGAAAAGCATAGGAATGTCAAGAAGTGTTGAAACTGCACACCGAGAAAGGTGGCCTTGAGCAGCTAGTGGGGAAGATTGGGTTCATGGGCATGAAGTTCAAAAGAGACACTGGTTCTCAATATTTCATCAAGCTTTGAAAATAAATTGGGCTGCAGATCTAGCATTGGAGACATGCAAAATCTGATCCTCCTGAATTTCACAAGAGACTCAGACCTCAACACATTTTTCCTCCAGCAATGCCTTTACCTCCTTGACGAGGACTCCTGGCCACTCTTTTGCGCCTCCTGACCCTTCCTTGCTGCTCCTGCTCTTTCACCAGCTCTCTCAACATCTTCTCCACTTGGGCCTTCCCTACGGTCTGCAGGATCACCCCAAGCTGCCTCCGGAAATCTGGCAGGATTCCTTCTTCGCTCGAATCAGCAGTTGCTGCCGCTGCCGCTTGGCCCTGCAAAGGTGCTAGCTGTCCTTGCTCTGGTTCCATGTCTAAACCTGGAAAATAAAAAAACAGATGAAAGGATGAAAGGAATGCCTGGGTTTTGGTGGTTGCTGATTTGAGTCAGACACAGGAGGAATCAATCTAAGGGTTCTGCTGATTAGAATCTGTCATTACTGACAGATTGGTAGGAAAAACTGAAGCTGAATTTGTTTGACGATTACCACCATAGAATCCAGAATTGTGTCATCCCAGAGAGTGAATTCCATACCACTGTCTGTTAACAGCATCCCACAGTCCTTCTGTTTAGTTCCCAAATTTTTTTTACCATCAGGGCGTACCCAGAAAAGTTTCATTTTATCAACCCTTCACCCTCTATGGCTATTATGGGCACAATCCAGAGTAACTACGGGGAGTCCTTGCTCCGGTGTAAGAACAATTTGCTCTGGATTGCAATATGAATTTCCCATAGGTTTTCATTAGGTGGTGCAGTAACTACGGGTGCACGTAATGTCTCTTACGTGCTCCCGTAGTTACTCTGGATTGTAGGGTATGGTGACTGGGCAGCAGTGCTCCCCCGCAACTTGTAGGTCGTTTAACCTTTGATGTATGCAGCCTAATCTGCCCTTTCAGTCTTGTGAACCACCAAAAATTGAATTGTGAACCAGTGGTGGGCCACAGATCTAGTCTAGGAACTGCTGGTCTAGTCAACGTTATTGCACGTTACTAGGTGCCCAATCCCCCCTTCCGTAAACCAATCCTGTCCTCATCACATTTTATCCTACACAAGATATTTGGCCTCTCTAGCGGTAAAGCAAATTAGTTTTTTTTGCCAGCACTCAGATCAGAGTTCCCAATGGTTTATAAATTATGACAATGATTTATGACCTATTATTTATACAATGAAATGACCTATCATTTCAACATTTATAAATACAGGCATTTCAGAATGTGATGGATATAAACTTACCGGTAAATACCATAAAAGATAAAGGTGTTCCCTGTAGGTTGCCCTGCTAGTCATGACCAACTTGAGGGGGTGGTGCTCATCCCCGTTTCTTAAGCCACAGAGTCAGCACTGTCCAAAGATGTGTCCATGGACATGTGGCCCACCCGGATGCGCACAGAATGCTGCTACCTTCCCACTGAGGTGGAACCTATTTATTTATTTATTTGCATTTACATGCTTTCAAATTGCTAGGTTGGCAGGAGCTGGGAAGTTAATGGGATCTCACCCTGTACTGCAGTACTTTGATCTTGAACCAGTGATCTGCTGATTTTCAGATTGACAGGCACAGTGCCTTTTACCATTAAGCCATTGCAGCCCATAGAATATCATACCATATAATATAATACCCTGGAAATAATATAGAAACCTGTAAAATTTCTTTTCTGTTCTTTTTGTTCAGATTGGAAAGGCAGGAATTTTCTTGCCAGAAAATGTCCTTTTCTTGGAGGAGAGGAAAAGGGCCACTCAGAAAAGTCCAGGGTTTGACCCTGCCCACTAGTGAGACAGGGCCAGATGTCGTTTGTCTCCTTCTTGTGCGGGGCAGTCCCTTCCCCATCTGGCTCTGGCTCCCTAAGGAGTAATGAAACGTCTTGCTGTGCTTCCTAGAGCAGAGCTGGTCTCCTTCTCTTCTTGATCTTTTGATTCCTTCTTCCTTTTTCTCCCTCTCTGCCATGGCCTCTCTACCTCTTGTGGCTTGGGGGACCAGGGCATCTGGACAGACTCCCCTCCCTTCCTGGGCAACCTGCAGTCCTGAAGGGGTGTTTTGGACGACGGGGGACCTGGGCTCTCCTCCCCTCCCCCACCGTCTTTCAGCTGCGGACAAGTGGCTTGTCTGGCATTGGCTGGGGCCGCCAACTGTTCTGTTCATATTGGAAACAGAGAATTCAAAGTTGGGGGATAACCTCAAACCTTTTAGCTGGCCCTTTTAGCACTGAGATTCTGTGACCCAACTTCCACCCAGAAAAAACACTTTCTGACCCTGCAAAGGTCTTACCAGGAGCCAGTCCTCTGCGCCCTCGTGTCTCTGTGAAGGCAGTTATACGGGGCCAGCTGATGGCAATTTCTTCAGCTAAGAGGAAAGCAGAAGACAAGGTGATAAGGCAAAAAAGATTATTTATATTAGTTTGGCAAGACAGTGTTCTTTGGATGCATTAGAAGGGGAAGGGCAGAGAATGGCTTTAAAACCATGTCTTTCCAAAAAGTACTGTATATAGAAACTGATTTCAGGTGTCCCTGCTGCCTCTACAGAATTAGGTATTGCACACTGGGACCAAAAAAACTGTGCTGCTTTGCAAGACTCAAGTTGGTACAGAACCATTTTTAATGTTCATGATTTGATACACAGTGGGCCATCAGCCATGTACCTGTTCCAGGACCACCACAGAAACAGAATTTCACAGATAATTAAATCTGCAGAGCCAGGACTAATCTGCCTGGACTTAAGAGCCCAGATCTACCTGCTGGGTCTGCCATTTTCAACCAGTGTGCCACGAATGGTCCCCAGGTGTCTCATGGGAATTTGGGGATGTGAGCCCTTCTCCCATCGGAAGTACAGTGTGCCTTGTCAATTATCCAAAAACTGATGGTGTGCCTTGACTATGTTAGCATCTTGCCAATGTGCTGTCAAATGAACAAGGTTGAAAAACGCTGCGAAGGAAGACCGAGGTTCCCATCCTGCCTCTTCCACGGAGGTGAACTTTTTAGTTGAAAAAAAGTATATAAATACTGTAGATTAGACAGACAGACAGGCAGACAGACCTGAGCTAATTGCCATGGTTGGGCTTCTCCCCATCCCAGGGGATGCCATTCCCCACTGGTGTCAGTTTGGGGAGCTACACACCTATCCCCCTTGGATCTTCCCTTAGCTTGTCAACATATCTGCAAGTGATGGACTGGGGAAAGTATAGCAGGCAAGATCTTAGCTTATATGATGGGACAGGTGCATCATATGGTCCTGAGATACCAAAAATGCCTTCCATCTATAAATGAAGGAAGATGACATTCAAGTAACAGCATGGCACATGGATTTTAGACAGTGGGGAATCCCTTACCCAATGAAATCACTGTTTCGTAGCTTTCCTGCATGTCGACCCACAGAGACAGTCTCGTGTTAGGATTTCTTGATGTTTTCTCCCCCTCATCAAGAGAGGCACCTGACAGCACCTAAATCAAACAGAATGGAAGGCTCAATTGTGTCTTGTGAAACATAGGTCCAACTTTTTATACAGCTTTTTTATACACAGATTTGACTCAACACAAATGACCAGTGCAAATTACAATAAAAAAACTGCTTTTATATGTATTTTATATTGTAGTCATGCAAGCAATCATTCTATTCTTCAGTCCCAGAGTCAAAACCCTGAAGATACTGAGGCACTACCTTGTTCCATTAGGTGCAATGGAAGAGGAAGAAATCTGATATTGGATCTTTAAACCTATTTTTCCATTGTTTTATTTATTCACTGATATTTTTATTCATGGGAGATTCCGAAACAGAATCCTAGTGGATAACAAGGGACACCTGTATTTGATAACAGAGTCACCTTGGCAATCAACTATGTACATTGGCAATCAATGTATGCACCTTGGCAATCAACTATGTACAACTATGCAAAGTGAAAAACAGAAGGGAAAAAAATGAGGTTCTGTGGGGCAGATTGTCTCTAATGCATATTTTCAGGGGGAAGAACTATTTTCAGCTTTGTATAACTTTGCAGGTAGACTCTCATATCGTATATCCTATTAAAAGCAGATATGATGAATCAGCTGAAGCCCAAGTGTAAAATCTATGCAGGAAATATTACTAGCATTTATTACAATATGCATTTTAGAGTTTTCTAACTACGTCACAACAATATCAGAAATACATACAACAATCTAGTAACATATATCAGTATTATTATTACCCAATATGCTGTATAATAAGACAGTGGAACTGAGGATGGGAAATAGTCACATTCTCTTGTGGTCACATTCTCTTGTGACCAAGGGTGGGAGACAGATTAAATAACTATTCTGTAAGAGAAGCCACTGTTTTCCTGTGCGCTGAGAACACAGCAAGATTTTGAAGTGTAAACTGAAACAATCCAGTAACAATCTTACAAGTAAGAATCCTGTAAGATTCAATCTTACAGGATTACAAATTACAATCCTGTAAGAATCCTACAAGTTGTGGCAATTTTAGTCTGGTGGTACTGAGGGATCCATGAGAAAAAACGGGGAACCTGCCTGCAAGTACCAATCTCAGAGCCGTTGTGATGATAGAGGCCAATCCTACACATAACTTTCCAAAACTGATGCAGTCCTGTGGGAAGGGAGCAAACATTCCCCTACCTATGGGAAGCCTCTTGGACATCCAGCCCCACCAGAGGATGCAGCGCATGCTCCTTTGACATGGCTGCAGGTCAGAAAGTTGGACAGGACTGAATCCTAAGATCAGGCAACACATCTTCGCTTAATAGTTTGTCATTTAACAAACACTGTTGTTGCACTGCTGTTTGTCATTTAAATAACAGTTGTTGCACTGGATGAAAAGTCTACGTTTTCCTTCATTTGATAGATCCATAAAACTCAACAAAACAGGACGAAAAAGTATTTGAAAAATAAACTGAACTTTTTATTTTAGTTGAAAATAAACTGAAAAATAAACCAGAAAATATTGGTGCATAGAAGAGCAAGACTTTTTTTTAAAGTATCCATCTTTCTGTTGAGTGGCAAATCCTGGTTTGCAGCTGTAGAATGTGTGAAACAGACTAATTTCTTGGCAGCTGTCAGGCTCTACATTCCTATGTATGTATTTAGTCCCCTGTTCAAACTTTTCAAAGTCCAAGAAGAAATGATCAGCAGAGGAAAAACTACATGCCTACACACAAGCAAAAGAAGCAAACATTATGAATAAAATTCCAGTGAGCTACCTCTGTTTGTTTCAGCAAAACCAACCCAGTGTCACCTTAAAACTGGACATTAATATTATGGCATGAGCTTTGTAGAACACAGTTCCTCAGATGCATGGAATGTGATCCTCAATGACCCAAGGAAGAGCACACCTACAAGTGTGGACACAATCCTAACCAACTTTCCAGCACTGGCACCGCAAGTGGGGCATGTGCTGCATCCTGTGGTTGGGGAGTTAGAGGCCTCTTCCTTAGTGTTATTCCCTTATCTCAGAGTTGCACTACCCTGTCCTCAGTGCTGGAAAATGGGTTCGGATTGCACCCCAAGAAATACATGTACATACAGTATGAAAATAACCACACGTATTGTGTGAACAATGATTGCACACATGTACATGAGGTATGGAAACAGCCATGAATATTAGTTACAGCATTTCATTTTCTCTATAAACCATTTTGTGAACATTTTGTTGAAAAGCAGTATATAAATGCGATTGATTGATTGACTGATTGATTGATTGTCTGAACAACTGTGCTTGCTGGCACATTAAAAAGCTGTGACCAAAAGAGAAAGCAGTTGGAAGGCAGAAATTATGGGATGGAAGCTATTTGGGGAAAAACTGAGCAGGGACAAGTGGGTTAGTTTACGAAAGGCAACTAAATGCAAAGAGCCGGACCCTTCTTTTCTACCCCCTCCCCATGAGACTGACCCTCCCTCCATGTTACTCCCCCATTCTATGACCACAATAAGATTGCAAAAAAAAAGTCCAGGCAGAGAAAGGGGAGGAGGTTGCATTGCAAGCATGTCACCGCCTCCAACCTTACCCTGTCCATCCATGTCCAGCACAGCCTCTATTGTTTCCTCCCTTGCAAAGGCGGTAGGAGGGGGATCTCAGAGGCCAGGGCCCTTTATGCACACACACACACAGACACACAACCTAAATCCCAGATCTTTTACCTGCACCTCTCTCCAGGGACTTGCAGGGTCAGGCTTTGCAGAATCAGTGGTGATAGCTTGTTAGAGACTGCAAGGCTCACACCCCTTGCAGGAAGATGGGATGAAAAGCAATTGGTGGGGGGGATCTTAGGGGGGGAAAGCCAGGCTGCAAGCTGCAAAACCCAGGAAGCTCAATTCCACATCCTGGCTGGAGAAAGGAATGAAAGAGGGAAAAGAGAAAGACCTGCTCCCTTCTCCTGCAGCAGCCAAGCGGGCCCTCTTGTGGCTGACGGTCCTCTTGCGCCTGCCAAGGACTGGGTGCTGCCCACCCAGTGTGCCCCCCACCCACCTTTGCTGATCTCTTGCAAATAGTAATGTGTGTGTTTGTGTTGTTTTGTTTTTCTTAAAAAACACATCAAAACACAAAGAACCGCCCTTTTGTTGTTAAAATAAAGATACATAACATACCTTTGGGTGTTTTAAGATATTTCCCAGAAATTAAATTAAAATAGATTATTCTTCCGGTTAGAAATATTATTGTAGAATCATCAGGAAACAGTACCATGTGCCACGTAGGGTGGATTGTTGTCCCCAGAACCTGTGAACATGTCAATTGTGCATTTTTAGATTGTGAGCCCTTTTGAGACAGGGAAACAGTTATTTGATTATCTCCGTAAGCCACTTTGTGAACTTCTCACTAAAAAGGGGTATATAAATGCAGAGAAAGGCAATATATCCAATAAATAAATAAATAAATGCCGTTTTTTGTAATCATCATTAATCATCATCATCAGAAATATTCATTCTTGGATATAAAGCCACATATATCAGTTCTAGAATCCAAACTTTCCATCAGTCTTGAAAGACTATGGTATCGTGCTCGACACTGCATGCGAAGCACGAAGGCCTGGGTAGATTGATATGGAGGAAAGGCTGTTACCCAAGCAGCAAATCCCCCCTCTCCATGCCTCTGAAATAGTCCAGTGGAATGGCAGAGCTGATACGATTGGTTCCAGCTGCGTCGCAGAGCTGGGCTAAGGACAGGAGCTCACCCTGTCTTGTGTGCACCCGGTTCTCAAACCCTGGCTTGCTGGTTAACAGGCACAGTATCTTAATCACTTGTGCCACCCATTGCCCAATCTCAACTCAAGAATGAATATTTCTTTTGATGACAATTCCGGCCACAGAAGCCTTACTTTTCATATTAATTCTGGGTGTCTAAATTCTGGAGTACTGAGGTCCAGTCCATTGGCCTAGCCAACAATTTTGGACCACAAAGTGGAACTAAAAATGACACCCCAGAAGTGATGTCACAACCTGAAGTGATATCATGTCCAGGTGTGGCATCACTCCTGGGCTTTTAAGAAAAAGTTTAAAAAATTAGGGAAGTCTTTACCCCCCTTCAGCTTGTAACTCCCTCCTCTTCTACCTCTGGTCGGACCCAGCCATCCAGCCAGCCTCTTCCTGCTTTCTCCCAAGCCTCTGGAGCAAGTGGTGGCAGTGGTCAAAGGCTGAGCCAGACTCTCTCTTGCTGCTGATTGGAGAACTTGGCCATGGCAAGAAATAATTTAGAGTCTATAGTAGCCCTTTTATATATTTATTTACTTTTTAAAAAACACATAATATGTACATAGCAGCTACAAGTGGACCCAATCCAGAGAAGGCCTTAACCCTTGCCTATAGCATGGCCACAGGTTGAATTTGTTCTCTGCGATCCTCATTTGTTCTCTGGGAAAGATACTGACATTGAAGCCAAGGGAAGTTTCTTCTCCAGGGCAAATAGCAACCATCACCTGCAATGGCATAGGAAGAAAGTGGATGGGGGTGCCCGGCTGTGGAGGCGGGTCCAAGAGGCCACCCCAACCAAGACTACCCCTTAAAAAGGGGGTAATCACCCTTCTGTGATGGAGGCACCCACTAAGAACTTATTTTTGGAAATTCAGTCTGGAAGGGGGTGAAAATGGGTGTAACATGTTTCATCCTTATACTGTACTTTACATTGCAGAATTGCTGACTGCCCCAGCCCCTAGTCCTAGAAGCATTGAATTTGGGGAGGGTATTTCTTATGTGACTTGATCCTATTGGGTAAAGGGAGAATGTAGCATGGGGGGATGGTGTATGAGGATGGTGGTACATGGGAGGTATGGTGCACGGGGGGGGGGGGAAGGTGCATGGGGGGAATGATGAACAGGGGGAAATGTGCACAGAGGGGGATTTTAAGAACATAAGAAAAGCCTCCACTGGATCAGGCCAAAGGCCCATCTAGTCCAGCGTCCTATACCACACCGCAGTCCACCAGTTGCATCAGGGAGCACATATGACACCTGCACCCAGGTGCCCTCCCCTGCATCTGGCATTTTGAGGTTGTCCACATCCACACACACACAGGGAGGATGGAGAGCAGGGGGGATGTTGCACAGTGATGGTTTTGCAAGGAAGTGCATTGCATGCAGTGTGCGTTGCATGGGGGATATTGCACAGGGTTGTGTGTTGCGTGGGATGTGTTGCACAGAAGGTGTGAATAGGGAATAAGGTTACAAATATTCTTGAAATTTTACTCCTGCAACACAGGTACATTTCACTAGAATGAATATAAAATATGAACAGAAACTTATAGCATGTGTCTGTGTATGCACATAAAGTTTAATAAACGTTCACTGCAGTTCTTTTCTGACCATATTCATTAAATATTACTGAAAATAATTTTATGGAGGGGGCCACAGACCCCACGTGCTAAAAGATCCTGCCACTCATCAGCTGCCCATTGGATCTGGATCAAAATAAGTCCCCATTCCCCATATTAAAGTTACAGTTTGGATCCTTATTTCTGAGTGCAGTTGTTGTCACTGTTGGGCGATGCTTATCCCATGCTTGGGTTTTGTGACTTTTGATGTTCTGCAGAAGGAAGTGAATGAAAGGGGGGACAACAGCTTATCTGTTTTGCACTGTTTTCACAAGAATGTGTTGGTGATGGGAAAGGGGGTAACAGCCTCGCACGTTTTAAAATCATAATCTTCTTTTTAATCTGTTCATTTATTATTCAGACAAAAGATAATAACCTGATGGAATATCAGTGGCCAGGTCACATTTTCTGAGGAAGAAGGCTGTGCTGAACGGCTGTGATTTGGTGCTGGGGACAAGCCAGCAATGGAAGAATGCTCAGTATTGCATTACTCCCAGGAAAGTATAGCAAGGCTTGTTGACTTAGGACCCAATCCTAAGTGTGTCTCCACAGAAGTAGGTCCCATTACAGTGACTAGGGCTTACTCCCAGGAAAGTGTGTCAAGCCGTGCAGCTTGAGGGCCAATCCTAAGTGTGTCTCCTCAGAAGCAGGTCCCATTACAGTGACTGGGGCTTACTCCCAGGAAAGAGTGTCAAGCCGTGCAGCTCGAGGGGCCAATCCTAAGTGTGTCTCCTCAGAAGTGGGTCCCATTACAGTGACTGGGGCTTACTCCCAGGAAAGAGTGTCAAGCCTTGCAGCTCGAGTGCCCAATCCTAAGTGTGTCTCCACAGAAGTGGGTCCCATTACAGTGACTGGGGCTTACTCCCAGGAAAGAGTGTCAAGCCTTGCAGCTCGAGGGCCCAATCCTAAGTGTGTCTCCTCAGAAGTGGGTCCCATTACAGTGACTGGGGTTTACTCCCAAGAAAGAGTGTCAAGCCTTGCAGCTCGAGTGCCCAATCCTAAGTGTGTCTCCTCAGAAGTGGGTCCCATTACAGTGACTGGGGCTTACTCCCAGGAAAGAGTGTCAAGCCTTGCAGCTCGAGGGCCCAATCCTAAGTGTGTCTCCTCAGAAGTGGGTCCCATTACAGTGACTGGGGCTTACTCCCAGGAAAGAGTGTCAAGCCTTGCAGCTCGAGGGCCCAATCCTAAGTGTGTCTCCTCAGAAGTGGGTCCCATTACAGTGACTGGGGCTTACTCCCAGGAAAGAGTGTCAAGCCTTGCAGCTCGAGGGCCCAATCCTAAGTGTGTCTCCTCAGAAGTGGGTCCCATTACAGTGACTGGGGCTTACTCCCAGGAAAGAGTGTCAAGCCTTGCAGCTCGAGGGCCCAATCCTAAGTGTGTCTCCTCAGAAGTGGGTCCCATTACAGTGACTGGGGCTTACTCCCAGGAAAGAGTGTCAAGCCTTGCAGCTCGAGGGCCCAATCCTAAGTGTGTCTCCTCAGAAGTGGGTCCCATTACAGTGACTGGGGCTTACTCCCAGGAAAGAGTGTCAAGCCTTGCAGCTCGAGGGCCCAATCCTAAGTGTGTCTCCTCAGAAGTGGGTCCCATTACAGTGACTGGGGCTTACTCCCAGGAAAGAGTGTCAAGCCTTGCAGCTCGAGGGCCCAATCCTAAGTGTGTCTCCTCAGAAGTGGGTCCCATTACAGTGACTGGGGCTTACTCCCAGGAAAGAGTGTCAAGCCTTGCAGCTCGAGGGCCCAATCCTAAGTGTGTCTCCTCAGAAGTAGGTCCCATTACAGTGACTGGGGCTTACTCCCAGGAAAGTGTGGCGTGACTACGAGGCGCTTCTCGACAGGGCGGCCATGTGAGGCGCAGACTCTTCCTCCCCGCTGCGGGGATGTGCTGGGCTGGGTCTGTCTCCGGCGGCCCCCTGAGGAGGAGGAGCCCTGAGCCCTCCAGGAGCCGCCCGCCTCCTCGGGCGGGGAGTCAGTCCCGAGCGACGCTTCCTCGTCCGGGCTCACGTGAGGAGCCTTCGCTGCAGCCGTTGCTTCTCCGCTGCCCTCAACGGCCCCTCCATGGCCGGCCGCGGAGGGTTCCCGCTCACCCCGCCGTCCCCCGCAGCCTCGGTGGTCGCTCCCCCTCCGGGACCGGGAGGAAGCGGGCTCCTGCGAGGACCCAGCCCGGCCGGGGCCACTCCGTACCGCCCCGTGGGGCATGGAGCTCAGTTCCAGGTAGGTGGGGAGAAGCCGGAGGGAGACACGTGTCTGGCTGGGCTCCTCTGTTCCGACGTGACGCCTCTGGAGAAGGCTGCCAGCCTAGCCACACTTTACTGGGAGTAAGCACCATTGACTATAATGGGACTTACTCCTGAGTAGACATGCAAAGGTTTGCATAGTGTTGGTCTCTTGGGACTTCTAGCCTATCCACATTTTCCTGGGAGTAAACAGCATTGACTATAATGGAACTTACTCCTGAGTAGACATGCAACGGTTTTCATAGAGTTGGCCTCTTGGGACTTCTAGCCTATCCACATTTTCCTGGGAGTAAACACTATTGACTATAATGGGACTTACTTCTCAGGAGACACGTATAGGATTGGGTCCAAAGTCTACAAGCCTAGTCACATTTTCCTGAGAGTAAGCCGCTTTGGACACAGTGAGACTTACTTCTGAGGAGACACGCATAGGACTGAGCCTGCCAGCCTATCCACATTTTCCTGGGAGTAAGCCCCACTGACTATCATGGGAGTTACTCTTGAGTAGACACATAGGATTGGCTCTTGAGGGTGGTCCACACTTTCCTGGGAGTAAGCCCCACTGACTATTATGGGAACTACTCTTGAGTAGACACATAGGATTGGCTCTTGAGGGTGGTCCACACTTTCCTGGGAGCAAGCTCCATTGGACACAGTGGGACTTCTGAGGAGACACACATAGGATTGGGTCCTCAATCTACAATCCTAGTCACACTTTCCTTGAAGTAAGCCCCATTAGACACACTGAGAGTTACTTCTGAGGGCACACACATAGGATTGGGCCTGCAAACTACCAGCCTAGCCACAGTTTCCTGAGAGTAAACCCCATTGAGTATACTGGGATTTAACTTCTCTGGGATCTTTTGAAGCCAAGTGGTGGTGGGAGGGTGTTAAGGATGTGGGGTGTATGGTGGTCACAAATATTGGAACAGTGTCTGGGGTTGTGGGGAGGAGGGGTCAGAAAGGGTTATATAGGGTCCTTTGAGGACACATGGCAACTTCTTAAAAATTTGTCCTGGGTGTTGGTGGGGTCTGCTTGTTCTGGGTCAGAGTCATCAGGAATGACCTTTTTGGAGGCTGTCTACAAATGTGTGAGCTGTGTCTGCATTTATGGTGGGTCACAAATGGGTCTATGGGTTCCTCTGAGGTCGCATGATGGGAGGGTATTAAAGGCCAGCAGGAATATTTTCTTCCTCCTTGTGTCATGTAAAAGAGTATTTGGAACTTACTAGGGGTATATCAAGGAGGGTATATAGTATTGCTATTTTGGGAGCAAGGTGAGTTATGTGACAGTGTAAGATATTGGGGTTGTGGGTGGGGGGAAGGAAAGCCTGGCAAGAAGTATAACTGGAGAGAAGAAAGGAGCATGTGATTTTGGAGGGCATGGAAGGCTTCCCTGTCAAGTGATGGGAAGTGGAATTTTGGGCTGGGACACTAATTTTTACTAATGGGGTTGCAGGAGTTTAGGAAATCTTTCTGCATGAATAAACATTAAAGTTTTCAGATGCATCCAGAGGATGGAAATATATTTGGCAAGGGACGTCTCAAGGTTGGGATAGCATTGCTGAGGAAATATTAGGATAGTGTTTGCTGGGGGGTGGAGAGAAATAGTGGTTGATCAGAAGAGTACAACTGCAACATTTTTCTTTCCCCTAGTACAGTTCTGCCAAAACTTTTTTGACTGATGGCTTCCTTAACCTACCAGGCCGGAGGTGTTCAAACCCCAGCCTGGGGGCCAGATGCGGCCTGCATCAAGCCTCAATGCAGCCTGCAGCAAGACTCCTCTATCATGGCCCTTGTTACTGTCTCTAATACACTCTTATATGTAAATGTATTCAAACTGGAAATATAAATCATTTTTCTGGCCCTCAACACAGTGTCAGAGAGATGATGTGGCCCTCCTGCCGAAAAGTTTGGACACCCATGTACTACACCATTGGCTGAGGCTCTGCATTAGGGTAACATACGTTGTATAAGGCTACAGGTTTTTCATGGTAATCAACTAGCTTCCTTGAGTGGTTGCCACAGCTGACGAGTTTGGGAACCAGTGCTCTAAAAGTTTGCCAAAATCTGAGCATTAGTACTTTTTCCAGAGTGCATTTTTATTAGTGTTGGTTAATTATTAGTTGTTGTTGCCAACCTCCAAACTGGGCTTGGAATATAAATATATAAAAAGTGGATTTTTGGAGTAGGTTCATGGAGTCTTGATGAGCCAGCTAGGCTTTCCAATTCTGAATGTCTGTCCATGCCAGGGAAGAAGAATTTGCAGGGGAAACTGGGCCCAGGAACATACTGCAGTGGTTTTGCAGTGCTAGAATTGTGGAGAGATGGAGCAAAAGACTCTGTTAAGAAAGTTGCATTTTCTTTGTCTAAGCATCATGTGTCAAATCTAGCTTGAAAGGAAGAGCATCTCTGTCAGAGCTGTCATGTCTATATTTTATGAGCTCTATACTGTACTATGGACATGAAGTACTGTACAGGTGTTATCCATTTGGGTTCCAAGGCCATTTACTCTTCCCCTGCTAAATAAAAGAGATGCACCCATTTGAAAAAGTACCTCTTCCCATTTAGCAGGTTTATTTTAGCAGAGGTTCTGGCTCGGCTGAAGAATGGAACGATTGCTTTTATGACTGCCTCTCTACAATAGGAAAAAAGTGTTTTAAATCTGGAATTTAAAAGGGATGCAGTTCCCCCCAAAGGGATCAGCATGTTCCTTCTGATTTGCAGTGGTCATTTGTGTTGAGTCAAACCCATATATTAAAAAGCGGTGTAGAAACTGTAGCTGCTCTTTTAGTTTATTTAGCAGGTTGGTGGAAGATAATATAGATGGAAGTGAAATTTCATGTGGAGGTCTGAAGTATTTTCCTTGAACTTCAGTTTGTGGCTTTATCTCATGAATTTGTCTGAAATAGAACACCTTGTTCCCTATACCCTTGATTCTGTGTGTTCTACGTATCACAAGAATTGTTTCCTAGGCAATATTTGAGGTTTTGTATGAGAGCGTTGGGGAAGGTGGACACATAGCAGTGATGGTTAAAGAGGTTTCTGGTGTTCCAGTTGCTATATATATATATCCTGTGATATATATAAATTTCACCCCAAAGTCAAAAGTGCTTATAAAGCAACGTTCTCATATTGTAAAAAGAACTTCAGAATGCTGTTTATATCAGTGTTTTTAATTGCTCTTCTCTTGAATATGTTCTGATACATTTTGGAAATGAAGACATTTAAAAATCTTAGGTGATAACTACACAGTTTTATATATCTGTGGTTTTAATTCTAGAATTAAAAATACTTTTCTAACCTTGCCTGTCACCCTTATTTGATTGCTATTTGATAGCTAAAGAGGTGTTAAAACTACCTGTATTGGTAGCAAGATTGCTATCATGGGTATTGATGTACCAACCTTGGTCTAATCTGCAGAAGGGGAAGGAATCTTGCATCTCAAGGTATTGCAATATGCTTCTTTCCAGTTAGTATTTAAATTGTGTATTTGGCAGTAAACAACATGTTGTAAGATAGAAATGGTAGAACACCCCCTGTTCAGTTTTGTGCTCTTTTCTTTTTCTTTGCCTCAATTTTGGATTTACATCTAAATTACATAAATGAGGAATAAGCACTGATGAAGAAATAATAAAATTTCTGGTGATCTGCTGTTCTGAGACACCAGGTACAACCTTTCCAGTTTGGACTTGGGCAAATTTAGGGTTGTCTCCCACTTCAAGATATATTGGTTGCCATATGTAGACCAAACTATTTTTCCTCATCTTAAAAGCACTGTATTTTCAGACTCTGCTATGATGAAGTTACAATGCACAATGTATATTTTATTATGTTGTGATCCAGAAATGTCTACAGGTGTGCTTGTGTTCCCTCTTGGAATATCAGGGACTGCTTTTCCAGAGACAAGATTTTGTCTAAAGTGACTCTGTGCCCTAATAATTTTTGGTGGGCTCTGAATTAGGACTATGGGGTTCGGAAAGGAATTTTTCTTAAATCGCATTGGCTAATGAACTTGTTTTCTTTCTTTTTTAAAAAGAAAAGTGTTCATGTTGCATTCCTCTCTAGCAAGCAATTTTGTTGACATGTTTTTGCCATCTGTTTAGCTGTCACCTTGTTGTACGGCACCTTGTGTTACCTCCGCTTTCTGGCTGTAACTTATCATAATCTGAAGTATATAATGTTTGGAGGATCCTGCCTAGGGGTAGCAGATTGCACTTAATGGTCTGCTGGTCTCCTGCTCTATGCTGTGTAATTGGAACTGGCTTTTCAGCAGTCCTTTCTTACATGTGTTGCTGTGAAAACATCAGCAAAATCCAGTAGACAGGCAGCCAGCCTGGCAGAATCTGAAAACAAGCACTCACCCCTTGGATTATTGCATCAATTTCAGAGAATGTTGCATGTAGCCTGTGTGACAAGTGCTGTTTCTACCCTGCAGATGAATCTCTTATGTGTCTGGATTGCATTTTCAGTGCTGAGGGAGGTTTTGCCCTGTACAGTGGCGCCCCACTTAACAATTTAATTCGTTCCGGAGGCATGTTTTGTTACATGAAACTTTTTTTACATGAAGCGGATTTTCCCATAGGAAATAATGGAAACGCAGACAATTGGTTCCACAACCCAATAAATATTCATATAAAAATATTAACTGGATTTAAAAATGATGACAAAACACTGGAATTGAATTCAAAACATGCATTCAATGTGCATGATCCTATGAAGTCTACTTAGGCTGCAATCCTAAAGACACTTTCCTGGGAGTAAGCCCCATTGAACACAATGGGGCTTACTTCTTGGTAGACATGGTTAGGAGGCAGCAATCCAAGATACTTTCCAAGTGTCTCCCCACTTTCTCCTTCTCTTCATCCTGAGCCTCTCTCTCCCCTGTTCCCTTCTGGCTAGCCCTGAGCTGCTTCCTTCTTCTCCACTGCAGTTCTCTACCTCTGCCCAGCAGACACCCAGCCACAAGAGGAACAGCACGGAAGTGTTGCTTTCGCTATGGACAGGCATGCGAGGCAGCCCTGACGTTTTTTCCAAAGGGCTGCCGGCCAGTGCGTCTGCCCCAACTGCCAACATGTGTGTTTGTTACGTGAAGCAGAATCCTAGAGAAATTTTTGTTTGTAACGTGAAACATACTTTACGTGAGGCATTTGTTACATGAAGGCACCACTGTACATCCCTTCACTCTCCTTGCTAGTGTTTGTTCTGCTTTAATAAGGAAGCAGGAAATAGAGGCAGCCAAATACTTGCTGAGGCATTTGCTGTTGTATTGGCCTGATGAACCTGCTGGGTGGTGTTTTGCAAGCCTGTAACTAAGAGGGAGTCAACTTCTGCTTTTTGCGTTCTGGACAGAAAGCAGCAGAGGATGAGGAACTCGCTTTATATTTCTTTTAAATTGTGATTGTAGTCTGCATATAGGGTTTTCAACACAAAGACCTCTCTTTGTCTCAAAGAAGGAAAAACTGCAAAACAAATAAGTAAAAGCTTGGTACAGAAGTGTAGAAACTTTCAGTTGCATATATTTTTCATCTAACGTATGTACTAAGTCCCCAAGGATATGTAATGGTTTGGATCCAGAGATCTGCACAGAAGTCCAACCATAGCATTGCTCAAAATAGTTGGCTCTTGCTGGCCCAGTTCTATTGTACTGCATAAAAGCACCACAAAAGTTTGTACTGTGTCTGCACAAAAGTTCCAACACAGTTGTCCATAGCTTGAGGATTCAATGTAGTGACCCTTACATTTTGCCTAATGAAGAAAGCTGTGTAATTTAAAAGCACATTATAATAAGTGAACAGTTGTGGCAAAGGGCACAGGTCCCCCTGCTGGGGTACTGAGCAGGCAAGATGTGCATTCAAGAGGGCTAGACATTTTTTAATCAAAACTTACGGTATATTTTCAAGATTCCATATTCTTGTTCTCATTACAATTTGGGGGGTCTTGTGAGAAATTTTTTAGAAGATTAACTGCTCTGGTGTGTGCATCTGTCTAATAAGATAATAATCAAGTCCTAACACTGAGTATGTGGTAACATTTGATATCACTTATAAGTACTCTTGTAGGCTCATCTCCCTGATGTCAAGTATTTTTATCACTAAACCATTGTTACAACTGAATGCTGACTCACTCATGTTGTTGCTGAACAAATGTTTCTGGTGTCAAAAGCAGAGGAGGCTGGTTAGCGACTATCAGGCGAAACATTGTGTGTAGCTTGGCATTAAAAGGAGGGCTGAAACTTGCTTTCTTCTTGCCATGAGACTTGCATATACAGTAGTTGCTGTGGTGATTCGTTCTCCACAGAGAAATTGGTCATAAACCACTTTGTGTGATGGTGATGTTTTGTTATCTTTCATATTTAATCAGTATTTCACAGATGAAAATAAAAACCTTTATTGTGTACTTATACAGCTCCTAATTCTAATGATTCTAATTCTAGTGGATCACAGCCTGTTCTTACCCGCCCATTCCTATTAGACAGGACAAAAGCTCTCCTTTGTCTGCTGCTCGCTATGTTCATTACCATTTATTAGTTGGTCCTGTGTGGCTGCTGGAACAGATGTGTTAGTAAACTTACAACATAAAAGCTTGCATCTACTTTCTACTAGGCAATTATGGGGAATGGGAAAGGTCACTGGTAGGTCCGTGTGTGCATTTACATGCATGTGCACTGCAGCCAAATTGCATTTTTCTTCCGCTGCTTCTGATTTAACATTAACCAGTTTGAAAGGTGGAGTGTATAAACTGTACATACTAATCATTTTAAAAACTATCCCCAATATGTCTCTGCACTCAAAATAAGGTGATTTGTGGTTTTTCTCTCTAATTCTCTTCTTCTGCTTTCCTTCTGTCCAATATTTTGTAGATACCATAGTTATATAATAACTCCATGCTTAAGATGGTGTGTGTGTTTATATACAGGAGATGACTGAACAAGAGACTTTCAGGTTTACTTGCAGCCATGTGATTTTGTTTTTTGGTAGCCAGGAAGGAACCAGTGAGAAGAATACTCTCTAAGGTATACCTAAACTGTCTTGTTGTACATAGGATGATGTATAGGATGTATTTGATGTATCAAATACTCTTTGATGTATTTGATGTATCAAATACTCTTGAAGCTGCAGATGGTTGTGTTGTTCCTTGGGAAAAGAGGTGGTAGAGGTGGTAGATTCACCTGTCTGAATCTCTTAATTTTCCTCTTGCGACAGGGAAGAATTGGCCTCCTGTGGTCGTGTAACCAAGTCTGTCCCCTGAGGGAAGTGTGTAGATTTGAGCAATAACAATAACAAGCAGTTTGTAATTATCTTTGCATGTATAATTGACTCCATTCAAAGCCTTGTATGGAAGTGTTACACTCATACACTGGGCTGAGTAGCATTTATTATGCCTTCCCGAGCTCCAGAAGTGACATCATTAAGCAGGAAGTGACATAATTCATTAGCTGCAAATAAAAAAAATATATTGGCAATATTTTCAAAATAAGGGCAAGCCCAACTATCCTATGGTCCTCCCTTTCAACTGTGCTGCCTCTGCCAATATTTCACTTTACAGATCAGTCGCTGAGAAGTTTTCAGAATTTATGCCTTGGCTGAAGTGCCACATGATAAATTGGCTCTCCCAGCATCTTATCATTATTTCCCTCTCTCATAGCTCTCTCGGTCTGCCCCTTCCCCCTAGTATTCCTTGACTTCAAAGGCCTATTTCATCTCTTCTTCTCAGAGCCTCTGTAGAAGCTGTGCAGCTGAAAGGGCAGCATTTCATCTGGCCCAGATCATGTAAGCTCTGTGCACGGCATGCAGGCTTCAGGTCTTATGTATGACACCCCTGATCTACACAGTTGTATAGAATGCTTTAAAGCCCATTGTCACTTGTTGCATCTTTTGTGGATGATAATATTCAGCATTAATATAGATATTTATGTTTGTATACAGTGTTCAAAGTACTTCCTGCACATTATATTTGTAATCTTTATAACAGTCTTAAGGTAGGTCTGTATTATCATATTTTAGCTGGAGTATATGGGAATAATATATCTATCTACAGTATTTAGAGCAGTGATTTTTAATCTTTTTCATCTCTTAACAAGTCACTGAACAAGGCATCTCTTAACACTTAACAAGGCACTGAAATTGTCAAGGCACACCATCAGTTATTTTTACCACTGACAAAGCTCACCAGACTGTTCAAAGCCCCCAATCTTCCTATTAATGAACGTCAATCTCCAAATTCCCATGGTGCACCTGAGGACTTTCCAGCATACTGATTGAAAATCAGTGATTTAGAGGTTGAAGGATTGATTCGTCCAAACCACAGAGCCAGTTCTTGATTGAGATGACTTTTACACTCTGCTAATACACTATGACTGCAATCCGAAGAACACTTTCCTGTATGTCCCATTCAAATCAGTGGGGCTTACTTCAGAGTAGACATGCATAGGATTGCAGCCTATGACACTTCAAAATACATTAAATAAAGTGAATTGTAATTATCTCCTTTTTTGAAAACAATATAAATATTTGAAAACATTTTGTATGTCTCCATCTTTGTTTTTGTGGGCCACTTATGCCCATTTTCTACATCTGTATGTCTTCTTATCTTTACCCTTGTTCTCAAAGCTTTCTTCTAATTCCCCCTTGTCTCAGACTGTTCTCTCCTGTGGATTCTCCTTCCAGATTTAAGCTTGAAGAAAAGGGCTGCCCAACCCTTTTTCTGTGCTGTATGTGGGAGCAGCAACAACCAGTGAGATGCTGTCTGGGCCTGTTGGAGAGGGCAGAAATGTTGCCCTGCTGGCTTGGTGGCTTTGGCAGCTGCAAAACTCCTTGGCAGCAGAATTTGTTTCAAATCCCACAGGGCAAAGAAGAAAGTAGTACCTCTGAAGCTTAGGAGAGCAGGGGTGTGTGCACACTTAAGCAACCAAAGGCCCTTAAAGATTTCAAAAACAAGCCCAGTAGATGGGTAACCTGAGTGTAGGGCAGCAATGAAAGAAGGCAGGTTTCAGGCGTGCTATTCTCCAATCAAATAAGCATCCAACAGTCTCTTTAGGTTGCTTGATTCAGACATAGACATGCCTTTAATAACTATGAGCACAGGAGAATGTTTGCAGATGGGAGAGTTTGGTTTTGGAAACAGTTCAACAACCCTGAGCCTGTTTTCTAGTAGAAAAGAAAGGTCCAGGTAAGGCTCCCAACTCCATTAGTAGATCCATGAATGAGAAGAATAGAGTACCCTGTTTGAATGCAGTTGTTAGGAACATGTTTACCTTCAGTTTCTGTGAATAGTCCATTCTAACAGCTGGCAACCTAAGGCTGCTATGGGGTGCAGAATGCTGAGGAAAAAGGCCTTTTCCTTTCCTATAAATCTCTGCTGTATATGGAGGATAAAGATACTTCTGAATGTATATAGACTTAGAGCACAATTATGACTTGTACTGAAACATGCTCAAGTTAAAGGCCCTCCAGCCTTAAAAGACTTCTGAGGGCCAGGGAAGCCTCATGCAGCCTCATTAGAACCTAAGAAGAACCTCCACTGGATCAGGCCAAAGGCCCATCCAGTCCAGCCTCCTGTATCACACAGCAGCCCACCAGATGGCTCAGGGAGCATACATGGCACCTGCATCTAGGTACCCTCCCTGGCATTGGGCATTTTGAGGTTGTCCATGTCCACATATCCTTCCTGGCTTGTAGCCTGTGATGGCCTCCCGTGCTCTCAGAAAATCGCTTTGGGGGATGTTTTTATTGTTTTTAGTACAGTGATGCCTCACGTAACAAATTTAATTTGTTCTGGAGGCATGTTTGTTACGTGAAACGTTCTTTATGTGAGGCGGATTTTCCCATAGGAAATAATGGAAACTCAGACGATTGGTTCCACAACCCCAAAAATATTCATATAAAAATATTAATTGGATGTAAAAATGATGACAGAACACTGGGATTGAATTCAAAACATGCAATCAATGTGCAAGATCTTATGATGTCTACTTAGGCTACAGTCCTAAAGACACTTTCCTGGGAATATGACCCATTTAACACAATGGGGCTTACTTCTGGGGAGACATGGTTAGGAGGCTGCAATCCAAGACACCTTCAAAGTGTCTCTCCTTCTCCTTTCTCCTTCTCTCCATCCTGAGCCTCTCTCCCCTGCTTCGCCCCTGAGCTGCTTCCCTCTTCTCCACTGCTCTTCTCTCTTTCTGCCCAGCAGACACCTGGCCACAGGAGGAACAGCGTAGAAATGTTGCTTTCACTATGGGCAGGTGCACTAGGCAGCCCTGACACTTTTTAAACAGGCTGCCAGCCAGCGCGTCTGCCCCAACTGCCAACAAATGTGTTCTTTACGTGAAGCACAGTTTGTTACGTGAAGCAGAATCCTAGAGAAATTTATGTTTGTTACGTGAAACATACTTTACGTGAGGTGCCACTGTATATATGTTTTTAGCTTGTATGTTGTAATTGATTTATTGAATTGTTCTATTTATGTTTTTAATTATGTTTTATGTCAGCTGCTTTGAGTCGGGCTAATGGCCCGCAAAAGGTGGGATATTAATTTTTAAAATAAATAAATAAAATGTACCGGATGTGGGTGCCCTAAGTGTGGCACATCTGGGTGGCAACAGCACTTCTTAGCTATGCTGCCCAGGGTCACTTGTACCTGGGAACTCCTTAGGAACATCACTGAGAAATAAAAATTATCCAGCATAGCTAAACAGTGTGACTCGTGGGGTCTTAATGTGAAAACTTTGTTTCCTTGTGCACCAAAAGGTATAAGCCTGCTTGGTTTGTTTCACTCATTAAGCACCTTGATCATATCCTATGATTTGATAGTACTATAATTTTGTTATTTTATGATAATTGGCAATCACAGGGGAGTTTAAAAGACCTTGGGATAAGTATTAGAAAATACTGTGGTTTGTGGTGTTTAAATGGTTTTGCATATATTCCAGTAAATTTATATCATAGTATAGTAAATTTCTACATTTACATTAACTCATTATTTCTCCCATACTGCAGTGGGGAAGTGAGTTTCTGATTGACCATCTTGTGAGTTCAGGATTTAAGTGAGATTTGAACAAGGGTTTTTCTGGACTACATTTTAGCCTCCTATACTATTAATGCTGCACTCATAGCATGTTCTTCTCCAGAAGTTCTGGAGCAGCTGTTAAGCAGTAGAAGCATATGAAAATCTCTGCAAGGGGATCAGTTGTTGGGAAGAGTCTAGTTTGTGGCTTGTCTATGGACCTGGTTACATATTGCTGTTTGCAAGGTGATGAAAATGGTGCGTGTGCACTTGTACACATGCCTTGCTCAGTGCAGTTAAAAAGAGAAAATGTTGCACCTTTTCCACAAATGCTGCCTGCAAGTTACATTGGAAAAACAAACCTAGTGTTCCAGATATACTTTACAACTGGTGCTGTTGGTGGCATTCTTGTTTTGATCTGATGAACACAAAGCTAATGTTTAACAACAGATTGGTGAATGGCAAAGGTGAATGGTGCCCTGATAAGCATAAGCTTAGTTTTCATCAGATCAAAACAAGTTATGGCCTGCCCTGTAGAGACCATTTTTGCTCCCTTACCCACATGGGCTACTAATGCAAACAAAAGGCTGAGTTAAAGAGGGAATCTCTTCTTCCTAACTTTCATTCTCTTCTTGAGTTTGGAGTCGAAAGCGAGGGTGTTGTTGGGCTCTTATGCCTTTAGTATTTGATTCTGCTCATTACTGCTCAGCAGCATTGAGTTTTTATTCCAAGAAGTTGATTTTAATCCTTGAAGTTTTTTCAGGTGTTATTTTTTAAACAGAAGATCTCTTTGCTGTATCCTTATTAGATTTGTTAATGTTTTAGGTTATAGTTGTTCTACCATCATTTTACTGCTTGTATGATTTCTTTGCCTTCATTTTTTTAAACAAAAGCACAATAAAAGTGATGGAAATAGATAAATAGAACAGTGACTCTTGGTAGGTGCCTCTTCCCCTGGCATAGCAGAAAGGGGAGAAATGTACCAATCTCAGCTTTTTACCATCTATAGTGTTATTCAAATGGTACAGACTAATAAATTTTGTTACACAAATTACAAATGCTAGCCATTAAGACAGATCCATTGAGGTGGTAATCCTCTGTCCTTTCAGCTCTTCGTGCTGCTCTGTTTCTATGCTACAGAATTATGTTGGTATCACATTCATGGATTGTGCCAATGTGATTTTACATAGTTGATACAAATTCTTATAAATTTTTAGCTTGCACCTTTCCAGCATCTACATTTCCCCAAACTTGTGGAAAATGTAGATCCTAGACAAGTGCTGGCATCGACAATATGTCTTTACCTCGTAGATCCTGAAGCATGGGGCCAATTAAAAGTGACCATTAAAAGTGATTCACATTTTAGTGTTACATTTTGCTCTGCATGAAGTGGCATGGCCATAGCCTTTTAACTCCTGGTGAATGCAAGACCCAGATTTTTTAGAATCCTGTCTCTTCTTTCTTGTCAGCGTCCTGGAATGCTGCCTGGTGGCCGGATGCCGATGGCAGGATTGCAAGTGGGATCTCCCTCAGGTCCTCCATATGGAACAGCTTCTCCACTAAGACCTGGAATGCCACCGACTATGATGGATCCCTTCCGGAAGCGCCTGCTTGCTCCACAAACCCAGCCACTTCCATCATTAACCCAAAGACGAGGGTAAGAATTTGAAGTGGTTGGCCTTGGTGGTGGTGATAGCAAGGAGAACAGATGAAGAAACTGATGATGTTGTGACCTGAAATTCTGCATATGACACAACCTGGTATTTGCAATTGGGGCCAATTTCTTGGCAACTTCCTCTTCTTCCCCCATCTTATTTTTGCTTCCCAATACCCTTCCCCTCTTTCCAACATATATACTTGTTAAGAGCCACCTCCTGTTCTTGCTGGATCACTTCCAGCTTCCCTGTTGATAAGCCTCAATAGATATCTAGTTTTACCTTGCAAAGCCCCTGGTATTAGTTTGGGAATTCCTGTTGAGAAAGTGATTTTTTTTGTTTGCCCTGCTCCACCTTAGTTAATAGTCCTTGATGATCCTCTCCCTGTCCTTTTTGAACTTGTTTATACTTGTGACCATTGTAAACCCCATAGTGCTAAGGACCAAGAGGGCTGCTGCAAGCTATAAGATGTTGATATTGAAAGGCCTGAAAGTGCACACAATATGGCAATGATGTGTATCTACTGGAAGTCTACTGTGTATCGACTGGAAGTGTGAGGCATTCTAATCTTACTATCGGCACGGTTTGTGGATATTCTCTCTAGCACTTTATACCTACAACAAAAAAATGTTGGCCTAGCATTTGTATTAAGTGCAGTGCAAATAGCAAAAAGAATAATGTTGACTACCTAAAAGTCTCTCTAGAATCACGATTTGGCTTTCAAACAAGCTTAAGTATAGTCCAGTCCTATGGATATTTACTTGAAAGTAAATATGACTGTTTACTGGAACTAATTTCCAAATAAACATGTCTTCAGTTACTGCCTTAGCAACAGAAGAAAAAATATTATATTTTACCGGAAGAGGCAAAATAAACACCCTCATTATTTGACAGCTTAGAGAACTGAATACAAAGAACTCTTGAAAACTACCTTTTCAATGTGCACACTACCCTTTTTCTATCCTTCTACTCTTCTGCTACAGAGCTTAAGGAGTAGTTTGACCCATTCAGCAATTTCTTCTGTCTGGTGTCCTTCCTATTATCATAATTAATGTCTTATCTACATTGCTTTTTAGTTTATTTGGTTTCATCTAACTAATTAGTTTTATTGATTCTAAATGATGGCTCATGAATATTGGTGGCTTGAGAGGAAAGTTACACAGAAAGTTGAGCTATCAGCATAGTTAGAATGCTAAACTCCAAACCATTGATTTCTTCCCACAGAAGTTTCAAGTTAAAATGCAAATGGAACAGAACAGAATCCTGTGCTATCTCCCATGAGACACAATGGTAATCCCCCAGGACTGCCTTCTGAAATCTGTCCAACAAGTAGGAAGCAAACCATCAAAGTGTTGTGTTCTCCAAAATCTGCCAGGCAGTCCAGAAGGATACAGTTTTTAATGTATTAAGTAGTATAGGCAGATTAGTGAGGACATGTAACCTGTTTCTCTGCTATTGAAGACACATCCAACAGTACAGCTAGTTCTGGTTTCAAAACCAGGCTGGAAACCAGATTGTAAGGGATTTGGAAAATCGGTCCAGGAGAGTTGGGAACTGGCCTGCTGTCACTATATATCTTTGATCAAAAAGGTATGTGTGAATCTACTAGATAACGTCTTAGATCCATAGAGAACTTACAGTGGCTTTACTACAGCCTCTTCAGAGAACCAGAGACCACTCTTTTACTTAAAGAGATGTGAACTGTCAGCTCGGTAGGCTAAACTAGCCTCTCATGGTTAGTCAGGAAAGGCTGGAAAGATTCAAAGCATAGTTTTTCCTTAATATTTGATGCACATCTCTGACCAGAACACTGGAATTACATACACATAAAAAGCTAAAAGACTGGGATATATAGGGGCATTGTCTTTATAAGGAAATCCATGTGAAACTAAATATGGAACATTTTATATGCCAAACATTTAGCAAATATATTTGTTATTGAACAGTCAAAATCTGTATATCTAGGGGTGCAATCCTAACCATGTCTACTCAAAAGTAAGCCCCATTGTGTTCAATGGGTCTTACTCTCTGGAAAGTGTCTTTAGGTTTGTAGCCTAGGATTAATTAAAGCCATGATACCAGTAATATTATCCAAAGAATAAATGAGGGCATTCCAAGAGCCAATAGAAGTAATTAAACACTGGGATCAGACTATCCAAAGATTTCATCCATCTTTAGAGAGAGCAGAAACCACTAGATTGACCAACAGAAGAACAGAGTGAGAATAGATTCCAGGAAAACAGAGCAAATTTTTAAAAATCTTTCATAAAAAAATGCAGTGTGTAACATGGAGTGTTTGGAAAACCTTATTCGACACAGAAGATATTTCATGTTGTCCTGCTGAAAACAAATAATTTTCTGAATATCTTAGACATGTTTCTTTACCCAGCAGGCAATTATTTGATGCAACTCCTTGCCATAGAACATTGTCCTTGAGGCCTTTCTAAGGGGATTGGACAGATCTGTGGAGGAAAGATCCATAACAGATTATGTCATGATGGCTACAGTATTTGCATAGAGAGTATGAGCACAATCCTAACCATGTCTACTCAAAAGTAAGCCTCATTGGAAAGTGTCTTCAGGATTGCAGCCTATACCTCTACGTTTTACAGAGAGCTTTTTTCTTAATGCCCAAATGCAGGGAGTGGCAACATAGTACAGGTATCCAATGGGCCTCTTCTTATGTGTTCCTCATCAAGGTGGTAAGTTTGTCTCTGAGGTGCACTTCAGTTCTTGGAACTCATAATTGAATGTGCCTCTGTATCAAAGATGTAAAAATAAAATATAGTGTGAAGGGACATAGCTTGAAGGGGTACAGCCCAGGCACAGATTTTCCACCTTGGTAAAGATTAGGCTTGAATAGATTTCTCAAACAAGATTTAGAACATTGGTGGCAGGCAGCCTAAATGCATTGTATGCAAATACCTCCCCACCCCCACATAATACCTTATTCTTAGCACCACAGGGAAGAGTGTGACATGGTAGGTTAAAGAGCCTTGAATCCAAACAAGATCTGTT
The DNA here is from genome assembly GCA_030015325.1 of Cryptoblepharus egeriae. NCBI lineage: Eukaryota > Metazoa > Chordata > Lepidosauria > Squamata > Scincidae > Cryptoblepharus > Cryptoblepharus egeriae. The sequence goes on from JAREYC010000004.1 coordinate 75,681,934, forward strand.
TTCATTTAGCAGTAGTTATGCTTCCCAGATTCCTTTGGCTCCTTTCAGGCTCCTGCTCTATCATAGAAAATGGGTACAGAGTGACTCAGAATGCAGGCTGGGAAAGGCCGGCAAAGACAAACGGATGGCTATGCTGGCATTTCTGTGATGACCAGAAGTCTGATAATTCTCTGTGGGATGCACATTCAGGATCTCTGTGGCATTCATCTTGGGCATTCATTTTGTTTTGTAATCCTTCTTTTGGTACTCTTTGGGCCTCGTTTTGGCTCTTAAACAGTTTTTGTTTGTGGTGGTGCAGAGTGCAAGGCCCAGCTCTCTTGGGTTTGAGGAGGTTAGGAAACAATTACGGTAGCTTTGTTTCATTTTATGCCTATGTGTTTAGCTCCTATAGAATTGTGAACCAACATAGATAGCATTAACAATTTAATGCCATAATTGCTGCATCTAGTTTCCAAAGCACTTTCTGTGGAATCTTCTTTTCCAGTGAGGACTTAAAAATAATAGTTTTTATATACCACGTGTCAAGTGTTCAGTTGCATCACACAAATGATTTCAGTGGCCTTTAAAGCAGCCCTGTAAGGTGGACAAATACTATCCCTAAATTGCAAAACTGAGGCTGGGAGCAGCTTGCCTGAGGCTATGTATTTAATGGCTGAGATGACTTTAGATAATAGAGTGAGTCACAGGTGAGAGATCCTCTATCAGAACTGAGAATTGTTATCTTGACACTCAACACTGTCGTCTTTTTATCATACTAGATGTTATAGTGGCAAACCCATGTGCAAGAGTAGGGTAACATCTAGATTCATCCACAGATAAAGAATACTATGGTGTTTTTCTTCTTGCTTTTCTTCTCCAGGCATTTTATAAATTTTTAATGTTCATCTGGTGAACTACAGTTGACATCCTGCTGCTTTTTGTGACCACTTAAGATTCTTCCCCCCCGCCCCCACTTCACATTGTGATCTATGACATGAGTGTGTAAATGAATCATAGGTTGATGGGCGTTCTGAGGTTGTCATTTTAGAATAACTGATCCTATAAATGGGCCTGAGACACCTGCCTGAAGCTAAGAGGGCTTCCACTAAGGCCAAATGGATATCTCTTACAAGTATAGCATCAGTGAGAAACTGAGGGCGCTCATTTTCTTTCCCTTGTTTTAGTATGAAATGTTGCCTCCCTTCAGTTTTATTATGCCTTGGATTTTGTTTACACAAGCTGCTTTGACTGACTTTGGCTTTACTGAATCTTGTCCCATGTGTGCTTCTCAAATTTAGCCCTTTGCAGGCCCTGCTTGGCCCAATTTTACCAGCTGTTTTTGAAAACAAATGAAATGCAAATGGCATTTCAATTCTTTGGCAAGTACTCCTCAACCATTGTGTTCCAAGGAAGGAGTTGCATAGAAACACAAACAGCTGTGAACATCTGGCATCCAGGCTTCAAGGGCCAAGTTCTCTGCATGATAGAAATAAGTGGTAAGAGCAGAAGGGAAAATCTGTAGGCTTGCTGAATGCCTCTTCAGTTGCCAGAATTCACTCCTGTCTTTAGTTTGAGCCCTAAGCCTGCACCACTTCTTCTGCAGTGGGTCTAAGGCTGCAATCCTTAACACACTTTCCTGGAAGTAAGACCCATTGAACACAGTGGGGTTTTCTTTTGAGTAAACATGGTTAGGATTGTTCTCTAAGTCAGTGTTGCTCTGTTTTCTGGATGCTACTTAAAAAAATTCACTTTCTTCTGGACTGTCAAACATTTTCTCTTCTTTTAAAATAACTTATAACCACAGGCAAATATAAATGAAAATTGATACAAATATATTTCAGTAATAAATACATTAAACTGTTTCATTCATGATAGATTTATCACCAAGGGCGCAATCCAGAGTAACTACGGGGAGTCCTTGCTCCGGTGTAAGAACAATTTGCTCAGGATTGCAATATGAATTTCCCATAGGTTTTCATTAGGTGGTGCAGTAACTACGGGCAGACGTAATGTCTCTTATGTGCTCCCGTAGTTACTCTGGATTGTGGGGTTAGACTTATTTTAAAAATTGCAGAACTACTGAATGTATGAAGCTGCCTTGCAGTGAGCCATAACATTTGGTTGATTTAAGTCAGTATTGCTCACTCTGACTGGTAATAGAAAAAGTTTCGATAAAGGATCTTTCCCAGTGATAGTCTGGCATGTCAAAGATGGAATCTGGAACCGAATGTGTTTAAAGCATGTTAACGATCACATATTAATCTATATTTAAGGAGTTCATCAGTCTGCCTTGAGATTCTGCAGAGCATGTGTGCAGCTTCTAAATAAATAAAAAATGTGAGACATTTGCAAGTCCTTTGAAATTTTTAGCTCATGAGTAACGTTTTCCATAATAGCAATAGAACGTAGTTTCAAAAAGCCATTGATGTTCAGCTGGTCGTTTGAGGGTTTTTTCCATTTCCATTGTTGTTCTCTTGCTAGATTTGCTGACATGAGAAGACAAACTTAGAACTCATACTTCCATGGCACATCTTGGATGACATTCACATTTAGAAGCATAGAAGAAGTCTTGTTTTAATTAAACCCAACCCTTCCTTCAGTTGTAGTGGCCTGGGGGTCTAGGAAATACAGAATCTTGTCATGCGGAGCATTCTTAGAACAAATCTAAGTTGTATGGGAATGTTTCTGAAATCCTTTACAAAGTTTTTGTAGTGCCTTAAAGGCAAAGCAATTGATTTGACCATATGCTTTCAATTTCTGCAGTACAAATGTACGCATGCACGGACTAAGACTGTAATTCTGTATAGACTTATCTAGGAGTAAGCCTCATTGAATACAGTGGCAATTAACATCCCAGTAGATATGCTTCTGGAAGATGAAACATGTAGTTCAAGACTGATGTCTGCAGTAAGCAATTCTAGTTTCCCATGGCCCATTCTGCCCTCCTGTCTTGCTTCACCCTTATCATTATGTAGTCTTTTTGACATGGAAGCTCTTTATAACCTTTTTTATTGGCCTGGCAGCTCTCTTATGATAGACCACTGTTAATCCAGTGTAACAGAAGGTTGAGAAATTGTGATATGCTCAAGGCCATCCAAAGAAATGAAGCCGGGTCTTATTGTCTTGCAGAATGAAAAGGAGGAAAATGGCAGACAAGGTGCTACCGCAAAGAGTAAGTTCATTTTCTCTGGGAGTGCTTCCAGCTTGAAATGGGGGCAAGGTGGAGCAGAGGGTGTGTTTGGCAGGGGTGTGAAAAATATCCATTCTAGGACTTGAGATCCCTCATCCAGATTTCTTCTACAGTTAGCATTTGGGTGTACAGGTGAGACAACCTATGTGTTAGTGTGTGTGTTCAGTGGGAGAATGAATCCATTACTTTGAGGGATGTTTGGAGGTTTTTCTTAACCTTTAGTGAGTTCCTATCCAGCAGAATATCATCTGGAAGGGGCTGGTATCTGCCACAACCATTCCTAATCAGATGACACTGAAAGTCTCAGCAGTTTCACTCAAACCTTGAGCAGTCCCAGCTATTAAGACTGATCATCTTTGAAGTGAACACCAGAAAACCATCATTAAATTGGTAATCCTTTGACTAACCCTGTGAAAAGTTGGCAGTAGTGGAGAGATTGAATTACACCTTGAATTAAAATTGAGGACAAAACATTCCTTTCCCAATCTTCTCAGTGAAACTCACAGCAAGGAGAGGCCTGTTTGTTGCAAATGGTTGGGGGTCACAATAGAAATCCTGCCAAACTTAGGTTTCTTCATTGTAAAATTCAGTGGCTGAAGTAATAATTCCCATTATGCCTAACTGCTTAGAGTCATTCACAATAGTGTCGTTTCAGTTGAATCCATAATGTTTTCTGGAGAAGCAGTTCCCTGATGGGCTCTCTGTTTTACAGATTCGTGAACTAGTCCCAGAGTCTCAAGCATACATGGATTTGCTGGCCTTTGAAAGAAAGCTGGATCAGACCATCGCCCGCAAGAGGATGGAGATCCAGGAGGCAATCAAAAAACCCTTAACGGTAGGTATGGACAGGGTTGAAGAAAGAGAGAGATTAGCCAAGCTGCTCAGTGGTAAAGGGTCTTAGGGTTACTTGAGCAATTCAGGGGCAATTCAGGAGCAATCAGAGTGAATATTTCTCTCCAATTCTTTAGCAAAAGCGCAAGCTGCGTATTTATATTTCCAACACCTTTACACCTGGCAAGGAGGAAGCTGAAGGCGGTGAACGCATAGCCTCATGGGAACTTCGTGTGGAAGGCAAACTCTTGGATGATGTAAGATTTCTTTTGATTGGGGGCTGTGTAGCAAATTGAAAGTATAATAGTGAGCTTCCCTGCAGCTTAGAATAACCTTTCTCTCCCTCATCTTTTGACTTGTAACCTCTAAACTGTGTTCTCATGCAAAACACTAATCCATTCTGTGAACTCACTCTGTCTTGAGTACGGGGCTGTCCAAAACCCAATAAACCTGTAAATCTTTTACTCCCTCTCCCGTTCCAAGTTAGGATTAAATTTATTTTAAAAACTCCAGCTCAACTCACGATTGTGAAATAGAAGTCCCTTCATTTCTGACATCATAGTAATGTAGATTGTTACTTTCAAATTGGTATTTTCACCTGAGCTATCAACTCTACAAAATTCCCAGTTTTCCCATAGTTTATTTCTCTGGACACTCTTTTCTATCCAAGGAGAACTTTTTGGGAAAAACATTATTGATTGAGGGAAAATCTAATCAGGATTATAAAAATATCAAAATATATTGTTTCAGACTCCAAATATTGTGATTACTATATGATTTCCCTCATTTCTAAACATGACACCACTCTTTTTATCCCTCAACTGAGAGACATGTTTGCCATTCTTTGTTTTCTGTGAGTTTGCGAGAAACATAAGAGCCCTAAAACTTACCAGTTTTATTTTTTTTCTATTTTCTGTTTCAGCCAAGTAAGCAGAAGAGAAAGTTCTCCTCCTTTTTCAAGAGCTTGGTAATTGAACTGGACAAAGAGTTGTATGGCCCAGATAATCACCTGGTGGAGGTAGGTGTTTGTTTGTATTGGGAGACACCTCAGAGAGGAATTTAACACCTTCTCTGACATACCAGACCTTACTCTCCTGGGAAATGAGGGAACCCCTATGTGGGGAATATCTCTGCACAGATACCCATTAAACTCACTCCATTGCTTTACACTTTGCATTTAAGCAAAGCGTTGGGTAATATCAGTGTATTTCATTTAGGAAGCTTTAGAGTTAAACTAAATAGCATAGTTTTTATGGCTAATTTTTAAATATTGTATAGCTATTGCATGACACAAGCTTGCTAATAAAAGACCCAGAATGTGTCAGAGATAAAGAATGGAGGGGAAAGCAATGAACATTGACTAGGTCAATTATCTTTAATTTTTTTGTGCCGTCATCACCCAATGTATTTTTTTAAAGTTGTGATTGGAGACCTGCTTTGGATCTCGCATAACTCCTTGAACCTTATCTGCTTACACCGTGTCCTGCTCATCGTCCACTACACACCCCTGTTACTCCCTCCCAGTACTGTTCACTGTAAATTCCCAGTACTGTTCACTGAAATATTCTTAGTAGAGAATGCAGAAAATGTTACTATGAAACCTGACACAAATAAAAGTTATTTTATTATAATTTAGTATATTATACTAAAAGTTATTTTAGTATATAATATAGAAAACCTGAGCAGGACTGATACAATCATCTGGTATCTGAAGGGTACACCAGATGTCCACCTCATTTATTTGGGGGCGCTGTACTCCATTGGTCTTTAACCTGGTCATTTCTGTCAGTTGCTGCTGCCCCCAACTTAGGCTTTTCATACTCTTTGGGATTCCAACCCCATGGTTGAAGAACACAAGACTAGGTAGTTGCCCTTGTCTGTTCTGTACCCATTTGGTTTTTTACGATTGGGGAAATAATTTCACTTCACGATGGGGGAAATAATTTCTAAAAAATAACGTAGATTTCTAACCCCACGCATCATGAAAGCAAGGGATGAAACAACCTGAAAATAGTACTGTAAAATAATAAAATTTGCATCTCATACTTGTGTTTTCCATTAAAGAGCTGATGTGATGTTTTTCCCCTCCAGTGGCACCGCATGCCCACGACCCAAGAGACAGATGGCTTCCAGGTCAAGCGCCCAGGCGATGTCAATGTGAAATGCACCCTTCTACTCATGCTGGACCACCAGGTAACAAGGGACAGGCCCCTGCAGTTGATAAGAGCAGGCAAGTTGTCATCCCCTGAATTATTTAGTTCCTAACTGCATGGGAGATAACACTAGTACTTGGTGAGAGGCTGCTTCCTTAATCACACATCCTCTGTACTTGGCTCCTCAGCTTGATTAGTGGGGAGGGTGAGGATGGGGTGTCTGGCTGCTTGTCAATATATAGAGTTCTTCATCTTGTATTTGCTTTTACTATAGGGAAGTGCAAGATTTGCATTCCTCATAATTTAAGCGAAAGTAAAATAAGTTACTACTTTAGAGTCATGCAGATACAACTGTGAATAGCAGGCAATGGGTTCAGAGGCTAGGGCTCCTGCACCAACTGTGGAAATGTTCTATTAACATATGCAGCTGGTCTTAAATATTCTTGTAAAAAACAACCCTAAACATTATGCATAGTTCTGCCTGTGGGTTAGAATTGGGTTTTTGGAGGACTGGCCATGGTCCACCTGAGATACCTCAATACTCCTCTTGGTGGTTGTTAAAATAGGTCCTATTCTTCCTTTCATTTTGGAGTCAGAAATGGGTAGCAGCTTGAGATGGGATTGATGATGTGCCTTCCTCAAATGTATGTTAATCAGGTAATATTGATCTTGCAGCCCCCACAGTACAAACTGGACCCACGTCTGGCTCGCTTGTTAGGTGTTCACACACAGACTCGTGCCAGCATCATGCAGGCCCTCTGGCTCTACATCAAACATAACAAGCTCCAAGACAGTCATGAGAAGGAGTACATCAACTGCAACCGCTACTTTCGCCAGGTCAGTGAGTCTTGGCCTGCTTTCCTTTCCCTCTTTATCCACCTTTTGTTAGTAGCAAGATGTGTGCTGTGTGCATCTGATCTTCTGTGTGATGTAAAATTTGGCACCCTGAATGTCTTTGCTGCCTGTTGTTGCTTTTTGTGTATTAAGACATCAAAATCTCTCTTGAGACATGGTCAGTAGTTTACCTAACTCTTCAACTCCTCTTCTTCCTACTGACTAGTGAATTTTGATCTAAGCTCATTTGACTAGAGCAGTTTATTTAGCGAATGGCATACAATACATGAAAGCAGGCCTCAGTCAGTCTTGAAAGACTATAGTATCGTGTTCAGCGCTGCATACGCTGCATGCAAAGCACGAAAGCCTGGATTAGATTGTTATGGAGGATATGCTGTTACCCAAGCAGTAAATCCCCCCTCTCCACGCTACTGAATTAGTCCAATGGAAAGGCAGAGCCAATATAATTGGATCCAGCTGGCGTCGCAGAGCTGAGCTAAGGACAGGAGCTCACCCTGTCTTGTGGGGCCGACCCAGGTCTTGAACCCTGGCCTGCTGGTTAACAGGCACAGCGTCTTAACCGCTTGTGCCACCCACATGGACTTGTGTAAATTAGATGTAAACATCCAGTCCGCCCAAACATTCAAGGACACTGGGCCAGAATAACCTTTCGATTTACAGTTGGACACAATGTGATGGATAGTTTGTCACACTGTGGGGTAGATACTAGACCCCATTTAAACAGTGAGTCCTGGCAGACACCATGTAGGGTACAGATCCTGTTCAGTGTTGATCAATGCTGGTGAAGTAGGTCAAAACCTGGCACCTTTCATGTAGGGTCCCCTATGTGTCTGCCAGTGGCTGGGTGTTCAGCAGCCCATTTAGCTTTCCATTGGACATTGATGTTAAGGTTGTTAGACAGCTGTTGTGTGAGTGCCAGGGAGGGCTTCCTAGATTTAAGCCTGCTGCTTGATAGATGAGGAAGATCATCATGCACAGATCAAAGTGGGTTGTTCGTAATTTTATTCTATTCTTCCACTAAGGCATCTTGTCTTCGTAGAGCTGGTGGTGCTGTGTGGCTCAAAATGGGGAGCCAGCAAGTAGGAGTAGATTTTATACAACCACATAATCCTCATGGTTTCATTTAGTTTGGCATCAGTCTTACTAGTGTGGCATCAATTAAGCCATACAGGGACACAGTATTTTTCTGCAGAATAGACAGATCTTAGTGCTGATATTCTGAGAGTAGAGACTGAGGCTCCCCATCTTGATCCTCTTAGTTTCTGGAGTATGTTGTTTCTGGTATTAATTTTAGAAATGTTCTCTAGGTGTGTCTTATAAGAGAGAGTCAGATCCCAAGTTACTTTAAGGTAGTTTGGGTGAGGATTATAAGGGAGTAAATTGAGTCAGATCCAAAGTTACTTCAAGGTATTTTGGGTGAGGATTATAAGGGACTAAATTGTTATTTAGGTAGACCTATCTAAGGTCTTCTGCCTGTCTAGAGCAGTAGTGACTTTCCACCTCAGACCCCCAACCTGCAGCATAAAACTCATAAGGCTTCATGTCCATTCTCATCTGCAATGTTGTCGATCCCCCTCTTCCCATTATTTGAAAATGCATTATAACATAATATACAGTACTGTGAAAAATTAAGTTAATTGTACAAAGTGTCTAAGTATCTATTCTGATACAATGTGCATGATTGTATGTGCATACACTGGTTCTGTGGTTTACGAGCCCAGTATAGAATCATAGAGTTGGAAGGGACCTAGTAGGTCATCTAGTCCAACCCCCTGCCTGCAGCAGGAATTCCCTCTAGACCATCTCCAACAGGTGCTCATCGAGCCTCTGCTTGAAGATCCCCAGTGAGGGAGAGTCCACCACCTCCCTTGGCAATCTGTTCCACTGCCGAACCGCCCTCACCGTCAGGAATTTTTTCGGGATTTCCAGCCGGAATCTCCTCTCTTGCAGTTTGTAACCATTGGTTCTAGTTCTGCTTTCAGAAGCAGCTATGAACAAATTGGCCCCTTCCTTCATATGACAGCCCTTCAGGTATCTGAAGAGGGCAATCATGTCTCCCCTCAGCCTCCTCTTCTCCAGGCTGAACATCCCAAGTTCCCCCAACCTTTCCTCATAGGGCTTCCCTTCCATCCCACTGATCATTCTTGTTGCTCTCCTCTGGACTTGCTCCAGTTTGGCTGCATCTTTCTTCAAGTGAGGTGCCCAGAACTGAACACAGTACTCAAGGTGAGGTCTGACCAATGCAGAATAAAGAGGAACTATAACTTCTCGTGACTTGGAAGCTACAGTCCTCTTAATGCAACCTAAAATGGCATTTGCCTTCTTTGCAGACACATCACACTGCTGACTCATGTTCAGCTTGTGATCCACAGCGACTCCAAGATCCCGCTCACATGTTGTGCTGCCAAGCCAAGTATCCCCCATTTTATACCTGTGTTTTTGGTTTTTATTGCCTAAGTGCAGAACCTTGCACTTCTCCCTGCTGAAATTCATTCTGTTCGTTACAGCCCAGGATTCCAGTTTATCCAGATCCTCCTGGAGGTTTCTCCTATCTTCTGATGTGTTTGCTACTCCTCCCAGTTTGGTGTCATCTGCAAATTTGATCAGGCTCCCCCGTATCCCTTCCTCCAAGTCATTGATGAAAATGTTAAAGAGAACCGGTCCCAAGACAGAGCCTTGGGGTACCCCACTAGAAACTGACCTCCAGGTTGACACAGAACCATTTACTAAAACCCTTTGAGTGCGGCCATCGAGCCAGTTGCAGATCCACCTAACAATTGCCCTGTCTAGCCCATATTTTTCCAACTTCCTAATTAAAATGTCATGTGGGACTTTGTCAAATGCTTTGCTGAAGTCAAGATAAATGACATAAATGTATAATTGGTTCCTAAAGCTTGCTTGCAGTCCAAATGCTTGTATATCAAACCAAATTTTCCCATAAGAAATAATGGAAATGCAGACAATTTGTTTTAAAAACCAAAAATATTCATATATAGGTTTACCTCAGATTAGTCATTCATATGGTCTCTCAGGAGAAGCTGAACAAGTGCTGGCATGAGAGCCGAAACCGGCTGTTTCCAGCAGCAAATGTTTTTGTTTGCATTGCAAAACAAAATTTATTAGAACTGTTTGCTTGTCTTGCAAAACACTCAATCCAAAACGCTCTCAATCCAAGGTTTTTACTGTACTGAGTAACAGATTAGATGTGTGTCTAAACATACTATAAGAGATGCATTTATCATTGAGAGTGCTTCCTTTTCAATTAAAAATTATCAAGGAGCGGGAATCCTGAGCACATCTGACACACATGAAGGGGGAAATTAACTCTTGTGACAAAATTACCCTCTAAAAGCCACTGTCTGAACTTTATCACTTTTGCCAGTAAATAGCCATTGAGGTCAGGATTTTCAGCAGGGAAGATTTCATAAACTCCCCTTTGGTGCATCCAGTATTGTTCATAAATGTTTTTGTGAGGGGGAAAAAAAAGATTATTCTGATGGCAAGTGTGCTTCATAAAAGCCTACTTATCCAGTTTGGCCCATAGTTTTCTTCTGATGCTATAGACACGGACACTTGGTATCTCCTTTTTGCCTCATTTGGCCCATAAAGAGCAGAGCCATATTTTATGGCTCATCATTCCCTTCTTTGTTTGCACTCCTGTGAAGAGACCAAACAATTCTGTTGTCTGCTGTTCTAGCAAACTCTAGTAGTGGGTCTTGTAGTCATTCATTCCTATTTACAAGCACTTCAGGGAATGTTTGAATCAGTCTTATAACTAACCTTGGTTTAGGACAACAGAAGTTGATGGATGACAGGAGACTGCAGTTTGTTACTTAGGGTTCTTACTGGGTCCAGTTGCTTCTTGCCGTTAAGAAAAAAGCAAGTTGCATGGCTGTCTGACAGCTTTAAAGATGCTTTAAAGCTGTCAAGATGCTTTAAAAAATAAATACGCAATAGAAAAACAATGCTATTTCATTATTTGTCATTATTACTCATACATCTTAAACTTAATTCTGAGGATTAAGAAACCTGCTTTGCCTCAGAGGTATTTGTAGCTTATTCTTTGGGGCAGGCTGTCTCTTGTACCTGAGGGTCCACAAATGCTCTGTGCTCTTGCTTTACTCTAGATCTTCAGCTGCATTCGCATGCGATTCTCTGAGATCCCCATGAAGTTGGCGGGGCTCCTACAACACCCAGATCCCATTGTCATCAATCACGTGATCAGGTGAGCTGGCAATGCAGGGGTTACAAGGTAAGCTATTATTGCCCGTTACTAGTGGTCCCATTTTGTCCTCTGACAACGGATGAGTTTTTAATCTGTGGTGATGATGACAGTCTGGTTCTTGGGATTTAAAGATAAACTTAAAAGGTTGATAAGAAATTATGTCAGGACAAGGGAGGGTATGGATCAAGAAAGAAATGCTTCTATTGATGTAGCTAAGTACCTAGAAGTAGTTTCTGGAGTTTAGAGGGTTCTTAGATATTATGGTAATTGTGGTCTTTTGAAAGGGCTATTGCAAATGACTTCCTTTGTGGGGGATGTGATGGGAAGCAGATTTGAGCTGTATTTTTCTGTCTGCAACATGTTTGGGATTTTATTAAGTTCAATGACAGTATTTATAAATTACAATTCTTTTAAACCCGGAAAAGGCAGTGCATACTTAAAATAATAATTCCTTGTGCTTCCTCTGTTGATTTGCCCACACTTGCTTGTAGTTAACATGTTCTGTTTGAACATGGGGGAACAGTCTGTGTATCATCCAGTCTGGTCTGGCTGCCATTTGAAGGTCTAAGGGCAGATCCTAATACAGAGAACCTAATTCTCACGGTAGTTATGTTAGAGTTGGTCCCATGAAGACAATATCCTTTTGGCCTTAATCCCAGCGTCTTATCCCCATCTCACTAGTGTGGACCCTAATGATCAGAAGAAGACAGCCTGCTATGACATTGATGTGGAGGTGGATGATCCTTTGAAGGCCCAAATGAGCAACTTCTTAGCTTCCACCACTAATCAGCAAGAAATAGCCTCCCTTGATGCCAAGGTATGGTTTTGTTAGCCAAGGAACAAGATGGAGACCAAGCCAAGCTTGGTGGCTGATGTGATGGGGCAATTGCTGCTGGTTTCATTCATCACACAACGGCCAAGTGGAAGGGACCTTGACTTACCTCTCCAATACTGTCAAACTTCATTATTTCATTTTGTTCCTATTTCTCATTTGTTCTCCCTATTCCAGATTCTCAGGACAACTTGAGTTCATGGCTGTATATAAATGATTTATTATTATAAACTTGTCCTTTTTATGATCCTCTGTACCCTTTATTTCCCTGACTCTGGTATAATCTCTTTCATATAAAGGTCCTGCAATAATTGATACAGCTCCAGGGATTCTGTGCTTGAACTTTTTAAAATTTGCCTTTGGTTTGTGCCAGTCTACTGCAGCAGTGTGTGATCTGGTTTAGATCCATGGAGTATTACCTCTCACTAGTTACACCTTGGGCAAGTAGGTTACTGGAACAGGTGAACAGATGGCCAGGTGTGTGCAGTCTTGAGAGCCCCCTCCTTTTTCCCTTACATGCAGATCCATGAGACCATTGAGTCTATTAACCAGCTGAAGACACAGCGAGACTTCATGCTGAGCTTCAGCAACAATCCCCAGGACTTCATCCAGGAGTGGATCAGGTCTCAGCAGAGGGACTTGAAGGTAAGTATTAAGGGTAAATCTTATAGGAACCACAAAGTGGAGCAACAGGATTAAGTGTAAATGAGATGAAGACATAGATCACATTCCTAACCATATCTACTCAAAAGTAAGCCCCATTGTGTTCAATGGGACTTACTCCCAGGAAATTGTCTAGAATTGCAGCCATAGTGACATTTCTGGGTCTTTTCCTACATATTTTTACCACTGTACTTGCCAGCTCCTACAAGGATGGCTGAGGTTTAGCTACCCTTTTTGAGGTTAAGAATCTTTATGTATGCATATACATTGCAAGCTAGATATCCCTATCTGTTTCCAGCAACTCAAATGCAAATGGACAACAGATAGAGAGTTGTTTATCTTTATACAGGGACCTCTTGTTTTACACGTTAGATTATTTAGCATGAATACTTTTGTTTAATGTCAAAACCTAATTTATGCAAATTTTTGGTACGGTATAACATAACCACATGCAAAATATATTTGTTTTTATGAATATTTATATCTGTCTCTCATATGTGATATAATGGTCTACCCAAGAAACTAAACAGTTCTGTAGTTATTTCGCTTCAGCAGTGTTGTGGCATCAGGTGCTCCCAGACCACTCATTTCATCCATGTGTTCATAAATATCTGTTCTGCGCTAGGCATAGTTCCTCTATATTACATCACCCTCCACAGGTAACCTATTCTTCTCCCTGATCAATGCTCCTGAATTCATTGACACTTCAGTTCAGAGGAAAAAAATGCAGAGCAAATCAGTTATCCTATTCCGCATGCAAGCATGTCACACAAACAAGATCTTGGCTATATTGTGCTAGGTTTGGGAGCTTTTTAAAGGTACACCAGCTGGAAACTTTTAAGACATCTGTCAGATTCAACAAGGACATTCTTTCCCTTGACCAAGACCTTATTCTTCAGTGTTGCTCTTGTCCCTGTATGTTGTGGACAGTAAAGAAGCTGGTTTTCCTAAGATGCTCTTCCTCATCCTCCCTTAGATAATTACAGATGTGGTTGGGAACCCTGAAGAGGAGAGACGTGCAGAGTTCTACCAGCAACCATGGATGCAAGAGGCTGTTGGGAGGCACATCTTTGCCAAGGTTTGGAGAAACTAGTTCAGTAGTCCTGATAAGGCTCTCCCTGGGATTATAGGCCCTATACATCTTTTCATCTTACTTTGCCAGGGAAAAGATGCAAGACACAAACAGTTCTACTTTTAGAACTTTGCACTTCCCACTGCACAGCAGTGGAATAGAAGTCACAGCTCTTCTGTCCTCCTGGCCCATCATGATTTCCCTCAACTCCTGGGGGTGGATAAATGATCTCCCTCATTCTCCTGGGGGTGGATAATGAAGCAAAGGAATGAGGGCATCAGAGGCTTTGGAAATACTTAAGAATCTGGGGGACACGTTCTTCCTTCCGTCCTGTTCATCCTTGTGACATTGGTATCTTCCAGGTCCAGCAGCGCAGACAAGAACTGGAACAAGTGCTTGGCGTCCGCCTGACTTAGTGGTGCCACAATCATCTCTTCTTTACCCTGTGGTACTTAGGAGTGGACAATATTTGGCCAAAAGCTTTTGCCCCCAATGGTGGGGGAAGTTCTGCCGCCTGCCTCTATTTGATCTCATAAGGGAGTGTTTATACAGTCCCTTTCTGGGAATTATATAAGGCTTTAAGCCGCCAAGGGGAGGTGAGCTCCTCTTCCTCTCCAGGCACCTGCCTCCTCATTAATGCTTTGCCTCTGGGACACTGGGAATTTTTTGTTTTGAGTTGCCTTCTACCTCTCAGCTGAATCTCAGCACCTTTCTTTGCAAGCGCGGGAAGGCTGCTTGCTACTGCTTTTAACCAAAGCTTTATCCATTCCAGATTGCTGGCTTTGCTAGCATTTAGTCTTTGCACTCTTTTGGGAGCAGGTTTTTTGTTTTGTACAGAGGAACTTTGCTTTAAGTGTTTGGTTAGTCCCCTTCCAAGCACTGCACCTTTCCACTTGCGTAGTTGTGTGTTGAAAGAGGGGACTGGGTGTTGCTCAGGTGTTCACTATTCTGTTGATGACAATCAGTTACTATTTCTTCCATGGGCCTCCAATGTTGTGTGAGATTATTTAGAAGATGGCTAATGGGGACCAGTATTGTGGGCAGGCCTTGCTGGGTGCTGCAGGAAACATTCCTGGAGAGATGGGTGATATTTGCCTCAGCCTTTCACAGGCCCCCCAAGTGCCTTCACACCTCTTTAAGTTTCTGGCCTCTTAGCACTTAATCTGGAAGGTGCGCTTACTGGTCCATGTCTACAGATGTACAATTTGTCCAAGAAGGAGCTAATGGGATATTTACCTATAAATGAGGATGTTGCATTACCAGTTTCTATGTTGAATGTTTTCTAATAAAAACACTCTTAAGCAACAGCTTGTGTCTGCTATTGTTCCTTCACCTATACCAGGAGAGGAAAATCAAGAGGCTCTTCTCTGCTAAGTACTGAAAAAAATAGAGTATCAAGTTCTTTTGCTATCTCCCCATTACCTTCCAGTAAACATCTTCCCCCAGCATGGGTATGTTATAATCCTTTACTGTTACTTGGGAGGTGATATTTCATGCAGTTAAGTACATCTCGTAAGAGAAAGGGATATCTTTTTCATACACATAGCTGACGTCTCGCACCTGAGAACCTAATTTACATTTAATTGCAAGACACAGGATTAGGAATAGAGTCGGAAATTCTTTTAAATGGCATTCTTTTAAATGCCTAATTCTGAACAGTTTTTTTAAGCGTTGGCACATTGTCTTCTCATACACAGCAGGGCTGGACACTTCAGCAAATAATGCATTAACTCAAATCTAATGCGAATCCCTATTTAAAATGTTTACTGGTGACTGTACCTGCTTGACAGCTGCACACTACAAAAATTTAATTTTACTAGATATAATGAGTTATATGATAATAATAAAATGGCAATTGATTAGTTATGATTTTTACCCAGTTGCACTACTTTATAAAACAATGGGTTTGTTACATTTTAGTAAACTGTTAAACTAAATACTGACCTATACTTACAATTTTGGAGATTTAACTTTGGCTGAAAAAGGTGAGCATTACATTTGAGTAAACAGGGTACCTTATCTTCATTTTTTTCTGTTCTAAAAACTAGTTGTCCACCCCTAAAGTTCTCCAACAAAATATGACTCTCTTCTAGGACAACCATGGCTGTTAACACTCAGTTTTTATTACAGGAAACAATGAAATAGGGATTTTTGGGATCTAGGAGGAATAATGACCCACCAAATAGGAAATAGCAGCTTCTGCCCAAGCAAGCTCTTTACTTCCAGAGCTTCTTGATAGACATGTTCTTCTCACTGTCTTTTTGCATCACCTGTTAAGGAAAAGGAGTATTAGCAACATGTTCATAAGAAAAGGAAGACCTCAGTCCAATTTTAACCTTAGAAACCTTCTCTGCATTGCATGAGGTAGCTCCTGAGGCTTTAAAATGAGGAGTTTGATAATGCATTGAACAGCAATGTCCCTTCACAATATAACATTTAGTTTCAGTTACTGCTAATACCACCCTAAATGCACATCTGATGTAGCTTTCTAGACACTCATTTTAAAAGCTTACCCACTAAAGGTGCAGGGCAAGAAAAAGCACTATTTTATATAGTTCCTTTTCTCCCACCCCTTTCCTAAGAAACCTCCCTTTCCTGCACCCACCACCACTTTACCTTTGCTACAGCCATTTCAAAGTCTTCTTGTGTTACGTGTACCCTCCTCTCCCGCAATGCATACATTCCAGCTTCTGTGCATACACCCTGTAAAAATACATCGGAGAAGCCTTAGAAAAACTACCCCCAAAAGGACCATTCAGAGCACTGTTTTCTGCCACATATGGGAACAAAAACGCTATCCACCAAAGCTGGAAATGCAACACCAAAGATGTGGCTCAAACTTACTGAGGAAAACCTAAGGACGAGCGGTTGTCTGTTGACAAGACTAGAAATACCACCAAGATTTGAAGCATATAATGAATGACACAAAATCCAGTGGTATCTACAGCAGCATATTGAGGGACGATCTGCTCCCTAATTGCTAGCTAAGGATTAAAGAAAACCAGTGCTGTAGTTTTCGGGCATGGTCGCCTTTCCTCACTGATCTTCACCTTTTGGGGGCCCTTCTCAGGGCTGGCTACACATATACAGCCCTCTGGCAACCATCTTGCTAGAATTCCCAGATGTCACTCCTTTTTATATGTCGTAGGGATGCCTAACTACTCATGGAAAGCTATTCCCTAGTTTCCTTAAAAATGCACAAACACCCCTGAACACAACACTATGGATGCTTTCACAATGCCAAGAAAGCATGATTGGGGGTTTCACTGTACCTATTATTTATTTGAATGTCATGTTTAATCCAACAGATCAAATATTTCAAAATCATCAGCTAAACTCCTAAAAGTCTGAAAAAATATCTCCATAATTTGAATCACAAGAGTTCAAGCTTCCAAGGATTTATTGGCTTAGCACAGCAAAAAAGGGCCAAAACAAAGCAGGAGTACAACATCTGAGGCAGAAGACTTCAGTATCTGTCTGAAGACTATTCATGGTCACAAAAGACAAGGCACTGGGAACACCACCCATAAAGTGTTCCTCTGGGATGGGAATATTACTCAAACTTTCCTCAAGACAAAGAGACAATTCTACTAGCCATAGCTGACATTCTCTTACCTTGACCTCAGCACCTGAAGCCCCTGGCATCAGCTCTGCAATTTTACGCAGATTGATCCCCCGTGTCAGGTTCATCTTACGGGAATGAATTTTTAAGATGTCCAGCCGAGCCTGTAAAGGTTACGGGATAGGAAAGGTCACAGTCAGATGATACAATACAGCACACGGGAGGTACCTTGCCGAAGACTATAGAACAAGAGTGGTTATGAGGAAAAGGCAGTTAATGGTGAGTGAAAACTATGGCTTCCAATCAGTTTTTTTACCTCTTCATTGGGGGGAGGGAACTCAATTTTTCTGTCAATGCGGCCAGGACGAAGCAAGGCTGAATCCAAGATATCTATGCGGTTGGTGGCCATGATCACCTAAACAGAAAACATATTTTTAGAGAGGGGTGATGGTAACAGAAAAATTACACCCAAGAAGTCATAAAAATACACCTCCCGCCACAATACTAGCTACTCATAGAGCACAATCCTAACCATGTCTAATAAGCTCCATTGTGTTCAATGGGTCTTACTCCCAGGAAAGTGTCCTTAGGATTGCAGCCATATTCTCCTGCGCATTCTAAACTACAGCAACCTACTTTCCCTCCACTGTCCTCATCTCTTCTCCCAGATAGTGACAAGGTTTACTGACAATGTTTCATGGCTATTAATGCAAATAATCTAGGACTACATCCATTAAGTCCCTGCTAGAAGAGAAAGAGTACCAAAGAAATTTTAATCATGCAAAACAGATTAATTTTGCAAAATCCATAACCATGACGGGAAGGTGTGCAATTTCTCCTACATACCTTGATGTTTTTGGTAGCTTCAAAACCATCAAGCTGATTGAGCAGTTCCAACATTGTGCGCTGCACCTCACTATCCCCACCAGAACCGCCCTCCAGTCGAGAGGAGCCAATGGAGTCAATCTCATCCATAAAGATGATTGAAGGAGCGTGCTCCCGGGCCATAACAAAAAGCTCACGCACCATCCGTGCACCTGCCAACAGGAAACAAACATGTAGTACATACATGATAACTGCACCTCACTCTGCAGCAAGAAGGAACACCATCATTTATTGAAAAATATGCTTCACTGGTTTATACTGATTTTGATTCATCCTCACAGCCTCAGATGTATCTCCCAGAGCTTAGTAAACCTGGAGTTGCATTTCTAAAAAACATCAGCACAACATAGAGCTCCCTCATAGTGGTACTCGGTGGGAGTCAGGATCTCCTTTAGAGGGTCTCAACCTTGGTCGGGGGTTGCCATTTTTGAATTGGCACTGAGATTTCCTGGAAATAACTCTCATTGAACACAACGGGACTTCTGGGTAGACAGAGGAGCTCCAGAATCACATCTTGAATCACATAAGTTGGACAGATTGTCCCAGACATATAATTTTAAGTCTGAAAGGGGGTCCTTGACTGAAATGCCTGAGTACCACTGCTCTAGAGGCATATCTAGAGGCATATCTTCTGGATGAGATATGGCAATAAGAACCCAAACCACAGAAAATGAAAGTTGTTCTCTTTTCCACTACAGAGCTTGTTGAAGGTCTCATGCTTTCCCTTGCCATTCATACTAATGAGAATGCTTTGCTGCCCTCCAAGAGCAGGTTTGCCCCAGCCTGCCTCCCAAATTTGAAACTAAAGAGCATTGGCCTTGCAGTCTGGGGCCAATTTCCCAATCTCCAAGGTTGAGAGGAATGCTGGAGGTGCTCATTGACAGGGTACCCAAAGTCCTTCATTGCTTCAAGGCCAAGAAGATCAGATCCCACCACCAGAAAAGCGATGGGATCTTGCTTAAAAGCTATATACTACTTGCAATAAGCTCCAACAACATAGCAATTGCAGATGCAAGCCTCCACTTTCATCTACCCCTATCAGCTCTGTGCTAGAAGCCAGGGCTTGCTTTGACTTTCCACTTGCTAAGCATAAACATCTTAACTGGCATGTCTTCTGCCTGGCTTCTCCAGGGATCCAACGTGAAGAAGATCTGGATGGTTTGCTCTGGCCTCTATGACTGCAAGGTGTACCTGACAAATGTTGTTTCCCAGACAAGGTCTGGGTTCCTGCTTTTCCCATTCCATGCTAAAGACTAGCCTGGAAACATGTCTCCTCCCCTTGAACTTTGGAGGAGATGGAACAGCAGATTATCCCTCATTGTGCCTTGCCGTTTGGAGGTCCAGTATGAGGTCAGGGAAAAGGCCCTATAAAGAAAAGGGCCTGGTGATCATAACGCCTGGTTGACCTCCTGGGCTGGCCAAAATTTGTTGAGTTGTGGGCAGATCCCAGGACCACCTTTTGCATTTTGTAAGACAAAATTATAGAAGGGGTAAGCAGGTACTTAGTTTTTTCAGGGGAAAAAGAAAAACTGCAGCCCCACTTCCCTTGAACTCACCTTCCCCAATGAATTTCTGCACCAGCTCTGAGCCAGAGACACGGATGAAGGTGCAATCTGTGTGATGGGCCACTGCTCGGGCCAACAGTGTTTTTCCAGTACCAGGGGGCCCATACAGCAGCACACCCTAGAACAGCATGGGGGCACAGAAAGAGAAGACCAGTTATAAGAGTATCATTCTGGAAACTCAGCTGGCTGTTCTTTATGACACCACAAGGGAGCCAATTGTTCCTGACACGATGGAAGGGCTATTTGAACAAGATTTGCATCACGTTGCAGGAACCACAATACACTGAGAATTAAACACCAGCTTCAGCTTAATACACCAGGACTGAAATGCATGCATAAAGCAACATAGTGATGCATTTTTCTCAATGAATAATGAGGCCACACATCTTGGGGGAGGGGAGAAGGACGATGGTTGGCACAGCAGAACAACCAGGCCAGAGGTAATTTTCAATTAGGCTTGGACCTGATCTCCACTAGATAGGAAACTACTGTCTCCCATAAAATGTGGTAGGGGTGAGGGGAGAACCTGGGAGAGCTGTCCTGTAGCATATCAGATCTCTGGTTTACTTAGCCCTGTCCTGTCTAAGTATACTGGCAGTGGCTTCCTAAAGACTCATGCAGAGGCTTTCAAAGCTCTGCTTTTAATCTCCACTGACTAAAGACACTGGAGGTTGAACTGTGGCACATCTGTTATCAGACACTGTTTCCTTTAAAGCAGTGTTTCTCAAAGTGGGGGTCGCCTAGGGCTTTCCTGGGGGTCGCCGAAAAGATCCCTGGTGCAGGGGGCCAGGTCATGCTTGCCAGACCTCTGGCTGTAGCTGCGCATGCACTAGGGCTGACTGACAGCCTCAGGGCCCAATCCTATGCATGCCTACTCTGAAATAAATCCCATTATAGTCAGGGGGCCTTTACTGCCATGTAAATGTGGATAGGATTTCAGCCTCAGGGCCCAATCCTATGCATGCCTACTCTGAAATAAATCCCATTGTGTTCAATGTGTGCATAGAACACACATTTCATTTGTAACAATGAAAATACATCCTGCATATCGGATATTTACATTACGATTCTTAACAGTAGCAAAATTACAGTTATAAAGTAGCAACGAAAATAATTTTATGGTTGGGGGTCCCCACAACATGAGGAACTTATAAAGGGGTCACGGCGTTAGGAAGATTGAGAACCACTGCTTTAAAGGAAGGTTTGGAGGAACACAAACAACAAATTCAGCTCATTTCTTCAGTGACAAGTTTCTCATGTAGGGAAAGTCAAATTCTAGCCTGGCCAAATTGATGTTGTGGCACATCCACTGTGTATGCAAAGACAGGCATTTTGAAGTACGTAGTCCTCTCACTTGCCTTGGGCTGGGCGATGCCCAGAGCTTCAAACAATTCTGGGTGTTTGACAGGCAATTCAATCACTTCCTTGATCTCTTTGATCTGCTTGTCTAGGCCTCCAATCATCTCATAGGTGGAATCCGGCACTTTCTCCACCATCATCAATGAGACCAGGGGGTCCACCTTGTTTGGCAAAATCTTATGGAGTGTGTAGCTGTCATTCCGCAGGGCGACACGACAGTTGGGGGTAACCTGAATGGTAAAGGGCAAAGTTAGCGCAAACAATGGTGACAGCCTTGGAGTTCCAGGGGATGTTTTGAAGGAAGAACATCCCCAGAACAAGAGAACATCCAATGGTTCTGGAAAACCGGATATAACTGAGCAGACACTCACATCGTTGATGTCTATGTTTTTATCCACGTCAACCACAAACTTGCCTTCTGGGTGGACCTGAAAAAGAGGAAGGCTGCTTCTCAACACAAGAACAAAACACAGACAAACTCAACAGCAAACAAGATGGGCCAAAGAGATCAACAAAGTTCTTTGTGTATGTAACACAAACAGAAAATGTTCTGATTTTTGAGGATAACAAACACTGAAAGAACAGAAACAGAATTTAAACTGGGCTTCTGGCCATTTTGAACACACGGCTTTTTTCCAACCACCCACTAATTTTTTGTAGTACTTGAGTATTTTGTTTTTAAGGGGTGGGGATAACAATACCTTGACAAGGACTTTCTTTTTGTCCATAGCCCTCACCACCTCGCCTACATAGGAACCCTGTTCTTGGAGGAGCTGGAGTTCCTCCCGCAGCAGGCGCACTAGAAGGGAAGAGATAACAAACCAGTATTAACGTTACACAGAAAAAACAGTTTTGCCACCCACCAGCACAGACATAAGGCTCTCCTCCTCCACCCAGCCCCAACAGACCTTCAAACCTTGTTCAACCCCCTCCCCAAGTTATTCCCAAAGCCAAACCCTGAGTACAGAAGTGATGCTGCAGAGAGAGGGGCTGCCTCACAGCTTACCCTTGGCATTAAGTTCATTCCGTTGGGCTTGCAGCCTTCTGAGATTCTGGCTCTTGTCATTGACTATTAACTTGAAAGGAAGAAAGGAGAGACATTGCAACACCTCCCTGGAAACAGCAACAGGAATCAACCTTAACCACCCCCATTCCCCTCCACTTGTGAATCCTATACTTCAAAGTGAACACTGGCAGACATCCTAAGAATGGAAGAAACTGTCATCATTGCCATTAAGAAGGGGCCTCAAAATGCAGCAAGCATGTGTCAAACCACTTTACCCACACTTCAGATTCTGTCTTTCTATAGATTGAAAGCAGAGCCATTTTCTTATTTTGATAATGTTTTTAACACACTTACAGCACAATCCTAACCGTGTCCACTAAGAAGTAAGCCTCATTGTGATCAATGGGTCTTATTCTCAGGAAAGTGTGTTTAGGACTGTAGCCTTAATGCATGTCTGACAGGTATTCACAACAGCTGCAAAGGGAAGCATAGTTTTAGCTTCCCAAAACTCATCAACCTGTACCTGTTAGTACATCCTATTAGTGTATGATTTATGCTGCCTTGCCCTGAATGAAACAATGAAGGCACCTCCCATTCTAGAAAACCAGAAATTCTCACCTGTAGCTCCTCAATCTTGGACAGGTAATACTGCCGCAGCCCAGTTCCACCCCTGCTCTCATCTGTTGAGAGAATTGTACACCCCAGCTCCATCTGTATGGGAAAACGTAGGGTAAAAAAGAATTAAGAAATAACAGATCAACTGTTTCTCCACTCAGTTTGAGTGGAAGATGTTTTGGTCCTGGTGTTCTGTGTTAAGGAAAAGAACATCACTCTACCCACCCTTTACATAATGTTTCACTCTATCATGTGGCAAGGAGTTCCACAGATTAACTGTTCCTTTTGTGTGTCCTGATTCTCCAGACACTCAATTTGAGTGGAAGATTTTTTGGTCCTGGTGTTCTGTGGGAAGGAAAAGAACATCACTCTACCCACCCTTTACATAATGTCCTCACTCTATCATGTGGCAAGGAGTTCCACAGATTAACTGTTCCTTTTGTGTGTCCTGATTCTCCTGACACTCAATTTGAGTGGATGATTTTTTGGTCCTAGATTTCTGTGGGAAAGAAAAGAGCAGCCTTCAACCCACTCCATGCACCCTTGTATCATGTCTTCCTCTATCATGTGGCAGGGAGTCCCAAAGATTAACATTTCCTTTTGTCTGTCCTGATTCTCCTACATAATTTGAATGATTTTTATTTGTCTTGGTGTTCTGTGGGAAGGAAAAAGCATCCCTCTACCCACCCCTGGAATATTCATTTTCATTCCCCTATCATGTGGAAAGGAGTTCCACAGAGTACCATTTTCTGGTGTCTGTCCCTCTCCTCCCACCCTTCACCCCTTGGTGCTGGTGTAGTGTGTGGGGGGGACAAGCAGCCTCCCTCTGCCCAGCCCTCCATCTACACTGGAGCCCCATCAGGCATCCCACACCCTGCCCCAGGAAAGCCCCCCCCCCTTTGAATTACACCTTCCCACTCCTGCCCCTCCCCCCTGAACTGCTCCCTCTCCCAAGGGGGGGGGAGACTGAGAGTCCTCACAATGACTCAGCACTTCAGGACACCCCTCACCTGCTCCAGCACCTCCGCCGCCATCTTAAAGCTCTCCAGGTTGGCGGGACTGCGCATGCGCCACCCTCAGGTTGACATAGGGCTCAGTCCCTCCAAGGCTTGAGGCACTTCGATGCGATACTTCGGGTTGCCCGTCGCAGCTCCGAAAGTCTCCGCCATGTGCGGGGCGGGAGTGGCGGTTGGGGCCAAGAAAGTCGATTAAACCGTATTTTGAGCCCTCAACCTGTAAGACACGAGAGAGGGGGACGCGCCTCACTTCCTCAGGAGGGCCCTCCATGGTTGTGGTGCCGCCACAGAGAAGGCTTCCCCCAGAGGGGCCTCACTCCCACTCTCCACACAGCACACCTGAGAAAGGCCTGCAGTCTCTCTGTGGAAGGAGATGGGCTTTTGTATACAAAACCATAATATACGGACAGTGAGATATATATGTATATGTGTGTGTGTGTGTGTATGTATATATATATATATATATATATATATATATATACACACACACACATATATATACACACACACACACATATACACACACATATATCTACACACACATACACATACACACACATGTACAGTGGGGCCTTGCTTTATGAGCATGATTCGTTCCACAAGCGAACGAATGAGTATTATGAGCATGATTCATTCCGCATGATTCGTTACACCTGTAATCCAAAACGCTTGTAGTTCAAAGTGAATTTTACCATAAGAAATAAAGGTAACTCAGAAGATTTGTTCCACAACACAAAAATATTCATACAAAAAAACTAAAAATACTCATACATACATATATGTATAACGTATATACATATGTACATATATAACTTACATACAAAAAAAAATGGGCGCCACAAAGTGGGTGGCGCAAGCGGTTAAGACGCTGTGCCTGTTAACCAGCAGGCCAGGGTTTGAGACCCGGGTCGGCCGCACAAGACAGAGCGAGCTCCTGTCCTTAGCCCAGCTCTGCGACGACAGCTGGATACAATCGTATTGGCTCTGCCTTTCCAGTGGACTAATTCAGTGGAATGGAGAGGGGGATTTGCTGCTTGGGTAACAGCCTATCCTCCATAACAATCCAACCCAGGCTTTCATGCTTCGCATGCAGCATATGCAGCGCCAAGCAGGATACCATAGTCTTTCAAGACTGACATGTTTTTTATACATATGTACATATATAACTTACATACATAGGTATATAGAATCGTAGAGTTGGATATGTTTGTATGTGTGTTTGTGTGTATATATATATTCATATATACACATATATACAAATTATGTATTAATTGTGCAGCATTATACAACAATGTGTTTATTTTACATTTTAATCACAATGTAGTAAACTGTTAAACTGAATACTGAGCTATACTTTTATTATAAGTAAAAATACTATAGGTAGATATGCTATACCTATAAGTACTATACTACTATACTAAAAATACTATACTAAGTATAGATAGTACTGTATTTACTCAAATCTCGTGTGCACTTCGATTTTGGAGACTAAATTTGGCCGAAAAAGATTAGAGTATATACATACATATACATATATGTGTGTGTGTATGCGTGTAACAGAAAAGTTACATATACACACACACACCTGCTGACCTGCTGGGTCCCGACCCCCAATTTGAGAAACTCTAGTTTTCAATTCTCTATGCCAGTAAAGGTATTTGTATCTACAATCCTTCCAGACTAAGAGCAAAGTCCACAGTCCAGCTGAAATGCTTGCGTGAGTTCCTCTTTGCCGATGACGCTGCTGTTACTGCTCACTCTGCCGAAGACCTTCAACGACTTATGGACCGTTTTAGCAAAGCCTGCCAAGACTTTGGACTAACAATCAGCCTGAAGAAAACACAAGTCATGGGTCAGGGTGTGGATCCACCTCCCTGTATCACAATCTCTGAACATGAACTGGAGGTTGTCCATGACTTTGTGTACCTTGGCTCAACTATCTCTGACACTCTCTCCTTAGACTCTGAGCTGAATAAACGCATTGGTAAAGCGGCTACTACATTCTCCAGGCTTACAAAGAGAGTATGGCTTAATAAGAAGCTGACGGAACCTACAAAGATCCAGGTCTATAGAGCTTGCGTCCTGAGCACACTCTTGTACTGCAGTGAGTCTTGGACCCTTTATGCATGGCAGGAGAGGAAGCTGAACACCTTCCATATGCACTGTCTCCGACGTATTCTTGGCATCACCTGGCATGACAAAGTCTCAAATGACACAGTATTGGAACGTGCTGGAATCTCTAGCATGTTCACACTTCTGAAACAGCGGCGTCTACGCTGGCTTGGGCATGTCGTGAGAATGGCTGATGGTCGGATTCCAAAAGATCTCTTATATGGAGAATTAGTGCAGGGAAAGCGCCCAAGAAGGAGACCACAGCTGCAATACAAGGACATCTGCAAGAGGGATCTAAAGGCCTTGGGAATGGACATCAACAGCTGGGAAACCTTGACCTCTGACCGCTCAGCGTGGAGGCAAAAGACCCAGCATGGCCTTCTCCAACTGGAAGAGACACTTGTTCGGCAGGCTGAAGCAAAGACACAGACCCGAAAGCAGTGAAACCTGGGGCCTGGGCAGGGGACGGAATTTATTTGTCCTCAGTGTGGAAGGGATTCCCACTCTCAAATTGGCCTCTTTAGTCACACTAGATGTTGTTTCAGGACCTCCAGTCAGAGCACGATACCATAGTCTTTCGAGACTGAAGGATGCCAATAATAATAATAAGTTTTCAATTGGGAACCGGAAGTGTCTCGCGCGTTTGTTTCTTTTCACAGTCTCTTCGCTGTCCCTTAAGGGAACTCGCATTCCGCCATCTTGGTAGGGCCCTCCAGGCTGCCCCCTCTGCAAGGGAGCCTTTGCGGCTTCTTCGCGAGAGTCTGCGGGCTTGCGCTGTGTTCACGTGGCCTTGAAGGAGGAGACAGAGGGATCTTGCGAGGCAGGGGCTCCTCGGAGGGCTCCACGGCCACGCCCACTTTCAGGGGCTTTGCCACACTCAAGATGGCGGAGGAATGGGGTGGCACGCATGACGCATAAGGAGGAAAAGGAAGAGCTACGGATCCCCGGAAGGGTCCAACTGGGTTGGTTGGTGCACGTGGTGGGAGCTTTGCAATCTGCTGAGCAGGAAGAGCTGCTGCTGCTGCTCCAAGAT
Organism: Cryptoblepharus egeriae; assembly: GCA_030015325.1. Classification (NCBI taxonomy): domain Eukaryota; kingdom Metazoa; phylum Chordata; class Lepidosauria; order Squamata; family Scincidae; genus Cryptoblepharus; species Cryptoblepharus egeriae. The sequence goes on from JAREYC010000004.1 coordinate 75,708,887, forward strand.
GGGCAAGAAGGGCAAAGTGGGCAAGGCCAGGAAGGACAAGTTCTACCACCTGGCCAAGGAGACTGGTGAGGAGAGAGGAGGGGGAGTTGCCCCCCTCCATGCCCCCCTCTATGCCCCCCATGTCCACTCTTCTGGCCCCCCATGTCTCCCTCCAGGCTCCCAGGCCCTCCCTCCAGCATCCCCTCCCTAGCCCCCACCATGTCCCCTCCATTTCTTCTTTGGCCCCCCCCCCCATGTCCAGGCCCTCCATGTCTCCCTCCAGGTCCCTAGCCCTCCAGGCCCCAAGGCCCTCCCTCCAACATTCCTTCCATAGCCCCCCTCCATTTCCCCTCATATCCCCTGTGTTCCCCACTCCAGGCCCCCCCATGTCTCCCTCCAGACCCCCCAGGCACTCTCTCCAGCCCAGCCCCCCCATGTCCCCCTCCAGCACCCCCTCCATGCCCCTTCCAGCCCCCCATGTCCTCCACTATGCCCTGTCCATATATGGAAGAAGATAATGAGTTTACATTGTTGTCAAAAATTTTTGTCACTGTCAATGTCCTTGTCAGTTTTGGCTTTGTGCGCTTTGTAGAAACTTGTGTGTGCTAGTTTGGTGAGTTGTGTGCACAGCTGAGAGGAAAACTATGCCCTCCTGTCCACCCTGAGCCTCTCACTGTTGTTTGATGCGTCACATCTGGCTTCCCAACCTGGAAGTAACTGGTGATGGTGCCATCACCAGTTACTTCTGGTGATACATGAAATATGTGGACTATGCAAAATGGTACAGCGGAGGTCAAACCTGGAAAAATCAGTGTTTCAAGACTGGAAATACTGGTCTTGAAACTGACAGGAAGGGTCCATCAGAGGCCGTAAGAGGTTAGGGGGGATAAATAGGAGAACTGTATGTAATTCTTGCATTTTCGTATCATTAGCCTTAATTACAGCCGGGAACACACTGGGATGTGGGCTTCCCCCACCACAGGATGTGGTGCAAGCCCCATTGGTATAGGTGCACTAGCACTGGTAGGTTGGATAGGATTGGCCTCAGACCCAATCTTGGGTCTTGTACACACAAGACACTGCAGTCGTGTGCACACAGAAGGCGTGGTGCTGTCTCAGCTTTTTCTGCTTTTTAAAACATTTACCTGTTGATATTACAAGTCAGGATAGTTTTCTGATATTCATAACTGACAAGGGGCACTAAATGCTGTTGTGGGGTATCTGAGTGGGACTTAAGGTATATGTTGTTGTCTGACATACAACCATTAGATTCCTAAAGTGGTTATTCATAGAAGAAGGGGAGATTTTGCAAATAGTTATAACAGATATTAATGCCTGGATGCTGCTGATGCTTCATCTCCCTGTTCCAGGTTTCCGCTCCCGCTCAGCCTTCAAGCTCATCCAATTGAACCGCAAATTCCAGTTCCTCGCAAAGTCACGAGCGTTGCTGGATCTGTGTGCTGCTCCTGGAGGATGGTTAGTGACCAGCAAGGCAGTTAATTGAGGATGCTTTTTTACAAGTTTGTAGCTGTCTTGGTATAGTTACTGGATGGTATATGTGGAGGGCATTTTCCGGGGCCCTGCCCCCTCTTTTGCCTCTGGGCTGTACCAGCCCTCCCTCGTTCACCCGGGGGAGGTCAGCAATCTGGTGGGCAACAACACCTCAGTGAATTAGGGAGGGAGAGGGTTGCCTAACCCTGGTCCTCCTCTCCCTAGAGATTCAGCCCCCAGTCGCCACACGGACGTGGTCCAGTTTGTCAGCTCTCCTCCTCGTCCCTGGCATCTTTTCCCCCTGTATTGCTTTCCCTGCCCCTGGGTGGACCTTCCCATCTCATTCCCTTCCCATTAACTATTAGTGCACTGATCTGCTTCCCCACCCCCTTTTCTAGCCAAGTGCTGCCTCTCCACACCCTTCCAGTCTCTCTTCCCCCTCTGCCTCTCCTCAGGGATCCTGAGGGCTTCCCTGAGCTGGCTCGGTTGGCCTGCAGTGCCCCCGTGTTCTCCATTTCACCCCCTCCCAGCCCAGAGCGGTGGGATATGGTCCCATAGTGGGACCCAGCAGATGCATTGGCATGAGTGCTCCAGTCACGCCAGAGCCCTGCCATCGGCTGCATGGCTGCTCAGCCACTCCATGGGGCCCCGACCCTCCCGTGCACTCCTGGGGCGCGCCCTCTGTGGTTGCTGCATCCTGTGGGCTGCCAATGCCTCCCCATACATGACGTGCCCTGGCTGCTCTTCCTCCATCCCCATGGGCCAGTCAAAGGTCTTTCTGGGGGGCTTTTGAGAGGTAAGGAGGGGGCGCGAACCCCCAACAGTATACATGATGAAAAATCTTGGTGATTGCTATATTGTCTGAGACTGATTCAGTTATATACCAAACATGCCACCCTATTTTCGACTAACCTCCAAGTTTGTCCAAATTCAGGATTGTAGGCATAGTTTAGTTTATTTATCATTATTGATTATCCGGGAGATTCACTTGCACTTATTGGTTGTAGTTACTGACAAATGAAAGTTCAAAAACTGAGCTATCTATTTTTTCATCCAACAGGCTTCAGGTGGCCTCAAAGTTTATGCCAGTGTCTAGTCTTGTGGTTGGTAAGTAACCTGGATTGAAAGAGAAGGGATAGGGAGGACAACACATGTCTGTGCAGTGGCCTTATCCCCACACAAGTGGCAAAGAAGTACTTTATGGCATGTTTGTGACAACACCAGGCACCATGCCAGGGCTTATGCCAGCCTACAATATTTTTTTTAATCCTTATAACTGCCACATAAAATAAGAATTACCCTTCTATTGTAGATGGGAGACAAAGGTAGAAGCTGTGACTTACCTGAGTCCACCTATGAGTTTATTGAGAAATGAAATGTCCAGTATTTCTTGGTGTGTGTGTGTGTGTGTGTGTGTGTGTGTGTGTGTGTGTGTGTGTGTTGTTCAGTGTTTTCACAAACACTGTCTTCTGATAACAGTACATATTTTTACTAGTCAAGCACAGAATGCGCATTGTAAAGTCTTGTATGAATCATACAGTTCAGTGGGAAGAGTGTGTGTTTTGTAGGCCTAAAACTCCATGTTCAGTCTCTGGCAGTTCTTGTGAAAAGAACAGTGAATAATGTGAATCCACCACTGTGGATAATGGTGCTGGGCAAATCCTTTCCCTGGACTTGGAGTCTGTGGCCCCTCAGAGTTATAGGGCTAATTAGGCTGGGGGGCTAACTTAGGGTGCAATCCAGAGTAACTACGGGGAGTCCTTGCTCCGGTGTAAGATCAATTTGCTCTGGATTGCAGTGTGAATTTCTCTTAGGTTTTCATTAGGTGGTGCAGTAACTAAGGGTACACGTAATGTATTTTACGTGCTCCCGTAGTTGCTCTGGATTGTAGGGTTAAGCTAAGACAGCTTTAAATATAGGACAGTAGGAAGTGTTAAAAATAATTTTGCTTTTCTTTCTTCTTCCATGCGCTCCATCTGATCTTTCCTCCTTCCTCAATTACCTTCAGGGGTTGACCTAGTTCCAATCAAGCCCATTCCTAATGTGGTCACAGTGCAGGAGGATATCACCACAGAGAAGTGTCGCCAGGTAATGCGCTCTTTCAGGTGCCTAAGATTTAATTCCTTCACCACTGGTTACCATTGACTCTTGCACCTGTTTTTCCTCACCTCTCTTTTTGAGGTTAACCTCATTTCTACTCAAGGTTGCATATACAAACATGTCAAATCTGTGGGTAGGCAGAAATGGACTGAATAGATACTACAGGGAGAAGTCCATCCCAGGTGTGTGGTCTTTGCAATGCCTGAGGGCATACCTGACATCCACTCCAATGTCTTCTGTCCAAGGAAGAAACATTTTTATACATTTGGATTTTTATAATTATTTGGATTTTTAATATTCTGTTTTTGTGTTCTTGTGGTGTTAACTCTGGTGTTCCAAAGAATAAGCCTAGGTATGCTTACTCAGAAGTGGGTTCCACTGTGTTCACTGGAGCTTTCTCTGTGCACGAAGGGTGAGAGCCTAGGGTGTCCGTGGTGCAAAATGTTTTGTTCTCAGTTCAGTATTCCTTCTATGCTATCTTGAGAATGGAAACATTGAAATGTGGCACGTAAATAGATCAGTTTTCTCAGCTGGTTGGAGAGTGCTCAAGGCATGCCTTTCTTTCTCCCCAGACCCTGCGCAAGGAGCTGAAGACATGGAAAGTGGATGTTGTACTGAATGATGGGGCACCAAACGTGGGAGCCAGCTGGGTGCATGATGCTTTTTCACAAGGTATGGGATATGTGTTTTGAGCATGGGCATTCTTTCATATCAATTGCACATGCTGATTTGACCACCCGATGTCCATCCTAAGGCCAAGTCTGTGAGTCCAGAGTGCATTCTGTGGTTGATTTCTATAGTGCCCTGTTATGGTGCCCTAGACACAGGAGGAGACAGCCATGAGTCTCAGATGTGAGAACATTTCTCCCCTTGAGCACATTTTTCTCCTAAATAAATCTTTATGTGCTTTCTATATTGTGAGTACGTTCTTCACATGCAATCTACTGCAGGTAATAGGGAGACAGGTATACAAGCGAAGAGGTGCTTCCGTCTAATGATGAGAAGGCTGAGGAAAACAGGAGCATTTATTTATTATCCAATTTAAGGGATTATTTCACATCTTTTCCATGCCAATGCAAATGCCTAAGGCAGCTTATAAAGCTTTAGTTTCTTCCTCCCGCTGTCCTCACAACAACCCTCTTAGGTAGTGGAAGCTAGGGTAAGTTCCCTAACCATACACCATCCTGGCTTTTTTATTAGCTTCTTGGACAAAATTAGGTTTGTAATATTTTAGCCATATGTGATGTTTAAAACCCTCATTTATCATCTTAAACAATTTGATTACATAAAGTTAGCCAATCAGCATTTCAACCTTTACTTGTAAAAAATTATTTCTGTTAATATTTAGTACTTTGTGTGAAATTCGTTCTTCCACTGTAATATTTTAACGAAGAGGTAGCTTAGTTATGTGACAGAAGTTTCAATTTTTGAAATATTGGAACAAATTTTAAAAACACCGTATTATTGGTTGAAGTTGATCTAGTGGGGCCTGTGGAATGAATTAATGTCCATTAAAGAAGTAAACTGTCTAAAATGTGTTGAATTTATTGTGTGTAAAAGTTAGCTATGGCTGCAATCCAAACTTACTAGGAGTAAGTACTTTTGAACACAATGGGACTTACTTCTGAGTAGACATGCTTAGGATTGCGTTGTATGTGTGAAAGTATTGGTGGCTAGCAGTAGTTCTTGTTGATTTTTTTTCTTGGCTCTCCTTCACTGCTCTTTCCTCTGCTTTAACCCCTCTTAGCCACCCTTACACTCTCTGCTCTCAAGCTGGCCTGTGACTTCCTGTCCAAGGGTGGCTGGTTCATCACCAAGGTCTTCCGCTCTCGGGACTACCAGCCCCTCCTGTGGATCTTCCAGCAGCTCTTCCATAAGGTGCAAGCCACCAAGCCCCAGGCTTCACGTAACGAGTCGGCTGAGATCTTTGTGGTCTGCCAGGGTGAGTCTGTGGTTGGGGATAAGGGAGGTGGGGGTCAGGGGGGTTTAGCCTTTGAGCTTGCTTTCAGATCCTGAGTTCAGTTATAGGATCACTGTAGTCATGATAAAGAGAGAGTGCACTAAGCATGTGCAGAAGACCTTTCTGTTGTCATAGAATAGTGGCAACATCTAGAACCAGATGGAAAGTGTTAAAAATGGCAACTGTTGACCCGGGAGGTTTGAGCCAAAGCATTCTGCATTTTGCAACATCACATTTGGGGGGGAAATATATTCTCCAGGCAACTTCTTGGAAAAGGGGGCTGAAATTTAACAGAGCCCTCTTGCTGTGAGATCGGAGGCAGAAGGAAGGTGCCGCTTTGTCTTCATTGGAGGTCCTGATGGCAAAAGGACTTCCTGCTGCAGTATCCTGCAGGCTGCATCAAAGCATCAGTTTCCCCCACTCTTGACCAGATGTGATGGGAAAGGAAATTAAAGATAGATTTTCTGTCTGTTTCCATCTCAGGATGAAACTACTGTAACTTTTCCTCCAGCGATAAAAATTACATGCAGCTGAAGCAGTCAGCGTTGCAGTGTCTTTTAAATGTGGTTCTTGCACAATGATGGAAGAACAGGACATGAAATGTCTTCCACTACAATAAGAAGCATGCTGTTCTCAGCAATTTAATGTCAAAGAAAATACAGTTATTTTTCTTCCAGTACTGAATTGTAGCTTGTGAAGGTATTTTTGTAATAAAGCTATCAAAACCAGAATTGATTTTGCTCTCATCCCTTACTAGTGCCTGATATCAATTGAAGTAGTAGTTCAGACTATATTTGTTTGGTCATGGACCATAACAAAATATACTATACATAAATATCAATACAAGGAAAGAATCTATACAAAATAAAGAACAGCATTTTCAAGAGCAGTATTTGCATAGCTAATCCTATATAGATTTGTTTAAACAATGATTAAATGTGTTGTCAGGCTATATTATAAAAATCCAATGGCACATGTGGGGAGGGGCATGATCAATTGACCTATCCATTCCCTTTAAAGGCAAGTAAAGCAACTGACAGTGCAATCCTAACTCACAGGCTGGCACAAGTGCCACTCTGGCCTGGAGGTGCTGCAAATGTGTCATAATGCACTTCTGCATTACTCCTGGGGGGTTAGGCCAGTGCACAGTCATTAGCCAACCTCTCCGCACCACCACAGGAACATGGAGATGGATGAGTCGTGCTGGCCTAAATTGGTTAGGATTGCATTCTGATTTACCCTACAATCCAGAGTAAGTATGGGAGCACGTAAGAGACATTACGTGTACCCGTAGTTACTGCACCACCTAGTGAAAACCTATGGGAAATTCATATTGCAATCCAGAGCAAATTGTTCTTACACCGGAGCAAGGACTCCCCGTAGTTACTCTGGATTGCGCCCTAAGATAACTAACTGTTGATCTGTTTTGTTGGTTTGACAAAAATAACGCTGTTGTCAAGAAATAGATATCTAGAACAGTTTCTTGCCTCCTTGTGACTAGGAGAGCTCACTAAAACTAATGGGGTCAGTTTTGTGTAGTGTACGCACTCTTCTAGCGCAGTAGTTTTCCAACCTTTTAGCTCCAGGACCCACTTTTTAAAATGAAAGACTAAAGGGATGCACACATTTTTCCAAGAATGAAATTTTAAAAAAATTCATTTTACTAGCCGCTTAAGACTTGGTCCCTATCTTTTAGATGTGGGAATCTTCTGGAATGTGTGTTTGAGTTCCATGTTCATAGGATCAGGACCATTGTAACGGCCTTGTATTTCCCTTCATCTGACTTTTGATATTCCCCTTTATTTCCCTTTTATAGTCACCTACTTCCAAGTAAACCCACACATGCTGTTCTGTTACTTAGGAAAATTTTTATTTCTATTATTTCTTTAGTGCGTTTGGTCTCACTCTTTCTTTACAAATCTCAGGTAGAGCTTATGTGGGGGTCTTGGTTTCCCTTCAAGGCTGATTAGGTCCATACTTGTTTGGTTTTAGTAAAGCTACATCATTGGGTGCTCCAATACCATTTGGGCTGGAAAAGCAACTTTTGTCAGAGTGGTACAAAATGTACTGTAGATGTAAAGCAGTTGAAAATTCCATAGAATTAATCCTTTATGTAACAATCCTATAAATCAATCAATTTGTATAACTTGTCTTGCCATCAGTGCTTTTTTCTAGGAATAAAGGTGGGGGTACTCACCATGAAAATGTTATAAATGTTTTTAACCTTACAAAGGTTTTATTGTTTTTACGGTTTTTGTATCATTTAATAGTATTTTAATTGTATTTATTATTATCTAGTTGTAATGGTATTTTATTGTTTTAAATGTTAGCCTCCTTGGATTTCCTTTTGTTAAGGAAGAAAGGCGGGATACAAATCTAATAAATAAATGTGGGGGTACCATGAAGATGTTATTTGTAATCATAGGCATGTCTGCTGGTGGGGGCACAGAGGCATTAGTATTCACACAGAGGTGCCAGTACTAGTACCCTCAAAAAGACCCCTGCTTGCCATTAATGTCCTCTTCCCTCCCCACTGACTTTTCCAGGCTACTTGGCTCCAGATAAAATTGACAGCAAGTTCTTTGACCCCAAGTTTGCCTTCAAAGAAGTGGAAGTGCAGGCCACATCTGTGAATGAACTCGTGTCCCAGAAGAAGAAGAAGCCGAAGGTAAGTGGGGAGGAAACATTTGAGAGTGAGGAGTGGGGTAAGGTGGGGAGGAAACATTTGGTTTGAATTGTGATATTTTTGTAACAAAGCTTTAGATTAGAGTCAGACATTTTATATTCTGACTGAACTTTTGACAGAATTGGGACCTCTGAGTGAATTTCTAACAATACAAGATAGTGAAGGAGGAAAAAGAATAACAGTCACAGTAAATGTGATGCAGAACTGGAAAGGGAACAGAATGCTCACAAGTTCTATCTGCTGCCAAGTTTCTTCCTCAGACATTGACCACAGATTTCCAAGTTTTTCCTCCAGTCACAAGGGCTTGAATTGGGTTTATTAAACATTCCACTAAAATTTAGCATTAGCGTGTCTTTTGATTTGGGGAGTCAGTGTCAATTTTTTTATCATGGGAGAAAAAAAGATGTGAAGTCTTGATTTACGGGGAGACAGGTACGGTTGGAGACTGAGTTCAAATCATAACTTTATTGCCTTCTCCTCTTCTTGTTGTGTCTCCTCCCTTCCACAGGCAGAAGGATATGAAGATGGTGCCACGGTTCTTTATAACCGTTACACCCTAACAGAGTTCTTGAAAGCATCCAACCCAGTTGACTTTCTGGCCAAAGCCAATGAGGTGAGGACTGAGTGATGGTGCCAGAGAGTTCTCCAGAGAGAGAAGAAGGGGGTCATGTATTGGAGGCCACCATCTCCCCAAAATGGCAGCATTCACCAGACAGTTCTGGCTAAGATAAAACCAGACGGTGGATGAGCCGGGAGGGGGCCAGCCTGATTTCTGTTTTGTTCTAGATTGTCCTGGACAACGAAGAGTTGAAGAAGCACAGTGCTACGACAGAGGAGGTGTGCCACTGTTGTCGGGACATCCGTGTTCTGGGTCGCAAGGAGCTCCGGTATGAGTGGTGGCTTGAATTGGGCAATTGAGATGTGGAAAATTGGGGTTGGAGAGCATTCTTCTTCTAGCCACAGACAAAGCTTAATGAGAATCCTCAAATGAATGTACAGTATGTAATGGTCCACCTCTCTTAGTTTTTTTTTGACCTGTAGTAATTGCTTGGATGTCCTGCTTTTGAACTTTCCCAAGACAAGAAAGTAGTAGCTGTATCCTCTTGTTATTTCTCAGTGCCTGATACATAGTTACAAACCAGCTGGTACATTAGTTACATATCAGCTGGAAACGGTAGTTCTTTTTCTAGCATTTGCAGTTAATGTGTTTGAGAAACTAATAGCTACGTTAGGTTTAGGGTTAGCACATTAGGAATTTACACTTGGATGGGTGGAGTCCCATTCTCTCCATCCTCTTCTCCCTACTCAGAGCCCTGCTAAATTGGAGAACAAAGCTGAGACGTTTTCTGGCCAAGAAACTGAAAGAACAAGCCAAAGAACTAGATATCAAGTAAGTAAGGTGGGCCTCTCCTTAAGCAATCCTGGTTATAGAATGGCCACTCATAGGCCAGAGGAAGAAGAAGCTGGTCTGGGTTTATAAGGTTTTTTCCCCCTCAGCTTGAGCTCTGGGGAGGAAGCTGAAGGAGACGATGAAGCACAGCCCAGACAGGCAGATCCACAGTCCCAAGACACAGAGGAACAAGAGAAAAAGGAAGAGGAGGAACTGGCACTGAAACTTGCTGAGCTCAAAGCCCAAGAGATGGCAGAATTGAAGAGGTGAGTTGTGGGCAGTATGACCCAACATCCTGGGACATGGTGCTTAAGACTGTATTGAAGGTTAGCGTATGGTGCTCAGAGATATAGGGAAGTTTGGAGACAAGTTTGAGGCTGCCATCTTGTAGAAGCTTACCAGAGAGTAAGTCCCATTGGGTCCAGTGAACTCAGATAGGCTTACACTGTAAAATCTTGTGGGAATTGTTCTTGAACCAGCAAAGATGTTAAACTCTTATCTAGTGGTTTCTGGAAACAAACAAGAATGCAACTATAATAGCCTGTGCCATGGCTGGTGAAAGGACTCTGCATAGATTCCCTGGAATCGGCTTCTAAGGGTAGATTGTCTGTGGTGAGGATTTTATGCCACTTTGGAGGGTGTCTAGTTCTGCTAGTTTCCCCAGTATTTAGGGGTCCTACCCCACAGTGTTTGTTCCTATTCCAAATCCCTTTCCTACATGCTTGTTTCCTCTACTACAAAGTCATCCATTCCCCCAGGTGTGGCCATGAATAGGTCCAAGTTGGCCACTTTGTCCTTTCTTTTTCCTTTCTGATATCAGGAAGAAACGCAAAATCTTGCGTGAGCGGCGGCGGCAACAAGAGCGTGTTGAGCTCAAGATGGATCTTCCAGGTGTTTCTGTGGCTGATGATGGTGACATAGGGATGTTCTCCCTCCGTGCCATTGGCAAGAGCCAGGTGAGAGGGTTAGCTGCAGGCAAAGGATGAGCTGGATTAAGTAGCAGTATGGGAATAAATAGTGCAACATACTTACAGGCCTCTTCTGCTCCTAGCTGCTGCATGAGGTGACCCAGGGTGACATGGCAGCAGCAGACACATTTGTGGCTGCAGAAATGGATGCAGGCAATGACCTGTCACTCTCGGAAGCAGAAGAGTCAGATGATGATGTGTCTCTGGCCAGTGAGTTGGACGAGGAAGAGCTGGCAGAGGCAGAGGAGCGGTCGAGCCAGCTAAAGCAGGCTCGTATCCCAAAGACGTAAGTGACAAGTTGGGGGGGCGGGAGGGTGCAAGGCATTTTTTTCCAGCATTGCACCTGAGTTGGAGGGGAGATCAAAGAAATTTTTGGTTGTTTCTTGCTTCTCAGTCTGGACTCTCATTTTACAATTTAGAGTTAGGAGGTCTGGGATAGAAACTGTTGGGGCTCAGGCACAAAAGAAATGGTCCAACTTGTGCATGCTCACACCCAAAATTACGTAGACTTGTAGGAACATTTAGGAATTACTTTGCAGCTTGCAGAGAGAAAAAAACTGATCTGGAAAGTCAAACTGCCTTTTTCAGTTATTTTTTAAAATCCTACGCTTATCACTGGAGGGTCTTTTATGACCTATCACTGGATTAGGTCATAACTGAAGAAGGGAGAAAAATGTGTCTCAAAGTTGGCCGAACCCATTGATCATTTAAGGGGTGATTCAATTTTGCCACCAATCTGGCCCCAGAGCCAGCAAGACATACCTGCAGTCTGGTCTCTGCACCCCACACATAGAGATCATTGAGTGGGTATGCCTGATTCACCGATGCTTTGATATATTTATAGGGCTGTTGATGAAGAGGAAGAGGAGGAGGAAAACAATGAGGAAGGGAATCCACTGTTGGTGCCATTGGAGGACAAGGAAGAGCAAAAGAAACATCAGGCAACACTGTGGTTTGGCAAGGTGGGCTTTTCTGTTTGGAAGAGATCTTTGATATCTCTCCTTACTGTTGTTGCATCATTTATGTTCCATAAGGTAGAACACAGTCTTATCAACCAGAATTGCAACATTTGAGGTGCTTGATGGGCTGGCCCATCAGGCTGTTAAAACAGTTGATTTGCAGTGGATTAGGGGTGGTTGTCTAAGTACCAGGGTTGGTGGGGTGGAAGGGTGTTTTCAGCCGTGGCTTGACTTTATTTTGTGTCTCATGTCACCCAGGAAGCCTTTGCTGGAATTGATGATAATGATGATGAGGCTCTGGAGATTGGGCAAGCACAAGTCCTGTCCCAGAGCCAAGCAGAACCTTTGCCAGGTAAGCCTCATTTGACCCTCTATATTTGGGGAGGGGGGTCCATCTTGGTACCAGTGTCCAACAGTACCAAGCCAGGTAGACCAATGGAGTGATTTGATATAAAGCACTTTTTTATTACTGATTGGTCTCAGCAATTCAAAACACTTGGAGCTATAGGGGTGTGTAGCAAAAGTCCACCAAATACCACTTTTATGCGAAAGTTCTTCTAAAGTCATGTTACAAGAGTGGCCTGGTTGCACATGAAAACAGCAACTCCATGTCTGTTTTTCCCCATGGTGTTGAAGTAGTAACAGCAGGTATGTGCATTCATGCCTTTGGAGTTTGTTTTCATCCAGCATGTGGATGTTGATGAGTCTTGCCTTTGGTAGGAAAAGACAGGGTAGAAATATTTAATATAAAGGAGAAGAAATAAACAGAAATTAAATGTGTGAGTGTGTTATAGGTGTGGCGTGCCTTCCCCACTTCAATTTGCCAAGGGCAGCAAGATACCCTTGACTGAGTTTTTGTTGACTGAAGCTTTCCTTCAGATATAGGGAGTGTCGGGACAAGGTCATGCGATGGAGTCTCATATGCACCCTTGTGTTCCTATACTTGTACATAACAAAATGATTAGCTAATATTGCAGGGTTCTGTATAAGAAAAAGGAATGAATGGATTCTGGAGCTCTGTGATAGACCTGCTCCTTCCTCTCCCTCAACTTGTCTTGCTTTTATACCAGCGTGTTCGAGATGTCTGGAAGGAGGCAGTGAACAAGCTGAGATTCCTCTTTATTGTGGTCCTTTTTTAGCATCCAGAAAAGAGAAAAAGGAGAAGAAGCTGACCCAGGAAAAGGCTCCTCCAGAACTGGTCCCCAAAGAAGACCCAAAGCCTACAGGAACTGAAGCCCTAAACGAGGGCTCTGACATGGACGAGAGTGACAGCAGTGATAGCGAAGACGGGAGGTAAAGTGCAATGTGGAACACATGTGGCATCTAGTCTGTTTCTGCCGTAGAGGCAGTGCTGGAGAAAAGGGAGTCCATTTTCCCCAGCAGTGCTCCATTTTGTCACATGATAAATGTAGCTTTTATGAGTGCATGATGTGGCCTGAAAGCACAAAACACAGTACATTGAGGTCTTAAACAAAGCCAGTTCCCTACACTTCAACATTATTTAATGTGACCAAGAAGTAGAACTTATGGCAGGACACCACATGTAGGTACAGCCTTGGTTCTTGGTGCCCAGGGACTTTGGCAAATCTGTTTAGTTTCCACCTAATGGCATCCCCAAATATGCTAGGTACTGTCTTTCCCCCAATACAGGTGAATTGTTGTCATATGCTTTTTGGCTGAAATGGAAAAAGCCACACTTGGGATTGTTGCAATGAGGGCAAAACCTGACAAAGAGCTAGTGTAAAATAGTGGCTTCAAGAATCTGAACTATGTATTGAGACTTTGGTTTGAATATTGCCTGTGCTAGGAGCTAACAGTACAATCCTAGGCATATCTACTGAGAAGTAAGTCCTATTTTGTTACATGGGACTTAATCTCAAGTAAGTGTATATGGAATTGCAGCATAAGAAGAAGCTGCTTTCTTTCTGCATTAGTCGCAATACAGAGAAAATATGTATCATAATTCCCATATGTTCATAGTGCATCTACTTTCACATGTCCCATTCCTTCTCCCCGAGACCATAACTGTACAAGCCCATTTCCATTACCCTACAAATATATAGGTGCAACAGTGGTGCAACACAAACATATAATTGATTTAATAAATATAAAAATCTACCCACAAAAATCTAATTAAATGTAAGATCCAAGTTACCTGCAAACATGCCAAAATTTTTGCCATGAGTTGGTGCAGTTCTAATCTTAGATTAATCCAGGCACAGATTAAGCAGGGCCTGGCGAATGGTCAGGAAATATCGTGTGCTGTTGTTTTATTAAACCTGAGCAGATTTGGACCCGATCAGTAATACGAATAGGAGCTCACTTGGGAACTAAGTATCTGTAGGGCACAGACCCTTCAATCCAGAGTAGTTACAGCAGTTCTTGCATTGATGCACACAAAATTTAGTCTGGATTTATGAATTTTCCATGGTTTTGGCGTGTAACTGGGTTGACGTAATTGGGTTGGCACGTGACTGGGCGCATAACTGGGTTGACATAAATGTCTGTTGCGTCGACGCAAGGACTGCAGTAGCTACTCTGGATTGTAACCTAAGTTGATTACAGACCTCATTACTAGAGTTTACTGCAGACATTAATTTATTAGCACTGTGGCCTAATAAAATTAATCTTAAGTTTCATCAATCATATAAATTTCCCTAAGTGCAAAAGCAGCTAATGAGAGATTCTCTTTAAGTGATTATGTTTAAATTTTGGAACACAGGGGGCCATACTGGCTCCATTTCTAGTTTGCTTTGGATAACTTGGACAGGGAGAAAAGGTGGTCCCTTAAACATCCTTCTGTCTCCCTATGCAGGGGGCAGCCATCTTTGAACTTGGGACGGAAGCGGCTCCAGTCTGAATCCAGTGATATTGAGGTGGTTCCCATTGAAAACCCAGGTGAGCAGGAAAAGTGTTGGGTTTTGATTGCCGGGTGATTCTGTTTCCTAAGTTTGTGTGGAACTGGGAAAGCTGCTTTGAAGGCAGTTGAAACGTGTATGTCTCCACAGTGAAGCGAGCTCGAATTCTGGACCCCGAAGGACTGGCACTAGGAACCATCATTGCCACCTCCCGCAAAGCCAAAAGAGATTTGATTGATGACTCTTTCAATAGGTAAGGAAAGAACAAGGGGGATCCCCAAGTATGGGAAACATGGCCTTGTTCTGATTACTTAATAATTGTTTTCCCTCTCAGATATGCATATAACGAAGAAGTTGGAGAACTACCAGAGTGGTTTGTCCAGGAGGAGGAAAAGCACCGTCGTAAACAGATTCCTCTGGACCGGCAGATGGTAGAAGAATATCGCCAGCGTTGGCGGGAGATCAATGCTCGGCCCATCAAGAAAGTGGCGGAGGCCAAGGCCCGCAAAAAGCGCCGGGTAAGGGCTAGTGCAAAGGTCTCCATATTTGTATGTTTGCCCTGAAGCTTTTTCTGTTGAGTGACTTCTCTGCCCCTTCCCCACAGATGTTGAAAAAAATGGAGCAGATGAAGAAGAAAGCTGAATCCGTGGTGAACACTGTGGACATCTCAGAGCGGGAGAAGGCTGCCCAGCTGCGAAGGTGGGTCTTAGCTCTACATGGGGTCTGTATGAGTGTGTCAAGATTCTTACATGAACTCCTCAGGGTTCTGTAGGTGAGAGGGGACTTGATTCCCTTTTAGGATTTGCAGCATTCTCTGCTTGAAGGAAAGGGTTCTGCTCTCACATGGCCTAAGGTTAGAGACTCTCTTTCAGCCAGAGATTCCATATTTGAGTTAAACTTATAAACTCTCTCCCAGCATTGCAGAGAAAGATGATGCGTCCTTCTTAGCGACTCTGGCAACAGTATATATGCTGACATCAAATATACAGTTCACTTGTGTTCAGGTTCCATATTAAAATTACGTGCATAAGCTCAGAGGAACAAATAGCTATTGGCAAATATTCTTGTTGGCTTAGCATTCCCTTGAGCAAGGAATTGAAATTACATATTGCACGTTTGGGCAGACGATCCTTCAATTAAAGTATAGCTCTGGAGAGGTGCATCATCTAACTGTAGTAATTAATCTTGTCAGGAGCAACTTCTTAAGTGGCTTTCAAAGAAACATTTTCAGTTTCCGAACCAGTAGGAGGGATCTCGGATGACCCTGGCAGTAAAACTCTAATCTTTTTATAGTCATTTAAGTTAGCTTAGGCTGCAAGTCTTATACTGTACACACCTGAGAGTAAGTCCTACTGAACACTTTGGGGCTCATTTACAAGTACAGGTGTCTCCCACTTATGGATGGGTTAGGGACTGGAGCACCATCCAAAAGTGAAAAAGGTAGAAAAGTGGAACCCTTTAATTTTTAAGTTTTTTCAGCATGCAGTTACAAAATGGCCATCAAAAAAAGACATATATGTATAACCGCTTGCAAAAATCTAAATAACATACATTAACACCTAGCCAAAACACATAACAAATTACAGTAAAATGAACAAGAGGCATATGTGGGCAATGAATATCTTAGGGATTTGAATGATGGTTATTTACTGAAGAAAGTCATAAGGAAATGCCCAAAACAGTTTGATCACCATGTCACATGCAAAACAACATCAAGGAAGACAATTTTTGCCTTTAGACCAGTAGAGAGAGGTTGAAAAAGTGAAGCATGTGTTGAATGAATGAGTCCTGGGTATAACTGAAAGGTGTTGAAAGAGCACAACCGTCAGAAAGTGGGGGATGCATGAAGACACAAAGAGTATTGCATTGTTAGTGTCTTCTGCCAGACTCCTATATAATGAGTCAGACCAAAGTCTCAGAGCCTTTAATATCTAATATAATGTGAACATAAGGCAGAGGAGTACCAAGCCAGATGCATATCCCCTTCCCCCTCTTCTCAAGTTATATAAACCCACTACAAAAGACTTGTGCATAAGAGAAAGGAAGGAATACTCACACAGGAGTCTGTGGAAAAACTGTCATGGCCCCCTATTGCCATGAGAGGGCACCTTGTGAGAATAAGTAACAGCAGGAAAATTCTGAGTTTTTTTCTCCTCTCCTGGCTGTGTCTGCCAGGGAGGACAAGTGCGGCAAAAGATTCTGATGGATTCTGGTCAAACTATCTTTTTTCTTCATTGTAGCATCTACAAGAAAGCAGGCTTGGGTAAGGAAAAGAGACAGGTGACCTACGTTGTAGCCAAAAAGGGTGCAGGCCGCAAAGTTCGCCGCCCGGCAGGTGTCAAGGGCCACTTCAAGGTCGTGGATGGTCGTCTCAAGAAGGACACCAGGGCAATGAAAAGCAAGGAACAGAAGTTGAAACGCCGACGGCACAAATAAAAAATATGCCATTTCTTTTGAGTGAGCCTCTCCTTTGTTCCTGATTATTGAATCAATGATCCAGTACTTGTCAAGGAGCAGTTAAAGGCTTATTCTCATGGACTGCATTGGTAGTCTATCCGCGAATATGTTGGAACTTCTATGAAAAACATACACCAGGTGCTTGGTGATGTCTTGATGTGTACATACAGTTTGGGCAATGGTGGCATGAGGTGTATGATCAATGAACTGTTTTAGCCAGCTTGCCCACCACCAGTTAAACAAAAGTTACTTTGAAAATTTACTTTTGTAGGTTTCCACCATCGTATGGTGTCATTAAAGTAACTTTTTGGTAAGCTATTTTAAAAATATCTTTTTTTAGTCTCATTCATTTTCTCTCTTGGAAATTGCTTTATCTGTGTTTGTGTGTGTTGTATTATGGTAAATTCCAAACATTTGCAGTAATTGCCAGCTGAAATAATCAACAGATTAACATACCTTTGTGAAGAACGGCCAAAGTACTGTGAGGCTTTTTTAATCCCAGTTTTTTGTGGGTGATCCAGCAGGGCTGCTCTTCATTGTAGTGAAGACTAGACACTTATAGCTGGATCCCTCTAATTCATAGTACACATATAGCTGTACCCCTCTAATTCATAAGACTGCCTCTTGGCATTTCCTTTTAAGAAACAGTCAAAGTTGAGCTTTTGTTGATGCCAAAATTCCACTGTGAAAACTTCATCTACCCTTGTACGATTGTTAGTTAAATTGGGGATTATAGTAGGGTTTTCATTTACAGTATTGCTATAGAACATCAATTTTCAGCTTTTGAATTTGTATTCAAGATGTCACTCAGCCTTCAGCATAAATGTATGCAGCCACTAAAACTATTAATGAACTAACTAGAAAAGAAATAGATGCTTTGGGCACCAGGCTGCCCTTAATTCTGGATGATAAAGAGAGAATATGCTCCTTTGTGCTGCTTTCTTGGGCAGGCAAAGCTATGTATGGCCCGAATCATGGAAATTATTTCTTCTGAGATGCTGGCGCACATCTCAGAGGAACATAAGACTGTTTAGACAGAGCTTCCTGTATCACATTTTCTTTGGTTGAGGTAATATACAGCTCCCTGACCTCCTTCTGCTTACTTTCACGCATAAGCTGACAGAGTTTGCATAAATATAGATTACAAGGTACTCTAGGCAACAGTAGTTGACAGTCCAAAGGTTTCTGTACAATTACAGCAATTCAGAAATGGTTCCACTGTAATGCAGTAATTCTTCCTCCGTCTCCATGAGATGTGCCCTGTAGCAGCATCAGTAGCTGGGATCACTTCCCTTGCGGCCAATGGATGAGTGAAGTTTTTGTTTCTGAGAGATTCAGGAAATACTCAGAAGGTCAATGTGACATGTTGCATACTGAGAGTGTGTCATGTAAAGCCTAAGGCAGTGGATTCCCTATTTGTGGAAAAACTGTATCCATCCTCTTTGGAGTTGGTAAATCCGCCCTTTCTTAATGCTGCTATTTTTGCGTTATAATTTTAAAGGTTTATTTAATTATTTTAATTATTGTATGTAAATGCGTCTTGTAAGCATAAGATTTTTTTTGGTTCAGATTTTGCCCTCTCAAATGAGTCCAGCCACCATTACTATGCCTATGCATGTCTACTCAGAAGTCAGTCCTATTATAGTCAATGGAGCTTACTCACAAGAAAGTGTGGATAGGATTGTAGCCTCACTCACTCAAGGGTTGTATCCAGGAAAGTGAATCGTGATTAAGCACCACTGAAACCAATGAAGTTGTTTCTGTTGATCATAGTTCATAGGATTCCTTTGAAAATAAAAATTGGACAGGCTAAATCTTTGATTGGGTTCCATCGGGTATTTATTGTATGCCTGCATGCTAGTTTTGCAGATGCACCCTCAAGGATGGCAGCATGAAATCTCTGAATCAAGCAGAACAGAAAGGGGTATGGATCTTTAAAGCTTGCACAGTCTTACTGTATCAATAGCTCTCTGAATTAAATAAGCTCTTCCCTCCTTTGCAACTATCTGCATTGGATGGCTAAGTATCCTTGGGCTCTTATCTCTCCTGTGGATCTAGTTATTCCCCATGGTAAAATATACCTTGGATTGGAGAAAGTTTGCATTGTAGGCATGTGATGGAGAACCATCTAATTGATGGTCAGGCAAGAAAAGCAGTTCAGATGGACCCAAATCCCTTGGCTAAAGCTTTCCCCCATGTCAAAATTCCAGGCCCACTTTTCCAAAGTTCTAGCTGCCCCCTTTAGAAGAAATCGGCTTCACTGCCATCCTCATCCACCTTCCCCCCAAAAAGTATCAAAGCCAGCATCATTTTATAGGTGTTCTCAACAATTATAAACCTGTTTTCCTGGTCCATAGCCTCATGTTTCTATCTTGGGTAAAAGTCACATAGTCCAATGTCTTATCAGGGAGTTGGGAGAAGAGAATGAATGAAGGTACACACACCAGAAATCCATGCAGCAATTTCAGAGGGGTAGATTAATATGACAACAGCAAGATATGTGGCACTCTAAAAACAAACACATTTGTTTCAGCATAAGTTTTTGTGGACTACAGTCCACTTTATCAAAGGCATGAAGTGAATTCCAAAGTAGGCAGGTATTCATGATTGGGGATAGAAAAAAATGAGGGGCTGTGGTGGTTCAGTGGTTAAAGACGTTGCACTTGTTGACCTAAAGGTCAGAAGGATGGTGGTTTGAAACCCAAGTGCTGCACGCTATTGAGTGAGCTGCTGTCGCTTGTCTTTGCTCTTGTTAACCTAGCAATTAGAAACCGTGCATATGCAACTAGATAAATAGGGTATCGCTTTGATATAAAAGTAATGACCCAACAACAGGTGTCTGCGACAGGAAGGCCAGTTTCCTCAATGTTGCATCAAAACATGGCTTGGACGACTCCAGTCCAGAACAACAGACTCCTCCACCATATGAGACAAATGCAAAATTTGCCTTTTGGGGATAGAAAATAAAAATCTGAATGCAACAGAGAGCCCAATGCTAAGCATGTCTACTCTGAAGTAATTCCCATTATCAATGGGGCTTACTCCTAGGTAAGTGAGGATAGGATTGCAACCTGAGTTTGCCAGTGGAAATGGTACAGTGATCTTATAACAAGGGTAGAAGCTTGCAAAATAAAATCACTGGTGACTTAACACCAATGATACCCTCATAGTGAAGAAGATGAGTTGGTTAACTGTGTAGTGTTGTAACCCAATCATAATTCTAAACCTAACCAACGTTCCAACATGGATAAAGCTGTGCCACTGGTGCACCTACTGCATCTTATGGTCCTGGGGGGAAATAATGGAGGCCTCCTCAAGGTAAGGAAACATTTGTTCCTTTACCTCAGTGCTGCATTGCAGCCTTATTTGTACTGGAAAATTCAATAGGATTGGGCCCTAAGGTGACTTGTGCTATTCTTTGCCAAACATGCCCTCCAGCCGTCTGTGCAGGACAAACGGATCAGCTTCAATGCCAAAGAAGATTTGATCACACCACATAGTAGCTATTTCCATATATATCACCTGAGAATTTCCTGTCATGCATACTCTGAAGATTACAGTCCATGAAAGCTACTCCTAAACTAAATTCATGAGTCTCGAAGGTGCTACAAGACTGGGTGCAATCCTAACCTAGGCCGGCACAACTTATTGGTTGTCCCATTCCTGTGGTGATGTAAGGAGGCAAGCGCATATCTGGACACTGACCTAAGCGTACCCCAGGAGTGGTGCAGAAGTGTCTTAACGGCACTTTTGTGACATTTCCAGACCAGCTCTGGACCTGGGGCTTAGGCCAGCCTAAGCTGAGATTACAATGGCAGCCTTTGTTTCTGTGCAGAAGCATGGGCCTGGCTGGAAATGGTTCCAAAGTGGCAGTTTTGCATGAAGTCTTACCATCCGACGAAAGCTTAAAAATACAGGGTGATTGAAGAGTAACTCCCTATAATGTAATTTGTAAGTATTTTAAAATAGGGAGTTACTTTTCAATCACCCTCTATAGTTCTGCATTTTAATCATAGGCTTTTCCTTGTGACAGGAAAGCCTTTGTGTAATGAACTTTGCAATGGTGTGCAGTACCTCATCATGTCATATGTCGTTGGATTTGAAGAGCAGAATCTAATGTAAAAATCAGTTTTGAAATAGCTCCGTCCGATCAAAGGTTATGGCCAAAAAACTAAAAATAAAAAATATGCAATGCGCTCTACTGGAAAATGAAAGTACCCAATATTGCGGCTTTACTCATGAGTAAGCAAATGTGCCATTGTCTGCCAGAAAGGCCAGGCTGAGAGGAATCAAAGACCTTGTCCTTCTTTTGCGGTTTGGGCATCCGGTCACCCGAGTTGTGATGTTAAGTGAGAAGAAAAGTGTTTATTTGGGGGTCTCTATTGTAGTGTGAGCAAAATGGATGACTATGTAAAGTAAACCCTGCTGGATTCAACAGAACTTGTTCCCAGGGTTGCCTCAGGGGTGTATGCAAGACAACAGCCTGAATTCTGTGGCCATTCCTTTTCATGTGGTATTCTGAGGTAACCTACTTGTATACCTTTAGTTGTATACCTGTATTCGTATCCCTTGAGGTTGCATATACCTGTCATGGCCTGTCACCCGTGATGGGTTTTCCCTCCAGAAATCTGTCCAATCTACTTTAAAAAGGCATCTAGGCCAGATGCCTTCATTGCATCCTGTGGCAAGGAGTTCCACAGACTAATCACATGCTAAGTAAAGACGTACGAGTATTTTCTTCGGTCTGTTCTAAGGACAGCTTAATTCACACCTAGATATTTTTCTGAGGAAATTTACCAAATTCCAGATGTAGGATTCTCATGGGAAGAGTAGCAGTTTAAAGGCAGCAATTTGAACAACAACAACAACGAAATGCAAAGGGCTTAGCCTCACTTTCCCGCCTGTTCCACTTCTGACTGTAGCCTCTAGCGGCTGTTTTTCATTATGCAATTTTTTAAACGTCAAATAAGTGTTATCTGAAATACCCTTTAGTTTTAGCCTTTAGCATTAAACAATTTTGTATGCTCGTTTTATTCACAGGTTGTTCATTTTCACCGACATGAGATGCAATTCATCCTCATTAGATAAAACAATTGTTATCCAATGTGATTAACCCGTGACAGCACCCTGAGTTCTTATCAGGTTGTAACCACTGGAGGTGGTCATAAATTATGTTGGGCAACAACATGTTCTGTCGCAGTTTGTTGAACTGCTACCACCTTTTCTCATTCCAGAAGGTTCTCCAAATCATTTGAGCGTTTCTGAGTTCTAATGTCTGGATCCTGAGAGCCAAGATGTGTAGTAGTGGTTTGGGAGTTTGAAAGGCTGCAATCTTGAAGTGCACTTAGGCTAGCCTATCTTGCACCAGGGCAAGCCTAATACAAGATAGACCAGCTCAGCTGCACCAGAGAAGGCTTGGACCGGTATTAAGTCCACTTAGGCTGACCCAAGACAGATGGAACTGCACCAGCCTCACAGTGCCAGCCTAGGCAGGCTTGCCCAGGGGCTGGATAGAGGGGTCTTGAGGCTTGCCGAGGGTTTGGAGACCCCTGCTGTAGGGTAACAAAGGGAGAAAAAGACAAAGCAAAATCTTGGGGTTTTGTATGTGTACGATATAGGGAATGTATACAGTACAGGCAGTGGTGGGATGCAAATAAATTAACAGGTTCTATGTCCTAATAACCTAAATTAACAACAGGTTCTATGTCCCATTACTAAGTGGTTCTCAGAACCAGGTGCTCATTAGCAAAGGGTTCTATTGAACCTATGTGCAATGTGATTGCACATGCACATGAATGTATGCAATCTATCCAATCTAATCAAATCTACAGTTTTTATATACCACTTTTCAAGTAAAAAGTCTGTAAACAAAGGGGTTTACAAAGATTGCCACATGCGCATCCACCCAGTTTTTGAGTAGTTGTGTGATGATCCCACAAATAGAGGTGGAAGAGCAATTGGGATCAGCAGGGAAGTTTGTAGCAAGGGATCTTTAACCCTTTCCTGGCGTTGCATGGTCCCAATTATGCAGACAGAGGCATCACTCCCTGGACAAAGATGTCTTTTTTGGTCAGGATCACGGCACATGGGAAAGGGTTAAATTACCCCCTCCTCACATACACCAGACAAGAAAGGAGCCAGTATATGCACTATGTATAAGCCACCAACAATATCCTCGTGTTTATGGCTCCGAGAAAGTCTTGCGCAGGGATTGGCTGAGAAAAGCAGATTTATGCAAGTGCTTGGAAGGAACAAAAGGTTGTAACATTCTGCAAGCACTTATTAGGCTTTCAAGGAGATGGCTTCAGTTCATTTATCATGGCACCAGACCTGTAACATGCAGACCAAGTCTTGGCCTCCTATGCTCCATTCTAGTGCACGATAGGCTATAACTATTCCCTTTGCATTTATAGCAACACATTTGTCAGTCAGCCTGTGTCTGGGATCTCTGACAGCCACAGATGTTTGTAGAAATGCTGTTGGGTTATATGGTCGGGGGAATATACTGGGGATGAAACAGCTTTACGTGGCCAAGGAATGAGAGATCGTTCATTCCAATCAGTGCTATTTGTCCTTTCCATTTTGTCTTAGTAACGTTCACACATGCGCATGAAACAGCATGCAAGAGAACATAGGAAGCTGCTTTTTGCTTGTCATCTACCACTGACTTATGACTAGTCTTCATAAAAGACATTGATATAGTGTAATCTACCCCATGTCCTTTAGTAGAAAGTGCTATGGATGTGGTGGTATCTCAAACAGGAAACTCTAAAAGTGGCAGGTGATCATATGGCCTGTTTTTCCAAGACATGTCCTCTTTTTCAAGTCTGGAAATTTTTTATGTAGTCCTACTTTTACTTGTGAGCAGGTAACATGTAGCCTTCTTGTAATTCATAAATTAATGCAATAAATCATATGTAATCATGTCCAAATTATTAATAATATAACATTTAAATTAACCACATTATATATACAACACATACACACACATATATGTGAATGTTCTTAACTTTTATTTTGTCATGTCCTACATTTTTCTCGGGTGTCCTCCCATTTTGGGTGTCCTCCCATCTTGTCCTCTTTTGCGATCATGATATCTGGTCACCCTGAACATGGGAGGACTGCATTCGTTACTATTATACTGGGAAGTGGTAGGGGGAGACAACACATGTACTATACTATGGCTCATTCAATTTAATGCAAACGGGGCATTACCAAGGCATAGAGAATTTATGGCAAGATTATTTTTTCCCCAGGAGAAGATGCAACAGTTTCACTGATGTGCTTTGTGTCATAGATGTCAAGAGGGCATCTGTAATCAGGGCTGGATCTAATACTACTCCCAAGTAGTAAAACTGAACTTCCAATGCGAGGATAATCCCATTTGGAACAGGCCAAAAACCATCTTGAAGGAGGGTTATGAACTCTGACTGAAGCTACTCCTAGATATTTTTTTCCTCTCTATAATATACAATTGGAAATTTTTAGAGGCCTTACTGAGATTTTGAGGACTACCTTCAGTAGTCACCTTTTTATGCATATTCATGAAGACTCCAGGATAATTTTGGAGGGTTGACAACTGATAGTCTCTCTAATTTTCCCCCCTACTTTTTGGTGTGATGGTCCTGCAGCACTGCTGTCTATTGCAGGCTTTAACTGAAGCTGCAGTGGTGACAACTTTGGGGCAAAAGATGAGTGCACTGAAGTGCTGACCATCCTTGAGCCACCTTCCCCAACAGCACAGAGCATCACTTGGTTTGTGGGGTGTTGCATGATCAGCTGGTTTCTCAGAAACCTGACTGAAAGTGCAAAGGCATTAATGTTGGATGAGATAAGTCTGCTTAGAATTCCTCCAGGTCAGGACAGGCAGGTTTATTTAACTCATAAGTAAGGTTTATGAACATGTGCAGATGGAAAAGTGTCATCAGAAAAATAAAAAAGCAAAATGTTCTTTCCTGTTTAATGTACTTTTTCTGGGTGGTAAAGCAGGGAGACCGTTATAGCATTTATGTCCTTAGTTTCAGAAGATCTATAGCAAAAGATGTTACGTATTTCCTAGGTTAGAAATCCACTCTCTAACTCAAGTCATGGAATCCAAGTTTTGCCAGATCCGTGACTGAAGCACCATTACAAGAGCTCTTATTTCATACATTTAGAATAACTTCAGCTCTGCCTTTAGCTGCACAGCAGGATGTGATCCAAGATATTTGGAAACTGTGGGGTTATTGTAAACCAAAGGCAAGCAGTAACTACATACTTTGCTACACGCAAGTGACATACATGACTATTGAAAGGCAGAGAGAGGCGATTTCAGAAGACCATCACATGAGAAGTATGCCACTGAATTGTGCTTGCTGTGATCTGGTTACTCAGGATCTGATGCCAAAGGTGGTCCCAAGAGTCAGATCTGCCATGTTGTTTGAAGGTTGATGTTCAGGGGTGATGAAGGGACAGTTGCCTCACCTCCTCCCCTCTGCAAAGTCATAGTATTCTGTAAAGAGACAGGATTTAAGTCAATCTTGCCAGATTTGGCTGCCTATGCTAGGGGAATATTTTGTTTTTATGCTAACTTTTTTGTTTCTTTTATTTCTTGCTTTTGCATTTATATTCTTAAAAATGTTCTTGTTTTATTTGCTTGTACAAATAAGCAGCAAATTGTAGGTAAACAGGTAAATTACAATTTATCCCTTGTAAATGCAGCAAATTTTGGAAAGATATGATCAGCATAAGATCACAGATGCTTATTGGAACATCTAGTGTGGCATTAAGGGCCGAATCCTTAGATGTCACAAAAGTGTCATATGGCATACTGCTACCTGCAGGAGACGTTCCGCTCCAGTGGAGAGGCCAGCACCAGTTGGTGCTAGGCCTCTGCACCAGATGGTCAACTGGTCCGTCTGCACAGAAGGACAGCAGATGGTGCTTGCAATTTGGGGAAATAGTACCCAATGCAAAGCTGCACCCACTCACCCTTACCTGTCGCTGGTGGGACATCAGCTGTTACAGTCCCTGTGGCACTTGGTGGTGGGGGTGGTGGAACCAGTGGACTAATGGGGGAAGCAAGAAAGGAGCATTAATAAAACTAAAAAAGGGACGTTTTCTCTAGGTCTTTGGCAATTTTGAGTAGTCAGACGGCCTGCTCTGTATATGTAGGAATCTGTTTCATATGGAAATGTACACTTCCAAAACCTCAGCAGAATCTTTAAAGTTTATAATCTTCCTGGGTGTGGAAATAACGTGTGCATTATTGGAACATGTGTGCATGTGAAATTTTAGAAACTAATGGAAGAAAGTCCTAGAAGGCTGTTCAGTGCACCACATAATTCTTTGATTGATTTACTTGATAGTGAATTTAACACTGTTATTTATTAAATCTAAAATTACAGTATTACATATAATTTACTATATATAATGTGTGAATTCCAAAAACGCTACATGCTACCTGCTCACAAGGAAAAGGAAGACAATGAAGTTTTTCAGGACACAAGGCTGAAAAAGGACATGTCCTGGAAAAAGAAGATATATGATCACCCCATCCCTGAGGCCCACAGCAAGACCCCTCAATACACTCCCATCAACTTAGGAGGGTATTCTGAAGGCTGTAGAGGAATGTTTTCAACCTTTTTCATCTCATGGCACAGCATCAGTTGTTTTTTTCCATTTACAAGGCACACCATGCTGTTCAAATCTCCAAGTTTTTCTATTCGTAAATGTTCCTCCCCAAATTCTTGCAGCACACCTGAGGACTAGCCACGGCACACCAGTGTGCCATGGCACACTGGTTGAAAATCACTGCTGTAGAGGCCACATGCAGTTCCTCTCTCTGCATATAAAAGTGCTTATGAACTGGTTTAAGACTACCCCACTCTCTGTGTTAGGAAATGTTCATGAATATGAAATGATTTGAATTCATTCATTTATAAGTTGTGTATTTAATATAATCATTTTTGTGTGTGTGTGTGTGTGTGTGTGTGTGTGTGTGTGTGTGTATATATATATATATAATTTGAAATGTAAATTAATTCTTTTTTCAGCCCTCCTCACAGTGTTGGAGAGATGATGTGGCTGCCTCGCCAAAAATTTGGACACCCCCAATGTAAAGGAAGCAGCACATCGACAGCATAAGTTCACATCTGCTTCTGCTCGGTGCAATTCTTGGCACGCAATCTGAAACACTGAGACTGTTATATAGTATCAAGACTCAGTAGCGTCAAGTCTGTCTGGTGGTGGCAACCAGTAGCTGAATCACAACATTGTGTTTCACTGGTTTGCTGTGGACAGGGTAGCCATATAGAATGGAGGACAATTGTTTTCACCTTTAAGCATTGCATAGAAGAAGGAATTTAGACAGGTGCTGTTTCTTTAACCCTATTATGTTGAGCTAAACCTAC
The DNA here is from genome assembly GCA_030015325.1 of Cryptoblepharus egeriae. Classification (NCBI taxonomy): domain Eukaryota; kingdom Metazoa; phylum Chordata; class Lepidosauria; order Squamata; family Scincidae; genus Cryptoblepharus; species Cryptoblepharus egeriae. Next base: position 75,736,126 of record JAREYC010000004.1, read on the forward strand.
CTCAATTCCATCTCCTATGTGAGACTTAAAGGTAGAGGCACTCTGTCCTCCATTCTATATGGTCACCCTGGCTTTGGAGTAGTTGCAGTTGTTGTGGCCTGGAAATTAGTTTTGTGAATACAAGGCACCTGCCTTGTCCTGGGATTCTTGTGATGAAATGTGGTGGTCTTTGTCCACGTGTGGACAAGGGCTGTGGATAAGGGCTGTGGGTGGCGCAAGCAGTTACGACGCTGTGCCTGTTAACGCTGTGCCTGTCGAGACCCAGGTCGGCCCCACAAGACAGCGCCTGTCCTTAGCCCAGCTCTGCGACGCCAGCTGGATCCAATCGTATTGGCTCTGCCTTTCCATTGGACTAATTCAGTGGTGTGGAAAGGGGGGATTTGCTGCTTGGATAACAGCCTATCCTCCATAACAATCTAACCCAGGCTTTTGTGCTTCGCATGCAGCGTATGCAGCACCAAGCACGATACCATAGTCTTTCAAGACTGACGGAGGCTTGCTTTTGTCCACGTGGTAGCATTGCATTTTCAGATTCAAATTATGGATTGTTGCAATTCAAATTTGATAACCTCCATAATATTTTCTCTTTCTCTCCCCTATTTGATTGGCACCCTCTCACGTCCTACTACACTTACCCATCTTGCCTTGCCTGAGGAGGGAGACCCACATGGCGAATGGTTGGTTGTTTTCGTGGCAAAACCAGTGATTGAGATTGAGGCCGCCATACCACATATGGGATATTGCTTGCATAGGGAGCATAATGATGGTGAAATACATGAGGTGCTGGCTCATTCTCTTCATCATCTTCTTCGTGCCAAGGGTAATGGTATACCTGCAAAGAAGAGGAATATCTGTGGGACCATTTCATCCATGCTTTGATGACTCATGACAGCTTCTCAACTTGCAGTCTCCCATCCAGGAGTTGTCTAGCTCTTTCTTTGCTTAGCTTTATCTGGCAGCTCTGCACTCAGTCACCAGACCACACCTGCTGCATGGTTGGAAGTAACATCAAACAAGAATGCCATCACTGTGAAGCCAGAGTGTCTCCTTGCCTACTCAGAAGTTATGTCCCATTGTGTTCAATTGACTTACTCCCAAGAAAGCAGCTTGAGGACTCCATTCTAAGATTCCAAGAGGGCAGCACCCAGCTTTTTATGACCTCCACTTTGAAAACCACTGACTTACAGCACATTTGCAATAATAAACATTGATGGAATCGGGTTGTGAAACTTTCCCCCCACTGGAGAAGAAAGTAGCATTTTGAGGAAAGAACAGCAGAAGGGGAAAGAAAGATGAATCAGTGTCATGGCTGTTTGATTTAAAAAGGCAGAGAGAAAGAATCAGGTAATGGGCAATCACATATATTTTCAATTTGCTTTGTGGTAGAGCTATAGCTGGATGCAAGAGAGGAGGTGAGCGATGTCTGGAAAAGGCAGGTCAGGGGAGAGGAAAACGTTGAATAGCATCTTTCTCCAGTGAAAGCATGCACCTGTCTGCTTAAAAAGCTATCATCACTGGCCTCCTAACAGCACTTGTAGCACTCTAATGTGTTCAGAGTACTTAATGTACTGCACCATTCCCACAATGGAATGCAATTAGCATGTTAAAAACTAGCTTTGTATATTCTCTGATTGAATACAGCGCATTGAGAGAGGAACGGAAATTTCGCCCTGTACTTCTTCCACCGTACTTGTTCTCATTACAGGACAATTGCTATGGAAGTAAGGCCTCCACTCCGACTTCCCCTCTCTTATAGTTAAGGAAATGTATGTACAATGCAATATCATCCTGGGATATGTTTCCGTCGCCCCGCTTCCAATGAAGCCAATAGCAGTGGTGGAAATATGTCTAATGTGTCATGATTTGTGTCACGCATTTCCTGAAAGGGAGAGGGCTGGGAATATGAAATGGGATCGCCATTTATGGGATCAGCTTCATTATTGGCATCCAATGCAGTGATGTTGGGAACCAGTATACTGTATTTACTTGAATCTAATGCTCACCTTTTCCAGCCAAATTTAATCTCCAAAATCAGGGTGCATGTTAGATTCAGTGGTTAATTTGAGTGAATGTGATGTTTGGATTATAAGTATAGGGTGCACATTAGATTCAATGGTGCATTAGATTTGAGTAAATACGGTATTTCATCCACAGTTGCTGAAAAAGAAAACCACACAAATTTCAGGCTTCAAATTGGAGTTTTCCAGCCCTGTATGTTTTTGAATCTTCTTTCTTGAAATTCAGGTTTGAGGAGATCATTTTTAAGAACATAGCATGTGATCCAGCCAGAGTTAAGTACTTTTAGGTCCATTGATTTCGATGGGATTGATTAAAGCAAGTGCTTAGCACTTCCACTGAAATCAATGGGATTTAAAAGTGCTTATATTAGGTTGCGTTGTGCCCATACACTGTGCCTCTGGATGAATTTTAAAGCAAGAGTGTTAGTGTTAATTGGTAGATTACTTGACTACAGTGTTTGTAAATTCATTAGCGAGATTCATTTATAATAATACATTCTCAGGGATGAGAGGAGAGTGTGGCAGTTCAGATTACCTACCTGGGCAGTAGGCTGGCCTAGGTTGTGTCCAAAGTATGCCAGAGCTGACACAGCCAAGTTATTCATTATCACTTGGTGCATCTGGGCATTCTGGATCATCATGAGGTCCATCAAATCTGCCATAAAGGATGTCAAGATAAAAGGACGCCAATAAATAGGGTAGATTTGCAAAAGCACTGGAAATAATCTCAATCATTATAATGACTTTCTATAAGCTGAAGTAATGTTGGGCAGTGGGCGAACCAAATGAAACACTTTGAGAAATAGTAGTATTGAATCCCAGTGTTTACAACACAGAACCCCAGTAGTTCCCCAGTGTTCACAGTAACTGATGGTACAGTATTTTAAAGTAGTGTAGGACAACGAATCTGAAAAAAATTAGCAACAATCAGATAATCACAGGAATAGAGGGGCTCAAAGGTGGTTTTTAAGCCACACGTATGAAAATATCCTGAGTTTAGAATTAGACTTCTTCTCCAGTAAGAAGAATAAAATTTACTAGCTGAACCTTTTTATTTTCTATTCATTACTTTGGCTGACAGTTATAGCATTTAAATTTTTTTCTATTTTATTTCCACTATTTTGTGTGCTTCCATGTGATACAGAGAGAGATAGGATGGCAATGATTTTTAAATAAGAATATGATCCTGACTTTAGGCCAGAGAGAATTGCCATATCCTGAGCTGACAGTTAAGCCAAATCCACAGGGCTAGGAGACCTCTAGGCTGGCCTAACTGCTGCTGAAGAGGCAGTAGCACAAGGGCAACATGCTCACTGGACTGGTGTAGTTGTACCGTATCCTGAGGTGGGCTGTTATAGTTGTGCTGTATCCTGAGGTTGAGAGGCAGGCATTGCACTTAGGTTGGCATAGGACTCAGAATTTTTTGCTTTCACTTCCATTTTTACTCTGGTTTATCATGGACCTCTATGGGTCTACTCAGATTTATGCTTGCTCTTGAGATGACCTAAGTCAGAGGAGCTGTGAGGGGCCATGTCAGCCCTGGAAACAGGCTCTGGATACATCCCAACCTCAGTGTTCTCTAAGCTATGCTCAACATGCCCTCAGCATGCCTCTGCTGAGGCAGTGCAGGTCCATCTGTCTTGGCCAGCCTTTCTGGTGTAGCTAGGCTAGCCGACCTTGGAATTAGACCAGCCCAGTGAAGATAGGGTAGCCTAATTGCACTTCAGGATTGCAGCCTAAGACTGCAAACCTAAAAACACTTTCCTGGGAGTAACACCCATTGAACAAAATGGGGCTTACTTTTGAGTAGACACGGTTAGGATTGTGCTCTAAATGTCGTAATTTAATCATATGCATATAACAGTCTCTCTTACACATATTCGTACCTGTGTCAAACACTTCAGCCATAATTTCTGTTTTAAATGTAAGGGTTGAGAATTACGCTTGGGGCTTTTGTTCCCCCTTCATTAATTTTTGCCTTCCAGTCTGAATTAAATACAGGCTGAATTAGAACGTGGTGGGCTTATGCTGAGCTTATTTCTCAGATTTCTTTCTCATCCAATTTAGGGCAAAGGTCTTTCCCCCATATTTGTGTTCGCATTCTTCACTTTGGGATTTACGGTGCAGAATTTAAAACACGGGTATGGCTTTTGTTTGCATGTTTTCCTACCTTCTCTGATTTGGCCTGTTCTGCCGGATGGAGGAATTGTAGATGGTGCGCAGGGCATCTGTTGGAGAAATGTTACCTCTGGCTGTTGAGCAATCTGGGAAATTATATCCAGGATGGGGTGAGGGAAGAGAGAGATAACTCTATTAGTCTGGTGGACTTGAATCCTCCATCCATCTCCTTGTTAAAGTGGCCACGTTTCCTGCTTCAGGTTCTGTTGGTTTCCCATCCATTAGAAAGTGCGATTTAATAAAAGCTGAATCAAGGACAAGACCAGATGTGTCACCTCGTAGTTTTTGGTCTTTCTTACTTCCCTGCAGCCAAGAAGGGATCTGATTTTGATTAGACCTGCTTGTCCTCTAAAGGAAAATCACCCTGTCCAAACTGCTTTTCTCCTCTTTGGAGAAAGATTCATGAACCTGCTATGTATTCCCCGGTGAGTGGGAAAGCAGCATTGGATAAATTTTTATTGGAAAATAGTCTGGATTCTTCAATTTACTTCAGTGTTGATCAACTGTTCAGACTCCATTCAGACTCTGCTTCAAAGTGATAATACAAAAGAATGCCAGGAAACTTTTAATGTGTTTTTTTTTGCATTGCACACACACTTGGTCCTTAGCCTCACCTAAAAGAATGTCCACTTGCTTAAGTTTTGCCCAGGTCAGTCCTAATGGTGTTATTCAGCTTCCTGAATAGTCCTATATTTCTGCCTCATCAGAGGGGCAGGCTCAGTGTGATCATCTATATATATAAAAGAGAAAAGTCACTGACTGACTCACTGACTGACTGACTCACTGACTGACTCACTCACTCACTCACTCATCACCGCCCTGCCAAAACCGATGGGCCTAGAAGCGTGAAATTTGGGGAGGGTGTTCCTTCCATGACAGAGGGGTGCACTAAGAACTGGTTTTCAGGAATTCCAACGGGAAGGGGGTGAAAAGGGGCGCAACGCGTTTTCCTCCCTATACTTTGCATTGGAGAATTGCTGACTCAGCAACATTCCGCCCCAACTGCTGGGCCTGAAGCATGGAATTCTGGGAGTTCCTTCTGTCACCTGAACACCCACCAAGAACCATCTGGAGAAATTTAACCCTTCAGGGACTGAAAAGGGGCAACGTGTTCCTGTCCTATACTTAACATGGGAGACTGAATAACATCCAGCCAATTTGGTGCTCAGTGCCTGGTGCACTGGGGGATGTTGTTCGGAGGAAGAAGTTGCGCTGGCGAGGATGCTGCGCATGAGGGGAAATTGCGCATGAGGGGAAGTTGCACATGTAGGAAAGTTGCGCATGTAGGAAAGTTGCGCATGGGGGGAAGTTGCGCATGGGGGGAAGTTGCGCATGGGGGGAAGTTGCGCATGGGGGAAGTTGCACACGGGGGAAGTTGCGCATGGGGGGATGATGCACATGGAGGAAAGTTGTGCATGGAGGAAGTTGCGCATGGGGGAAGTTGCGCATGTGGAAAATTGCACATGAGAGGAAAGTTGCGTATGGGGAAGTTGCGCATGGGGGATGATGCGCATGGGGGGATGATGCGCACGGAAGAAAGTTGCGCATGGGGGAAAATTGTGCACGGAGGAAGTTGCGAATGGGGGAAGTTGCGTATGGGAGGAAAGTTGCACATATGGGAAGTTGCGCATGGGGGAAGTTGCGCATGGTGATGATGCACATGGAGGAAAGTTGCGCCTGGGGGGAGGTTGCGCCTGGGGGGAAGTTGCGCCTGGGGGGAAGTTGCGCCCGGGAGGAAAGTTGCGCCTGGGAGGAAAGTTGCGCATGGGGAGAAGTTGCGCATGGGGAGAAGTTGCGCATGGGGAGAAGTTGCGCATGGGGGAATTTGCGCATGGGGGAATTTGCGCATGGGGGAATTTGCGCATGGGGGAATTTGCGCATGGGGTTTGATGCATATGGGGGAAGTTGCGTATGGGGGGTTGATGCGCATGGGGGAAGTTGTGCATGGGGGTTGATGTGCATGGGGGGAAGTTGCGCATGGGGTAACTTGTGCATGCTGGGTTGATGCACATGGGTGAAGTTGCGCTTGGGGGGGTTGTTGTGTATGGGAGAAGTTGCGCATGGGGGGTTGTTACGCCTGGGGGAAAGTTATCCATGGGGGGTTGATACATATGGGGGGATGGCATACGGGGGAATTTTACTCCCGCAACGCAGGTATGCCTTTCTCTAGTATAGAAAAGAGGACAGAATGCCTATACCTTTAACCAGTGATGGGCTTCAAAGAAATTAAGAACCGGTTCTCTGTCCATCTGGCAGCCACTTTTAAATGGCTATTTTTAAACTTTATATGTACTATCTCTTGTTAACAACCAGTTCTATAGAGTAGGTGCGAACCTGCTGGTGCCCACCACTGCCTTTAACCCTTTCACAGAAGAGGGAATTTAGGCAGGTGCTGCTTTAAAAAACCTTCTATGTTGCTCTAAGCCAGCCTAAAATCCTCTTCTATTCTATATGGTCACCCTGGGCAGGCTTGACCAAAGTGCTGTGCCCCAGAACCCTTGGCAATGCCAGATCATGGAGTACTGGGACATGGCTTGTGAAGAGTGGTTCTTTGGCAGTGCAAAAATGTCACAGAATAACCATGGGGATTCCCATCCATACAGAAGTGTCCTCGAGCATTAATCCCTGGAATAAGGCTTACCCTCTTGCTTTGTGGGGCAGCTCAACACTGCAGGCTTTTGTGTAAGGTAGCTGTGACATCCCATTTTCTTAGAAACTTTCAAAGGAAGACTGAACTGGCATCTGGTGAGGATTCTTTAGGGACAGGATAACCTTTGCTGAAGCAGGGAGATTATAGGATTTTTGTGGGATCCCTTCCATCTCAGTTAATTTTAAAACATATATTCCTTAAAATGAGGCATCCTTAAATGAGCCGTCTGGCATGGATCACACAATCCTTTCCTTTGTCCTGACGTGCTTCCATCTGTCCCACTCTACACATTATCAGTTTATTGTTGCATCCATTTCCCCAAGAGATGAGCTATTAGTTATTTACTTTTCTCTGTAAACCACTTTGAGAACTGCTTTGAAAAGTGGTATATAAATACTATTGATAGATTGATGGGTGGATGGACTGGATGAATGGATGGATGGACTGATGAAAAGTTTGGAGGGTAGCAGCACTGCCAGATAGTTCTGTTTCCATGTACAGTATCTTGGATATTGGCATTTTTTACCAATGTGCAACCAGATGTTAAGCACCCCTTAACAGTGGGTCTCCTGTGGAGGGTCTCCTGTCTTAAACTCAACTGAGATGCTCTACTGTTGCCTAAATGCAACAGCTCCCATTGATGAGATACCAGCAAGCATCTTGGGCTATCATTTTCTCCAGAACCTTAAAGAAGTACTGTAGCACAGCCCATAATTCTCTTGCAGAAGGAAAATCCCTGGTTCAATTCCTGTATCTCTAAGCAGGGTCAGATAGACTCTCCTGCTTTGAAAACCCTGGTGGTATCAATCAGTACGTGGATATTGCTGAGCTAGAAGTAACCTGACTCATGATACCTTCTTGTGGTCTAAGTTTGACTGGAGGTTGGAAGAAGTTTTAAATTTAGTTACAACTTTCTGTTCCAGTGTGTTCAGTCCCAGCCACAGATTTCCCCACCGCCTTTACCCTTTTTTTGATGGGCTGTGGGTGGCGCAAGTGGTTAAGACACTGTGCCTGTTTTAACCAGAAGGCCAGGGTTCGAGACCCAGGTCCCCACAAGACAGCGTGAGCTCTTGTCCTTAGCCCAGCTCTGCAACGCAGCTGGAACCAATTGTACTGGCTCTGTCATTCCATTGGACTTTTTCAGTGGCATGGAGTAACAGTGCCTGGGTAAAAGCCTATCCTCCATATTAAATCTACCCAGGCCTTTGTGCTTCGCATACAGCCTCGAGCATGATACCATAGTCTTTAGAGACTGATGGATGCGGGGGGGAGAGGGGAATAGATTAGTGCATAGTCATAAGGAATTTCTTTCATTGCCCATGCAGGAGTGGATACCCTCTTAATTCCCCAGCCCATGGCGGTGACTTACTGGTTGCTGGATGAAGTGCACCTGTGGGGATGCACTGCCTTGCCCCCCACTGGCAATCCTTGCTGGCCTTGAATCCATCGCAAGGGCTGGGACTGGTTTCTCGAGCTGTAAGCAGGAAAGAGACTAGGGTGGTTGCCAAGGGAGCTGTGTTCAAACACGCCTGTCCTGCCTGCAGGTGCCTTTTAGTTCAATTTGTAAGCTGCCTGCAGAAGCGCCTACTGAGGGTGATTTAAACAGCAAAATAATGCAATCATATCATGTACTGTATAAAGTCTCCTGAGGCTGACTTGAACAGAATCGGGTTGTTAACATGTGGCCTGATGTGTGCTGCAGTTCAAATCGTCCAATTCCCACAACAAAATAATCTGTACCACACTTGCTCTCTTAAAGTGGTCCCAAAATGTGCCCCAAATAGGCTACTCTGATAAGCTCCTAAAAGCTTACGTTATGTACAGTGGTGGGCCCAGCCTGCCCTAACAACCGGTTCTCCAGAAGTGGGCGGGGCCAGGCTGGGTCAGGGGGCGGGGCCAGGGTCAGGAGCTGGGCGGGGGAGGGCACGCCACCTTAACCCTTAGTTTACCAAAAAAATTGTATCACTTGTGACGGCATCAATCAGTACTAAGCCCCTGGGTTCTGTGTAATTTATTCCTATGCATTACACTTTGTTTTGCTCTCAGGGGGAATGTGTGCCACAAATAAGAACATAAAAGCATAAGAAAAGCCTCCACTGGATTACACCAAAGACCCATCTAGTCCAGCTTCCTGAATCACACAGAGGCCCACCAGCTGCCTCAGGGAGCACATATGACACTTGCATCCAGGTGCCTAATACAGCAGACACTACCACAAGTTCCACTGGTGGTACTCATACCACTGGTTGAGAAACACTGATCTACAGTTTAGGACCAGAGTCTGTGGTGTCCCCTCTGCAGGCTGAGGTTTGCCTCTAAGCCACTACCTAAGGCTACAATCCTGTCCACACTTTCCTGTAAGTAAGCTCCATTGAATATAATATGACTTCTGAGTAGTCAAGCAAAGGACTGAGCTCATCTGGCTCCAATCCTATTCAGTTTCCTGAGAGTAAGCTCCACAGACTCTAATGCGACTTACTTCTGAGTAGCCAAGAATAGGATTGGGCTCTAATCCTGCACTCCTCTGCACACTTTCCTGGGAGTAAGCTTCATAGATTAAAATGGGATTAATTTTTGAGTAGTCAGGCATAGGATTACAAGCTCTTAGAAACCAGCTTCTTTCCAGGGAGTAAGCTTCACTATTATAATGGAACTTACTTCTGAGTAGACAGTGATTGGGCTTTGAGGCTACACTCCTATGCTCACAGGGGAGTAAAACCTACTGACTTTAATAGGATTTACTTCAGAGTAGGCAGTGGAGTGGGCTCCTGGGGGGGCAGGATGGGAACTGGGGCTATTTCTTTAGGTACCCTCCATACTTCCTGCCCTCAATCTCAGGTGGAGAGATTTCTCAGAGGGGCAGGATGAGGTGGGGAGATCTCTTGGGCGGAGCAAAAGGTCTACAGTGTGGATAGGATTGCAGCCTGAGCCCAATCCTAACAGTGTCTACTCAGAAGTAAGTACCATTCAAGTCAATGGGGCTTACTCCCAAAACTGTGTGGTCAGGATTTTAGCCTTACAGTCCAATCCTATGCAGGCTTACTTAGAAGTAACTCTCATTCTAGTCAGTGGGGCTTACTCCCATGTAAGTGTGGATATAATTGCAGCCTCAGAGCCCAGTCCTAATCATGTCTACTCAGTAGAAAATCCCATTATAGACAGTGAGCTTACTCTCAGGAAAGTAGACTGGGCTGGAGGGAGAGATCCAATCCTCTGCCAATCTCCTCAGAAGTAAGTCCCATTATAGTCAGTGGGCTTACTCTCAGGAAAGTCTGGATGGGAAAGTAGCCTCAAATCCTATGCTACTCAGAAGGAAATCCCATGATAGTCAATGGGAATTGCTCCCAGGAAAGTGTGGCTAGGATTGTGGCCACAGGCTGCAGTCCTCTACTATACAATGTGGCTTACTCCTGAGTAGTACTGGGTAGTACTAAGTAGTTCTCCATGCCTAGTACTGGGCTGCAAAGGCAACCAGGGAAGGAGGGAGGCAGGCAGGAAGGCTTGCTGCTATTACTCACCTCAGCCTCCCAGACGTTTGTATGCTGGCCTCTCTATTCCCTCCCAAGGACCTCTTAGTAAAGCTGCCCATCAAATGCCTGATTCAAAAAACAGCATCTGCAGAGAGGCTGCTCATTTGCATGTGAGTACCCAGCATGCTTTGCAAACTGCACCAGGAAATAACTTCTGAAAACTTGCTAGAAATAAGGTTTTTAATCAAAATAAGGTATTTAGCAAAGTCAGGATTCCTGAATAGCCTCATTCAAAGGTTTGGGGCATTAAGAATTTACTAACCCTGACTTTAAAGCATGGAACTAACAGTGACCCAAACACCCCCCAGTTCAGCAGTCAGAGTCTGAATGTGCTGCAATGGTAAAAGGAACAGACTGTATTTTAAAATTAAAAATAACCTTAGGGAGGGAAGGAGGGGGGAGAGAAGGGGAGGGAGGCTCAGAAGGGGAGGAGGGGGAGAGAAGGGGAGGGAGGCTTGGAGGGGGAGGAGAGCTTCCACAGGCCCTTTAAGAGAAATGCAAACACACTGGCAATTCAAAGATGATGGTCCCCAATTAACAACCGGTTCACTAACGTCAGCCCCTAATTAACAACCACCTCTACAGAACCTGTCAGAACCGGCATCAGCCCACCTGTGGTTATGTAAGACAATTATGACAATCATGGACATCCTAGCGCTGGGGGTTATTGAAACGGCTGCTTTGAGTGGTGGGCTGGTGGGGAGATGTAGGCTGCTATGAGATCCACCGTAGAAAAAATACAGAATATAAACATCCCCAGGAACATCTCAAGTTGTCTTGAGAAAAAAGGAGAATGGCTAATATCTTCCACACACACCCCACTTCTTGTTAGATGATTTGGTGGGGAGGAAGAGAGACAGGACGGTGAGATGATATGAGAGCTGGTCTTGGTCCAGTTCTGGTCTTGTGTCCCAAATTGTTACTTCCCATAAGTGAGAAAGCTGAAATAAGGTGCACACGCATGATTACATGGCCTTTGACAACACTGTGCCTAGAAAAATGGAAAATAAAACATTTTTGTATCTAATGCTCCAGACTGGAGCTGTGACATTTGGTACATAATAGAGGTCAGCACTCGAGCACAGAGCAATCTGTGCAACATATGGGACTGGCGTATTGTGCTATGTACAAATGTTGAATTAGGCTGCAATCTTAATCTCCAGTTAGGCTGGCCTCGGCCTCAGCATATGTTCTATGCTGACCTGGAGGTGTCACAAAAGTGCCACAAGATACTTCTGTGCCATTTCTGGGGGAGGGTTAGGCCAGTGCGCAGACATGCGCTTGCATCCCTACATCATCACGGGAATGGGAAAAATGAATGCGTAGTGCTGGTGTAGGTTAGGATTGCACTCTTAGAGCCTTGGCTAGTTTTCTAAGGATGGGAGAAGATACTGTAGTAGTTTTCTTAAGTTGCCTGGTTTTGTTAGCAAGCATTGGTGGGTATCACTTCATGCTCTCGATCTTGCCAAGTACCGCATTTCAAGTCTAGATGTTGTTTTTCCCCATTTCAGATTGGTTAATGACCTGTTGTGTGTATATGTTCCTCTTCTGTGTGACTTGGCTCACTTGCTTGAGTCACCTCTGTTCACTCTGCAGGAATTTTCTTTTCTTTTTTCTTTCTTTCTTTTTTTAAAGGCTCTATGTGTAAAATGCACCATGGTATATGGCCATATGCCATATGGATGTTCCCCCAGTGGCAGAGGAGGAACACAGCCTCAGCATCATTGCTCTGATGAAAGCCATGGACTGCAATCCCACACAGGCCCAAGCTGACTATTTATTGATCCCTGGGGTGTTAAAACCCTGACCCGGGGGCAAGAGGCATCCTATGACAAGACCTAGGCTGTAATCCTCTAGGGGTGAGGGAAGCACTGCTCCCGAAGCTCCAGAGCTTATTCTGAAGGCTGGGGAGGCTCCACACACCTCTGTGTATGAAAATACTTATGAACTGGTTGGAAGATCATCCTCCCTGTGTGTTAGAAATCGATTATGAACTGATTTGAATTCATTCATCCATACATTCCATCTCTAATGCATTCATTTATGTAAATTTATTCAAATTTGAAAAGGAAATAAATTCTTTTTTTCTCTTTCAGCACTCAACACAGTGTCAGAGAGATGATGTGGTCCTGCCAAAATGTTTGGACATCCCGGATCAAGACCATCCATTAGACACTGGCCAGGGAGAGGTTTAAGGGGCTGAGTCAAGCTTTCCATCATTGGCCTTGTCTGTCAAAAGGGTAAATCTTGAATCCTTAGACTATCATATAAATAGTTGGCTAATATAAACTGGCAGGGGTTCTATTCCAGCAGTGGTAAACTGTGAACCGCAACTATTGATCTTGGCAGGGTTCTGTCCAGGAAGTTAACATTAGATTTTTATTGCTTTATTGCCTTTAGATTCTAGTGCTTATGTTAATGTATTTGACCTCCCCCCTTTTTAATGTCATTAAAAACCACAAGAGTTTGCTAAAAGTTACTTGCTTGTTTTATCACTGGATCTAAGAGCTACTGCCTCTCACTTCCTGACAGACATCTTGTGGGTAACCACAGAGAGCAAGAACTCTTATGGAGTTTGGAGTTGACCAGGCCTCCTTGGGCTTGAAATACAGGACTTTAAAATTAGGAGGCAAGCAATGCATTTTGTGCCCATGGCCCCCAATCTGCAGAAGTGGTAGGTAAGGATCCCTGGAAGGACAATTATATACGCACAACAACCCAGCAAGGTAGGCTTTGTGAGAAAGAGTGGCTGGCACCATACAATCTACAGCTTTGTGCCCAAGGATGAATTTGAAAGATTAACATTTCCTTGGGTTCTACTATATACTTTTATGGACTATCTCCTTCCTTCCACCACCTCACCTAGTTAAAGCCCCATTAGGGTGATAAGAGTTGTCTTAAAGGAACAGAACTGAGCACCCTCTGGCTGATGCCTATACATCTCCCCTGGAGATGTCCCCTCAGCTAGTGTTAGAGCTTTGCCGTACTCCGTGTCAACCTATCCAGCTTTGGTCCAACCTGAGAAGTCAGGTGATGTGGCACAGGCCTTCCAATCTGGTGTAACAAATGTTGCCAACAGCCACAAAAACAGGCAATTAAATAAAAAATCCTGTATGCCAGAGGTTGAGTACACCTACAAAATACTTGATTTAGTCAAGCACACCTGTATAGTATTCCATTGACAAGTGAAAACTATTGGGTCACCAGGGGGAGCTGTTAGCTTAGAACTGAAAACATTAAACTTAAGTGTCTTGTAGTTTGTTGGTCGCTCATTCATTTTTTTAACAGAGCAACTCCAGCACTGATGCAGCTTCAGTGCAGTCCCAAGGTAAGGGCACAACCTCATAACCATAGGGTGGAGTGCACCCCCCCCCTTTGGCAAGGTTGGACTGGTACTCAGAAATTGGGTAGGATTGGGCCCCAAGTCTGCAGTACAAAACCATACAAGCAATGGTGAACCATACAAGAGTGGGTGGGAAATCATGCACGGAGATTGTTGCTTTGTGGTTCTGTCTTTTCAAATGTTCCAGGAGCATGAAAAAATGTGCAAGGTAATATTTTGCCTACCAGGAACATTTTTCACATGTGTATCCACACACACACACACACTGATAACTCATGGCTACCCAGTGAAATTGAGTGGAAGCAGGCACAGTCTGATAGCTGAGTGAAGGTCTACTGAAAAAAGCTAAGCAGGTAATGACCTGGTTAACTCTTGTAAGGGAGACTGAAAGCTGATAAAGCGGTTATAAGACAACAGAGCTATAGGTGTCAGTGGGAATGCTTTACCTGATGCCAGCTGTGATGTCCATTCTGTGAACTGGATTCAATCTGAAAGAGAATTCTACAAGATGCCCACATACAGGCCTACCTCACAGGGTTGTTGTGGGAAAAAAGACAAAGCTATGTTAGCCATCTTGGGCATTTGTTCTAGCACGGGGGGGGGCGGGGCGGGGAGAAACAAGGTATAAATGATTACTAATAATAAAAATGAGGAAGAGGAAGGTGGAGAGGGCTATAGAAGGGGGCAGTTCTGTCAATGGCTCCTAGTGATAGTAGCAGGTATGGATGACTTAACTGAGTGAGGATAGGCCATTGGACAAGCTAGATCCTTGGTGTATTTCAGAGAGATCTTTTGCTGCACATTGTCTTGGGTGACTGATACAGTGCTCCCCAAATTTGTGAACGGGCATCTCTTCGTGAAGAGCATGGAGCATTAAGTACTTTGGGCAAGCTACGCTTTGAGTGGCTATTGTTACCTTTGCAAGAATCCATGTTATAGCCCATAATAACTCTGCAAAGTGGATATGGCTGAGACAGGTGATTGGCACTCAATGCCCTTCATGGCTAGGGGTGGGTTTTAATCTACATCCACCCGATAGTTTGCACTATTTTCTATGCACCACTTCAATGCACGAGCACCTGTGCTCCATGCCCAATCTTGAGCCCCATACAAAGGACACAGCTGGCTAGTCATTGACCTGAGCAGAAGGAGCTGGTTAGTTACTTATGACAGACTGCCCAGATTCTGTAGGATTGGGGATAGCATCTTACCCCATCCGTTGAGATAATCAATATGTGAATGTATGTGTAAAAGCCTTTAGTCCACCACAACTAAGGAGAGTGGAGTTGCTCCCTTTGGCACTCATTTCATAATTGCTGAAAGGGGGGCTCTGCAAAGAGTTAATTAAAAAAAAAATCTTCTACTCTTGGAGCCCAAAGCAAGGAAACCTTGCAGTTTCTGCAGCTGCCTCACTGCTTACTCAGAGAGTTACTTTGTCTTCTCTGAAAATGAAATGTCTCCACTAGACAGAGAAAAATGTCCCTGTGATGTTGAATGAGTTGGAACAGACATGGGACCCGTTGTTGAAAAGGAGCTGCAGATTAATCCGGTCCCAATGGTACTTCATTCAGTTTATAACATCCCATTCATCAGTGTCACGGAGGAACGGGTAGATTAGCTGGACCTCCCTAAAGCCTTCCTACATCTTTTGGAAAAGCCAGCGGGGAGAAGCCCGCTGGGGACAAGAACACAGAGCCAGCTCTCCTGTGAAATAAGGTATGGGAGGCAGGCAGCAGGATGGGAGACAGATGTGAACCATGGGATGCTATCCATTATGCCCTAGGCAGGAGATCTCCTCTCTGGAGTGTTACTGAGGAGGGGGTGCTGGTAGGATATTCCATCCTAGGAATCAACATGCCTTGGACTAGCCCCAGAGAAACAGATGGTGCAAGTTATGCCCTGTGCGTAACAGCTGGCTGTGGGAGATTGGGAGGAGGTTTGATGTGTGGGTGGCTGCTGCTGAATTAATCAGTATGCCCAAGACCACATTTTCAGCTGGATTCCAGGTCCCATATTCCGTAAACTCCGACTATCTGTGGGGGCTACTATTGCCTTCCACCCCTTTGAATAGCCACATAGTCTTGGCTCCATCGGTAACTCTTCCCTAATGCCATCTGCCACCATGGTGTTGCTTCTAATTTTACAGTGCTGCAAAATTATGACTGCTCCTCATTGTTCCACTGTGCAAAAGGTATCTAATGGCTATAGACATAACTGAATGGGGATTGGAGATGCCTGAGTTCCAATCCTTGTTCAGCCACGAAACTCAGGGCGCAATCCTAACAAATTTAGGCCAGTGCAACACACTAATCTCCCCATTCGTGCAGTGGTATAGGGAGGCCGGCACATGTCTATATAGCCTAATCCTCCAAGGGTGTGCAGAAGTGCCTTATGACACTTTTGCAACATTCCCAGGCCAGTTTGGGACTTGTGACAGCCCAACTGGGGATTGCACTGTCATAGTTAAGATGAGCCAGTCAATCACCCAATCAATCAATCACCCAATCAAGCCAATTAATCAAGAGTTGTGAGGATAAAATTGAGGTTGTGTGGAAAACAATGTGCATTGCTTTGTGCTGTCTGGAGGACAGGGGCTTAGTACAGTTATCTCTTCTCTATCTAGAACTCCGATGCCAAAATCCTCCTTTTCCTTCCTTCATTGCTGTTACAACACCCCGTATTAAATCCCATATCCATGGATCTGGCTTAGTTTAAGTCCCTCAGCTGCACACTGATTCATACTTGACCCAGTCTGCGTTCTGGTAGCCTCTGGAGGACTTTATGAACCCCAGAAGCCATGTATGCCAACCGGTGGCTTCTATGCAGTGAAGGGCTTCAAAGAAATTAAGAACCGGTTCTCTGTCCATCTGGCAGCCACTTTTAAATGGCTATTTTTAAACTTTATATGTACTATCTCTTGTTAAGAACCGGTTCTATAGAGTAGGTGCGAACCTGCTGGTGCCCACCACTGCTTCTATGGGCTTCAGAATGACTGTTTTGGCAAACAAATAGAAAACCTTCTGGTTTCCAGTTGGAAATGGAAGTGATGTTTTTTGCCCTTATAAGGTACAGGTTGAATCTCCCCATTCGTGACACTTGGTCACCTCCGGGGTTTCCTATTTTCATGTTATACAAAGGCAATTAGTTAGCACAGTAACAAGGCAGGCAGGTTCCCTTCCAAGTGGCTTAAAATGGCTTAGGACAAAATCCAGAGTAACTACGGGGAGTCCTTGCTCTGGTGTAAGAACAACTTACTCTGGATTCCAATATGAATTTCCCATAGGTTTTCACTAGGTGGTGTAGTAACTATGTGTGCATATAAAGTCACTTACATGCTCCCATAGTTACTCTGGATTTGTGGGTTAGTTTCTGCTCAGAGGAATTCAGAAGTGATTGTCACTTGGGGGAAAGGAGATCTGCTTCCCAGCTGAAACAAAAATGGAACTGGCCCCTTTGGGAACCTTTCTAAGGCAAGCTTAATTGCCTGCCACAGTGCCATGGTAAGCAGGCTGGCTGCCTTTAAGCCATTAACTGCTACTTAAGCGTTGTTTATCTTTCAATTTATAGAGACAATCTAATTTGCTTTGAAACAAAATTGCATATAAATTAAAAAAAACATATAGGTTACACTTTTACTCTGAAGCATGAGTGTGAAGCATGCAGCCTCACAGGCTTCAGAAAGCCCTTTGGAGGTGACTGGAATGCAGCTTCCGTTGCCTCTGGAGGGGTTAAACTTTGAGGGTAAGAATTGCAAGGAAAGAAGCATTCAAAGGAATTTAAGATGACAAAAAGGAATGGTTCTGTGAAAACAATACTTTTGGGGCCAAAATTGAAGATTTCATGATCTGCAGTTTTCAGTATCTGTGGGTGTGTTTGGGTGCAATCCTAACCATGTCTACTCAAAAGTTAGCCCTATTGTGTTCAATGGGACTTACTCCTAGGAGTAAGTGTCTTTAGTGTCTTGAAATTAAACATGTCCATGGAAATGAATATGCGGCTTCTTGAACACTCTTGTGTCTCAATGTCTACAATGAATCTTCCAATGCAAGTTTCTCAGAGTAAGGATCTGCCTTTATGTTGTTTTTCTGTAAAGCTCCATGGACATTGATGGCACTCCATAAATAATAGCGTACACTTCAATACATAGGTGGTGCAAAGAGTGCAGGAAGGTTGACAGGCGATAGTAAATCAGTCATCCTGCAAAACCAGCAGCCTGTTAAAAAGAAACAGATGCAGGAGCACTTAAAACTGCACCCGTCTTTTCACACATGCACATAAATGGCAGGAAACACACTTGGAAGTGGTTTAAGAGGAAGTCGGAAATTGTCCCAAGTGACAAGTGATGCTGTGCCTTGTTAACCTGCTTGGTGGCCCAGTTTTTTAACTCAAAAGCAGACGCATGGAAGAAAGTCAGATTGTGACTGTTGTGTGGTGGACAGAATGACTTTAATCTTGCAAGCAGATTGAGAATTTTTGCGGGTTTGGTAAATATTGTAAGAGCATAATCCTAACCATGTTTACTCAAAAGGAAAACCCATTGTGTTAAATGGACCATACTCTCACAAAAGTGTCTTTAGGATTGCAGCCTTATGAAGACAACGACTTCTGTCATTGCAGCACTTACAGACCCTACATAAATCTATACGTGTTGGAACAACTTAAAGTCTACAGATATGTAGCCTGAAGCTTTTAAGATGCTGAATTATGTATCCAGGATCAATTTGGTGGTGGTGCAATGCTGTCTCAAGGAATACCCACAGTACTGGATAAAATGTTGGTCTTGATCAGACCCCAAATGCCAATTTCTACTTAGCTATGAAGCTACCTAATTGGTTACACCTTTCTGCCTCAGTATCCCACCTGTAAAATGGGTATAACTGTGGCCTACCTGAGTGCACTGCTCACTGCTGTATGGTATAAGAGCACACAGATCAGTATACTCCATCTCTCTTCTTTTATGTCTTTTTGAGGGTAAGAATTGCAAGGAAAGAAGCATTCAAAGGAATTTAAGATGACAAAAAGGAATGGTTCTGTGAAAAAAATACTTTTGGGAAAGCCTCCATTGACGCTGGCAGTGTTTTGCTTCAGGGGTTGGTGCACAAATCCTTAGAGTTGTGGGTCTGTTAACTGGCAAAGTAATATCAGTAATGAAAGTGAGTTCTAATCAGGTACAAAGTACTGGCATTTTGTCACCATAAGTGACTGAAAAAACTTTTAAAAATGGGTGGATGAGTTATATTTTCAGAATGCTAACCAAACAAATCTGATGTCACAAAGCCTCTGAGCATGCACAGAATGCCTTTCCCTCCTGACTGAGCAATCACAGCCTGGTCCCCTCTTGCTTTTTAGCTCCTCAGTGTAAGAGATGTTAAGAGTCAAGTTGGGGCATCATTTCTGATTACAGGGCACAACGGGAGCTATGGCACCTCTCAGTTTAGCATTCTTGAACGGCCAGACATGCCCCAGAGGCCGGCATGGAGCTCAGTTTGCTGAGACATGCTGCTTAAGACCGAGACGTCATTTGTCCTTTATCGAAGAAACGGAGAAAATGCTGACGTTTCATTCACCGGGGGTTTCTTTTCTCATCCTTTGCATTCAGAGACTACCTTGTTAAATCCTTCATAGAAAACAAGCCTTTTCACAGATGGATGGCTGCATTGCACTGCACCAACCAAATTAATATGTGCCTATTTTTCAAGGCTCTCTCTTTCTTCTCTCCCCCCCCCCCTTAGGATTTGCCTAAGGTTTGAATTTATAAGGTCTGTATGTCCTCACAAAGAAATCAACTTTTAAGAAATCGACCCACCTTGTCTGAAATGTAAAGCAATCCTTCTCCTTCTGTGCATCCTTACAAACAACTCAGTGCAGAGGTCATGTTGGAAATAGATCAAATATGCTCTTATCCCTGAAACCTCTCTTTGCTATTCATTAGAAAAGAGGCACTGCATTTATGATGTGCCAGAATACCTGGAGCACAATTACGCACACACTAATATACAGTAGAAAGCTTTTTTAGCTTTACATGGGAGGTAAGTGGTCTTCATTTTTCCTTTTTAAAAGTGACATGAGGGAGAAAATGAGGACTTTTCTGAATGCTTGTGACTTCTGATTTCCTCATTAAAATATATGCTTTTGAACAGAGATGACTTGTGATTTTTTTTCACCTGTCACCTATTCCAAAAATCTACAAATTGGGTTGAAATTGGTTGCCACTTATTAGAACCCCCTCCTAACCACTAGACACCTAACCACCTTTTTTCAAGATCAGATAGAAATGGTCACTTACAAGGTCATATGGGGCCACAGAAAAAATGAGATGTTTGTCACATCTGATGTGTCAGAGATCAGACAGAGACAGAGCAGGAAAGAGATCTAGGGGTGCTTGTGGATAGCTCAATGAAAGTGTCACCCAATGTGCAGCAGAAGTGAAGAAGGTAAATTCCATGCTTGGGGTTATTGGAAAGGGGACTGAGAATAAAACAGCAAAAATTATGATGCTGTTGTACAAATCAGTGGTGAGGCCCCATTTGGAGTACTATGTCCAGTTTTGGTTGCCACATCTCAAAAAGGATATAGAGGAAAATGGAGAAGGTTCAGAAGAGAGTGACCAAAATAATTGATGGTTTGGGACACCTGTATGAGGAAAGCCTACAGCGTTTGGGGCTCTTCAGTCTAGAGAAGAGGCACTTGAGGGGAGACTTGATTGAGATGCACTAAATTATGCAAGGGATGGACTGGGAGGACAGAGAGATGCTCTTTTCCTTTTCTCGTAACATCAGAACTCAGGGACATCACTAAAATTGAATGTTGGGAGGGTTAGGACGGACAAGAGAAAATATTTTTTAAATTAGTTTATAGTTGGTCTGTGAAAGTCCCAGCCACAGGATGTGGTGATGGCCTCTAGCCTTAATGCCTTTAACAAGGGTTTGGATAAATTCCTAGAGGAAAGGACCATCAAGGATGTGTAGAGGTGGATAACCTCAAAATGCCAGATGCAGTGGGGGCACAGGGATGGAGGAGTCAGATGTGCTCCCTGAGACATCTGATGGGCCACAGTGTGATACAGGAAGCTGGAAGAGCCTGATCCTGAGAAGGCTCTTTTTATGTTCTTATGAGATACCACACAGGATGAGTATTGTGGCATATGAGGATACCACCAATCTTTAGTAAACTGAATTCATGGGGGTTCATGTAGTACAATAGCATGTTGCCAACAGTGTGTAGTTTTACCCATTTATCTGCTTTCTAGACAAAACTTGAAGAGTTCTGAATTTGGGTGTAATGACATCATCACATCAACCATTAAATGGATCATCAACAATAAAATCAGTATCATATCAATGGTAGTTGCTATGATGACATCACACCGCCTGAGTTCAAGGCTATTCAAGTTTGTTTTTTACAAAGTGAAGGGAAATGCAACCTTTAAGAAATGGTCAAATAATCACCCCATATTAGAGGTTCCCCCCTCCACTTAAGGAAATTTCAGCTTGCCTCGGAAGGTGGAAATGAGCAGAAACGACACAATTGGACCCCTTCCACAAGACCACCTTTAATAGCACTGTTAAGGATGAGGAAGCAGGGTAGGTCAGAATGGCAATTGAAACCAGCCTCTCCCACCCCCATCCTGAGACACACGCTGTATTACATGCCAATCTGAACAAGACAGTAGCTGTGGCTAATGAGTGCCAACGGGGCTGGTGTGTTTGTGGGTGCCTGTGTATGAGGGGTGGCGGTGGTGGGTTGTGGTGGTAGAGGAGGCGAGCTTTGATTGTGCTCACCTTGGCCGCCAGTGGCTGGGCCTACATGAGGACCCCAGCCAAGCTCCAGACCCTGTCACAGATTTAGTCAAACTGGAATGGCATTTCTTTATTAGCCTGTGGTGGTATTAAGTAAAAGGTGAACTGGGAGGCACCTGTTCCTTGGCTGCCATTGCCACCACCACCTCCTTCACTGTGGGGGAAAAGAAACAGCTGTTAAGACAGAAACACAGCTTGTAAAGAAAAAAAGAGGGAAATATTGCCATCAAAAGGACTGGCATGCAGACTTCTTTTGTACAGTTGGCAGTCTATGAAATGGCGATTCCTTGGTTGGCAGGTTTGTACAGTTCAGAAATGAAGCCGCGTTGTCTGCTGGTGGAAACAACCTGCCCATTCCCACACCCTCCTCCTCTCCCCATCCCTAGTGGGACAGGGTGATGCTGCTGAGTCCAAGGCATCTCTCGCTGGATTTTGGCAAAGAGAGAAAAAGAGAAGAGTTGGATGCAGAGCGAATTCCTCAGTCGTTCCCCCACCCTGCGCTGTGAACCTGAGCAGGATTCCCTGGCTCCTGGGGATAGAGTTTCTGCCGTTAAGCCATCCATGGCGCCAAGAGTCTTGTCAGCACGCAATCTCCTCCAACGTTCCAAGCGTTGTCTGTAGGGGAACCGTCACAGTGTGGCTGATGGAATCAGAGTGGTTTGGCAAGGGGTCACACGTGCTCTGAGGAAGGAGAGAGATTGAGACACTGGGGGAGTAGTGGCAGAGAGCAGCAACAGGCGAGTCCCTGCTTGCTTCAGTCTCATTGCTGCCTTAGTCAACCACTCCACTTCAGGCCTCAACTTTCTATCTGCAGAATGGGGATAGTAGTATTGTCTTACCTTAGAAAAGACGATTTAGAAGAACATGTGTTTACATGCTAACCACATGAGTGATATGTAAATGCTAAGTACAGGTCAGTGGAAGTTCTGGTTCTGGAACTCCTGTAGATGACGAAATTCACAGATGTTGAGTTTGTGGATGTAGGCCCCTAAAACCTCTGACCATGACTGGAGCCACACTCTCATTGTCTCTGGAGGGTGTTTTGAGGCCGGCAAAGGCCTTGCGCATCCGCACCTGTTCTCTTCAGGCCTCAGAATGCCCATTTTGGGCAAAAGAATACAACTTCAACTTTCTTAGGGAAACTATCAGATTGCCTTTTAAAGATCTATAAATGGCACTTCTGGTTTCCCAGAGAAACTGAATGTCAGATTGTTTTTTCCTGTAATGGGCATTCTGAGGCCTGAAGGGCCATGGGTGGATGTGTGTGGCCTCTGTGGGCCTCAAACGCTCTGCAATGTGCAGTTCTGGTCACATTCTGAGGGTCCATGTGATTTGAACCCTGTGGCTTGTGATATCTATGAGTAATAAATCCATGGATAACAAGGTATATCTGCACTAACGTAGCTGCCTAAGGGTTGGGGTGGAGCCCAAGCAGATTTAGACATCTTCAACTGGAGATTCAAAAGAGAAATATTTGGAGATATACACATACCCAGCTTCAACTTAACAGCTGGCCCATGTTCTTTCAAATTTTGGGAGTCAAAAGAATTCTGCCTTTTTGAGAATAAACTTGGCAAGCAGAAGCAAAACTAGAATGGGATCGAGTTGGGTGTGTGTTTATGGGTGTGCGTGAGTGGGATTTCACTACATTTCAGCAACACTAGGAGTATTGGACATCAACTAGCTACAATTAAAATATTTAAGTCCTGTTGAGCCTAGCAGATGAGTTATGCATTTACTTTGACGTTCCATTGATTTCAAGAGGATAAATTAAAGGGCTTAATTCTAGCTGGACTATAATCTCTTTTTAAGTATACACATAGACTTTTGAAATTTGCATCTTAAATAATCACACTTTGGAATCTCAGCCACTGTTGAATTGTGCATTTGTTGTTATAAATTTTGCTAACAATTTGTCTTTCGAAAGGTGCAGTCCTTATAAGGGAGTAAGCCCTACACTTATAAGGGAGTAAGCCCTACTGTTTTTAGTGGCACTTTACTTCTGAGCGAACATGCTTATGCTCACTTCATAATTCTGACCATTTAAATTTGCTACATTTTCAGTTTAGGAAAATGTCTATAAAACTACAGAATATAATTTAGTCCCAAGTGGAGCGTTTTAAGTCTCATTGATTTTAAGGGAAGAAGATAATCACATGCCTCACTCTCCATGGAAATCAATGTGACATTAAAGCATTTACCGGTAGTTCTGGCTGGATGAAAACACAGTGCATGTTTACAGTATATGGGGGACACAGTATCCATGGCTCCAGTATCCATGGATTCACTTGATTGGGTCTCTGGCCTCCTGCACAACCCCGACACACACACTCAGAAGAAGAGGGGAGCTCTGCTGTCCTTGCTTCTGGAGGGATCACTGAACCCAATAGAGGCCATGGACAGACATGAGCTTCAGAGTGAAAATAATCTCTTCTGATTCTACAAAAAAACAAGGGAACGTTCCCTGTAAACACCGTGTCTGTTCATAGCGGTGGGTTTCTCAACAAAACCTCCATGGACACTGAGATATACCTACAGTTGCTGGTCCTGAACCTGTGGAATATAACATTATCTGCCCAAATTCTTTTGAACTGGGGAGAAGGACTATAATATTAACCTTGAATACAAAACACATAGATGTTTATCAGGCTGCAAACCTAACCTCCAAGAAGGCCAGCCTAAGCCCTGGCACAAGTCCTGTGCTGAACTGAGCACGTCTGTTTCTTTTTTAAAAAGACGAAAAGTGCAGTAAGACACTACTGCCCTCCTCCGGAGAGGCAGGAGGAGGGTTTAGGCCAATGCACAGGCATATGCTGACCTCCCCACACCATCATGGAAAGATAGGCCAGGTGAGTTAGGCCAGCTTAAATTTCTTAGGATTGTGCCCTATATCATCACTAACAAAACATATTACAATTGATAGTTGATATAGTCTAGGACTTAGAAAAGCTTGGTTTTAGCTAGGAAGGAGACTCCTCCCTTCCTCCTGGAGCTCATGAAAGAATGCAAAGCTATTGGGATGTGATTATAATTATCACTCTATTGAACTCCAGGGGGAAGGGAGAAATCTGAAACAAATACTCCAGGTAAAACAAAGCTCTTCTAAAAACTGGAGAGAGAGGGAGGTTGATTAATTACATGCCTGACATGTTATTTTTAAAGGGCTGCCTAAACATGCAGGATAAGCTACCAAGGCAGTTAGTGATGGTGCCTTCTGCATTTGTCTCAGGCCCACGGAGCTGGGACACTTACCACATTTTCCTCATGGCTTCCTTCTTCCTCCTCCTGGCCAAGGAGGTCTAACAACTTCTCCTTGATCAGCTGAAAGAGATTGAGATTAAGAGAGACTCTCATGATCGCAGTAGAAAGTTAATACAGCTCATTCATGTTTGGATGCAGGCACTACAGGTGACTCTTGTTATCTGCAGACTCAGTTATTTGCTGATTGCCCCTCCCATGTTTGTGTCCTCTTAATGTTGTTAAAAAGTACCAGGACCACATTTTCTTGTACAAACAGGTTGCTATAAGCATTAACTTATAGTGTCACAGGGTAGGCTGCCAACAGCTTGAATGTTTGATGAAACTAGTTGTAATGCTAAACAGAAAGCATTAATTGTGGAAAAGATTCCCTGCAGATTTGGGGACATGCCTGTATATCTTTTTAAAATCTGGACAAGAGTTTGATCTATATTAAGGAATAAAAAACATTTTTAAAAAATTATCATGACTAAGTTCTTAATTTTTTCTTTCATCATATTTAGTCAGAAAGCCCCATGTTGCAAACTCCGCATGTGCTTGTTAGGGTGATTTTTAGGCAAACTGCTACTCTTTTAGTTTCAAACACCCGTCTGCAATATTTATTTAAGAGATAAGTAGCTTCCCCTAAGTAGATAAGTTCCCCAATGGCACACAAGGCAGCCAACAATATTTAAATAAGATATAAATATTAAAACCAACAACAATAGAACTAACAGTTAAAACACAAAAATAGACAGAACATCAGTGCATAGCGCAGTCCAGATGCTATGCACATAAAACCTGTTGACAAAAGAGCAACATAAATAATTAATACATATAGCCGCATAAGACCAATGTTAAGAGAGACAAAATACCACAATAAAAGTAGCAAATAAACAGCCACACTCACATATATAGCAACCTGCTCAACTTACTAAAAAGCCAATCTAAACAACAAAGACTTCAATCCCCATCAGAATGCCTTTATGGAGGAAAGAGCTATGCTGTGGTGCTACCACACAGAAGATCCTACTCGTGTTGCCTCCCTCAAACTCCATGAAGGGTGGCACTTGTTATAGGGCCTTCTCAGGTTATGTTAGGGGCCAGGCTAGAATGTATGGAAGCATGTTGGAAATGTAATATGGGGCTATTGATACTGACCTGTCTAGAAATTTCAAAGCTCTCCATTAGTTTCAGGACCAAACAAATTGTAAGTGACAGATCCATGTGCAGAACTGGTCCTGTTGGTGGGATGGGTGAATCTAAAGTGCAGTATGGATGGGTGAGTGGCACAGAAACCTGCCTAGCTGTATTCTTCCCAAAAAAGCATTTTTTTCCTCTTCAGCTAAGCCTGGAAGTAATCCTTCGCAAAAGGAATATATGGTTTTAAATAAACCAGTTTCTGGTGGAGAAGCACAGGCGACAGCAGGGTGGGGTGAGGTTTCAACATCCCTTTTCTGCACTGTGTTTTAAAACTGCTGCCTTCCTGCTTTAGAGGGATTTGCATCTAGATTTTTGCCTCAGTTATCTTTAAAATAACCATGTAAAATAGGTCAAGATTATGATTTCTGGCACTGCAGAAGTGCAGTGGAATTTGTGTGGAAGTAACTTTTTTTGAGAAGGTCACTTTTTTGTCACTTGATTGGGGAGGGAGATTTTAAGTAGATGCAGAAAACACTCTGAGACAAATGATACACTATATTACACCAATACTCCATGTCTTAGAACAACTTTTCTCTACCAAGACAGTTATCCACACTACAATAGGGCCCTCTTTAATTAATAAAATGATTACCGGTATTGTTCTGAAAGTATGACCACTCATACACCTAATTTTATCAGAATTGATGTTAAGATCAAGTAGGAGGATCCCTGCCTTTTCGGCATCATGTGTGCTGGAAGAAGGCCCTTGAAATGTCTGGTGGCATTTAGAATGGCCACCATGGATGGGAGCTGGCATACTTTCACTAAATCCAGTGATGAGTGCCTGAGGGAAAAGGAGGTCGGTGGCCACATTAACCCCATTGCTCAGTGCTGTCAGTTCTGTGGAATTCGCAATACCTCCTACGGGAAGTAATACGGGCCTCAGAACCAAATTTTAAAAATTAGGCACAGGCACTGGGGGTTTACTCTACTGATTAAAAATTGCAGATGACACAGAAAGACTAGGAGACAATGTCCTCTTCTCTTGAAAGGGCTTGATTATGAGTGCCTCTTCAGATACAGGTATCGCCTGCTTTCTGATGGTTCATTTTCTGATGATCCATTCTTTCAATACTTTTCAATTAAATCCATAATTCATTCATTCAACCATTCAACTCTTTCAACCTCTGCTGTTCTAAAGGCCGAAATTGCTCTCCTCCATGTTGTAGCTTCTGATCTAATCTCATTTCCGAAGGCATTAATGAGAATCCATTTGCTCAAATCTTGGTGTGGCAGCAGGAATTTGCAAGATAAAAGCGGCATTTGCAATTTGCTAACTAGAAAAGCATTGGAAGCAACAATTTTATAAACTAAAAAAGACTGGGTTCCACTTTTCAATGGTTTTCACTTTTGTACAGTGCTCTGGTCCCTAACCGTTCAGTAAGCAGGGAATGCCAGTATAGGACTGAAATGTTTAACAATTAGCAAGACTTTCTCTAAGCTTGCTTCTACACTAGCTATTTATCCTGGAATAGATGGTATCCACTCAGGCTGCAATTCCAACCAACTTTCCAGCACTGGCTTCAGTGGTGGGCTCCAGCAGGTTCGCACCTACTCTATAGAACTGGTTGTTAATGAAAGATAGGACATATAAAGTTTAAAAATAGCCATTTAAAAGTGGCTGCCAGATGGGATAGAACCGATATTAATTTCTTTGAATCCCATCACTGACTGGCATAGCTGTGCCAACGAGGCATTTGATGCATCCTCCATATAGAATGGAGGACAGGGTGCCTCTACCTTTAACCATTGCATAGAAGAGGGAACTGAGGCAGGTGCTTTTAAAAACTCTTCTATGATGAGCTAAACGTGCCTCAATTTCCTCTTCTATGCAATGGTTAAAGGTAGAGGCACTGTATCCTCCTTTTTATATGGACACCCTGAATAGGTGGAAAGTCACAGAAGCCTCCTCAAGGTAAGGTAATGCTTGTTCTCTTTCTTCAAAGTTGCATTATCCTTACTTTAGTGCTGGAAAGAGGGTTAGGACCTCACATTAAGTTTCGTTGAGAAATTCAGACAACTTAATTCTCAGCCTGTTGCATTCCAGTGTTTTCGGACCTAATCTGTGATAATTTTTTAAAAATCAAAATGCAGCTGCATTCAGTATGGACTGGCAAGCCTAAAGCTTCCCTTTAAGGGCCTAGCCCTTAAATTGTAATCCTTACACTTTTTTTTTTTTTAAAGTGGTTTCATCTTAATGACTTCTTTCACTTTAGTTGCTTCAAGTTCATTCAAGTGGCCACATTCCTGAAAAGACCCTTAATAAATTTCTTCCTGTTCCCTGCAGGGGTGAGACTAAAAGGCTTATTGGACAGCTGTGGGTATTTCCAGTGTGCAGAGACCATCAATCCATACTTAGAGCATGGGGATGGCCATGTAGCTGATGGTGGATGAGGTACGGATGAGATTTAAAACTGTGGTAGCTGAAAGACAAAAAGAGAAAATTGTGCTGTTCATGGCAGCTTGCTCAGGCCTCCGTGGTCCATGAAACCTTTGTGAATTGGGCAGATCTGGCCCAACCATGAGGCCACCTAGAGTGTCAGTGTAGAGCAGCACCCTTAGTAAGGTGGTGGGTTAATGGACAAGACTTTCCAGCTCACTGCTCCACTGGGCATCTTCCACCTTGCTGGGAACAAGTCAGAAGAGGATTGCAGTGCTGCTGGAGGAGGAAGTACAAATTCTCAGCATCTTCTGTGCCTGTTCATTTCAAACAAAAAAGTCTAAGGCTGCAATCCTAAAGACACTTTCCTGGGAGTTAGACCCATTGAACACAATGGGGCTTACTTTCAAGTAGACTTGGTTAGGATTTTGCTCAAAGTCTAAGGAGGCTGTATGTAGCAATCTTTGTAACTAAAGGGAAGGGGGCTGGAAGGGCACCCACTCATTTGCCCACCTGCTCTCTATCAGAGGGGTAAACACAGACACATAAGAGAAGAGGCAGTAGTGAGTGGTAGATTCAGGCATTTCCCTGATCTGAAGGCCATTTTTTGAGCAAGTAGGAAACCTAAGTAAAATGCTTTGTTAGGTTTCCTGGAAGGTAACAGGCTTGCAATGGCATGTGTGTGTGAGAAAAGAACTGAAGGAGCAAGCTTTCTGTTGCTACCCATGGGTACCAAAGCCTCTCTTGCCATCCCTAGAAAACTTGCATAAGAAAGTAGCCTGCTTTTTCCATTGCCACAAGCAGCCACGTGCTCTACTCGAGAGCTACCATCCGGCTGAGCTGAAGAAGAACCCTGCCTAAGCAGCTCTGACAGAACTAGCACGCAGCAAAAGGCAGCTGCACAAAGTCTATTTTAAGAGAGGGGAGCAATAGCCTTTGCAATGATCACGTGCTCTTTTATCTCCCCTCAGCTCCTTGGATTTAAAGTTGAAGCAATGGGTTGTATGTACTGTCAGTGTTTGGTATCAGGTTGCCAAATGTTATCTCCTTAGACTAGGGATGACCAAGCAGGAAGAATATGGGATGGGTGAGAAGTTTCCTCCTTTCATTATAATCATAGTTTTTCTGTCCCTCCAGCTTGATTAGTTAAGACAGGAAGATAGAAGAAGAAAATGAATGAGGAACACAGCAGCGCCGGGAGGGGGTGGCAGGGAGAGTATTTGTATCCATATTTGTCATTTATAACTATGAACATGGATACAGAAATTATCCATGCCCTGCTGGCAGCTGAAAACAAGTCTTTTATATGATTGGTGGCAGATTGTTTACAACTGATTATACACAGGCAGATCATGATGTTTGGAACCAGAAGAAGCTGTATACTTGGAAGGAATACTAA
The DNA here is from genome assembly GCA_030015325.1 of Cryptoblepharus egeriae. Taxonomy (NCBI): domain Eukaryota; kingdom Metazoa; phylum Chordata; class Lepidosauria; order Squamata; family Scincidae; genus Cryptoblepharus; species Cryptoblepharus egeriae. The sequence continues at coordinate 75,765,863 of JAREYC010000004.1, forward strand.
AAAGCTGCAATCCTGAAGTGTACCTAGGCTATCTAGCACTAGGCTGGACTAATTCTAAGATAGCCTAGCTGCAACAGAGAAGACTTGGGCCAGCATAAGTCCACTTAGACTGGCCCAAGACAGATGGACCTGGGCCAGCTTAGAAATGCTGGCCTAGGCAGCTCAGCAGAGGCGTGTTGAGCATGGCCTAGACCAGTGCAGTTAGGCCATATTCAGAGTCTGTTTCCAGGGCAGACATGCCCCCTCACAGCTCCTCCGACTTAGGCCACCTCAGGAGCAGGCATAAATCTGAGTAGACCCATAGGGGTTCATGATAAGCCAGAATAAAAATGGAAGCGATGGTAAAAAAATTCAGAGTCCTACGCAAACCACTGAACAACTACAACAGCCCACCTCAGGATACGGCACAACTACACCAACCCCGTGAGCATGCTGCCCTTGAGCTAATGCCTCTTCAGCAGCACTTAGGCCGGCCTAGAGGTCTAACTGTCAACTCAGGATAAGGCCTACTTAGGCCAGCTTACCTGGACTATTCTCTCTGGCCTAAAGTCAGGATTTATTAAGTAATTTATTAGGAGAATTTGAGGACAATTTAATGTGTTGTATATTGTACCTAATTCTGTGGGTATCTATGCCAATAAAAATCACTTCAAAATAATTATGTGTTGATATTCTGAAAGGACACACACACCAGAATTTCAAAAGTATTTTGAAAACACAGATTAAATATTCTTCTTCTTTGCCATCTGAGACCAAGACTTTTCAGTTCCTAATCCCTACCGGTTCTGAGTTATAGGGTAGATATTTGTTATTTGGAGTTGGATTCTATGCTTCCCAATCTCAAAATCTGCATTCAGAACATAGAAATTAGATTATTCCAGTTTTTTTAATTTTATAATTTATTTGTCATGGAAGATTGAAAAATCACCTTGAGGAAAGCTCAAGGCAGATACAATACAGAATTCAAATGAGATCAAAGAAGGCCTCCAGAAGGAGCTTCAGTCCGTCTCTCCTGCAGACTGGTTGTTCAATGATATAGTCTTGGACTACAGGAACTGGATGGAACTTGGCTCATGAGTGAGATGTCAATTTTCCTTCTGCTAAGATACAGAATGACTTGCTATGAAGGTGTGTGCAACTTGCATCAAAGGACCACAACTTACTTACCTCGTAGATATAATCAAATATTTCCAAAATGGTGAGGATACTAGCACCAATAAAAAGGCCCATCTGACCTCCAATGTCACCTGAGTAAGAAAGGATACAAACAAATGGGAAATATTTTATTTGTGCCAGTTGGGTGCATCCATGTGTGTACAGATTAGCCACATTGGGCAACACTATCTGGAGCCTGGCCTTTTATCCATGCTTCACCAAAACAGCACAGCAGCACAGCTTCCAAACTCATTATTGACCTTATTGTCTCAGTATACTGTTTCCTTGTTTCCAATCTTTTGCCTTTAGAAATGAATCTTGGAATGATTTAACCAAATTATCACCTAGTTTATACCACTACATTTCATTATGCTTTTCAACATGCATACTTTTCTTTGCTAAATTTACAGCCCAGTCTTTAGTTATGTTTACTCAAAAGTCCCACTGAGTTCTGTGGGATATTCCCAAGAAACCAGGTACATGATTGTATCCTTATTTTGTTGCTATCACCATCCAGTTTTAGCCCAGTCGAAGAATGTTCTCATAATGTTATATTATCTGTGAATTTGATAACCCCTTCAGATGTTTCAATCTGCACATTATGTCCATGCACATTTGAATTCTCTTTCCTATGAGGAAATGTTTTTCATTCATCATCACCAGACATATTCACTCCTGCTAGTTCATGCTCAACCTCATGAATCGGCAAGAGATGAAGGAGATTATGGAATACCATGGAGGAATCTTCTTCTTTTCCCTGCCAGTAAATATTACAGTAATTCACCTTTCTTTTTTATTGCTCAAAAATTAAAGGATTGCATCTCCAAGACAACCTGGTAGATTCATAAATGCTGCTTTCAAAGACCTTGGGACACAACAAAACCAAATAATACTTGTCTTCCTTTCATCCAAACAACAGATAGCTTTGGAATCTGATTTTGACAAGATGGTAAGCTGGGGATTTTCAGAATGATGGATGCAAAGCAAAATCTCTGGAAACAGGGCAAGGATGAGAACAGGAGATAAAACTGGGGCCAAGGATCTGCAGCAGAATCCAAATAAATATTTGAGAGGTGAGGAATAGAAATTCCCATCCACGATCTCTTAGCCAGACCTGCAAAAATTCATATTTATAAGGTTTCATCTTTTTTTAATATTCCCATTTACAAATGCTGTTTTATTTAGGCATTTTAAAAAACAAACCAGTTTATAAGTACAGTAACATATATTTATCTTTGGGTTTAATTTGTCTGTAAATCTCCAATTCCCCCAATTCCCTCTTCATTTGCAACACTTTGCAGAAGGAAACTTTGGAACATTCTCACATTGAGCATTAACTGGACAACCAAGTTCCTTGGTTGTCTGTTTCCTCGACTATTCCTCTACCAGCAATGAGTCTAGGGGCAAAATCCATAGCAGTTACGGGTCCACGCAGTTACGTCACCCTCTAGTGTTATCTTATGGAAAGTCATCTTAACTGCTCCAGAGCAAGGGGCTTAATTTCACTTTAGGATATAGGCCTAGATTTCCATTATCTGCTTTCTTTTCCAAAGTGTTCCAAAGCAACACTGTGAAATTTGAGTAGGGTTTGCTGCTAACAAAGTTTCAGATATCTGCAATAGCAGTCAGAACATACCCTCTGAGGATTCCAGGGGATGCTTGTATGGAGTTTGGAATACTGGTCATTGTCACTGTCACCATTTCATCAATAAGATTTAAGTGTGACTTTTAATTGTCAACATCAAATTTCTGAAGTGGAACTTAAAATTGTAAAAAATTGAAATTGAAGCTAACTATCAAATTTTAAGTAGAACCTGATTTCAGTTCTGAATCGTTACTTCCTCTCAGCAAAAGAAAAACAAAGGGGTGAGGTTTGAGGTCTGTTTATTTAGCTTTATCTCCTCCAGAAGACAGAACCAGTTGCTAGAATATTAAATTACAGAGATCCCGTGTCAAGACTCAGACCTATTGCAGGTGCTCAGATGGCAGCCTTAAGGTTGACAGATGGGAATTTAACTTTTGTGCAGCACCAGCTCTGGTCAAAGAAGAGAACTTCAGAGACATTGGCCAGACCCAGAAGGAATCCTATTAGCATCAGATCAAAGCCGGGCAGGTGATATTCTTTGATCTCTATAAAGGCTTTTGGGACAGGCTCACTCATCTGAGCAACAAGGAAACTTCACTCCAGCTACTGACTGAAGCCCTTTTCTATTGATTTTTTGACCTTTTTCAAAAGCCTTTTCTGTTGCTCATCTCACTCTACCTTACTTTCCTCTTCCCATCCTGACTAACCCAAGAGACATGTGTGTGACTTTTACTTACCAAGTAAGGCTGCCACTTCATATGCCTTCTTCTGCTCAATGGTCTCATAATTGAGGGCTTCAAAGAATATATCCAACACCAGGATATTCTCCCTGAGGGAAGATAACAGGACACTAAGAATAAGGAGCTATATCCATCACATAAAGAAATCTTTCTGCTGCTGGTGCACATTTTTCTGCACAGCAGTGAGAGATCTCCAATTCCCAAAGGATAGCCTGAGGAATATGTTATGTCTGAATACGAATCCACCACCCCCGTCCATAATTGGAAGACAGTGATTTCTAGGCAATCTAAGTGTACTGCTTTCTCCCTGCCCCTCCAGAATAGATACATCCACAAAGGCCCAGCTGATTAAGAATATAAAGAACTCAACCAGATCAGGCCAAGGACCCATACATTCCAGCAGTCTGTTTCCCAGAGTGGCCACCCAAATGCCATCAGGAAGGTCATGAAGATAAACTGTTGCTGAACATGGAAGTTTCACAGAACCATCATGGCTAATAGTTCATGAAAGAGCTCTCTTTAGTGCATTTGTTTAGAATGTGCCACCATTGAGTTGAAGTAGGCAGTGGGGAGAGGGGAGGAGGAGGACTTTCTCTGTTGCATCCCCAGAACTTTGGAACTTTTGTGTTGTGAATTGTTACCTCCCTGGTGACTTTTCAACAGGGGTTGAAGACCATTTCATTGGCTAGCCTCCTCCTTTTGGTGCAGCCTTTTCAACCTTTGTAAAAATCTTATGACACGCTGGCAAGATGCTAAAATTGGTAAGGCACAGCATGCATTTTTTGGCTATTGTCTACCTCTACCTCTGCCTCCAGTTCTTTAACCAGTTACCAATTTTGTAAATAGCTTGGATAAAATGAGGTGGAGTAAGGGCAAAAACTTGCACATGGCTCCGAGCTTTTTGAGTGAATAGACATGTAAATATTTATTTATATGATTTTTTTACCCTGCTTTTCTCCCTGCAGGACACTGAAGGAGAGTATGTAACACAAAAGGAAAATTGACATGAAGGAGAAAAGAAAATAAGCAGATTCAGGTACAATTTCTTATATCATAATGTTACATAATGATTCGAAGGAATGGCCTCTGCAGGAGATAATTACAGACAATTATTTTCAGTGGAAAGGAAAGAAAATACAGTCTCTCTTTCTCTCACTCTCTCATTTGAGAAATCAGCTCATCTACATAAATCTGCAGATCACATAATAAAACTGTTGCTGGACTCTTCTATTTCAGAGAGCAGATGAGAGTATCGCAGGATGGCATGCTCCAGTTCCTAGCACATAGAAACCTAGCAGGTCAAGGGATAGGATACTACTTGACCCTTTAATATCCTAGATACAGGTGTGCATTTCCCCCCTATGCACAATGGTGGAAAATTACTGCAAAGGAGTGTCTTGGCTGCTTGCAAGGCTACCCAAATATTCATTAACACATTCAGGCATCCAAGCACTGCATGGAAAACAATTTAACAGTAATAATTAACAGAAGACACAATCTCGTGCATAGGGAGTTACTGGCTACCTTGTATATTTCCCTTCAGGCCAACTGAGCATCCAATATTTTGCCTGGTTGTCATAATAATGATTCTAGCCCACAGGCTGACTTACGAGATGTATTTCTCTGACTTGTTGAATTTCTTCTCAAGATACTTGGCTGAGGTCTTGCTGGGAATCTTGACCATAGAGAGTTCCTTGTTGTAGCGGGTCAAGTTGCATGGCGTTTGACACACACAGTAATTGCTGTCTCTTTCGCCAAGAACCACTATAAAGCAAAAAGGAAATGTAGATGTGTCACTGGTGAAATGAACTTCCCCTGAATGGGGAAAGAACAGAATGGACTGCCCTTGAATGGGATCCAGAGCCCTTTGGATGCTTCCAGGCAGAGGATGATGATGATTCCATGTGTTTCCTTCCCTCACCAGAGGTATAGTACTTCTGAACAGGGTAGCTCCATTCTTTGTGAACATGGCTTAAAAGCCAATGTAAACACCACACTTTTAGGCTTACTTTTAAGTAAATTCAAAAAAAAAAAAAATCCCCGTATAGACTGCAGCCCAGTTCACATTATAGGGAGGCAAATGAAACAAGTGAGAAATGTATGCTCTAGTCAGCTTTTTTGTTTTCTGATTTACTTAAAATAACATGCAGGGCACAACTAAATTATGACGGAGTGGTAGGGAGCTTAAACACTTTCTCCCCCACTTAAACACAGTCCCCCACTGTGGTTTTGGTTGGAACAAACCTTCCACTGATCAAGTGAGATTTCTAAATCTGAAATTTTACTGATGAATTTCAGGGTGATACTATAACACAAATACTTCAAATCCAGCAGCATCCATAACTGGGAATGTTGGCATGGGGGAAGCTAACATGTGAATTTGTGAACTAGGACTATGTAATTTAAAAATTGAAAAATATTCAAATTAGGAAAATTTTTCAGAAGAATGTCTCCCTCCAACAATTCATTGGAGGTAGTCACAACATTTGAGTGCAGCATAAAAGCCACCACAAGCAGAATACTGATTTTTTTAAAAACAGAAGTATTAGACGTAACACATGCCTGAAGCTGATCTTATGTCTTTTGTTTTTTTGATCATCATTGAGGGGACAGACAGCTGTTGCTCAATAGTCAGCAAGTGCACTATGCACATGTGTAGAAATGTTGTTCTTGTTATTTCACATATACCAGGACAGAAGGATTTACTGATCACATATTATCAGTATTAGATAATACAGACCTTGCCAACCCTTTCCAGAAACGAAGCCTGAGAAACAGATTTCACTGACAATGAAGGAATTCCTCACCCTTCAGAACTTACCAAGTGCAGGCTCTGCACATTCTTTATACTGCTCCGGTGTGCAGAACGGAGCATCCCCTGCATAAAAAGAAAAACACGCAGAGCCCATTTTTATCGGCTGTTTGCAATGATGAATTTTTCTCTGAAGTGCTTTAGTAAACCAGTCCTTGCTTTCAGAGTGGGGAGATTGGTGGTGGAGTGCAAACTGAGCAGTCACAACTATAATGTATGTATCTATTTGTGAAATCCAAACCAGTTTTGGGCAATCTGTTAAGGCATTTCAGAGGGAGAGAAATAAAGCAGCAAGTCAAAGGATAGAGATTTGCACAAAAGCAGTGGTTTTTGTTCATTTGTCTCTTGAGATACATGTAACACACAGACTTTGCAATCTGAATATCTGCTGGTTATAAGAGCTCTGGCTTTACTGAAATGAGGACTCCCCAGTCATTGGCTGGGGTGTAACGAGTGCTTATGGACACTCCAGTTACTCAGAAGTTGTCAGCATACAAGGCCTAGAGAGTAGATGCTGCTGAAGGGAAGGATCACAGAGAAGGAAGCACTGTTACATTTGGTAGTCTGTATCAGTCTAACAGCCCAATTCTGTGGACTCCTTCCACTGATTGAATGAGAATTCTGTCAGAAGAAGGTACACTATATCTGTGCTATGGCTGCAGCAACAACAGGCACAACAGAGCACCAGCATGAAAGACTGGCAACCACACAGAGAACCCCACCATCACTGTGAGCTATGGAGGAAGAGGGCTGTGGGCAGAGAGGAGATCAGGGCCATCAGAAGGCAGGTTGGGTGAGGCTGAGTGGAAGTTGCAGGTAGGAACAGTGCAGTCAGTATCATATGCCTCCTTCCCTGCCTCCTTGGGTCTACTAGGATTTGCACCAGCCAAAGTGCTAGGGCCCATGGCATGATAAAGTAAAAATTTTGTTTACTTACCTCTCTGTTACAACACTGCCTCCATATGGTTTGCAGGGCACAGCAGTGGCTGTATATGTGCCACCGTATCCTGCAGGCTCGCTGATGATAGGACTGGGCTGCATGTGTATTAATTAAGCAGCTTGTTCACATGCTACGTTTGTAGGTTCCTCTACATTACACAGGGGAGGAGCACATGTGCACAAGTTTCTCCCTCCCACACCTGGCATAACATCCTAGTACATAATAATCGGGGAAGCAGTTTGTGCAATCTAACCCTCACATTCAACTTAAACACTGCTAAATACATTAAATATTTAAATACATGAGGAGTGATTCACATAGACCACCCCTTCCTCCACAACTATGCAAAGCACACTGGTGTACAAGGAGGCAAAGCGATAGGGAGCAGAGCTGGTCAAATATACAGTCCAAACAGGCCCAATCTGAAGGTGCATTATCAAAACCAGTTCAGCCTACTGTGAAAAAGGGCACACTTGACTAACAATTTTAGGCTGCACTTGTAGAAACACAGCTTCTAAGCAATGAGAAGCAAGGGTTCCACAGTACTCCAAGGTGGGTTAGATCTCATCTAGAATGTCCAATTCTGAACAACACAGTTAAAGGAGGATGCAGCAAAACTGAAATAGGTTCAAAGAAACCAACGAGGGTGATCAAGCACCTGGAAAGCAAGACCTATGGTAAAAGATTGAGGGAACTTGCTATGCTTCACCTGGAGAAGAGAAGATTGTGGGAGGATGTGAAACTAGAAGGGCCACAATATAGAATCTGGCAAAATTTGTTCTTTGATGAACCAGAAAGTAGATCTATTGGGCTTAAGAGGAAAGGGGGGGGGTTCCAGTCAAATATCAGGAAGAAATTCTTAACAGTAAAGATGGTTTGACAATGAACTGATTAAAAGGGAAGTGGTGGGTTCAACTTAACTGGAGATCTTTAAGCAATTTCTGCCCAACTTGGCACCAAAGGCACCTTGTGGAGTAGGCAGCTCTGGGTGAAGCCAGGGCTTGATGTACACCTTTCAAGGACACTCTTGAGAAATTTCCTGCTTCTGTCAGCAAACTGGACAAGATGGCATGAAGGCCCCTTTCAACCTTATGATTCTATTATTCATAATCTCAACGTGTCAAAAGAGGACACTGTGAACACTCCACCTTTGAGATTGGAGTACAGGACTCACGTGTGTTACTCTTTTAATTCTGGACCCTCCAGGATACTAAGGGAAAGATTAAGTTTGCACCCCTTTATCAAACTCTGGCCAATGAGGCAATTACTACAGAATCAGATCATTAAAATTTTTCTTGAACCTCAGCAGACCAAAAGCTGTGCACTAAGACATGATCTTTATTTAAACAGACATAACCCATCTTACAGACAGTCTTCCTCTCTGGTCAGGGCAAAAAAGGAAATTGGCTGCTATGGCAGCTCCTACTATTTCCTGCCTTGTCACAACCGATTTTGCTGCTGTCCCAGGACTGTGCCCCCTGACTTGATAAAAGCTTGTTCTGACACTGGATGAGTGGCATCTGTGAGGCTGTTGTATCTCATCCCTCAAAGGCATACCTGGCATGTGAACCATTTTGCAGTTGCAATTCTCCACCACATAGCGAGTTTCACAGTCAATCCTACATGCAGTGATGCTGTAGACAGGAAAGAAGTCCAGACCAAAGTCTGATGAGCGGCACTCGCCCCACGGAGGCGGAAGGTAAGTCAGCTGCAAGAGAAGGGAGGGGATTAAAATTAGCATGTGGCTAGGAGACTCTCTCTCTGGGAAAGAAATGAAATGCACCCCCTAAAAATGGAAAACCCAAGAGCTTAAGGAAGGTTAAAGGTGCTGTGCCTGTTGATTTGAAGATCAGCAGGTCAGTGGTTTGGGACCCGGGTGCTGCATTATGGACTGAGCTTCCATCACTTGTCCCAGCTCCTGCCAGCCTAGAAGTTTGAAAGCATGCAATGCAAGTAGATAAATAGGTAACACTTGGGTGGGAAAGCAATCTCCTGGGGACAGGCCACTGCAACAGGCTGGTTAGATTTCCCCCTATAATGTCTTTTATGGTTTGGATGACTCCAATCCACAACAGGCGAACCCCACCTCCACTCAGGACAAATGCAGAAGACGTTGTCTTAAGGAAGGTGGTACCCCTATTTATCCCTCTGGTCAAATTAATTCATGTTTATAAAGTGGGCACAAAAGGTCATGCCCATCTCTGTTTGGAAGAAAGTCCCACTGAGTATAGCTAATTATTATTATCATTTTTTGTGAAAGTTAACTTTGCTTGAAGTTGTATGTTGTAACAGCAACAAATTATGAATTTAATTTCCTTTGGGGGAACGTATAATAATCAAGATAATGAACAAGATAAAACCAGTGATAGATATACAGATGTGCTTTAATTATTAAGGAAATAATAGCAGTCATTTATGCAGTAGTGATCCTGATAAGTTTTTATATCAAATTGGATCTTGAATTTTAAATAAGACAAAAAGGAAAAAAAGAACACTAATCCAACTTGTTTATCTGTAGATTAGGAATATGGAGACTTAGAATCTGTAGACTCATCATGGGTTCTGAACCCATGTTGGAGGACTGGACCCAAACATCTAGACATAACCTGACATGGTAACTGGATGCATTTAGGAAGCTTTACAAGACCAGAGAGACAGCATGCAGCTTCTGTGGGTCTCTGGAGGTGCTGGAAAGGCATTTCCTTTCTTTTTAACGGAAAATCAGAAGTACTTTTCCAACACCTTTAGAAGCTTTTCTGAGGCCCTCAAAGGACACATGCTGCCTCTGCGTGGCTCAAAATACTTCAGTTACATTCAGAGGTCCTACTAACAGGGCCTACAGTTTCACTTATCGGAAGGGATACAGTATTCAAGGAGGTCCTGGAACTGATCCTCTTTAGATACCAATGTCTTAATTATTGTCTAGGATAGTGATATATTAAATATCTGCACAAATTTGGATTCTGAGTAAAGGATTTCCACATGGCAAATATGAATTTCCTCCACCTCTCTCATCATGCATTTTAGCTTATCATGACAGAGTTAAGCTTCCCATTTCTAAAGGTCCACATTGGCTCAGGACAGCCTCCTCTACCAATGCGGCTGCGATGAACTTCTCTCAACATCTGGCTGTGACAGCATACCAGCTTAGAAGGTGAAGCTTCTGGTGGGAGGCTCTTCTCAAGGGACTACTGAAGAATTTCTTTATGACAGTGACAAAGTACCATCGGAGGGCCTCCACGCCTCATTTGCGTTCCTCTAGCAAGATAATAACACAGCATCTGCCTTCGTTTAGTCATCTGGAGTGGGTAGCGACACCCATATGCTACAGATGATATGATAAAGGAGAATAAATAATTGTCAACTCTGATGACCTCGGCGTCTGCTCCAGCCCTGCTTCCGCACAAATCTTTTAAGTTGTTTAAATTGCATTTGCAATGTAAGGTGATGGGATCGGAAACAAAGGAATGATCACATATTCCGTTCTGGTGTTTCTCACGTAGTGAGTCTTGGCTTTGAGCCACATTGCTTCTGAGCCGATCCAGCATCTGTGAGAAAGGCACAGATTGAATGCTTAATTACATCCTCCTTGATGTGCTTTGATTGACAGCACTGGAAACTTTGTATTGATACACATTGCTTGCTGTACCAGATTCTAGACATGGAGTGTGCATTCTCTGATCCTGTGTCAATGAGGTCAGCTGCAGGAGCTGGATTGAAGCCTTGACCTACAGTAGGCAGAGGGCACTTTTTGGATGACCAGATGAGGCTAAAAGGTCAGGTTCTTGCTTTTTATTCCAAACTTTGCATATTTAGAGGCATCAAACTGCTTACAATCACAAAGGCTAATGCTACACACTTCAGTGTCTGAAGTATACTTTGAGGCTTGAGTTAGATGTGATGCATGAAGAGGAACTTCCTAACTCTAAGGAACATTGCCTCAATGAAACAAAATGTCTCAGGCTAGCCATTAGACGACCTGCAGAGTCACAGTGCAGGCCTGTAATCATTTACTCGCTTGGTCACCAGTGATGAGAATGGGCTCCAGGCAAGGAAACTGAATGCAAAATTGGTCAATCACCACTATTCTACAGCATGTAAAAGGGGATTGCACCATTGTATGAAGAATTCCATCCCAGGTTACTTACAAGCCATGATGGGAATAATTCCTGATTCTAAATGTAAGCTATATCTGAATGCCAGATATAAGGGACTGGCAACAGGATACAGATATCTTGTGTGCTCCTTAAGGCATCTGGTGGGCCAATATTAGATTCAGGAAGCTGGATTCAATGGGCCAGAGGCTGGTTTATGAAATGTTTTTAGTATTACAGAACAATCTTGTGCATGTCTACGCATAAGTCAGTTCCATTCTTCAATGTAAAGTATGTTATTGACAGGAAAGTATATATAGGATTGCAGCTTAAGGGACACACCCTAAGGGACCCAGGGTGAGAGCACAGCAGTCCCTTCTTGAGCCATAGTGGTCATGCATATTGTATACACCTACAGTCCCCATGTACAAGCACTGGATCATATAGTCAGTGCTTCCACACAATCTCAGCTAGGTTGAGAGGCTGATGGTCAACCTGTACAGTTTCAGAGGCTGGTGCATAGAAGCTTTCAGTCTAACTGGACTGGCTCAGTCTTTTTCTTCACTATTAACAAGAATTTGGCAGTTCACATCAGCCCAACTGTCTATGCTGTGCCCAAATGGATTCTTCCCCCAATGGCACAATCCTTGCTTGCACCTGTGGGACAGACAATGCTGTCTGTTCAAAGCCCCTCCTGCCACTCACATTAGAGAGGATGGCATTAAAGAGCTCTCTGCCTTGTCCCTCGGCTTGTGGGGGAGTAAATCAGTGAGCTGTCTTTCCCCCCTCACCAATGGCCATCTAGACTTGCCCCTCTTCCAAGTATAAATAATTTGCTCTGCAAAGATGAGATGGTGGTGGTAGTGTGTGTATTCACTGCTGAGCTCCCACAGCCTTTGAGGAAGGCTCTTCTGCTGACGGCTGGCCACTCATTCAAGGAGCAATGATATTGCCGAGCCCCAAATAATTACTTTGCTTTTGCCATTGTGTTTCGATCAATGGGCCTTGCCATCTCCCTTGTTGCCATCTCAAGCAATCGCATTATCACCCAAGCATGTCTCCATTAGCAGCATCTTAAACAAGCGCTGCCGAAAGAGAGATTAGAAAGCAGAGACGCTCCATTTCCTCACAGCCGCCAGCAAGGGATGAGTGCTCGGTTTAGGTGGCAATTTGCCCGAGGACAAGTGTGAAGGATCAAAGCTACACTCTGAGCCCAAGAGACAGGCCACTGACAGTCTTAGGGTCCAATCCTAAAAACTCTCGGCACTGGCTGTTGCAAACGTGCTGTAATAATGCAGATCTACAACACCCGTACAGGAGGGGCTGCCAGGATTGGGCCAACCCTAGTTGGTGCTGAGCCTCAGTGCCATGTAGAAGGCCAGCCAGTCCTCTAGCAGCGATAGCTGACAGCATTGCCTACTGCCACTGAATGTATACAGGATTGAGATGGCCATTGAACAGAGGCCTTAAAAACTTGCACTGCCTACAGAAGCTGAGAAAGAGGGCTGCTTAACCATTTCCCCACATCTATGGAGATGTGGCCTTGACTCCATCATCATCTTCTGTCTTGTTCCTTAACACCCTACTTATTGGACTAACAACAAAAGGCTGGATTTACAATATTCTGAAAAGACCAACAGAAACATAATTTAATGAACAAGGGCAATCCTAACCCAACTTTCCAGCACTGGCATACCTGTGCCAATGGGGCATTTGCTGAATCCTGCAGTTTGGAGTGGGGAGTCAAGGAGGTCTCCACAACATAAGCCAATGTTTTTTCCCTTACCTAAGAGTTGTATGGCCCTTACATCCCTGCTGGAAAGTTGGTTAGGACTGTGCCCCAAGAGTCTCATTTCTTCCTGACTGCTTTGTTCATCTCACGGTACTGAAATAGCTGGTTTTTCTTGTTCCAAATATAGTTGCAGTTCTTCATCTCTGTTAGGGTTTGTTGCCACTGTGATGGGTGGCAAACATCTTTTCAAGCTATACACTTGCTCTCTCTAATCTTACAACAATGACTCCGTCAGGCTACCTCTCCTCCTGGATTTCAGTTTCTGCCTCCTTTGCCAATGCACAGATACAGAACCTGGAAGTGAGCGACTGATGTTCAGAAGAAGAGGGTGACTCTGCCAAAGCCCATTTTGCCACTCATGTTAGAGTGGGTGGCATTAAAGAGCTCTCTGCCCTGTCCCTCGGCTTGTGGGGGTGTAAATCAGTGAGCAAAGCCAAGGTCAATGCTGGAAAATGTAGCCTGGCTTAATTCAGAATTGCAAATTAGATTCCAGTAAAGGCCTACAGGAATACAGGGAGTGGGCACAGTTGATATCCATAAAATAGGTACGACTCTGGTCTTTCCAGCTCAGTGCTTTGCCTGGACCACAGAAGCGAGCTGTTTGCCCGCCTATCCGTCCTTTCCTGTCAAGTTGCAAGAAGGTCACCTATGCATTGTGCTCAAAACAAAATCTGAGATCTGTATTCATTAGTAAGACATTGAAAATAATCACACAAACAGAAATTACTTCAGCACTCTCTAGTTATTCAAAATCATCCTTCGTGCAAATTCCAGCCTGCCGTTCAGGCTGACATGAATGGGCTGAGCAACCTGGAAACAGAGCTTTTTCTTTTCTTTCTTTCCACCATCTCTCGAGGAAGGCAACTTACACGGTTCTCTTGAATTAGCTCCCTTCACACCTTTTCCTCCACAGGGGGATTTAATAGAGTGCATTGACAAAGTTGTCACGAATGTACAAAGCAGAGAAGCAACAATATCAAGTGGTGCTTTAGACAGCTTGTGAAGAATCCCATGATCAAATTCTTCCCCATCCCAAAACACCTTCTCATCTCATATATATAAAATGTAGCCTGCCAAGAAGATAGGCTCAGCCTCATCTTCTCTCGAAGAACCTATACAGGCATCCCCCACTTATTGAATAGGTTAGGATTCAGAGCACTGTCTAAAAGTGAAAGCCGTTGAAAAATAGAACCCAGTATTGTTCAGTTTGCAAATGCAAAACAGCCACACAAAAAAGCCACAAATATCACTTGCAAAAGCCTAAACAACATATATTTATTAACACATAAGCCAAAATACATAACAAATTACAGTAAAATGAACAAAGGCATGTGTCAGCAATGAATATCTTCTGTATTTGAATGATAGTTATTTACTGAAGGAAATGCCAAAAACAATTTGATAACCATGTTACATGCAAATCAACATTAGGGAAGACCATTTTACCCTTTACACCATCAGTGAGTGGTTGAAAGAATGGAGCATATGTTGAATGAGTGAGTTCTGGGTATAATTGAAAGGTGTTGAAAGAGCGGAACCATCAGAAAACCAATGGTAGAAAGTGGGAGATGCCTATATATTTATGTACTCCCCCATAAGAGAGTACAGACCTACAACCCAAAGAGTTTGTCACTTGATTCTGCTAACTGTATAAACTGGTCCTGAGAGTGAAGTAGATGAGTTAGGAAGGAGAATCATAAAAAGTTCTCCACCTCTGAATCTTGTCATTTTTGGAGGAGGGGATACAGCTTAGTGGTATAAACTGGCTTTGCATGCAGAACGGCCCAGATGCGATCTGTGACGTGTCCTGGGAGAAGGCAGGAAAAAACTCTGTTTGAAACCTTGGAGAACTTCTTTCTGTCTAGCTAGCTGGCCCAGGGTTCTGACTTGGAAAAAGGCAACTTTTTCTCTTCATATGTTCCTTTGGAGAGGGCTTTGCCCTTGTTTCTTGATTAAAGCTGCAATCCTAACCTCCAGGTAGGCCAGCATAAGTCTTGGCACAAGTCCTGTGCTGGCCTCAGGGTGTCACAAAAGTGCAGTAAGGCATTTCTGCAACACCCCTGGGGGGTTAGGTCAGTGCATAAACAAGTGCTGGCCTCCTCATGCAACTACAAGAACAGGGAGCAGGTGAGTTGGGCCAGACTAAATTGTTTAGGATTGTGCCCTACTCCTCTTCTTCCTCCTTTCTACACAAGCTTTCTATCTTTCCTGCATTGCCTGATGTATGCATCTCTCCCCATATTTGTCATGGGGTTCTTTGGATCCACTGAATAAGGCTTCTGGAAAAGAGGAAATGCACTGAATCCCAATTCCTTTCTTCTTTATAATTAGGTACCAGCATCTTAGATACCTTCCTCGGGTTTTGATGGCCTCTATCTGGTGCGAAAATTTCAGAGGATGAGTCTCTGAGGCACACTTGAGCCATTCTACCCAATATTGCCAAAGCATCCCTAACCTGTTGCTTAATTGAAGCCTCTTAAATTTTTATGGCCAAATTGACAGAAATGGCTGTTTTAGGGATCATTTTATCTTCTTTAATATGCCAGCCTTTGGCAGAGTAAGTAGGAGCCATGGGGTTATGAAAGAAGAATTTATTTTTTTCAGCCCCAGACTTTCCTTCCATAGTAAGTTGGTGAGAACAATGCAGAGTGTTCAATCCCAAAGAACAAGGAGGCTTTTTTCAGCATACCTGCTTGTACAAACCACTGTACACCTGGCACATTTACAAGTATGGTAATTGCTGGAAGGCCTGCTATTGCTTTTGTCATGCTGTGGGCTGCAGATGAAACAGAAGCATCTGGCTGGGTGAGGCAAGCCTTAGCTGCATGGGGTGACACTGCTCCTGTGTAGAACCTGTTTACTCTCCCCACCCCCACAATAAGCAATGAGGACAAGCTGTGCCAGAGACAACTGAAAAACACTCTCGCAGTGGGCAGGCCACAGCTTTGATGCTGTCTGATTTTGGTTCAGGATGTCCCTGTTTCAGCAGTGGGTGAAGAGTAAGGAAGCCAGAAATTGTGCTATGAAGTGGGGTGGACCATAGGGTAGGGTTCTGTAACTGAATTTGCAGTACCCTAATCACTCAACAAAATTCCCAGCTTTTTGTGGCTAGGGAGATGGTGGTGGGTGGGTAGTAAGAACCATGATAGTCAAAAGCAGCACAAGCAACAAAGCAAAAGATAAGCCTTTTCTATCTTCACTGTAATTGCCCGCCCATCAATTTAGATAACTCATTTAGTGATCTCTTTGAACACTGAACCTATGCATCCCTCTCAATCCTGAAGATTCACAATGCTATGCCACAATTTCTTACACAGTAAGAAATGGTGTAACTAGCCAATGGCAGCAATTACTGTATATTCTCGTGTATAAGCCGACCTGCGTATAAGCCGAGGCACCTAATTTTACCACAAAAATCTGGGAAAACTTATTGACCCACATATAAGCTGAGGGTGGGAAATGCAACAGTCTCTGGGTTGGCTCTGAGGCTGCTGTCCTGTCTACACTTTCCTAAGAATAAGCCCATTGACTATAACAGTACTAATTTCTAAGTAGATAGGCCTAGGATTGATACAGGGATACAATCCTTTTACACACTTTCCTGGGAGTAAGCCCCATTGGCTCTAATGGGACTTACTTCTGGGTAGACCTGCCTAGGACCAAGCTGTGATGCTGCAGTCCTATGCACACTTCTCTGAGAGTAAACCCCATTGACTCCAGTGGGACTTACTTCTGAGGAGAAATGCCTAGGAGGGGGCTCCTAGGCTGCAGTCCACACTTTCCTGGTAGTAAGCCTTAATGGAGCACTCAATTCTGCAGCCACCCTTTGGTTGCCATAAATTCGAAAGCCTCTGTGTAGCACCAGGAGGTCCTATACTGAGGCTCAGGGTCTAATGAAGCTGTGCTCTGCCAGACCCTCTCTGTTCCCTCCCTGCAATGCCTCCTTCCCACCTTCTCTCCCCCACCCTAGAATACCTTCTTATTGCCTCTCCCATGTGCCTCCACGTATCTCTGCTGCTCCAGAGTCCAAGTGACCACCAAGCTGCAAAGCACTGGTGCTAAACTTGCACTAATGTAGTTCTGGCTGGCTGGTACTGATGTATTACTGGCACTAGAGACTACAAATGTGCTTTACAGCACATGTGTGATTCAGTGCCAGTGGTACAAATTGAGGATTGAGCTGTCCTAGTGCTGCCTTTCACCTTTGTAGCCAACTAATGTTTGGACAGCTGCCACTGCTTGGTGCTATGCCCTTGCAACAAGTGAGGATAGTGGCAGGATATGAGATCTTGACAGCAGTGACTACTGAGCTCTGAAAACTTCAGCCAGAGGAGGACATGCAAAATCAACATTTCTGCTGAGATTTAGAATAGGTGCACCATGCTTATTTTTTGGAAAGCATTTTGCTTGTCTTGTTGCTAGCTGCTTTTTACCCATCTGTTTAAAATACCTGTTTTATGTTTACTATGATTTACACTGTCTGATCTAGGAAAAAGTGGTTTATAAATATTTTAAACTGATAAAATCAAATCCACCGGACACATCTAGCACTTTTTCGAACAACAATTATCATGAGATTACTCATCTGTCAGGCATGATTTGGCCATTTCCTACAAGAGAGTTCTACACAATGTTTTTCTTCCAAAAGGAGCTGTTGGCTCTCTGCAACTCTTTCCTTCCAAGTTCTGTTCTTTGTTCCTTTCTGCTCTCTTTGCCTGAATAAACTCCCCCTTCCCTTCTTTGTGTTGTTGTTTTCTGCTTTGAAGTTTCTCCTCAAAGCCTTGCAAGCATCACCCCTTCCTTACCTCAATTTCTTCTTCCAACTGCTATGTGATTCCACCATCCCTCTCTTGCAGATGTGGAGTTTTCATTAATATTGCCATAAAAAGTTTCCTCTCACCCAAAGAGAAATGTAACATCTCGACCAATTTCAAGCCAAATATAATTAGGCCTGATTGGAACTGCTGAGCTTAGAGACAGGGTTTTCGGTTATAACAGATTTAAAAACATGTAACACTGCTTTCTGAACATCTAACACCAAAATCTGAGAAAAAACTGCTTTCACCCACCTGGTCGCCTGACACATTTCCATACCCTTCATATTAACATTCACATGCTGATGAAAAGGCAAGCAGTACAGAAATACAAACAGCATGGATTTTTGGGTGTGCCTGGAAGGTGAGCCTAGTTGACTGATACCAGTTTAATGCATTGCAGTTTAAATTCCTTCCAATACTGAATTCAAAAGGCCCAGGATTCTGAGGAACAAGTCTTGAAGCAGGCCAAGCATTTCAACGGATCATATAATCCAGTGGTTCTCAAACACAGAGAGTTATTCTCTCCCCTAAGTCTTTCTGGCGGACGAGATGAGGCAGTGACGTGATCCTTAGGATCACTCTCCTGCAGGGGAATGGGGGCAGGAGAGTGATCCTAAGTTTTCCACCTCCCTGGGGGTCCTGTCAAGCTTTGCTGGGGTCTGGGGGGGATCTAGGGAGCCCTCTGAAGGTCTGAAGACTGCTTGGTAGAGCTGTCCACAGCTAGAAAAAAAGGGAAGGTTCCTGGCAGGACCCCTGGGGAGGCAGAAAATCAGACCCCTTTCCCCTGAAGGGGCTTGATCTTGACAATCATGCTACTGCTTTCCCCCTTAAAAGGAACAGAAGACTTTTACCTGAACAGGGGGTTGGAACCTCCTGCACTGTCTGTCTTGGGGTTACTAATAAAGGACCTGATATCATTAACAACTTGGTTTTACTTTCAATTTTATTCTTGCATCAACTTTCCTCCTGAAGAGACAGCATCACCTTACCTTATGTCAGGCTTCCTCCATTTAAGGCTCCAAAGACAACTGTAACAAAGCTAGCATCTCTCCTGAACCAACAGCCAAGCTGTGTGAGAAAAACCAGGACTTACCCTTTGCTCTTGCGTGGCCACGAAAGTCTGGAACCCAGGTGCCACGCCAAACCCAAGTTCCTGAACAAATGGTGGCTCAGACTGACTGTGGATCTGGACTTTAACTCCTGCTTCAAATGTTGTTTCATCTGGCAAAAAAGATGGAAAATGTTACTTTAGATGAGGGTAGAGAGATCTGATGCTTTCCACTCTCAGTATATCCCACCTTTTTTTTTATTCTTGTCACATACATGGGTAAAATTTTTACAAAGAACATTAAAAGGAATTTCCTTAGACATTATTTGTCCAAAACCAGGCTACCACGACAGCATTTTCCCTTGCCACCCGAAGTTGTTCCTCTGTGCTTATTATAGAAGGGCACTGTGTACACTGAGGTATATATAAAGTGGTTTGTTCTTCTCCATATTCACACAGCCCAGCTTTCATGCTGTATCTCTATTTCCTCAGGTTGTCCTTGGATCTTTCTACCCCAGCAAGCAGTCTATTTAACGACTTTCACACAGGTCATGGTTGTTCATGGCCAGGTGGCAGGCATGCATATGACTGGGCCCATTCACTTGGATTCTCCCCACTCTCTTTCCATAGGTTCATGGGAGTTTGTGTCAATTGACAGTTAGGAGGAGGCGCAGTTCTAAGAAAACTATTTTAAGTTCTAAGGAAACTATGGGGGACATGAAAGGAGCCTCCCAAAAGATTTGCAAGTTCACAATCAGGCATTCCCTGGGCTACATAATTGACACTGACAAATCCTTTCAACTCAGAAGCACATCATTCCTTTCATTTAAAGATTATTCTGCCTAAAATATAGGGATAATAATTCCAAATCAGAAAGGTTGGATTTTTCAAACTATAAAAAAAGAGATAAATGCTTATTACAGTTGTTTATTGGACACAGGATATTTTATTCTTACAATTATCATGGAGGGATCAAATTAAGTACCACAAAATAGGGGAGTGTCACCAACAGATACACAATGACATGAGTATAACCCAATAGTTATTAAAGGCTCTTCAGAGTTTTGAATCTCAGCTCATCCTCTAAGGAGGAATTTACAAAGATCGTAACAGGTAGCCAAACAACAACGAAGCCCAATCATTTAACTGGGAGAAATCCTGGGTTTTCCAGGCATTGACCACAGGCTTCCATGTTTATTCCTGAGACCTTTTAGGGCAACCTTTTCAGCCTCCTTTGAATGAAAGCTGAAAATAATGAAGTCTGTACACTGTACCCATTTCTGTGTACATAAATCATGTGATTATTCAGTACACACACCTCTCTCACTATTTGAGAAGCACTGTTCAAATGTAAAAAAAAAAACTTCATGAGAAGCATTCTTGCTATCCGCTCCATGATTGTTGGTCTCTATGAAATTTATCAGCAGCAGTGACTTAGGCCTGGTTGCATTAGTATACCATAAGTAGCCAAGACTGAAGAATCCACAGAGAGAAGAATGAATTGTGCCACTTCAGATTGCAAGAAGGAGAGTACTTAAAGAGGTATGGGATAGAATGTGAAAATTTACAGCCCAACCTTATGGAAAGGGAGCACCAGAAGTATATGTGTTACAAAAGTACAGGCTGCCACAAAGCAGTAGTAAAGTACTTTGTGGCTGCCCTAGCAGCTGGCTTACCAGCAGGAAGGCCAGAACCTTCCCACGCATGCTGATGGGGATTGGGAGGCCTGTTGAAACAGGTAATGTCCATGCAGGGGATGGAAGGAGTAGAGCAGGGGAAAGTGTGAAAGGGTGGGATGGGGTGCAGAACTTGTTGGATTAGGCACAGGAAGGGTGGGTTTGGTGGCAGTGGAGCACCTTGAATCCAGGCCACCCTTCCTTGGATCCACTTGCATTCAGTAGTGTGGAACTGTGCTAGTGATTTCTGGCACTTGTCTGAGTTGTCCCATAGTGGTTGCAGAGACTTGCCCCCAAGGAGACTTATAGGAGCCAAAGTTTCCCTCTCCCAGAATGCAGTGGAAACCTTGCCAGGACCTCTATATCACCATGGTTTTAGGGTTGATTGGCCTGTTATACTTTATGGGGAGGGGTGGAACCAGAGTGACTGATTCAGATAGCTTTGAAACATTTTATACTGACCAGTTTAAATAAATAAATGCATGACTTAAATATTCATGACTTTCTTTTAAATATGGATGTGATGCCCAAGGTAGACACAGTGGATACATGGATGCTGCCAATCTACGTCTCCCTAATAACACCTTGTGAAAGTACTTGTGTGACGTAACATCTTAACAGTTTCCCATCCCAGAAGTGCAGACAATGAAGGAGATCAGGGGTGAGGAAACACTGAGGACAACAGATGATGCTACATGTCTTTCTGATATTTCACCAGGCTTAACTGGATCGAAGCAGATTAGCAGCTATCACTTACCTCCTCACAACTGTCTTGCTTGAATCTCAGGCACCTCTTTCAAAATCTACAATGTGTTTTTATACATGCACTTCAAAACTGACTTCAGCACTAGTATTAGAATTATCTAATACCTTTTTGCAGTTTTTTAAAATTTAGATTTCACATTGTGCCTTTTCAGGTTTGAAGGAATGTGGCCTGTCCCTCGACCACCTGTTCCATTTCAGTTCACCTTTCAGCATCCCCCCTGGAGCTCAGCTGTCTCCCTGGGACCCAGATGGCAAACTGTGCAAGCAATTCTCTGTTCCTATTTCACATTCTGGCAACAATGATCCATATTAAAATATAGTACATCTCCAGATCAAGTTTCCTGTAAGCCCTCTTAAAAGCCAGATTGTTTTCACTGAGATGATTCTAGCTATGAGCTCACAAAATGGCAAGGTAAGCTGGTAAAAAAGAAGGGAAGCTACATCTCAAGACTTTTGCCACCAAACATCTTTGCTCTTATAGAAGTGGCACAGATGACAGCATATTAAAGCATAACCTTTTCAAACTCTGTGTTTCTGTATCAAAAGTACAAAAGAAGGACAATGATAAGTAGGATTAAAAAAACTTTCTTACATAATGGCAAACAGTCTCTCTGGGAACCTGCTGCTTCCCCAAACACCTTTGGCAGCTGTGGGACTTCTTTTGGAGAAGGGCTTTTAGCCAATCAAGGAGTTCCATTGATCAATAACAACAGACTGCAACTCAGCCTTGTCTGATCAATGCTCCTTTGCGTCTCGATTGATCCTTCTGCTGAGAATCTCACCTTGCGCACACTTGTGAAAGGCAGTAACACACTTTTTACTCAGGTTGGCAAAAATGTGCTTGTTAAGACACATGGATTATCATTGCAGTTTGCCATCATTATTTTTTCATGCTGTTATTACAGCTCTCCAATGTGTAAACATATAAATATTAAAGCCCACCCGTTAGCCAGCAGAGGAAAATAGCAATAACAATGTGGCACAGAGGAGTTTCAAAGAAGGGAGTTTCAAAGATCACATTGGCATGGATTGTGAGTGCGAAATTTAAAACCAGGATATGCTGAGTCTTCAGCAAGACTAGGTGATCATGGCCAGTAAACAGCTACAGGGGGTGGAGCAGTCAGCCTTGGAGAGTTTTAGCCCTTCAGAGTCATTCCAGGCAGGGGGAGCAAAATTGTATCTGTTTCCTGCACAGCTGGTATTGTTAACTAGTTCTTCCAACTGATCAACAACTAGGGTACAGAACTTCCACTTGGCAGAATGTAGGCAAGCAAGGCCTTCATCTTCTCTTCTTTAAGCCATTGTGCAATGTTCAGCTGCAATTCCCGAGTCCCTGAACAACAGAAGGTGTCGCAACCAAGTGCATTACGCATGCTGACTATTTTTAGCCAAGCAGATTGAGCTCACAGCCAAAATCCAGAGGCCATATGCCTTGAGGTGTATTATTAAAAAGCACATTATGTAATATCTAGGCCAGAAAGGTATTGTCCCTTGATTCCTAGGGAGAAATCACAGTCAGAAAGTCAAAACCTGTAGAGTCACACCTACTTTCCTCAAACCCAAATAGCAATTATGGACCGACATAGGAAATAGCTAGAGAGTTTCTTCCTGAACAATGTGGCTTGATGGCGTCGGCCCCCAAAGAAGTAATGGGAAGGTGTGCTCCCCCCGCCCCCGGAGACCTTCTTGTGACATAGAAAGAGACATAGTTCTTTTCATATGCGATTTCACTATCTCCAAATTCATTTAACTATGAAGGGCAGAATTACCACCTACCTCTCATTATCATTCTGTTCTCAGTATTTCATTATGTACTGGTGCCACATCAAATTGGGTTTGTCCCATAGAAAATTGTCAGACACATCTGTGAATGTTTCCAGACTTTACCCCACTATCTTGGACATCATCTTGAACCAACCCTGGCAAGAAGATGATGGTGAGAGGACTCTGGAAGGTTACCTTAGTGATGCTATGGGGATGCATTCTGTGTGCATGGGGCTTTGCAGAACATACAAGTCTGCATTTCAGAAGCACACAATCTAAGAGATACCAGGGAGACAGCAGAGGAAGAGGAAGTAGATGCAGAAACAGATGGGGAAAGTAGATAAATATTCTTAATAAGAATAAGCAATTAGTGATCATGTGTGCTTATTTAGGCTAAGGCTACAATCCAGAGTAACTATGGGAGCACGTAAGAG
This sequence comes from Cryptoblepharus egeriae, assembly GCA_030015325.1. Lineage (NCBI taxonomy): Eukaryota > Metazoa > Chordata > Lepidosauria > Squamata > Scincidae > Cryptoblepharus > Cryptoblepharus egeriae. Next base: position 75,789,485 of record JAREYC010000004.1, read on the forward strand.
ACATTACGTGCACCCGTAGTTACTGCACCACCTAGTGAAAACCTATGGGAAATTCATATTGCAATCCAGAGTAACTTGTTCTTACTCCAGAGCAAGGATTACCCATAGTTACTCTGGATTGCGCCCTAAGTTACAGTGCTGTAGGAAGGCTAGCAGCTGATGTAAAGGCTTCATGAACAGGGGAGTTTTGAGCACATTTTAAGAGATTAAAGGATGTGGAAGCATTTCCCAAAGAGGCATTATAGGAGGGGGGATCTAGGCATGGGGCATCAAGGGAAGAAAAACAGAGGCATACCTGAACATGGTAGAGCAATGGTTACAGAAAGATACATGATGAGATACCAAAGAGAAGAGCTAAAAGGAGGGCTTTCGAGGTAAGGACAACAAGTCTACACAGAATCTGGCAGCAGACAGGCAGTCATGTAGGACTTGAGGAGGAGTGTGATGTTGCTGAAGTGACAAGAAAGGTGGATGATTTTTGCAGCAGAGTGCGGGATTGAGGTGAGGGAACTGAAGTGAGACTATGGGAGACTTGAGAAGGAGAAGGAATCAAGGCAGGAGATCACCAGAGCACGCCTGAGAGATTTTGCTGATGGGATAGCGAGGAAAGGTCGTATTTTAGAAATACTGTAAAGGGAAAAACAATATAATTCTGTAACAGAGCGTTGAGCCAAAGGAGAGAGCAAAGTCAAACAGAAAAACAAGGTTATATGCCTAATCTACATGGCGACTATAATAAACAGGAACAAAAACGATGATTATTATGACAATGTGCTCCAAGCAGTCTGGCTGAGGAGCAAACCCCAGTTGATTGGAAAGCTTGCCTGCACTTGCTAAGTGGACAGCATTTTCTCTGCCCACAGCAGGGTCTGGAAAAAAATGTCCACTGGAAAAGGCAGCAATAATAAGGGGCACCCTTCAGGTGATTTCGACCTTTAAGAGTTCCTCAGCATACATACTCTGGACAAACGCCTCCTTTGCTCAGTGCCCTTATAAACAGGCTGGTCAAGGATGTGCTTTCTCTTTGTTGCAAGTGGAGATTTCCTAATGATAGGGATTCAAAGCACATGCTGGGTCCAATTCAGTCAAAGTTAAGCACCTTGAAGTCCCACTGATTTCGGCTGGGAAGTTAAAAACGTGCACTTAAACCTTTCTCATGCAATCAGTGGGACTTCAAAGTGCTCAACCATGTCTCAATTGTGCTTTGTTAGGGATTTATTGCTTCTCCCATGTGCACTTCAGCAATCCCTGAAAATATGTTTAGGGATGCAGTCATCCCTCTGATCTGTAGGAAACTCTGTTAGCTGGCTCCTACTGACCTTATGCATCTCAAATTAATCCCCAATCTTTGCCAATATTAAGATTACTTCTCTGGGATGTAGCCAGGATTGAAGAAGTGGGGGAGGGGCTGACAATTGTTTTAGAAGAGGCAATTATGCTATTTATCGATACAATATAACAATAATTTGCATAGAATAAATGCATCTCTCCATATAGTTTGTATTAGTTTACATGGAAATAACATGCAACTTATCTTTTCATTTTGCACACCAACGCAATACAGGCCTGCACATCTACAAAAGTACAAAAGCCAAGATAAGGCTCCATATACCATGAGGTCCTCTATATATAAGGATCCCTCTCCATCACCACCCCATATACCATGTGGTCTGCTTTATATAAGGATCCCTCTCCACCATTCCCCCCAGCACAGAAGTCCTTCATTCAATGAACTCTAGAAGCCAAGAAAAAGCCCCATATCTATCTACAGTATTCATATACCGCTTTTCAACTGAAAAGTTCACAAAGCGGTTTATAAGAAAATGAAAAAATAGCTAATTAATAGCTAATGGGTCCCTGTCCCTAAAGGGCTCACAATCTAAAGTGCAAAAAGAACACCAGCAGAAGCCACTAGAACAGACATTGCTGGGGTGTGCAGGGCCAGATATCCCATGTGGTCCCTCAACAGGAAGGACTCCCCTCCCCCTCCAAGCAAGAATTAAATTTAAAAATATATTTAAAGCATAAACCCATCCATGATTTCTCCAAAGAGAAGCATTTTCCTCACCCCACCCCCCACAGCAACAGTTTTGTAGAAGTTTGCATGATCCAGAGTAGAATCCAGACCCTGCAATGGACATGAACTGAACCTCTTGGGAAAGCCAGGACAGAAGGCACAGTTCAGTTTGTTCCTGCTACTTCTCTCCCTTATCTATATATATAAAAGAGAAAAGTCACTCACTGACTGACTGACTCACTCACTCATCACCGCCCTGCCAAAACCGATGGACCTAGAAGCATGAAATTTGGGGAGGGTGTTCCTTCCGTGACAGAGGGGTGCACTAAGAACTGGTTTTCAGGAATTCCAACTGGAAGGGGGTGAAAAGGGGCGCAATGCGTTTTCCTCCCTATACTTTGCATTGGAGAATTGCTGACTCAGCAACATTCCGCCCCAACTGCTGGGCCTGAAGCATGGAATTCTGGGAGTTCCTTCTGTCACCTGAACACCCACCAAGAACCATCTGGAGACATTTAACCCTTCAGGGGCTGAAAAGGGGGCAACGTGTTTCTGTCCTATACTTAACATGGGAGACTGAATAACATCCAGCCAATTGGGTGCTCAGTGCCTGGTGCACTGGGGGATGTTGTTAGGAGGAAGAGGTTGCGCTGGCAAGGATGCTGCGCATGAGGGGAAATTGCGCATGAGGGGAAATTGCGCATGGGGGAAGTTGCGCATATAGGAAAGTTGCGCATGTAGGAAAGTTGCATATGGGAGGAAGTTGTGCACGGGGGAAAGTTGCGCACGGGGCAAAGTTGCGCATGGGGGAAGTTGCGCATGGGGCAAAGTTGCGCATGGGGGAAAGTTGCGGGCAAAGTTGCGCACGGGGGAAAGTTGAGCACGGGGCAAAGTTGCGGGCAAAGTTGCACATGGGGAAAGTTGCGCATGGGAGGAAGTTGTGCATGGGGGGATGATGCGCACGGGGGAAAGTTGCGCATGGGGGAAAGTTGTGCATGGGAGGAAAGTTGCGCATATGGGAAGTTGTGCATATGGAAAGTTGTGCATGGGGGAAGTTGCACACGGGGGAAAGTTGCACACGGGGGAAGTTGCACACGGGGAAGTTGCGCACGGGGGAAGTTGCGCACAGGGGAAGTTGCGCACGGAGGAAGTTGCGCATGGGAGGAAAGTTGCGCAGGGGGAAAGTTGCGCATGGGAGGAAGTTGTGCATGGGGAAAATTGCGCAGGGGGAAAGTTGCGCATGGGGAAAGTTGCGCATGGGGAAAGTTGAGCATGGGGTTTGATGCATATGGGGGAAGTTGCGCATGGGGGGTTGATGCTCATGGGGGAAGCTGTGCATGGGGGGTTGATGTGCATGGGGGAAAGTTGCGCATGGGGTAACTTGTGCATGCTGGGTTGATGAGCATTGGTAAAGTTGCGCATGGGGGGTTGTTACGCCTGGGGGAAAGTTATCCATGGGGGGTTGATGCATATGGGGGGATGGCATACGGGGGAATTTTACTCCCGCAACGCGGTTACGCCTTTCGCTAGTGATGCAAATAAAAGGGAAAGTCACGCTGCTGGCCCCTTGGCCTTGACTGGACCAGACTGCCTGCAGGGAGGGGTGAACACTTAGGATACTGAAGCCAATATTGAGGTCATCCATTTGGAGGAGAGGAGGCTAAGAAAACAAGGACAGGTCGGTGAAAAAATCCTAGGAGGGGCAAAGCTGCTGGCTCACTAGGATCAAAACCTGCACTGGCCCCCTAGCTATGCCCCTGCTACTTCACTTTATATTTCTGTCCACTGCTTCCCCAATGCTGAAGCAGTCATAAACAGATATAACTTATATGACAGGGGTCACTATTGTAAAGAGGGAGCTTTCTCCATTAAAAATAAAATTTGAACTCAATACAACATAGCTATTCCATTTTCACTCTCCATTAAACCTCATTCAATTCATTTAGCTTCCTTTCGCACGTGTAGGACTGAGACTGTGAGAGAAGAGCATAGCCTTATCACCGCCCAGAAAACTTGAGTGGTACTTGAATATGAAGAGGCTATTGAGAAGTGGCAAAAAAGCAGTAAAGATGCTGGAAAAGTAGGGTTGTCATAATTCTGTTCCACAAAACTGGGGCAGGACCCTCTGTCCCATTTGCCTGTAAGTGAACATAATCCCCCAAAATCAGGATTGTCCTTGCTTTTCCAGGATATATGCTAACCCTATGGAAAGGGGAGTGGTTTATTTTTTATTAATGAATGTTATATTGTTTTAACAGCCCACAAGCAACAGCTGCAGATGTTATAATTAATTAATATGTTTTAAAAGCATCCAGACTTTAAAACCATGTACAGAATCATTTCCCCTTATAATAATTTATCTGTCGGACATCCAGCCTGAGAAGAAATGCTACGTAACTGAAAAGTTTCACATATTGCATTTTGAAAGCCGATAAGCTGTAACAGAAGATAACATTTCACTGACAAAATATGGTTTGATCCCCTCAGAATACATTGCTTATTGCCTGCCCTGAATCGTTCCTAGTCTATAAGCATTAGGATTCTTTCAGCTGTGCATGGAATATCCTGGGGCATGGTGTGCAGATCCCACATACCTTGGTCAGGCAGCAGATTAAGGAGACAGATGGGTTGTCACACATTATGTGCCCAAAGGGATAACAGTTCAGAATTTCAAAGATCTAAACAAATGTGGCACAGTCTTCATGTTTAACAACTGCATCATCCGTAATTTTATTTTGCAGAAAACAAGAGTAGAGTACACAGCACATAACAACAAGAATAACTAAAACATGATATATGGAAAACAAGTATTAAAAGTAATTCTAATACGTATAACTACTCACATGCTGCACTGAAGGGCAATCAATTCAATGTTAACCACCTACAGCTTGGTTTCAATTACCATCTGTTTGGGGTCTTTACAATTTAGCTCCAACACAAAAGAGGCCACCAACCTGATAATTTTAGGACATGTGTAACAGTTACAAGGAAGGGGGGGGGGGAGTGAGCTACAGATAATTAGGGGAATTTTTTAATGGCCTCAGAAATTTCATTTTTATCTCACAAGACACGCTATTAAGGAAATCAGGAGGAAAGGTCACCTCTCTGTCACAAACAAATAGGTGCAATCAGTAGATCATCCCAAGAACACTGACCTTTTAGTTTCCAAGAAGGAGGGATTGTACTTTGCCAGCCAAACAGTTAACATTTGGAAAACACAACACAATTTGTGACCATGCCAAGAATCTGTAAACATAAGCAAGGAACTAGGCACTGCTACCTATGAAATAGGTATGGTTGGAAGGCACAGTTTGAAGACCAAAATGTCTCATGTTCCTTTGGCGAGAGCAATTATGCTAAAAGCAGAACCAACAACCCAGCGTTTGCAAACAACTTCCTTGATGTGCAACCTTCACTGCGGCAGTCTTGAAGGTCTTGAAATATTCAACAGTCAAAGACTGACGGCCAATTCCGACTCATTAAGAAGCCAGCTGGAGGCAAATGTCATGTTCAAACACTGTCATGCTGTTATTCTCCATAGCAGATGGGCAGCCCCCATCCTCTTTGCCCCTTTTCTAAATTTCTCCCAGTTCATTGCTGTAGCACATGAATATTCGGAAGATGCAGGTACAGAGTGATACAGGGAGATCCTTCCATATTCAAAGGTTGGGGCTGCACTAATATCTTATTCCATTCATTCCATTTTTGTTTCATTTTACTCCACATTTTCATTTTCTATTCCCAAAAAACTCTCTGCATTTGCCTGTTGCATCCACCTCCATGGCACACTCAGGATTTTTAATGTAATTAATACAGATTGCAGGGTTCAGCTGTTCTTGGCAGCAATTTTTGATTAAAAAAATTTTAAGCACAGAATGCACAGCCATAACCTAAGCTGTGGAAGGCAATTGACAAGTCACTCCTTCATTGCCTTTGATCTGTAAAGTGAGTATGTGCATGTATCTATACCATGGGCATCAATTGGTTTTAAAGTCATGACCTCTCCCAGAGAAAATGAAATTCAGTTGAAGAAGGATAGGGATGTATTAATAGAGCACTTCCAGGACTCTTTTAGGTAAAAGGGACACAAAAATAAAACCACTAAAAGGGTGATTTGGGGTGAAGTGTATGCATACGAAGGAATAACAGAAACAGTACTGACATTAGGGTCAAGCCCTGCACTAGTGTGCTGTGCATGATCACCACCATTGGTGTCAGGGTTAGAGTTTGAGCAAGTCAGGTTGGCCCTCTGATGGGTGGAGGTCCTTGTTCATTGACCAACCTGGACAATCCAACATAATCCCTGAACACCACTCTATCTCATTGACTTCTGCCAAGAACAAATGACTGAGGGCACAATCCAGAAGTGCACTTGAGTTATCACTAGGCTGACCCAACTGCAAAATGGGCCACCCTAGTTTTTCTAGAAAAGGCTTGGGGCATCCTAAGGCAACACTGACTGCCCTAGCTAGGGCAGCCTATGTAGTTCAGGAGAGGCACATTGAGGGCATGTTTAGCATTGCCCAGGGCAGAGCAGTTACTCTGTATCCAGAGTCAGTTTCCAGAGCAGAAATGCCCTCTTCCAGCTCCTCAGAGTTATATCACCTCAGGAGCAGGTATAACAATGAGTAGACCCATAGGGGTCCATGATAAGGCAGAATTGACCAAAAATCTGAGTTCTTGGTCAGCATAGCTGCAACCTCACCTCTCAACTTCGGGATATGGCAGAACGAAGGCAGCATACTAACCTGGGGATACAGCAAGCCAAACCAAGAAGCCTCTTGTATTTACTGTAGACTGTACTGGCAGTCTCATCAGGGACTCCTTATAATGCATGCACCACAGCTGTTCCTTGTGCAGTGTGATCTGATGGAGGTCTCCTCAGGAGCAAGCCCTCCCCAGTTGTCACTGACCTGGTGCCTACTGAGCATGCTCTGGAGCAGCTAGGGCAACCCTGGCTTCCTGACTCTCTGGATGCAGCATAACGTTCTGCTCTGGATTCAGAATTTTTGGGGCAGCTCACTGCCCTAACTCTGAATTGTGACCTTACCATAATTACTATTAGAGCAATAGTTCAGAGGCATTCTACCTTTGCAGTCCCTTTGACATCAACATTTACTTAAGATCTGAGCTTTGTAAAAGATCCTGAATATTCTGGATCATCAGTGTTTAAAGGAGCCTTTCTCCTTGGGCAGATACCAATTAGGATGGTAATTAACATGTAGAACTTCTTGACCCAGGGTGTGAAGACATATAGCTTTGATACCTTTAAAAGGGAATCAGACAGTTTTATGGACCTGTTTAAATACTGGTATACTATTTACTGTGGAAAAAATCCAGCAAAGAGGCCAGTCATTCAATAGATGTATGGTCTAATTCAGCCCACTGACAGTTTTTGTGGGTGTTGGCATGGCTTTCTAAGAGCATTATCCTAACCATGCCTACTCAAAAAGTAAGCCCCATTGTGTTCAATGGGTCTTACTCTCAGGAAACTGTCTTTAGGATTGCGGCCTAAGTCTCATAATAGTTTTGTATGCACTACAAATTACTTCATAAGAGGACCAGGTAGAGACTGTTTCACCTTCACAAGGTCTGTCATGATGACTTTGCTATGACCCATAAATGTATATCTCATTCTCATATCAAGCATGACCAATTCCAAGACTAGTACAGTGGTATTTCTCATAACAAGCGCTTCACATAACAAGCATTTCACTTAACAAGAGATTCCATAACAAGGAATCCTGTTTCACATAACAAGTTCCGCTTCACTTAACAAGCAAGCACACTATGGGCACAAGTGCTAAGCAGCCCTGAAGCTCCGCGTGGAGGCTCTTTAAAAGGGCTGCCGGCCAGCACTGCTGCCTCTAACTGCCCCCAACTTAGTTGGGGGGGTGCCAGAGGCAGCTACCCCTAACTGCCCCCAAGTGCCCCCACTGGCCACCTTGAACCTCCAGCAGCAGCCCAGGTAAGCCTCCCAGGAAAGTGTCTGTGATTGCAGACTCCTATGTCTACTCAGAAGTAAGCCCCATTGTGTTAAATGGGGTTTACTCCCAGGAAAGTGTCTTTAGGATTGCAGCCTAAGTAGACTTCATAGGATCATGCACATTGAATGTGTGTTTTGAATTCAATTCCAGTGTTTTGTCATCCTTTTTACATGTAGTTAATAATTTAATATGAATATTTTTTGGGTCGTGGAACCTATTGTCTGAGTTTCCATTATTTCCTATGGAAAAATCCGCTACACTTAAAGAGCGTTTTACTTATAGAGCATGCCTCCAGAACGAATTAAGCTCTTTATGTGAGGCACCACTATACTACCATTGGACAGCTGATGTATTCATTTCATCCACAAATCTAAAATGGTATGATGGTCGCTGATACATGTAACAGTAGCAACCTAGGTTAAATTAAAAAAGAGAACAAAAAATGTATTTTTGGTTTTCCAGGTATTCTGGAGGACATTCCAGACTCTTTGGGATAGCACCTGCTCTTGGAGAGGAGACAGGGTCTCAATTTTGCAGCCACTCTCCCAAGAGGAGAGGTGATATTACCCTCCAAACACATCCTGGAAAAGCAGCAGCACATCCTTCAACCCTCATACAGCTAAAACAGGAACCAGCAAAGCCAAAATGGAACAAACTCTTTTAAAAAAGGGAGAAATCAAGAACAGAGAAACAGAAACTTCCCCTGGGAGCTCCCAGCTACCATCCTTCCCCATCTGTGCAATAAAGGCAAAAGCCTGAAATAACAAACCATTCACTCAAGTAGGGGCGAGTGAATGTCCAATGGGAGCTCTAAGGAACAGAAATTCACAATTTAAAAAATTCAATTTTCTCCCAGAGGGTATTTCACATCATCATTCTAGTCTCTCTGGGATATACAAGAACAGTGCCTGTCCCCACGTAGACCTACAAATGAACTCCCAATTCAAGTAATCAAAATTCACTGTAGAATCCTTCTCCCAAAAGCAGTCTGCAGATGCATCTACATCAGCTTTAATGTTCTTTGGTGACAATATGATCTGATGCCCAGATTTCAGCAAGAAAAGAACTGCTTTGGAAAACTATGGATCTCAAATCCAGGTTGACTGAATGAGCCTGGTTGAATGAGTAGCTAATTCTTGTAGGTCAGATGGGACATTCCTCAAGTCTTATAGGTTAAAATGATACAATTGCAAAGCCAGTTGTGCCAATTGCAAAGCTAAAATGATACAATTGCAAAGCCAATGGTGGCTGGAAACTCTTTCCTAAGATCCCTGAAAAGAGAATTTTCTGGCACAGCCAATGGATACAACAGTGGTCGTCCAAGCCTCTGAACTATGCACCTGAATATTCCTGTTTGAACCAGCAGCTAAGCCAGTCTGCTATCAAACGGGATGACTCTGCCAGTTGTTCTGCCCTAAGCAATACCAGCTGATCAGAACGACAGTGGACTCTGATGAAAGAGGGAGGTCCTGGCTGCTGCCCTCACTACCTGCTACCCTCACCACCACACTTGACACAGGATTTGGCAAACACAATGTCAGTGCACATGAGGACATGGAAGTATGGCATGACCCTGATATTCCACAACAGGACAACAAGACAACTCACAACTCTAGGTTTCGTTCAGAGCCCATATTCCCTAAGCAGAGCCCATATTCCCTAAGCTGAGCCAAGCAGACTGGCATTCAGTTATCAAAATTTTGCATACGTAGCCAATGTGACATGCCTGACTCAGATGCCATAGTGCTACCTATCACTGCATGGAGTCTCAAACAATTTTCTGAAAAGGCTTGAGGAGTTACTGCAGCAGCCAGACACAAAACCTCAACCATGGGACATGCGTTGTGCTCAGAATTTAGTTAGGGCCATCAATGCCACTCTGGCTGACCTTTGAAGTATTGTGATTAGATTCTGAATGTTCATCCAACATTCTTCTGTGAAGAAAGTGTTGTGCTGTGATACAATGAAGATCACCTCCGACACGTTTGAGATAGTCTAGCTACATTGCCCCTTTCTTCACACTCTTGGAAGGATTACTTGTGGACATAGAGGATTGAAGTCTTCCAGTTCCCTGAACGCCCTTTCAGTGATCTGAATTATTCCTGTGGAATTTCTCCCCGAGGTTCCTAAACAAGAAATCCAAGGAAAAAGCTCTTCTGAAATTGCTTCCCAGTATTATCTCCAGTCCTTCCAGTTTAGAACTCCCCTAAGAAACCCTGTAACTCTTGCTCTTTCTGCATCGAGAATCAAAATGTAAGTGGCTACAAAGCCACCTCTTAATCACAAGAACATTGTTCTTGCCACCTCTTTTGAAACCAGGACCTGCAGCCATTGTAACAGCTAAGAGCAAGCCTGTCTCCAATCAAGCTGGTCATAAAATATATGATGGAGAGACTGCATTACTTTTCTCTGCTGCCCTGACGGTGATGGGGACATAGTCATTCCATGGTGATAGGGAGTAAACATTGCCATTTGTTTCAGCTCCCTAAATGCATACACTCCTTGCTAAAAGTTCCTTTTGGCAAAAGGTGTTTACTGAACTCTAGGTTATTGAGACACAGAATACAGTAATACTTCAATTTACAAGCACAGTATCTTGGATTGTGAGTATTTTGCAAGAAAAGCAAAGATTTCTAAGAATTTTTGCTCAGTTTGCGAGTGACGTCTTGCTTAACAAGCACTGGCACTGATGCAGATCTGCACCCCCAGCTCAGGGGTGCTGGTCTGCATCAGTTCCCAGGTGATGATCCACGCCAACACCCTGATCTGAGTGTACCTGGGCACTGATCCATGCCAGCACTGTGATCCCTGGGATTTAGGGTGCAGTGCCCAGGTGCTGATGGAGATCTGAAACCTCAGGCCAGAGCTCCAATAAAATGTCTCTCTGCCACTCTTCAGTTGGGCAACTGCAAAACGAAGGACCTGTAAAACAAATAGGTTCTCTTGAACAGTCTAGAGCAGTGGTTGCCATTTTTTTTTTGATTGGTGGCTTCCTTGACCTTTTGGGCTATAGCTTCCCACAAGAGCAGAGGTTTTCAACCAGTGTGCTACTGAACACTGGTGTGCTGTGGATGGTCCTCAGGTGTGTCGTGGGAATTTGGGAGTCATTTGTTAACTTAATAAATGTGGGATTTGAGCCCCTTCCAACAGCATAGTTTGCCTTGTCGATTAAAAAACTGGTGGTGTGCCTTAACAATTTCTGTGCCTTGCCAGTGTGTCATGAGATAAAAAAGCTTGAAAATCATTGTACCAGAGCTACAGTCCTATACAATACACTGTACAGGGCAGCAGATTTATTAGGAGGATTCTGCTGTTCCCCTGGTGGATTTCCATGGCTCCCCAAAACCACTGCTTACATTTTGGGAACCAGTAGCCTACAGTGAAGGTCTGGAATGACCTCTGTGTGTCCTGGGAAAAAGGATGTTTCCATTAGTCTCTGTGAATTAGTCTCTACAGCATGTGTCCCAGGGTGAAATCCTAATAAATTTAGGCCAGCATAACATCAAGAAGATGGTGTATCTTCTTGTGGTGGTGTGGGGAGGTTGGCATATGCCTGTGCACTGGCATAAGCCTCCCAGGAGTGGGGTAGAAGTTCCAGTCACCCCCAGTTCCACATAGGTCTTTTGCTGGGGCTAATGCCTGCCTGACTGAAGGACAAGATTGCAGCCCTAATCTCTGTGCAAGGTCTTTTACTAGTTCTTCTGTGCTCCCTTGTACTTCAGTACCTCATCTCTCTATCCTCCAGCCATTCTCTTTCTCTATGTAAAGATTTTGTCTAGTCCTCTAAGATCTCCTTGTGTCCCCAGACCCCAGACCACAAGCAATCCAAATCATGGAAAATAATACCCCACATGTTTATGAAATATGGGCATCTGATGGCATGTATGACCAAAACAAATCTGGTGGAATCTTACCCTATTTAAAAAGTGAGGCAAAAGGAACTGCCATGGTGGTGAGTGGGGAGCCATCAGTCCTTGTGAGCATAAGCTTGTGACACTTTCCATTACTCTCCCTGGTCGTATGAATAACAGTAACAATGCTTAATTATTCTTGCAGTGAGCTGAATATTTATGGAAGCCCATATAATATCCATGTAAATAACCAAATCAAGCAGTTATGATTGTTACAGATATAAATATCCGCTGCCGGCAGCTTTCAAGAAAAGACAGCAAAGATGGATTGCCGCCAGCGTGTTGGAGGCTTGTTTGGATAAACATTGACATTTGTCAATCTCTCCCTTGAGGCCTGGAGTACGTGGCAGCCTTGTGCGGAAAGGAACACACCGGTATCAGGTCTTTAGCAGGCACTTTTACTTACTAGTTTACTAGTCATATTAGTCAGACATACTAGTTTACATACTAGTTATACTAGTCAGACCCTCTTTTTAGCTTGTTTTCATATTTTGTGTTCCTTGTCCCTAATTAATTTAGCTCTGAGTATTTTCATATACAAGGAAATAGTCTGTGATCCTAAATTCCATACCAGAAAATATATCCATATGAACTCAATGAGATCTAAACTATGTGTAGGATTATACTGTACTCTTAAGCCACCCTACCACAATCTGTGCATGTGTTTGAATATAGTTTCCTTAGGACAGAAAGTAGAACAGCAACATTTTAAAACTTACATTTTGGGCAATGTATATGTTAGTTTTACTGATATGGGAAAATTAAACAAAACTTAAACTTCCAATAAGAAACCTCCCAAAGAATACTTGAAAAGTATTTGAAAGGTATTGGGGCTCATATCTGCATTACAAACTGCAATCCTCTCCAACTTTCCAACACTAACACAGCTGTGCCAGAGGGCATATGGTATGTCCTGCAGCTGGGGGACAGTCAGTCCTCAAGGTAAGGCAATGTTTGTTCAATGCACCCTGAATCACATAGAATCATAGAATCATAGAGTTGGAAGGGACCTAGTAGGTCATCTAGTCCAACCCCCTGCCTGCAGCAGAAAATCCCCCTAGAGCATCCCCGACAGGTGCTCATCGAGCCTCTGCTTGAAGACCCCCAGTGAGGGAGAGTCCACCACCTCCCTTGGCAATCTGTTCCACTGCCGAACCGCCCTCACCATCATTTCTGGATTTAGGGGGACAAACCACAGAGGGTGGCAAATGCTGTCATGCCAGGGTTGAGAGCCTACAAAAATCTGGCTGGTAAATGTTGGAATCAAAATGTGAGACGAGATCTGGCCTAATCCAGCAATTCTGGTGACGAGGAGGAGCTTGGTGCTCAAGGCTCTTGCTTTCTACACAGTTGTGCTCTTCCACTCTCTTTACTTCAATCCCATCCCTTCTTCCTGCCACATTGACTTTACTCTCCTTTCTAGTCAGCTGTTGTCTCAAAGCCCCGAAGCACCTTTGCAGAGCTGCAGCTGCTTGCTTAGGTGCCTCCCACTTTGGTGCTGCTGTTCAGAATATTTCCTTGGGCTGCAAGGCTGCTTTCTGTTGTACTCCTCGGACTCTGTTTACCCCCTGCCTGCTTCTCTCCTCTACTAACGTCTTCCAAATCTGCATTCTTGCTATACCTTGCTTCAGTTTATCTTTCAGTATGCCTTTCTTCCTCAGCCTGCTTCATGCTATACCTTGCTTCATCTTTCCTACTGGCCTCCTTTCAGACAGTGAAGCAAGATGCTAAGCGATGCTAACAGCCATCTCCATGGCGACCCTACTAGACTCATCCCTCTATCCTTGGACCAAGAGCCAGGCTGTTCATCACCTGGGCTTTGTGTGGCATCTGAATAGCAGCTCCCGTTCATTGCTTCCATGCACTAACCCAATCAATGCCCTGCACTGAGTGCTGCCGCAGTGGTCCGTTATCTGAGGCCCTTTTCATGCTGTTTCACAAATCAATCACTACCATTACTGTCCTCTCAGCAACACATTTTGAATAATGTAATCAAGAGCTACAGACCCTAATACTACTGATGGCTTACAGAGCCAAGTTTGCCCAGAACTGTGGCACTTACAGCCTAATCCAGCAAGATGCTCCACTCTAGTTACTCTGGAAAAGGCTTTGGGGCTTTGCCCCTAACTGGGGCACCCTATGTAGTTCAGAAGAGGCATGTTGAGAGCATGTTTAGCATTGCCTAGGGCAGAGCAGTTAGTCTGTATCCAGAGCCTATTTCCAAGGCAGAAATACCCTTTTCCAGCTCCTCAGAGTTATACCACCCCAGGAGCAGGTATAGTAATGAGTAGACCCAAAGGGGTCCATAATAAGGCCTGAGTAAGAATGGCGGTGTTGACCAAAAATCTGAGATCTTGGCCAGCCTAGCTGCAACCCCTGCCTTCTCAACTTCAGGATATGGAACAACTACAGCAGCTCACTAACTGCAGGAGACAGCAGGCCACTCCAAGCATCCACCCTACACTAGAGGAATTGCAGCTGTAACTGGCTGTCAGGAACTGCTGGGCTTCCTTATAATGCAGGCACCACAGCTATTCCTTTTTCAGTGTGATCTGAGGGGGGGGGATCTCCTCAGGAGCAAGCCTTCCCCAGCTGTCACTGACTTAGTATTCTCTGGATGCAGCATAACTTTCTGCTGTGGATACAGAATAGTTGGGGCAGTCCAGCTACTCTGGATTGAGCCCTTAGCCACCATTAGGTACCATCCAACAAAACCAAGCATAAGAAAGTTCTAGAATGACCGAAGTTAGTACTCAGAATAATCTGAGAGACACACATGTTATCACAGAAGTTCTGCTGCCAGAGCCAGGGGGTTATGGTGATAGTGGTGGTGTAGAAAGTTCACACAGGTGTATTGTGTAGTACTTTATTGTACTTCAATATATTTTTAAGTTTGTGTTGTGAGCTGTCTTTTAATCGTCAGAGAAAGAAAGGGCAAGTTCTTTAAAATATAAATAGAAAAAGCACACTACTTGGTCTGTTCCATATAAGTTCTTCACTGAACAGCAACATCGAATGATGATCTGCATATATATGAACGAGCCATTGAAGATGGCTTCACCCCCATGAGGTCAGGCAGGTCAACACTTGCAGTTTTCAAGTGCAGCTGAAATTATGGACACATGTGTGAGTCTACTCCTAGGGTCCCAGAGAATGACTGTTGAGCCACTCTGCATGCCCTCCATGGCAATCTTGATTACATATTCCAAGCCTACGCTCAAAATAGTTCAACAACCAAATTCCAATAAACCTCAGCTGAAGTTATGCCCTGTCTTAGACTCCTTATGGCATAGTGTTTCTCTCCTCACATTTTGACAAGGCAGCTTGTACAGAAGCAAGCAGAACATAACTCCAGGTCTAATGCCTTTGTAACAATGAAAAGGTCACTCCTGAATACACAACTTACATCTCTTGCAAAGGTCCCCAAAGCTTCACTCTGAGCCTTCTGGCATTACGAAGACAGGGTAGCTCCAGCTATTTTCTTGCTGACTTCCTCTCTATACATTACAAAGACAAAGTCAACTTTATATATGTGGAACCGTCTCCCAACTTTGTACTTTACTGAAGATTGGGATTTTGGAACTGAGGGATTGCCTCATCCTTTTACCTCCCACCATTTATCCACTGAAAATCATTCCGAAGATTTCCCCCTTTTCAGGATAGGTCCATTCTGCTTTGCATATGCTGTAAAAATATTCTGGAAAGGGAACCATAGGATCTTAGGTAAACCTAATGGGAACACCACCTCCACATCCTGTGAAGCAGATAGTGGATCCCTCTTGCATTCCTTTCTTTTGTCATACAAGTATGTGTACTATCTTGACCATAAGGCACATTTCCACTGGGAAGAAACACTTCTGAATTTCTGTGAATGCATCCATATTCTCCTCTGACATTTCACCTTCCTCCATGGTGGGTCCTTATCCCCCTATTTGGAAAAAAGGAAAGGAAAAATATACAAAATTTGAGGCTCTTAAAACAGGAACAATACATGGTCAGTCTGGGAGGTTGGGGTAGTCGCTCTCCCTGCTGAAGTTATGACAAAATTAAGGGCTCTGCCTGTTGCAATATAAGGAAGTGCGATCCTTAATGTCCTGGATGCCCTTCAGAAGTTAAAGGATAAAATGTTCACATAATCTCCTTGAGCTGTCCAGTTTGTTGAGCTGGACTACAGCAGTAAAACAGCAATTTCCTCACAGTATGCTAGGAACAACATTCAAGAAATTGAATTGTACAAGAAATTCATTAATTTTTAAAATTAGAATAACTTGTACATCTGAAGTTCAGCATGTGGAGGACTGTGTGATTCATTGCCCTGACCATGCAAGAAGTCCCTGTTGTGTGTGGTGAATTTACCCATGCCAGTGTGCAGTAGGTACAAAGGTATCTTTCAGTTGCTCATGATGCTGCATATTTACTTGGCCTCAGGAGAAGCCCTACTGGATCAGAGATTGTTCCAGACATTAAAAGGTGAATATCCTTTGAGGACAGGCAGTTCCTTCTCTTGTACACTACAAAAACAAACTACATATCTGAGGTCAACATGAAGAACACCTGAATTCTGAAAGAGAGCAGGACATTTTCTCTTTAATAAGAAATTTCAGAAAATATGATTTATCTTATAATTTATTTATTCCTTCATTCATAAATATCCACCTTCATCATAGCAGGAGCCCAAGGCAATTTACAAAGTTTAGATCCTTCTTCCCTGCTGTCCTCACAACAACCCTGCAAGGTAGATGAGGCTGAGAGTGAGTGATTGGCTCATGGCTGAGAAGGATTGGAACCTGGATCTTCCAAGTCTCAGTTAAACTCCCTAACTACCACACCGCATCATGGCTCTCATGATCAACATTACTGCCTTGCTCTACATGCACAAGGGTGGGAACAGGAAAAGAACAGTCACATGACAGAGGCAGCAGCAGTCATGCAGTGCAGAAGAGGGTGGCCATTTTTAGAAATGTGGGGTGGTAGGTCTCTGATTTACCCCCATTACTTAAAACCATCCATTTACTTAAAACCACCCTTAAAACCACCCAAATTCTATAGCTTCAGATTGTATATGTTCCATGAATTTTTGGGAACTAGGGTGGCAATTAAAAGGGCAGAGGAAATAGCATCTTTTAGGGCCAGACTTTGGCTCAGGGTCTCTGCTGCTAATCCCTACTCTGTCCAAGCTGTACATATTGGAGCTTTCTTGCTCAAGTCCAAACTCAAGCTGTTTTTGCCATTTGTTTCTTACAGTTTTGATTTTTTTTCCCCAACTTGTGCAGGAAATCACAGAATCTCCAGAGATTTCCTCACACTCAAACAACATGTTTTATGATGGTTCAGTGAGGTAAGCTTGCCGGAAATCATGGGGCTCTGGTAAGTCAGAAAGTTCATAACGTAAGACTGATGCAGAGGCCCATAAGGAAGCATTGTGCCCAATACTATCAGACACTCAGAAAATGCTTTGATGCTCAAATTCAGGTGAGCAGAGAAATCAGCAAAAGGTAGCACCACAGGCAGAAAACCAAGCAAACATTGAGACTTGTAAGGGAAAAATCAGGCCCTAGTCTTGTTTAAGCCTAGAGAATGCATACTGCCTTCAAATTGTAGCCAAAGCTGATACAGGAAAAACTGAGCAAATGATGGCTTAAAGGTATTTGGAAAGTGTATCAAGAAAAGATCAGGAAAAAACCTGCAGGCATGAGCAGGATTGTTATGGGAAATGAAGTAATAACACAGGGCTTTGGTTTGTTATGAACGAACCCCCAGCCATTAATATTGTGACGGTATGGAAAGATACACAGGTCTGTGTGGTAGTATTATATGGAGAATGTGATTGGTGTGATAAATTTCTTGTATGCACAATGGCTAATAGAATATTGAAAGACTAGCAAAAAGAGTACCTGCATTGCAGGAGTAACTTCCCCATACTACATCCCCCACGGCGCATCGACAACCCATGCGCAACCTACCACCATGTACAACATCCCCTATGTGCAACTTTCCCCATGCGCATCATCCCCCCACGCGCAACTTCTCCCCAAGTGCAACTTCCCCCTGTGCGCAACTTCCCCCTGTGCGCAACTTCCCCCGTGCGCAACTTCCCCCGTGTGCAACTTTCCTACATGCGCATCATCCCCCCATGTGCAACTTTCCTACATGCGCAACTTTCCTACATGCACAACTTCCCCCATGCGCAACTTCCCTCCATGTGCAACTTCCCTCCATGCGCAACTTCCCCCATGCGCAACTTTCCTACATGCGCATCATCTCCCCATGCGCAACTTTCCTACATGCACAACTTCCCCCATGCGCAACTTCCCTCCATGCGCAACTTCCCTCCATGCGCAACTTCCCCCATGCGCAACTTTCCTACATGCGCATCATCCCCCCACACGCAACTTCTCCCCAAGTGCAACTTCCCCCTGTGCGCAACTTCCCCCGTGTGCAACTTTCCTACATGCGCATCATCCCCCATGCGCAACTTTCCTACATGCACAACTTCCCCCATGCGCAACTTCCCCCATGTGCAACTTTCCTACATGCGCATCATCCCCCATGTGCAACTTCCCTACATGCGCAACTTTCCTACATGCGCAACTTCCCTCCATGCGCAACTTCCCCCATATGCAACTTTCCTACTGCGCATCATCCCCCCATGCGCAGCATCCTCTCCAGTGCAACCTCTTCCTCCTAACAACATCCCCCCAGTGCACCAGGCACTGAGCACCAAACTGGCTGGATGTTATTCAGTCTCCCATGTTAAGTATAGGAGAGAAACACGTTGCCCCCTTTTCAGCCCCTGAAGGGTTGAATTTCTCCAGATGGTTCTTGGTGGGTGTTCAGGTGACAGAAGGAACTCCCAGAATTCCATGCTTCAGGCCCAGCAGTTGGGGTGGAATGTTGCTGAGTCAGCAATTTTCAATGCAAAGTATAGGGAGGAAAACGCATTGCACCCCTTTTCACCCCCTTCCGGTGGGAATTTCCGAAAACCAGTTCTTAGTGCACCCCTCCGTCATGGAAGGAACACCCACCCCAATTTTCACGCTTCTAGGCCCAGCGGTTTTGGCAAGGCGGTGATGAGTCAGTGAGTCAGTCAGTGAGTCAGTCAGTCAGTGAGTGACTTTTCTCTTTTATATATATAGATGATTGGACTGAAGACAGGGTAGATCCAGTGTTTGAGTTTGGGGGAGCTATGAGCACTAGCTTAACATCAGAACCCTTGTCAACCAGGCAGGTAGATCTGGACTCCTGCCTGGACTTGGAGCCTGATAAGACTTTAATTTGGACTACTGCCAGATAGACCTTGGCTCCCAGTCTGACTGCTCCGTTGGATGCATTGCTCCCACATAGTGAGCATTTTCCTTTCTCCTGGCTTTCTTTGCCATTCCACCAAGTGCAACAGCCTGGGGTTGGGGTCTCCCATCATGGTTCCTTTGGATCGACCCTTGACTGCTAACTAATGAACATTAAGCTAAGAAAGATATTTAGCCTCATGTAACTTCTATTTCTTTCACTCTGCTGACCATATCACTGTCTGGTAATCAAGCCTCCTTGTATGTTACATTGAATAAAAAAACCTCTCAGACTGTACTCATAAAAGTTAGCATAAAGCTTCCTATTGAAAATAATCTTGATATTGAAAATAATCTTGATATTTTTTTCTCAACAGAATGTAACAAGCCAAGGAGTCTTCATGCAGAACTTTTCTTGGCTGGCTCTGGCCATTTCTGGCAAATCACCAGCATGTCAAACAGGACCTTTCAATTAGAACTGTGCAGGGAAAAGAAAGACTGAGAAAGCAGGAGCGATAAAAAGCTTTGCAAGTTTGACTATGTGATGCTACTGTCAAAGACACAAATGCTTCTCTAGGTTGTAACAACAGGAGCATGAAATGTAAGGGCTGGAAGGTAAACAAAACTTGCCAGTAAGCATCAATAAGGCATTGCCAGGCCTTCACTTTACTCATTGAACTACTTTCTGTCTTATTCCAAGTCTCACATTTTCTATGAATGTATTTCCAAATCATTCTTGCATCACTGCATACCACATACATTTCCCTTGCTATTTGATTCTCTACAACTGCACATCATAAATTCTCTTGTCAACCTTCAATTTGGCCCATCTACTTTCTTTTTCTTCTGAAGCATACTTACAAGAGAGTAAGTCTCACTGAAGTCAGCAGGATTTACTTCATAGTTATATGATTTGGATTGTACAGTAGGTTTGTTCCAACTAAAGTTACACAGAAAACAGGCCAAAGATCATTTGTGATTCTGCCAACCCAGGTAAAGAATCAGGTATGATTCTACTGATCCATGTACCCATCTCAGATGCAGAGTGGATCTGAGCATCTGAAAATACTCAGCTGCTAACCACAGTATTTGCCCCACCAGTGAACAAATAAGTATACCCATTCCACAAATTGGTATATTCCTTCGTGATCCTTTGCATATGATCCAAGTATGTAACACTGTCTTCTTGTTTAAATTATCTTGTTGGGCCTGAGAGTAAAGTAAAAAAGTTCTAGGTGGCTCTAACCCTACAATCCAGAGTAACTATGGGAAGATGTAAGAGGCACTTACTCTGGATTGCTCTATGCATTTCCCATAGGTGACATCATAACTACATCGGTGTAAAAGGTCCCATAGTTACTCTGGATTGTAGCCTAACAAAAAAAGCTGAGTGAGCCACAGGCCATAGAATGAGAGGGGCCAGGCCCAAGAATGACTCAGTGGGAACAGAAATTAGCTAACAGGCAAAACAGCTTTGGCAACAGCTGTACTTGCTTAGTTCAAGTACTCCAGAGAGACTACCTCTTGCAGCTGGAACAAATCATTTCCACAAAAGATACAACAAAGACAGCTGAAACCCAACTGACCTTTCCGTTTGTTCTTAGAGATGAGTTTAAGGAAAGAATTAGACCAAATTCATGAAGAGTAGATCTATCAAGGACTGTTAGATACAGCAGTCATAGAGAGAGAGATTTCTTTTGAACCTTGAGAGTATCAGGTTCTGGGAACAAATAGAGGAAGGTCATCGTCAGATCTGAACCTGGATCTGACCATGGGCTTATCTAGCGTGGCATCCTCTTTCTCACAGTTTACTAATCTCTTTCTCACATCAAAATGTAGTCTACCCTACTGTTTGAGTCCCAGCAACTGCTATTCAGAGACATGTGGTCTCTCAACCTAGATATTTCCATTTACAGGTGGACCCTCAATTTACATAGCATTTCTGACCCTCCATGGGATTTGTGGATACTGGAGTCTCCCATACACACTCACCCAATGAATTTCATGATTAAGCAGATACGAAACAAGACCTTTTTACTTTTTACTAGTCCAACTGTCAACTAATCTCTGTGTACATGCCTCTGCATAAAGTAACAACCTCATATGTTACTTAGGTGCACCGGTAAAGGGGGACACAAGGACATCTGCCTTTTCCTCTGCCACATGCAGAAGTTCAACAGCTGAGCTGTTCTGTGAACCAGCTCCAACAAAAGACTGCAATCATAAACACACTTTTTTGGGAGTAAGACCCACTTAACACAAAAGGGCTTGATTCTGAGTAGACATGGATAGGATTGTGCTCTTGGTTATAAGTTAAAGGGGTGACCCCCTCCACCACCAAATTAAAGGATGACTGGCCAGACGAGTGTATGAATTGGTCCAAGGTGTCTCATTTTCCACGGTCGACAGGTTATAGACAGAGAAGGGAAAACGCTGCTGACCTTTTCTCTCTGGGAAAACACCACTAATTGCCTGTATTTCTCTGTTCATTAGGAAAAGGTCCAGAATGCAATGAGATGGGAGAACATTTGCATATGCTCCTCTGGGTGACATCTCTTCCTATCCTTCTTGAAGGTCAAGGGCAACAAAGGCTGGCAGGGAGACAAGCTCTTGGGCCAATGCACTCTCCTTGTAGTCCTACACCTCACAGGGTTTATTTATCCTTATGCCTGCTGGCGCTTTAAAGGATGTTATTCATCCAATAGAACTTTTTATGTTCCCAGAAATGTAAATCAAGAACCTTGTCACTTTTTTACAGCCTTGACTAAATATTGCTACCAGGTAATGTAGCCTCTTAACATCATTTAAAAGAGAGCCGCGTCCTTCCTTTTGTAAGGCTTTCGGCGTCTCAGCCAAGGTTGTTTTATGGAGGAGTTTAATAGAGGAGCCTAAGATGAAGTCCTACTTAGGGAGCGGCTGCAGAGATTTACAGGCAAAAGGGTCCATTTCTGGTGAAAGAGAGAGGGGGAGAAGCCCACCATTCAGTTTGCTTGGACGAGAAGTTTGCCAACAGGACTGGATATCTGTTACTTACACACAAAGCTGATGCAGAATACCAAAATCTATGTTAATTACGCAAATAGTACAAATTATTATAATTTTCTCTGCAGTTTTTTTTTTGGTGAAGCATAATAAGAATTTGATGTAACACTTGTTTGTCATTCTTCATACTTTTCTTTATATCAGATTACCACAACTTAACACAGATATAAGCTTAAAATACAGTTTCAGATTTGAGCACCAGATCAATCCATTTTTTAAAGGAAACCAGGAAAAGATGAAACACAGTAATGCAATATTTTCCTTTAACACTGAGTTATTGCTATGAAACATGATGTGTACAGTTACAACAAAACTATTGGAAATCTGAATACTGATTTTTAAGAGGAACGCGAAGGAGAAGAAAATAAAAGAAACAGTATATACCAGTGATTTTCAACCTTTTTCATCTCATGGCACACTGACAAAGTGATGAAATTGTCAAGGAACACCATCAGTTTTTGACCATTCACAAGGCACACAATGCTAATGGCTCAAATCTACCCTTTGCTCTAAAAGACCCTCCAACACTCAAAGATCCATGGCACAGCTACGGGCCATCCATGGCATAGTGGTTGAAAACACCACAGGAGAATAGTATTAACAGTATCCTTCTTCACAGTAATGTAGTACCCCTGGTTTTGTTTGACAGAAGAAGGGGAAATGAGTACGGAGGCCACTGAAATTCCACCTCCAACTGATGGGAAGAAATGTCAGCAACTGACTTCTGAGACTTTAACAGGCGCTTCCCATGCGCTCTTTCAAGCTTACAGTATTTTTTATAGTCACAAGGGCTAGAAACTTATTTTTCGTTAAGAAGTTGAATTCTGCTCAGTCCAATACCACACTGTCCTGCCCCTCACTATCTCCCGCCAAGGATACCTCGATTTCTGACTCACTGCATCTGTCTTCAGCCATATCTTTCTATGTTTCAGATATACCCAAAGGAAGGAATGTCCACACAGGTAAGTATCTCCAACAAATGTTTGTATTCTTGATGTAAAAGTCAGACAATAAGACAGGAAGCATGGGCTTAGTTACAGTTAGACACACTGGGGCAACGGGTTCTCTCCATACATCATATCATTAGTACAGTTTTAGATCCCCTTAGTCTTTGATTTAAATTAGTCCAGGTAGGTTACTTCACCCCCTTCTAATATCAGACTGTCCATTCAACACCTCTCTCTGATCTTCCTTCCACAGGTATCCCTTCACTCCAGGGTCTTTACCAGGTAAGTATCAACAACTGACTCAACAGGAGTCACAACAGGTAAAACATAACTCAAGAGTCCTTGCAATTATGCCCCACACCTAATCTTATCTCCCTTTTCTTTCCAGGTGAAGGCGGCAGTTGGACAGCGACCGATGCTGGATCTTCCTCCCGTTACCTCTAGTCCTCCTCCAACTGCCCCTAACTTCCCCGCGTCCTCCTTATATACACCTCCCGCTCCCCCTCCCTTTCCGCTCCTGCTGCCTGCCTCGGAGCGATCCCGGTGCACGGGATACTCCTGGACTGGCTCTCGCAGAGATACGATGTCTGGGGTATACCCCCATCCTCCCTGCGCAGTAAAGCCATAGGAGGTCCCAGTATGAATTTGACCAATGGACCCGGTCGTCCTTTATAGACTCAAGCACCCAGTCCCAAGGAAGTCTGGGTCTCACTTCCTGCGCATGCTGTCCCCGCCATCTTCAGTTCCACCACACACACTCTATACCAGTGATTTTCAACCAGTGTGCCGTGGCACACTGATGTGCTGTGGCGAGTCCAGAAGTGTGCCACGGGCATTTGGAGATTGACATTCATTAATAGGAAAATTGGGGGATTTGAACAGACTTGTGTGCCTTGTCAATGGTAAAAACAACTGATGATGTGCCTTGACAATTTCAGTGCCCTGCTGAATGTGCCATGAGATGAAAAAGATTGAAAATCACTGCTTGATACTTTTATTACACTCCTGCAGAATTGTAGCATTTTGCAGTTTGAGTGCTGGTGGCTGCACTCATGTATTGACAGTATACCACACATACAACATCTGCTCAACAACAGCTGTGGATAACTGAAGAAAACAACCAAGAAGCCAAGACTTGAAGTCAGTCCTGCTTCCAAGACTACTGCTGTTATCTACTCTTTTTATTTTTTGCCAAGTCAACTACTCTCTCACAAGCAAAATTCTCACAAGCATCAGAACATCACCATGCTATGAAAACTGAAGGCAACACCAGCTGTGAAACTTTCATAGAAAATCAGAATTAACACTACATTGGTGGAAGAGCTGGATTCAAGTCAAGTCGACTTCCCTGGCCTTAGTAATTGGGTTCAGGCCAGAATGTGAGAAACAGTATGAGTTGTGCTCCTTGTCTGCCCCTTCAGTGTAGGATAAACTGCAATAACCTCACTGGATCACCACAGGAGAACAGTATTAACAGTATCCTTCTTCACATTAATATGGTTGTGGGATATGGGCTGAGGTTGAAATAAGGGACCTAATCCTCCTGAAGGTTTGTGGCAGGGAAGATTTCATTCAAAGACTTTCAGGTTTGCAGATTCTAATCTTTAGGAAGTTGCATGTAGGAGCACAGCTGCTTTTCACCTGAAGACAACTCCAAAAACAATCTTAGGAGACAGAGATTTCAGCTTTCAGACACCAGACTTTGCCTGAGTGATTTTTGCACCTAATCTACTTTGGTATTTTAATGCTAATATTTGGACATCCTTGGCTCTTTTTTATCTTTTGTGCTGAGAGCTGAATTAAGTGTTGCCATAGTGACAGATACAGCTGATCCTCATTATAAAAGAGTGTGTGTGTATACATACATACATGTGTGTGTGTGTGTGTGTGTGTGTGTGTGTGTATGTGTTTCTGGCACTGAACAGACTCGACCTGCTTCAAAGCTTTTTTTGGTGCCATTTAGAAAGAGATATACAGATGTGCCCTGGCCACAGCACAGAAATACAAATGCCAATTCCTGGTTTTATTTGATAGGACTCTTCACAGTCTGCATCCAGAATACTGAGAATGCCCTCAGGAGTGTCAGGTGCCCAGAACCAAGGGCTAGGAAGGTCCAGGTTCTCATATATCCAGAATGCATTAGAGAAAACAGGCTGACGAAGGGGAACAATACCTAGTAGTAAGGGTACGTGCACCCTACCATGCTTCCCGTTTATATTGGATCAACTGCTAAATGGAAGTGATGGCAGTTTCCAACCTCTGCCACCATTCCAGGCTACAGAGGCTAGGCAGAGGGGACTCATCAGGGGCACCCTCCCAGAAGAACAGTGGACTCCAAGGGTTATTATTAAAATTAAAAATCATAATACTATAATCTCTGATATGGTAAGACAACTCATAGCATTATAATTGAGCATGGATTAGGCAAGCAAAGGACAACCAAAAGAAAAGGTATTAAAGCAAATGGGGAAGTGAAGGAGTACAAGCAGGTGGATAAAAAACTCCTAGCTTGATGCATGCAAAAAAACTTGATCAAATTAAGTATAGCAAATAGTAATGACCAACAGATTGTGCTAGCATGCTACCCAAGAACAAAGCACCAAACTACTACTTTTACCTGATCTGCAAGGCTCCTGGTTCAAACTTTGCTGTGCCTCACACAAAGAACGTTTTGGCTCAGACAGCAGACCCAGGTCTTAAAAACAGAACACCTAGAATATGTGCCATTCTGATACATTTGCATTCTGTGTAAAAGAAACTTATTTGTAAGGAGAAGCATTCAACTATGCTCTTGTCTGCATCAGTACATCCCAGGCACGAAGTTCACAACTTCAGTAAGGTCTCAGTCATGCCCAGAACCTAAGGAAACAAGCTAGGCTTGCCCCTGTTACTGAGCTTAGGGCTGGACAAAATCATCTCAAAAGTTATATGGTCAGCTGCTCTTGGCTAGAGAACTCTAGATTTTAGGTACAATAAAGCTCTTATATTCATGCTGTTTTTAATGCACCCAAAAATTGAAGTGTGCATTTGCTTTTTGCTGTTTTGATTACTTAGATCTCTCTCTCTCTCTCTCTCTCTCTCTCTCTCACACACACACACACACACACACACACACACACACACACACACACACACACACACACACACACACACACGACCTGTACCCTCCAAGCACCTTCCCCATCATTGCTTCATATATCTCCACAGTTAATGGTTATGCATTACCATCTCTGAAGGCTGAGCAGTAGGGATGGGGAATTTGATGATGGTGAGAAATAACAACTCCTTACCAGTCTCTCCCCATATTGGCAAGTACTCATCTTGTTGAATGTCCAGCATGATCTCAAGGCCATTGCCTGTGCCACCCTTGAACGTGGTCAGCAGTGGATGCCCTTCTTCTCCTGAGTTAAACACATAGCATTTCCCATATTTCGTAAATACCTGGGGGGAAGAGAAACAAAAGAGGTGTTCAGTATTGATGCTGTGTTGTCTTCTTATAGTTCTCAAAACCTGGCTCTATACAGAAAGGCCTTTGCAATCAGCTAAGAGGGAAGGTACTTAACCCTTAGGGCCCCAACCGGGTCCATTGGACCCGACTGGAAGTTTGTGTTGTGTTTTTTTTACTGGAATTTATTATTTTTACTTGACAAGACTTTCTGACTTTTTTACTGCTAATGAAACAGTTACAGATCCAAAGGCATAGGTTTTTGAATTTACAGTTTTTCTGTAAATTCCAGTTTATAAATATCCTAGGCCGGGTCCATTAGACCCATATTGCCATTTACATACATTATCCCAGGCCGGGTCCATTAGACCCATATTGCCTTTTACTGGTATCTTCGGTTTCTTCTCTTTCTCATGTGAAAACTTCAGGGCAATAAACCCCATGCTGAGACCGTCCTTTTGTTTGTTGTGGGAAATCTTCAGGGCAATAAAACCCATGCTGAGAACCTCTAAATCTTTTTTGTTTGTTGTGGAAAAACCAGTCATTCCAACCAGGTCTAATGGACCCATGCGGTTTTACATGTTAAAAAAAAAACATGGGATCCTAATTGTGAGAGTAGCTATCAGTCCCTAGTTGATGCCTGATTGGCTGAGACCCTTGAGAGCCTATCATGTCAGGCAACTACATATCATGTGGACATGTGTGAATCAGGAGCCCCAAAACTTCAACCCACTTGGCCTCTTTTACTAGTTTTTTTTTTTAAATTTATTTAGTTTTTCAACACTCCTGAGACCTCTCAATGTTTCCTAATTAAACTCAAATAACTAATTAAAAAACCCACTTAGATCATT
Organism: Cryptoblepharus egeriae; assembly: GCA_030015325.1. Classification (NCBI taxonomy): domain Eukaryota; kingdom Metazoa; phylum Chordata; class Lepidosauria; order Squamata; family Scincidae; genus Cryptoblepharus; species Cryptoblepharus egeriae. The sequence goes on from JAREYC010000004.1 coordinate 75,816,971, forward strand.
AAATGACACAGTAAACGTTTTTATAGTGCTTTCAAGGGTGCAAAGAGCTTCACGTGTATTATCTTGATCCAACTATTATAACATTAAATAAGAATTATTATTCCCATGTTGCAGTTGGGGAGCCAAGTCTGAGAGAAGTAGCTTGTGTAAGGCCATTTTGTAAGTTCACAGCAAAGCTTAAGACTGGATTCACAGTACAGTCCCTTAATCATTGTATTATACTATACACCCGTTTTAATAAACCTGCATCATCAATAAAAGCAGCACATGAAATTAACAGTAAAACAGTCACACAATATTAAACCAATAATTTAAATTTCAGCAGATTGTGCCTAACACACCTCACCATACAGAGAATTTCATAAGGAAGGAGCCACCCAGAAAAGGCTCTGTTTCTTCTTGTAGTCATCAACCTGACAGAAAAGTAAGTCTTATTTGAAGATCTTAAACCAGGAGATCTGCCCTCATCTCTTGAGCCCAAATAAATTTTTATGTCATCACAAATTTTTATTTACTTTCTTCAGAGAACCTGCCTCATTCTTACCTGCATTAAGCATGGTCTCCACCGATTCAAATAAAAACTATGTAATTTCTCTCATTGTTCTGTTGGCACTATATATTCTGGTTTTATGAGCAATGGAGACTGTCAAACAGTTACACCAAGAACTGAAACCTACCTCCTATTTCTTGAAATCTTATTCAGATACCCTCTCTGAGATCAGATGAAATATTAAATGACATATCTTCAAAAACATAACTTCAAACAAATCTTCACAGCCAGAACTAGAAACTTACTGTATTTACTCAAATCTAACGCTCACCTTTTTTAAGCCGAATTCAGTCTCCAAAACCAGGGTGCTCATTATATTCGATGGTTAATTAGATTTGGGTAAATATAGTATTTTGATTATAAGTATGGGTCACATTAGATTTGATGGCGCATTAGATTCAAGTAAATACGAGTATTTTCTGGTTTAGAAAGAAAACTTGGATCTAAAGAAGCTACATTTCGCATACATACTTAAAAGCTTTACTGATTTCAATGTGACTTACTTCTTAGTACATAATTTTAAAACTGCAGCCTTGCACCACTGTCCTATGGCTATTTACTCAGAAGAAAGTCTGAATGCATTTGCATTGGGACATATGCCCAGATGCGTGCAGGACTTAGGGTGCAGATTGGCACCCCTGAAGCTGGAACCCAAAATGGGTTTTATATTCAAGACATCTTTTCTACACAATACAGACAAATGCCTACATTTCCATTACAGCTCAATTTTACCTTATCCCGAGGAGTCATGTCTTACACTTTCTTAAACCCACATCTTCTGCTAAGGCTTCTGCATGTTATTTCTTTGAGGAGTGTTTGATTGAAGTGAATTAATTACTCATGAATTACTTCAGCTCCATTGATCTAATAGATCCTGGTATTTCTGACAGATCCGTGAAGGTCTCAATATTTCATGGGAAACTGAAGTAAGCAGAGCTGGGGGTAGGGAACCAACAAGGGATCACTAGCTGTTTGCAAGATTTGGAGTTAGTATGGCTAATATTAAGACAAAGTGCACAAAAGACTTCAGGGATGTTGAAATGCCAATCAAATCTTAGGGCAAAGGGAAATCTGTCACAAGAAGCACCCAAAGGGGAACAGGGCATTTGGAAGCAGCAAAATCTATCAAACAAGCTCCGAGGTACTCTGAGGAAGGGAGGGGAAGAGGATACTCTCAGTTCTTCAACCCTGAGGTTTCTTTGCTTCTCAAAAAGGGTATGGTAGAGACATGAAAAGCATCTCAAGACCAGATTCCACCTTTTAACCAGGCTTCTGTTTTCCCCCCAAAGGAACAAAGCACAGATTACGCCTCTGAAGTCCAGAGGCATTCTCCATATCAACACAAAACCCTAATATCCTTTTCAATCACTGCCTCATCACTCTTCAGAAAGAGAAAGAGATGGAGGAAAAAAGAGAGAATTTGCTACACAATGGGCTGCATCCTCGTTAATGAGGTTGTTTGCAATTTCCCCAACCAGTGAGACAAAAGGCTATTAAACAGCCTCTGCTACCCTGGTCCAAACCCCAGCCAAGGAAAACAGTCGCTTCACACTTTCCATGTCAATTGTGTTTGCTGCAGCAGCAACACATGCAGCATGAAGGATAGATTTGTGCTTGAATATTTGGAAATATGTACCTTAGAGTTCTGATGGGCTACAGATTCCTTGTGTGTGTTGACTATGTGTTTACAAACACTTGACTTCCCTTCACACACAATTCAGAGGTTTCTTCCAAGGTTCATTTTCAATTTACTCTCTGCTGTCAGAAATGTGTGTTCTTTATGGTATTAAATAAAAATTATGCGCTCTACAAGTTAGAATCCATGGCTTAACTAATTAAGAACACTACCATAAATTTGTCTTGGTTTGCATACATTTTTCTAGTTATTTCCATTTTTTATCAAGCTGCTTCTTCTTAGAATCATAGAATCCTAGAGTTGGAAGGGACCTCGTAGGTCATCTAGTCCAACCCCCTGCCTGCAGCAAGAAATCCCCCTAGAGCATCCCCGACAGGTGCTCGTCGAGCCTCCGCTTGAAGATCCCCAGTGAGGGAGAGTCCACCACCTCCCTCGGCAATCTGTTCCACTGCCGAACTGCCTTCACTGTCAGGAATTTTTTCCAGATATCCAACCGGAATCTCCTTTCTTGCAGTTTGTACCCATTGGTTCTAGTTCTGCTTTCAGAAGCAGCAAAGAACAAATGAGCCCCTTCCTCCATATGACAGCCTTTCACGTATCTGAAGAGAGCAATCATTTTTCCCCTTAGCCTCCTCTTCTCCAGGCTGAACATCCCAAGTTCCCCCAACCTTTCTTCGTAGGGCTTCCCTTCCATCCCACTGATCATTCTTGTCGCTCTCCTCTGGACTTGCTCCAGTTTGGCTGCATCTTTCTTAAAGTGAGGTGCCCAGAACTGAACACAGTACTCAAGGTGAGGTCTGACCAATGCTGAATAAAGAGGAACTAGAACTTCTCAAGACTCGGAAGCTAGTCCTCTTAATGCAGCCTAAAATGGCATTTGCCTTCTTTGCAGACACATCACACTGCTGACTCTTGTTCAGCTTGTGATCCACGGCGACTCCAAGATCCTGTTCACATGTTGTGCTGCCAAGCCAAGTATCCCCCATTTTATACATGTGTTTTTGGTTTTTATTTCCTAAGTGCAGAACCTTGCACTTCTCCCTGTTGGAAGTTCATTCTATTTATTCCAGCCCAGAATTCTAGTTTATCCAGATCCTCCTGGAGGTTTCTCCTGTCTTCTGTTGTGTTTGCTACTCCTCCCAGCTTGGTGTCATCTGCAAATTTGATCGGGCTCCCCCGTATCCCTTCCTCCAAGTCATTGATGAAAATGTTAAAGAGAACCTGGCCCAAGACAAAGCCTTGGGGCACCACACTCGAAACTGATCTCTAGGTTGACACAGAACCATTTACTAAAACCCTTTTAGTGCGGCCATCAAGCCAATTGTAGATCCACCTAATGATTGTCTCGGGTAGCCCATATTTTTCTAATTTCCCAATTAAGATGTTATGTGAGACTTGTCAAATGCTTTGCTTGCTGAAGTCAAGATAAATGACATCCACAGCATTGCCACTGTCCAGTAAGTTCGTAATCCGATCAAAAAGGAGATTCTTCTCCTAGGCCAGTAATTCTCAAAGTTTTTCCCACTGGTAGCTCCTTTGATGTACTGTGCTATCAGCCCAATCCAGAGCAACTAATCTGTCCACATAAGAGCCCTTAGGTTGCCCTATCTAACACTAGGTTGGAGCAACTGCAAGATGCTCCAGCCCAGTTACTCTGAAGGAGGCTTAGGGCAGAGCAAGGCAAGATAGGGTGCCCTAAGAGAGGTGGACCTGCTCTGCCCTAACTGGGGCAGCCTAAGCAGCTCAGGAGAGGCAAGTTGAGGGCATGTTTAGCATTGCCTAGGGCAGAGCAGTTACTCTGTATCCAAAGCCTGTTTCCAAGGCAGAAATGCCCTCTTCCAGCCCTCAGAGTTATACCACCTCAGGAGCAGGTATAGTAATGAGTAGACCCATAGGGGTCCATGATAAGGCCCGAGTAAGAATGGCAGTGCTGACCAAAAATCTGAGTTCTTGGTCATCCTAGGTGCAACCCCTTCCTCTCAACCTCAGGATATGGAACAAACTACGGCTGCCCACAAACCTCAGGATACAGCAGGCCACTCCAAGAAGCCCTTTGTATTCACTGTAGAATGTACTGGCATCTCATCAGGGACTCCTTATAAGGCAGGCACCCAGTGGCATCACCAGACTGGTGCGGCTGGTGTGGGCTGCATTGGGGATGCGCTCCGTATGGGGTGATGTGCTGGAGGAGTTTGACTGTCCTTTGGCAGGCCCCGGGCGTCAGCACCCCCATTCAGGCCTGCTCCAAGGCGGAGCAGCAGCCAGAAGCTGCCACTTGTCTGAGGAGCTGGCCTGAACGGCCATCTGAGGTGCACTGCGCAGAAACACACTGAGCATGCCGAACAGCTTCAGAGGAGACTTCCTTAGAGCAGAGAAAGTCCGCGCCTCTGCACAGCCATTCGGCCTCACTCAGGAGGCGGAGCGGCAGCCGAATGGCTTCAGAAAGAGTACTGCACAGGCACCAACTCTGACGCCTGCACAGTCTCCCCCGAAGCCAAAAGGCTTCAGAAAAGTACTGCGCAGGTGTCAGAGATGGTGCCTGCGCAGTACTCTTTCTGAAGCCAGTTGGCTTCAGAAACAACTGCGCAGGTGCCAACTTTGGTGACTGTGCAGTCCAGGTTGGGGGGGGGGGGGGCGCATCCCAGGGATGACGCACAGACTTCCGCACCAGGTGATGTGCAGAGTCATGTCACCACTGTAGGCACCACAGCTGTTCCTTGTTCAGTGTAATCTGAGGGGTGCCTCCTCAGGAGCAAGTCTTCCCCTTGTGTCAATTACTTAGCATGCTCTGGAGCAGTTAGGGCAGCCCAGGCTTCCTGACTCTCTGGATTCAGCATAACTTTCTGCTCTGGATACAGAATAGTTAGGAGAGTGCAGTTAGGTCAGAGCAGGCTGAATTTGCTCTGGATTGCAGCCTATGGCTCCCAATTAGGGCCAATGGCATACTTGGGGGGATCATGAGAGCAAAAGTGTCTCTGGGTACCAGGGCTGGAGCCCCAAGGCATGCCTCCCTAAGGACTACTTTGTTCCATCAGTCAGGTGTTCTAAGGTCTGGAGAAGCCACATATTGCCACCCTAGCCCTCAGAAGGCCTTCTTCTATATACATTATATAGTACAGTATGTTTTGATGAAGTTTCCACAGCTTCCTGAGGAGCCATGGCTCACAGTTTGGAAATCACTGTCCTGGGTACTCAGTGGATCAAGGAAAGCCTGTCCCTTAACTCCTGGACCCTATTTACACAGGTGGGCTGAGACCGGATTGCCCTGGATTGCCAGAACCGGTTGTTCCCATTTCCCAGCTGGTGGCTATCCAGTAGCTGCAGGGAGGGGGCGATAACTGGGAACCGGTTTGTTCAGCAGCTGGAGCCAGTTAAAGAGTTAAAGAGGCTGGCCGGGCACTTTTAAATTTGCCGCTTTAAGCAGCAGTCCGGCAACCCCCACCAGCCAGGGAAAGGACGGTGGCTGCTGCTGCAAACCTATCCACACTTTCCTGGGAGTAAGCCCCTTTGGCTATAATAGGGCTTACTTCTGAGTAGACCTGCACAGGTCTGGGCTCTGAGGATGCTGAAACCCTATCCACACTTTCCTGGGGGTAAGCCCCATTGGCTATAATAGGGCTTACTTCTGAGTAGACCGGCACAGGACTGGGCTCTGAGGATGCTGCAACCCTATCCCAGGAAAGTGGCTGGCACTGCAGCCTGAGAGCCCAACCTGACTACTCAGAGGTAAGTCCCATGATAGTCAATGAGCCTTACTCACAGGAAAGTGGCTGGAACTGCAGCCTGAGCGCCCAACCTGACTACTCAGAGGTAAGTCCCATGACAGTCAATTTTAATTTTCCCCGGCCCCTGACCCAGCCCCGCCCCCTGACCCAGCCCCGCCCCTGACCTGGCCTGGTCCTACCCACTACTGGGGAACCGGTTGTTGGGCCAGGCTGGGCCCATCACTGCCTATTTAGATAACTTTGGTTTCTCAGATTCACTAGATGTTGCCTCCACAGATTCAAGCATCCCAACACACATTATTGGGGTAAGTTTTTAAAATGTGGCAACTGATATTTAAATTCTTTCATTCTATAGACGCTGTTGTGGTAGCTTCTACTAAATAAAGTTAGGTAGATTGATGCTCTGAGCAAGGCCTTCTCAGAAAATGGCAACAATTTCCTGGAATGTCTTCTGCCAAGTCCTAAATACTATACAATTTCAGGCACCAGAATAACACTTGGCTCTTTCAGAAAGCCTTCTGGCTAAATTGATTTTTTACTTTATTACACTCACATTTGGACTGTTTTTTTTCGAATTTGCTGAATGTTTGGATTTTATGTACTGTTCAGAGATTTCCTCTTGTTCTTATTGTTTTGATTTTTTTATATTTTATATGATTAATATTTTTATGGCTTTTATGGTAGCTTTTATTAAATTTTTAATTATTTTTTTGTAAGACATTTTAGTCCATTTCCAAGAGGAATAGCAGGCTAGAAGTCTTCACAAGAAATAAAAGCAAATTCTCTGTATGTTACCACATTCTGTGCGTCTCTTCCTTCCCATAATTGCATAAAATCTACTCCTAAAATACATTATTTTCTCTGAGAATTTTGCTTCTGTTTTAGCAAGACATTTTTGCAATGCCTTTTCCTTAACTTTCGTTATTTAAAGCTGCTTATACATACTCTTCCTTCTGTCATTCTTCTCATTCTTCTTGTGCATAAAATTATCATGTTTCTTCTTTTTTTACTGATTTTCTCTCCCATATCGTGTTCAAAATAAAATTCTACTAATTGTATCAAACATTTGCACCTTTTTATACTTCTCAATTCCTACCTCTCACCTTTTGTGTCTCATGTTGTGCTGCCAAGAGAATTTTGAATTGCTCATGCAGCCCCACCAAATATTTTATTTTTTTTACAGTATTTTAATTATTACTATTTACCCTATACTGAATTTGCTCTTAAAATAAACATAAATTTGAAAAGCATTAAAACTGAATAATAAGGAAAAAAATTTTCTTGCTTCATAGAATACGAAGATATAAAAAAACTCACAAGAAAAATTGGTGAGAAGGCAAAAACAATAAATATTGTGGCCAATAAGAACATATATTACTGGCTTTTGTTGATGCATCAGGAATCAGGACCAAATTCAAACAATTTTCAATTTTTTATACAGGTGTTGTCTAGCCAAAAGCAAGGCAAACATTTTGTGGAGTACATTATGCATCTTCTCAGCTTCCTTTATGCATCAACTATGTGGGCCACACAGGTTCAGAACACGTCCTCCAACACCAATCTTTTAGTCAGGGCCAAAGTACACACAATGTAAACTCCTTTTTAGGAGATAGGCTTATGGAGAATGGCTTGCAGGCATCCTTGCCCCCCTCCCCACAAAAAAAAAAAATTAGCCACAGAGACCAAGCCATAGGATTTAAAAAAAAATACCCCTCCCCATGCTGTTTTCACACTAAAAATCCCACCTGCAGTTGACCCAAAGGAGCCTCAAACAATCAAGGTTTATATCTGTTTTTCAGAGCTCTATTTTTCTGGGTCTTTCCTATTTACTGATTTTTTGTCTTACCGGGTCATTTTCTTAATTGCCTTTTTCTTAACCCCCACTTACTGGTCTGTCTAGATTGTAAGTTTGTAGTCACGATCTTGCAGGGTTAACATTATGTTTGTACTGCACCTTGTTTTTAGTTATTTAAGAAATAAATATTGAAGCTATTTCTGTCCTATGGTAGGAGACTGCTATCACAACTCCAAGCTGAAATCTGAGAGCAGAGTAATACCTCCAGCTCAATTCCCACCCCAGTTCCTGCTTCTTACCAAAGGTTTACTTTTTATTCTAGGTAATTAGTGCTTTGGGAAAACAGCCATGATGACAGCGATTTGTTTAATTTATCACCCCACGTAAGTCTTAGCTGACCGCTAGCATTTCTTCAACTGCTGCCTGATTATTAGCTCTATATTTCTTTTTAAATACCCACTCAAGCAATGCTAAATAGTGCTGATGGTTGGAAAGGTGATTTACCACATCTCTAAGGGCCCTCCATAGCAATCACAAGTCAAACAAAGCCTGCCACAGATTCATTGTTAAAGCGAGCAGCTGATCATACATCAGAAATGAATGGCAAGGATTGTTGTTTTTCCAGACTTCTCTGCTTACTATGTGCACAACTACCTTTTCTCTTTTTACACCTTTATTGGGCCTATGACCTTTTCCTCTTAACTCCAATTCCAATCTTAACTCAATGGGAAGGTGGCAGAGCTGGACCTGGAAACCGACCTGGAATTATGCGACCTGGAAAGCACATTTCCAAAATGGAAAGCCTAGAATTTGGGAATGAGATTATACATATGCAGGTCCAGAAAACCTTGCACTGAAAGGATAGGTTCTTTCTGCCTAAATTCTAAGGCAGAATAGGTTCTGATGCCTAAATTCTAATAGGTTCTGATGCCTAAATTCTAAGCTCTCCATCTACCACTACCTTGCTGTTTATGTCCCCCTTCCTCCTGACTTTTGTGTATTACTTCAGGTACTTTTTGCTTTTCTTGCTGTCTCAGGGCACTGTGAAAGCAGCATTTTGTGGTTGCTTCACAATGATGAGGCATATTTCTTTGTCTTTTTTGAGGCCTAGTCTGCACAAATAATACATGAGGTAGACAAAGTGGTCCTGGGCACTACTGTAGATGAGGGACACATGTCTGAATGCTTCTCCTACACAGAGAAAACTAGAAGTCCACAAAAAATATTTTATAAATTGACTTGTCCTCAGAAATGCATGAACAATTCTTTATCTTTGCAATAACATTCAGATCTAATCTTGTTGTATTCTGATTTTTTTTACACATATTTGAGTCAATAGGAATGCTCACTGCAAATGAGTAAGAACATACCAATCCCTGGAAATGGGGATAAATGAATGCAGTTTCAAGAAACAGCTTTTTTTACTATACCAGAGAGGAAGTGATGTGAACAATCATTCCATTCTTAAGGCAGGCAAAGGTCGGGGGTCTAACTGCTGATTGCTTCTCTACAACAGTAAGAAAATCTGTTTTTAAATAATGTAAAGGGACATACTTTTTATTTTTTAAACGGCTTTTATTTAACACATTTTTTTAGTATCATCAGAGAGTCCAAGAACCAAAACTGGGACAGTCAGGACATATGGCAACCCTACTCTGAGGCCATGGCTGAAGCCTCTTTGACAAAATGTTGCCTACCAAAAGCCATCATTCAGCAGGCAAGCCAGGCTTGTTTCCTGTGGCTTCCAATACCAGAAAACCTTTGTGAATGGATCAAAGGAACTGAGTGTAGCTCACTTTGAATGCTGTGAACAAGGAACATGGCAGAAAATGGACCTTCTAGAGGGGGAAGGCTCTTATTCCTCTCATGAAAGAGTGTATGCTTTACAGCCACTCGTCTGGAGTGCTGGACTAATGCACAAGTGGGACTAGGAATGTTTCTAGCTTTCAGGCAAAACAATATTAATGGCAGCCCATGCCTCTCTTTGCCTCAGGCACTGTCTGAGGCCTTGATGGGTCCTTATTTGTACAAAGTGTGCTTGAGCAAATTCAATGGTAACACTCCTCCAACAAAATGGGAAAAGCATCAATGAATTTAGATGCAGCATCCCAGAGTTTCTTGACAAGCTCCCTATGGGACGCTTCAGTCGCAAATACCAAAAGTACAGCCTCTCCCTTGTAAACGCATCCCCCATCAACTTTTATGGGCTCTGCTCTCCACATCTTCAACCTCCTCGTTTCTGTCATCTTCAGGAGATTAAACCTGACACATTGGCGCCTGGATAATATTGGGCTTCGCAGACATTCTTCTCTGCTAGGTCAAAGATAAACACAAATGCAAGCATGCCGCTGTGGGGGAAATTGACAACTAGGCTTCCTAGAAAAGGGTGGCCATTGTGGGAGGGGGCCCCTTAACCACATCAGCGCTTTCTGGTTGATATGACAAGATTATGCGACCGCCAAAGCCAGCTGATGTACAAGGATGCTGCATAAGAAATAGGCTTACATTACTGCAGACGGGAGAAAAGGCATAAGATGTCGTCAGGTCCTAAAAACCCTCTAAGAAATAAAACAGGAGTTAGTGAACTGTGGCCAAACATTATGGTGTACATCCCAAACAAGCTCTTCCCAGAAATCTACGGTCTTATAGTCTCATGAGTAACAGCTAGCAGCTGTCCCTTACGGAGGCACAATATAACAACATTCATTGGTAAGAAAACAACAACCACCCCCCTGCTCTTTTGCCACTTCTCTCCTCGACTGACCCCTCAAGTGTCCTTTCCCCTCCTCTCTCCTCAATCCACCCCAGACTCTTCATAGCCTGGCCTGTTATCTGTTCAGTTATCTGTTACCTAACACATGTTACAATTGAATTGCAAATGAAACACTGACAGTTCTCATCAGCCTTTTCTGGTCCAGAGATGGGAATAGAACCCTCAGCCTCCTTGACTGACACAGAATATGCAGACACCCCACACACAGGTCAAGGCATTTTCATAGAGATTGGTCTCATAAAATATAGTTATACCGACATCCAAATTAATTTGGACATCCAAATTACTATTTTGAATCAATGAAACCATATATCTGAGAAGCCAAAAGGGGGGGGGGAGGGATCTGGGGGGAGCAGCCTGAGCCAAGTATGGGGGGATCTGTGTGTGGCATTGTGGAAAGGTGTGCCATATCAATGTTCCAGTGCTGCTCCCAATCAGCAGCATGGGAATGTTAAAGCTGCATGAAAAGACAAAGATTACACTGAGCCAATGGATAGCAGTGACTCTGTCAGTGACTGTGAAAGTCATTCTCTTCTCTCTTGTCTCTCTCATACCAGCCATGAAGGTTTTCAACGGTACAGTACAGTTCAGTACTGTATTTTATTTATTACAGTGTTTTGTTTTAGATTACTGTGTTCTGTATTAGAGTACAGTGTTTTGTATTCTTTTTTATACGGTTAATATTTTTATATAAATATTTTTGGTTGTGGAACCAATTGTCTGAGTTGCCATTTTTTCCTATGGGAAAACTCATGTTGCATTACAAGCAATTTGAATTACAAGTAATACAAGCATGTTGTATTATAAGCATTTTGAATTACAATTCATGCTTCCGGAATGAATTATGCTTGTAAATCAAGGCACCACTGTACAGGTGGTGAAAGCCACTTCTCAACACAGTTTGGTCCTCCATAAGAATGTCTGGATGGAGGCAAATCTCCAAACCACAAATCTACTTTTTTTTCAGGGGGAGAATAACCTCATTCAGAACAGGTTGTACACACATCCTCAACCAAGTGCCCCTCCATCCTATCTGGAGTAATTTTGGCTTATGTAAATCCATCCAGTCCTTCACTGCAGGCAAAAAATGTTTCAGGTTACCCACCACCACATTATGGGTGGTTGAGAATGCAAGATAAACCAAAGTGGTCCCTATTCTGAAACCTGGTCAACTGCAAAGTTGAAAAGAAATCAGATCAGTATCACTTAGAAAAACTTAATTGGAGAGCCAAGAACCTGAAAACAGGACTAGGAGGAGAAAGAGCAAGGTTAACTGTCACCATCCCAATTCCACCTTCTGTTACTGTAACTGACATGCACAATGTACTTCCTTTTCACATCAGAACTCTTTAAATAAAAGATAAGTTATTAAAAAAACACAGCTGGAAGCCTTTTTTACACATGTCCTTTGTGTAAGAACATGACTCAGAATAGAATGTATGGAAATGAATTTAACTTGGTAGGAAAGCAATATTTTTGGAAAGATTCTCATTTTTATTTATGTTCCACTCTTCTCAAAATAGTCCAAGGTAGCATTCAAAAACAACTGATGAAACAAAGATAAAACTTAAAGAAAAAAGTACACAAAAAGTAGTTACAAGAAAATTTGAAAGCAACAGTTGTAAGAGCAGCGGTCACAAAAATTTCTTCAACACAAAAGATGGATTAAACATTAAAACCCTATTAAAACAGAAGCACCTTCAAGTTGGGGTGGATTGCCTTGCAGATCTCCATTAAGGATGGAGTGTCAGAGTTTTGGAGATATTGCAGACAACAGAACTGTCTTCAAGAAAACACTTATCCAATCTCTTATGAGACACAATCTCCAATGAATTCAGGACCTCTGACTTTTGACTACAGAACTCAGACAAGTCATATGGGAGGTGGTGGTCTTTGGATCAACCACAGTTTTCCAACAATTTTTATAAGCAAAGCATTGCAGAAATCCTAAAATGAATGACTGAAGCCAGGTCCACCTTCTCTAGAAAAGATCACAACTGGCAAACAAGCCAAAGCTGGCAAAAGGCACTCCTGGTCACTGCCTTCATAGTCCAGGGAGTGAACCAAAATCAGGAGTACACCAAGCTATATACCAGCTTTTTCAGGGAGTATGTAACTCCACTTCTGTATTCCCTTCTCCTACTTGCTAGACTCACAGAATCTCTTAACTCACAGAATCTCAGCAGAGCCTGGATTTCATTTTAGCTCGCTTCTATACTCAAGATTAATGAGCAAAAATGAATTTCAGTGATTTGTGGTTTTCCCCTAAAGCCATCTATGGTCATTAATTAAATAGTTGATGAGCCCCTTTAAGGGCAGTGAGATCTTGGCTACAATCATGTCTACTTAGAAGTATACCCCATTGTGCTTAGTGGGTCTTACTCCTAGGAGTAAGTTTAGGATTGCAGCCTACAGTGATGCCACACATAACAAATTTAATTCGTTCTGGAGGCATGTTTGTTATGTGAAACATTCTTTACTTGAAGCGGATTTTCCCATAGGAAATAATGGAAACTCAGACAATTGGTTCCACAACCCCATAAATATTCATATAAAAATATTAACTGGATGTAAAAATGATGAAAGGCACTGGAACTGAATTCAAAACATGCATTCAATGTGCATGATCTTATGAAGTCTACTTAGGCTGCAGTCCTAAAGACACTTTCCTGGGAGTAAGACCCATTTAACACAGTGGGGCTTACTTCTGGGTAGACATGGTTAGGAGGCTGCAATCCAAGACACCTTCAAAGTGTCTCCCCACTTTCTCCTTCTCTGCATCCTGAGCCTCTCTCTGCCCTGCTCCTTCTGGCTAGCCCTGAGCTGCTTCCCTCTTCTCCACTGCTCCTCTCTCTCTGCCCAGCGGACACCTGACCACAGGAGGAACAGCATGGAAGTGTTGCTTTCACTATGGGCAGGTGCGCTAGGCAGCCCTGACGCTTTTTAAACAGGCTGTCGGCCAGCACGTCTGCCCCAACTGCCAATGAATGTGTTCCTTACGTGAAGCACAGTTTGTTACGTGAAGCAGAATCCTAGAGAAATTTTTGTTTGTTACGTGAAACACACTTTATGTGAGGCGTTCTTTACATGAGGCGCCACTGTATATCCTTTTTGATATTAAGGTAGCCAGCTCTGATTTCTGGGTAGTTGTGAATAATAGCAACTTTGTTGAGATGCTAAACAACTGTTCAAACCTCCAAAGAGAGGCCTACCTTGTATCTAAAGAATGGGGCAATGCCCAGAAAAATGGGAAGCTTCTCCTTTCAGGCAAGTCCTGCACTGTGAGTGCTCTTGTATCATGTATTCAAAGGAACTGAAGCCCACCAACAAGGAGACCTGAACAAGAGACAAAGTTTGTAACCTATCTGCTAATTGGAGAATACAGGGCTGGGCTGAGGTGCCATTTTACACAAGCTGACATAATCCTGCAAGGCAACCTTCTATGGGATTCTCATTTTCTGCCATACAAAATGTCAAGAGGCCAGACTGACAGACGTTTGCTTAAGGATGTCTTACAGTGGCCTCAGCTCATCCTCTGCTTTGAGGTTCTTTTCAAGCCTGATTGATGGCAACGACCTTCAAGGGAAAGATATTTAACATTTTAAAGCGCTGTTTCATAAATGGATTCAATTATATATGGGCCAGTGTCTGGATAAGAGCAAAGTATGCCAGATGTATAGGTCATGGTTTTAATCCACAAAATGAGAGATGGGAGGGATTCAGTCATCTTAAGTTCAAAACTTTGCAACTCTGATAAAAATATGGATCAAAGAACTGGAGACAAAGTCCTCAGAAGCCATTTCACCCACCATTATCAACAGCAAGATTCTGCATACCCCAAAAAAGAGTTATGTTACACATGTGAATTTTCACCCAGCGGGTGGAATACAAATTGACTCCATTGAAAAGTCATCACGTGTTGTGGTGATGAGGATGTTCACTCTAAGCATTACAGGTACAATGCTGCATTTCTACAATACTGCTTTGGGTGATGCAATCTAGCACCCAATGATACAATTAAAATTACACTTGGCTTGTGCAAACCAGCCCTTAAAGACTTGAAGTTGCATATTTTGAGTTGAAGCCACTAAAAATTATTTCCCTGGAAATTATATGAAGTAGTATCAAAGTTCTGTTGGGTGTGTTAAATGTGGGGCAACACACTCAAGCATGTAAGTCATCACTTGATGTTGATGCCATCAGATTTAACGAATCAGCCTCTTTCTTTGGCAAAGATGATTTCCTAGGCTTCCATTTGTGTTTTTGAACTTAGTGGTTTTGTATGTTTATTTACCACTATAAATTTACTGCAAGGTAGCTCCAGTCTGTATGAAGCAAAGAAGCATCCTGGAGCTTTGTAAACTAACTCACCAAATTTAATGCTTGTTTTCTTTTGGGGAAAGAACAACAATTCATCAGCAACCGTAATGAGAAATGTTGTTTGGAAGGTGGAGATACATTGGAAGTTTTGCAAGACAACTTGAAAAAAGAATTTGGTTTATGTTAATACCAAAGGAAAAACATAATGAAATGGGAATAATTACGCAGAATTCTTTATATCCTTCAAAACCTCCTGTAAACGCAGGGATTTTGGCTATGATCCTAAATACACTTTCCTGGGAGTAAGACCCATTGAACACAATGGGGCTTACTTCTGAGTAGACATGGTTAGATTTGTGTTCTTTAACTTATCCTAAGTTCAGCCCCCCCCAAAGAAGTTAATATAGATAGAAAGGCAGCTGTTTAGTTAGCACAGCTTATTCCTTATCTACTGTAATTGGTCTCCAGTGGAATGTCAATCACATGCACTCACAAAACCCCAGAACCTCAGTCTCTAGTGCCAAGAATCAACTGCCCCAGCTGCAAACCCCAACCCCAGATGCAGCCAAATAAGATCTGAGTGAAGAAAACAGGACTGCCTAGCCAAATTCCTATAAACCTCACTTGGCATCTTTCACAAACAGCTTGTGCACCCCATGTCCTTGCTTCTAATCCTCTTAAGATATTCCCAGCCAATGACTCAGGGCTGCAATTCTGGCCCATGTCCCTTTTTTGGTCTGCTACTCTTAATTCATGTTTTCAAATGTGTGGTATACTGCACAGAACACTACAGCTGAAGCTAGGACACTGTAGTTGAAGCTAGGAGGACCTTTGGTTAAATCTTTCTTGGATGACTCTGGTCAAATCCTTAAGACTCCATCCTAATTCAGAGTGGTACAGCAGGAGGAGTTCAAATTCCTGTTCAGTTAGATTGCCAAGATTCAAGTCCAAAACGGGTATGTCACCAATCAGTACAGAGATGTGTTTCTCTCCTGCAAAAGGACTTCTCACTGTATTTCAAAGTCTGAGAACAAACAGCGGGAATTGTAAGAAGTCCTGAAAAATAGTATTTCTAAGTTGTAGGTGCTGATTTATAACAGAATCCAAAACTTTCAGCTGGGCAAGGATTACACAATATATATATTAAACACAGAAAGACACACAACTGGGCAGACACAAGTCCCTTGCACTTGCAGGTTGCAAATATGCTATAAAGCAAGCATGTCAAACTGGCAACCCAAGTGCCGCATGCGGCCCTTTGCAGACACACGTGTGGCCCTCAAGTTATTTCTCCACCCCCAGAAGTATCCCCTTCTCCATGGATTAAGGAACACAAGCAGTGATGGGCTTCAAAGAAACTAAGAACCGGTTCTCTGCCCATCTGGCAGCCACTTTTAAATGGCTATTTTTAAACTTCTTATGTCCTATCTCTTGTTAACAACTGGTTCTATAGAGTAGGTGCGAACCTGCTGGTGCCCACCACTGAACACAAGAGAATGCAGGCTTGAACATATTTTGAAAAGTCTTGCCTCACTCTGAGGCTAAGCAACAACTGCCCTTTGTAGGTAAAAGAACCCAGAATCTTGATAGTAACTATCTAGTAGAGCCTTCTCCCTTTTCCATCTGTTTGCCCAGATCCAATATACCCACACTATTTCAGGCCTTTGTTTTAGAGCCATTCCACATATTACATGGAATTTATCATCATCACTTAAGGAGTTGCAGCTAATTCTGTTTCTCTAATAAGCGTATTTGCAATAAGTTTGTCTCATCCATACTTTTTTTAGGTGTGTACCTAAAAAATGTTCAACCTTTTCCATCTTCTGGTATGCTAACAAGGTTCTAAAATTGTCAAGACACACTATCTGTTTTTGGACCATTGGCAAGGCACACCATGCTGCTCTTGGGAGGGCTCACTGGCCCTACAAACTGACTTCATCAAGAGACTCCATACTATTTTCTGTTTGCTTTTGAAAAGTACTCGAACACTTTTTTCTGTCAACTTTTGAAAATGGAAGATGTTAAAGGTTACGTAGACATAAAATATTTTTATGTTTTCAAAATCAGTAACTCAGTGTAGAAGGTAAATATTCTGTGACCCAACAGCAGAAGACATTGACTTATGCTGCAATCTAAAGGCACTTTCCTGGGAATAAGACCCATTGAACACAATAGGGCTTACTTTTGTGTAGACATTGTTAGGATTATGCTCTTAGTTTGCACACAAACTTGGCTTGGAGCTCCTGGAGGGTTCCCTGGCCCTCAGAATGACTTTAAAGACATATAAAGGTCAGTTCTAATTCCCTGAAGAAAACTGGAATTAGAGGGTTTTTTAGCTGTAAAACCCATTCTGAAGCCCAAAGAGATAGTGGGGAGATGCATGCTGCCTCTCATGCTTTTATGGATGGGACCAGAGCTTTGCTCTTGTAACTTTCAGAGAGCTTAGGTGGATCACTGTCTTGCTCAAAGCACTAACCCCAGCTTCAGATGAACAAGATCCACTTGTATAGATTTCCGAGTTGAAAATTTATATCCATTTTTCCTAGAACGTTCTGAAATATTATGAACATTTTGAATTGTGCAGTTAGCATGCAAACGTAGCATTTGGTATATTTCTGTTCAAAATTGTTTCTTTACTTGCCAAGGGCCTCACAGTAGGGATCCAACAAAGTACTTTCTTCTCCCCCCTCTGCCAGAGTATGATTAGGGTTGGGAACTAGGAAGACTGCCATGAATAGCAAACACTGTGGAATTAATCCGTTAAAATGAAGATCAAGTCCAATCTTTTTTTAAAAAAAATTAGCTACTTTCTATGCAAATGAAGTTCTGCAGATCTTGAGCTTTTCTGTAATTAGTGTCAAGTTAATTAAAAATAGAGCCTCTAACAGGTGTTTATTTCATATTGGTGAGATGAAGTTGAAACTTGCCTATCAATATCGTATTTCTGCTATACAGTTTGGGACTGAAAAACCTGAAACAAAGGGGACCTCCAGTGAGTTGTAGATATAGTTCAAGGTTTTATTTTCTACTGCCCTAGAAACAGAAATGAGGCAAGAACATCCCTGTAAAAGTGAATCTGGAGTGAATGTGTGGTTGTAAATCCCATGTGAATGGAAGCTTATGTAGACTTTGGGGCACCTTCTCAATACATGCAGGAGCCTAGTCATGATGAAACCAATATGGCCGGAAGTAGGCTACTTCATTCTTTCCCCCTGCAAACCTCTTCCCCAGCCCTGGTCCAAGGCACATATTTGAAAAGGAAAATGGAAAAGGAGATTGAGGAGAAGGGATTGCAAACTGAAAAGCCTCCTTTCTTCTAGGAAGGCTCACACTGTCAACCCAGCATTCAACTGCAGGTAGTTCTAGACTAGGGTCCAGAACAAGTGTGCTAAAACCTAGATGGAAATCAGCATTTCTGATGGATGTACCACACATCTGGATGAAAAGCCCACAGGCATTTCCTTATCCATGAGTTTTTGCCCCATGGAATAAGCCAAGTGCCTTTTTCATGTCTTAAGTCGTGAGTTTAAAGCCTTCCACATGGGCTTCGAACATATTGTTGGAATACGCATGCAGTTGTCTTATGTATGTGAATTTTGAGGAGATGAGGCACTGACCTAGGCTATCTCCTAGGGGAGCCCTCTTTTGTCAGAGCTCATCTTGCTCTTGCCTTGGGTTTAAAGGGCAGAAGAAAAATGCACAAAAGCAGCTTCTGCTTGATCTTTGCCCTGTAAATCTGGTTGAAATCTGGGGGCAAGAAGGAGAGACAGTTACAGGACAACTAAGAATGCAGACGATACGCACAGCAACAGCCTCAGCCAATACATGCTGATTAACATCTTGGGGGTGGCACTATACAAATGGGAGCCTCCATTCTGCTCATGGAACCCCCTTACCAGTGCTCTGATGCTACAAAAACAGTCTTCAACCTCACCTCTTTCTGGCTCAGTTGTCATTTTATACACACTTCCTCATGAGTAAGCCCCTTGAACACAATGGGTCTCACTTCTGAGGAGGCCTTCTAAGGATTGTGTTATTGCATGGGATTGCAAGGACTATACATGCACAGTAAAGAATAAATGTGGGAATCCTACAGTCACTTGCAAGATCAGGACATTTGTTGCAAACTATCAGGCTGAGGAATTTGTGTTTCCCTATAAGTACTGCCGGGATACTGCAGAAAGTCTACCAGATGATTGACAGTGCCAGAGGAGTGACCAGCATGGTGTGTTTTTTTTTGGGGGGGGGCAAATAAACCCCTAGATTAGAGTGAATTTGTGGTTGTAAATCCCACATGGGTTGAAACTGATGGATATATTTTCCCATGGAATGACTATACGATCTGGGCCTGTCTCACTCCAGACCTGAGAGGCAAATCAGACTATAAGATTATGAATTGGATGAGCAATTGTGAGCTTCACAGCTACACAAGTTTTTGGTCTACCTATATTGTTGAATGCTCAACATTCAACGCATTGTTACCATGCTGGCTCTCTTGCCTCCTAAACCATTTCCTCGCTCTCCTTCCCTCCCCTCCCTAAAGAGAGGCAAATAAATTTCATACAGAGTTTGAGCAATTGCCTTGATAAAACTGACCTTGATAAATAGGCACTCTAGAGAGCAAACGGTAAAACGAAATTCAGCAGAGACAAATGTAAAGTATTACACACTGGAGAGACAAACCAAATATATAAATACAAAACAGAGGGAACAAGAAGGAGGAGGTGGAATTGGGTAGGCTCCAGCACAAGTGGGAAAGATCCTGAAAGCGTATCAACAGATACACTTATGTTACAGATCTGATATGTTGTAGATCTGGTGACCTACAACACCAGAATGAGTACCCTGTGACATACGGTAATAATAATAATACTGCTATGAAAAAATGCTGATGGAACTAGAGGCAAAGGGAAAAAACTTGTTAAGAAGCAGCAATTAAACATAGGAAACAGACTTGAGCTGAAAACAGACAACACAGGAAACAGTCTTACACTGAAACATACACTGTAACTGGTCACACTGAGTCCCGCAGTGTCTCTTCTGAGCGGCAGGGTGGTGTCTATATCTAAGGCAGCTTCTTTGCCATTCCTATTACACATGATCCTAATGACTGGGACTTCCTGAAGGCCAAACCTGTGCTCTACCCACCTACCTATCAAGCAAACAGTTGTCCGAATCATAGCCTCAAGAGGGTGGGGTTTGCACATTCATTTTCAAGTACAAAACTGACAATGGAAAGGACAAGCAACACAGAGCTGAAAGCTTCAATCGTACAAGAATCTATGGAATTTTTCACCAGACAAGTTGATGTGATGAATCCTAATAGAAAGAACTTATAAAGTTTTGATGCATGCATGGTATGTGTATCCACTGTGTTGCTGCTATAAACAAAGAGTAACCGTCCATTTTTGCATTTTTGTTTCTACAAATCATTGCACCTTTGCCATCAAACTGGCCACAATGGAATACACAATGAGGCTTATCCACACAATGTAGCAGTTCCTAAGGCCAAATTAGCTCAGTTTCATTTATGGCTGCATAAACCTTGCAAAGTAAAGGGGCAGCATCACAATCCAAGGAACAGGAACCATTGTGTGCATAAGGAATATACACTGAAGGAACAAATGACATTTCCTACAAATTTCAAAAAAGCACAATGTCCCACAAGAATTTGTGCAGTTCACTTCTTCAAATAAGTGTGCCTCCTGCACCTGTTAATTCTATTACTGTACCATAAATATTTGGTTCCTGGGTGGCCAAACTGATGGTTCCAGATTCTGAATCTGACCCACAAAGCATTCTTATCTAGGCAGCCTAACTAGTTTAATCAAAGCATGATAAATGGTTTGCCCACAGATTCAATTCTGAGGAAAACAACGGAAATTGTTTTCAGAAGCTGCAAAGAGATAAGAGATATTCCACACTGTGATGTTGCCTCTCTCTTATATATAATGCCTCCATCAGGGTACCCTGGCAAATTTGAATGGTGCCACAGTCTGTCAATAATGATTTTTTGTGTAAAGTTTGTGTTGTATCCTTGTTTGATTAGGGGAGGGGTTAGTACTTGAGAAGAGTTCCTGAGCGCCCCCCCCCCAATGGTATAGAATGACATTATTGGCCAAGATGGACCAATGGTTTGATATGATAAAGGCTGTTTCATATATTCATGTGCTTTCCACCCCCTTGGAGCCCACCCAAGAGACAGAGAACACAACTTTTAATGCTTAAATATTAGGGAGGCTATAAACTTTTAAAACCTATTTGTTGCCTTTTATAGCTGAAATAATTTTTCTTTTTAATGAATCTGGGCCTAAGCAAAGCAGTCAGAATTTATTAAAGTTACATTGTAAGTACTAGCATAGCAATGCAGCTACTGCCAATATGTCCAATACCCACTACATTTTTCCTTCTGTAACATCTGTTACATTGGCGGTGGCAATTATTAAAGAAGAGTAATGATTTTTTGGTTCATTCTACCACATATGAAAGTGCTACTTAAATCAATGATGCTTAAATATGCATAATAATGCCATTGATTGCAAACTTTAAATGCACTTTTAAATGTATAACATGCATTGCATTCCTTACCCCATAAAGTTAAGGGTTTGAATGGATATGACACAGCTAAGGCCAGATGTCCATATCCTTGTCTAAGATGTCCTTGTCCTCAAGAAGGATAGCCTATGAGACTATTCCACAGGTTCTCCTGGTCCACTGAGCTTTTTAAGAAAATAATAGCTGGCCCATTTCCTATTTATACCTCTTCACTCATACAGTTCCTACATTCCACCAGTGGGTTGTGACCTGATTGTTTGTGGGTCCTGAAACTGAAACTTCGCTGATACATAATAAGGAAAATGTACTGAGCCCTATGGAAAGAGAAACCAAGCTGCACATTCTTGTTGACTCATGTTTCAGCCTTGGCTCATTAAAAGCTAGGCAAAGGGGGATGCAAGGCCAGTTGATTAACTTATAGCTCTACAAATGCTCCAGAAGGTTGTTCCCCATACCCATTATAGTAAAAAAAAAAAAAGATAAAAACTGAGCTTTGAACGACTGGTCAACTTTTCTTTTTAGTCTCGTAAAGATAGGTGGGTCCCAACAGAGTATGTTTTTAAAAAGTTGGCTCCAGGGTTCAAAAGTTTAGGAACCATTGCCTTATGGTATTTTTCCCTTACTCTCACAGTTATTGGACTTATAGTTCAATATTCTGTGACTGATCCTTGCTCCTTTACAGTTTGTTTGTGAGTACATCACATCTGCTTAGCCAATGGCAAATAGGAGGTCACACATAGGCAAGGGATTACAAAAGACACCATCCACATGAATTTCGGAAGAATTTTTCTCTTCAGTCTTTGAGAATGCTAGTGCTCATATCTTGAAGCCAGAAACCCAAGATAAGGAGAGTTTAATGCTTCTCCTCATTAGCTTTAAAAATGCAAGTGTCACACACTCACACATATAGACACCGTTTCTCCTTGGGCTGTCTTATTAATATTTAAGAGCTGGCATGAACAATTCCTGCTGAACAGGCTATTTCCACAGCTAAGTTTTGCTTTACAGCTCAAATCCACCTTGCCAAACGGACTGGCTTACCAAATGACCTTAGTACCAGTATACCACTGCCTTCACATGAGGAAGAGACACTCTCCCCTTGGGGCACTGCTTCAAATGACTGGTGTAGGCTGTCACCACAGTGTTGTGCCAGGTATTTAAGAGAATGTTGCGGTAATGAACGCTGTAAACTAAATTATGCATTGCAGAAATACTTTCTCAATTTCTGGTCAACACACAGACTAGGTTCAACAGGAATGCTTAACCGTGGTAAACCATAGCTTACTGTTACAGGCATGGGTCTTTGGCTCTTATATGACAAGAAGAAACTTACTTTTTTCTGCTTGTAGCTTAAAACAAACCATTTGAGATCATGACTGAACTCAGAAAGTGCCAGTTTATTTCCATCATAGTTTGTGCCTAAACCAAAATAGGGTGCTGGAATCTAACCATGAGGTTTGCAGTGAGTGATTCCTGAATGGGAAAGAATATCAAGACCAACCTGAAAACATCAATTTCTAGAAAAACCAACACGCAGCTTAAGAGAATCGAGTCTCCCAAAGGCAGATGAGCAAATATGTCATCAAAGGCAGTAAGATTCAAAACTACAAAAGTTACTTTAAGGAATATCTTGTCTGAAAGATAAGAAACCTTCTCTTCTTGCTTAACAACACAGAAAAGATTGCCATCCTTATTTATAAACCATTGGCTAAAATATTAATTCAACCTCTTAAGTAAATATATCATATCAGAAAAACCACTTCTACAAGTTCCTATTTATTGTTTTTACAAGAAAGGATTACAATCTAATTTTTCCACTGAGTTTCACTGAATTTCGTGTTAACATCCAAGAAAATTCTTGCAGCAACAGCACCCTGTCAATATTAGCTCTATTTACCCGTGTGTTCATATTTGCTCAAATGCTATCCCTAGCTGACTGATGATATTTCAAGAAGTGTTGGCTTAATGGGTCTTCTATCACCCTGAGCTGTAGTGAGACACAATTTAACAAGGTTCAGCAGATTGCACACAAAAGGCTTGCTTTTGTTCCTGTGTTCATATTTGGACCCATTTTTCCAATGATCTTAAGATGAGATTTTCAGATCACTGCATACACAACACTGATGCTTTCATAATTTGGAAAGTGCTCTGCTTTATATATTTTGCTTTCTTGAGCATTAGTGAACTCCTTGGTTTGAAGAGATTGAAAGCAGCTGACCAATCACCTCTGGGGATTGAGGACTCCACCCAATATGGTATAGGAGATTTGCACACTAAGACAACTTGTAAAGGGGATTTTCCACCTCAAGCACCCAAATCACCTCGATCAGTACTGAATAACCTGGAAAAAATTTTGTCTGTCCTCTAACAACAATCAAGAACAAGAGAAGGGAAATAAACAGAGTTGCACACATCATAGTCTTTATTGACATTTCCAGTCTAAACTAAAATGGTTTTCCACTCTAGCTTCTAATGCAAAATTTATAGGATTTCTACCCGAGAGGTGCCAAGGTACAGTATAGAGTGATGCCTCTCTGCAGCAATACAGAATTATGGCCAATTATATTTCTTACTGGTGCTCGGGCTCTATGCTACTGTAGTTCCCCTTCTCCTATTCCCACCTGCAGCAATCAGTTAGGCTCCGGCAGGAAAAATCGCTAATGCTATCTTAAGAGAGAATTTAATGAGAGATGCAAATCCATGCCACGTAACATTCCACATGTAGTTCTAGCAGTTTCCAATGTCCCCAAGAGAAAGGATGAGAAAGAAAAGTTGAAACTCAAGATCTGCTCTGCGTGGATCAGCTCAGCAGGACAACAACAGTGAGCACACAAGTTTAAAATCAACCAAAAAGAGACTGATACAAAAAGCACATTTTCTCAAGTGGCCTCTTTTCAGTTGATTTTGAAGGCACTTGTGTGTGAACGCGCACACGCACACACACACACACACACACACACACACACGCACACAAAGGAGAATTCTTGCAGTGAACGTAAATTAAACTGAGTGGGAAGGGACCAATTTGCAAGAAATGCAAAGTCGGAAATTCAAATTTACCACTAAGAAGTGAGCTTCTTGCTGGAGTCTTTGCTACAGTCAGTAAAGCGGGGAGGTTTTTGAACTCTTTCCCCCTTTATTTGTGAATAAGAGAGCCAGGAACGTAGTATCTCCCCAAGGGCCAATAAAGCTGCTCTTCTTGGAAAACCTGAAGAGTGACTGCGAATTAAAGATTTTGCACAATGTACTACAAGCCTATGGGTAACATATGGAGCGCTCTTGGCCTAATCTGCTATCAAGCTCAGTGCAGCATTGATCTGGAAATTTAACAGCTGATCAATAATTAAGGAGATTGGTTTCCCTCTTCACATTTCTTAGAATGTTTCTTACCGAAGGAATTTGGAGTAGGGACGAAACCTGGCAGCATCTGTGAGAGCCCCTCTTGGTCCAGGATTTGCACTGTTGGTGTAGAATGGAGTAAGCAGCTTATATTCAGTTGCTGCAGATCTACTAACCTCTCACTTTTGAATAGGCAGCCCTCAATTCAAGGCAAATCTCCCACTTGGGATCTACCATATTTTCCGGCTTATTATACGCACCAGACCATAAGACGCACCAAAGTTTAGTGGAGCAAAACAAGAAAAAAAATATTCTGAAACAAATGGTGTACTAATATATGTAATAAAATATAGCAGAATAATATTTCAACCATGTAAAGTCAATAGTGGCTTTAAGAACTATCAGGCCTCTGTCAGTCTTGAAAGACTATGGTATCATGCTCGGCGCTGCATACGCTGCATGTGAAGCATGAAATCCTGGGTTAGATTGTTATGGAGGATAGGCTGTTACCCAAGCAGCAAATCCCCCCTCTCCACGCCACTGAATTAGTCCAGTGGAAAGGCAGAGCCAATAAGATTGGATACAGCTGGCACCACAGAGCTGAGCTAAGGACAGGAGCTCACCCGGTCTTGTGGGGCCGAGCCAGGTCCCGAACCCTGGCCTGCTGGTTAACAGGCACAGTGTCTTAGCCACTTGCGCCACCCACAGCCCAGTGTGTCTTATAAGCCAGCAAATACGGTAATCTTTCAACTTAAATGCCTTATTAGTTTCATTGTCCATATCAACTGATACAGGCACCCCCCAACCCACATCTATGGATTCATTCATCCGCTGTCCTCCATGCTGCCCCCACACAACTACAGATATCCTCTACTTCTTGGCAGTTCATTTTTTGATGTTCTGCTCTTTCAACACATTTCAATTATATCTGGAAGTCATTCATTTGGTGCATGCTCTGCTCTTTCAACCTGTCTCCACTGGTCTAAAAGCTAAAATTGCACTCCCCCATGTCGATTGACATATGACAAGGAGATTCAGGCTACAACCCTAAGCCCGTTAGGCTGGGTAAGTCCCAACAGAAGTCCTGTGGCAACCTGAGAGTGCCACAAAAGTGCTGTAAGACACTTTTGCACCTCTCCTGGGGAGGTTAGGCCAGTACACACACATGCACCAGACTCCCCACACCATCTCAGGAATGGGGAGACAGGTGGGTTATGCTGCCCTAAATTAGTTAGGATTGCACTGTCAAATCGCACCACACTTTGGGGTGTGTGTGTGTGTGTGTGTGTGTGTGTGTGTGTGTGTGTGAGAGAGAGAGAGAGAGAGAGAGAGAGAGAGAGAGAGAGAGAGAGAGAGAGAGAGAGCGCACCAACTTTAGGTCTATTCCCACTTCCAAAGGCATTAATGAGACTACATTTGCAAAAATCTTTGTGAAATAGCAGAATTAGCAAGCTAAAAAGGGCAATTGCAGTTTGCCAGCTAAAAAAGCATGGGAAGCAATATCTGTGAACTAAAAATAGACTGGGTTTCACTTTTCAACCGCTTTTCACTACAGATCTGCTCCCTAACCTGTCAAGTGAGTGGAGGAGACTAGTATTACCTTCTATTTTCTTCATTAGCAAGTACAGATGTTTCCTTCTTTTACAGATGCTAGAACAGGAGCATGACAAGCAGGGCAGGTAGATGGCACTTTAGGGGGGACAAAAGCCAAAACATTAACAATCTACTTTCTATTAATGTTCTGATTGTGGTCCCCTAGTGTGCAGGCTGTCGCTTGCTTGTCATGTTCCTGTTCAAGCATCTCTAAAAGCAAAAACATGCTTGCTAATGAAGAAAACAGTTAGTAATGGGCATATGGGGGCATAGCATACACAGGGTTTCCTCAAATAATTTCTATATCTATAGGTGGTTGGAGTGGGAGGAGGCTGGAACTGATCCCCTATGGATACAGGGGCACACCTTTGGACTGCTTACAACCAAGCAAACTGAGAGAGTGGGAGAGTCTCAAAAAGTTTGCAGGAGTGAGATAGTCCATGGAGCTTGTAACAAAAAGAAAAGCAACTAATGTAAACACAGTTTAAGAGAAATTGAATTGAGCGGCACCAATCAATGCAAAGCACGTACCATTGAAATTGCACTATTGGCATTTGTTTATATTACATATATATATATGTATTCTTTTTAAAGGCTTCTCTAATTTTTATGCAGACAGCAAGTAGAGTTTATTGCCACATTTTTCTGCTCTGGATTATGGAACTTATTTCTGAAATGCCAATACTCATTCTACTCAGTCAATATATATCACCCATCATAAACGTTTCATACTTTCCCCTCTGCTCTCTTGATCTGAAATAAATAGCGGGAAGCTCTCGAAAAACTGTGAGAGCAAATGAAAATCATGGTGCTAACACTCATTTCCCTGCTTTACATAGTTCATCCCAAATTGAGAAAGAAGATTTGTGGCTTCAGAACAGTAGGAGACTGCCCTAAAAAAAATATGGATGATCATTTTTCTTGTCAGTTACGCTTCTGATTATGCCCAGCTTCCTAATCCCAAATCTCCCATCAATTTATGCTAAAAATAAATCTTCTCTAAGTACTGACCCAACAAGTTACTCAGAGTCAATTATGTTTCCACTGATGACAGACTGAGTCTCTTGGTCTTTCTCTCTGATTTGGCTCTCAAGCAGCACAATAGCTCACCTTACAAGTAGGGGAGAGAACTGAGATTCCGTTAGCAATCAAGCTATGTACCAAGAAAACATTATACAAATTAAATACTTGCCACCATAATAACAGTCCATATAGCCCATACACATAAAGTAATATTTGATGTGACAAAGGTTGCATGGTGTACCCTCTTTGCCTTTACAAGACGCAACATACAAACTCTTTCCTCAAGGCCTCTCTGGGCTTTAGCTGACCCACAGCAACAGTTTTAAAGTTAGGTTTAGTTATTGCTCAATAACTAATTTGATTTACAGAAAGGTCAGTAGAAGCAAGATGGAGAGGGCCTGAATCTGTAAGATAGATGGGTTTGACAAGCTATGAAAAAGCCACAACTGCAAAAAGCTTTTACAACTTGAAAGCCAAGGAGAAATTGCTGTATCGTTACACCTCTATAGAGCAAGGACCTATTTGCCAATTAATGGCTGCTATCCAACCATTGGTCATGCTCTAATTTGTAACAGGATGTGTTGATCAAACTGTCTAGCGACTGGGACCCTTTGGGCCAAATCCATTAGCTCAATGATTTTTCCAACAGAAGGCAGCAAATGGTTTGCAGGTCTATTAAGGGACATTGGTGGACATTAGCCCTCACTGGCAATGCAGTGTTCCTTGTCAATTGTCAAAAAGCTTGTGCTGACCTTTGACAATTTTAGAGCCTCGTCAGTGTGCCTTAAGCTGAAAAGTTTAAAAATCACTGTTGTGACTTTCATCAAACAACCCTGTGAACTTAGTTCAGTTCTGATAACACTTTCATTAGAGCTTCCTGGTTCACGTATTCCAAAATTCTACTTGCTCCAGCAAGTAGGATATTTGGATATTTATCAGAATATATTTAGCCTAATAGTTGTCCTGGCTAGAACATGCTCAAAAATTTACTATCAGACATAACAACTAGGCTAGTGATATGCTAGCATCATAGCTTCATTTGATCAATTAAACTGGCAAAAATAGAACTATGCTACCATCTATCTACTTAGAAGACTTTGGGCAAAATCCATAGCATTTACAGGTCCACACAGTTTCGTCACCCTCTACTTTTATTTTACGGAAAGTCATCTTAACTGCTCTGGAGCAAGCAGATATCCTAAATTTCACTTTAGGATATAGGCCTTAGTAATGCCACACTTCATATCTGTTCTGAGTACAGATACACACAAAGGTTAGTTGAGGATCGATTTTTGAAATGATTAATTAAATAAATGCTCACTCACCAAAAGCTCAATGCAGCTGCCTTTGACACAGAAATGGAAGGCAACAATATAACAAAAATATTGTTAGAATATATAATGCAATTCTAAGCATGTCAACTCAGGAGTCCCAATGTGTTAAATAGTACTTACTCCCAGGAAAGTGTGGTTATGATTGCAGCCATAAGAACATAAGAAGAGCTTCTACTGGATCTCCACTGAAGAAGCCTCTAGCTTCCTGTACCACACAGCAACCCATAGATGCATCAGAGAGCATATAAGACACCTTCATCCAGGTGTCCTCCTCTACATCTGTCATTTTGAGGTTGTCCACATTTACACACATCTTTAGAAGGCCACATTAATTATCTTAATTAATCCACTGGGGCAGGATTCTTACGTGCTGGAACAAGACTAAATCTTTAAATTGAGAATTTACTTGATCTGATGTTTCTTGAAAATCCAAAATGGCCTCATGAGATTCTGACTTTTGTTTCATTTCTGCACTTGTCTCACATGAATTTAATTTATTAATCTCATCATGTTTCTGTTTTTCTTTGTGTTTTTGAGGTTCAGATTTTCGAGATAACATTTCATAACCATTCATAAACTGAAATGAAATATAAAATATATTCATAAACGAAATGAAACTAAACTTGCAAACTTAAAAAAGTAATAAAATTAAAATTCAATAAATTACATAAATAACTGTTCACTGAGTGTTCAGATTAATAAAGGTTATGTCAAACAAGGCTGCAAGGCGGTTTTGCTATACACACAAATTATAGAGTATGAAGTATATATTCAATATTGTTTTTTAAAATTTGGTTTTGTAAATTTTGTAAATTTTTTTAAAAAATTGAGCTCCATAGGCCCTGGAACAATGCTCCGGCTGCACCTGCCTCTCCTCAGGCCTGCATTAGGATCAATATAACCTTTTAAAAGGAGTGCTTTCTGCAGCCCCACAAACTAAGACTCAGCTTCAGTAACCCTTAGATTCCCAGGTGGGTCAACCTGACACGCATTTTTAATTTATGCAAATTAGGCTATATTTAGATGGGAATCTACGCTAAACAATCAGCTTCAGACAAATAATCTATGTGCCAATCAAACAATGATTTTCGCTAACTATAGTTTCAAAACCAAAACGATGCCTGCTTTAATTTTATGTCTGGCATTCTATGCAGTGATTTGCAAAGTCAAAACAACAGCTGTATTTGTAGTTTGCTAATTCTGATATTACGCCACACCACAACTGGCACATCTGTGAAATGCCTTCCCCAGGAAAGACCCTATCTGCCCATTTTCTAAATGTAGATTGAAGATTTCACTCTTCTCTGAAGCCTTTTAATATAGCTCTGTCTGCTCATTAACCCAGTTTTATATGGGTTTTAATTGCTGCTTCTAATGCTTTTTTGCTGATCTCAAAATGTGTTTTAGTAGCATTTTTGCAAGAATGGGTTTGATAATTTACCATTAGCTATTTTGTGCTGGATATAAATCCAACAAATAGTTAAGTAATGTTTGCCAGCTTGAGTTGGTGGCTAGGTAGATAGTAATGCTCCCAAGCCTAGGGTAGTTCTTTTGAAATCCAGCCATAATACAGCATTCTTCTGGATGTGCAATAATTCAGTTTTCCAGTTTAGGACTGGAGACTTTGAAGCTCACCAGATAATCAAGAGGAAAGACCGTAGGTGACGATTGTAATAAGTTTATGGACAGAAAATTGAAAACTTAAATATGATTTTTTAAAAACTATATTTCAAATACTCAAGCATCAGAATGGAAACAGTATACAAGTATGGTAAAAACTTCATCACACATCACCACAATGGTAACTCCGTTGTGGTAACTCCATTGTTATCTGATCCATCAAAGGACAGAGGCAAGGCAGGTAGTGATCATTCGCTGGAAGAATTTGGAACCCCTTCACTGCACAATTTCTAGTTTTCCCCAAGGAACAGTCACAACAGCTGAACTAGCGTCAAGCTAGTTTACATTTGTTCTGCAGCTAGACAAGGCATACAGTTTCACTCCTCTATGGAGGAGGGATTTGTTGATACCACAGAATTTGAAGCCTTTTTCCTTACTTTGTAAACAACTATATTTGAGCAGGAAGTCAGCTGAAATGCATGAAAACAGATTTATTTGTCTGAGCTGTGAGTCTGTCTCCAAAGGCACATGGCTAGTGAGGTTCAGGATCAAAGGGCAGGTGCCCACCATGAGAAGAACTGATGGGGCTGGCATATGTCTACTGTATGACTGTATGTCCTGATGACTGATTTATACACTGATGTATACACTGATGACTGTATGTCCTGACATTAAAAAATCAAAGCCACAAGAGGTAGGTAGATGAAATTTAACAACAACCAAGAAACTCTAAAGACCTCCCTCTTGCCTTCAAGTTGCTTAGCTTTTCCCTAGATATGTTTCAGACTTCAAGTGACCACTATTCCCACCAGATAGAGGCATCAGGAGCCACTTGCCTTGTGATTATCAGCTGCAAACTGCAGCAGGACACTATGAAGGGGATGCAGTAAATTTCATGTAATTTATACTGGGGGGTGACTGGCACCATTGCAAAACAATTATTCTGGTTGCACGGTAACACAGTTAGTAAGGTGTCTGTACTAAGATTTTTGGCACAAATCTCAAAGAGTCAAACTTGGGCAAGAAATTTCCTTTCAAAATGATCAAGGCAGTTCTTGCGTGATCTTTCTAAGGCAGATTTCTCTACATCAGTATCTCCTGGGATGAAAACCAGGAGCCTCCAGATTAGTGTACTGTACTAGTGCCCTCATGTTAAACCACTAAAGACACAGAGTGAAGGGAGAATAAAGCAATGTTCTTAAACATCCTATAAATGCTCAGCTTTCCAGGCAACCCCACTGCTAGCTATCTTGAACCAACCCAGGCATCATTATTTCCAGGTCAAACCAAAATCCTTCCCTGGCTGAACAATCTAATGCTCCGTTTTCCCTGACTGTGTTCCTTGCTTTCTCATAGGCGCCAATACAGAGTAAAAACTTGGCATCCATCAGTCTTGAAAGACTATGGGCGCAATCCAGAGTAACTATGGGGAGTCCTTGCTCTGGAGTAAGAACAAGTTACTCTGGATTGCAATATGAATTTCCCATAGGTTTTCAGTCGGTGGTGCGGTAATGTCTTTTACGTGCTCCCGTAGTTACTCTGGATTGTAGCCTATGGTATTGTGCTCGACGCTGCATGCACTGCATGCAGATTGATGGGTAGATTGATATGGAGGGTAGGCTGTTACCCAAGCAGCAAATCCCCCCTCTCCATGCCCCTGAAATAGTCCAATGGAACGGCAGAGCCAATATGATTGGTTCCAGCTGTGTCACAGAGCTGGGCTAAGGACAGGAGCTCACCCTGTCTTGTGGGGACCCGGGTCTCGAACCCTGGCCTCCTGGTTAACAGGCACAGTATATTAACCACTTGCGCCACCCACAGCCCTTAATCCTTTTACACTGACATACTTACGGTGCCACCTATGGGAAAACTATGGGAAATGCATAGAGTAATCCAGAGTAATTGCCTCTTACGTCTTCCCATAGTTACTCAGGATTGTAGGGATAGACTCTTTTATGAGTTACCCTGCTCCTAATCTCAACTTTGCCACATTTTAGCTCTATGCAATTTTTGTCCAATCAAATCGTTTTTCCAATTCCAGACTCCCTTTGTCCCAGATATCTGCCCCAGTGTCTCAGGTTCCAGAGTTTATGCAACTGTCTGCCTGACCTTGGTTTCCTAAGCCCAAGCAGTGACACTCTTTATTTTTTTTTAAGTGTAGATTTCTGGGATTGTTTTTTTCCTTTGCGAATAAGGATGGTAGGGTGGTGGATTCCACCACCCTCACACCTTTATTCACAAAAGGCAAGGCCAGGATTCATTTGTTTTAAAAGAAGTTCTGTGAGACCAGGAAAGGATTTTGTATATTTTATAAGCAAAAGCAGTCAGCGATTCATTTTTATGACACAACTAATTAGCACTCTGTTGTTATGCAGGGGATCACAAGGCACCTCAAGCTCTCAACCTCACCTCTCAATACACCACTTTGGCGCCAGCAGAACAGAAAAGTGCAGTTGTATGGAAAATGTTTTACACCAGACCTGACATATCTGCATCTTTGATAAATTAATTACACAGCTAAGGATGCTGGGTCTTTCTCCAGCACTCAAGTGCCCAATGCTCATTAAAATGCCCCCCTGCCTTGACAGAAACTCTTTGCTTACAGATGAGGTACTATGCTGATCTCAGTCCTTCACCCTTCTCAAAACTCTTCTACAAAGATCTCTGGACACAGAAACTACCAGTAATATCTGACATTTGACTCTACAGGAGCGTTGTCACAGAATTATAAAGACTTACTGGTATATCAAACTTCCATAGGCAAGAGTCTACTTTGTTGGATGCATCATATATAAAGACCAAAGAAAGAGCACATGCACATGCGCGCACACAGGAGTCACCCAAAGCCTGGAGATTCATCAAAGCATGCTTAGAAGCCTGCAGCATTCACTTTTATCCTTGGCTTGGGGACAGAAAGATGAAAGTGAATGGAAAGGGGGGATGTGCTTTTATGAATGCTTTATCATCTGCTCAGAGTTTCCTAGGAAAGCAAAGGGAAAGATCTAACATTTATACAATTCTTCACTGACATAGCAAGTTTTTATTCTGCAAATTTACAGTGCTGTGTTGTCCAGCACAAATATGTGGTATAATGCTAACACTAAATAGCCCAATTTTAAAGACAGAGGAACCAAGTTGCAAAAGGTTGACTGAGAATTGTATATACATACAGTCAATCCAAATTGACTGAATTGTATATACATACAATTGTATATACATACAGTCAATCCAAGCTGACTGAACTGTATATACATACAATCAATCCAAGTTGACTGAGAATTGTATATACATCTGTGGCAGCGTTTCTCAACATTTGTCCTCCACCAAACCTCCAATAAATACCACCGGAATTAACTGGTGATGACATCTCCAGCTATATCTGGGTTGGGAGCTGAATTCAAGAAGACAGACACCAATAAGAGGCTCAAGTTAGATAGGATAACTTTTTGTGTACTGAAAAGCATGCTTTGGAGCTTTGCCTGCTGAGATAAGCGTACTGCCACTGCTTGTTTTGTTATACTCCTGGTCTGGACTGCCAGGTGAAAAGTGTCCAAGCATCCCACAAATACAGTGACCATATGATATAATCAAAAAAAGAGGACAAGATCTCCCCTAATATATAGGATAGTCAAAGACAATATAAAAGCTAAAACCACTCATAGATATTGTTTTCATGTGGTTAATTTAAATTCGATATTTTTTATTAAATTTGAATATTACTGTATTTACTCAAATCTAGCGCTCACCTTTTCCAGCCAAATTCAGTCTCCAAAATCAGGGTTCAAATTAGATTTGATGGTTAATTAGTTTTGAGTAAATATGGTATTTTGATTATAAGTACAGTGGTGCCTCACATAAAGAGCTTAATTCTTTCCAGAGGCATGTTCTTTAAGTGAAACACACTTTAAGTGAAGCAGATTTTTCTATAGGAAATAATGGAAACTCAGACAATTGGTTCGACAACCCCCCAAATATTCATATAAAAATATTAACTAGATGTAAAAATGATGACAAAACACTGTAATTGAATTCAAAACATGCATTCAGTGTGCATGATCCTATGAAGTCTACTTACGCTGCAATCCTAAAGACACTTTCCTGGGAGTAGACAGGAGTACTGGGAGTACTTCTGGGTAGACATGGTTCTGAGTAGACATACTTAGGGGATTGCAATCAAAGACACTTTCCTGGGAGGCTTACCTATGCCGCTGCTGGAGGTTCAATGTGGTCGGTGCGGACACTTGGGGGCAATTAGGGGCAGCTGCCTCTGGCACCTCCTTCTGGCCAAGTTGGGGGCAGTTAGAGGCAGCAGAGCTGGTTGGCAGCCCTTTTAAAGAGCCTCCACATGGAGCGTCAGGGCTGCATAGTATGTGTGCCCATAGCACGCTTGCTTGTTAAGTGAAGCGGAACTTCTTATGTGGAGCAAGATTTCTTGGAAATTTTTGCTTGTTATGTGAAACGCTTGTTGAGCGAGGTGCTTGTTAAGCGAGGTAACACTGTATAGGGATTTAATGGTGCATTAGATTCAAGTTACTGCAGGTGTATATATAATTTATTATATTTAATTTATGAGTTACAAGAAGGCTACATGCTGCCTGCTCACAAGGCAGACAATAAAGTTTTTCCAAGACACAAGCCTAAAATCCAGGACATGTACCGGAAAAGGGGACATATGGTCACCCTGCATGACTACCACTAGGCACACTACCTCAAGTACCATTGGTGATACCTGTACCACTGACTGAGAAACACTGGTCTATAGGGTTAGCTTTAGTCTGTAAATCCCACTGCAGAGGAGGAATTTTAATGCAGAGCAAAATTCTCTACAGACTGGAATATACCAGGCAGGATAAAAAGATACCCGAACAGTGACTCTCCCACCCCAAAGCCCAGCTGTCCCTGCTTCTATGCACCAGATCCTCATCTATACTGGCACTGGGTTTCAGCCTCCACCAGCATGCAAAGTTAATATGACTTGTGCAAGACCATCATAGCATATGCATTCAACAAAAGAGCAGAATGCAGGGAGAGGGACACCACTAAAACTTTCCAAAAGGGCAAATACTATGGCAAGTGAAAACTGATCAGCATATTCATATAGCACAGCTCTACCAGTGGTGTTTTATTGTTTTTTAATTGTTTGGCCGCCTTGAGTTCCCCCCTGTGGGGGAAGAAAGGCGGGATAAAAATTACTTAAATAAATAAATAAATACTTAAATAAATACCACAGATAAACCAATGCAGGAGCTGAACAAGCAAGCTAGACTGAAAAGCCTATTGCATCAAAATTTCCTGCACATTGAAAACATGAGGATGAAAACCAGGTTAAAATCCCGACAGGCCAACAGTGCACTCCTAAGCATGTCTACTCAGAAGTAAGTCCCACTGTGTTCAATAATTCTTGCTCCCAGGAAAGAGTGGTTAGGTCTGCAGCCGAAGGTTTCAGATGCAACAAGCCCGTGTTTGTAATCTAAATGATCCCACTCTTAGGACTATATCATGGTGCTGTCTATTGAGTCAATCCAGCTAAGCTTGGTGTTGTCTGAACTGACAGACATTGGCTCTCTAGGGTATCAACCAGAGAAGGGTCATTCACAGTTCTGACTGAAGATGCTAAAGACAGAACCTTCTGGCTGCAAAGAAGGTGCTCTCACAATGAAATATGATCCCATCCCAACTCTGATACATGATTCTTTTGAACATGAAGATCACCCATAAGAGTAGAGGGAATTGCTTCCCCTCTTCATTTTTAAAATTTATGTTCCCTTAGCTTTATGTATTATTTTGTTTTCTTGCTTGCTTGCTATAAACAAGATATATTCTAGACATCTATCTTGATTTTCAAGTGAAATACATAGTAGGCAGCTTGGTTCCCAAGCAGGCTGGGATATTGGAAGTAAATCTATGAGCATCAGCCGGTATATAGGCTTGTTTTAAAAGCTGTAGGTAAGAAAATTAAAAGCCACTAATGATTACTATGGTTTTAATTCATAATGCTGTAGACAAGAATGCAGCTGCAGTCTTGGCTTGACAAGGTGTCTGGAGTGAGTCTCAAAAAGCTGATACACCATTTCAGCACATTACAGCCAAAATGAATTTTTGTACAAAATTAGAGATTGGTGACATTTTAGAAAGTGAATTTTTCAACTGCAACCAGCTGCAATTTCTTTTGGTATTCAGTGTTCCCTTACTGGCCGGAGAACAGAACCAGGAACACCTTATTATTGGCATCCTTCAGTCTCGAAAGACTATGGTATCGTGCTCTGACTGGAGGTCCTGAAACAACATCTAGTGTGACTAAAGAGGCCAATTCGAGAGTGGCAATCCCTTCCACACTGAGGACAAATAAATTCCGTCCCCTGCCCAGGTCCCAGGTTTCACTGCTTTCGGGTCTGTCTCTTTGCTTCAGCCTGCCGAACAAGTGTCGGACAAGGAACACCAAAGACTGGATATTCAGGTCTAATCTAGTAAAGCACAGATGACATTGCACATTCTGGTTCTGAAGTCCTCAAATGATCAGTGATATGCAGTTTCAGTCCCTGTGACTGTAAGGCAGTATGAAAATTCTGGATATGTCTATGAGAAATATATGTCTATGAGAAATATGATCAGTAGGGCCAAATCTCCATTGCTGGCTGACCTCCAGGCCTAAACGTTTAATAGCATATGCCTAGACAGCAAGTCCCATTGTGTTAAAGGGGCTTACTCGCAAGAATGTGCTGCCTAGGATTTCAGCCTAATGCTGCAATCCTAAAGACACTTTCCTGGGAGTAAGACCCACTGAACAAATGGGGCTTACTTTTGAGTAGACATGATTAGGATTGTGCTCAAAGTCTCAGAGACTGGCTATGAACCTTACTTCAAAATATATTCAGGTTGTGGCTCCTGGGAGCTCTATTTGTAACACATGGAACTTCAAAGTCTTGATTTAAAGCATGATGTAATGATAGCACAACTTGATAATTTTGCACTTTAATTCTTTTCTCCAACCCTCTCACAGTCTGTCATGCATAGTTAGAGACATTGGAAGATTATGCTCAAAAATTATTTTCTGAAAAACCTGTACAAAAATGCTGCGTAAGGTTTTTGTGGGTAAACTCCCTGCCACAGGATGTGGTGATGGCATCTTGCCTTGATGCCTTTAAGAAAGGATTGGACAAATTCCGAGAGCAATGATTTTCAACTAGTGTGCCATGGCACACTGGTGTGCCGCAGATAGTCCTCAGGTGTGCCATGGGATTTTGGGGGACTAACATTCATTAATAGAAAATTTGGAAGATCTAAACAGTCTGTTGTGCTTTGTCAATGGTAAAAACAATTGATGGTGTGCCTTGACAATTTAAGTTCTATGTTAAGTGTGCTATGAGATGAAAAAGGTTGAAAATCACTGTCTTAGAGGAAAGGACCTTCACAGGTTACAAGCCATGAGGTGTGTTTGTAGAGGTGGACAATTTCAAAATGCCAGATGCAGGGGGGCACATGGATGCAGGTATCATATGTGCACCCTTGAAGCATCTGGTGGACCACTGTGTGATACAGGAAGATGGACAAGACAGACCTTTGGCCTGATCCAGTGGAGGCTCTTCTTATGTTCTTAATCTTGCCCCCTATATCAGTGTTCACTTCTTAAGGAGTGCTTTCAAGCAGATTCTCCTTAAAGCACTTCCTGAGTATGAGTTGTCATGCCACACACATTTTCAGCCTGTAACTGCCAGAGAGTTGCCTTGCTTTGGCTGATTGGAAGAGGCAAAACTGACAAGCTGGTCGGTTTCAGGC
Organism: Cryptoblepharus egeriae; assembly: GCA_030015325.1. NCBI lineage: Eukaryota > Metazoa > Chordata > Lepidosauria > Squamata > Scincidae > Cryptoblepharus > Cryptoblepharus egeriae. The sequence continues at coordinate 75,855,010 of JAREYC010000004.1, forward strand.
TCCAAGCTTGTTTTCATCTGGCTCAATAATAACCTGGACTAGACCACTTTGTCTATGTTGTGCTTCAGATTAGCCTTCTGCTGGAGAACTGCATGCATTTGGCTTGCTTTTTTAAATCTTGGCCTTACATCCTTTTAAGTTCCTTGCCACCCTGAGGACAATAATATTCCTGAAGGCTCCCCAAGTTAGCTAGCGCACGACACACCCCTTTGTTGCTTATACATTGTAAAGTGCATGTAAGAATTTTAAGCCTCTATTGCAGGTCACACAGTAATCAGTTGCAAAGAAGACATGATGTTGGGGTTCACAGGTTTGTACTTATGGCTGGCATTCTCACAAATTTTGTCAGTGAATAATAACTCCTCACATTAGGATGATCCATGACAAACGGGTCCCAACTCTGCAAAATCTGTGTCAGAATTTTTATTTTAGAATCTCAGAAAATCTAGATCAGAACTCAGCATCCTATCAGGGTAAGACAGACTCATCAGGAGACATGGCACAATTTCAAGAGAAAAAAGCCTAAGGGCTTTAGCCTTTCAGAATGCTAGCTTTCTTCTCAATGGAAGCCTTTGCTGCCAATTATGAGTACAGATAAAGGTAAAGGTTGAACTTCTAGTTGTGACTGACTGTAGGGTGCGGGGGTCATCCCTGTTTCTAAGCCAAATAGCCAGCGTTGTCCAAAGACACTTCTGTGGTCATGTGGCCAGCATGACTACACACCGAGGCACGTGGAACGCTGTTACTTTCCCATCCAATTATCTACTTGCATTTACATGCTTTTGAACCTATTTATCTATTTGCATTTACATGCTTTTGAACCTATTTATCTACTTGCATTTACATGTTTTTGAACTGCTAGGTTGTCAGGAACAGAATAGTTAGCTATAATTATTCTTCAGAGAAAGTAAAGGCACTCAGCACATGCTCAAAGGACCCTATTCACAGATTTTACCAGATAAGCATTGCCATTCTCCAAACCCTAGTGAACCTTATGATAAGCCCAAGGGAAAGTGAATGCATATACCATACTTCCTCTGTTTGTCACCACCTCCAATTTCTATTGATTTCCCTTTGTCAGTTTTAACATGCAAGTTCCTCAAGGCAATGATTTGCCTCTTTGTTGTTGCTGTCATGATTTAAGTGGCACTTGCATACATAATTAGTATTGAGGGTAGCTGTTTATATTGTTTATAGTGGTTTTATTAAAAACAAAACCAAATTTTACTGTAACAGTATGGAATGTCTTGTGTTTTGTAAGCCCATTGGAATCTTTCAAAACACAATAGGCCTGTCCTAGCTGTGGGCTCCACATCCATTGATTTAATCCACTCCAAGGATTGAAAATATATTTTAAAAAATTCACATACCTTGCTGTAGCATTGTTCACCATGAGCACTGCCATTTCACTGAACTCGTCTCACAGCCACTTGAGGGGCAATTCCAACTACAGTAATTTAGACCCAACTCAACTCACCCATCTCAGTGGTTGATGTGTTGTGAGGAGACCAGTACTTGCCTATGCACTGGTCTAATCCCCAACTGGTGGTGCAGAAGTGCCTTAGAGTACTTTTGTGACACCCCCCAGGCTAGCATAGGACTTGTGCAGTGTAATCTGGGGTTGGGATTGCCATTTACTCAATTTAAGGCAATTTACATATGTTTTTAGGTCATTTATGCAAGTCTCGGCAATTTCCATAAGTTTACCCATTTTATGTAAATTTCCTCAATTTCTGTAAGTTGTGCTGGGTGCCAGAAACCAAACCTCCACAGACACAAAGGGGCCCACTGGAGTGGCACTATAACAGTTTTTTTAAAGGAAAATTAAACTGGGAGATTTTGGCAGATATAGTCAAGATATAAAAAGATGGAAAACATTATAGAATGGATGTGCAAACATTATGGAGAGGCATTCCCCAGCTCTGCCCCTAATAAGCTCCTTCTAGACCTACCATACTTGATGCTCCATATTTATTGAAGGTATGTTCTCCAACTGTCCACAGTTCCCACAATCTGCTGTCAATCAAAACAATTCCATAAAAGAGAGGAAGATATGCCTTGGGACAATGGCTCTTGGCAAACATAAGCTAAGACCACAAAAGCCAGGTTGCTCGGCACACACAACCAGATCTCATGTTCTGCTTGCATTGCCAAGGAGAGGGACCATTATTGATGGATAATTCATTACAAATGATGGAAGAAGAGGGTAATAATGAGGCATCCATTCCCAGTCTAGCACCTGCCCTTGCTTTCTATATACCAGAAAGGTGTCACTGGCCACATTCCTAATGCAGACTCCCTCCCGCCACACAGTTTTTCCACACCAGGCATAGGAAAGAGGGGGACTTGGCAAGAACTTGCTGTTGGCAGAGATGTGATGTTTTGTTGCTACCCAGCCAACTCCAGCTAGTTGTAGAAGTCTTCACTGCCAGGGCTCAGATGAGCAAAGCAAGCATTTACAATGGAATGACTGAGCAGTGGGGAACGGGGTTGGGGTGGGAGAAAATCAATGAACAATTGCCAGGAAAAACTTAAAAATCTCTGACAGTGCCAGAGCGCAGCCCCAGAACCAGCTTACAGTGTCACAGCTCTGTCCTTCAATGTGTGGAGGAATCATAAAGAGGAAATCAACCCTCATAGTCACGTGCAGAGTGCCATCCAAAGTAACTGCAAGCATCCCTCTTCTCAGATTTAGATTTAAAAGGTAGGCTGCCACCACACCAGATGGCAGCGTTTCTGTTGTATTGTTTTTCACAATATTCAAATCCTAACCTTCTTTTGCTGTTCGTCCACCTTCCTGTTAATCATTAGATCTAGTCTCGTTGCCACCACACCAGGAGCTATACCTGGGTAACAAATATCAGAGGTGCACTCATCTTGAACAAAACATGGCACTTGATCTAGAGTGAGGCCCTGACATGTAATAAGGGCATTTCCCCCGTATCCACAGCTGTAGTATCCTCAGATCCAGTTATTTGCAGTTTTCCCTCCTCCCGTTTCCTGTTAATGTTCCCTCCAGTGTGCAGACAGACTCTCTGCTTGAAATGTTCCTATTCCATCCTTTGTAAAAGCTAGAAACATGCCAGCATGCTAGAGAATCAAAGGTAATCTAATAGGCATGGCAGAGAGAGAAATAGGGTACTTCACTATACAGTACAGTTTCCTCATATCCATAGTTCCCATATCCACAGGAGGCCTGGAACTGATCCTCCATAGATACACCTGAATTTTGTCCTGTTCAAACAAGGTCAGGTATTTGCAGTAACACTACTTGAAACCACATGGGTTGCACATGCACACCGCTGAAGATAGCCCAAAGGCCTCAGCATACAGTCCATAGGTTGCTTGTATTCCCCACACTCTCCCCAACAAAGCAAGCAACATCTAAGGGGTATGCAATTTTAGACTGAAAGTCAATATATGGGGAAAGAGCTGTTGTCATCCCTGCCCCAAACATAACAGAAGCCCCTGTAGCAATATATCACTGGAGAAAAAAAGATAAGGAAATACATCCACAGATTTCTCATGCAATGTGCAGCGATGGACGTACTCTCCAGGGTGTCCTTCGACTTTCATTCCCTTTTAAAAACCTTTCCTTGTGCAGGCTTAAACGCACCCTTGAGTCCTTTCAAACATTCAGAAGAAGAAAAAATGGCAAGCTGGATTAGATGATTCATGCATCCCTCCTCTGTGAACCATTAACTACTCCCAGCTACCTGCTCTCTTCTCCCAAGCATACCTGGCGATCAGGTACATGGGGACAGGATAAAAACTCACTCTCCCTCCAGTGAGAAATCTAGAATGCTGCAACAGTACTGTCAGAAGGAAGCTTACAGCCCAACCCTATGCATGTCTACTCAGGAGTAAATCCCACTAAGTTCAATGGGGTTTACTCCCAGGAAAATATGCATTGCTGTCAGAGTTCTGTCAGAAGCCCTGTATAAGAACATTTCCCTTGGATTCTGTTGCTGCAGCATTCAGGGTGCTCCAACACAGGTAAGGCAAAAATAAGAGAGAGATGACAAATGCAAAACCAGAACAGTAAAAGAGAGAAGAATGGAAGAGGTCTTGAAATCAGTGGTGGTGGGGAGACCCAAGGCAAGACTAGTCATGCACAGGCCTGAAATGTGAATGGTGTCATCTTGTCCCATGTTGGTGTGCAGCAATCTAGACTCATAGTTCTCACTGTTCATCATTCTCTGAGTTTTCCCAGGTCAGAACATGTTCCCTTCACTAGAAATATGTAGCTTGGTTCACCTATCCGCAACAGTGTCACAATAACTGAACGCAGCAGGTACTTCTGTGCTGTGGATCTCCGTGTTTAATGGCAGCAAGTGGCTCTTTCCCCTTTCAGAACTCATCTCTACCTTGTAAATGTTGCATGAAAAACATTCTACTTAGGAGATATAAGCTACAAAAAAAAAACAAAAAAACAAATATGAGATTATCCTGAAAATATCAGCCAGAAGGCTTGTACCTCACTCCCCCCCGCCCCCTCCGGCATTGCTGCTTTCCCAATTATTTTCACAGCCTGATTACATGTTGCAAACCTAATCCTCTTTTAACAAAAAAATATTATTTCAACCAGGGCTGGTCTGCCCAAAGTAACTTGAAATGGTCGTGTGCAGCAGTGGTAAACGAATGAGCTTGCAGCCTGCCAGCTGCCACTATCCTGTTCTACTTGTCGCTCTGTTGGGCACTACAAATCAGTTTGCTTGAATCAGCACTGTGTAGCAGCAGCACCCTTCTCCCCTCAGGGGAAGGAAAAAAGGGACGAAACTGCCACACTTCCAGGGTACCTCACCCCACCATATTATCCCTACAGCGTAACATGGCACATTCCATGGGTGACATCAAGAGGCTTCCCTGTTAGGTAAATTTGTCTGGCTGGCAGAGCATGCGATTGTGCTCCAGCTGTTTCCCCAGTTGGGGCACATGCGCCCTCATGGATTTGGGTAAATTCACCAGGTTGACCTCCAAGTATGTGCTAGCTGTGTGTGCTGTTGGAAAGCAGTTGGAATATTAACATAACAATAACATTATGACACTGACTGGCATCATGATATAAGGTGCTGCCCTAGGTACCAGATGTTCTGTGCACATCGATGTACCCCATCCTACCCAGTTCTTAAAAAAAAAAAAACAGGAAGTGGGTAAAATCAGGCAAACTAGAACCCAACCCCTATATGCCCTTCTTTTTCTTAATTTCAGCTTGGCATGGAAAGGAACAGTGCATGATAGGAGTCCAGCTGGCATTGCTCTTGCTCATCTTGCTGAGGGGGAAAGTTATACGCTGGGCTCAAGATAAACAAAAAGAGAGAATGGGGTTACCTCTCACCCTCCTTATCCATAGAGTGGGGAGTGCATGTTCATCCTCCCCCACAACAAGGAATCCTAGGACAAAGTGCTACAGATGAACTGACGAGACCAACCTACTCCTTTTACTATTCACTGTAATACTAAACTTAAGGAAAATATTTAGGACAGCTTGCAGTCTTCTATATGCCAGAATTTTTTTCTTGTGTACAAACGGAGAGAAGGCAGATAACTCAGACAGTTCTTTCAGCTGTGTTCACAGGGGATTTCAGGATCCTTCTCCTCCAGTGTTGATGCAATAAGACTATGAAGAGCTGGACATAGACAGAACTATAGGAAGTGACCTTTTATTAATCAGACCCTGGGGTTCATCTAATCATCTATGCTGACTAGCTGCAGCTTACCAAGATTTCAGACAGGATTTTCCCAGACCCAAACCTGGAGATTCCAAACAGGTGTTCCAACACAGCTCCTAAATTTAAACCTAAATCTCAGAGTTCTGTCCTTCAAGTTAAAGGCTTCAGACTATTCCAAGCCTGGCCCACATTTTTGGTCTGTTACTCATACATGTTTATCACCCTATGGCTGTGTTATCGAGTGATGACATGCATGTATGAATTTGTCTCCACAATCCACTGGGACTTTCTTTAGCAGTTCCCATGACATACTGTAGATTAGAAGAAGTTTAATGGATTGTGCTCTGAGTTAATTTAGAGCAGGGTCTCTAAACATTTTGGCCATCTGAATGTGCTAAGGGCAAGAAAAAAATTAATATAAAATTTAAATACTGTACATTAGAGATGGCACTTTAATGAATGAATGGGCACAAATTTCCAGGATTGCTGCAAGCACTAACACACAGCCCATAAATAAACCACAAATTTAATGGACCCACCCCCCACTCCTCCACCTAATGTTTGGACTTGTATGGTCAACAGGGTTGGGACCAGAGGCTGGTTATGGGCTGGTTAAAAGCTCACTATGGGCCACATCTAGTCCATGGGGATTTAGAGACACCTGATTTAGAGCAAGGGTCTCCAAACCTTTTGGCAGAGGGCTACATCATCTTCTGACACTGTGCTGAGGGCCAGAAAACCAATTTACATTTCAAATTTGAATAAATTTACATATAAGAATGTATTGGCTTGCCCAAGGCCAATGTACAAGGCTTGCCCTTAGATAGATAGAGGAGTCTTGCTAGATAGAGGAGTCTTGCTGGTGGCCAGCAAGGGCTAGATAGAGGAGTCTTGCTGATGGCCATATTTAGGCTCACTGGGAGCCACATCTGGCCCCGGGGCCAGGGATTGGAGACCTGTGATTTAGAGGAAGATTGCATATTTTGGAACTGCTTCTTCAGATACAAAAATAAAAAAGATTTTGGCCAACCTTGATTTAACTGGCATTAAGAGTACAGTGGTGCCTCACGTAAAGAGCTTAATTCGTTCCAGAGTCATGCTCTTTAAGTGAAATGCTCTTTAAGTGAAGCAGATTATTCCATAGGAAATAATGGAAACTCAGACGATTGGTTCCACAACCCCCAAAATATTCATATAAAAATATTAACTGGATGTAAAAATGATGACAAAACACTGGAATTGAATTCAAAACATGCATTCAGTGTGCATGATCCTATGAAGTCTACTTAGGCTGCAATCCTAAAGACACTTTCCTGGGAGTAAGCCCCATTTAACACAATGTGGCTTACTTCTGAGTAGACATAGTTAGGTGACTGCAATCAGACACTTTCCTGGGAGGCTTACCTGGGCTGCTGCTGGAGGTTCAAAGTGGCCGGTGGGGGCACCAGGGGACAGCTGCCTCTGGCACCTCCAGGCAACTGCCCCCAAGTTGGGGGCAGTTAGTGGCAGCAGTGCTGGCTTGCAGCCCTTTTAAAGAGCCTCCATGCAGAGCGTCTGGACTGCATAGCACACGTGCCCATAGCACACTTGCTTGTCAAGTGAAGCAGAACTTGTTATGTGAAGCAAGATTTCTTGGAAATTTTTGCTCTTTATGTGAAACACTTGTTAAGCGAGGCACTTGTTAAGCAAGGTACCACTGTATACAGTTCTCCAAGATCTCAGACAGTTTCTTCAGCATTTGTATTGTATGGTGATGGTGTCTGCTTGGTGTGGATTTGGAATTTCATCCAATCGATGATGGATAAACCTGGCCAGCCTGTTGCAGGGGCCTGTATCCAGGACTTCTCCAGGATCTGAGAAAAGGTCTTTTCCAGCATTGTTACCTGAGATCCTTTAATTGGAGTTCCCAAAAATTGAACTATGATAAAAGATTGACCATAGACCAAATGGGTCTTGAAAAACTAGTCAATGTAACACAGGAGCAAGAAGGGGAGGTACTCTTTCCTTCCTGAGCCTTATTATACTGGCCAGTCAGACCCTATTAAGCCTCACTTGACTTATTAGTTACACATCATGCCCCCTGAATACAAATCAAGCCAAGATCTGTATTTTTGGTAGCTCTAAAAGTTCTATAGAAACAGTAAATCATATGTACATGAAGCAGTGCACTTTTCACATAATAGAGTTATTTTCTCTGCTTGTGGTGAATTTGTAGATATTAATTTTCATTTCTGGCTTAAAGTATGCCAGCAATGCCAAGTACAAAGAAATATAACATTCACCCAAATGCTCCTGCTGCTAAGAGGCAGTGAAGAGATTCAAATATAGTAGCCTCTGCATATGTTTCAGAGACTACGCTGAAAGATGAACACATATGTCTTTGGATTCCCTAATACACAGTGTTTAAGACAGAGCATGTGTGTGCATGTCATGAATTAGAGCTTGTAGCAGATAGTGTTCAGCATTTTATGTCCTACCGAATCAAGAAAATATACTGTATGTAGGAAGGGACAGGCCAACCTGACTCTTTTCCTTCACAGTGCCCCCCATTAAGAATGGCAGGAATAGGAAACTGCAGCTGATCAGTCCAAGAGGAACCAGGTAACTTGGGGAGCAGAAAGAAGCCCTATATAGAGAACTCAGCTTAGCTTGGCTCTCCAGTCTGAGGATCCTGTTGAGTAGTTGACTGCCAGCTCATCTCCAATTGTGTCTTTTGACTCTTGGGGTGCACTCCTGAACAATTTAGGTTGGTATAACTCACCTGGCATATCCAGGGTGACCAGATGCCAAACACAAAATCCCTGAACAGCAACGCCAAAATTCCTGCCTGAAGGCCAAAATTCCTATCCCCCCAACCAAAATTCCTGCAATTAAAAAAATTATAGAACACCCCAAAAATGAAGGACAAAATGTAGGACAAAATGTAAAACACTTGTGTTACTCTCCAGTATTTAATTTCAGTACTATTTTACTTCTTTTAAAATTAAAAAATGATGGACCTCTACTCACAATGGCTATGAGACACAAACTCCATTATACTGGCACACTTTCCTGGGAGGAAGTCCCATTGTATAATGGAGTTTACTTCTAGGTAGACACAACGGGGCTCACACACTTTCCAATTCCTCCATCTCGCTTGGAGGTCAATGGGGCAGCTGGGAGGTTGAAGCTTCGGCGACGGAGCAAGGCAGCAGTAGGCATGCTATCAAGGAATAGCAGGCAGGCGACGCTGGGAGGCCAACGACGGAGCACGGAGGCAGAAGTAGGCAGGCAGCTGACTCATGGGGCAGATGGATGCAGAGAAGGCGGCAGGTGTCTGCAACTGCAGCCCCGTGAGGAGAGCGCGCCGTTGCCAGCTTGCTGGCCGACAGCGCTCTGAGCAACAGTGAGGTGGTGAGTGAGTGGGAGAAGGAAGCGCTTCCTTCTCCCACTCACTCTTTCTCCCGCCCAATGATCCACCCGATGATCAGGAACAAAGTTAGCGCATGCCCCAGACACTGCCAAACAAGCATGCACAGCTGCAGCACACCAAATTTAAATGGTGGCCATTTTCCCGGAGGCTGGCCGCATTTTCCCAGAGGAGGGGCTTGTTTTCCTGGAAATTCCGGAGGTCTGGCAACCCTGGGCATATCTCCCTGTGGTGGTGTGGGGAAATCAGCATATGCCTGTGCACAACCCTCCAGGAGTGGGGCAGAAATGTCTTACAGCACTTTTGTGACACCCCAGGTCAGCACAGGACTTATGATGGAACTTAAGCCAGACTAACTGTAGCCTTATTCTCTCACTCATCATCTTCTTATGTCTCTGGACACCCATCTACCTTCTCTCAGACTAGACAGCTAGTTTCAGAGTGTGCTCAAGGCCTGGTACAGATGAATCGACTAAAATTTAATTGCTTAACTAAGTGCCTTTAGTATCTCTACATCTCTGAGTGACATTCTGAGCAACGTTTTGTTGTTAAAAGGATGGGATAAATACTATTAAGCATGTCCAAAGTGACTTTCTTCTGTTAATGGAAGCAACTTGTTTTGAAATAGGGCGTTTTGATATAGTGCTCTTGAATATAGGAATAGATGCATCAAGCATACTCAGAGGTGGAAGGGTGACAAAAGAAATGTTTTTTATTAGCAACGAACAGGGAACAGCAGTCAACTTTGAGTCCCCATGGAAAAATCTATGGGATGCATATCTTTGCAAATACATATTCATTGCATTCACAGTTTTTTCTAGGTGTACAGTGAAAAGCAACCTAATCAAATACCTGAAAAATGTTATGCGTGAAGGTCAAGGTAAAGAGACAAGCAGAAAAATAGAATGAGTCGTGTCAATACGAGAGGAACAAACTGAGGCACAACAGATATAATTAATTTTGCAAATGTTAAAAAGTGATAAGAGATAACAAAAATCAGAACATAAAATATTTTCTACTTTTAGGGATATTTGAAGAAGCTCACTCAACAGAGTATAAAGTTGAACATAGACAGGTATCCATAAGGAATCCATTACCAAACCTACCTGGGTACAGAAACCTGCAAATACGCAAATCTGTGTGTCTGGTCTATAGGACCTCCAGATGTGACCATAAATGCTCTAAGGGCTTCCACAGACCCCAGAAAGGCCCCTAGACACAAATGAAGCACATTTCTACTTGCAGTCTGAGATCTCAGGTATTAGCTGCAGTGAGTTGAATCTACAGTTACCACATCCATGCATAAGAAAAGGCTGGACCCATACTGGCTTAACTGGAGTTTGATAATGTAGCAGGCCTCCATCAGTCTTGAAAGACTATGGTATTGTGCTCGGCGCTGCATATGCTGCATGTGAAGCACAAAAGCCTGGGTTGGATTGTTATGGAGGATAGGCTGTTACCCAAGCAGCAAATCCCCCCTCTCCACGCCACTGAATTAGTCTAATGGAAAGGCAGAGCCAATACGATTGGATCCAGCTGCCGTTGCAGAGCTGGGCTAAGGACAGGAGCTCACCCTGTCTTGTGGGGCCAACCCAGGAATCGAACCCTGGCCTGCTGGTTAACAGGCACAGCGTCTTTACCACTTGCGCCACCCACAGCCCTCTCAGCTATATGATAATGATGGTGCAAAGAAAAAACAAAATCCAAATTCCAGGGGACCCCACAAGGGTCAAGGAGTCATCCCAGGCACCAAAAAGCAGCTGGGAAGACTGACTTCCAACGACAAGCCAGTTCACTATCATACATTTTTGAGCCTGCAATTCCAGCAACTTCAGAGAGCCTGGAAATCTTCCAAAGCGAAACCTGTCAGAGAGACAGAGACAGAACCTTCAGCTTTCTCCAGCTGCTGCAGCCAGTAGCTTTTAATAGCCTTACTAACTTCCTCTTACCAAACTAGAACTGAACATTTTTAATCACTGACATCTAAATGCATGAAGTGTCACATTTTTGTTTCAAAAAAATCCCATATATAATTTGTTGGCGCTACCAGGCTTATCAAGGAGCTGCAGAAACGTCCTGTCAAATACAGTATATATATATACACATATCATATAATCAAACTGTCCTACAAGTCTTACACCTATCTACTCCCTAGAGAGCAAATTCCCAACTTCATACAAGGGTTAGGGTCTAGCATGCCCAGACTTTAGCAATATGTTTTGAGTGATGTGAAAACAAGCACAAAGAACAGAAGATCATGGGCTCTCTTTATAAGAGCACAAGCTCCTATAACTCATGCTTGTAATGGCAGGAGGCAGGGTGGCTGAAGTGAATGCTGAACAGAGTTGCAATGGTTTTTTGTGGGGATGGCATATTTTAAGGCTGTGCATAGCTTTAATCCCTTCCCTGTGAAAAATCATTCCTACTAGAAACTGGCAGGTCCTGTTCCTTATGAACTCGTAGAAGAGAAACGAAGTTCTGTGTATTTCAGGAGGTACTTTAACAAGCAATCTTGTTAAACTGATTGTCTTTTATTTGTGGGGTTGTCAAATGTCCTTTTCCATTTAGCTTTGCAGAAAGTCAGGTGCCTGGTCACCTAGGTTGAATTGCAGTATCTTCCAAGAGACCAGGCAAGAAAGGTTACAGCTTGTCAGTAGAATGTGATAGCATGTACGCTAGGCTGATTCAATATCAGTGGGTATGGATATGTGTGTTCACCCCCACTAGTAAAGGAGATATTACCTTTGCAATTCTTATTAAAGCTCGTAGGTTGCTCTCTCCGACTTTCATTAGAGTTCTCCTTAGCTTCTGTTTTGTTTTTAAAACTTTCTTCTCTTATTTTTGCAGTACATACATATAAAATTGCAGTACATATACATTTTTGCAGTACATACATATAAGTACATAGCTCCACTGCAAACAAGTTCTTTTTCCACAGCTTAACTAATATATTTGCATATTACAACTTGTCTTCTCTTTCCTTTCCTTTGGCCAGAATTAGGACTAAGGGACTCAAACTTAGCAAACACGCCATCAGAGCAAACATGCCAATAGGTTGTGTGCTGCATCATGTGGTTGGGCAGTCACTGAGGCCTCCTCAAAGTAAAGGAACAAACATTTCCTGCATCAGCGCTGGAAAGTGTGACAAGATTGGGACCTAAGATAAGTACGGTATATGTGGAGTAGCTAGTCCTGTGATTTTTAAGCTTTTTAAAAAAATCTCACAGTATGCTGACAAGCTGCTAAAATTATCAAGGCACATCATCACACACCATCAATTTTTTACCACTGACAATGTACATCATGCTTCTTTTAGGAGGCTCAAATCCCTCCTATTCAGCTATTCCTCAATGAGCTAGTTTTCAACAGTGTGGTAGGTTGATAGCTTCTGCAGCCTTTTTTGCAAGTCTTTTCTTAGCTGAGAGGGTTTTGAATTGGGTTTTAGTTCAGTTTGAAAGGCAGTCTCTGTTTTGCATAGAATGAACCTAATGTGCTGCCTCCGGGGCCCAATTTGTGGCTGACAGGCAGGTTAAGGCAAAACTAAATAAACGAATAGCAGAAGTGAAATAAATGACACAAAATAAGCAAATGTAGGTCAATGGACTTCCTTTGTCAAATTTTTACAGGTTATAGAATTCAGTTGCTCGGCCACAGAATCCTGATTATTTGAAGAATGTAAAAAATCCACCTTTTTTACACTACAAAGTAGCTGACAGTGTTGGAAGACATACAATTCCTCCAGGATAATTTCAAAATAGACCTCAACCAACAAATCAGTTGCAATTAAAAAGAGCAACACAAGAGCAGCTGTGCGATGACAGCCCACCCGTTCATTTCCTGGAAAAACTTACTGAAATACATGCACTTTCTGCTTTTTTCCCCCCCTAAAAGTAGGGGGGAGGAATAGTTGTAGATTTCCAGACATAAAAGAACATCACAGGCACTGTCCTGGAGCATTTTGAATCTCTTTTATACAGGCAAAACTTTAACTGTGACCTGTCTGGGAGATCTTAAGAGATAAGCACCATTCAGCATTTGTGCATTACTTCAGAGTGTTCAAAACACTTCATATGATTCATAATATTTCTGTCTCACCCTTCTGCTGTAGTACTCCTTGGAACTAACACATACTTACAACACAAATATCAAATATAACAATTTAGAACATCTAACCCAATAAGGACCAGTTAAGAGGCACCAAGTTTTGTCATTTCCCCAAAGGCTGTCCCAAATAAAACAGAATAGGTTTGCACTTGAACAGCAAAAGGATATCATAGAGGTCTATGAAAGTTGGTCCCTGATCTTGGTGATTCTTAAAACACCCCTCTAAGATAGATCAATATTATTTTATTTATTTATTTTATTTATATCCCGCCTTTCCTCTCCTACAAGAGGGAGCCCAAGGCGGCTAACAAACAGGATAAAACACCATTAAAATCGAATTATAAATATAGATTAAAACATAATTAAAAAACAATTAAAATACAATTAAATTTAAAAAGCTCAGAACAATTAAAACAGACTAAAAACAGTTAAAAACAATAAAAATAAAACGATACAACAATAAAACTGCCCCCCCACCTATGCCCCATTTAAAATGCTTTTTTAAAATAAAAGGTCTTAAGGCTCCGCCTGAAGCTCTGTATAGAGGGAGCTCTCCTCAGTTCTAAGGGGAGGGAGTTCCAAAGCCAGGGTGCCACCACTGAAAAGGCCCTATCTCTGGCTGCCACACCTCTCACGTCTTTTAGTGGCGGCACAGTCAGTAGGGCCCCTTCAGATGACCTTAGGTGACGGGTCGGATTGTAAAGAAGAAGGCGGTCCCTCAGGTACCCTGGACCCGAGCCGTTTAGGGCTTTAAAGGTCAGGACCAGCACTTTGAATTCAGCCCGGAAACGAATGGGCAGCCAGTGTAGTTGCTGAAGCAGTGGCCCGACAGAGTCGAACCGACGAGCCCCAGCAACCACACGGGCCGCCGCATTCTGGACTAGTTGAAGTTTCCGGACCATCTTCAGAGGCAGCCCCATGTAGAGCGTGTTACAATAAACTAGTCTCGATGTCACTAGGGCATGGGTTACCGTGGCCAGATCTGAATGATTCAGGTATGGTTGCAGCTGGCAGATCAGCCGAAGCTGAGCAAAGGCTCCCCTGGCCAAAGCCGCCACCTGGGACTCCAGGAGCAGCTGCGAATCCAGGAGAACCCCCAAGCTGTGAACCTGCTCCTTCAGAGGGAATGCAACCCCATCCAGAACGGGATGATATTCCAATACCCGAGTCGAGGACTTCCGGACCAGGAGAACCTCTGTCTTATCAGGATTTAATCTCAGCTTGTTCACCCTCATCCAGTCCCCCACTGCCTCCAGACAACGATTCAGGACTTCAACTGCCTCCTTGGACTCAAGGACTTGGACTACTATTGACCTCATTTGCAAAGGGAAGGGGAGGGGAGGTAATATAGCTTTCTTAAGGCCACTTAATAGGTTCATGTCAGAGACAAGATTGAACTCTCTGATATTTCTTCTTAGCTACACCAACTCTTAGCTTCATAAATTGCAAAGTCTAGATCATCTGGCATACACCTGCAGCCCATATCAGTAACAACTTTTACACCCCTCTGTATTCAGTACTTGGGCAAATTCAGAAATTTCAAAGGGGAATTCCTCCCTCCTGCAAGTTAGCCACATACACAGAAAATCCTCTGCAGGTCTCATGAAGCAAAAAAACCAAAAAACAAAGGAGCAGGTAGTTTGCAATACCCCTCTGTATTTCTCCATAGTGCTGAAAGCCACAGAGAGAATGTCAGTTGCTTTTTTCTGTGCAAGTTAGAGTTAGATTTTTTTTATCTGTGCTGGCAGTTGTAGTGCAATAAGAAGCCAGCTTCAAAAGGACACACTGAACCAAGAAGAGCAACCAGGTTGCAGCAGAGTGTAACATAAACCACGGGCACAGCCAGCCCATTCATGAGCTCAACTGAAGCTTTTGCATAAGGCAGCAGATTGGTGGGGTGTCCATCTCTGCCTGCCTGCTTGCATCTACTCCTTCTCCTTCCACTCCCTGAACTGGAAAAAAGGATACAAAAAAATGTGAATGCAGCACTAAAACACTGGAGGGCAAGAGATACGGAGGTTGGCAAGGGGGACAGTGCTTGGCAGGCTGGTCTAGAGAACATTGTGACCTTGTGTGAGTGTCTAGAGGAGCAGTGGCTGCAAGATCAAGTACACTGCAATTAAGGTACTACTGAGTTCCCCACCATCCACCCTTTTCCCCTGCCCCACTCCCAATCTACAATAGTTACACTCTGTCTTGATATCCCTATTCTTGTAATTGACCTACCCTCTCGTTTCACCACCTATTACAGTATCTCATGTAGAGGAAATTAAAAAGCCCAAATCTGTTCTCACCCCCTCAGTTTAAAGCATTTATTTCAACTTCAAAAATAGGCCCACCAAACTTACTATTTTACAAGCCAACTAATCATTTGCAGCAAGGCCAAAACAGAAGAAAAGAAAACCAATTCACTTCCAGATTATATGGAATTTTAAAGGAAATGTCCTCCACAGGTTACTCTGCTAGTTGTGACTGATTATAAGGGTGGTGCACATCCCCATTACAAGGCTGAAGAGCCTGCGTTGTCCAAAGACATCTCTGTTATCATGTGGCCAGCATCACTAAATGCCAGTGGTACCTATTTATCTACTTGTATTTCATAGAATCATAGAATCACAGAGTTGGAAGGGACCTAGTAGGTCATCTAGTCCAACCCCTTGCCTGCAGCAGGAATTCCCCCTAGAGCATCCCCGACAGGTGCTCGTCAAGCCTCTGCTTGAAGATCCCCATAGATCGAAAGCAAGATTTACATGCTTTCGAATTGCTATGTTGGCAAGAACAAAGATTTTTACTGCCAAGTAAATACAGATGATCCTCACCTAGCCATGGGTAGGCGGGCATATTGATAATCATTCCTGTGGGTTCCTCTTTCTCTGGTACACCTGCTCTCTGCTTGTGGGGTGCTGCAGTCAGTATTGTGTGAGTCAATGAGAGGATGGATGGCAGGCAGCCTTCTAGGTTCATCTGTAATGCCAAACATTCTTTCATTCAATTTATATTCCACCTTTCTTCCTTAAAAAAGGAAACCCAAGCTAACTGGCTAGCTTCACACCACTTTCACAGGGAAAGCAACATCTTGGACTGATGACAAAAGACCAATTTCATATGGGACTAATCCAAAGGCAGTTCATGGACATCTTGGACAGGAAAAAGGGAAGTGGTGCGTAAAAGGCTAGTACCTCTGCATTTTTCCTCTTATATTTCTTTATCAAATACTACCAGTAAAAAGTAAGGGCCTCAGTCCTTATCCAGTGAACCTGTGCAAGATTT
Source organism: Cryptoblepharus egeriae (assembly GCA_030015325.1). Lineage (NCBI taxonomy): Eukaryota > Metazoa > Chordata > Lepidosauria > Squamata > Scincidae > Cryptoblepharus > Cryptoblepharus egeriae. The sequence goes on from JAREYC010000004.1 coordinate 75,871,465, forward strand.
TCCATCTGCTCTGCTTGCCCCCCACCTTACGCCTACACGGGTCCACTGGGAAGTCATGAAGAGATCATTACACAATCTCATGTGGTGAAATCAGAGGGTTTGCAGAGGGCTTAACCAAGCATTAAGGCTGCATGAAGGATTTAGCAGAACGTGTCTTGGTGGGGGTTTGTAATTGATTGGTCCTAAACATTTGCAGCCCTGGTAACCTTGTGCTTTATTTAGTTTCATTACTTGCCCACAATCCAGACACTCAGCCAGGATAGCAATGTTCTCTCTCTCTCTCTAAAAAGGAACATCTATTTTAAAAATAAAACAAGAGAAACTGAAATGAACCAATATATTCCACTACCAATCTTAGTAAGGCCAACTTTGGTCACTCAAACTCTGTCCATTGGGAAGAAGCTCCGCAAAAGTAGAGCCACTTTTAAATCATGGCACAACTGATCCACACACTGGTGGTGGAGGTGGCTATGGAGGGCACCACAATTCAAGAAGCAGGTCAAACCAATCAGTTGGCTCAGTCGGTGTGAAAAAGCTGTCCTGTTTAAAAAAGACCTGCCACCTTCTTTTGCCAGAGTCAAGCAGAATTTTAACAGATTCAGCTTTTTTCTCAGCATGGGGGTGCATTGATTGGGAAACAATTTCTATTGAAATTCTGTGTGCTGTGCAGCTCTTGACAAGAGGTTTCCCAGAAAATGAAATGTGGCCACCCTGCTTTAAAATAATGGCTTAAGAACACAAGCTTAAGCCAATTTGACTTTTGATGGTGGATTTCTCTTCTAATGGGCTAATTTAGTCACCTGTGATTTTGGGATTTGAGAATGTTACAACTGCTGCCCAAAAGTGGGACTTTTGAACCGAGAAGGCTATTGCTTCTACTACCTCTGCCAATTAACAGTAGAAAGTAAAGTATTTGACTCAAAAAGGGGGTGAATAATACATTCCAATAATACACCCAATTTTGCTCCAATTGACTATAGTATCTAGTGCAGGGATTTTCAATCTTTCTCACCTTGGGGCACACCTCTGAAGTCACTAAAATGGTTAAGGCACACAACCAGTTTTTTTTAATTACACTGTATTATTATAATAAGTATATTTAAATTATTTACAGCACAATCCTAAGCATATCTTCTCAGAGGTCCTATTGCATTCAATGTGGCTTACTCTCAAGAAAACGTGGATAGGATTGCAAACTTAATAAATTAATTTAATTATTACATGAAAATCATGAATTGAAGTAGGCTGCAATCCTAAGGACACTTTCCTAGGAGTAAGACCCATTGAACACAATGGAGTAAGACATTGAACACAAATGTCTATTACATTTGCATAGACATGTTAGGATTGTGCTCTAAAGCAATTAAAGACATTCAACCAGCTTGATTGTACTGCTCTGAATTTGAATTGATCTTTCTCAGAGTCACCTGCTGTGCCTGTTAACCAGCAGGCCAGGGTTTGAGACCCGGGTCAACCCCACAAGACAGGGTGAGCTCCTGTCCTTAGCCCAGCTCTGCGACGCCAGCTGGATCCAATTGTATTGGCTCTGCCTTTCCACTGGACTAATTCAGGGGCAAGGAGAGGGGGGATTTGCTGCTTGGGTAACAGCAAATCCTCCATAACAATCTAACCCAGGCTTTCGTGCTTCACATGCAGTGTATGCAGCACCGAGCACGATACCATAGTCTTTCAAGACTGATGGAGGCCTGCTTGAGGACAGAGAAGAGGAGGAAATCCCAAATAAATCCCTATTTATTTGGCACATCAGATAAAAAAATTTGTCCACCCCTTTTCTAAACATAAAAGCCCTCTGAACATAAAAATAGTTTTGAAGTAGATTGGTCAAATTTTTATCAAAAGTGTAAAAAAGGCGTGGGATTCATGAAGGATAGCCTTTTTCAGGTCATGGAACACTGAGGAGACAAAAATGGTTAGGATACACTGCAGTTTTTTTTTAAAAATTATGTTAAATTTACTTATTTAATTATTATTTAATTATTATTTAATGATTTCATTATAATTAATTTTAGTTAATACAGTTAGAGCACAATCCTAACCAGATCTATTCAAAAGTAAGCCCCATTGTGTTCAATGGGTCTTACTCCCAGGAAAGTGTCTTTCGGATTACAGCCTAAGTGCAGTTTTTCCTCCTTTTTTGTGTGAACAGGCAGCATTTAGCCTTCTTGTAATTTATAAATTATATGTAATGGTTTTAAATGTAATAATAAATAATGCAGTGTTTCAATTAACCAAATGAAATCAATGAGTATATGTATATTTTTAGCTTTTATTTTAAAATGTCCTACATTTTTCTTGAGTGTCCTACATTTGGGAGGGGTCTCTCCTCTTTTTTCATTATGGCATATGGTCACCTTGACACCCTGCCCCACATTTCTCCAATATGCTGACTGTCCATATGTCACAACCACAAAAAGAGGATAAGGCCCCCCAAAATATAGGATATCCAAGAAAAATGTAGTACATGACAAAATAAAAGCTAAAAACATACATATATATTGTTTTCAAGTGGTTAATTGAAACACTGCATTACTTATTATTACATTTTAATTTGTTACATATAATTTATGAATTCTAAGAAGGCTACATGCTGCCTGCTCACAAGAAAAAGAGAACATTTAAGTTTTTTCCAGGACACAAGGCTGAATCCAGGAGATGTCCTGGAAAAAGAGGGCAGATGGTCACCCTGGTGGGGGGGAAGACCTGATTGAAACTAGCTCAGGATTCAACTGGGGTGGGAGAAGAGAGCCTATGCATGTCTACTTAGAAGTAAGCCCCATTATGGTTAATGGGCTTACTCCCAGGAAAATGTGAATAGGATTGCAGCCTCAGAACCTAATCCTGTGCCTTCCTACAAACAGCAGTAGCCCATTATAATCAATAGGGCTTACCCCCAGGAAAGTGTGGATAGGAAGGCAGCCTCAGAGCCCAATCCTAAGCATGCCTAATCAGAAGTAATACTCATTCAAGTCAATGGGGCTTCTTTCCAGGAAAATGTGGATAAGATTGCAGTCACAGTCCAGCAGCGCATTGGTGATTGCCCTTCCCCCTCCATGTCTTGTACCTGTGCTGTGCTGGGGGAGACCTCACTCCCTTTGGGGGCAAGTGTGCCTTTCTCCTCCAGGGTCAGCCTCATTATAGCCCAGGAGGCAAGGAGAGGAATGTAGCCCCCAGCCTTCTATATGGGGACAGAGGCTGGAAAGTGTGGAAGAAGGGACTTGGGGGTGGCTTTGGCTTCCCAGGCTCCTTTCCCCTCCAGGCTCCCTGGAAACTGCATCAGGGGAGGAGCTGCTGACCCTTGGTGCTGGGGTTAGGCTCAAGGCTGCCACTTCTCCTGCTGCCTTTGAACAAGGTCTGGACTTCCGCGGCACACCTGATGCCCTCTGGTGGCACACCAGAGGCACACTGGTTGAAAATCCCTGCTCTGGTGTATAAAATGTATTGACTGTTTTGGGAATATAAAGACTACCTTGTTGCGCTCTGCCTATTTTCTGACCTCCAAGTTTCACGTTAGTGCTAGTAAATGCATTTAGATCAAGGTCCAACCTTAGTTCAAACACCAGCTGAAGAGTCAGATGCAGTCATGGTGAGTCTCCGTATGGCCTGCACCAAGCCATATGGCATGCACCAAATTTGGCCCAGGGATGAGTTCAGTAATCCACTGGAAGTGAGGGGAGCTCTCTGAAGGGTGTTATGAGGGCCAGGGGTGTTGCTCAGAGGACAGGGGTAACTCCTCTCTGTGCATGTTTATGTCCCTTTCTCTGTGTTTGAAACCATCTATGAACTGACTTGAATTCATTCATAAGTTCAATATGTAATATATATTGATTTATGCAAATTTATTCAAATTTGAAATGCAAATTAAATCATTTTTCTGGCCCCCAACATGTGCCAGAGAGATGCTGTGGCTCTGCTTCCAAAACATTTGGACCTCCCCCCCCTTCCCCACTTCAGTTTTAGACTGAGAAAGTCTAAAGAGCACTACAGAGTACATTGACTAAAACCATCTTACACTTTTCAAAGGCTGACAGAAATTACAAGAAATTCTCTGAAGGCCACCTTTAGATTTTATTGACTGTTGGGGTTCTTCTAACATGTTTTCCATTATCCTTTTTTTTTTTTTTTTTTGGTCCTCCATCTACCAAAAGAAAAATTCTGCAGAATTCAGAAACTTGCTATTATTAACTTTTTTACTTTTTGGTTGGTCCTGACCATTACCTGACCTTATGTTGAGGATTTTTCATCTTAAACCCAGGATCCAAACAAGTTGAAAGCACATTAGTTCCACTTCACAAAAACACTTCCAAATGTGAGAAAAATACTCAAGATCACCTATGCTCCCTGTGGTTGATATTGACAGAGAGAAAACCTAGAGCTCATGATAGCCTAACTACAAAGCCTACTTTGGTACCAAGATACTAATTTATTATGATCTATTACATAGCACTTTACAACAAAATGCAAGCAAAAGAAATGTGTCCCTGTCCAGAGGCGCTTACATTTTACATGCTGAAAATAAGGATGATAACAAAGATGTTCAAAACAGGCAAAACTGCCGTGCTGTAATATATAAATTTAAACAGTTAATAGGGTAAAAGCCAAATGTACAATTGGTTAAAGGAACCTTATGTTGGCTAACAGCTTCATTTCATTCACACACCCCCACCACCACCACCACCTGATGCTGAAGACAGAAAGACTAGGAGAAATAACATCCCTGATCAACAACCCTCACTGCATCTTCCACTGAAGTACCAAGAGGAGCTTTCTCTGAAGAAGGCATTTTTCCTGCAGAGTCAGGGGGCCTTTTACATCTTCAAACACAACAGAAGCAATCAATTGCGTCTCTCACTGTGCACAAGCGCAACAGCTCAGCTTGCATGCTCACACTGCTCAACTTTGACAGAGAAGTTACTCATATAGGACATTAAAAAAGATCCCATGTAACCAAGGGGGGGAGAAGCTGGAATTCAGATGGATTTGATACTTCTCAGTCACAGCCTTCTTCTACCTCACCCCCAGCATGAACAAAATCTGAAAGAGACTATTTAGATAGGGTTGAGTTTGCACCATGAGATTCTACACAAGTAAAGAATATGGGGTTGATGAATATAATAACATTATATTCATAATGTTATTATATTCATTATTATTATATTCATTGGTCAGAAATTATAGTTCGGCAGGTTTCAAAACTGGTTTAACATTTTAAATGCAAGTTTGTCTTCAGATACTTCTTCCTTCTCTTCAATTTTTCTCAGCTATTAACACTAACCCTACAATCCAGAGTAACTACGGGAGCACGTAAGAGACTTTACGTGCACCCGTAGTTACTGCACCACCTAGTGAAAACCTATGGGAAATTCATATTGCAATCCAGAGCAAATTGTTCTTACACCGGAGCAAGGATTCCCCGTAGTTACTCAGGATTGCGCCCATAGTGTGATTCCTGGGCCTGCACAATCAATACAAATATAGCTGATGCTACTATTGCTTTTGCTACATACTTTAAAAATTGTATACATCTGTATCTTTTTCTAAAGAAAAGGTGTTTTGGTGATCCCTTAAAGAGGACAGAAAGGAGGCTTATTTTAAAAATATACCTAAATTAGTTCATACATCCCAATCTTTAAGAGTACATGGCAAGCTCTCATGACTTCTGCTCTATCCGCAGCTTCTGTTCATCTGCACGTGACCTCTTACAGAGCTTACTCCTAAGCAGTTTGAAGGAAAACAGCTCTTGCACATATTTTGTTACTCTTCCTCATGAATATAATAACAGAGCTATCTAGATCAGTTGTTCTCAAACTTTTTAGCACTGGAACCCCGTTACTTTAATGACACTCTAGCGAGACTCATCAGTCAGTATGTTGAGTGATAGTTGTGTCCTGTGACTGTATAAGTGCCACAAGAGAGAAGATAGACACAGTGGAGTAGATTAACTGTTTACTGTATTTACAAGCTTAGAGTAGTCTAACACAATCTGGGTCATACACATGAATTAAGTCCTTCAGTCTAATTCTCCTCAGAGCTAACCAATATGCTTCTGCTCTGATGAACAGCTGAGCTCCAACTGTCACACCCAACTGGCAGATATTCAAATCTTGAACATTCTAACCATCTCAGCTTACCTGTAGCCAACTGTTAGATTGAGAATTCTAACAACCTTGATTTACCAGACTTTAAAAAAGATATAGAAAGAAAATTTTATTTCTATTTTATTTATAAGTAATAATAATAACCAGGAAAAGACACACAAACGTTTCCCTTCTTATATTTACACATCCTTGCAAACTGTGGGAGCTGAGCTCTTTGCATTACTAGCTACAGTATTTGATTTTTTAATAGCTTTGGGGCTTGAGACAATTGTCTGACCTTTCCATTACCCATTGGTACCAACCAAAAAACAAAGTGTTGCTCCCACAAGTGGGACCCACAGTTTGGGAACCACTTGACCTAATCTTGCAAAAAACAAAAAGAAAAAAACCCTTGGGCTTGATGAAGCCCAGGACAGTGTTCCTCTCTTAATTTCATCCCCCCTACTAACTCTGAGGGAACAGCACAGAAACTTGTGCGAGCCTCATGTTCTCAACCTCTTAAAATCTCATTAAAATGTAATTTGAAGGCAGAGAAGATGGAATGAAGGCAGAGAAGATGGAAATTCCGTAATGGCATTTGAAATACTGATGCGAAAGAGAGCAGGAAAGGGTAATAGAACATGTACTTTTAGAACAAGATGACATAGAAAATGACCATGTTAAAAATGGAATAAAAATGCAGTTTATCCACCACAAAAGCAAGGTTGGAAATGAGCAAGAATCATTTTGAACATTTTAATCTGTATATATCAATTATTACTACAAAATAGTAGGATTATGGGATGCCTTTTAAGCTTACAAAAGATCACGTACAATGCAAAGGGGAGGTATTAGAAATATAAAATAAAGAATCTTAGTTGCACTTAGCAACTAAGCCAGTCACTGAAAGACATTACTAGAAGCAACAAGAAATGCAAGATTAACAGACTATAATTTATTAAAGCGCAAGCCAACCACAACCTTATTAAGCTGCATTAAGAAAAGCACACAAATTAACAGACAGTGAATTGATTTTACATGTAATAACAGGTGGTAGAACAGAAGCTGATTCTGGAGGAGGGGAGGCGACTCCAGAGTTAATAGAATGGTATACATCGAAAGTGGTTAACATGAATAAATGTGTGTTACTGAGAAGAGAAGAGCTTAGAAATTGTCTCTGTACATTATTTGAACAATAAGCTTAATGATTTAGGCGACCTGCATGCACCCTTTTCATTGGTTTTTAAAAAGGAAATGATTTTAAAAACCCTGAACATTTGGCAGCAATTAAAGATGAAACCGAGCCGAACAAATGCAAATTAGGAGAAATTACTTGGTCCTCTGGGCCCCTTTGAAATGCAATTCTATGATGCCAACAGCTTGATCAAACACATTTTTTACTCAAAAGTAGTTCCCATTTGTTAAACAGGACTTACTCTCAAGTTAAGTATGCAAAGAATCACAGCTTTGGCCTATGTGTTCATGGTTAAACATTCGTTCTTCTATATTTAGCCTATATATAAACCCAAAATTTGAAGTCCAAAAAACTTTCCACATTTATTTTCAATGGCTGCATTTCTTTTTCACCACTTCAAGAAGAAATTTCAGTAGGAACTCTGGGAAAAAAGGAAAAAAGAGATGTATACCACACTTAAGAGTAAAACAGGATGAGGATCCAGTTCACAGGTATAATTAAAATATGTAGATTAAATTGTCCCCTTTTCCTGTAGAAACTTCACTTGTCACTAGCTCTAACAAACTTTGTTTTTCTCTGTTAAAGAACAAACAGGCTATACTGTGCTGGGAACAAAGGGTCAACACACAGTTTTCCCATTTCCACAAGCTGCTATGACAATAATTTAACAAAGAGCTAAAGCACATCCATACAAAACAGGTAAAGGTATCCTCTTGCAAGGTGCCTTGCTAATTGTGACTGTCTTTAGAATATGGTGCTCATCCCCATTAAAAGGCCAAAGACTAGCACAGTCCAAAGACGCCTGTGTAGCCAGGGTGACCAGATGCCGAATTCAAAATCCCCCCAAGTTCTCCAAAATTCCTGTCATCCAAGCCAAAATTCCTACCTTATTTTGAAGGGATTGTGTAGAAAAGGGATTTCAGCAGGGGCAGCCCTTCTCATTCTTGGATGACAAGCTGCCCCAGCTCAAATTGTCTCTTCAGCTTCAATGTCATTCAAGATGTCACAAAAACATTCTCTTCCATTATTGATGCTTAACCTATGGATACAAAGATATGAGCTGGACTGCATGCTCCTTTGCATGCAGGATAGAAAACCCACAAAATATTTGTTCTGAGTCACAAAATCCAGCCTACTAAGATATCATCTTTCATAAAATTCTAGTCCTTTTGGTACAAAGACATGCTTGCAAGTATAGAGACCAAAACAGTTTCATCTCATAAGCCAGAGAGATGGTAGTCAAGATTTGTAGTGGGATTTAAGATGCCCATCTCCAAAATAGCATCAGAAATCACTCATGTTTGGATGCACATTCCAAAGTGTACCCAATTTACCATACGTCTACAATCTGCAAAAGTAGATATTCCACTTTTCTGTGGATTCATGATCAATGGTTCCAAAGGGAGAAATAAAGGTTTGAATTTTGCATGTCCTTACAGGGGATATGTCCGATATAATCCCTTTGCTTCCTGCCTACAAGTATTTGTCATCTTTTATTCTAGCATTGCTCCTGCCCCTTTGTCAGAGGGTGACAGGCAGAAATCCAATCAGTCAAGCTTTTCCAAACAGCAAAATATGATCATGGGAACAGTTCTATTGAATTTCTGTCTGTCACAAACCTGTTAAAATGCCCTGGAATCCTGCTAGGAAACAAAACTGATGGCAGCCCTATTGCATACAGAACCCAACAACCACTTCCCTTCTGGGCAAATCAGCTCATTTTGACCTCTTTGCCTACCGATAATTATTGTCTGTTCCCTGCTGCTTCACACTTCCTCGTGAATCTCCCTTTCTGACTGTTCCTTTTTTGACTAAGCACTGTGTGTTGAACTTCTAACTAACAACACAAGGGAGCTGGCAGCTTGCTAAGGAGAAGAATAACATAAATGCATGCTTAGGCACCTGTCTGTCCACCCACACCCTATGACAAGGCAGGTTCCCCGCTTTCCATAAACAGGTAAGTCTCCTGATAATTCCTATATAACATGAGTGGTAATTAAAGTAGGTTTTCCAAAGGATGGATTGGGTATGGCACAGCACGGAGCAAAAGGATGATGCAACAGACAAGAATGTTGAAATGGAACAAGGGGAGTCCCAGGTTCAAATCCCTGCTTGAGCATGGAGCTCACTGGAAGACTACAGAACCTGTCTTGGACCCAATCCCAAATATTGGTGCTGTGGTCAGAGCACAAACACTGGGTATGACAAAAGTGCTATAGGGCTCTTTGCTGGTGACAGAAGACAGCACTGATGGAGATGCCCACACCAGCCAGTGAGTTCCCCTTTTGGGCAGCAGACAGGCTTTTCAGGACAGGAGGAGGAGAGAGAAGGGAGGACAGGACCTGTTACAGATGCAAAGTCAGTCATGTCCTACACCATGTAAGGAAACATTATTTCCCTTACCCTGAGTAGAGCTCCAGTGGCTGCTCTAGCCCCATAAGATGCAACAGCAGCTATTTCAGCACTGTTGTACTGTGCTGTGGCAGGGTAGCATAGGATTGGCCTGCTCATCTTTCAATCTATTTTACCCTCCAGAGTCAAGACTAACTTGTGTTAGCCATAAAAGGTGGAGGTAGAATGAGTGAGAAACCTGTACTGTTAGTTGCTCTGAGTTCCGTGAAAAAGGATCAGGTCAGAAATTTCAATATGAATGCTCCATATCTGCAGATTGTGTAGCCACAGATCTTGCTTGGTACAGGTCCCCTGAACCCACATTGAGCCAGTGCTGGCCCCATCTGAGCTCTCTGGAGATGACTTGAGCTTTCTGAAGAATGCAGAAGCAGCAGGTTTCCACACACTGTGGGCTTCAGAATGGCTATTAAGGTTTTTTTTTTAAAGCTACTTCTGGAAGTAAGTTACTTCTGAAAAAAACAGAAGTAGCTTTTTGCACTCAGAAAAATCCTTCTGAAGTCCAAATAATGGGGCTCTGTGGACTTTGGTCTGGGGACAGCTCCAGAGACAGCTCTGGCCCTCTTTGGAGGACTTCTGTGTTCAGAAGGTCCAAATACATCCCCTACAGATACCAATGCCCCAGCTGCAGTACAGCAAGAGATTCCTACAATCTGATGGAGAAGCAGCAGAAAGACAGATATGTCCATGAGCAAACACAGAAAACAATAAAACCACCCCAAATTGATAATTATCAGTCTTAAACAATGAAAATTATAATTGTGTGTTAACAGGAGAGCTGCAAATACAAGTCAAGTGTAATAAACTTGATTATTGATCCAAGGGGAGTGTGCTCTTGCTGCTGTTCTGTCTGTGAGCTAGACTTTGCAAAACATAAAAGGGCTCAATCAAAGAACGTCTCCTTTCAGTGCCTCATTGCCTGTGGAAATTGAAGTTTGCTAAATCCGATTGGTTATACAACCAGGCAAAGACACCTGTCAAGACTACCACCCCTCCTCTTTTAACCAGCAAACTCAGCAGGAAAGAATCTTGTAGGAATGTATATGCTTCAGTCTATTGTTCAGCCTCCAACTGGTTCAATACTAAATAATTCCTTGAGAGGCCTGAATGAATGACAAACACACTGAAATATCTATCCAGGTTTCCTTGGCTCTGTTTCAGGAGTGTTCTTGAGAAACAGTCTAGAAAACGGGAGGAAGGAAAGAATAAATAAGTCAGCTTATTTCCATTATTACAAGGCAGGCAGAGATGACAGGGTGGACGGGTTTGGTGCGAAGAGTCTGAATCTTGTTACTGACACATAGTTCTAGGCAGAACTAACACCCAGTCACAAAGCTGTGAAGAACATTTACTCATTTGGTCTGAAGGGAGAGGCAAAGTGAGATAGCAGCCCCAGGCAATGGATTTGGGATGTCACTAGCAGATCTGATCAACAGCGCACTAACCACTGCTCCAAGATTCCCTATGCAAGTTCCCCCTGAAATAATGTGACCTATTCAACTGCAAACAGGGGAAAGTTTCCAATGCTAGTTCTATCAGGTTGGAGCCTGTCTAAAGAGATCCTACTGTAGACAATCTAATTTTATCTGCATATTTCTGCATCAAGCTAAAAGGTGAATTGCAACATGGTTTTTAGATACAAGATACTCCAAGACCTTTGTCCTGGTCCCACCTCAGATTAAAAGTTCCAGAGAACACAGATTTCTGTTCTAACTTCTGAAATTCCTCTTTAATTCAAAGATCAAGAGGGAAACAGGGTTTTAAGAAGTTGTAAACACAAAAAGACATCTCTCAGACCTGAGGTCTGGACCTTAGCTGGACAGAGGTCTCTGCTACTCCTGGGCAAATGAGATAGCTGCTCCTAGAACGCAGGCAGAGTTCTTAAGGTTGCACACACCAGGGCATGTCAAATTGTGCTTTCCCCCATGGGAGGTTTCCATGGCTAGTATGCTGCACGGAGGCGGATGCTGCTGTTGAGGGTGAGTGGCAGGCACTTTCGTGTTATGCAATCCGCTGATATTCTTGGCTTCCGCAGCGCCTTGGGGAGTGTGGAAAGGTTTCATTTATCATCTTATTTAACAAAAATCTAGGTGTCATTCCATGGTAAATAATCCTCCTAGGGTATGTTTGCTGCAAAATTTATTCCTCAGCAGAGGGGGAGAGGAAAGAAAGTGTGTGTGCCTGTCCGTTTTCATGATCTGCTTGGTTCTATGATTTGTAAAGATAGGCAGGAGGGGGAAAAGGTAAAACAAGAGAAAAAAAGAAACACCCTCCAAGCACACATGACTCTTTCCTCTGAATCTGAAAAATTAGCTGTTTCTGTTGGCATAGCTCAAGACCTGACCTGATGTTTCAGGGTTATGGCCTGCAGGAAACAAATCTCAGGGTGAGGAACCATAAGGGGCAAGGCTATTTTCCGCTTGGCTTGAGAGTTTTTACTATCAGCTTTGCCTCTTCATGTGAACTAAGCCTTTACCCTCACAGATTAGAAGCAGTCATTTCTCAGTTTGGTGTGTTCCTCACTACTCAGTTGGCCCCATAAAGTACAAGTGTACCCCAATATTCATGGGGGTTCCATTTCAGAACTCTGTGCATGCAAACAAGGGGAACCCTACATATTCCCACTTATATGTGGGTGGGAACCCATGCCTCCCACCTATTACAGTACTTTCATTTTCCTTTACTAGAAGTGCAAGCATGCATTTTCTTGCTCAACATGGCAAGATTTTCTTGTTTAACAGAGGAACATGATATGTAGGCAAGCAGCCTGCAAACTAGAGGGAGGAGAATAACTGAACATTAATAGGAGGCAGGACAGTTTCTACTTCCTGTTAACATTCTGGCTGTGACCCACTAGCATGTAGGCTGCCTGCCTGCATATCATTTTTCTGAGTTAGGCAAGAAACTCTTCCCATGTAGAGTGAAAAAATGCATGCTTGCACTACTAATTTTTTTAAATGAAGATAATGGATGCAGGGAGGCCCACTGATAACCACATATAATTGAAACTGCAGATACCAGATCTGCCAGGCTCCATTACCCATTTCTCAGGGTCTGATATGTAGGAAATCTGGCAACTCTGCTAGACAGCTGCCCTGGCTACAATCAGAAAAAAAGCTGTCTAAATTAGAATCTTTGAATGGGCAGCCAAGGATCTGAACACAGGTTTTCCTAACACTCTTTTTTGTTACACCACCATACTGGTTCTCTCACTCCAGCAGACCCAATATTGGCCCACCAGCCTTATGATATATGCAAATGTTTTTTCCTAATTTGTTTGAAAAACTGGTGCAGCTCTCTCATCAGTTTTCCTTCCCTGCCAAGATCCACATAAGTCTTGCCAATTAGTGCACAGAGATCAGATATCGGCTTCAGTACAAACATCTGTGCTAAAGGTCTCTGGAAGGGAGTCTGGTGAACCTGGCTGAAAGGGACATTTAAACACATTTATCACAGCAAGAGGTCAAATCAAGCTCTTGATAAATCAGAACAAAACTCCAGTCTGCTTCCTGTTCCTCTACAGGTTTTTTTTTTGCCTCATTGACTAAAGAAATTAAGTTGACAGGACAGGAAAGATGCAGCATTATCACATCTGGTCACAGGCTGTCACATATATACATTTTGCCCCTTCTCAGCTGCCCCAGAATATAGGCCATCAGAAACCTGCTCTAGCATCCAACTCCATATTTTAGATTTCAGCATCAACCCATTAAGTGTCCATCCTTCCAGCTTCCTTTTAAAAACAGTTTCAGAAGTATGTGGAAAGAGGGCAGTTATCATTCTCAGACTCTATTCCAGTGATTTTAAAGACCTAAAGATTTTAAAGACCTAAAAAGGTCTAAAAAGGACCTAAAAACTCCATTAGTTTTTTGACCATTGACAAGGCACACCATGCTGCTGGTAGGGGGTTCAAATCCTCCAATTGTCTAACTAATTAATGATCTTCCCCAAAGTCCCACAACATACCTGTAGACCACCCACAGCACACCAGTGTGCCACAACACGGCGGTTTAAAATTGTGTCCAACGCCCATATTCATATCCATCCATATTATACTTTCCATTTTTCAGCATCCTCCATTGAGTACACAGCACACATGATTTGCTGTCATACCGACCTTAAACATGACAAGAACTTGCTCTGCAACCATCAAGTCCTCCTGTGCTATAACAGGTGGCCTAAAAAGCACCAGAAAGTAGCTCACACACAGGTTCCCAGTATATGTCACTAAGTTACGCTGAATGAGGAGTGCAGCACCAGAAAACTGCTGAATTGCAAAACTTAGGGGAAAAATTATCAGCTCCAAAGGCTCATGTAACTGCATGGCACAGTTATTTACTTGTGCCCAATGGCATATGTAGGTGCATCTGAAGATTTGCAAGCTGCAATATGGAGATTTTTAATCATAACATTAAATTTATGACAAACAGCTAATGAATTCCCCATTGCTTTCCTATCCCAGTTGCTGAAGCAAAGCTGAGGGGAAAAAAAACAAAACTATGCTTCCCCGTTTTTCTTTCTTTCCTCCCAAGCTGTAAATCCTGTTTGAGAATTGCAGCTCATTATATCATAATATGCAGTTCTTCATAATTGAATAGTATATGAAAATCCAAGTGCCTGAGAGAGAGAAAGTGTGTGTGTGTGTTTCCAGAAGATTAGCAACTGCTTTAATTTTTAATTTGTGTCTTCACTCTATTACTATAGAAAAACTTTAAAACTCAAGGGCATTAAGGAGGAATTTTTTGGCTGAATTTATTTTATTCAGAAAGTAAATTACAAATATTAAGAGGTCTAGTACGAGAACTCACCAAAAAAATTGGCTAGCTCCTGACGACACAGCATGAAATTGTATTCTTTCGAGTGGATGATTAAAACAATGTTTTTTTCCCTCTCTGAACTGTGACAGACAAATAAATGAACTGGTGGTGCTGCTGCTGAATTCTTAAAACAAAGGGCTTCTGCCAATTTTGAGAATGGAGAAAAAAAGATGGGAAAAATGGGGAGGAATGAGCAATTATATCATAGTGGGAAAAGTGGTATACAGTACCTGAAACAGGGAGATCCAGGTCTAAGCAGTGAGTCCCAACCGTTTTCATCTCACATGGTGCTGTTGGTGGGGAAGCTCATATTCCCATTGACCCTACTAATGAATGACTTTCCCCCAAACTTCTGAGGAACACCTGCAGACCATTTGTGACACACCTGCGGCCATGGCACAGAGGTTGAAAATGCCTAGCTTAACCTAAACTAGTATTACAAGGCTGCTGTGGGTACTGGGGAGAGGGGAGCATATATGCCTCCCTGAGTTCCTCAGCGGGGATGAAAGTAACATACTTTTCGCTCCATAAGACACACCTAACCATAAGACACACCAACGTTCAGAGGAGGAAAACAAGAAAAAAATATTCTGAACCAAATGGTGTACTAATATATTTAATAACATTTCACTGAATAATATTTCAACCATGTAAAGTCAACAGTGGTATTAAGAACCATCATCGCTGTCATTAACAAATGAGGAAAGACTTTAAGGTTCAAGCACTCTTCTAGTCTTCTGGAAATCCCAAGAACTCATCACTAGTGTCAGTGATTTTTGACTTTTGCACAAATCTCATTGCACATGACCAGGCATCAACAGTTTGCACAAATCTCATTGCAAATGGTCCAGGTAGGCAGGGAGGCATTTGGGAGAAGGGGGTTTCTTTTCAGGGTTAGGGGGATCCAGGTAGGTAGAGAAGGGTGAGGGGATTGATAGGGAAGGGTGTTTCTTTTGGGGGGTGGCGGATCCAGGCAGGCAGGTAATTGGGGAGGGAGGCAGGTAAGTGGGGAGAGATCCAGGCAGGCAGAGATGCATGGGATTGTAGCACTAGGGAACAGATCCTTTGCATATACACTCAGGAGGAAGCCTCCCTCGGCCTCTATCCCTGGAAAGGATGCATAGGATTGCAGCAGCAGGGACCAGATCCTGTGCATGTCTACTCAGGAGGAAGCCTCCCCAACCCCTGGAAAGGATGCATAGGACTGTAGATCTAGGAACCAGCTCCTATGCACATCTACTCAGGAGCAAGTCTCCACCCAACCCAGGGAAGGATGCACAGGCATGCAGCAGCAGGGACCTCTCTCCAGGGCTGCTTCCTATTCCCCCCTCCTCCCACCAGTGCCCCCTTGTTTTTGCCTGCCTGTCTCCATGCACTGCTATTCCTCTTGATCCTGTGAGCTCCAACCTGTGGGGAAGCCTCTGTCCCTCCTCCCCAGCTTGCTCTTGTCTTCCTATAGGCTTGCCTTGCGGGGGGTGGGGGGGGGGGCAGAGGACAGCTGTAGAAAGTGCTCCAGATTGGCCCCTTCACTCCATAACACGCACAGACATTTCCATCCCCTTTGGGGGGGGGGAGGGAAAGTGAGTCTTTTGGGGAGAAAAATACAGTAATTAATATATCAGAGCCCTCATTCTGTCATGGTGCAAAGCTGCAAACGTCTCAAAATTAAGTGAAATTTGATTCACTCTCCAGGATAATCAGAAAACAAAACAGTACTTTCAGTCTTTCCCCCACAAAAGCCCTCTAGAACCACCTGCTCAAATCTTGCCTCCACTGCTATTTCAACTGTTTCTTCCGTTGGCTTACTATTCATTTGTGAATCCCCAGCCATAACTTCAATCCCTATCTTCCCTATTAAAACATGGACTGAAAGCTCCCTGCAACCACAAAACAGTTACAGTGTAAGAGGAATACAATATCAGTTCCTATGACTAAAAGCCAGTATGAAGTCCCCAGATATGTCAGATCAGGCCTGTCTTTTCTGCATTTGTCTGGTCAAATAGGAACTTGAATTTAGTGTACGGTATATACAAAGGTCAGGATTTTCTGTTCCATGCTTGAACTATGAGTTAAGGCCTTGCTTGGGTTCTTGCTTCAGGATCCACCATAGGAATCCCATATTGGAGAACGGGTGTTGTAAAGCACTGGCAGTTGTAAACTGGACCATTTCCAGTGCAAGCACAAAGCTTAATCTTACATGTAAGGGGAAGTTCTATACAACCATCTGTCCGTCTTTAGGAAACTCAGCATGTTACAGGGATTTGAAAAGATTATCACAACTCGGGGGGGGGGGGGGACGACAAAAATATGCGTACAGCACCAGTTCATGTCATCATCATTAAACTAATTCATATACCCCCAAATCCAGAGTAACTACGGGAGCACATAAGAGACTTTATGTGCACCCGTAGTTACTAAACCACCTAGTGAAAACAATATTCATACTGAAATCCAGAGTAAGTTGTTCTTACACCGGAGCAAGGATTCCCTGTAGTTACTCTGGATTTTGCCCTTAAACAATTTGCTATCTGTGGAAGAACTAAATATATGAACAAGAGCTGCATGATGCTATATTTTCAAAACACAGGATGGTAATATGTTCCAATCCTACTTATAGGCTCATTGTGGAACAAAGATTAAGGTTCCAGCCTTACATGCACATATTTTCTGTGTGGCCTGGTGCCTGGTGCAAGTCTCTCATAGCCTCTCATAGCCTGTTCCCCATTCATAAAACAGGAAAAAAACATATGGGTTACTGATAGCCAGAGGTTCATACCCTCTCAAATAACAGGTGATCCACTACAGAAGTTGTTAAAAAGAGAAATCATTGGAAAATGTCTTAAAACGCACCCAAACAAAAATTAAATAAAATACCTTGAAGGCAGGCAACTAACTCTCTTCACTAAACAAATCCCAGATTAATTTGTTTAATAGGATAAAACAATCTTTTTAATATGCAGGAGAGCATTCATAAATCTATAGATGTCGTCTTTCAGTTCCAGAGCCTTCATGTGTGTTCACACCCATGCAAGAAGAGTTCACATCAATTTACAAATATTAATTAAGACTCACTACATCCCTGAGCAGATGAAAGTGGTATTATACGCCCCTAATCACACCCATTATGCTCCAGGGCTGCAAATCATTATTTGCAGTCTATTCTGGGACCAAAACAAACCTACACAAATTGCCCCTTTTTTAACTATGAATTATCTGTGTTTCCAAGCCCCCACCCTAGCTGAAGTCTCCCAGCAGGAGAAGAAAAAGAATCTTCTTTCAGAATAATATTATATACCATTATAATATTATTATATTATAATACTGACATTATATACTGTAGTGAGCAGAATCCAGCATCGCATAAATTTACAGGTGGAAAAAGTCCCTCAATTTTTTGAAACTTTTTATTTTAGGAGTTTTTATCTTGCCTCTTTCCACCAAATGGAGGCACATAACGCAATTTGCAACAAATACATTAAATATGACAAATTATAAAGCCAATGTAAATAAGAAAATATCCATAGAAAAATCATCAGTAAGAACAACAGAGCAACATCTTGAGTCTGCATTTAGATAGTTGCTGCATTTAGGTAGGGACACAATCCTAACCAACTTTCCAGAACTGGCATAGCCATGCTGGTGGGGTTTGTGCTGCCTCCTGCAATCTCAGGTGGCCACAGAAGGCCTCTGCAGTCATAGAGGTCTCCTCCTCTTCACATTTATATAGTTTAGGTCTTGTTTGGCTTTTATAAACACTGCATGGCCTCAATTCACTTTTGCTCTCATATCCTGATACATCCCAGCCTGTGCCTTTCACCCAATTACCTCCTTCACTTATACATAACAAGCCCCTGCGTATTATGAAGTTCATGCATTTTATGAAGTTATATCCCCACTGTGTTCACTGGGGCATTTAACCCCCAAAGTAAGTGTGAATAGGACTCCAACCCCCATTACCTGCTCCATCCTATACCTGCCCTGGCCAATCCTTACAGATGGAACTGAGTCTCACATTACCCCCAGGACACAATCTTCCTCATTTCTATGAACATCCTACTTCTGTGAGGGCTTTGGCTCAACTTGCTAATTCTTCTCTCTGTTGTCTCTCATGTCCCTTTCAGATTATGGATCTTTGGAAGTGGTTCCCAAACTTATCTGGCTCATGACTCCTTTGTAGTTTCTTCCTGAACCAGCCAGGTGGTGCCATCTTGGATCACAAGATCCAAGATAGCAGTACCCAAATTTTGCAGGATTTTGAGAGATCCAAGGTGGCAATGCTCTGGGGAACAGGAAGGAGGGAACAAACATTAAGGATATCCTGTAGCATCCTAAAATTGAGCCACAACACCCTAAAAAGCATTGTGGTGCATGTTTTGGGAACCCCTGGTACATGGGACAGGTGCCTGACTTCTCATGACCATGCGCAATGGCACTATATGAACAATAATGAATACCTTTTCTAAGAATTATTTATCAAATGTCTAGAACTGGCTGGGCAGATCATGAAGTCTGCTGAGTTGATCACAAGCCTATTATCAACAGAACCCTCATGCCTACTAATTGGTAGAAATTCTGTATGACTGCTGGGCTAGATGGACCTTGATCTGATTCAGTGAGGCACTCTGCATATTTTAAAGCTAGAATGTACCCTCAAGATCACTTAACTTGGTATGCCTCGATTGCTAAGAGAATCTATGCATTCTTGTTTTGCCAACTGAATAAACACAGGCAGATTGGGGGAATTCAAGTGGGGGGAAAAGTAGGCCACCCAAGATTATTCCAAATATTCTCAAGGAGAGAAGGTCTGTCCCCACCAAAGCTGAAGAAGTTCCAAGATAGAAGTCTACAGAGATGCCTAAAAGAGCAGTAGTACTAACACCCCAATCCCCATCTTTACCAGCAGGAAGGGAGAAGAGCCCCGTCACTTGAATGACTTCGCCCTGTAGCACATTAACACCAGTTTCCATCTTATTATTGTTGAACACGCTCCTTACTTGGGAAGTGGATGAAGATGGCATAAAAACAAAAAAACCACTTTAGTAGTTATTGACTCAGGAGCCTCCAAAGCTGCCCCATTAATCACGCCTCTTGCCGTGCTTGGCTTCACAAACGGGTAATAAGAAAACAGTGCGAAGTCTCCCCAAGCCCTCCTCCCATCTCTATGTAATTTGTGCCTATTTCCTGTACCAAGTCAGGTTTGTGGTTGTAATTTGCTGGCACATGTGCGATGGTTACTTTCCTTGCAGAGGTTCCTTTATCAGAATGATACAATCAGGGTTTAAGTGAAGATTGCAACTTGAATAAGGTTTCCCTATGAACGAAACAAAAACAAAAATCAATACACCCAGGAAAAGGACAAGCACTAAAATGTTCACAGAGGGATGCACAGGGATGACTAAATGAGATATAAAAAAATTAAAATTTAATCCTAGTTGTATCAGAATATAAATCCAGACGATATATACAGCAAAACCTTGGATGGAGAGCATTTTATATTGAGAGAGTTTTGCAAAACAAGCAACGTTTCTAATAAATTTTGTTTTGCAATGCAAGCAATGTCTTGCAACGTCTTGCAATACAAGTGAAAAAATACTCCTAGCTGGGATACGGCCAGTTTTGGTGCTCTGCCAGCAACGCCTTATAAAGGTCTACTCTGAAGTAAGCTTATTACAGTCAATGAGGCTCACTCCTGTGTAAAGGAAGCAATGGACAAGAGCCAGAGACTTAGGCTACAATCCAGAGTAACTACAGGACCTTTTACACCGACATAGTTATGGTGCCACCTATGGGAAACATATGGGAAATGCATAGAGCAATCCAGAGTAAGTGCCTCTTACATCTTCCCATAGTTACTATGGATTGTAGGGTTAGCCTTGAACGTCTACTGTAAAGTAAGTCCTATTTTAATCAGTGGGGCTCACTCCTGTGTAAGGGGGGCAATGGAAAGAAACCTGAAAGACCTAGCCTTGCATGTCTACTCTAAAGTAGACATAATAATCAATTAAGCTTATTCCTGGGTAATGGGGATGGATTGCAGTCTGAGAGTGCAGGTTAATTGTTTCATTTTGATTTATATTTTGTATTTTCTTTATTATTTTGTATTATATGATAGTACTATAATCATTGTTATATGAGTATTTTTGGGTTGTGGAACGAAACATCTGAATTTCTATTATTTCTTATGGGAAAATTCACTTTGACATACAAGCATTTTGGATTACAAGCATACTTCCAGAATAAATTATGCTCATAAACCAAGTACCACTGTATGTGACTGTGCACTACAAAATAAAATTCTGCAACAAGGTTATCTTAAATTCTGAGATAAAAGAGTTTATTTCTGCTAACAACTATATGCACTGTGCAAATTACACAAATCTGCAGGCAAATCTCTACAACAATAAAATCTAGGAAACTTATTTTTCTTTGTTACTGCAGGATTTTGGCAGGTTTGTCCAATGCAAAGTCAGGAATAAGAATCTTTTAGATCTGCACAGAGTAAGCCTTGCTTGAGCTAACATTAAGTGCAACGTTTCCACGTTTGTGGTCGAAGTGCAGGAGAAGGAAAAGCTAAATGGCAGTCCTCCAGGAGTAAGTGGCCAAGGAGGTTATTCTAGATAATGGTCATATATAAAAGAACAGTCTTTGGGAACCTGGATCTTTAAGCAGCAGAAACACAATATGGTCAGCTCCACATGGGGCACCCCTTTCAAAACACATAGAAACTAAAACTAGTGCAGAATGCTGTGGCCAGGTTAGTGGTGGTGGGTTCTTATAGGGAGCATATTATCCTCATCTGCTGTGAGTGGCACTGATGTCTGTTTTCCAGATGCAATTCAAGATTCTGGTCAAACCTCTTATGCAGAGGTTCCCAAATCTTTTCAACCGGTGGGCTCCCTTTACCTACTGAGCCATTTGTTGAAGTTTCCTATTAGGACTAGGAACTATTGTATAGAGAGGCAGGTTTTCTGTTATTGTTTTTTGCAAGGATTCAACCTGTTCCATGAAAGCCACAGCTCACAGTTTGGGAACCACTGCTCTAGTGGGATATCAAGGATCAAGTCCCATATACCTGCTGACATCTTCTAAAAAGTCCCGATTCCATGTGCTGACTGTAATATTTAAACAAACAGCAATTAAGCAGGACCTTTTCCATTGTAGCACCAAGGATCTGAATTCCTGCCTGCTCCCCATGAGATACTTATGACACCAACTCTGCTGGCCTTTAGGTAAATTGTAAAAATGTTGGTGTTCCATAAAGATTGGGACCTTAATTGAGTAAGCACAGAAAAATCTCTACTGTGAATTTTAATGCTGTTTTTCTGGGTGCTGTTTCGATTACCTTTGCTGTATGTAATCTGATTCATTTAAACATTACTGCTTTAATACCACTTTGAGCTGTCTGTTCAGTGCACTTATGTAGAAAGGCAGCAAAGAACGTAATAAATAAAATGGAACACAGTCCAGGATGAAGTAGTGTAAAAGGAATCCACATTAGTAGGCTAAGAGAAACGAAAGGAAATAACTGAAGACCAGAATAGCAGCAGAATCTGGAGGCAATGTAAGGGCCCCATCCTTTTGCCATCCAAGCCCTGCAGTAAAAGCTCCTCCTCATGCATGCATGTATGCATAGCCAATGAGCCCCATGTTGAAGATGTCTAATAATCAAGTTGCACATTGCTACCAAACAAGTCACTACCTCCATAGTTGCACCACAGTGGGCCATAATCAGGTCCAGTAACTACTTGCGTTTCTCCTAAGATAGGCTTTCTAGACAGGAGCACCAGGAAGATGAGTTCTGAGTTGAAGAGTTACAGGGCTGTGCATGACAAGTCTCTGTATAAGGAGTCAGTCAGTGCCGATAATGATGCAATAACAGCAGAATGAAAAGCTGATGTTTCTGGCCCCATAGCCACAAGAAGAGAGAATAAAGAGGCTGGCCTATGCCGGAGGAGGAAGAAGTAGTGGCAGCAGCAATGTAACCATCCCCTCTCAGGTACAAACCAAGACTACAGGGGAAGGCTCTCCAGGCCAAGCAGCAGGAGTCTTTGCAAGTGGATGGAGAGGGATAATGGGTTTGTACAGGATTGCAATTCTTATTTTTCTAGATATGCAGTGACTTTTATTGGCCCCTATGGGTTTACTACTGCTCTGATACTATTGTGGATTACTGTTTGATTTTTTTTAATGAACTTTTTAGGTGTATTCAGTGTGGTTTTCTAAGCTTTCCTGTAAACCTGGTTTTGACAGAACAAAACATGTTTTCACAGAATAAAATTCTAGAGGATACTTCTCAAGTTATTTTCTCAACTTGTGTTTTGAAGGCGGACTGCCTTCTGAAGATGTTTCAATTTCACTTCTCTCCCCTTCCACAACTTTCACTCAGCTCTGAAAACAAAGACGGCCAGTAATGACTTCTGCAATCTTCACATCTCTGCAGCAGTAAGGGAAAGATCACCCTCAACCGTCAAAGCAACCCTAAAAGGTTATTGAAAAGCGAGAATTACTGAGTTGGAAAGAAGTAACTGATGGAATTCTTCCTGGATCAGTCTTGGGAGACATCTTCCTTCCTGCGGTTGTTAAAGAGTTCCAAGCTAAAAAAATGAAGCCAGGAAACATTAATGCAATTTTGCTGATGACAAGGCTGGGAGACATTGTCAATAAAACCAAAGGACCAGACTGTGTGCATGCTTCCTAAAAGGAAAAAACCAAACGACCTTGTGGATGAAGTTAGCAGCATAGAGATGAAAATCAATAGCATGAGGTTTAAGGTTCTGCACTCCGAGGCTAATAAAAGCAATAACAACTAAGATGATGAAGGGGTCGGAATGTAAGTCATTGGAGGAAGCGCTAAAAGAAACAAGCGTCCTTTATTTAAGGAGCTCTCGCAAGTGGTGCAAAATGCATCTTTCTGTCTCTCCTGTTGTAATGGTGAACATGGTCAATGCAGCATTAGAGCAAGGAAATAGTCTTTTTAATCTGAATTATAATACATACTGTAATGAATTAAGTGATTTTTGTGCTGGTGAAGCTGCTGGAGGCAATTTGCTGAGCTATCACAATGTCACAAAGGAGCTTAGCAAGAAGAAAAGTCTCTGGATGGCACTGCTTAGCGTTGACTGTATCAGGGTGGTCAGAAGAGCCTAGGAATGGAGAGGTAAAGATGGAAAATATGTTAATAATCCAACTAACTAATCACAACATGGCAACGCAGAAACAGTGCTGGCTACTTTGCATCACACAGGGGCTTTTGCTGCTGGTAATCTCCTCTGGATAAGGGGACATCTGACTGCTTGCCCTATGGTAAGCTCCAACATCCTCAGTGGGTCAACCCACACCTGTACCAGCAATATCACTGAGACAGGTTTGAGTTACTCTGTGCAGGTGATCTGAGCCCAGGAAGAAGGTTAAAACACAGCATGTGCCAGCACCACCAATCCCTCTCCGTTTCTGAGCCCAGTCCACCTGCACCACTGCATCTCATACCTATTCTGCCCTGTCCCTGCCCCCCAACATTGTGCTCGACTCATCTGATCTGTGAAGTGTTCTGACCTCTACCAACATGGAAGACTTCAGCCTTCCCTGATGCACTGGCTGCTAATGTTGCCACAAAACACTTTACAAAACTTTTGCAATCGCATATGCCAGAACACATGTTTTGCTAACGCAGGCCCTGAATAGGACTGGTCCAGCAAAGAAGCAAGAAACCTAAAGATGACTGGAAAACAGATCTGTGCAAATAGTCAGAGTGGAAGGCAACTTGGGAGAGAGAAAGAATGGTGCACATGAACAGGTTCTAGCATGATGAGGAAAGCTGACCATAATACACTAATTTCAAAGAACCTGCCAAACCTTTGTCAACAAGCCTCCAAGTCCCTAGGAGTGTGACTATTCATACCCAGTGGATGCATAGTTTCCCACTTCTGTGAACACCTGCCAGTTCACCAGACGCACATAATCAACTGATGAGCAGCACTGTTATTAATTTCTACTGTATGAGATGTGTGCGCCCCTCCCACACTACAAATGGGAGGTGTGGCATTTACAAGAGAAGGATTCACTTTTAAGCATTTATGACAAAGCCTTGTTAAGCATCACTGCACAGAATTAAAAAGAGTTCTTAAGATGCATTCAACAATTTGTCACTAGAAACATCTATGAGCACTCTCCCCTTTTGGGACGTCTGTCTACTTCACAGTCCCTTTCTTATGTGTCTTTTTCTGCTGTTCCCCTGCTGGTTTGGCTCCTTTTTTAAAGTTTGCTCACAGAGATGAGGTATATAAAATGGAAGTGGAAGGGGTGATTGCTTACTTTTGCAGAAATCTGAAACAATTTTGAAAATGAAGAACAAGGACAATAAAGTCAAGCCCTACTACAATATAAAAGTACACATTCAGTTATTGAAAAGCAAAAGAGATACTTCTACAGGAGGGACAAAACACTGCATTGAGGCAACTAGGATCTCCCACAATTTTCCTTCAACCAATATGGAAGGAAAAAAGTTTTGCAAGGTTTTCTTTTTTTAAGGAGGTATACTAGCATGCATATTTGTCACTAAACGTAGTGACGAAACTGTTCCAAAGGCAAACATGCAAGGGATACTACTTAAGTTTAGTTATGGCACTGACACTTGCCAATAGATATTCTAACAGTTATAACTTATGAATCAGTCTCAACTCCCATTTTGAGGGAAAGAACTAGAATTTTTTTAATTTCAGCAGCAAGTGCCAAGTACCTACAGAACCTCTTTGATCGGAGCTTGCAGAAGAACAGAAAAAAATTAATATCTAACTATAGATAGCGATGTAGCTCTTAAACCACTCTTCCTTGTTCAAAAATATTATGGGTGTCTATTGCACCAACACCATCACGCTTAAAATCTCTTTCCCTTTCTGCTCCTTCACAATGCAGAATAAGGAGGGAGCACTGAATGCATTTTTCTTTTTAACTGCAGAAAAAAACAGCTGCTGCAGCTACTTCTGAGGAGGAAAGGCTGCTTTTCAGTCCCACACCTCCCTTTACGTGCCTTGAATCCTTCACTCGAGACTAGAGAGCTCTAGGTTTAGCATTCCTTGGGATAGCAATCAGCAGAGTAGCTTCCCCTTGTTCTCTAACACTTCAATGGGGCCCTTTTGAAGGGAACAACCAGGTATGACAAGGAGATCAAATTTCAAAGAAACCTAGATAAACGCAGATTCAAACACTGTTCAAAACAGAGAAACATAATGCTATTACACACTAAGTGAAACCAAATACATAGGTATTAGGTGACAGAGGAACTACCTAGATTCAAATATTTACAGTCAGCATTCAGAGAAAACCACCCATCTTGAACATAGAATCCCAGGGTATTTCAACCACCTGCAAGCCTGTCAGCTATTTTGGAGGATTCGCTAAGCATTGGAAAGACAGACACCACTTCCTTTTTCTCACCTTTAATGCATATTCAAAGAACACTCAAGATTTTAAACCAATTCACATCATTAGTTCCACACTCAGGTACAAAAAGGCATCCTGTCATTCTTAGCGTAAAAGAAGCAGAGACATCTGGAGATTTCGAGCACTGCCAGAGCATATAATTCCAGGCCAGCTTGAGAGTGACCCAAGTCATACTCACCTGTGGGCTCTTTCCTTTCCACCATTTGTCAGCTAAAGAATACCTAAAGAAATCCCTCCAAGCCCTGAAAATTTTCCTCCCTGTGGAGGAACATACAGTTTGCCCACACAGAAAAAAGCACCTAGGGAATAATTTTTAGCAATTAAATAGCAGAAGGGGAGAGGTCTTAACAGCTTCTTCCCCCTCATATTGCTCTTTTGATAAAACTCTCAAAGTTGATATTCAATTAAAACACTTTTGATGAAAGCAGCACAGAAATCCATGTCACGCAGCGGTATCAATCAAGGATCTTAAGAATCAAAATGAACACAACAGGCAGAGGATTGGGGGAGTGAGTGGATCACATGCTTGCCCAGTCAAGGTGGTTGTCTAATTTTATCATTAGAAGTATGTACAAGTGAGAGTTGAACTCCTCCCATAAGGAAAGTTTCTACATGCATGAATAGAAGCTTGATTTGGCATATATTCCATACAGGAAAGAGACATACCCTACAATCCAGAGTAACTACGGGAGCACGAAAGACACATTACGTGTACCTGTAGTTATTGCACCACCTAATGAAAACTTATGGGAAATTCATATTGCAATCCAGAGCAAATTGTTCTTACACTGGAGCAAGGACTCCCCGTAGTTACTCTGGAATGCACCCATAGAGGTATCGAGGAAGCAGGATTAAATCTCCCTGCTCCCATTACAGCCCAAATCTGGATCAGGACTTCAAGCAGCAGATGTTATTCACATTTAAAAACAAGCAAGCAGGCAGACCCTATCACACAATTTGCATGCATCAGGCAACTTCACTACGATCTGTCCTTGGTCCTGAAACACTATTTTAACTTTCCAACTCCTGATGGATGGCTTTCAAATCCATCAACAGAGAGCAGGAATGAGTAACAATACTTCTCAACTGTGTATCTTCCACAAAGCTCCAGTTCCTCATGGCCTTGAACTGAAGAAGCTGTTTTAACGCAACCATAAAGGGTGATGTCCCCATGTTCTCAATGTGCAACATAATCAACATTCTTTCTGGTTTTTCCTCGCAATGACTCTGTGAAGCAGACTTTCAAAAAAAGCAATGAAATAAAAATATCCTTCTACATTCAGAGAACTGCTACCAAGATGATGCAGACTTGCCTTAAGTCCATCCAATTATAAGCCCACAGTTTAAAAGACTGAGGCCAGATCCACTGCAGAGTACTGTGGCAGAACCACAGCTGAATGTTCCGCCTTTCGTCTGGGTCACTTGCCCTCAGAGAAAGATGCAATCTACAAAGGCTTCAAATATGAACAACAAGGATGTGAAAGGGTATACAGAAGAAAAGCAGAAGGATGTGGACAAACACTCAATGGTTCGCCCTCCTGCCGATCATCCCACATAATTTAAGTCTGACCATGAAAACAAGTGGTCAGCAAGTGAGTGGTGCATGCTGTGCAAATGGCTCCAGGTGACTCAAGGAAATTATCAGCTTCTTTCTTAAAGGGCTGAAAATGCCAGGTTTCCAAAAAGCTGTGCTGAAAATTCTCTGCTTCTCCCCCCCTAACACTAGAAGACATTTATGTGGCGCTCCAGGCCTGCTCCTGCCAGTTCCTCACCCTTACTTCTCCAGGGTTACTATAACATCATCATAGCCCTAAGACATAATGGTTACCGCTGAGCTGAGAATTATGGCTCCGCACTGGAAGGGAACAGGGTGGAATTAACAAGTAGGTGTGAAGAAATTGCTTCATTATTCGCTGACCTTTGAGCATAGCCACATTTTTGCTCTAGGGACTCTCTGATAAAAGCTGTTGGTCTCTACAGATTTAACTACAAAAGTCATAACCTTGGTGTGACCTGGAAATTGAGGGGAGGTTCTATAATGACCTGGAATATCCCCAAGAACCTAGTGCCACAGAGCCTACATTTTAAATCAAAGTTCTCCCAGGTCTTCCTGCTACTTTCAGTGCCGGAAATAACCCACAGAATATGTGAAGGAACAGACAAAGTGCCTCCAAGTATATGCAGAATGCCTCACCCCTGAATAACCCCAAGCAGACACCCACAAAGAAGGGACTAAGGTTGGTTCTACCTTCAGCTCTTTCCCTTTCCTCCAAATTGCTTTCACAAGCTTACCTCCTCATCATAATGTTCACTCTTGTCAGCATAATGTTCCTCACAGCGTTGTTCTGAGGATAAGAAGGGGGAAGTCATGTCCATCTCCCTGAGCCCCCTGGGGAAAGATCAGGTTACAAATGTGGTGGAAAAAAAGACCTTAAGTAGGAAGACAGCTATAAAGATGTCGTTTCCAAGCATTCTTTGGCAAAGTGTGCTTTGGCATTTTATCATGCCGGTCACATAACCAGTGACTTTGGACAACACTGGCTCTTCATCTTAGAAACTGGGATGGGCAACACACCCTACAGCCATTCATATTTAGCAGGACAATCTGCAGGGGACACTTTTACCATAGTTTTCTACAGTTCTGTGTTTAGTGTTGGCATCCTGACAAATCTGCATTTGTGTCCGTCCAGGGCAGTCATTCTTAGTGAGGGACATATGGCCTCCTGGCACCTTTGAAGGGGACCACAGATTGAGAACTATTAGGAGGAAATTTTATGGTGACATTCTTGTTGACAGTCTTGTCAACCACTATAAGCTGCATTCGTATGACCAAACAGTATACTTTCACCAAAGCAACTCTATAACCTCCGTAGTGTTTGTGATACTGAACTCTAAACACAATCCTCATGTTTCAATACAGCAAGAATTATGTTTAGTGATGTGTGAGAAACCCCATGTGTTCTCCTTGGCTTTGTTTACAAAAGAGGAAGTTTCTGAAAGACAGAACTATGCTGAGAGAGGAGTAAACGGGCCACAAATCTTGTCTCTATTTCCATTCCATTCTCCAGCTTAACAACCTGCACATTCAGCTTTCTCTAAATATTGTCCAACCCCCAAACTAGGGAGAACAGGAAACAGTTGCATTCACACACGTCAAAGAACAGAAAATCTTTCTATTTCAAATGCATGCCCATCCTGGAAAGACTATATAAGAGGGGCAAAACAGTAGCTTATTTCTCCCATACTTAAAACTCAAAGTCCCCACCTTTCTAAAACATTTTACAAATCTCCTCCCTTTGCAGACATAGGTTCTATGAATGCCCACACTGGTGGAGCAGCACAGCACACCCACCACCTCCTATTCATTCCTCAAGAGGCAGGGATTAGTGTGTCTTATCTCCTCTCCACCACAAGAAAATCTTCAGGGAGTGCACAGTCCCTCCCATCTAAAAAGAGTCTCCTCCCTTCCCCGAAATGCTATTTTTGTTCCCTCTTTGGAAAGTTGTTAAGACTCGAGCTGCTAAAACAGGCACTGTTTTTAACCTTCTGGCAAGGCAGGGAATGGGGAAAACTTCACCTGCTAAAATTTCTGTTTGGCGTGTAGTTGTTAAAGCTGCAGGAACTTTGCCAGGAAAAGAAACAGGTGGAAACATATTCCCTGCTCCATCGTTGCTGTTGAAAGGGCACACACTCCACAGCTGCAAGGTGATTACCTTCCTTGGTGATCAGACCTTCCTCTAACAACTGCAAGACCTGCAAAAATTCAACAGGTGCTGCAATTTGCCCACCTCCTGAATTTCAGGAACTGAGGAACAGCTAAATCTGTTGGCTTTCTGGCTCATTCGGTTGCTGAACATCCAAGCCTTACCCCAATGTTGTAAAAATATTACAATCTCTGCTCCACCCTGCCAAAAATCCCACCAAGTAAATGGCCTTACAAACACTGGCCTTACAGAGTTGGAGACATTAACAGTTAACTACCCTATCCAGAGAAAAAGACAACCATAGGGCTCAAAAAGGAGTGCCAATACACCTCCCTTAAATTTAGGAGTTCAACTCTAAGCACTGCACTGGTTTCAACAAGTACTGTGCCCCCTCGCATCACTACATTGCCAGTGAACCTGTTGGATATGCACCTGCAAGTATTTTAAACACATTCTCAACAGATTCCTAATCCACAGACAACTGTGGGTGGGGCTGGGGGGGGGGAAAGAACCAATACTGCCTCACTTTAATTCTTAATAGTTGCTAGCAAGGTGCCCCTTTCCACCAGGTGAAATTCAACAGATATAATGCACCTTTCCACAGGTGAATGCTCCAACAGGTCCAGTTCAACAGGTAGGGTGTTCCATCCCACCAGGTGTAAATCAACAGGTACAATGCTCCTTCCCACCAGGTGTAATGCTTCCTCCCACCAGGTGCAATTCAAGAGTGCACAATTTCCGCCCACCAAAGCCAATGTAATGCTCCTTCCCCCTACAAACTCAACAAGTGCAATGCTCCCTTCCACCAGGTGCAACTCAACAGATGCAGAGCTCCCTCCCACCAGGTCAATGCTCCATCCAACCAGGTGAAATTCAATAGGGGTGATGCTCCTTTCCACACAGGTCAATGCATCTTCTCACCAGGTGCAACTGAAGAGGTGCAGAGCTCCCCCCACAAGGTACAGTTCAACAGGTGCAGAGCTTCCTCTCATCAGGTGCAATGCTCCCCCACTAGGTGCAATTAAACAGGTGTAATGCTCCCCCACCCAGGTGCAACTCAGCAGGTGCAGAGCTCTCCCACCAGATGCAATGCTCCCCCCACCAGGAGCAACTCAGCAGGTGCAGAGCTCTCCCACCAGATGCAATGCTCCCCCCACCAGGAGCAACTCAGCAGGTGTAGAGCTCTCCCTCCAGGTGCAATGTTTCCCGCCAGGGTGCACCAGATGAAACTGAACAGGTGTGGTGCTTCTTTCCACAGGTCAATGCTCCTTCCCACTAGGTGCACCTCAACAGGTGTAATTCTTCCCTCCTGCCAGGTGCAACTCAACAGGTGCTGAGCTCCCTCCCACCAAGTCAATGCTCCCTCCAACCAGGTGAAATTCAATAGGGGTGATGCTCCTTTCCACACAGGTCAATGCATCTTCTCACCAGGTGCAACTGAAGAGGTGCAGAGCTCCCCCCACAAGGTACAGTTCAACAGGTGCAGAGCTTCCTCTCATCAGGTGCAATGCTCCCCCACTAGGTGCAATTAAACAGGTGTAATGCTCCCCCACCCAGGTGCAACTCAGCAGGTGCAGAGCTCTCCCACCAGATGCAATGCTCCCCCCACCAGGAGCAACTCAGCAGGTGCAGAGCTCTCCCACCAGATGCAATGCTCCCCCCACCAGGAGCAACTCAGCAGGTGTAGAGCTCTCCCTCCAGGTGCAATGTTTCCCGCCAGGGTGCACCAGATGAAACTGAACAGGTGTGGTGCTTCTTTCCACAGGTCAATGCTCCTTCCCACTAGGTGCACCTCAACAGGTGTAATTCTTCCCTCCTGCCAGGTGCAACTCAACAGGTGCTGAGCTCCCTCCCACCAAGTCAATGCTCCCTCCAACCAGGTGAAATTCAATAGGGGTGATGCTCCTTTCCACACAGGTCAATGCATCTTCCCACCAGGTGCAACTGAAGAGGTGCAGAGCTCCCCCCACAAGGTACAATTCAACAGATGCAGAGCTTCCTCTCATCAGGTGCAATGCTCCCCCACTAAGTGCAACTAAACAGGTGTAATGCTCCCCAACCAGGTGCAACTCAACAGATGCAGAGCTCCCTCCCACCAGGTCAATGCTCCATCCAACCAGGTGAAATTCAATAGGGGTGATGCTCCTTTCCACAGGTCAATGCATCTTCCCACCAGGTGCAACTCAACAGGTGCAGAGCTTTCCTCCCATCAGGTGCAATGCTCCACCACTAGGTGCAACTCAAGAAGTACAATGCTCCCCCCACCAGGTGCAACCCTTCCCACAGGTCAATGCACCGACCCATTAGGTGCAGCTCAACAGGTGTAATGCTCCCCTCCTGCCAGGTGCATCTCAACAGGTGCAGAGCTCCCTCCCACCAGGTGCAATGGGTGCACCAGATGCAACTCAACAGGTGTGGTGCTCCTTCCCACAGGTCAGTGGAGGAGGTGCAGCCCCACAGGTGTAATGCTCCCCCATCAGGTGCAGCCCCCCTGGGACGACGCCCCCTCCCGTGGACCTGTTGTATGGCTGCCTGTGCCCCCCTCCTCCTCCTCCTCCGGCGGGTGGTGAGAGAGACTCACAGCGGAGAAGTTGTGGGGTCCGCATTGCTCCCCGCGGAACTTGCAGGAGAGGAGCATGTCGTCGAGGCGGTGCCCGAGCCTGTCGACGAAGTCTCTGCTGATTCCCCCGAAGTGTCTGGGCGGGAGGAAGAGCCTGAAGTCGGCCAGTTTGGCGAACCACCGTAGCCGGTCGGGGTCTGCCCGGAGCAGGTCGGCCAAGAGGGGTCGTGCGGTGCGGTTGGGGAGAAGGAGCCCCAGCCAGTGGCCGGCGTAGTAGAGGTCGCCCTTGGAGAGCCTGGGGAAGCGGAGGGGGTTGTTGTTGCAGAGGGTGACGGCCGGGAAGGCCAGCTGGCGGCTCCACTCCGTCCGCACCGCCGTGTGAGAGGGGAAGGCCAGCCAGTGGAGGAGCCGGTTCGACGACCAGGCCAGCAGCAGCCCCACCGACGCCCCCACCGCCAGCACCCACAGCGCACGTCGAGCCGGGGCCGCCCGACGCCACCGCACCGCCCCCGGGCCCGGCAGCCGCGGCAGGACTCGAGTCGGCCCCGTCCGCCCCCTCGAGCCCCGCCGCCGCCGCTGCTGCTGCTGCTGCCGCCCCGCCATCCACCCTCACAGGGGGGCAGCAGCCGCCGCAGCCGCAGCATCCAGGGCGCCGAGGGGGCGGCCTCGCCTCGCCTCCCCGCTCCGCTCTAGACGGCTCTCGGACGACGCCTCAAGCCGTGCCCTGCTCGGCC
This sequence comes from Cryptoblepharus egeriae, assembly GCA_030015325.1. Lineage (NCBI taxonomy): Eukaryota > Metazoa > Chordata > Lepidosauria > Squamata > Scincidae > Cryptoblepharus > Cryptoblepharus egeriae. The sequence continues at coordinate 75,904,418 of JAREYC010000004.1, forward strand.
CTGCCCCGCCGGGAGGCGCCCCCCTGGCAGGCTCATCCTCAGCGCTGAGGGAAGGAGGGAGCAACACCCGCCCCTCGACGGCCCTGCTCCCCTCACGCGGGACGGCTGGCTGGATGGCAGGAGGAGCGCCTCACACTCTCCCGCCCTCTCGCCCACTCTCCCCTCACAGCCAACACCGCCGCTTCCCTCGCGGAGGCCGCCCAGGCACTGACACGCTCCTCCTTCTGGAAGACGGGGGTGGAAACCGGCAGGCCTCCTCGCCTCACCCTCCGAAAGCCTACTCGGGAGTAAGGCCACTACAGGCAACGGGGCTTACTCCTGGGTAAGGGTGCACGGTGTGTGGAGACGGGGACGGCTTCGGTGAGGAGCCAACTCCGGAGTAAGGCCCATTATAGTCAATGGAGCTTACTATTAGGTGTGGAAACGGCTTCAGTGAAGCACCTACTCGGGAGTAAGACCCACTACAGGCAATGGGGCTTACTCTTGGGTAAGAGGCTTCAGTGAGGTGCCTACTCGAGAGTAAGGCCCATTATAGTCAATGGGGCTTATTCCTAGGTGTGTGGAAATAGCTTCAGTGAGGTGCCTACTCGGGAGTAAGACCCACTAAAGACCACGGGGCTTACTCCTGGGTAAGGGCGAAGGGTGTGCGAAGACAGGTGCGGAGCCTCCTCGGGAGTAAGGAGTTATAGTCAATGGAGCTTACTCCTAAGTGTATGGAAACGGCTTCAGTGAGGCGCCTACTCGAGAGTAAGTCCCATAATAGGCAACGGGGCTTACTCTTGGGAAAGATTCCCCCGTGGTGTCCAGGGTGTCTGGAGAATCATTTAAATAAGCCTGCACATATCTATTCGGGAGTAAGGCCCATCACAGACAATGGAACTTACTCTTGTGTAAGAGTGGAAGGTGCCAAGAAAGAGGGCTTCAGTGAGAAGTCTACTCAGAAGAAAGACCTGTTATAGGCAGTGGAACTTAATCCTTGTAAAGAGTGCTGGGCGTGAGGAGAAGGGGAGGGCTTCAGTGAAATGGCTACCCGTAAGTCTCATTATAGGCAGTGGGGGGGGTACTCCTGGGTAAGAGTAGAGGGCGTGTGGAGAAGATGGGCTTCAGTGAGACATTTACTCGGGAGTAAGTCCCATTGCAGGTAGTGAAGCTTACTCCTGAGTAAGAGTGCAGGGTGTGTGGAGAGCGAGCTTCAGTGAGATGTCTACTCAGAAGTAAGTCCCATTATAGGCAATGGGGCTCACTCCTGGGTAAGAGTGGAGAGTGTATGGCGAGAGGGAGGGCATCAGTAAGAGCAGTCTGAGCGTGTCTACTCAGAAGTAAGTCCCACTACAGACAATTGAGTTTACTCCTAGGTAAGAATGCAGGCGTTGTGGAGAGAGAGGGCTACAGTAATGACAAGAGCACTATCTGTGCATGTCTACTCAGAAGGAAGTCCCATTACAGGCAATGGGTGTTACTCCTAGTGGATAGGATCCGCTTAAATGAAGTGCGTGGAGGGAAGGTTTCAAGTCAGACAAAGAGCACAATCTATGCTAATTACTCAGAAGTAAGTCTCATTATAGGCAATGGAGCTTACTCCTAGGTAAGTGTGGATAGGATTGCAACTGAAATTGGGAGCAAAGTGTGGGGGGGTGGCTTCAGCAAGAAGAGCCCAATAGTGTTTGTCTACTCAGAAGTAAGGATGCAATCCTAACTACACTTTCCTGGGACTAAGTACTATTGAACACAATGGGACTTACTTCTGAGTAGACATGCTTAGGATCGCACTGAAAGTCCCATTATAGGCAAAGATTACTTCTAGTTAAGTTGGTGCTGAAATCAGCTTAAAAACCCTCCTGGAAGGGGGCAGTATGATTAACAGTGCTATCCTTCTCATGTCTACTCAGAAGTAAGTCCCATTTAGTTCAATGAGTCTTTGAGCACAATCCTAACCATGTGTACTCAAAAGTAAGCCCCATTGTGTTCAATGGATCTTACTCCCAGGAAAGTGTCTTTAGGATTGCAGCCTTACTCCCAGAAAAATCCTTTTAGGATTGCAACCTAAATCAGCTTAAATATACATTTTGTTCCCCCCTCATTTTAACAGCTTTGCAGATGATGCTTTGAGGTGAAATGAGGTGAAAATCAATTGGAAAAAATGCAAAGCATACAGTAAATCCTTTTGGCCTTTGCACAGGGTCCTCCATCTCATCATAATCGGCAACCTCTGTGGCTTAGAAAGAAACCTGCAGCCTCTTTTCTGGAAAAGAAAGTAGAGGAAGAGCCAAACTCTACCCTCATCACCCCAGATACATAATTTAGAGCCAAAACTTATGCATGTCTACTCAGAAATTAGCAGTCAATGGGGCTTCCTCAACTCCCAGGAAAGTATGGATAGGATTATAGCAGTAAGAAACACAGGAATTCTGCACATGCTCAGAGACGTCAGTTTTCAAGCTCCATGATAGAGCCTGTCTCCAAAAACTTGTTTTCCATCCGTTTCTGTGATATCGATGATGAAGGGCACTGAACAACACCATTTTTTGGACTCTTGTTCCAAAAATGGAAACTTCTGAATATGTACAACGTTTCCCTGATGAAGGACCATCTGTGCCCCAAAATGAGTTGAGTTCTTGAATTATGAATATATTTGCCGGTGTCTTGAATTTTGAATAAATCTCTCTCTCTCTCTCTCTCTCTCTCTCTCTCTCTCTCTCTCTCTCTCTCTCTCTGGGCTGTTCTGTGGGCTATTTCAGTGAGGCGCTCACATCGGAAATTTTCCCCTGAATTATTCCACTGATACTTAGAAACAGACTCCTTTTATTTCATAAAAAATTGTTGGTAGCTGTGTTGGTCCATTAGGAAAAAAGTAAGATGCAACATCTATTCAGATGTACAGGCAACCCACCGCTCCCCGCTTTTTGGATGGGTTAGGGTCTGGAAAACATTCCAAAAGTGAAAGCAGTTGAAAAGTGGAACCCAATCTTTTTTAAAGTGTAGCTTCTAGTGCTTTTTTAGATAGCAAATTGCAAATGCCCTTTTATTATGCAATTTATCTGCTGCTACACAAAGATTTCTGCAAATGGATTCTCATGAACTCCTTCAGGAATGGGATTAGATAGAACAGGAGCTACACCACGGGGGTGGGCAATTTTGGCTTTTAGAACAGCAGAGCAGAGAGAGGTTGAAAGAGCAGAATGTGGATTGAATGAATGAGTTTTGGGTATAACTGAAAGTTGTTGAAAGGGTGGAGCGTCAGAAAATGAACTGTTGGAAAGTGAGGGATATCTGTAATTCCCATTATAGTCAATGGGGCTTCCTAAGTTAAGTGCGGATAGGCTTGTAGGTCAGCCCACCCAGTTCCTCCAAAAATACAACACACAACCTTAAGCAAGCTTCTGATTTATCCAGAATGCTTCATCAGTTTAACTTCTAATAATCGATAGCAAAGAAAATGTTTCACACATAAGTATAAAAGGGATCTTTAGATGTTTGCGGATGAAGCCCTCACACAGTAAAAACTACCCTGGAGCGCAGCTGCGTGCGTTGGCACAACATGTTACTGTGTCTATATTTTTTATTAAACTACAGAAGGGACATGACAAAGCTTTAGAAAATTATAAACCTTGTGGAGTGAATGAACAAAGAAAAATTGTTCTCTTTCTCACAATGTTAGAATTTTGGGGTCATCCAGTGAAACTGATTCTGCAGCATGTTCAGGAACAACAAAAGAATATTTCTTCATGCTACTCACCATTGATGTAAGGAAATCATTATTATTAAGATATTATTAAATAGCTTTAAAATAGGATTAAACAGGTTTTATGTAGGACTAGTAGAAGCCTGCAGCTGTTGCGTGCAGAGGTACAATATAACAACATCAGTTAAAAAATCACACCCTTTCCAGCATTTTAACTGTACTTTTGCCACTGCTCTGCTCAGTTGCTCTCCTCAGTTGTCCTTTTGCTACCTCCTCAATTGTCCCCTAGCTGTCTCTCAGCCTGGCCTGTTATCATTTGCATCTCTTTAGCCTGCTTAATTGACATGGAATTTTGGCCAGAAGATGTGGACACCCTTACACACAAGGCTTTCATATAGAAAGATACATCTTGTCCATGGCAATTCGCTATGAGTGCGAAGTAATAAAACATCCAAAGTGAGAGGCAGGATAACTCTAAAACCAATATACAAATCAAAGGGATCACTATCACTACTCACTGCTGTTGGATTTTCCCAGGGCATCTGATCAATGTCGGAGACCAGGTGAACCTTCTGTAATTCAAAGGCTATTATTAAATTCTCAAATCAAGGCTTCAGAAGTTTTGTCAGCACCCATGCACACATACCCAAAGACATTCATCTGCTTCAAGGGTTTGGATCTTTGTCTCTAGCAAACTGAAATGCTTGGCTCACCATTCTAACCACAATGGGAACAATCCAGAAAAGTAATGTCATGGCCAAAAGTGAAATCAAAGGAAGTGATATGACTGTGATGATGCCAGAGCTCCTCCATATCTACTCAGAAGTCCCAATGTGTTCAGTGAGACCCTCAGGAAAGTTTGGAGTTGCAGCTCTGAGAGTCCCATTCCAAGATGGTGATGCCCAGTGATAGATTCCAAGATGGTGGTGCCAGTTTTTCATGACCCCTCCTGAAATGAAGTTGCAACTCCCCTCAAGAGGGGTGATGCCTTCTTTGAGAACCATTATAAATTAGCACTTTGGCACAGGGCTGAATTTAGATTTGATAAGGCCATAAGTTATTGAAGGTAACAGGGCCCTTTATATGTCCAGCAGGCTGCTAGGCAGGGCCCATTACATCAAAGGAGCCTACACAACACAGAACAAAACACTGTTGCTGTATGTAGGTTTTATTTGTTTTTTATCTTATATTTTGGAAATGAACATCCAGGTTTTTTTCCTTTAAATTTGGGGGGGGGGGGGCCAAGAGTGGGGCCCTAAGCTATCTCTTGTTTAGCTTATACATATATCCAGTATTGCACTGGCACAATAGACACAATAATAGTACGGAGGATCATTGTGCCGTCATAAAGACCTGCACCAGCATGCTGGCATCAACTGAAGGTCTACATCCACTGGAGCAGGTAAGCTTTCTGGATGCAGGCAAAGGAAGGATGGAATAGGTAGGGAGGACAACTGGGAGGGTCGAGAAGGAAGCAAATCATGCTTGAGGGAACAGGAACAGCAGCAGTAGCTACTGTCATATTCTATCTACCTTTTCAAGCCTGATTTCCTGACACAGGCTGCACAGACCTATACCATTTATTCTGCTGGTATAAAACAGGCAGAGTAGTTTTACAGTGACTGATTGAGCTTACTCCAGGATAGTTTATTCCCTTTCCTGACAAACTGCTAGCTTTTTGGCCTTAGTATTTTCAACTGTGAAATGGGAACAAAATACACAAAACATTTTTAATAAGATTGTCCTTTTATGGAAGTTGAGATTTGGGAGACCTGGATTCAAAGTCCAAATTCATTAGACACCCTTGGGAAGAACTCCATTCCTTTTCTCAGTTATCCCATCTTTGAACTAGTGATATATAGTGATTTATAGTGAACTAGTGATCTGTAATGTTGGACTACTTTATAATGCACAAAAGAAAACTTTTGGCCTGCTATAAGCCCTATAAAAATGATATAAAATTACAAAACTGTACACATCAAAGGATTTTATGAGGAATGGCCTCCCCCCCACCCACGTATATAGCCTTCCCCCCACCAGAATAGCCCTACCAGAAAATCATATGCTGTATTGACTGGAAGGGGAGCTTGGAACAATAGACTTTGAAAGGGAAAAGGGATTTAAATCCCCTGTAGTGGGTCTCCTTGGACCTGCTGCAGTGATTTTGCTGGAGCAAGTCCAAGAAGTAATGGTGCGGGGAAGCTCTGGGTAAAGACAACAGGACCTGGCATGTGAAATCAATGCTGGATCCATCCCCTTCTGTCTCTATTCCTTCCCCTATTCACTCAATTTCAATCCTCTCTGCCTCTGTCCCATCTTCCTCCAGCCCGCTGTCCTCCGGACCCACACTGACTTACCTTCTCTGGTAGGCAGCCAGTGACCAACAGCACAAGCAGGAAGCCTATATCTCCACTTTTTAACAGAAAAATTAAGGCTGCAATCCTATCCAAAGCTGCAATCCTAAAGAGACTTTCCAGGGAGTAAGACAGAATGAGGCTTAGGGTGCAATCCAGAGCAAGTTCAGCCTGCTCTGCTCTAACTGCTCTCTCCTAACTATTCTGTATCCAGAACATAAAGTTATGCTGCATCCAGAGAGTCAGGAAGCCTGGGCTGCCCTAACTGCTCCAGAGCATGATAGGTAATTGACACATGGGGAGGACTTGCTCCTGAGGAGACCCCCCTCAGGTCACACTGAACAAGGAACAGCTGTGGTGTCTGCCTTATAAGAAAGCCCAGGAGTTCCTGACAACCAGTTACAGCTGCAGTTTCTCTAGTGGAGGGTAGATGTTTGGAGTGGCCTGCTGTATCCCCAGGTTAGTGGGCTGCTGTAGTTCTTCCATATCCTGAGGTTGAGAGGAAGGGGTTGCAGCTAGGCTGGCCAAGAACTCAGATTTTTGGTCAACACTGCCATTCTTACTCAGGCCTTATCATGGACCCCTATGGGTCTACTCATTACTATACCTGTTCCTGAGGTGGTATAACTCTGAGGGCTGGAAGAGGGCATTTCTGCCTTGGAAACAGGCTCTGGATACAGAGTAACTGCTCTGCCCTAGGCAATGCTAAACATGCCCTCAACATGCCTCTCCTGAACTGCTTAGGGCAGAGCAGTTAGGGCAGAGCAGGTCCTCCTCTCTTAGGGCACCCTATGTTGCCTTGCTCTGCCCTAAGCCTCTTCCAGAGTAACTGGGGTGGAGCATCTTGCAGTTGCTCCAGCCTAGTGATAGCTAGGGCAACCCAAGGGCTCTTATGTGGACAGATTAGTTGCTCTGGATTGTGCTGTTACTTTTGAGTAGATATGGTTAAGATTGTGTTCTCACAGTTCCCAGTGGGGCTACTTCTGACATGCCTATAATTGTACTGCAACCTATCTAAATGCATGTGTGAACTGGTCTGTTTCCTTTTCTGCTCAAAGAGTTTTATGTAAATCAAGTGTCTCTTGCCAATACAATGGACTCTGCTATATAGGGTGCAATCCTAACCTAGGCTGGCACAACTCATCGGTCTTGGTGATGTAGGGAGGCAAGCGCATGTCTGTGCACTGGCCTAACCCTCCCCTCAGGAGTGGCGCAGAAGTGTAAGGGCACTTTTGTGACACCCCCAAGTCAGCACAGGATTTATGCTGGGGTTTAGGCTGGCCTGACTGGAAGTTATGATTACAGCCTTCACAGGGGAAGAGAGTTAATCCTCTGCTTTGCAGGCTCTCCTCTCACAGGTCTCAGAGCACTCTGATGTAAAGAAATTTGGTTCTTGCTCTGACCGCTTATTGATTAAATCAAAAGGCAGGAATCTCCTTGGAGTTTTTATCTTTTATTACAGATATCACAAACAGAATATTGTTCACATGTAGTCATGGAGCAACACAAAACTCCACCCTACCAACCATGTCATTACAACATGAGCGAATTAAGTACAGCCCTTCTTATAAAAATTCTTGGCTCTGTCTTCCCAAATTAGGAAGTCACTCTGTCCTGAATATCTCTTGCCCAAACATCTTCTTTTAACTCCAATTCTGGAATGTTCAGCGTACTGGGACCTTGGTCTATCATACAACCGTCTGAAGCCATGAGACAAGGCCTGTGTTATATACCAGCAAATATGGTCATGTTCATTCCTGGCCCTAAAGATGGGCCCACATAACTTCCATTAGATTAATCTACACTATAAGAGGATATGTAAAGAGAAACCATTGTTTTTTCCAGCTAATCATTCCATCTCTGGGCATTATTCCATCATCTAATAATCCTATACTAACCATGTCTACACAAGGAAGCCCCTTTCTATGTATCATACCTCCAGGAAAGTGTGCTTGCAGCCTTTGGGTTTAACCTTACAATCCAGAGTAACTACAGGAGCACATAAGAGACATTACGTGCACCCATAGTTACTGCACCACCTAGTGAAAACCTATGGAAAATTCATATTGCAATCCAGAGTAAATTGTTCTTACACCGGAGCAAGGACTCCCCATAGTTATTCTGGATTACACCCTAAGTAGTTATCCAAGATCCATAACATAGGAAGAGATCTTCCTAAATTTCACATGCATTACTTTTTTTTCGAGGCATGCACACAGTTCAACAAGTCAAGCTCCCACTAAAATTTCAAAAACTTTAGTAGGTTAAATGCTATGGTTCCCACAGTTCTCTGTGAGACTTTTGGGTGCTTGGGCCTAAGGGGTTAAAAATCACACAAGGAACATTTACTGCCAATACTAAATGCACAGCCATATTAAAAAACAGTACACCACCCAGCACCAATATTCCCAAGCATGTTCTTTTGCCTAAAACAACTCTGAAAATGGAATCAACCATTGGAAAGTTTTTTTTTGACACCTACAAGGAAGTTGCATTTCTAGAAAATCTCCAGTATTTCCTGTTTTGCATATTCTGCACTGAAATTCGGCTCTTTATAGATATATATTTTTTACAGCCACTCAAGGAAGGCATTTTCTCCTTAGCTTCTGAAAATTAGCTAGTCTCACAAAAGAACAAGGCAAAGAACAAGGTGACTCCTTGGAGACAAAGGTGTTTCTCGACAGCACTTTTGCCAGCAGACAGAAGCTGCAATCACAGTAGCAGACTGGAAATTTATAAAAAAGGAAAATCTCTGGGGAAAGGTACTCAGCACTTCACCTGGTTCACCCAACAATCAACTCTTGTTCTAAATGTAGAAGGATGGAGTGCACACATAAATAGGTACCCACAGCTGAAGTCTGATGGCCTGCAAATAAATGTCTAGAAGACCTTAAGAGAACAGGTTGACATTGTAGGACAAGACATTGGGGAAAAAACTCCTGCATCATGCCATGTAAAGAGGCTGTGTGACTTCAGCGACTTTTTTTCTCTTTCCCCTCTGTTGTGACTTCCTCAAGTGAGCCAGTCTGTCCAAGCTGGCATTTTGCTCTGCAAAGCAGAAACTCTTAAGTAGGTTGCTGAAATACTGTGATTGTGCCCGAGGCCTTGGAAAACGCATGCAAAAGCTGTTATTTCAGCAGTTCCACTGCAAGACGCGCAGGGCTTGTCCCTGGAGGAGAGATTGCAGCAGAACAATCAAAGACAGCAGGTACCACTTAACTTCCAACCGGACTATCCAAATATTATCCAAGTGCAAGACAAAGGAGAGGAGAGGCTGTGGCTTGGAGGACATTGAGCCCTCCGGAGAGAAGGCTGCTGGTAGTGACAGCATGTGGCTGCTGCCACAGTGACAGTACTTGCAGGAACATGAGAGGTACTGTATTTATCATTTGAGAAGGAGGGGTTTTGTGGAGAATGGCAATCTTCTAGACCTGGCCAGCATTTCCTCTGTTGGAGCTGCAGAGGTCACATCAGGAGTTTAATTTGAACAAGACTCCCTGAGGCTCGGATCTCAAACATGAGGAGCAGCCATCAAGACCTCTGACCCTGTACTTCTGAATGGATACAGAGAGCTTTTTCCTTTCCTTTGCAGACTATTTAATTGTCACCAGCAAGCACGTGTGGTCCAGCTTCATTTGCAGGCAGCCTGCAAATTTATGGATTAGGTTTTCTTCCTAGGACAACCCCCGTTCCAAGAACTAGGTGTAAGCTCCTGGAGACAGAGAGCTGTTCCTGTGTATTCCTGTATATACCACAGGATATAGTATTCCTGTGGTTTTCAAACTTTTAGCATCAGGACCCGCTTTTTAGAATGACAATCCTTTGGGACCCACCAGATGTGATTAATCTGGAAGGGACGTCATGGCTGTAATTGACATCATCAAGCACGCACACACACACACACACACACACACACACACACACACACACACAGAGGGAGAGAGAGAGAGAGAGAAAGAGAGAAAGAAAGAAAGAGAGAGAGAACAGGGATCCTAGCCTCCTTCCTCTTCAAAATTAATTCTCTTTCAGTTATAGGGAAGAAAGGAGTGGGTCCAGGAGGAGCTTTCTGAATAATCCAAGCCTCTGAAGTATCATCTTGAGAGTATTGTTGATATCTGAAATCTGATGAGGATTTGACCTTCCTTCCATCCTTTCTTCTTTGAGATTTGGGTACACTAAGGGGTTTCTTTTTCCGGAACAGAAAGATGGTTACAGTATACTTACATATTTATACAGTAGTTATAATACATATAATTAGATACATAGTTATATATACATAGTAGCAAAAACATACCCATATTGCGGGATTAAAATCCACCCCATATGCCATCCCCCCACTGTGCATCACCCCCATGCACATCAACCCCCCCATGCACATCCACTCCCATGCTCAGCATTCCCCATGTTCATCCCCCTTATGGAACCCCCATGTGTAACATCCCCCATGAGCAACAACCCCCCATGTTCATCCACCTTATGTGAATCCCCATGTTCATCCACCCCATGTGCGTCATGCTCCCTAAGCGCATCATTGCCCCTACGCACATCACCCCATGTGCAACATCCCTCATGCGCAACATCCCCCCATACACAACATCCTCCATGCTCATCAACCCGCCATGTGCATCAACCTGCCATGCACATCAATCCCATACGCATCAACCCCCATGTGCATCAATCCCCATGTGCATCACCTCCCTATGCCCATCCACCCCCTATGTGCATCCACCCCGAGGTGCAACATCCCCCATGAGCATCAAATCCCCATGTGCATCATCTCCCCATGCGCAGCATCCCCTCCCTCTGAACAACACCCCTCCCAGTGCACCAGGCACCAAGGACCAGATTGGCTGGATTCAGTCTTCCATTTTAGTGTAGGATGAAAGCACGTTGCACCCCTTTTCAGCCTCTAAAGAATTAAATTTCTCAACATTGGTTCTTGGTGGGTATTGATATCACAGAAGGAACACCCTCCCCAAATTTCATGCTTCTAGGTCCAGGGGTTGGGGCACAGCGTCCCTCAGTCAGGGATTCTTCAATGGAAAGTACAGGGAGGAAAACGTGTTGTGACCCATTTCACCTCATTCAGGTTGGAATTTCTGAAAACCGGTTCTTAGTGGATCCTTCCATCATGGAAGGAACACCCTCCCCAAATTTGACACTTCTAGGCCCAGCAGTTTTGGCTTGCCATTGATGTGAGTCAGTCAGTCAGTCAGTCAGTGACTTATATACCGGTATATAGATATAGATATAGATATAGATATAGATAGATAGATAGATAGATAGATAGATAGATAGATAGAGATACAGTGTAACTAACTTGCATGGCTCTATACTTTATTCACTGACCCCATACTCCTATCTTACCTATGACCTTGCTTTACTTCCCTGAATTCTTCATGCCCTTCTTTGTCCCCAGATTTATCTAGGCTTTGGGGTAACAAATATATTATGCCAAATAAAAACAGTATATGCAAATGTGATTACAGTTTATTCTAATGGCAATAGAATCCCTCGGCATCCAATTTGGAGTTAGGGCAGCTGCACACTTTTAAATATTACATTATTATTAGCACCATCATCATCACCCCATTGTTTGGTCCACAGAGGCCACTCCACAGCAGCTTACAATCAAATCACATAATAAAAAGATTGTAATAAAATTCAACTGCAAATTCATGAATGTACAATAAAACCCCAGCCTTATGGATTCAAAGAGGGGAGTGATCACTCAAAACGCTCAGTGAACGTGCAAAGTTTTTCTATACCTATCCTTCTAAAAAAATCTGGAGGAAATCTAACCTGGTGGCCTTGAGTTTCTGAGTTTCGCATTTGTGGCCAAATATTTCCAGTGCCAGTCATCACATTGAAAAGAAAAAAAGGAGTAACAAAATACTGAGCAATTGAGGGGAGATTGAAGGCTCTGCGAGAGCTTTCATTCTGGAACCACTACTCAGAGTGTCCTATAATAATGTCATTTGGTCTGAAAGGTAATTGGATATCAACTGCATATCAGCAAGGTCTGTCAGGGGCTGTTTTGGCTCTTCCAAAGCCCTGACTTTATTAGAAAACATTTTCACTCTTTATATGTGGAATTGGACTCTCTCTCTCTCTCTCTCTCTCTCTCTCTCTCTCTCTCTCTCTCTCTCTCTCTCTGCTGTTCCAAAATGGCAGCAAACAAACCTCTCCTGTTTAATTTACTATTCTTAAGACGGTCAGCCTGGAGCACTAAAACCGCATTATCCATACTACAGGGAATTGTTGTTTTCCTTTCCTTTCTTCACATTCCTCCTTTGTTTTCGTTTTTTTAATGTACGGACAGGAACAGAAAAACAGGTGGTGAGCGAGTGAAGACATGTACACAAACAATCCAGTCTTGCCCTCAGGCACAGCTTCAGCTCACAGCACCCTTAGGCAACTGCTTGGGGTCCCACAGTAAGGCTAATGCATACGAAGGTTGAAGGCATAATCCTAACCAATTTAGGATAGGATAACTCCCCTATCTCCCCTTTCCTGTGGTGGTGGGAGGAGGCAGGTGCATGTCTGTGCACTAGCCTAACCCCCTGAGAAATAGCAGAGAAATGACTTATGGCAATTTTGTGACACCCCCAGGCCATCTCAGGACTTGTGCTGGGACTTAAGCCAGCCTAACTGGAGATTAGGATTGCAGCATAAAACTCTTGATTTTTTTCCCCTCTAGTTTTTTTTTTTTTTGGCCTATTTTCCACTAGTTTTTGACACTTACAGCCCCCAGCCCCAACAAGGTTTCTATGATATCTCTGCCTCCTAAAATTGAGATGGCCTCCTGCAAGGCAGCAAACACAAAAGGATAACACATCCTTTTGTAATTTAGCACCATTGCAGAAAGGCCACATGGCATTCCAGATGATGAGTATCCTATGGTTCCTTGACTGTGTTTCCCTTAGGATTTTGGTGAAGCATCCTGCGAAGATTGGCATTTGTCCACTGATTGAACAACCAAGTGGACCTGGTTAGGTGGGATGGGATGTCCAGGGCATCCTGCTAATTCTGTGACATCAGCAACTCAGTGGCATTCCTATCGGGGGAGCAAAGCACTAAGTTTTGCAAGGTGCCTCAACACGCCTTGTAAGCTGCTCCTCCCCTTCTCTATTGAAGCCATTCTGAGCACTGCTGAAGCCATGGTGAGAGCAATGAAAAGAGTTTTCCCTTCATTGCTCTCACTGCTCCAATGGTGAGAGGAAGGGATAGCTTACATGGTACATTGAGGCACATGGCATGGACATAGCACATGGACATGGCCATGTGCTAAGTCCATGCCATGCGCCATAATGGGATTTCCATTTCTCGTAGGAGTGCAAGAAACAAACTTCCTTTCTGTTAGGAAATTTGTGAGTGCAATCCCAACCAATGTAAATCCAGCACAACTCACATATTTCCCTGTTCCTGAATTGGTTTGGGAAGGCCAGCGCATGTTTGTGCACTGACCTACTCCCCAGGAGTGGCATAGAAGGCTTTATGGAACTTTTGTGACACCCACAGGACAGCACAGGACTTGTGCCAGGGGTCTGCCATCACAACCATCTCCTGCATGAATTTTCACAAACATCACTAGTACCCTCTAAAAAACTTTTTATCAATATAATGCCTTCTTCCTGCAATATTTATCTATGTGGTAGAGGCAAAACAGAATTGTTGTGCTCTGTGTTTCCTGCCTTCCTCCTTGCCACGACTCTTCTTCAGCCTCACAACTGACCTCTCATTCTTAGGTAGGCCGAGTTCATCGCTATCTGACTACAGTCCTCTGTAGTTCCTTCATAAGGTGCTATACCCTACAATCCAGAGTAACTATGGGAGCACGTAAGAGACATTTACATCAACGTAGTTACAGCACCACCCAGTGAAAACCTATGGGAAATTCATATTGCAATCCAGAGTAAATGGTTCTTATGTCGGAGCATTGACTCCCCGTAGTTACTCTGGATTGTGACATCAGTCTTGCTTTGCAGAGACTGTGACAGGTCTTCCTGCTTTTCTTCCTCATGATCTTACCTTCAGGTCACCAACTCTACAAATACATCAGTAGATAACAGGGATTCTAGTCATTAATTTAAAAAAAGGCTTGTAAGACTGAGATCACCTCACCCCGACTGTAATCAATCAAGAAGATCTCTGTTGACATTAAGACACTGAAGGTGAAGACAACTATAAAAAAGAGACGCCTCAGCAGCTTCTTCATCTTCTATAGTATGGTCTGAACCTGGCTTCCTTCAAGCTTGCCATGACAGCTGCATGACAGACTAGGGGCCCCAATCCTATCCAATTTTTCAGTGCTGGTGCAGTTGTGCCAGTGGGGTATGCACAGCATCCTGTGGTAGAGGGACAGTCACTGGTGCCTTCTCAAGGTATGAAAACAAATCCTTACCATGGGGCTGCATTGAGGCAAGTGGAAAGTTGAATAGGATCAGGCCCTTACATATGATCAGTGGATCAAATTCTGAATCAGTTCTCAGTTTTGGCTGCAATCCTAACCACACATTTTCCTGGGAGTAAGCTGAACACAACAGGACTTACTTCTGAACACAACAGGACTTACTTCTGAGTAGAAATGCATAGGATTGTGCCATATGTAGCAGATGTAAATATGCACTTTTCTAAACTTGAACTTATTGGTCCCACCATTCCTGAGGCTGGCTCTGGATTATAGGGTCTTCCTTCACAGGATGACCTTTCACACTTGAGATCCACTCCTTAGAAAACTAGCACGCCATTTTATTTGTCAAGTCCACCTTCAACCAAAGAATGTCAAGTAATGAAAATGCTTCTTCTGTTCTCACAGCAGTGTGTCTGAAAATATCCTCAGAGATCCAATTCCAGCAACAACATAACTTCACTGTTTGCAGCAATTCCCTTGATCTCCAACAACGTTCATTCTTGTTCCATTAATATTGCACTTTCTGCCAAGATTTTAAATAACATCCATCACCGTTACCCCCAATTTTTCAATTCTCAAGTACTGTCACATGTCTTCAACACCTGTTAATGCCTGTAAATATTTTAAGCTTATGGAGTTGCATCCCAGTGGTACATAATTATATACTTCCTTTTTCTTTCAGTTAACAGAACATGATGTTATTTAACCTTTACATGTATGCTGATTATCCAGGCCTGTGCATGTCTACTCAGAAGGAGGTTCCACTGAGTTCACTTTTAGGGAATGGTATAGTACCACAGTAATTTTATACACAATTTACTTCAGGATTGGACAAATTTTTGATTTTTGGAGAAAAAAAAACCCATCATGGGTTACAAGCTATGATCGGTATGGCTTTTGTTTTGTTCTACATTTTTCTTGAGTGTCCTACATTTAGGAGGGCATTGTCCTCTTTTTTTGGTTATGACATCTGGTTAACCTGGGTTATGTCAGTGCACAAACATGCACCATCCTCCACATACCTTTGCTGAAAAGGGAGATTCTCATTCTCACCCAAGTTGAGCTGGTTTAAATTGCTTAGGATTGTGCCCTGTCAGATACAGGAAGCTGGACTAGATGGACCTGAATCCAATTTAGGACACAATCCAGAGTAACTACAGGGAGTCCTTGCTCTGGTGTAAAAACAATTTTCTCTGGATTGCAATATGAATTTCCTATAGGTTTTCACTAAGTGGTACAGTAACTACGGGTATGTCTCTTACATGCTCCCGTAGTTACTCTGGATTGTAGGGTAAGTGCTAAATCCAGAGCAAGTTCAGCCTGCTCTGCCCCAGCTGCTCTCTCCTAACTACTCTGTATCCAGAGCAGAAAGTTATGCTGCATCCAGAGAGTCAGGAAGCCTGGAGCAGCCCTAACTGCTCCAGAGCATGCTAAGTAAGTAACACCTGGGTAGGGCTTGTTCCTGAGGAGATGCCCCTCAGATCACACTGAACAGATAACAGCTGTGAATCCTGCAGTGGGGACGCGACTCTGTGCATCACCCGATGCGCAGTCACCAAAGTTGACACCTTGCAGTCGCTTCTGAAGCCAACTGGCTTCAGAAAGAGTACTGTGCAGGCACCATCTCTGATGCCTGCGCAGTATTTTTCTGAAGCCTTTTGGCTTCAGAGGAGACTGTGCAGGCGAACGGCTTTAGAGGAAGCTGAATGGCTTTAGAGGAGACTTCCTTAGAGCAGAGGAAATCTGCTCTAGTGGAGTGGAGTGGAGGCTGCCACTCTGCCTCCTGAGCGAGGCCGAATGGCTGTGCAGAGGCACGGACTTCCTCCGCTCTAAGGAAGTCTCCTCTGAAGCCGTTTGGCATGCTTAGTGGGTGTCCTCGCGGTGCATCTCAGCTGGCCATTTGGGCCAGCTCCAAGGATGAGTGGCAGCTACTGGCTGGCCCAAATGGGCACACTGATGCCCAGTGCCTGTCAAAGGACAGTCAAACTCCTCTGGCGCATCACCCCATATGGAGCGTGTTACCCAGTACGGCCCACACCAGCCGCACCAGTCTGGTGACGCTTAGGGCAGAGCTTGATGGCCTGATGAGATGCCAGTACATTCTACAGTGAATACAAGGGGCCTTTTGGAGTGACCTGCTGTATCCTGAGGTTAGTGGGCAGCCATAGTTGTTCCATATCCTGAGGTTGAGAGGCAGGGGTTGCAGCTAGGCTGGCCAAGAACTCAGATTTTTGGTCAACACTGCCATTCTTACTTGGGCCTTATCATGGGCCCCTATGGGTCTACTCATTACTATACCTGTTCCTGAGGTGGTATATTTTTGAGGAGCTGGAAGAAGGCATTTCTGCCTTGGAAACAGGCTTTGGATAAAGAGTAACTGCTCTGCCCTAGGCAATGCTAAACATGCCCTCAACATGCCTCTCCTGAACTGCCTAGGGCAGAGCAGCTAGGGTAGAGCAGGTCCACCTCTCTTAGAGCACCCTATGTTGGCTTGCTCTGCCCTAAGCCTTTTCCAGAGTAACTAGGGTGGAGCATCCTAGGGATAGATAGGGCAATCCAAGGTGTGCCGGTCTGACTGGATTTCAGTTCAGAACCGAGTGGTCTCTGTACTCATCCCATTAAGTCAGAGGACCATAAGAAAGCCTCTTTAAGTGCCAGAGTCTATCACTTAGCACTCTGCACTTGCTCAGAGGCATGGAGATGCAAGTTGAAGTTGACTTTAGACCACTTCCTGGGTCCACCCAGTCAAACTTCCACACTTGCTCCCCTAAAGGGTCCGTTGTTTGGGGTTACCTTAAGTAGTAACACAACCACAGTATTATAGAATAGAAATCAAATTTATTGTAAGCCAAATCATCACATCAGTACAGTTGAGCACTAGCACATTAAAACTCAGAGTTCAAAACAAGAAAAGCTAGCTCCTACTCTAATACATTGATTCCTACCTTAACATGGATGGCAAAAGAATATAGTCCATAAAAGAATTAATCTCCATCAGTGCAGGGAATCCCACAGACTCCACTTGGTCTCCCTTGAACGCATGATCCTCTCAGCTGCACACAAAGAAACCTTCTCAGGCTTAATTCCACATGGCTTCAACCTCCTGGTCTAATACTATTCCTGAAGGATTTAACGATAATCCATTTGCAGAAATCTTTGTGTGGCAGCAGGAATTTGCAAGATAAATGGGGGCATTTGCAATTTGCTAGATAAAAAGTATTGGAAGCAACATTTATAAACTAAAAAAGATTGGGGTCCACTTTTGGATGGTGCTTCAGACCCTAACCAGTCTGATAAGTGGGGGATGTTTGTATATTCTACATTCAGACTCTATGATGCATTAACATGTCATTTGTTTTTCCCAAACACTTCATTAAAACTTGTGTTTTATTTAAACAGAAAGGCCATAGGAATATAGTAATACTGTACATTTTTGGAAGAGTGCTATGGAAAAGCAGCACAAAGAATTTGGAATTGCTTCAATACATTGTTAAGTATACTGTAATTTACCTTTGAATATTAGACTACTATAGTCAGATCACTGTTATTAAAAAATAAAAATAAAACACCTATTAGGGCCAAACTAAAGGCTATGTGGGAGATCATAATAGGAACACCTGGCTGTTTCCAAGTTTAACTGAAAGGCATTTATAAAGGGGTGCCAATTTGCTCTCAGTAGCAGCCCTTGGGAAAGGGGTATTTCCCAATATAAATCTCCCCCAACGCTGTTATTAACCTAACTGGGGAAAAATAGTGGTTGAGCTAACAGCAGCTTCGAAGGGGTGATTTAGATTGGAAAATTGAACAGAAAGGAGGAGAAGGATTCAAAACACACACACACACACACACACACCACACACACACACACATACGAGTGGGGGAGAGAGAGAGAGAGAGAGAGACAGACAGATATTTCAGATGTAAAGAATAGCCACATACATCTTGTATAACATGTAGTTTGGGCCCTATAAAGGAAAGTTTGCCGATCTTCTAAAACAGTGGTATTTGGACATTTCAGCCCAGGACTCCCTCTCAAAATCTGTCCATGATCCCCTATCAAACTTACCTGTCTACTTGGAAGTGAGTCCCATTGTTTTCAATGAGATTTACTCCCAGAAAAGTCCAGTGCCAGATTCCAAGATGGTGGATCCCACCTTCCCATGACCCCCCTTACGCAAGGTTCATGACCCCCCAAAGGGGTCCAAACCCCAACTTTGAAGACCACTGCTCTAAAATGTTCTAAAATGCAACATTCAGATTACATTTCACAGTAAGAATGAGCCACATAAAATTAAATCTCAGCTGAATTCAAAGGTTGTCAAAGGAGATATTTTTGGGCTCATTTGATCTTTAAATTTATCCCAAAAGTCCAAAGTGGCTTCTGCACATGGATTAGGGAGAATTTTACTTCAAATGTGAGAGGACCACTGCTGTCAAATTATTCCTAATATTTATTGTATATAATATTTAAGCATCTGGAATTTTGTAGCTATTTAAAGAGAGTTACCCTGTGCAACTAAGCACTGACTTGCATGGCCAGTACAACGTTTCCTCATAGCACAGCTTGAAATAGGGCAATGTGACCAGTTTGGCCAAACTGGCCCCCACAGCTGGAGTGGTCCAAGATCGAAGTGACAAGCAGGGTCCCCACAGCTGGCATCTTGCTCTGTAGTTGATGCTCCAGTGTGAAATCTTCCATGCCAAGCATCACAAAGAAAACAAGGTGAGCAGATAATTGCTGCCAGATGGCCTTCCTTGCCATTCATCCCTTGGTCCCATTGGCTTGAAATTGGTCCCCAAAACAATTGGTGGTGATGCCACTGGTGGGTGCCTCACAACTGCCACACATTCTGGTGAGTATGGAGGCCTATTGGGAATTTGGGAGATAAGGACCCTTCCAAAAATATTTTGCATTGGGTCTCACAGCTCCTTGGCTTGAATTACCATCTCCCATTTTCCACATCACTACTCTTAGAAGCTGTGCTCTCAGGAAGATTTTGGACAACTTCTAGTTGTCATTGTCAGTCATCATCCCGCCTCTCTCCGTAGACTTACAAAAAAGCTTGTTTCCCATACTTGAGCAACTTTCTGATTGCATTTAGATGAGATCATGAATAGGAGAGCTTTTTCTCTAGTGGGATTTAACCCCTTCTATGAAGTTTCCACACCTACTTGCGCCTAACTGAATTGGTTGGTTGGCTGCTACAATAGGAATATCAGTCTCTCCTTCTCTATGTTAGAATAACACCCTGTCTGTTTAAGGTGCATTATTTTGCTGTCCACTAATTTGACAGGCGTTGGGTTCCATTATGTACTGCCAATGTTACGCTCACCTTAACAGCCACCATGATAGCACTGCATTGCCCCTTTCTTTGGAGGAGAGTGAGCAATGTCTTTGCAATAACCTAATTTTAAATGCACAGGTTGCACAAGCATTGCAGGGGTACAGAAGCTAAGACTCACGTTCTAGTCAGGAGGTCTGGTCTAGAGGGTAGAGCCTTCGTTTGTCTGAAGATAAGAGCTGAAGGTTGCCGGATCTAGATAACCGGAAGTCAGATCCGAAGCAAGACCTTGAAAAGCGGCTGCTGTAGCTGAGATTTTCCATTTATTTTTCAGTGGGAGTGAAGGAGCTTTCTCAGCTGCCCTTCGTGTGAGAGCTGAAGGAGAACTTTGTCAGCCAGCAATTCAGACATCGGGGCCAGTGTTGTTAACCAGACTGTGAATGCAACATTTTGAATGTAGTGTTTCTTGAAAGATAGAACCAATCTAAGTTGTAAAAATCCCTTCGGGTGTTTAGATTCACCTGCCCATGTAAACCGCTTTGAATAAAGACTGGGGAGCAATCCAAAACGTCCAGAAAAGCGGTATATAAATGCCAGGTTATTATTATTTTATTATTAGTCCCAAAGCAGTTCCTGAAGGCATCCGAAAGCAACCTTCTCATCAGAAATAGTAACTCTGCCAAGGTAAGCAAAAACTGGAAAACAGATGAACAAGACACAAGGGTCAGGATCCAAAGTGACATTAAATAACAGTGAAATTGTCCATGAGTGACTACGTCCCATCTCAATGACAATGCTACACTGTTGCTCTACTTTACTCGGCATTGTTTTATAGCACTGAAATGCTCCTTGTTTCACTTATTGTGAACCCACACTGAGCTTTCAAGGGATAAACCCAGCTATAATGCAATGAGCATGGAGTTGGAGCATGAAACGCTTCGCTTTGGCTTGGTGCGCAAATGAACCCTTGTGCCTGCACCCTGCCACGTGCTGAGAAATTTCCAGCAGAGAAATTTCTCCACTTTGTCAAATTAACAAATAAAGGATTGCAATCCTTTCTTTACTGTCCGCTGTTCTTCCCAGTTAAGAATGTGCTGTTCTGGCTCATCTCTTTATTATTTCAGAAAGGCTGCATTGAGAGAGCGAGACACTTGTTTAATCAACTTCCAAAGCTTTTTTATGGCTCTGTAGACACTGCCATAGGAGAAATTCCAGCTTAATTAAAAAGTACAGCAAAAGTGTGAGCTTCTGATTGTGGGGATCTATGTAATTCCATCGTCCTCATCTCCTAGTTCAAAAGTGCCTTGTGTGCTGACAAGATGCAAAACTCAAGAGATGCTGTACGTGTGGTTACACCATGGAACAGCTTCAGAAAAACACAAAACGAAATATTTTTGTTAACCTGTAAAACAAATACAGGTTTGTTTTAAGTTTGGGTTTAGCCCTGGAACAATTTTCAGGGACAGTGCAAAAGAAATACCATATTAACTCAAATAGAATATGCCATCAAATATAATGTGCACCCTATACTTATAATCAAAATACCGTATTTACGCAATAGTAATTAACATCAAATCTAATGCACATCCTAATTTTGGAGACTGAATTCTGCTGAAAAGGTGACCATTATATTTGAGTAAATACAGTAAGCAAGATACATCTGATATAAATACTGATTGATTTGATTGATGATTGATCATGTGCAAATGCAAAACTATGTACAGTATATGCCTGGATTCAACCCCACATGTGAGAAGCTTAATCTGTGCCTGGGCAGTAATCAAGTGATGAACATGCATGTGTGAGTTTGATGGAATTGATTTGCTGCTGGCAGCTGTTGGAACTGGCTTTATTCCCCAAATGCAATTCCCCAAACACTCTCCAACTGGTGAGTGTATTTCCTTCCCATCTCAACCCCCCTCTAGTTTTATTCCTGTATGCAGACTCCATGCAAATCACATCAACAAGCAGATTATGAAAACAGACACACACTCACTCACTCTCTCGCTCTCTCTCCCCGGAGGAATAAATTTTCCAGCTAACATCCAGCAAAAGATTATTTACCATGGAATGACACATGGAGTTTTTGTTAAGTAAGGTGATAAATGGAACCTATCTGTACTCACTAAGACGTGACTCAACTAGAACTGCGTAACAGAAGAGTGCCTGCCATTCCCTCCAAGCGGCATCTGCCCCTGTGAAGTGCTCCCATGGATGTAACGCACATTATTGTGCCCTATGATGTATGAAGTTCCCTGCCAACCTACCAGTCTGAAAGCATTAAAATGCCAGTAGGTAAAGGGAAGGTAACAGCGTTCCAAATGCATATGGGCCACATATCCAGGGAATCATTTCCAGACAACACTGGCTCTGTGGCTCTAGAAATGGGAATGGGCACAACTCCTTAGAGTTGATCACGACTAGCAGGACAACCTGCAGGGGACACCTTTACCTTTATATGTATTAGCCTTTACATTTTACACTTAGCTTTGAAGCAGTGATAATACTGCGTCTGGAATAGCTTGGATCTTTCCGCCCTGCCAGTTCAAACCCAGAAGTCTTGCAAATTTTTTTATCACAAGAAGAATCAGTACTTCAGATGATGACAAATATCTCCACATAATTTTTGTTGATCCTTGTGCTGACCATGAGTCAGTAGAAAAATGTGTTCTATCCACACATAGGGCTTAATCTGGGACAGAATTTTACTCCCTCCCCCACACACATAGGGAGCAATGCAGAGTAACTATGGGGTGTCCTTTCTCCGGTGTAAGAACAATTTACTCTGGATTGCAATATAAATTTCCCATAGGTTTTCACTAGGTGGTGCTGTAACTACATTGATGTAAATGTCTTGTATGTGCTCCCATAGTTACTCTGGATTGGCATTGGCATCCTTCAGTCTCGAAACACTATGGTATCATGCTCTGATTGGAGGTCCTGAAACAACATCTAGTGTGGCTAAAAAGGCCAATTTGAGAGTGGCAATTCCTTCCACACTGAGGACAAATAAATTCCGTCCCCTGCCCAGGCCCCAGGTTTCGCTGCTTCCGGGTCTGTCTCTTTGCTTCAGCCTGCCAAACAAGTGTCTCTACCAGTTGGAGAAGGCCATGCTGGGTCTTTTGCCTCCACGCTGAATGATCAGAGGTCAAGGTTTCCCAGCTGTTGATTTCCATTCCCAAGGCCTTTAGATCCCTCCTGCAGATGTCTTTGTATCGCAGCTGTGGTCTCCCTCTAGGGCGCTTTCCCTGCACTAATTCTCCATATAGGAGATCTTTTGGAATCCGACCTTCAGCCATTCTCACGACGTGCCCAAGCCAGCGTAGATGCCGCTGTTTCAGAAGTGTGAATATGCTAGAGATTCCAGCACGTTCCAAGACTGCGTCATTTGAAACTTTGTCACGCCAGGTGATGCCAAGAATACGTCGGAGACAATGCATATGGAAGGTGTTCAGCTTTCTCTCCTGCCATGCATAAAGGGTCCAAGACTCGCTACAGTACAAGAGTGTGCTCAGGATGCAAGCTCTATAGACCTGGATCTTTGTAGGTTCCGTCAGCTTCTTATTAAGCCATACTCTCTTTGTAAGCTTGGAGAAAGTGGTAGCCGCTTTACCAATACGTTTATTCAGCTCAGTATCTAAGGAGAGAGTGTCAGAGATAGTTGAGCCGAGGTACACAAAGTCATGGACAACCTCCAGTTCATGTTCAGAGATTGTGATACAGGGAGGTGGATCCACACCCTGACCCATGACTTGTGTTTTCTTCAAGCTGATTGTTAGTCCAAAATCTTGGCAGACTTTGCTAAAACGGTCCATAAGTTGTTGAAGGTATTCAACAGAGTGAGCAGTAACAACAGCGTCATCGGCGAAGAGGAACTCCCGCAAGCATTTCAGCTGGACTGTGGACTTTGCTCTTAGTCTGGAAGGATCAGTTTTCCATCTGATCTGGTCTGGAGATAGATTCCTTCTGCTGCATTTCCAAAAGCATGCTTCAGCATGACTGCAAAATTATACATGACTCTGGATTACAGGGATAAATTTTCTTGTTACCAGGGTTGAATCCTATATAGATGTGAAACATCTATGTTCTTTCAAGAATGGGCAGAGGGCAAGGCTTAAGCTTAGGAAGAGTACAGTGTGCAACCTGCAAAAGGCAGACACATCACACCCACATATATTCAGACTCACATCAGAGAATCAAACCACATGATACAAGGAAAATGCATGTGACCTACTAAGCTGTCTGAGGTCTACATCAGAAAGGTAGCACTGTGAAGGAGAAAAGCTAGTGAAGGAAGGAAGGTGTTACCAGAATAAAGGAAAGAAAGAAGGAAGAAGGATATAGATATATTACATATAGATATACTGTATTTATTTGAAACTAATGCTCACCTTTCCCAGCCAAATTCAGTCTCATTAGATTCAATGTTTAATTAAATTTGAGAAAATACGGTATTTTGACTATAAGTATAGGGTGTGCATTAGATTCAGTGCCACATTAGATTCGAGTTAATACGGTCTATCTATATCTCAGGAAGCTCTTGCTGGCTATTTGCAAAATGGCCAGGTTGCAATTATAGGGGACAGGCTGTGGCTCAGCAGCAAAGTAGCTGCTTTGCCGGCTTGAACATACCAGTTTCAATCCCTTCCATATCCAGTAAGAGGATTGTAAATAGCAGGTATAGGAACAATACTTTCATGCAGACCTTGCAGAGCCGATACACCTAACGCTGGTTTCAAGGCATTTGATTCCATATAAGGAGTTTGCCTTATAGAGGCCACAAAATAGGAAGTGTGATTTCGTTACCGCACAATTGTTGAAACATTCAAAAAGGATTTTGTGCAGCAGGAAAGCACAAGGCATTTCCCGATCTGAAGCCAACACATTCCATTTTATTTTGAATGTAACACTGGAGGAATGATGAAACGCAACACAGCTCACGCTTTCTCCCCTTTCGCAGCAGGGATTTAAAAATTATATTCTGGAATGGTTCCTTGGAAGCCTATCGGGAGTTCCTCAATGGCAAGATCATAAGGGATGACAGTTTTCCTGGAGAAGCACAGCTTCCCTTGCAATGCACAACTTCCTGAGAATTGTCTCTGTGTTTGAGGTCATAGCCAACCAGTGCAGTGCAACAGCAAAGCAGACTGGCGAGGGTCCCCACAGACACTGAGCACATGAAATTGAACCCCACAGAAATTGAGCAAAATGTTCCTTTAGAGTAGAGGTGTCACTCATTTAATACAATTAAATGAGCATAGGTTGCCATATCTCCCAAAAACAATCATAGCATAGGTTGCCATATGTCCCTATGCTCATAGGGTTGCTATATGTCTCAGAAAACAAGGACAATTCCGATTTTGGGGGATTGTGTTCACATAATAGCAAATGGGACAGAGGCAGTGGTGGGCCCAACTTGGCCCAAGAACCAGTTCTCCGGAAGTGGGCGGGGCCAGGGGTGGGGTCAGGGTCAGGGGGCGGGGCCGGGGAGATTTTTGATTTAAAAATAAAAAATTAAATAAATAAAAATAAAATTACTTACCTCCGAGTAGACGTGCCTAGGACGGGGCTCTGAGACTGCAGTCCTCTCCACACTTTCCTGGGAGTAAGACCCATTGACTATACTGGGACTTACTTCAGAGCAGACCTGCATAGGATGGGGCTCTGAGACTGCAGTCCTCTCCACACTTTCCTGGGAGTAAGTCCCATTGGCTATACTGGGACTTACTTCAGAGCAGACCTGCATGGCATGGGGCTCTGATACTGCAGTCCTCTCTACACTTTCCTGGGAGTAAGTCCCATTGGCTATACTGGGACTTCAGAGCAGACCTGCATAGGATGGGGCTCTGAGACCAGTCCTCTCTACACTTTCCTGGGAGTAAGTCCCATTGACTATACTGGGACTGACTTCTGAGTAGACCTGCATAGAATGTGGCTCTCAGCCCCCTCTCCCCCCGCCGGCAGGGAGAGGCTGGAGGACATGCTGGTGCTCAAGGTTGCCATATCCCCGGAATTCCCAGGAGCCCTCCTGAAAACAAGCTCCGCCTCCAGACCAGCAAGCTCCACCTCCAGGCTCCGGAAAAAGAGGCTCCTGCTGCCAGCGGCCATTTAAATTTGGCGCGCTGCAGCTGTGGCTGCTTCTCTTCATTGTGCCTGCAGCCTCAGCTGTGTCCGGTGCTGATCGAGAAAGAGTGAGCGGGAGAAGGACCTCCTCCCCCTCACTGCCTCCCTCTGGATCAGCCCTCTCCAGTCCTCACTGCCTCCTGGATGCTGCCACTCTGCCTCCTCCCTACACTCCTGACCATGTCTACTCAAAAGTAAGCCCCTCTGCAGTTAATGGGTCTTACTCCCAGAGAGGGATCTTCAGGATTGCAGCCCTAGAAAACACTCCTCACCATGTCTACTCAAAAGTAAACTCCTCTGCAGTTAATGGGTCTTACTCCCAGAGAGGGATCTTCAGGATTGCAGCCCTAGAAAACACTCCTGACCATGTCTACTCAAAAGTAAACCCCTCTGCAGTTAATGGGTCTTACTCCCAGAGAGGGATCTTCAGGATTGCAGCCCTAGAAAACACTCCTGACCATGTCTACTCAAAAGTAAGCCCCTCTGCAGTTAATGGGTCTTACTCCCAGAGAGGGATCTTCAGGATTGCAGCCCTAGAAAACACTCCTGACCATGTCTGCTCAAAAGTAAGCCCCCACCAGCCTCCCCTGCTGCCTGTAGCACCCACTATCCTGTAGCCACCCCCCACCAACTCCCCTGGCCCTGCCTGTGCCCACTACCCCAAAGAAAACCCCCACCAGCCCTGCATTCACCCCTCCCTCCACAAACCTCCCACTTACCTACGTTCCCCACCCCAGAAAAACCCTCCACTAGCCACCCCTGAATGCACCCACTGCTCCTCCCCCTCAGGGTGTGTGTGTCTTTTACCTTAAAAAGGTAATATAGTGTTGAGGTTAAGTACAGAAAAGCAATACCAGTATTTTAAGCTTATTTTAACATGTCCTACATTTCGTCCTACATTTTTGGACAATTTTTTAATTACAGGAATTTTCTCAGGGATTTTGACTTGGACTAAGAGGAATTTTGGCCTTAAATCAGGAATTTTGGGGTTGCTGTGCAGGAATTTCCAGTTTGGCATCTGGTAACCCTGCTGGTGCTGTGCTCTTCCTCCTCAGCCCCTCCGCCGGCAGGGGGAGGCTGGAGGATGCGCTGGGGCTGCGCTCTTCCTCCTCAGACTCCATGCCGGCAGGGGGAGGCTGGAGGACGCGCTGGGGCTGTGCTCTTCCTCCTCAGGACCGAACCGGTCCTCATTGTTCTGGGGGCCTCCTGCTGCTTCCGGCTCGCCAACGGCAGGGGGATTGGAAGAACCCTCCCAGAACCGGAGCGAGTAGGCTTCTGCCCACCTGCAGACAGAGGGTCCTGTCCTGATTTTGTGGAAGAGAATTATGGCAACCCTAGTTAAATAGCATTCATGGTGCCTGTTGTGGGACAGAAGCAGCATTTTTTAAAAGCAGGAATTGATGTCATTGTGGAGATGTCACCAGAAAGTGGAAGTGATGTCATTAAGGAGATGATGTCACTAAGGAGATGATGTCATAAAGGAGATGATGTCTAGAAATAAGCATTTTGTTCTCATATAGAAACTCATTAGCTGCAAATGACAGATGAAAAAATAATGTGCAAATTGTGATCATATTTTCAAGATTTGAGACAGCCTAGTTATCACAAAGAAGTACTGCTACTGCCAAGGCATTGCTTTGCAGCTCATCGGCCGAGAGGTGCTCTGTAAAAGAAGTGGTGCTTGAAAAGAAGTGCTGCTTCTGAAAGGATGTAAAGGTATCCTCTGCAGGTTGCCCTGCTAGTTGTGACTGACTGATGGTGCTCATCCCTGTTACAATGCTAAAGAGCTGGCATTGTTTGAAGACATCTCCGTGGTCATGCACCCAGCGTGACTAAACCCCAAAGTACATGGAATGTTGTTACCTTCCCACTGAAGTGGTACCTATTTACCTGCTTGCATTTCCATGCTTTCAAACCGCTAGCTTGACAGGAGCTGGGCAGCTCATGAGAGATCACTCTGCTACTCAGGTCTCAAACCCCTGTCCTGCAGACCTTCATGTTGCTCAGGATCTTTAGCCACTAAGCTGCTGCAGCCCCCCACTGAAAGGGGGCTCACGCTCAATGGTCTCTTCTAGCACTTCAGTTAAATAGTGCTTCCTCTTCCTCCCTCCCCTTCTAAGTCTGTCCTTTCCCCACAATGATCCTTACCTTCTGAGGTTTTCTTCTATCTCTAACCCATAGAGCAGGGGAGTCCAAACTTTTCAGCGGGAAGACCATATCATCTCTCTGACACTGTGCTGGGGGCCAAAAAACCAATTTACATTTCAAATTGGAATGAATTTACATAAATTTGCATATAATAATGTATTAGAGAGGATTACAAGGCTTGCTCAAGGCAAGCAGATAGAGCAGTCTTGCCATGGGCCTCACCTGGCCCCCAGAAGAAGCTATTGAAAGAGAGCTCTGGGAGAGACCTTTATAACTGGAGTGGGATCAAGAGCATCTGGGGATATGGATCTGGCCTATGGGCTTTATGTTTGACAGCCACGCTTAGAACATCAGAACCACATGGAGGTGACATGGAAGTCTTCTCCTGCATCAACAGGTGCATCATAAGCTGATGGCAGCATCTAGGGCTAGGATTACCTTTCCTAGTTTCCATGCTACCTGAAAGGTTAAGCCTCCAACGCAAAGCTCAGTGCCCGACACTAATGATACAATGGTCCTTGATCCATCAGGCAGAGCAAGAAACAGGAAGGATGAAAGCTGGAGTGAAAGGCAGTGATTAAGAAGACAAGTTATGAAATAGAATGAAATAGGATGAAGCACCACTGATCAGCTGGAGTACTTTTCTTGCATTTATGTAATTTCAGATGATCCCCCCAATTGAAAACTTAGGGTTTTCACATTCTCCCTTCCTGATGTAACTGTCCCAAATCCATCACTCTAATTATTTCTTACTCCCAGATTTTTATACGTATGTGGTGTCTGTAGATATATATCTATATAATGGAGAGTAATTTCCTGGAATGTGAACGGCTCTCAGTCTGAAAAGTATCTTTAACATCGGGGGCAATGCCGTCTTTTTTTAAGGCACAGTTACTATGACGACAGCACAGTATATTTGCATACCTTCCAACATCTCACAAAAAGAAAATGGGGACATTTATGTATACTCATGGAAAACCCCTATAAATTCCATCAGGGTTTGAGCTTTGCCCTCCCCTCTTTTATACTTGCTGAAAACTGTGTCTTTTTCTCTGTAGCGTGACGCTGTATTTATATTCATGCGTGTTACAGCAGTTCATTTTGCAAATAAATGCTGTATTCTAAAGCAGGTATGATATCAAGCAATCGACATGAAGTCCACACTCTTTGTGCAAGCAGAAAGTGGTTCATTATAAATATTTTCACCGCAGGCATGCTTCTTCTTGGCTATGATCAGATTGAAGACTTTCTAGTCTTGCTCCAAGTAGTCCTGCCTATATGTTCCTCTGTCTTCCTACCTTCTTCATTTGATCAGCCTTTCTTTCAGTTTGCCTGTCCTTCTGCCAGATCCCTGCCTGCAACTTCATTCCAGTGCCTGGTGACAGACAGAAATAGCCCATGTTGATCAGATGTTCAAAGACTGGTCAACAACTTCATCATCTCCACCTCTTCTCAAACGCCAAGGCGCTCTCTCTCTCTCTCTCTCTCTCTCTCTCTCTCTCTCTCTCTCTCTCTCTCTCTCTCTCTCTCTCTGGGCTGGGTTGTAAGCCAGCTACTGGTGTGCGTGCAAGTTTAATTTCCTGGGCAGGAAATCTGTCCCATAGGAGCCATATGTGTGTCCATCTGCCTGTCACTCATACACAACAGAAACCACTTTCCCTTCACCTGCACGAGTTTTGACAGCCCTATTTGTCTCGTCTTCCATGGTTGCTAGTTCTCAATAGATTCAGTAGTAATGTAGTGCTTTCCTGCTATTCCGGATGGATCTCTCAAATACTGGATGTTGGGAGAGTTAGGACAAACAAAAGAATATATTTATTTACCCAGTGTGTAATTAGTCTGTGGAACACCTTGCCACAGGATGTGATGATGTCATCTAGCCTGAATGCCTTTGAGAAGGAATTGGACAAATTTCAAGAGGGAAAGACCATCATGGGTTTACAGACCATTATGGGGATGTGCAATCTCTATTTTTTGGATATGAGGACACCAAAGGAGGACACCATGATGCGTATCTCCTATTGTCTACGTCCTCCTTGAAGCATTTGAGAGATACAAGAAGCTGGACTAGATAGGTCTTTGGCCTGATCCAGCAGGGCTCTTCTTATATTCTTATGATTTCATGCCTCGGGAAATCTTGTACGAGAAATACGTACAAGATTTGAGAGACGTTTGCAGCAGATCACAGTCCAGTTTATTCCCTTCTTTCCGATCCAGCGCATAGTTGTCCCCAAAATACCAGAGTCTGGCTAATATGGCTGAGTTCATTTTGAAATCCTTTGAAACAGCTTCAAAATAGAGGCATCTTGGAGGAAGACTCTTGGAACCATGTCGAGTTTTGGGTATCCTGCAGTTGGTCTACATCCTGCATGAGGGTTACGTTCCAGAGTTAGTATGTAAAGCTCAAACAGTGTACTGTATACTCAAAAATGCCTTGGAAAACCCTGACATCTGGAAAAGGTGTACTGTTCGTTTTTAAAAAAAGATATAGATTGGAACTGAGACAGAAAGCTTCCTTCTCCTATCTCAGCCTTCCTCCAAGGCAGGTATTATTTACTAAGTATATGGCTGGCAGTATAGCCTGATTTGTATTTTTTCCTTTTTGTTTGCAAGATCACATAGACGTTGAAATTGCACATGTCAGTTCCAAGTAAGATGCAGACAATTATATTTTGTCCCACAGAGTAAAGAAAGGCATTTGCCTCAAGGAATTTTGTATCTGTCTGGTTTTAAACTTTTGTCACGTGAGACTAGAACCTTTTGTTAGTTTTTTATATATAAATGGTATGTGAACATTGATTTCCTTAAATGCACTATACTGCATTTTTGTTTTATGGATTTTCCCTCCCTGCCACAATCTCCTACTCAGGCCATCACCATGGTGCAGATATAGTAAGTTGATAAGATTCCCATACAATTTGGGAGATCTTTAGATTTGAAGGACACCCTTTTTATGGACAACCAAAGCTTTGCAGGTTGTTAAGCTTTTTTTAGAGCGAAGATGCAAAGGGCAGGATGCAAAGGACACTTTGTGTTTCCTGTATCGTAACATCCTCACATTTCAGATAGACCAGTGTTTCTCAACATTTGTCTTCTAACAAACTGCTTCATATGCTCCACATATTCCAAGTACCACTGGAAGTAACTGGCAATGACATAATCACCAGTTACGTCTGAGTTGGGAGGCCAGATATATAGCAAAAAACACCAGTAAGAGGCTCAGAGTGGATAGGAAAGCTATCTCAAGTTCTGCTCATGACCCAAGCCTCCTACTACAGTTGTTGGTTGGTTGTGACACATTCCTGGTTTCATTGGTTGTAACACATTTCTGGTTTCATATTTCAGCAGGTGTTCAGAGGTGTCATAAATGCTACCAGGCACCACCTCAAGTACCACTGGTGGTACCCATACCACTGGTATGGACTTCCACATCCCACAATTTACTTTTGCTCTTGCTATGCTGGCTGCCTTCAGCTCCACACTGACCACAACAAATGCTTTAAAATATCAAAGTGGTTGTTGCAATGATTGTGTATTCTGTATAGTGTAAAAAACTTTTTCAATTGCCAAAAAATAAGATTTTAATCAAAGCAAAGCCTTTAAAATGTTTGGCTGCATTGCAAAAGAATCACCACATGTCTCATACGCCATCGAGGCTTCTAAGAAGTGTTTCCTCCTTGATCATGTAAACATTACTTCTGTTTGGCTGTTGAAACCATGATGTACAAAGGATTGATCTGGAGGCTTGCAACTCACAGCTCTGCAACCAGATCGCTGGCAGCTGCTGGTTCGTTTAGCTTTAATCCCTTCCCTCTGTTAACATAATTGTCTCTTTAAAACAACTCCCAGTGTGCCTCTGAATTAAAGATTATCATCCTGGATTTAGAAAAGCGTGGCTTTGTTTTATTTTACTTTATTGAAAAGTTCATCAGCTACTTTAGTCCGTACCAGCCTGGTGTTCAATAAAAACCAAATCATAACTTTGATTACTTTCTTTCTCAACAGCATCACAATCCAGAAACTAAAGTCTTGGCCATCCTTTATTCCTCCTCCTCCTCTATATTTCTCTTTATTTCTTTGTCACCAACACATCTTGCTTGTTCCTATACAACTTAGCAATTTTTAAAAAAATCCCTTCTTTTTCATTTTCACTGCAAAAACAGGGCTTATCCTCTGCCTTTTGACTAATGCAATCTCCTTCTGGTTTTCCCTCATCTCACCCCATCCCTCTTTCCAGAGCTCTGTGCCAAAACAATTTACCTCTCCTGAGTGAGACGTTAGGGGGAACATAATGGCCTGAGTCATCAGAGAAGTGAATTATTTTGCAGATTCTAGCACAAATTCCACATTAGATCTTTAATTAAGACCTGAGCAATTGGTTCTTTCCATGCTTTCTTTTTATTTCTTTATAACTTTTATCTTTGTATTTCCGCTGTGAACTTAGAGCCCAAACTTATGGGTACACCACCTTCAGTGGGTGTCCCAAACATGCCATAAGCACAATTACACACATAAAGCACATATAGCTTTATATAGTGCCTAGCTGGCACTGGACCCCCAACAGAGATCCAGTGCTGGTGGTGCATCAGCGCCAGTCAGCATAGTGATAACACTGGGTCTTAGTGCTCTGCTGCTTGGCGGTGATTTGGGGTCATGAGGGAGACTGAGAGGAGGCAATCTGGGCCAGAGGGAGGCAAGGAGAAGGTGGGGAGGGGGTGCAGCAGGGAACAGAGGGGCAGCTCTGGCAAAGCTTAGCTGAAGTCCATGTGGTACCTTCTGACACTACATGGACATACATGGAATTCTGTGCCAGATTTAGAGTTGTTTTAGAAATGAGTAGCCCTATTGCGGGGCAACTCTACTTACTTGGAAGAAGGGGGCAAAAGTCCCCTTTGCCCGAGTTGGCACCAGAAGTATCATACAGTGCATAGTATACCATAGCAGCCATTCTTGTGCTGCAGGATTTGTGGCTCTGCAGGCAGCATAGGATTGGGATGCCCTCTCCTTCATTTCTATCACCCCTAGCCATCCCAAAATCTCCTGGTCCTGTAACCCTTAGAATACCATCTAAAAATAGCCTAATTTGCATACATTATAAATTCGGGTCTAATGGACCCGGTTGGTCACCTAATGTTTTTTCTCCTTGAACTCTTTCCTAAAATGCTTGTGTTGGTGCTACGTTTCTCATGCAGCTCAAATCCTGCCTGAAAACCCAACTCTTCTGTGGAGATCTTAGAAACTCTGACTTCATCTTTCTTCTTGCTCCTTTGCCAGTGACTCTCTCAGTCTCAAAAATGTAGAGTGCAAGCTCTTTGAGACGGTCACCAAAAAGGAGATGTGACAAAATAGTGCGGGGCAAAAAATAGACATTTCAGCATGAATGTCAAAAAGGGATCTAAAAGTCCTGCAAGAAAGAGCTCAACCAAACTTTCCAGATGCTTGGATGAGAAGGTCTTGGCCCACATCCCTGATGGGCTAACCTCACAGGAAAGAGCTGGCACAAAGACAGGCCACTCTACAGATATCAACCACAGCAGGTTTCATGTGGGTGAAGGTTTTTCTGAAAAGATGTCATATTCATGTGGCTGAGGTCTTTCCAGGTCATATAACTAGTGCTTTGGGTTTGGAATATGTCTGTAAAACCAGAAACAACTAGCACAAAAGATCAGGTGTCTCATGATCACACCTGCTTGCTCCAAATGGAGGACAGGCAGATATAGTTTTAGTTGTAGTTTTTGGGGAAATTGGATGTGGAAGCCTGATTCTATGCATGGTTCATCCTGCTGGATGCTACCTGTGGGTGCAAAAGGGATCCACTTTTTAATTGCCTAAACCTATCAATTCCTCCCCCCGATATAGCTACATCTCCAGAGCATAATGTTGCATAATGTGGGGAAACTATTCCAATGGTAAGGGAATATTTATTCATTTGCCTGGGGATAACATTCCACTGCCTGAATGGTTCTACTTGGGAGTCCTGTCATCAATTTTGCTGATGCCAGCCCAAATGATGCCAGGCAGCATTGCTATGGCCAGTAATGTCCTGTGCTGACCTTGGTCCATCCCCTTCCCGATCCCATTCTCCACCCCAATCTGCCCCTGCCTCACATTGAATTACTGGTACCCATGCTTGTTGGAAGGCACTGGCATGCAGCCATGGCCTAGCTATATAAAATGGCATGCCACTGCTTGTGCCACTGGAACACAACTTCCAGTGGAATAAAGTGCCCATAAGATTGGGACAAAAGATTGAATAAGGAGGTACTGTAAGTCTAGATGGAGTGAAGATGCATATACAATACACCATTTATGCACCTTTCTCCTCTATTATCCTTGTACCACTCTCTGCTGTCTTGCTGCCTCCATTTCTAAATTAATTTGTAAGCTGTTTGGGGCAGGGATCTGATTTTGCCTAAGTTATTCTGTAAAACACCATGTACATTGAAGATGCTAAATCATTATATTCATTACCAACAATCTAATGATCAGTTCAGTCAGTGCTGTCAGTTCTGTGAACAACGCTGAAGTTGACTTAGTGTTCCACCAAAACTGTCAGATGTCAAAGCCAACAGTATCAACTCTCTATTTGATGGGTGTGAAGGCAGATATCTGCCTGCATCAAAGAATTTACGAGATCACTGCTGCATATGTGGATCCATATATTAGAGTCCTATCTAGAAAGCAGTGCTTCATATTTCACAAGCACCTCAATAAGTTATAATAAGCCTCCAAATCAATTGTTCTGGTATATTTCTTTCCATTTATCCAATAACTGTTCAATGAAGCTTATTCTAAGGAAAGCGTGTATGGGATTATAGCCTTACAGCCCAATTCTAATTAAATTCCCACAAGGCGATGTAACAATGTTGCCACGGCTATGTTACATCCCATGGGATTTTCAGTTGCCAGAGGTCTCTTCAGGAAAAGGGAACATTTGCCTGACCATAAGTCCCAGCAGTCATTATAAGTCAACTTGGGCCTGTGCCAGTGATATCACTGGTATTTGTATGAGTTGATCCATGTAAGCAGATTGGGCCCAGGAAGGGGATTAGGATTTAATGTGTATCCCACTGCTGAATCTGGCCTTCTCCCCATTCAGTTCCCTGTATGGCTGCATCATCACTGGAAAGTTGGATAGAATTGGACCCATAGACTAAAAAGAGCTGCAGAAGAGATCATTCCAAAACCCAACATTATACATTATTTTCTGTTGGGAGAAAAACACTTCCAATCTGGCAAAACCTTAAAAATAAATCTTCCCTATACTTATTATTAAATCCGGTAGAGACTCCCCCAAAGGATGTTATCTGGGCAATTTGCTAACCTTGGGCAGTTGTCAGATTGTTGTCTAGAAATAAAAACAACTGCCTTCAAAGTAGCCAACAAGAATTGGCCCCCCCATCCATAATTTTTTCCCCCACTGATATATAATCATAGAATCCTAGAATTGGAAGGTACCTAGTAGGTCATCTAGTCCAACCCCCTGCCTGCAGCAGGAAATTCTCCTAGAGCATCCCTGACAGGTGCTCATCGACCCTCTGCTTGATGATCCCCAGTGAGGGAGAGTCTACCACCTCCCTTGGCAATCTGTTCCACAGCTGAACCACCCTCACCGTCAGGAATTTTTTCCGGATATCCATCCAGAATCTCCTTTCTTGCAGTTTGTACCCATTGGTTCTAGTTCTGCCTTCAGAGGCAGCTGAGAACAAATGAGCCTCTTCCTCCCTATGACAGCCCTTCAGGTATCTGAAGAGGGCAGTCATGTCACCCCTCAGCCTCCTCTTCTCCAGGCTGAACATCCCAAGTTCCCCAACCTTTCCTCATAGGACTTCCCTTCCGTCCCACTGATCATTCTTGTCGCTTTCCTCTGAATTTCCACTGGACTTTGAAAGCTTGGTAAATTTACCTTGGTAAAAACAGCTTTTTAATCAATGAGGGGAAAGGTCTAGAAACTCACCAATCAGAAGAAAGTGAGTAGTGAAGTTCTCAGACCTAATGTAAAAGGAGGGAGTCTAATCATTTGGTCTATGTGACCCAGAATCCATATTTATCCTCCTGTGTGAGATGGATTTTCTACATAGGAAATTGAATATTGCAGAACTCTTACAGTCTGCTTGAGATTGGGAGAATATGAAAGGTGGGGCCGTGAGTTTGAAAAGAAAAAAACTGGAAGAGTTAAGGTGAGCAAACTTGAGTAAGCCAAGAAATTTTTATCATAAGCAGGCTTTGAGACAATGGAAAAAGGGTATTCTCTGGATTCAGGGGAATTGACTGGAGACGTTTCAAAGTGCAGAGGGAAGTACTAGGCAGAGATGCTCAGAACATGGATGTTGTATGATACCCTTTCCTTCCTTCCATCTCCACCGCAAGATAATATTTTTTTGTTTGCAGACTGTTGCAGCGTGTTTGCTTAGAGCCCCCAGGCACTGGAGGAGGGCACCGAATACAGTAATACATTCGTAAACAATCAGGCACTTGCAAGAAGCTTCTTAGTTAAACACTCGAAATAGTGAGATGTAAATCCTCTAAAATAAAGCTTTAAAAAATTCATTTTACAATATTCTGAATTCTGCTGAAGAATAAGAAAGGCTTGAACAGTATTTCAAAAGAAGAAGCAGATATGCCAACTCCCCAGTATAAGAGCAAAGGGCCAGAGTGACCAGATGTCATAACCGCAAATCGATCAATCAGTCAATCAATCAATCAATCAATCAATCAGTCAATCAATCAACAGTTTTTATATACCACTTTTCAAGAAAAAGATAAAGCAGTTTACAAAGAAAAGAAAATAACTAATGGCTCCTTGTCTGAAAAGGGCTCACAATCTAAAAAAATGAACACCAGCAGAAAGTATAAAAGACATTCTTGGTGTGAAAGGACAAGGCCCCCTCACCCCAAGAAAAATGTAGGGCACCCAAGAAAAATGTAGGATGTGACAAAATAAAAGCTACAGGCTGCATTCCTAACCTCCAGTAAGGCCAGCCTAAGCCACAGCATAAGTTCTGTGCTGAACTGGGGATGTCACAACATTGTACAATGATGTTTGTACAGAGGTATCAGGCATCTGCCTTTGGGTTGTGCATTTCCCAAGATTACCCAATGTCCAGTCTGAGGAACAGTAATCTGTGGCACAGCATAGAAGATCTGGCGCGTCTTTGTTGATAGTGGGTGCAATCCAGAGTAACTACAGGGAGTCCATACGTAAGAACAATTTACTCTGGATCGCAATATGAATTTTCCATAGGTTTTCACTAGGTGGCGCTGTAACTACATCAACATAAGTGTCTCTTACGTGCTCCCGCAGAGACTCTGGATTGTAGGGTTAAACTTGCTCTCAAACACTCCAGTAGAAATGGGTGTGTGTCATGTCTCTTCTTGCACAATTGCTGGATCCAACCTCACGATATGTCTCCAAAGCTGGATTTACATTCTGTTCCATTTGGCAGTAGACACATTAATGTCAGCAATAGCATCTGGAGGAGGGTGTAATTAGCAAGGAATTATGTACAGGGAGGAGATGTTTCCAAAACTTAGGCAGACAATGCATCCACTTCTCCGAAGATGACAGGGGAGCATCCGCTCTTTAGGCAGGCAAAAGACTAATGATGCACCCGACAGAAGATGTAGGAATAACTCAGGGCAGAAGGCAAGCAGGCAGACTGTCAGTGTGATTCTCCAAGTAATTATAGAATAATACATTGTGAACTATTAGAAGATAATGATATGTCAGCCTTGGCTACACATTTATAAGATTCAGGGCAGATCCGGACCAATTTGCATGACCTCTGAGTTTGCACTGTGGTCATCATCGTTTTCCTCACTAGATCAAACCAAACGATTATCTAGCCGGTATTGTGTACAGGTGTCCCTCATTACCAACTAGGGTTCTGTTCCAGAGCCTCGCAGATATGAAAAAATCAGTCTATAAAGAAAACCATGGGAAAAAAATAGGTTTAAAGACCCAATTCTAGATTTCTTACTCCTTTGTTGCACCTAATGGAATAAGGTAGTGCCTCAACATCTGCAGAGTTTGATTCGGGGACTGAAGAATGGAATGATTGCTTGCATGACTACCTTTCTACCACAGTGGAAAAGCAGTTTTAAAACTGTAATTTGTTGTGGCCATTTGTGTTGAGCCAAATCCAGGTATAAAAAAAATCCATGTATAACCAAAGTTGGACCTGTACTGTACTGGGGTGCTAAGCTGGATCAGGGAGACTCTGGACCAGGATCTAGCTCAACCCTGGCCTGGAGCAGGGAGATTCTTGAAATCTCTACTCAACCATCAGACATAGGCTGCAATCCTAAAGACACTTTCCTGGGAGTAAGACCCATTGAATACAAGGGGGCTTACTTTTGAGTGGACATAGTTAGGATTTCACCCATACAGAGCCTAGATTTTGGCAAGTTACAACTTCCTAGCCTTGTAAGAATGCCTTATAAATCTAGGGTAGCTGAAATCTAACCAACATATCCTGATGTAAACCACTATAGGCCCATCTTCCCTTCCCAAACCCCAAGTCGCCTCCTTAGCACCCCCTACCCCCCACCCCAGCTGAGCCAGCTGAGATCACCCAGTGTAGGCTTATCATTAGGCTGGCTCATTCATTCATTCATTCATTCATTCATTCATTCATTCATTCATTCATTCATTCATTCATTCATTCATTCATGTTGCCAAGTTGACTCCTTCCTCTGTTGTCTCATGATCGCTTTATCAGCATTTCAGTCTCCCATCTAAAATTCAACCCAGTTCATTCCTGGTTAGCAGCTTTTTGGCAGCTGTTCGCTCAACCACCAGACCACCCCTGCTGCCCAGGCTTAAATATATAGCTTAATTATTAGCTTAATTCCTGGAACAAGCCAATGGGAAAGAAATGGCAGCTCTCTACTGGGCATTGGTTAATAGGAAGGGGAAATAATTTCCCTCCCCCCGAGACTCCCGACCCTCTCCTTTGCTATGCTCCTTTTCAGGATAGGATTTTGTGGAAGCATAGGATTGCACTCTTAAGATTTCCAATTAAGCTCAAAGCAAACAACTATGTGACATGGCAAGTCATGCCATTTATTAGGAAGTGGATTGCGATACTTCTGGCCTTTGATTCATTAGTTTGGGAGACATGAAGTTCAGACTGTGGCTGGGGGTGCATTTTAAACAGGCAAACCGAGCCATTTCAGGAAGTGTCTCTCTGGAAAGGGTAATATCCTAAATGGACCTTAAATGGTGAATACATAATCAGAAGGCATCAAAATGGAATTGCTACCAATGCTGAATTGATACAAGAGTTATGTGGCTATTTCATACTATCACTCATAACCCTTTTGTAGCTGAATTGTTACTATTACTGCATTTATTCACGTTCACCATCAGACTTAATGCACACAATTTTACTTGTGCACACAATTATGCACACAGTTTATTTACCATCAGATCTAATGCACACAATTTTTAAAGGCTTGAGAAAAAATGTTTACTGACTATTGCAATGCACAGTTGCAAGCCATGTGCAAATTTCAATTTTACTGCACATAACAATGAGATATATAACAATAATAATATTGTTGTATTATTTGTGTTTACGTTACGATTTTTAACTAATTGCACTACTTTATACAACAATGGGTTTATGCCACCTTTTTATTACAATACTAGCATACCCGTGTTGCGGGAGTAAAATTCCCCCGTATGCCATCCCCCCATATGCATCAACCCCCCATGGATAACTTTCCCCCAGGTGTAACAACCCCCCATGCGCAACTTCCCCCATACACATCAACCCCCCCCAAGTGCAACTTCACCCATGCGCAACTTCCCCCCATGCACATCAACCCCCCATGCACAACTTCCCCCATGAGCATCAACCCCCCATGCACAACTTCCCCCATGAGCATCAACCCCCCATGCGCAACATCCCCCATATGCATCAAACCCCATGTGCAACTTTCCCCATGCGCAACTTTCCCCATGTGCAACTTCCCCCCATGCGCAACTTCCCCCCATGCGCAACTTCCCCCCATGTGCAACTTCCCCCCATGCGCAACTTCCCCATGCGCAACTTCCCCCATGCACAACTTCCCCCCATGCGCAACTTCCCCCATGCGCAACTTCACTCCATGCACAACTTCCCCCCATGCACAACTTCCCCCATACACAACTTCCCCCATGCACAACTTTCCCCTGTGCGCAACTTTCCTCCATGTGCATCATCCCCATGCGCAACTTCCCCATGCGCAACTTCCCCCATGCGCAACTTTCCTCCGTGCGCATTATCCCCCCATGCGCATAATCCCCCCATGCGCAACTTCCCCCATGCGCAACTTCCCCATGTGCAACTTTCCTCTCATGTGCAATTTTCCCCATGCGCAACTTCCCCCATGCGCAACTTCCCCGATGCGCAACTTTCCCCGTGCGCAACTTTCCTCCATGTGCATCATCCCCCCATGCGCAACTTTCCCCGTGCGCAACTTTCCCCGTGCGCAACTTCCCCCACGCACAACTTTCCATATGCGCAACTTTCCTCCCATGCACAACTTTCCTCCTGTGCGCAACTTCCCATATGCGCAACTTTCCTCCCGTGTGCAACTTTCCCCCGTGCGCAACTTTCCCCGTGCGCAACTTCCTCCCATGTGCAACTTTCCCCATGCGCAATTTTCCCCATGCGCAACTGCCCCGTGCGCAACTTCCCCCGTGCGCAACTTTCCTCCATGCACAACTTCCTCCCATGTGCAATTTTCCTCCCATGTGCAACTTCCCCCCTGCGCAACTTTCCTACATGCGCAACTTTCCTCCCGTGCGCAACTTTCCTCCCGTGCGCAACTTCCCATATGTGCAACTTTTCTCCCATGCACAACTTTCCTCCCGTGCGCAACTTTCCCCCTTGCGCAACTTTCCCCCGTGCGCAACTTCCCCCATGCGCAACTTTCCCCATGCACAACTTCCTCCCATGCGCAACTTCCCCCATGCGCAACTTCCTCCCATGTGCAACTTCCCCCCTGCGCAACTTTCCTACATGCGCAACTTCCCCCCTGTGCAACTTTCCTACATGTGCAACTTCCCCCATGCACAATTTCCCCTCATGCACAATTTCCCCTCATGCGCAGCATCCTCGCCAGCGCAACCTCTTCCTCCAAACAACATCCCCCAGTGCACCAGGATCTGAGCACCAAACTGGCTGGATGTTATTCAGTCTCCCATGTTAAGTATAGGACAGGAACACGTTGGCCCCTTTTCAGCCCCTGAAGGGTTAAATTCTCCAGATGGTTCTTGGTGGGAGTTCAGGTGACAGAAGGAACTCCCAGAATTCCATGCTTCAGGCCCAGCAGTTGGGGAGGAATGTTGCTGAGTCAGCAATTCTCAATGCAAAGTATAGGGAGGAAAACGCGTTGTGCCCCTTTTCACCCCCTTCCGGTTGGAATTTCCGAAAACCGGTTCTTAGTGCACCCCTCAGTCATGGAAGGAACACCCACCCCAAATTTCACGCTTATAGGCCCACTGGTTTTGGCAGGGCGGTGATGAGTGAGTCAGTGAGTGAGTGAGTGAGTCAGTCAGTCAGTCAGTGACTTTTCTCTTTTATATATATAGATAGTAAACGGTTAAATTAAATACTTACATATACTTACAATCATGGGTTGCCTCTGTTCCCAGAATGGGTTGCGCCTAGCACGCGCCGGATGCTTGTGGCCAGAAGTGAGAGCCCCTTGGGGCTCCCCCCCCCCCCGCCTCACCGGGTAAGTGAAAAAATGATCAGAGTAGTGGTATTTCACAGGCAGCCCGGGCGGGCCTCCCACTTATAATTATGGGCTGTGGGTGGCGCAAGCAGTTAAGACGCTGTGCCTGTTAACCAGCAGGCCAGGGTTCGATTCCCGGGTCGGCCCCACAAGACAGGGTGAGCTCCTGTCCTTAGCCCAGCTCTGTGACGCCAGCTGGATCTAATCAACTGCCTTTCCAGTGGACTAATTCAGTGACGTGGAGAGGGGGGATTTGCTGCTTGGGTAACAGCCTATCCTCCATAACAATCCAACCCAGGCTTTCGTGCTTCACATGTAGCGTATGCAGTGCCAAGTACGATACCATAGTCTTTCAAGACTGACGGAGGCCTGCTAACTTACAATAAAAAAATTGTATTTATTTGAATCTAATGTGCTATCAAATCTAATGTACACCCCAATTTTGGAGAATAAATTGAAAAAGGTGTGCATTAGATTTGAGTAAGTACAATAATTAAAAGGTGTTCTTCCTTTCCAGTGCTCATATCAGAGTTCTGGGGCTCCCATACAGGTGCTGATCGAGCCCCATGCCTGAGATTTACCTTAGACTACAGATGTTGCTGCATCCATCACTGCGCTCCTGCAATCTGCTGAAGCCTTTGTAAATCTGACTTGACACTCCACAATATATTGAAAAGGTGAACTCATTGTCATAACATCACCGTGCTGGAAGGGCTCCAAAGACCATCTAATCTGACCAATGCTGAGAGACAGATCCAGGCACAGAGCAAACAAATAAATATCAATCTTGGAAGCAAACAGTCCTGCCATCTAATCAAGGCCAGAGGCTCTCACAAATTGCCTAGCAAAGTGAACCACAAAGGGAGCTTGCACAGCTAATAGCGCCAGAGGACTCGAGCAAATGAGCCTCTTGAAATAATGCTGAGGTTCAGTGAGCAGTGGGGCAAATGGACATGCCAGAAAGGTTTGGTGGACTCTGAGACAGAGATCCCCGATGCACTGAGGCACATGCTTTTCATGCAGAAGAAGGGCCCTGGATCAGTTCATACCACTTCAGGTAAGACTACAGAAGACCCCTATTTATGTTATATCCCCTTGTGTTTCTCAAGCATTTCAGCCTGGGACCCCCTTCTGACAGGGAAAATCTGTCCAGGACCCTCCTGAAGTAACATCATGACCGGAAGTGACATCAAACAGGAAGGACACCACTGCTCCTCCATGTCTACTTAGAAGTAAGTCCCATTGTTTTCAATGAGACTTTCTCCCAGGAAAGAAGCTTGAGTGCTCCATTTCCAAATGGCACTGTCCAGTGCCAGATTACAACACGGTGATGCCTAACTTTTCACAACTCCCTTGGAATGAAGTTGCAGCCACCACAAGGGGATCCTGATCCCCACTTTAAGAAACATTGGGTCCTACTCCAAGGAGGAACTCTGTGGCAAGAGGTACACCAGTCTGGCCACTGCAAGTAACCTGATTCTCACCATCCTATCCAGAAAAGTTCTGCTCCTAGAAAGATAAGTTATTTGGGAGCTGTAGTCCTAAAGAGAAACACTATCTAACCCCTGCAACTGTGGGGCTTGTGTGGGTGTATCTTTGTTGTGTTTAATATATTATTCACTGTTTCACTTTTTGCTTCTTCAATGTATTGTTACTATAGTTTCTTATAAGTCATCTTGAGGACTGTTCAATCAAAAGATATAATCAATCATTTGGATATAAATCCTCCAAATTAAATGACTGTTCAGTTTTTATTCATGTCAAAAGCACATACATGAGCAAAACATTTAGAAATAACATTAAAAGGAAGTTAATTCAGTGTCTTTTGCCCAAAACTGGGCTACCTTGACAGCATTTTCCATTGCCAATATTGGTGCATATGGGAGGGCTATATGTACTGAAACATAGAAGGAGTGGTTTGTTTTCTCACAATCACACAACCCATCTTTCATGATGTATCCCCATT
Organism: Cryptoblepharus egeriae; assembly: GCA_030015325.1. Classification (NCBI taxonomy): domain Eukaryota; kingdom Metazoa; phylum Chordata; class Lepidosauria; order Squamata; family Scincidae; genus Cryptoblepharus; species Cryptoblepharus egeriae. The sequence continues at coordinate 75,948,114 of JAREYC010000004.1, forward strand.
TCCTCAGGGTGTCCTTAGATCTTGGATCTATGTTATGATTTTTACCTAATTGCACTACTTTTTACAACAATGGCTTTATGTTACATTTTTATTACAATACTAGCAGAATGAACTGCCATTGCAGGAGTGAAACCGCGTCCTGTGCACCATTCCTCCATGCACCATCCCCCTATCCACCATATCCCCATCCACCATCCTCTCATACACCATTCCCCCCATGCACCATTCCCCCCGTAGCATCCCCTCCAGTGCACCACCCCACTTGTGCACCATCCCCCTGGTGCACCATCCCACCAAGCACCAAGCACTGGGCACCACCAGACAGTACTGGACACCAAATCTGTTCTTATTGTATGCTTACACAGAAGGTACAAACTTCCCAAATTTCACACTTCTAGGTCTGGCAGATTTGGCTGGATGTTGATGAGTGAGTGAATCAGTCAGTGACTTTTCAATATATATAGTAAACAGTTAAATTACATATTGACCTATACTTATAAAAGTACCATATTTACTCAATTCTAATGCGCACCCTGATTTTGCGGACTGAATTCAGATGAAAAGGGTGCGTGTTCAATTCAAATAAATATGATATGTTGAACAGCATTGAGGCTAGCATGATGACTTGTGGTAGACAATTTTCACACATTGGAGGACATGAAAAGAGCCTCCGCAAAGATCTGCAAGTTCACAGTAGAGCAACAGTGGGCAACTGTGTTGTCACCAGCAATTGCTTTCAGTTCAGAAGCACATCTTTCCATTCATGTGATTGTTCATTTGGGGGAGTCAATTATGACATCAGCCTCTCAGTGTGCTGAAGCCTCAAGAAAGATTCATGGTGAAGCCTAGTGTGGCCAAGAGACACCCTTAGCATGCATGCCTGGAAGCTTTTGGAATGGCATCGGATCAATGATGTCACTGGCTCCCTATGCCAAGAACATCCAAATATGCGTTGCAAGGTCTGCATCCATTTTAAAGCAGCAGACAGGCAGGAACTCACCACCGGTTGACAGCTGCACAACTCATGCAGAAATGTGCATGGATCTCCTTTGCAGTTTGTTCCTATAGTGCTGGACTTAGGCTGCAATCCTAAACTCCACTTAGGCTGGCCTAAGCCCTGGCGTAAGTCCTTCACTGACCTGGAAGCTATCACAAAAGTGCAGTAAGACACATATGCTCCACTCCAGGGGAGATTAGGCCAATGCACAGGCATACGCCAACCTCCTCACACCATCATGGAAAAATACACCAAGTGAATAAATTTCTTAGGATTGCACCCCAAAACATTATCCTCATTATCCAAAAAGTGGGGTGGCTATGCTAACCCATGGCCTGCCCTTAACTTAAAATTGTACACCCCAGCTTAAAGAAAACAGACCTGCTAGTGGAATTTATCTAATTTTTACTCACTGGGTTTTCTCACAGTGACAAAAAAGACAATTTCCTGTGTACTAGCAAGGGCACATGAGAACAAGAAAATGAAGGGAAAAATCCCCAATGTTAAATTAGTAAGGACTAACTTATAATTAATTTAAGATGAATGGGAACCACTAGGTTAAAGATCTTTTCAAATAATTAGAAGGCAAATTGCACTGAAAAAGAAAAGGTGCAATAGAGAATAATTATATGAAGAAGGCACATTTGGAGCTGAATCTGCCGTCTCATTTGGCAAAACACCAGCTGCTTATTGATACCAATATTGCTTCATTCAATGGGTAAAGCTCTGAGAATGATGGGAGCGGCAAAACGGAGTTCATAGACCCACACAGTAGGATGAAAGGAAACTCTTCACTGCCTTGATTTGCTAAAATCTTCCATCCCTTTTCCTCATTCATCCGGCATGTAGCAGATTGTAGCATGAAATGAGGGTTATGGGGCAGAAATAGTATATGTGCAGTAAGTTAGTGAAGGGGTGATGACAGTACTACCCTAATTCAACATTAGGGACAAATGAAACCCAGATGTTGTACTGTGACGTTTATTTATCATAGGTCTATAACCTAAAGTGAAATTAAGGCCCTTGCTCCAAAGCAGTCAAGATGACTTTCTATAAGATAATACAAGAGGGTGATGTAACTGTGTGGACCCGTAACTGCTATAAAACATTCCTACACTGTTATGAATTGGCACACATTATACAGCCCACCAGTCAGAAGTAGGAAGGATCATAATCCTGCCAAACCATATGATCCCATTATATGGCCCTCCAGCAGGGCTGTAATCCTGCCAAACCAATTGGTCCAGTGAAATAGTCAATTGATTAGGACTTTCCACCCTTCCCCTACCCTAGAACACCTCCCTTCCACCTCCTTGCTACCTTCCCCATACACCCCATGGCAGAACTCAGTGAGCGCAGATTCCCCCACCATGGGATCCATGGTGGCACATGAAGGCCAGTACATGGATGTGCACCACCTGATCTCTCTCCATAGTGGATCAAAAGTCCTTTATTTATGGCATTTTCACAACACTCTTCAACTGGTGCAAGGGACTTGTGCCAGCTGAGTGGGCACTCCTGATTGTGCCCTTAATTGTTTATCAATCACATTTGTAACATCCCAGGTGTTTAAGGAGGCACCAACCTTTATGTCTAAGCAATCATTAAGCACTGAAGGGGGAAATCACAGCAGAAACCAAATACAGTGGTACCTCGCTTAATAAGCGCCTTGCTTAACAAGCATTTCACATAACAAACAAAAATTTCCAAGAAATCTTGCTTCACATAACTAGTTCCACTTCACTTAACAAGCAAGCACACTATGGGCACGCTTACTATGTAGCCCTTACGCTCCACATGGAGGCTCTTTAAAAGGGCTGCCAGCCAGTGCTGCTGCCTCTAACTGCCCCCAACTTGGGCGCAGTTGCCTGGGGGTGTCAGAGGCAGCTGCCCCTAAATGCCTCCAAGTGCTCCCACCGGCCACCTTGAACCTCCAGCAGTAGCCCAGGTAAGCCTCCTAGGAAAGTGTCTTTGCAGTCTCCTAACTATGTCTACTCAGATGTAAGCCCCATTGTGTTAAGTGGGGCTCACTCCCAGGAAAATATCTTTGATTGCAGCCTCTTAACCATGTCTACCCAGAAGTAAGCCCCAATGTGTTCAATGGGGCTTACTCCCAGGAAAGTGTCTTTAGGATTGCAGCCTAAGTAGACTTCATAGGATCATGCACATTGAATGCATGTTTTGAATTCAATTACAGTGCCTTGTCATCATTTTTACATCCAGTTAATATTTTTATATGAATATTTTGGGGGTTGTGGAACAATCATCTGAGTTTCCATTGTTTCCTATGGGCAAATCAGCTTCACTTAAAGAGTGTTTCATTTAAAGAGCATGCCTCTGGAACCAATGAAGCTCTTTATGTGAGGCACCACTGTACAGATGAATGAGCCTAGGAAGGCCAAGGTCAAATCCAACAGAACGGGACCGACTGGAAATTGGTGATTAAAACAATTCAGACACAAGTCCCCATCCATGCACTGCACATCTGACCACAGAATGGAGAGGAAAGGAAGAAATGAAAAGCTACTGTGTATTTTGCTAGCATGTTTCTTCTTTAATAAATCAGATGGCTGAGATCAAAGTAGTTTGGTTTCAGAGTGTCCTGTTGACCCTGAACAGGTATGACACAGAGACCTGACAACAGTGATTTAAAGTACTTTTTCAAGTATCTCGGTTTCATTTCAGTTCCAATACTTTCAAGTTGAGGTTAATGTTGCTGAGATGAAGTTTCACCCAAATGCCCCACTTGACAAAGCTTTTGGTTTTTTGTTTTAATTCTCTTTCTTACGTGTAAATTCAAATCCAACATTTTAGCCTTTTAAAAAAGAATTTATCGCAGGCCTCCCTCTGTCAGTCTTGAAAGACTATGGTATCGTGCTCGGTGCTGCATACGCTGCATGCGAAGCACAAAAGCCTGGGTTGGATTGTTATGGAGGATAGGCTGTTACCCAAGCAGCAAATCCCCCCTCTCCACGCCACTGGATTAGTCCAATGGAAAAGCAGAGCCAATACAATTGGATCCAGCTGGCATTGCAGAGCTGGGCTAAGGACAGGAGCTCACCCTGTCAAAGAATAACTCTATAATATATAAAATTGAAGAGTCAATGACCAATTGACTGACTGATGATCGACCAACTGACTGACTGACTCATCAATACCCAACCAAAACCACCAGACCTAGAAATTTGGGGAGGGTATTCCTTCTGGGATGTAGGCACCCAGTAAGAACCAATTTTTAGAAATTCAAACCACAAGAGAGTGAAAAGGGATGCTATGTACAGCAGCAACCCTGGACCTTGAAGCATGATATTTGGGGAGTGTATTCCTTCCATGACATGGGCACCTACTAAGAAGCAATTTCTAGAATTAATTTAATTTAGAAGAGGTGGAAAGGGTGCAATGTATTTTTGACCCTATACATAACACTGAAAACAGACTGATCAACACCCAGCCCCAACCCTTGCACCTAGAAGATGAAATTTGGGGAGTGTATTCCTTCTATGACATAAGGATTCACTAAGAACCAATTTGGTACCCTGTGGTTCCCGCTACCCAATGGTGCCTGGTGACCATTGGTGCCCACTGCATTGGGTTGTGACCTGGTGTGCCTGGTGACCATTGGGGTTGCCCATTGGTGCCCACTGCATGGTGGTGCCTGTTGGTGCCCGCTGTCCAATGGTGTCCAGTGACTGACTGGGGTGCCTAGTGCCCTATTCTGCCTGTCACTGCCCCCTGGAACCTTCTGGTGACCATTGGTATTCAGCGGTGCCCAGTGCCAACAGGTGCCCTCCATTCGGTGCCAGTTCCTGGTGTCCAGCCAGTGCTTGGTGGTGCCCAGCCATGCCTGGGGTCCACAAATATTCTTGAAATTTTACTCCTGCAATGATTTTAATTTCAGCTTGTTTTTAATATGTTTACATGCCCATTTAGATATGGAGGACACCAGGCACATTTTGTGGTCAAGTCTTCCCAGAAAGTTCACCATCAACTGATAGGATGAAGCTTTGGAAACTCTGAGATTGTTCTTCCATTTTTTAAAAAAATTACGTAAAGTTTACAGACTTTTCAAAATCACTTACAGTAGGTATTAACATAAAAGAAAAGCAAAATGAACCCTCATCAGCAATCTTCCAGAAGCTGCTATCCTGCCATCTAAAAGAAACAAAATGCAGCAGGATTTGGGTTTTCCTTAAAAAGAAACTCTTTGTGATTATTCCGCATCTCGCTCTAAAGATGGCTGCCGTATTAAATCACATTTATCTTTTGAGGTTCCTTCTATTGCAAACAATGTTATCTATAATATGCAGCTCCAGTGATTCCAAAAACCATTCATTTATTTCAAGCACAAAATTTCGCTTCTCAATTCCAGAATATAATACCATTTGTTGGGGAAAGGGAGGGGGGGACAGTGTCAGAAGATCAACCGCCTTGCATGTGGGTTTTTGGGAACATTTGGCTGGCCTGGTTGAAATGGAATGCTGGATTATATGGACCTGTGGTCTGATCCTGCAGGGCTCTTTTTATATTCTCCTAAGGAAGAAGGTAGCGAGGACAAAAGTAGAATTTCATTTGTCCCAGCACCCTGAAATTGCCCTACTGCAACTCCCTTGTATTGCATTTTAACGAATGCTTCTTTTCCCTGTTGTAAACCTATCCACGCTTACACACAAAAGTTTTATTGCAGAATTCCCTCGATCCACATTCTGATTTTAATTGTACTGGGTGTTTTTTTCCAGATGGGAAAAAGAACTCCCAGATTAACAACACTTTTATTGCATTGTTCCGCTTCCAACCTCCCCAACTCTTGCCCTGTGCAGCCCATGCTATGTGGGGCTAGCCCTACAATCCAGAGTAACTACGGGAGCACGTAAGAGACTTATGTGTACCCATAGTTATGGCACCACCTAGTGAAAACCTATGGGAAATTCATATTGCAATCCAGAGTAAATATTGTGCCCTTAGTTAATCCAGTTGGATGGATAGAAGTTTGTAAGTGATGAAGGGGGCAATCCAGAGTAACTACGGGGGGTCCTTGCTCTGACATAAGACCAATTTGCTCTGGATTGCAATATGAATAGGTTTTCACTAGGTGGTGCTGTAACTACGTTGACGTAAATGTCTCTTATGTGCTCCCGTAATTACTCTGGATTGTAGGGATAGTTTAATTTCTGAAATGAGAAGTTAGGGGATTCAATCCTGCATGGAAACCCAAATATCATCACCCTGAAAACCCGTCTTCTACATTTCAAATGGATGAATTCTCCATAGTGATGCACTGGAAATGTTCAAATGCACTCCCTTTTGAATTTATTTTTACTAAGATACCAGTTAGTAAGGGAGCAACTTAGCATCCATCACAGAAAACAGTACTATCAATTGGGAATTTTCTATCTCATCTGTTTCCTGTAATGATAGTAAAATATCACAGTTTCAACTTGTTCTATCCAAAACCTTATCTTATGTCAAAATTGAGTACATTATCTCAATAGATTTACAGCACAATCTTATGCACGTCTACTGAAAATGTTTACTCCTAGGAAAGCGGGGATAGGATTGCAACCTTAAGTATTTCCTCTGTTTTAGATAGCTATGCTTCTGCTAGTTGGGGTTGCAATCCTAACCAATTTAGGTCAGCATAATTCACCCATCTCCCTCCTAAATGGGGAGGCAGGCGCAGGTCTGTGTACTGACCTAACCATTCCTCCCTACCAGGAGTGTGCAGATGTGCCTTATAGCATTTCTGCAATACCATCAGAGCAGCACAGGATTTGGGCCAGCCTAACTAGGGATTAGAATTGTGCTGTAGGTATATTTTTGAAGCTAGTTTTGGGCTCTTGTTACTCGTTTAGTGAAAGGCAACATCTGCCGGCCTGATCTATCTATAGTATTTATATACCGCTTTTCAACTAAAAGGTTCACAAAATGGTTTACAAAGAAAATGAAAACTGTAATGGCTCTCTATTTGGGGGCCAGAAATGGCAGCAATGGTGGCCAGAAACAGGGCCTTCTCAGTAATGGAACTGGTTAAGGAATGCCCCCTCGTTCAGTGATGGGATTCAAATAAATTAACAACAGGTTCCATGTCCTAATAACCTAAATTAAGTTCTATGTCCCATTAGTAACCGGTGCTCATTAACCAGAACCAGGTGCTCATTAACAAAGGGTTCTATAGAACCTGTGAGAACCCCTGAAGCCCACCACTGCCCTCATTGCTATCCTTCTGGAGAGGCCTGAAAAGTCTTTTATTTAGAAAGGGAAATGATGGCTTTCCGATGCTTAAGCTTATTGTACTGTTGCCTGCCTGTTTTTTAACCTGGAGTTTTACTGTTTTTGTATAGTTTAATAGAATTTTAACCCGGCTGCAATCCTAAAGACACTTTCCTGGGAGTAAGATTCATTGAACACAATGGGGCTTATTTTTTGTGTAGTATGGTTAGGATTGTGCTCAAAGAGTGAGAGGTAGACTCAGAGTATAACATCAAGGACATACTGCTACATCAAATGAAACTGGAAGAGGCCACCCAAAATGCAAGATCCCAGACTTTTACATCTCCCTCGACACCCAAAGCAGTAAAAGAAGTTGTGGTGAAGAAGAAGAAGGAGGAGGAGGAGAAGATTTTAATATGTTTTTCAGTATGCTGTGAGTTGAAAAGGTTGAATATCACTGCTCTATTGCCTATATGAAGAGTTGCGCACAGTTTGGATGCTAGAAAATGTTTCACCTTCCAAATTCTCCTTAGGAAAAAAATATTCAGAACATGGGGAAGGGAAATCTACTGTATAAATCTTCTCCTGTGCCTGAAATCACGGGAAGATGTTTTTGCTTGTAATGTAATGTTAGAAATATGATGTGAATGAAGGCAAATCTCAGTGTATCTGCACCAATCATGCTCACGTAAAGAAGCGTGGAGATAGGGTCTCAACGTTCTTCTTAATGGTTTTCAAGGGTTGGCAGGTAAACTTGTGGTTGCTAAAATACAACAACATCTCTCCTGGCTAGTAGGAGAAATTGGTGCTGGCTCTAGGCAGAGGGTCATCTTGTCTGAGATCAACAGCTGTTGGGGCTGCCCACTCTCAGCCGGAGGTCCCCCTTCCAAATGTACATGGTTGGTCCCTCTTCTTATGGAACATGTCAACTTTCTTTGAAATATTTGACTCTTTTTTTCCTGAGGATGAGTGCACATAAAGAAGTTCATGTGCACAAGTTTTACTTCATGAAAAAGAAAGCAGAGATGGTCCACCTGATTCAGAAACAAGTCTGGAGGTTGACCCAAACTATTTCATTGCAGTGCCAGGAGTGAGCTGGCCAAGATCCCATATCAGGTGAAGAATCTTCAGATATAGCTTTTTCCAGTTCACTTTCTTTTTTAATTGTAAGCCCTGTTAAACGAAGGATAAAGACCAACGAAGCACAAACATGAATAGCAACAAATTGCAAAAGGCATCTTTGGGCCTCTCTCATATGATATTTGAACATGCAAAGCTGCCTTGTCCATTGAGGTAAGTCAAGTTTGCCTATAATTAGGGTTGTCATATGTCTCGGAAAACAGGAACAGTCCTGATATTTTGGGATTGTGTTTACGTTCTGGCAAATAGGTTTCGTGGAAGAGAATTATGGCAACCCTACCTATAATACTTTCCACATTTTACTCAAAGCTGGTGTTATGCCTGGTTGAAATTATACAAACAGGCAGTAGAGAAATTTGGAGCTGAACAAGCTACACCTGTGAGTGGACCTATATTGGCAATTACTGCAGGTGAAATTGATATCAGGGAAGACGTGTAATTGGTCAGTATCTACCTAAAATATGTATATAAGAGAATGTATGTTGTAGTATTCGGGGGGTATTTGGAGTTAAGTGGGAGCTTTTGCCTCTCATAGGTGTATTTTTCCTACTTGTATATTTTAAGTTGGATGCCTTAAGATTTTACTTTAGAATATAACCAAATGCTTGAACCATATCTGGCATGCTGTCTTCATTCCAAGTGGGTGCTTTGATGTCTCTACCAACCAGGGCTTAACAGCTGGTGTTTCACCACTAAAGCTAAAATTCCCCCCTACCAAGCAGTGGTGGGCAGTGGCCGGTTCGGTCTGGATCGCCCGAACTGGATGTTCCTTAAGCCCCCCCCACTACTGATCCGGTAGCTACAGGGGGGCCCACAAAACTGGGCGCACCGGTTCGGCGCCACACATGCACTGCGACTGCATTGAGGTTGGCGCAGGTGCAGTGCGTGTTTGAAGCTGGCTGACCAGCTGGTCGGCCACCTTCGGACACACACTGCGCGTGCACTGAGGTTCGCACACGCACAGTGCGCTGGGGTGGGTGGCATGACCTCTCCGGCCCCGCCCCCAGCCCTAGCCCTGCCCCTGCCCCTCCCCACCCTCTGACCCCGCCCTGACCCCAGCCTGGCCCGCCCACTTCCGGTGAGCTGGTTTTGGGCTAGGCCAGGCCCACCACTGCTACCAAGATCTGGATTTCAGTGCATGTGAGAAACTCTGTTCATATGTTATGTTCAACAGGAAAACAATCAGTGTACATGTTTCCTGTTTCCTGTTATGAACAGGAATCTGTTTCCTGTTATGTACAGGAAAACAATCAGTGTACATGCACTTAGGTCATTCCTGGGAGTAAGGCCCATTAAGGTCAATGGACTTACTTCTGAGTAGAGAAGAACAGGATTGCACTATTAGTTATTCATGAATAATTTTAATGCGTGCAGCATGTAGAGAGTATAGATCAAAGTACACATGATCTTTTCTATTCTCTACATCTGTGGTTCTTGAACATTAGCCCAAAACCCCCTTTCTGAGAATGACAACCAACTCACCCACTAGAAGTGATGTCATCAACCTGGAAATGATGTCATGGCCAGAATTGACATCAAATAGAAAGTGACATCACTGTGATGCCAGAATTCATTGACATCTACTCAGAAGTAAGTTCCATTGTGTTCAGTGAGTCTGACACCCAAGAAAGCATGAATTGTTGCCTGAATGGCCATTCTAAGACTGTGGCGCCCAGTGCCAAATTCCAAGATGGCAGCACCCAGCTTTTAGGGACACCCCTGAAATGAAGTTGCAACTCCCCAAGTCAGTCCTGACCCATATTTTTGGCTCTACAGTTTTATTGGTGTAGTCCCTGTATTGACTGCTTTAAAATGAACGTACCAAGAGTAAATTTAACATATTTCATCAGTGTTAAACCACATCAAACCACATTTTAATCCATTCCTCCAGGTGTTCAGAGAGGTGTAGGTGGTTGTACAACTTCCCTATTTATCCTCACAGCAAGGCTGTAAGGTAAGTTGAGCTTAAGCTACCCAGTACACAAAGTTACCCAGTACACTTTATGAGGATTTAGCGCAGTTACCCGGTACACATTATGGGGATTTGAAGCCAGCTCTCCCCAGTAACTCTCATGACTAAACAACAGTGTCTCTGGTTGCAAATTTAGAGCAAATTTAAAAAATCCAGATTCTGATTTTACCCCTGCAGCTTTTTCCTGTCCAAAGATAAGGGAACAGATTGAAATCTTGTGAAAGTGCGTTAGTTCTTCTTCCTCCCTGCCTTTCACTTCAGTACTTATCTATGCTCGTCGTACATGCAATCCATACCGTGTTGATAATTATTTCTACTTATAGGATCAGCATCTATCAGGAAGCATGGAAAGGTGGCTGAATTTTCTCCAATGTACTACAGAGTAATGTTGCAAACACATCACAGGAGTAAATTCACTCTGAAAACCTCTCAGGCTATAGGCAATCAAGTATTTACGAAGGCATAGAGGGAGGCAAGCCTTAAATCTGTGCCGAATGGAGAATTTATTGTAAGGGATTAAAACACCCAATGTGCTTCAACACAGGTATTCTTCCTCAAGGGCAACAATTCTACATTTTCTGTTGCAATTCAACTCTTTTAGTTCATAAAGGGAATCACTCTCAGGGTCCATTATATGAGGAGATGATGTTGTGTCTCTGCTTAGTATGGCTTCCCATATGCTGCTTTAACAGGTAGAAGGTAGTTTCTTTAAATGTGGAAATGAGTGCTGATGATGTTTGATGATCAACGATTTTCTGTTGGAGTCACTGCATCTGCTTGAGTGGGAACCAGAAAGAAATTATATGGTGATGGAGGTGTAGCCAGTGAGGAACAAAGAGATTGAAGGGATTGTCAGAAAAAGTCTATGGGGAGCGTTTGGGAAAAATGAGCACCGTGGGCCAAAAAGGAGCGTTCTGATTAGGTTTTTAAATGGTTTATTTTTTTAAAAAGGCAGTTGCTGTGGAAGAGAATATGGCTCAATGCAAACACATCTGCATTGCATGGTTAAGTCCTTGGTATCTCCACAAAGGACAAATTCCTGGCTGGTCTCCTCTCCCAGTCCTTTTGAACAATACTGGAGCAAGAAACTATGGTTAGGACTTGACCTGCTAATAACAGGAATTGCAAAGCAGCAAAGAGATGTGTTTAGGATTGGGTCATTGGCCCAAGGGCAATGGGTGTTCACTGGTTAAAGACGCTGTGCTTGTCAACCTGAAGGTTGGCAGATCAGCGGTCTTAGTACTGCATAGAATAATAGAATCCTAGAGTTGGAAGGGATCCAGTAGGTCATCTAGTCAAACACCCTGCCCGTAGAAGGAAATCCTCCTAGAGCATCTCCGACAGGTACTAGTTGAGCCTCATGATGGAGTGAGTTCCTGTTATTTACACAGATCCTGAAACCCAGAAGTTTGAAAGCATGCAAATGCAAGTAGATAAATAGGTATACTTCTGTGGGAAAGTAACAGTGTTCCGTGTGCCTTTCCTGTTTAATCATGCCAGCCACATGACAGTGGAGATGTCTTTGGACAACACTAGCTCCTCAGCCTTGTAATGTGGATGAGCATCACTAGCAGGGCAAAGTATGGGGGACACCTTTACCTTTACCACTGACCATGCAGATAGTCTTTAATCACTTCTGGAAACAATAGGAAAGACTTTGTGGCAAAATCCGCCAGAGGGAAACTTGGATGTAGCAACAGCTATCATACTTCCAAAGACAGTACCTGTCACAAAAGTGCTAACATGCCTACCTTGTAAACAGCAAATAAGTATTCAGGAAAGCAATTTGAAGTATTGGTTAGCAAAGGTCAGCTTTGAATTTTTGTCTGCAAGCCACTCAGAGAAACTGAACGCATATGATTTGTTCAATATGTTCCAGATCTGAGGAATGCTACCTGCATGGTGCAATATTTATGATAATCCACCTGGGAAATGAAAAACTGCTTGCTTTTCATTGGGAGGGTGGCTGGGAAAATTTTTTCCCTATCAATAGGTCTCCAGTGCTGGCTTTTCCTGGTTCAGTTTAGCTCCGAAAAGCTCAATCCTCATATAATGATGAGATTAAGGTCCCTGACACATGCACCGATAGAATATCAACTTCACTGGAAGCAAGCCTCGCAGATCTGAACCATGACAAAATAGTAAAGACTAGTTTTTACATTCATTTGAAGCAAGTGGTAAAGCTTTTCCTGGACTGTACCACTTTAGGATACTAATAGGTAAATGATTTTTTAATGCTCTCACAAAAAATGAATCACTAGACATGGGGGAAAAATATTACATTGGGGAAAGCTAAGCTAAACCCTTCTTCCTAATTGGTTTTCTTTCTTCCATATTTGTTTCTTTCTTATGGGGTATTTTCATGGGGGTGTTTTCATGGGGTGTTTTCCAAGTTTGTTATATCGCCTTCTCAGCATGAATAACTACAAGAAACTACAAGCTTCTAGAAGTTCAGTATGTTGTTATCGTACCTTGTTCCTTGCCTGGCATACATAGCCTAAAGGGAGATCAGACACCTCTTTCTGCCCTTGCTACTACAACAGAGATGACTAACCTGTCACTAACAGTCAGAGCTGTCAGATAGTACCTAAGAGAATAAATGTGTATAAGGGAAGTCCATTAATAAATCTGCTTGGGAAATCAGAAGATGGTTTTTATATGTAAGACGAGTGACCATGCAGAACGGCCTCCTGGAAATGGTCACAGGATGAAAGGATCTCATTTGATTTAGAGCTGGATGCTCGATGGGAACAGTAATCTGATGCTTCAGTATATTAGCCACTGTGAATGATTATATTTCTTTATGTCATTCTTCCGAAGGAGCTCATGGAGGAATATACTATTCTGTTTTGTTCATTATAATGTGAGGTGGATTGAACTGAGAGATAATACGACTGGCGCAAAGTTCATCCAGTAAACCCTTCCATTTCTACTGGGTTCTACTGGGCTGAGGTCTTGGACCATGGTCTTTCTACTCTTAATCTAGCATAATTAATAACTACATCACACTGGCTTTTAATGAGTGCCTCATTCCCTACCTTGCAGCTTGAATGCACAAGTCTTGCACGTAGCCCTTTGATGAAAATGATATGGACCCTCTTTCAACTTCTTCTGTGACATGCTCACTTGATGGGTCTGTGAGCCCTTGAGCAACAACTTTCCCAAATTACAGATTCATCTCCTTCTGCTTTTATGCTGGGAGGAATGTTACATGGGGACACATGTCATATTGTTCATTGATCAGTTCTGTATGTTGTCAAGATTAAGCTCAAACCACTGGATATACCTGGAAACAGAGGAAGTGGGATGGAGATGGGACTGGCTTTAGTGGATGTTTCCGGGATTTCAGAGTTTCCTGGTGAAGTATTAAAAAATCAAGTACTAGCCATTTGAATTTTCCCAAAATGTCACACTTGCATGCACCCAACCACCCCATACATCATGAGAGAGAGAGAGAGAGAGAGAGAGAGAGAGAGAGAGAGAGAGAGAGAGAGAGAGAGAGAAGGTGAGTGAGCCCCATGGCTAAATATATTCATTGTTTCAATACCAACTGTTATATATATACAGGGCAAAGAGGAAACATACTGTGACAAGAGGGGGGGGACGACAACAAAAAGACAGAATCCTGGCACAAATACACTATTAGCACTAGTCTAAGAACTGTTTGACATGTATGGCATAACTGCAGATAATTGCTTGTATTCAACTGAGGGTATAATACTACTTAGATCCACACTTACCCAGCCTGGCCTGATGATGGCTGGAAAAAAATACTTGATCTTGGAAAACTCTTTCCAAGATTTGCAGGAAATAACTGCTTGATTAAACAGACTATAACCTCCCAGGATCAGATTTCAGTCCTGGCACATGTGATGTCCTGTTCACCTGCTGCTTGGAGAACCCACTCAGCTGGCATCTTCATGAGGAAATTTGAAGAGTTGACACTGCTGGAGATGTGGAAAGAGTTGCAGGTGTACCCTCCTATTCTTTATTGATGATCCACAGGGATTCAAGCAGGGAGAGAAGTCAAAAGTCAAGCCAGGCAAATGAATTAAAGATAGCAATGGAGTAGTGGCTTTGATGGTGAGCACAAACATGGAGACGGATCTGCAGACAACAGGTAGAAGGAGGTGAAGGGCTTGGGCACAAAGTCCTTTCTTAAGGTAGTCCACAGCTCAAGGTGGCTGCCTTCTCACTCTCTGTACAATGAGCAAAGGACAGTGTGCATGCACGCCTGTGCGTGAGCATACGCATGAAGCGGGAGGCCCAGATGGTAGAAGCAAGAATGCAGAGGATAAGTGATTCATTGGCACATATTAAAGCATCAGTTGCTCATGGGTGGCCAAGCAAGAAGGGGACTATGTAGGTCACCTCCAAAGGATGCCAAAGATGCCAGGGATGCCATTACATCCTTCCCTCCCCCCTTCTGCTCTACACTTCCCTGGTTTTCAGATTGGAAAACAAATCAGCTTTGCTGGCCTCAGTGTGTGTTCAGTCAGCTTGAGCCAGAGCTGACATCTGAGCCAGAACATTTTCAGTGCCAGAGAAACAGGAGATCATAATGAAAAGAGTGTATAGAGGATGGGATGCTACTGTTATGAAACCCCCAGAACCTGCAGCATGGAGGGTTTCACACTTAAGAAGCAATAATAAGATGTGCAAGTTCTTGCTTACTTGAGACTCCTCAGTAAGCTTCATGGCTGGGTAGCAACTGGAACTGATCTCTCAACATTGCACCACATCATCACAGCTCCAACAAGGCACAGGAATATTCTTATTTTGACCAGCAGTTTTATTCCAGAGGCAAAAATCTTCCTCCATATTCAGGTAATGTTTTTGTTCATTCTCTCTCTGTGTATTCGGTGGCAACTTCTCAGTGTTTTTGTTTCTAAAAAGAGAAGTCCTGGGTTCAAGATATGCTCCAACTTGGACAATCCAATTCCTAATCCCAGTTGCATGATGGTTATGCGCAGAGGCATTCAGTTTATTCCCCTTCATCTATCACTGCCTTACGGTGGTGAAGGGGCCTTGAAACTCATCAAGGCTATGATCTATGCTATGTAGGGCCACCTAAGATGGACAGGTCATAGTGGACAGTTATTACTAAATGTGGTCTACTAGAGAAGGAAATGGAAAACCACCTCATTTTCTTGCCAAGAAAACCCTATTGAACTCAGATTATTATTTTACATGTCCTAGAATTGAACCTTGGATCGGATTAAGCTCTACTGGTTTTCCTATTACTGGCTTCCCTGTCTATTTTGACAATTCTGGGACTCCTGCTAAATCTAGTATGGAACTTGATTCTCTCTCTCTCTCTCTCTCTCTCTCTCTCTCTCTCTCTCTCTCTCTCTGCATGTCACTTAGGGTAAAATCCAGAGTAACCACATGGAGTCCTTACTCCAGTGTAAGAACAACGTTTATCCCACATAGGAGCATGGTCCACTTTTCTGCATGCCATTCTCCACCTGGCCCAATCAAAGGATTGTCTGGAATTCTCTGAATGTCTGATATCATATATTTAAGATTTAAAAACTCTCAATCTTTCTCTGTCTTTCACACACACACACACAACACACACACACACACACACACACACACACAAAGAGAGAGAGAGAGAGAGAGAGAGAGAGAGCGCACAATCCTAACCATGTCCTACTCAGAAGTAAGCACCATTGTTTTCAATGGGTCTTATTCCCAGGAAAGTGTTTTTAGGATTGCAGTTTGCAATACCAACCTTTGTGCATACGAACCTTTTTATGGATGATCTTAACTATCGTGATGAAAAAGCAGGGTGACCATATGTCATAACCAAAAAAACTTCTCAAAATGTAGGACATGTAAGAAAAATGTAGCACATGACAAAATAAAAGCTCAAAACACTCATATAAATAACTTTCGTGCGGTTAATTCAAACTCTATATTGCTTAAATTTAAAACTATTATATATAATTCATTATATCCAGTGGTGGGCTCCAGCAGGTTTGCACCTACTCTACAGAACTGGTTGTTAATGAGAGATAAGACATATAAAGTTTAAAAATAGCCATTTAAAAGTGTCTGCCAGATGGGCATAGAACCGGTTGTTAATTACTTTTAATCCCATCACTGATTATATCTAATTTATTAAATCCAAGAAGGCTACATGCTGTCTGCTCACAAAAGAGGGCAATGAAGTTTTTTCCCCCCAGGGCACAAGGCTAACATCAGGATATATCCCGGAAAAAGAGGGCATATGATCATCCTATGAAAAAGGCACAGAGAGTACAAACTGCAAGCTCAGAATCTTTACAGCTGCTTTCCCATTTTGTGTACATCCCTTCATATCAAAGATATTTAATGACCTGGCCAAATGCCATCCAAACCAACAGCAGCCCCCTTTCTAAGAATCTGTCCTGCAGAGACAGTGGCATCCTAGTGGGCCACTAAACTAGATGGGGCTTTTGCCTATAACCAGCTATACCAGCTACTGGTATTTGCATATGAAGGGACACATACTGGGGTTATACCATAACTCATCATGTCTAATGCCACACAAACATGGGAATCATAGGCAGGAAAATAGTCTCCACTCTGGAATCAGCTGCCCCAAATAACTGCCTAACTGTGCTTTGTGGTAAGCTTTGCCCTGCTGTGGCTTCTGTTCCACAAATTAGGTAGGCAAATACCCACGTCGCATCCATCATCTGAGCAAACCCTGCCAGGTTTCATTTCAAATGAAATTGAAAAGCATAGGAGTACAGCTTACATGACCCCACATGCTTCCATACTGAGACACTAACAAAAAGTGTCACATCCCAAATCCACATTTCGGGTAGCGCTGTTGACAGAAGAGTGATGGTAAAGGAAGGCATGTTATCACACTTTGCACATTTACCTCTTACTGTGTGGCACCACACAGAGACAAATCCGGCATGAAAATGAACATGTGAAATTGCTCCAATTGGAGGTTTGATCAATGTGTCTTTTGCCAGCGCCTTAATTGCATCAAGGCAGCTGTACTCTTTGGGTTTGCAGGGGTTCAGTCTCTTAATGAAGCCTGTCTCCCGTGCAAGCTGCTGCATATGGTTAATATTTGCGTATGCCAATTCCAAATATATCTTTTCAGACGTCACTTTGGGGGAACCCGTTGCGAAGGGTTTGCTTTGAAGCCACCTAATGCTGATTGTGAGAACATGTAGTTTGCTTAAATTGTGAGTGGCAAAAAGATTGTTAATGGCTGTTCAGAGCCACCTCCAGGGCAGATTTCACGGCTATAATTATTTTGTAATTGGGCCTGGCCAGATGTCTGAGTCGGAAGTAAATGGCTATCTGCTTAGTGAAAGAGCATGTATGTGCTTGCACACACATTGGAGTAGAGACGGAGTATTTGGTATCTGAGAGCTTGATGATACTCTCACTGTGTTGAGGTGATGGTACAAAAAAGAAAGCAGAACCAAGTTGGGGAGGGAATTGGTGATGGAAAACTAAATTGAAGGGCAAAGAGAGCCAGCCATCACATTTGGCTGCCTAAAACAGAGCACCAAACAATTTCCCTTTTCTCCTCTTATTCTTTCTTCCTTTAAAATCACACATAGAGGTGTCCCCCACTTTCTGATGTTTCATTTTCTGATGGTTCCACTCTTTCAGCACATTTCAATTATACCCAGAACTCATTACTTCAACACATGCTTCACTCTTTCAACCTCTCTCTGCTGAAAGGCTCTCTCTAAAGGCTAAAATTGTCTTCCCTGATGTTGGTTTAAATGTGATGTGGTGATCAAACTGTTTTTGGCATTTTCTCATGACTTGATTCAGAAAATAACCGTCATTCAAATACATAAGATATTTATTGTCCACACTTGTCATTGTTCATTCTACTGTAATTTGTAATGTATTCTGGCTGTGTGTTAATAAAGATTTGCTATTTAGGCTTTTGCAAGTAATATTTATGTATTTTTGGTGGGTATTTAGCATTTGCAAGGTGAGAAAGACTGGGTTCCACTTTTCAACTGTTTTCACTTTTGGACAGTGGTCCGGTCCCTAACCCCACCAACAAGTGGGGCGTGCCTGTACAACCCTTTCTTTAGTCTTAGAAATTTCTCCTCTTCTATAGGAAAGGGAAATCAAAAAGCAGGATAATACCATTTGGCCTGCCACCTCCAAGCCATGCTATCCCTGAGACCCAGCCCACTGTTAAGGGAGAAGGCTGCTTCCCCCTACTTCATGATAGAGCTGGCCTGTTGCCCCTATGGAAGTAGCATGTCCTACTGGCAGATGACCCAGGATGACAAAAGGCTTTGGCCTGCTTAATATAAATGGCCTTCTTGGAATTATGGAAAAGGGTAGAAAAGGGGCATGTGTGAGAAATACAGATTTTTTTACTTTAAAATATTTACATACTACTATACATAACACAACACATTATTTAGTTGAACCTAAGATACAAACTTTATACACTTTCCTGTTACAGGTACAGAGTTGTCCCAAGGTGGGTACAAAGGCAAGAACAAAACAGAGTAACGGAACCATACAGATAAGTGCACACAGGTGCACACTGATAAGGCATTACAGGTACGTAAAAAGTTACACAACTGAAGTACCATCCTAAGCAAACAGTGGAGCAAACTTTCCCAGCCATGCCCAATGCTTTTCCTACTTGACCTTGTTGCTCCATGGTTGTTCATATCTGGCCAGTCCTGGATACTACAAACTGTACCCATGTATAAGCACTCTTGGTTGTTCCTTGTCTCTGGTTTGTCTCGCCCTCTGGAGGCTGAGAGCCACGATCACATACAAGTTGATAATAAGGGTTACCTAACATCTAACGTCCCACCTTTCATCTTTTCTCTTTTTAAGTCCAAGGATGCCACCTGAAGACTCTTTCCTGAGGCCACCATCTCCTAAGTTGGCCAGCGCAGAGCCAGCACAGAGTGTAGGCTACCCCACTCCAGAACTGCCTTACGAAGGACTTAGGGAGGCTCTCCATCCTTCAAAGCTAGAGATAGCCTGGATTATAACAACATTCCTTTTATAAAGGCCTTGGGCAGCCAACTGAGATGATATGGAAGGAAAAGTTTTCTTGGCAGTAGAGGAAGCATGAAGTTTACCATTCCTCCACTTTGCAATTAATATTATAATGTTGACTTCTGACACACCTTCCATGCTCACTAGTGCTGCATTTGAAGCTGAACAGAGATGAATCCCAGAAAGCACATCCTCAAGAAGAGGTTGCGAATTCATGTCACAACAAATCTTTTTGGGTGTTTCACATATGTATGTGTATCTTCAATGACTGAAGCATCCAAGTTGTTGTTTGCTGACCAGTTATAAATCAGTCCATTGCAGAACAAAGCCCCAACCCTATGGAATAAATTAGGAATAAATGTATTTATTGGAATAAATTTGGAGAATTCTAAACTGCACAATTTCAGACTTTATGTAGAGTGAGATAATAAATTTCCATCCCATCCCTGGTAATAAAGCCTTTCTTTCTCTTTATAGTAGACTTGCACATGACATAAGCTGCAATCCTAACCATGTCTACTCAGAAGTAAGCCCCATTGTGTCCCAGGAAAGTGAGTTTAGGATTGCAGCCTAAGACAGTTCCGTAAGCTGAACTTCACACTAAGCTGCTAGTTAACTACATGAAGTATTGGAAGTGGTACAGTCCAGCACTCTATCAGCTGATTTTGCAAAATGTTGGACTCGCACAGAAAATATCTATGTCACCTTGAACTAAATGTGAATTCAATACTGTACAGGCAGATCACATATTCACCTGTGACTGTCATTCATCAGGTGTAGAAGATTGATAGTGCAAGCCTATGCATGTCAACTGAGAAGAAAACCTCACTGAACACAGTGGAATTAACTCCCAAGTAAGTGTGTACAGGACTGCCACAATATATGAATGGGAGCCCAATCCTAAGACTGTGAAGGGCTAGCATAGTACCTTGTGCTGGCCCGGGACATCACAAACATGACATAAAGAGGTCTGAAAGAGGAGGGAGGAGGTATGAAAGGGGTGATACGGGGCAGGGGGAGGGCAGGCATATATTGGATTATGCTGGAGGGCAGGCATATGGATTATATTGGATTATGCTGGTGGGTGGGCAGGGAGTGGGAGGTCAGGCTGGGGCACAGTGATATGCCGGTGGACAAATTCCAAAAAGCCACAAGCAAAGGGAAAAGTCCAGAGAGAAAACAGGGTCACAGCCCAGGAAGTTTCTTTGAAGTACTGTATGTGGCCTTTTGGAATTAGGGAGAGCTGACAATCCAATTTGAAAAAGCATAGAAGATGAAGTAAAGGCAAAAATATTTAATGCAATGCTATGTATGTGGAAGGCAAACAGACTGGAATAGCCACCTTGGGATGCCTTCATTGGTTCTCTTCCATCTGTTTTCATCTAACGTTGAAAGTAATATTCATTCATTCCTTCATTCATTCCTTCATTCATTCATAGAATCATAGAATCAGAATCCTAGAGTTGGAAGGGACCTAGTAGGTCATCTAGTCCAACCCAGTGGTGGGCTCCAGCAGGTTCGCACCTACTCTATAGAACTGGTTGTTAATGAGAGATAG
This sequence comes from Cryptoblepharus egeriae, assembly GCA_030015325.1. Lineage (NCBI taxonomy): Eukaryota > Metazoa > Chordata > Lepidosauria > Squamata > Scincidae > Cryptoblepharus > Cryptoblepharus egeriae. Next base: position 75,968,994 of record JAREYC010000004.1, read on the forward strand.
GACCAGTGGTGGGCTCCAGCAGGTTCGCACCTACTCTATAGAACAGGTTGTTAACAAGAGATAGTACATATAAAGTTTAAAAATAGCCATTTAAAAGTGGCTGCCAGATGGACAGAGAACCGGTTCTTAATTTCTTTGATGCCCATCACTGGATAGGACATTTAAAGTTTAAAAATAGCCATTTAAAAGTGGCTGCCAGATGGGCAGAGAATCGGTTGTTAATTTCTTGGAATCCCATCTCTGGTCCAACCCCCTGCCTACAGCAGGAAATCCTCCTGGAGCATCCCCAACAGGTACTTGTCGAGCCTCTGCTTGAAGATCCCCAGTTCGTTCGTTCATTCATTCATTCATACATTCATTTACTTAAGGAATTTCTATCCTGCCTTTCTCCAGGTGAAACCAAGGTGGTGAACACATACAATTCAAACACAAAACAAATATTTAAAATATTTAAAAATACAAATATAAAAATAGAGTTACCTGCATCCACATGGCAGACATCTCACTCTTTTTCATCAAAGCTCTTTCCATTCTTTCCTACACAAACACCTTTCAGATACGCATATCGATAGTGCAAGTGTGGCTTAACAACACTTTTAGGAAAATGTCTGCCAGTGCCTCATGTGTGTGACTTCCAGCCTGATCCTATTCATATCTACTAAGAAGTAAATCCCATTATATTCAACGAGGCTTACTCTAAGGTAAGTGTGCTGGACTGCAGCCTTCCTCCTTCTTAAGTATTAAGACAACAATAAAAAAAAAACAGATTTTAATTCCCTGACCCTGGCATCATTGGAAGGAGCATAATTTTTCATTAAATATTGTAGAGTCATCCCTATTAATTGGAGATTAACATACATTTCATGGATGAGTAGACAAAATACAAAAATGAATGCAAATTTTTACAAGTTATAAAATAAAATTAAGAAGAGATACAGTTGTTTTGAATAAGCTGTAGTTAGTGCTCTTATCTAATCTTCCAACTGCCCTGGTTTGTGCAGGAAATCCATAATTTTAGAACTGATTTCTCTTCCTTCTTTTATCAAAATCAATTCCTGCATTCCTACCTATATTTTCATAGGCTCAGATTAATCTTTGAGTGGTTTTAAAAACACAAATCATTAAAATATTGTGGTTTTAAAAACATTGCTTGTTTAGAAGTAATCAAGTTTTAAGGTAAGCATTTTCTAGAAGAAAAATTAAGCATATTGCAAGACGCCATTATTTAGGATGCAATCCTGACTTCTGGCAATCCTGGCCAGAGAGAATGGTCCAGCTAAGCTGGCCTAAGGTTGGCCATATCCTGAGCTGACAATTAGGCCTTATCCACAATCCACAGGGACAGGATGCCTCTTAGCTGACAGGCCAAATCCACAGGGATAGGAGGCCTCTAGGCTGGCCTAACAGCTGCTGAACAGGCAGCAGCACAAAAGCAGCATGTTCAGTGGGCTGTGCAAGTTGTGCCTTATCCTGAAGTGGGTTGTAGTATTTGTGCCCAGTCATGAAGTTGAGAGGCAGAAATGGCACTTAAGCCGGCCTAAGACTTAGAACTTTTAATTTTGCTTCCATTTTTACTCTGGCTTATCATGGGCCCCTATGAGTCTACTCATGTTTATGCCTGCTCCTGTGATGGACTTACCCTACAATCCAGAGTAACTACGAGAGCACGTAAGAGACATTACGTGTCCCCGTAGTTACTGTACCACCTAGTGAAAACCTATGGGAAATTCATTTTGCAATCCATAGCAAATTGTTCTAACACCAGAGCAAGGACTCCCCATATTTACTCTGGATTGCGCCCTTTGTCTACAGCTTACCTATACTGTTCTAGGCCATGCTCAACATGCCCTCCATACACCCCTTCTGAGCTGCCTAGGCTGGCACTGCTAGGCTGGTGCAGGTCCATCTGTCTTAGGCCATCCTAAGTGGAGTTACACTGGCCTAACTCTACACTGGCCTAGGACTTTTCTGGTGCAGCTAGGCTGGCCTATCTGGCATTAGGCTGGTCCAAGCACCAGATAGGCTGGCCTAAGTACACTTTAGGATTGCAGCCTTATTTGTTTAAGAAAAGCATGGATTGCCTTTTTTCCTCAACGGAGGTTGACAAGGCCACACACAGTAAATATGATCATTACTCCTGGAAAACATTTCAAATAATGTTTGCAGGATCTGAACTGGCAGATCATAGGCTGGACGCTCTTGCAAGACCTCAGCTGCATTGCAAGTTAACAAAAAATGTTTAGAAAACCTGATCTTTCCAAAAGCTCAAAACTAAGCTGTTGAAATCTGACATTTCCCCCTGTCATTCCATCACAGAAAATGCTGTACATGTTGAATTCAGTCATGCAACAAAACCCCTAACAAAAAAATGTGCCAACCCCAAAGGGAAGAGTTGCTGATCCTGCTTGTACCAATGCCTGCAGTCCTAAGAATGTCCTAGCTTGGTCTGCTCAGTTGGCCTACAACCCATTAGAGTCACCTACATTTATTTGGAAAGCGCTCAACAACTGCAAAAGTGTTTTATCCTTTCTGTCACCCAACCACCCAAGTTGGAACCGGGCAAGCATCATTGGGGTCTGTGCTGAATTGCGGTTGGCATGACGGGTGGATTCAGATACTGGACAGATGGTCCATTTGCCCAAAGGGTGGATTGGCCCTCAATTTACAGCTAACTTGTATAGGTCATAAACCAGTATGCTTTAGCTTGCCATGCAGATGGGTGTTTTATGGCTGAAACATTAAACTCGTGAAAATTCTTAGTGCAACATGCTTTCCTTTCTTGTGTCCTGCCAAGATTTCTTTGTGTGAACAAAGCAGGAGGAGAAAGGTATCTTCTGGTTCCTCTTTGATGTATTTTGATCCACTAGTGTGGATCAGGTAATCAAGAAGTTAACCTTGATCTCAGATCATGAATGCCTCTTAAATCCAGTGGCATAGCTAGAGGGATGCAAGGGGTGCAGTTGCACTGGCCTACAACTTCAGGAGGGCTACAAGCTGAGCTTGACACCAGTGAATAAAATGGTGAAAAATGGGGTATGTATGAATGATAATACATACCATCATGTCAGTGATGGGTCTGGCCTGGCCCAACAACCAGCTCGTCGGAAGTGGGCAGGCCAGGCCGGGGTCAGGGGTCTACCAGCTTGTCAACCAGCTTCAGGAGATGCACTGTGCGTGCGTCAAGCTTAGCTTGATGTACACGCAATGTAGGGCTTCCCCGCCAGGCACACCGAACCGGTGCGCCCAGTTTTGTGGCCCCCACTAGCTACTGGATCAGTAGCGGGGGCCACAGGGAACAACCGGTTCAGGCGATCCGGCCTAAACCGGCTTGGGCCCACACCTGCATCATGTTATATATCATTGGAAAGGTAATTTTAGGCAAAATGCAGTGAAACAAACTGCATTGGAATATCTGCATTCTATCAAATGTTATGGCCAATTAACCAGAAAATGAAAACACAAAAGCTTATGGAACAAAAGTGGATTTTCTTAACTCAGACTTTCCCATGTGACTGATGGCTCTGAGAGTCAATGAGATGTAATTCTGAAACTGTATGGAAGTAATAAGGTATTAAAATGAATCAGTTCTCAGTACATATATCATATACAGTACATATATCATAATACAGTTACCCATGCTTACTGGGTATGCAGGCATTTATGAGAGGTGCTCCTCATATATTTAGCAGGGAAAGAATAACCATTCCTCTTTGCCCCAGCACAGTTTCCCTAACCAATAAGGGACACAATTTACATTTTTTACTTAATTTTAATTTGATTTTGTTGTGGCAGGGTGGGTGGGGGACAACAAAGTCTTCTTCAGCTCCAGATAGCAAATAGGCGCTTTAGCTGTGCCACTAGCAGAGCAAATGGTGGTGAACTGCTGAGGAGGAGGAGGCAGGTTTTCCTCTAATTTTCGTTTTAATAAGCACCTGGCGATGATGTCATCTTTGGTTGTGGCATCACTTCCAGGGCAACATTTTGTGCATGAGGGTGTGGCACATGGATGCGCATGGAGGGGTGATGTGCACAGGGCGGTTGATACACATGGGGGAGTTGATACACATGGGGGGTTGGTGTCCATGGGGGCAGATTCGCATGGGGGAATGATGAGCATGGGAGGATGATGCACATTCAGGGTTGGTCCACATGGAGGGGTTGGTGCGCATGGGGGGTGGAACAGAGGGGGGTGGCACATGAGAGGTATTTTACTCCCGCAACGCGGGAACATTTTGCTAATATATAAATAAGAATAAACTAAAGTTCAGACAGGATTTGTACCTGTGTATACTTTTTTTTAGTATTCAAAACACTGGCCCTACAATCCAGAGTAACTACAGGAGCACGTAAGAGACATTACGTACACCTGTAGTTACTGCACCTCCTAGTGAAAACCTATGGGAAATTCATATTGCAATCCAGAGCAAATTGTTCTTACACCGGGGCAAGGACTCCCCATAGTTACTCTGGATTGCGCCCTAAGTCTGTGTGTGTGTGTGTGTCACACTCACTCACACACACACACACACTCACTCACACACACACACACACACACACACACACACACACACACACATTCAGAGAGAGAGAGAGAGAGAGAGAGACTTTTACATTCCTAAGCTGTGATTGGTAACTAGGTCTAACTTGGGTATAAAACAGAGAAACACTTTTAATTTTCTTACAACTTGCCTCAGTATCGCTAAAGGCTCTCTCTAATCAAAACGAAAAAGTCCAAATTCACAGAGATTCAACTTGGCAGTTGTCTGAGCCAAGAAAACAGTGTCTGTACAGGCAACGTGATGTAATGCCTCACTGGGTGGCTTTCGGCAAGTCACTCTGTTCCTTCTTGGGTCGCCACATGTCTTGGTGAAGGGAACATAGCTCAGCGGCACAATGCATGCCTGGCATGCAGAAGCTCTCAGAGTCCTTCACCATTTCTTTGAGGTAGCGAGGCTGGGATTTGACTGAGGGCCAAATTGCATGCAACATGGGGTACAGAAAGTTCATCACCTGAACTTTTTCGGAAAGCAGTCACCTGGCAGTGCATTGGTTAACAGGATTGCAGCACAAGGGGAGGGGGTTGATCTTTTGCCCCAACACTTATTTCCCAATTGCCTCCCTCCCACCACGAGGGGCAAATTAATAGGCACAAAAATATTCCAGTAAGTTTTGCCCTCCAGAGTGACACAAGCTTCTGGAAAGAATAATTTGACTCAAGATCATGTTTTGGGGGAAGGAGTTAGATCTCTCTCTCCCACTATACTTCCAGTCCAAACTGGAAGTTCCAATCACATTAGTCATGTGGCAGTAAAGGTGCAACCCAAAGGGGGGTGTCACTTCCCCACACTGTGTATACCCTCTTAACCAAACTCAGGCTGCACTCCATACCCCTATTAGGCCACCATAAGGGCCATAATGCAATCCATACCCCTATTAGCCCAGGATAAGTCCCGGGCTGGCTTGGGTGTGTTGCAAAGGGTTGTAAGGCACCCCTTCAAACATCTCCACTTGGTAGGGACTTAGGTGCAATTTCTCTACCTCCCCCACAACGTATCACTCAGGGCAGGCTACCCACATCTCCCACTTGCTGTACTACTGCATCTAGTTTGTCCTTCATTTCCGTGGAGTTGTTGCCTTTTGGAAGAAATGGTACCAAACTCAACAGGTCAAAGATCTGATATAAAAAAGATGGCTCAATTCTCATGCTCAATTAAAAAGCTCAATATCGGTTGCATTAAACATATTCACAAGCTTGCTAAATAGAAATGCATGTTAGAAATTCTCAACGTCAGTATTGACAGATCCTGGGATGAACCTAAATTGTGTTGTCAGACTGTACAAATGCAGGATATTTAGCTGCTTTTTGGATGCTGGTGAATATCTGCAATGTCTCTATCATTCATTTTCTGGCTTTTGTTGCTGTATATGTTCCTCTTTTTTCTCCAGCAGCAGAAATCTCATTTTCATTTCCCAGCAATAATGCAGGCTTCAAAATGACCTCCTCATTGAGCCAGCTTTGCATAGTTTCCTATTTCCTTCTCACTCCGGAATCATTAACATGTCACCCACCTAGTCTCCCGTGATGTATATGAGGAAATTAACTTGCCATTTTCGTTTACTGTTTGCTGGTCCAAATGTCACTCAGGTTTGCTCAATATGAGATATTTTGGCTGATTTGGACTAATTGGCAAAGTGCAAAAATTGAGTTAAGCTTGATTTTAGTGAACCATATATATAAGAGGATGAAGAACAGTGGGGTATTGCTACCTCCACCAACTAGGTAAATTAAGCAATGTCCCTATGGATGTATTTTGTGTAATAGTATTGGCATCCATCAGTCTCAAAAGTCTATGGTATTGTGCTCGATGCTGTATGTGAAACACAAAGGCCTGGGTAGATTAATATGGAGGATAGGCTGTTAGCCAAGCAGCAAATCCCCCTCTCCATGCCACTGAAATAGTCCAATGTAACAGCAGAGACCATATGATTGGTTCTACCTGCGTCACAGAGCTGGGCTAAGGACAGGAGCTGTCCCTTGTCTTATGGGGACCTGGGTCTCAAACGCTGGCCTTCTGATTAACAGGCACAGTGTCTTAACCACTTGCGCCACCCACAGCCCATGTTTTGTGTAATACTGCTTCATCTATTTCATGGAAATGGGCAAAATGATGGAGCTCTACTGCCTTGACCAAACTTAGATCTTGAGGCTTGCCTTCCTCCCAGCTCCTGAGATTCTACCAAGCATTACTGCAGCACTCTTGAACCAACCTTCATAGCTGTAATAGTTAGAATCATGTCTTCTTTCAAACCTTTCTGAGTTGTGGCAGCAAAATCCACATAGTCGTCACTAATATCTAGAGCAATTATAGCACTGGAATTGGGAAAGGAAGGTTAAATAGTGCCCCCCCCAGTTTCTGCAAATTGCCCCCTCTCCCAAACCATGTAATAAGACTTGCCGTGGATAAAAGACAGGCATGACACAGGTACCTCTGCTTTTTCATTGCAAGTTTAACGGCATCTTCAACAGCAGATTTAGCTGGGGAAATGTTGTTTGAGGGAAAGGTTAACAGTTAAAAAAATTGTTACTCTGATGAAAATTGCTGTTTTAATGTTATATAAACATCACTTTATATATGTTAAATCACTGATTTTGATATGATGTGATATATAAATCACATCATTTATATATGTTATATCACTGATTTTGCAATGCATTTGTTTCCATCCCCAAACTGGACTCTTGTGGAGCTGTCCAGTGCTGAATTTCTTGGAATGAAAGCAAATAATCAAGACACAAACCAGACCAGACTAATCTGGAAGCTCTAGATCCCATCACCGACATGTGAAAAGAAGTTGTGTAGATTTCATAGTGACAGGGTGCACCCGGGTTTTATGATACACCAGGTTTTATGATACACCGGGTTTTATGATATGGTCAGAAGAAGAAGAAGAAGAAGAAGCCAGGGATTGACTGACACCGGGAAATTCTGCATGCGGTTCTTGTGCTTTACCACTGAGCTATACTCTCAGACCCCTACCATTAAGCCAAAAACATCCTCTTACCTTCTTATGATGATCCACTAGGACCGTGGTCCCAAAACCTTGACTGGTGGCTCCTTTGACTTACTGGTCTGTTTGCTGTGTCTTGCTATTAGGACTACAATCCTATATACTGTGTTTACTCAAATCTAATGCACCATCAAATCGAATGTGCACCCTGTACTTTTAATCAAAATACTGAATTTACTCAAATTTAATTAACCACCGAATCTAAAGCGCACTCTGATTTTGGAGACTGAATTCAGCTGGAAAAGGCAAGCTTTGGATTCAGGCAAATACGGTATTATATAGGGTTGTGGGTTTTGGAGAGGATTTTTGGCTCTCCTGGCTGGTTTTTGTAGCTCCCTATGGAGCTGCAGATCACAATTTGGGATCCGCTGCATACGGGAATGCCTCTGGTGTTTGTTGCCTGCTTTTGACTGATAAAATGAATGAGATTGATAGCATGTGTATAGGACTTGGAAAGCCAGGATACTCGGATAGAAAGGTGTGTGTGTGTGTATGGCTTGTGTGGGGTTGGCTTAAATTGTCCTGACCCCCAAAATACTTCCTGAAGCATGATGCAGAACAACTCCCCCAAATGAGGAATGTTCAAAGAAGCCAGTTTTGAGGAAAGGCTGGTGCCAGAAATTGATCAAAGCAGCCCAAGCATAAGCCCTGCTGTAAGTACAGAACAATTCTCTTGCGCTATTCACTCCAGTACTTTGTCTCGGAGTATTTTAGGAGCATCTAGTGATGGAACTCTCACTGTTTCATGGGAGTGATAACTTCACAGCAATAGATCTCACTGCTGAGGAAGTCTCCTGGCGGTTCGCCCTCAATTCTCCTTTGTTATCCTCTGCCCATTATTCTTCACTCTGCAGTGGCTGCAAACCCTCCCTCAATCCTTTTCCTTCTCAGGGAGCCTTGCTCCTTGTCTCACAATATAACCAGAGTCTGGAAGCATTCTAATTATTCTCCCTCCTGTCGAGAGCCCTGGAATGGAGCTGTGGAATTCAGTGTGAGAAAGGAAGGAGTTGCTGGATTTGAGGAAAAAAAACTATTGGAGGAGGACAGAGGTTTCTAAGACTGTACTTTTAAATATTTTAAACTGTTATTGTTTTAAATGTTGTTAGCTGCTTTGGGTTTCCTTCCTTAGGAAGGAAGGAAGGAAGGAAGGAAGGAAGGAAGGAAGGAAGGAAGAAGGAAGGAGGAAGGAAGGAAGGAAGGAATCAGGTTAGGAAAAGGAAATTTGTAGACTCCCTTTAGGAAGTGGCTGCTCAAAGCAACCATTTTAGAGTGGTGCTTTAATGTCTGAAAATATGAATTGGATACCCAGTTACCCAAACACCAAATGGATTGATGTGGAAGGTGCACTCTGCACAAACTCAGAGGTATCTATTTTTAACTTTACTTCTGATGTTCCAGGACTGAGCTCTGGAACTGAGAACAAATCCTATGGTCAAATTGTGACTAACCCCCAAATCCAGAGTAACTATGGGAGCACGTAAGAGACTTTATGTGCACCTGCAGTTACTGCACCAATGGGGTTTACTTCTGAGTAGACATGGATAGGATTGTGCTCTTAATGTTTTAGTATGGGACCAAAAAATGTCCTTTTTAAAGGAATCCAAATTTTGGAAAATTCATATTGGAATTTTCGATCTGGAAAATTCATATTGGAATCCAGAGTAAGTTGTTCTTACACCAGAGCAAGGTCTCCCTGTAGTTACTCTGGATTTTGCCCTTAGATTCAGTCTCCAAGGAGTGAAGAGCTCCCAGTCTGGACCTTGAAGTGATGAGCTCACAGTCATCACTAAGGAGTAATGAGCCCCCCAGTCTGGACCGCCTTCTTCTTTAGACCACTACTGGTGGAAGGACTAGCTGCTCTTATTTAGTGATGAGCATTTACACAGAGATACGATGCTCTCCTACCAGCCTGCAGGTGTTCAGGGGAAAAAAATCCTCACTGATGCATGATAACGAATAAAGAAGATGATGGCATATTGCCTTTTAAACCCCCATTAAAACTAAAAGCTTGATCAGACATTATAGTTGTCTCACCCACTGTGTCCTGGGACCAACTTCATGTTATGCTAGATGCATAATAATTTGGCTGGTAAATTTTTGTGTCTTTTAAAATAGAGTGTGGGTGTTCCACAAAACATAGCCAAACTGCCACTGCAATTTCACACACGTACTCTGCTGCACTATTTATAAAAGAAACATCAACAAAAACAAAACTTGTCAGGCCATGTCATTCATGCTTAGTGTGTTGACTGCAGACTTTATTGGCATTATTTGAAGAATACAACTTTAATTAAATGCAGATGTACAAATAAAAATTATTAAAAGCCCCATCAAGAATCAGTCTGGCTTATCATGCTCTAGAATCGCTCTATCCCTACAATCCAGAGTAACTACGGGAGCACGTAAGAGACATTACGTGTACCCTTACTTACTGCACTACGTAGTGAAAACCTATGGGAAATTCATATTGCAATCCAGAGCAAATTGTTCTTACACCGGAGCAAGGACTCCATGTAGTTACTCTGGATTGCGCCCTATGTTTCAGTAAAATTAAATTAAGACATTTTGCAAATTTCTAACCCGAAGATGTGGGGTACCTCCATATGTTGCCTCCTGGCCCTCGGGTTGAAATTATATTGCCTACCCAATCTCCTCAAAAAAATGACTGGGGGGGGGGGTGGAAATCCTAGTTCAATCCTTGCCCCTGTGATTAGGACATCCATACATGGTGTAGCCCTGTAAATAGAGAAGGAAGAGGAATAGGAAATGCAATGCAGGATACACATGCCCAGTGGCCACTGCTAATACAACGGAGCCTGCAGAGGATGTTTGAAAATACCAGTTGGCACACGACATTACTAATTGATGGAATTTGTTGTAAGAAGTGCTGATGGCCATTTTGATGGCTTCTCAGAAAATGTGCTGCGCAGTATTCATGGCTAATAGAGTCATCCGACAATTAGCAGTGATGGCTGCAAAATGGAATTTTCATGTACAAGGCAAAATATCAAAAGCTGGGGACAAACAAGGCATGACCAACACCATCCTGTCCTGATCACAAACTCCCAGAGGCATCTGGCAGACTGTTGATGGAGACACAGTGAATGAATGGATTTTGTTCTGATCAAGCAAGGCAATTGCTTTAGTTCTTGTAAAGGTGCTAGAGAAGCAGGAGCCTTTGCCAAGACTTTTATTCTTCCTTTCCCTCTTCCATCACTCTCACAGCTACTGAGGCAATAAGTAGAATTCAAAACCAAATGGAGAAAGACTGGAGCCTCACAGTCACTCAGTCTAATCCTACTTCCACCAACTTGTCAGGGCAGCAACACCTAAATATTTGTGATTAAATAGCTGCAGCACACAGGGTCTACTCAGATGCGCATACGAAAAATCATCAGCACAGTTCCACAGATCAGGCTTGGGAAGGGGAGTAGGATTCTGTTGCTGCTTCTGAAACTACCCCCTTCCTGTAGCCAATCCGCCCTTCCACTTCTCCCACCATCACCCCATTTGCCCAGTTCCATTTTGCTTCCCCCCACTCAATCCCATCTCCCATGTAAGCCCTTCTTCATCAGAAAGCCCATTACAATTCACTAGCACACAAAGGCTCCTCAGGTCTCTCTGCTGGCGCTTCTGCAGTGCGCAACTTCACATGTTATTGGATTATACAGTTGCCATAAGGCAGCCTATGCTGGTGTAATGCACGTTCCACCAGTGTACAGCCCCAATAGGATTATGCTAAGCATGTAATTGTGGACAAATTTCTAAAGGAAATGGACAAATTTCTAAGGATAAAGTCCATTACAGCTTATAAGCTATGGTGGGTATGTGCAACATCTCAACTTTAGATGGGTTGGAATATTCCTGGTGGGAATAGTGGGGTCCATTGGCAGCAGTGCTGATCTTGAAGCTGTGCTCCTAAAATCAGTGGCATAGCCAATTATCATGTAGTCTGCCACAAAACTCAAAATATTGCCCCCGGAGTGGTGTCACAACCAGAAGTGATGACATGCTCAGTCTTTTAAAAAAGAAAATTGGGGAAAACCTGCCACCTCCTTGCAGTGGTGCAGCTCATCAACCATTTGCTCTGCTGCCACCCTATATTCTAACAAGACTATACCTTGAAAGACGAGAGGGAAGCAATACTCCTAGCCCTCCTAAAGCCAAAGATCTCAATGAGTCTCAAGTCTTATCACCCAAATCGTCCTGGCACTGAATAATTTGAGAACACATGATAGGAAGGAACTCAGTTCAGCAATCACACCTGTGGTGGGAGTCATTCTTTTTTGTTTCGGAAACAGGCAGGATGATCAGTGAAAAACTGGGGCCATGCCGATAACCTCTCTTGGATATATCTCCGTTCCTGAAATAGTAGGCCACCGAGGTGATGGTGCTAGCTGTCATTTTCAGTGAAGCACCTGATGACTACAGAGATCACATAGTCAGGGGGCAGCCAATTCCTCCATGGTGGAGTGTGGAGGTGGAGAAATAGACAGGCATTCTGGAACTGTTAGCCATCTGACCCCTTGGCAACATTTCTGATATCCTACGGGAATACTGACTGTTATGAGTACGTACACACACACACATACACAAAATTCTGATGTATTTTTATAACAACAGATTGTGGACTATTTATTTAGTTTCTCTTTCCTTCCTCCCCCACCCCCCACCATCTGCTCAACTATTTTGAGTTAGCTGTTGAAATATTGCTGCCTCTAGAACTCACTTACTGTATATTTATTGCTTGCCCTCAATGTATGTATGGTAGCATGAACAGAATGGAATTAGAACTAATCTAGTTAAGTGGCAAGGGATGAATCAATTCATCACAGTTATTTCTGAGACTGGGTGTCGGGGATAGTCTTGTGAACCTTTACACTTGAGCATGGAGTTTGCGTAGTGCTACCAGCACTAAAAACAGGAATGGGTCAGGGGTGGGCATGGCCTGGCCCAACAACTGGTTCCCCGGAAGCGGGGCCAGACTGGGATCAGGGGGTGGGGCCGGGGCGGGACCGGGGAGGGCACACCATCCACCCCAGCGCACTGTAGGTGCGGGTGGGGAGGGCAAGGGGCAGGCCCCAACCCAAGCACACTGTGCGTGCGCCAAGGTTGACACAGGCGCAGTCGCATCCTGAAGCTGGTCGAAGGACCAGCGTGGTTGACGCAGCCGCAGTGATGGGCTCCCACAGGTGGCGAACCAGTCCACACGTAGCCACCAGTACCGTAGCAGGCGGCCAAAATTAGGAAGCGGTTTGGGCAATCCAGCCCGAACCAGCCTGGGCCCATCACTGTAATGGGTGCAATCATAATCAATTTAGGCCAGCACAACCCACCCATCTCCTCATTCCTATGATGGCTTAGGAAGGTCGGTGCATGTTTGTGCACTGGCTTAACCTCCTAGATGTGGCTCAGAAGTGCCTTATGACACTTTTGCAATATCCCAGGCCAGCACAGGACTTATGCCAAGACTTGTTCCAGCCTAACCAGGATTTAGGATTGCACCTGTCAGGTAGATTCCACATCACACAATTAAATCTTGCTCTTATTATGCAATCTTGAGTGAATTGCATGAGTGAACCTTGAGTGAACTGAGCTGTGAATTCAGCCAGTGGGGTTCTCTCTGGAACTCTCTAGGGATGCAATAGAAGCCTTTTGGAGGCCCTTATGTTTTGGGGCAGATACCAATGCAACTCAGGGCTCTTGGATGATGGTCATAAAGACACTTGTCTCCTTTCAAATGTGACATGATCCATTTAATAAAAATGTGACATTTGTTCCATTTAATAAAAATGTGACATTCCTGCTGCCTTGCCTGCATGGGGTCAATAAAGGCCTTTCCCATTTTCTCACCAACTTAAACAGGAGTGAATGGCACAGCCACCAGAATAGCCTCTGACAGCCTATGGAGGGTCTCAGCCAGAGATGGATGGTGCATATCAATGCAACAGCCTTCAAATATCACGGTGCCAGTTAGATCAGTGATGTGCTGCCGAATTGCAATACTGGATGGTCTGGTCTGCTTTCTAAGAAGAGAGTTTGCATATGCTCAGTTTTGCTTGTCGCTGCCGATTCATGCCAAGGCTGGTGACTGGCAAAATGCTGGCTCTGTGCACTGTATCGTTTATGTCATTGACATAAGTAACACTTTGCAATCTTGTTTACAGATTAGTGGGTGATGGAGGCAGGAATGCAAATGTCTCTTCAAGAAATTATGTGGACTTTCTCAGTGCTTGTGATAGAGACTACTGGATGGTATTGGTACAAGGCCTAACTAGAGAGAATGAGGGTACAGTCCTAACTTAGGCCAGCACAACTCATCAGTCTTCCCATTCCTGTGTAGGGAGGCAAGCGCATGTCTGCACACTGGCTTAACCCTTCCCCCGGGGTGGTGCAGAAGAGAAAAGTCTTATGGCACTTTTGTGACATCCCCAGGTCAGCACAGGACTTATGCAATGGCTTAGGCCAGCCTAACTGGAGGTTAAAATTGTAGCCTGAAGGCCTAAGGATTCACTGATGCAAAGATGAAGGATCAACCAGTAACAATACCAAAGAAATTAAATGTTGGGAGATTTAGGATAGACAAAAAGAAAATATTTCTCTACCCAGTGTGTAATTGGTCTATGGAACTCCTTGCCGCAGAATGTGGTGACAACATCTAGCCTCAATACATTTAAGAAGGGATTGGACAATTTTCTAGAGGAAAACATCATCATGGGTTACAAGCCAGGATTGGTATGTGCAACCTCTTTTTTTAAAAGATGTAGGCGCTGCCAGATGTAGGGGTGGGCATCTGTATGCAGGTGTCCTGTGTGCTTCCTGAAGCATCTGTGCACCGCTGTGAGATATAGGAAGCAAGACGAGTTGGGCTTGATCCAGTGGGGCACTTCTTATGAAGTTATTGTATGAACTGTTGTTCAGAACACAAAGGTTACATCTCCCCCCCCCAAAAAAAAACAAAAAAAAAAACAAAAAAAAAACACAACTTAACGGTTCTAATTGAACCAGATGGTGAGAATTCAGGCACAGTGAATGGGAGGTTGGAACCGTGGTTTTTTTTTATGTGAGCAACTATTTAAATATTCTTTTTCCCACCAGCAGTCCAAAGTGGTACAGTCATGCAACAGGTAAATTATGAGAGGCTGCTGATAGTATCTGAATGACATGGGGAAAGCTTGTAAGAAATGGAAGCCTGAAGGCTGTGTTCATAATCAATCTTTGGGGTAGTGAGACCGCTCTGTAGCATGGAGCAAAGGAGAGAGCGTGCACAAGTATGCAAGAGGCAGAGAGCGAGTAGGCAAGCAAGCATTCATTTCCTCCCCATTTATGTCTTTTTCATCAAAATGTAAATCGAGACCCAGGAAAAGGAATCAAATAGATAAGGCTGAAGAAAAAGAGAGACTAAAAGAGGAGATAATTATAAAATGCCTCTGAGGGGGGAAAAGCCCTTTCCTAATTCTTATTTAATGGCAAAAGGGACCATCCGCAATGTCAATTACATAGAAATGAAAAACTGTCTGCCTTCACGATCGATCTACTTCCAGGAGCAGCTAGCAAAATAATTTACTTTTCATGGATGCAACGAAATAAGAAATAAAAAATATATAGGAGTAAACATTTTCAAATAACTGCAAACATGCACAGACACAGGGATACATACAAATCCAGTCATGTATTTGTTGAGCAACTGTGAAAAGAAACTAGATGATGTGTTGATGTATTGGTCAACCCAATTTGTTTGCAAGTGGACAAATTCAATTTAAGCTAAACTGGTCCTTCCCTCAGCCATACTACCTCCCCCATGAAAAGCATTTAGAAAGAAAGAGTATCTCATGATTGCATTGATCCTCCTTCATAGAGAGAGACAGAACATATGAAGTCAGCATCCCCTGAGCCAGGCTGACTAATGGGTGTGATGCTCACATACTCCTTAACACTCACATTCCCCCTCTTACTTCTTGCTTTCCCATTTCACATGGTCAGCAGCTGAATGGGGAGAAGTTTGGTAGTTTCTATCCACTGCCACCATCTCAGATTACAAAAATCAGGGAGAGGACTCTATCTGGGGGGGAAAAATTTCCCAGAAGAGAACAGACCCCAAGGGATATTATTAAAAATCGAAACTACAGTAGCTCTGCAGATCAGACATAACATCCTGAATTATACATGAATCTGGAGTAGGCAAAAAAAAAGTCAAAGCAAAATTTTAGTTTATTAAATATCAAAAAGAAAAGGAGTTAAAATGGGAAAAAGTGGGATGAAAAATACAAGCAGGCTGATGGAAAAATGCCTGAACTCAGCTGGATGGACTCTAAGAAAATGCTTGACCAAATTAGATACAGGACCAAGTATATTCTGCAGATGGAGCTGGGTTGTTATTCAGGTGCAAATCACACAAACCCTGGTGTACAGCAAAAGGGAAAAGTTAACAGGCTGATTTGGAAGGGGGAAAGCAAATAAATTTCTTCTCCCACTAGCTGGGATCACTAGGATTCACATTTCCCAAGTAATCTTGTTCCCTCCACCTACAGGATTGTCCTACTGGAGATCTGTGAAAAACCAGTTTGCTTTTCATGGCAGACTGGGCAACAACACACAGAGTGTGTTTGATGTTGTTTTCTAGGTTTGACAATATCAACAAGTTTATCTGACTAGAGAAGTGGAATCCACCTGGTCAATCCAACTCACTCAGACCTAGATAGACAGGGTTGGCTGCCCACTTGGAAGGGCATGCCAATCACCAGGAAAGCTTTAAGCAAGGCGAAAAGTCTTGAAACCACAAATACAATAGGGTTTACTTCTGAGCAGACATGGATAGAATTGTGTTCTTAATCACGATTATTTCTAAGACCAGTACGGGACCAAAAAATATCCTTTTTAAAGGAATCCATAATTTTTTGTATTGAGCTGGGCTCAATGCAGCTGTTTCCCAAATGTACATCAGGTGAAACAGATACATGTGTAGCTGCTTTGAATGTAATGGTCACACACAAATTGATTTTAATTCATCACACATTCAGCAGCCTTCATTCAAAAAAATTCATGAATCACTTAAACATATTTACACAAATATATGTCCAAAATCTACTAGCACACCTTCCCCTCAAAACTACTAGTTGATACATACTTTTGCCTTCTCCTCCTCTCCACCTCTTGGTTTTTCAGTCTGCTGAAATACCACCTTTTTTTCAGGTCCTCATAGCATCTGCAGTGAGTCTTTCATTTTTCAGTTGCTCAAGCATGAATCTTACACTTGCGCTTTGCCTAATAATTTCCCTGTGTATTATGTGGCAACATTGTATTTCTTTTTTGGTGATTCTGCAGTATTTCCTTGCCCGCCCCCCCAATCCAGTGGCGTTGCTGAGAGGTGTGAAGCGTGTGGACCACATTGGATGATGCTCACAAAGGGTAACACAACAACTGGCCAAAACTAGGTTTTGGTTTAACATTACTTATTACTTCTTTGGTTTTACATTACTTATTTCCTTTGCTCTGTAAACTGCTTTGTGAACTTCTTGTTAAAAAGCAGTATATTAAGTCCTTGGCTTACAATCTTTCAAGATCCATACTTTCATAGATATGAACATCCGTGCAAGATACAAACTTTTTCAATATTTTTCACAATGTGAAAAAATGCCTTGAAGTCAATGGTGTTGGATTTAAATATTTCAACTTACAAACAAGGTTCTGGAATGGAACTGGCCTTAATGTATAAGTACTGTTGATTGATTTTTAAATGTGTAAAATGTGGATTTTAGGAATAATAACATTATGTTATATATCGCTTGATGTATATTTTCATGCAAAAAGCAGTTCGCCATACCACACTGAAACTTCTCTATTCTATCAAAAGTTATAGCCCCTAAAAGTTATAGCCCTAAAGGTTATAGCCCTATAACCAGAGGAGGGTGATGAGGCATTGCCAAAGCCACCACCTTGGGTGTTACCACATGGGCAGTGCCTACCACATGGGGTAACATGCTGGCCACCCACACCAGGTAACATATACCTTAATTATGCCACTGCTCCCCAGAATGTCAGCAAGGCAGGGAAAGTTGTGACATCAGATCTGGCCAAAATTTGCAGGACCTTAGCCTGATAGGAGGGCCAGCTGATTGCTAGTCAAGGCAAACTTTTGCATTAGCAGTGTGACAACTTAGGGGTTGCAATAGGTTGACATGCAGGCTGATTTGCTGCAGGTTGCCGTATGTCCCCCCAAACCAGGACTGTCCCAATTTTGGGGGATTGCGTTCACAAAGTGGCAGGTTTGTACTGGTTTTGTGAAAGAAAATTATGGCAACTGTAGCTGGAGTTTTCTCCTCTGTCATAGAATTATATGGGAAGAGGCATCGCGGGTGGCAGATTCCTCATCAGGAAACCATCACAAGCAGACCAAGCACAGGCTATTAATTTTTCCTCCCTCTGAGCTTCTTGACAATGCCTCTCAAGCCATGGCTGGCAAATTGACTCCAGAAAAGAAAACAGACAGACAAATTTATAACGTCGAACACCATCTGAGAAGATTAGATGAGATTAGAAAGATTTTCTTTGAGAGTTGGACAGTATTGTATGGGGTGCTTTGGAAAAGAACAGAATGTTGTGCTGAATTTACCTGAAGGGGGAAAAAAGAGATTCTCATTTTAATTACTGTGCTGGAAAAGAAAGCCAATGTGTCCTCTGTCTCGGAGATAGACTGGCAAAGTTACAAGCTCCCGCAAACAGGGAACAATTATAGTCTGGAGAGGGAGCAGGGAGGGGAGCCTACAACCATCTCCTTTATGAGCCTGTGTTATTAACTTCTGTCCCTATCACAGCCTGCTGGTTTCCTTCACGTTACACATAATAGTTTGTGCATTTTAATGATGCTATTTTGTTTTTGTGTTTGCAAATGCTCACTTTTGCTATTTGTTGGAGGAGAATGGGGGACGGACACATTCTCTAGGATGCCATAATTATGTAAGGAGATTATTAGGTAGCAAGGAAAAAATGCAGAGAGACATGTTGGAAAATATGCAGAGACACACATTTGGGAGAAAGGCAGTTCTGAACTGGGTCTTTCTGATTATATATATATATACGTATATTATATATTATATACGTATTGCCGTAAGGCAGTGGTACTTGAGCATTTCAGTCCAGGACCACCTTCTATGAATGACAATCTATATGGGAAGTGGTCATGCCCAGTGCCAGATTCCAAGATGGCTGCAGCCAGCTTTTCACGACCCCACCTCAAATTAAGTCATTACCCCCAAGGGGGTTCAGAGCCCTACTTTGAATACCACAGCTTTAACGCTAACTTTCAGGTGCCTTATGCCACAATCCTATGAATACTTACTTACTGAACTGACAGTCCACTTTTACCTATTGTTTTACAGCATTGAAGTGCGCTGGGCCATGTGTTTCCAGACTGCTGCCAGAAAGGCCACTGTTGTCCAACACACCAATGGACTGCAGAGTGCCCAACAGGAATGGTGAGTAGATGGGGGGGGGGGGTGGAAAAAGCAGAGAGGTGCAGAATAAGGGGGGTGTTATGGGAGATCGGAGAGGTGACACCCTGTGACTTGCGCTGGATACTATTCCCTTCCTAACCTTCTGACACACACCCTTTCTCTTGGTCATACACCAGCAAAAGATCTTGTACAGGTCCATTGGTGAGTGAAAGCCTTATGGGATGGATAACAGAAAACATTTCTCTTCCTCTTCCAAGCTTCCTGATATCCTCCTCACCATAGCATGTACTATAGCCCATTTTGGCATGGTTGATTGCTATTGATATTATTAGTGGGACATATGCTGAGTACACTTGCATAGGATTGCACTCTTACAGAGAACGGGGCTTCTATTAATGTTTTTAATTATGTTTTATGTCAGCCGCCGTGAGTCGGGCTAATGGCCCAAGAAAGGCAGGATATAAATTTTTAAAATAAAATAAATAATATATTGAAAGAAGATGCATGATCACAAAGATCCGGGTGAAGCTAAAGCGGGGTGGCACAAGCCTGAGCAAAAAAGAAAAGAGAAAAGCCTGAGCAAATGGATGACTCTTAAAATTCCCTGAAAATATTAGATCTTGAATAGAAGGTTAGAAGACAGAGAAAGTAGGGAATGGCCAAATTTGCAGAAGACCCTCCAGTGATAAGAGGCAGCAAAGGAAAAGTCATGAATGCAGGTGATGGAGGCTGAAATCTCTCTGCACTGACTAAAGTGCAATCCAAAGCATGTCTACTCATAAGTAAGTCCCACTTATTTTCAATAGTACATAAAGCATAATCCTAACCATGTCTACTCAAAAGTAAGCCCCACTGTGATCAATGGGTCTTACTCCCAGGAAAGTGACTTTAGGATTGCAGCCATACTCTCAGGAAAGTGTGGTTAGAATAGCAGCCTTAGGCCTATATCCTAAAGTGAAATTAAGCCCCTTGCTCCAG
Organism: Cryptoblepharus egeriae; assembly: GCA_030015325.1. Classification (NCBI taxonomy): domain Eukaryota; kingdom Metazoa; phylum Chordata; class Lepidosauria; order Squamata; family Scincidae; genus Cryptoblepharus; species Cryptoblepharus egeriae. The sequence goes on from JAREYC010000004.1 coordinate 75,988,994, forward strand.
AGCAGTTAAGATGACTTTCCATAAAATTACACTAGAGGGTGACATAACTGCGTGGACCCATAACTGCTATGGATTTTGCCCTTAGAAACATTCTACAAAAGAAGAGAAGATATGCATATGGTATGATGGGAGAATGGAAAATAGGAGTATACAAGAGTATTGTGGTCACTGGAATCTTCACTTCTACAGCAATCAGGGATGAGACAATCTAGATTGGGACTGTGATGGGGAAAAAGTTTAAAGTCCTACTCCCCCATGCCTTGGTCCAGATCCAGTCCAGAGCAGCTCCCACATCCATTATTCCTTTATACACATGAAAAAACAAGGACACCATGGCCCTCTTGATACATTACAGTGATAATGTAATTAACATAATGTGTCATTTGGCCCTTAGGTTTTCATGTGACCTGGTTAATTAACCGCAAAAAATAAACTCCTGATTGACCTCTGTAGTTTGATGCTGACTTATGTGAGGCACAATTAGTGGCTGTTAGATAGAGGAAGGAGTCGGGGAGAGGGCTTATTGCATTTAATGCAGGCACCTTCTCCCCACGTTCAAGTGACTCATATGGTGAGCATTTTCCCTCAATAGTCTATACAGTGCGCTAATCTGCTATGGCTAATGGATGGGGCAGATGGTGAATGTGAGAACTTTAAATAGCCGTCTCCTATCCTGTTCAAGAGCAGATCATATTGTGCTATTTATTCCCAACCACACTGCAGGAATCATAAGCACTGCAACTTGGATCACACAACCTTTTGCGCAGTAAGATCTCTGCAGCCGGTAAGTACATCTGATTAAATACACCAAATTTGGAGACTGCTATCATATTCCAAGCAAATTTAACTTGGGAGCATTAATAAATTTTTTTAAAAGAAAACTTTCTCAAAAAAGTTTTAGTTTTTTACGCACACAGCATGAAACTCCCTGGAGATTACTGAGGTTGAATGAGGTTGCATGTCTTCTGCTGCGTGTGGAGAACACAGCCTTAAGGATGAGGGCTGGCTTCCTATGTTAGGTGTGGCTGAGATCTGTCCTATCAGATTTATGAGGTCTTTTTTGATCTCTTGAGATAAACTGCAGTGTCTGGTTTACCCCTAGATTATCTGTTTTATACCAACGGAGCTGTTTTGTCCAGAAGATGACATTTATGACCATCTAACCTGTTACACAATAAAAATAAGGGCTAAAGGCAAAAGTGCAAATTATTTGGGGCTGGCTAGACAACATTTCAACTAAAGACCTAAGGGTTGCATGAGGAAAGATAACTCTGCATACGATCATCTATATATTCTTCATAATTTCTTCTCTTGTTCCCAGGCCTAGCTTAAATTCAGCCTCACATTCTCCATGTGATCTGGACATGGCACTTGAGCAGCTATCACAAAGCCCTGGATTGAATTGGACAGGACAGAATAAAAATTCCAAATGATCTCAGTAAAATGGACAGCTGGGCAAGTTGCCACAGCCTGAAATTCAAGTGAGGAAAGGTGGAACGCCGAGGCATATTTTTTTTCCCCCACATGAGACTAAAATATTATTTTGAATTTCTTGCATCTCTAATGTGGATACAAAAGCTATTTTGGCTGGAATTGATGCCTGCCAGGCCAAACACTTCAAGGCACAGCGCTGGGTGCAGGATCTGACTGGGGATGTACACTTGTCATCTGTAATGCAGATGTCCTAAAATGAACCGAAGGGAGGAGAAACACAGCGTTGGCCCGTGACAAATTGCTGCCTGAAACACAGCACCAAATGGCAACCCTGCATGCTTCCCTCCCCAGTCTCTTTTCTTCCTTTTGAAATTCTTGTCTCCCCCAATTCTTCACTCCATCCCCTCTTTCTTTTATATTGGGATGGGAGAAAAAAATAACATGGTGCTATTTTGTTTCATTCGGGCTATTTATGGGGGGAGGGCATGGGGGGTGTGAGTGAGTATTGAATCTGACACTTGAAAGCATCCCAATGGTGAGGGCGGCTTGCAGAGCACACTGGGGCACCATGCAAAACTTAGGGCTGTGCTCCCCCCATAGCTAACACTATTGATCATTCTGTTGGAAGTTTTACACAGGATGTTGTCAGGATGGTAAGAATGGTAAGAAAGGTATCAATAATCTAGTAATATTAATATGGATTGACAGCACAAAATCAAGTAAAAAGGCTTGGAGCTTACAACAACACATGTTAGGAAGGGATTCTTTTGAAATGCAAGCACACCAGTAGTGCTGTGATCAGATGTCTGGAATGAACAACTCCAGAGAAGGTAACCATCTCAGATACGTCTAGCTTCTGTAACAGTGTAGAATGAGTAAGCTTTCTAGTTTTCCTTTGCTAAGTTTGTACCAGCCCAGTGAGCCACATCTTCTTCTTCTGTAGAGCAGGCTCACTTGCTCCCTGCTTTGTAACCATTAGTGCACTTAACAAACCTCTGATTGGAGAGAGTGTGTGTTTATGTTGGTGTCTTCTTTCCAATAAGTGTTTGCTCAAAGGTTGAATCCTAGGATTCGAGTCATGCCTGTGTTTGTGGAGACAAGCACTAGTGGTTTACCTGGCAAGAGTATCAAAGAGTGGTGCATGTGTGAAACCCCTCTTAAAGGTATCTTCAGGGATCCCTTGCTTGTAAAAGCCAAGTGCAGCAGGTTCTTTTGTGGTAGGGATCCTTCAATGTTGGCTGTGCAAAATGTATACAGAATTAAATAGAAACTTTATTCTACTTTCTACCCCACTGTCAACTCCCTTCACCCATAATGGACAATGAACAAAGTCATCTGTGTCCACACTATTTTGTCTGAAAATTCCCACACACAAAGAAGAAACAGCCAACATGCATGGAAGATAACTAGCATGCCAGCCTAAGTAGGGGTTAGGATTGTGCCCACAGGGCAAGACTGAGGAACAACAAACTGTGGGCACAATCCTAAGCCCTACTTAGGCTGGCGTAAGTCCCCATTCAAGTCCTGTGCTGGCCTGGGGGTGTTGCAAAAGTGCCCTAAGGCACTTCTGTGCCATTCCTGGGAGGGATAGGCCAGTGCACAAACAAGCACCGACCTCTCCACACCACCCACACCACCACGGGAATGGGGACACAGGTGAGTTAGGCCAGCCTAAATTGGTTAGGATTGAAACAATGAGTTTTCTGAATTGGTTAGAATTGAAACAACTGAGTTTGAAACAATGATGGAATACTGGAATATATCAAGGGGGCATATCAGGCCACATATAATTAATAAAGCTTGTGGTAGATCCTAACCCATTTAGGCTGACCTAACTCAACTGGCATATCTTCCCATGGTGTTGTGTGGAGGTTGGAATATGCCTTTGCATTGGGCTAATCCCCCCTAAAGTAGGGCAGAAGTGCCTTATGACACTTTTGTGAAATTCCCAGGTCAGCACAGGATTTATCCCAGGGCTTATGCTGGTCTAACTGGAGATTAGGATTGTAGCCTCTCAGTGCAATCCTAACCATATCTACTCAGAAGTAAGATCCATTGAGTTCAATTATACTTACTCCCAGGAAAGTGTGGTTAGGATTGCAGCCATAGTTGCAATCATCTGGCATGGTTCAGCAATTATTAAGGGATTGGGTTGCAAGGTGCCAGATCCAGATGGTGGGGGTATGGGGAGATATAAAAGAGGACCCAGAATAACTCACACAGAAAGGAGGTTTTACTTTTGGCAGGAATATGAGCTGAATTGCTTTGGTAACTGGTATTCCAGCATCACTAAGTGGTCTTCAGGTATGGCCTCTGCAAGAAGCTTACAGGAGAGTCGTAGGAAAATGTAGCTTATGAATCTAGTCCTCATGTGAAGACTTTGAAGCTTGAGGACAGAGATAAGTAGCAGGTCCTCATCATCTGGTGACTGACCTACAGAATAATCTTGCTGATGCTGAATGGAAACTGTGTTCCTCTGATTCTTCGTCCATCAGGAACTGCAGGGGCTACTGCCAAGAGCCTCCAGCTGTGAGCACAGCTGTTGCATATAGTCAGGACAACAAGTAAAACATCTCCCTAGACTGGGGTCACAAACCTATGGCAAGTGTGCTTAATGTGGCATGTGAAAACATTTTGTTGGCATACAGCATGCAATGCTGCTCATTAAATGCAAACAAGAATTGGATACAATTTCCTTCCCCCCCTGTGCACCATTCTCACACATAGTTTAATGTTTAAAGGAAACATGTTCTTTTAAACTTTAAATTCTGTAAGAGTAAAAAACACTTTACCACCCCTATCCTTCCTTCATACATGCACAACATTTGAAGTTAAAAGCTGGTTAGAACATTAAACTTCAAGATGATGGTGATGTATCCCTTTATTTAAATTTAAAGTTAATGCATCCCTTTTAATTTTTAAATGCCATGCCATACCATGCCTGGTCCACACCATGCCTGTATGTTATAAGCAGCAACAAAGCAGGTTGGAAACCCATGGGAAATAGAAACAGCATGGATCAGAGGCTGGAGATCACATACCTGGTAAGTTAAAGTATGGGCATGTGCAAATGATCAATTAGGAATTGATCAGAGGAGCTCCTTATTTATTTGTAGGGGTCCCATTCCCAGAACCTCTGAGGATACCAAAATTTGAAAATGTTCAGATCTATGGATTTGGGCATCCTAGCCTTTTGAACCCAACCAGAGCTGTGTTCTAGTGAGGTCTAGAGTCACAATGACTTTTTATGCCTTTATAAGGCCTGCATGTGTCTGCTATTTGAAAGTACCATAGACCATATAAAAGTTTTTAGAAGTTTACTGCCAATGTGAGCACATGCTCCCAAAAAGGAGTAGGACAGACTATGGAGGGAGCTGATGCAGCAATTGTTTAGTACTTGATACAATATGATATGTTGTACTTGATAAACAGTACAACATAATATAAACTGTGACTATATATCAAACCATAGCTTTTCCAAACCTGTATAAGGGTTCCTTGGGAGGAAAAGGACAGGTATGGATATTACAGGCAATCTTTGGTTCAAGGCTACCAATCCGAGACTTCAAGTTAGAGAAATTGTTCCTTTTCCTAGAGTACCATGAGTGATATGGATTCAGCCAGTTTCTCCCTCTCCATGTCCTGCCTACACAAGGAGCAGCCTGCATAAGTGGGAACAAGAATATTTTCCCAGACCAGTGGTACTCAAGGTATGGGTTGGGATCCCCTTGAGGAATCATGACCTTGGGTGAGGGGTTGCAAGAGGGTGGGATCTGCCATCTTGGAATCTGGCACTGGGCTTTCCGGGCAGTAAGTCTTATTGAACAAAATGGGACTTATTTCCAAGTAGACATGGAGCTCTGGTATCACATCCCAGTACGTTTGACAGGGGATCATGGAAAGATTTAAGTTTGAAAAGGGGGCCCCTGGCTGAAAAGCCTGAGAACCACTGTCCTAGATGGTGTTATAATACATGGAATTAAAATCTTCTGGACCGAAGATCTGGTCTAGAAGGTTGAGCTGCTACCTGAAGATAACATCAGAAGGTTGCCAGCTTGAAAAGCTGTGCAAGGAGAGACCTTGACCTTGGTCTGTGTAAAGATAAGAAAGTCAGCCGCAGCTGAGTCTGCTCCAAGAGGCAAAACAGAAGCAAGATCAGGAACCATCTCAAACAGGGTGACCATATAGGATGGAGGACAGAGTGCCTGGTAGAGTCATTCTGTCCTCCATTCTATATGGTCACCCTGACCTCAGAATGTAGAAAGTTCTTGCAAGGGTTAACTCCCAAGGTGAAACTCTCAAGTATTAGAAAGCCTATCCATGTAAACTACCTTGAAATAAAGTCAGAGGAGAAATCCAAAGACATGAAAGGCAGTATATAAATACCTGTGGTTGTTTGTTTAATCATGTGCATCAGCATCTTCATCATCTACATCAGCATCTTCAACAAGGAGTACATTTAAACTGCGTATTCAGGAGCAAGACCTCCTAACTCAAATAGTTGTGAGATGCCACAACCTGCATAAGGAGGTTGTGAAATCTGGACAATATTTAGGTATAGTCTCCCAATTAAATTATTCTGTTCTTTGGGTTTACTGGCTTTATAACTGCAAGACACAAGTCCTCGAGACACAAGACAGTAGCATATTTTAAAGAGATCTTGGTAATAGCATAATTCATTTAAAAAAAATTGTGTAGTAGGCTTGTTGCTATATTTTGGTGGGCGGTTTGCATGTACGCCTGTTCAACCCTCCAAAGTAAAATATATCTGAAAAATTCCAAGGGATGTCAATTTCCAGAGAGCTGAAATATGAACAGTGACTAGGTCAATTGCAGAATAAATGAAAATGTAATACACTTGCCGTTGAATTTCTTTGCAGAAATGAGCTGCTCGCTCAGTTTTAGCCCGTTTAACATAATTGCTCAATTTAGTTCATTAGCCCTGTTTCTACCTAATTGAGGTGGAACAGTATGGAGTTTTCTGCAGCGATTTAGACTTTGATCCCTGCCCCTAATTTTGGCGGAAATTTAGTCTGAGTGCCGATTAAAATGAGAATGTAGTAATGTCGTGTCCAGAAGGCGCATTCCTGCAGCATCAGCCAGACCAATCACTCCCTCCCGCAGGGTCCCCATGGCTTTAAGCAGGAACCCTGCAATCTGAGATGGATGTCCTTACCTGAGATCATGAGCTACCTGTGTGATAATGCCTCAAAACCCAAAAACAATGGCCTGCAACATCAGCCCTGGAGACTGACAGGCCACATGGGTTGTCCAACACAGGATAAATACTTGCAACCTGAGCTTATGTCCTTGCAGTATTACTTGAATGTTATTCTGCAAGTTCCTGATGAACATTTATTCATTACATTTTTATGCCCTACTACTTCCTAATTCAGAGCCTAATTCAGAGCCGTTCCTACAGTTCAGAGCCGTAGAAATGCTTCCATCACTGCCTATTTGATTCACCCAACTAAGATGTGAACCAGACTAAGGCAGCAATCCTAAAGACACTTTTATGGGAGTAAGGCCCATTGAACACACTGGGGCTTACTTTTGAGTAGACATGGCTGGGATTGTGCTCAAAGTTGAGAGGGCACCACCACTGAGTTGAGGAGCAGCTGTGGTTCAATGCCCGAGAGCATCCAATACAAGTAGAAGGTCCTTGGTTAGGTTTGATCATTGCCAAGTAAGGCTGGGAAAGACCAGTTGAGATACTGTCAATCCATCAGTAACAATACACAGAACAGTGCAGAGTAGCTGGACAATCCAATCCTAATCTGTGCTGGAACAAGGAGGTCCATTGCCCTGTGCTGTGTGCAGCGAAGATTGAGTACAGGCTGGATGTGACCTCAGATTAAAGGGGTGTTTTTCCCTTGACCCCCAGTCTTCCCAATGAGGCTACTCAGGTCTGTGCCAGTGAATTCAGAAAATCTGAGCATCCTTTGTAAGATTGCTCAGGCCAGAGCTAAGAATTAAGATTTGATCTGTGCTGCCATGGCCAACGCCATCCTCCCCCCGGCTTGAATTTGATCTGCCTCTCATTCCAACCTGAAATGCCCCCAAACAGCCACTCACCTCTGTTCCACCCTCCTACCACCCTCTCCCACCCCCTGTGTTGCCTGGTTAAATTTACCCTGTTAGGCTGGCACAGGGTCTGGATCTGATCTTCCAGGATCAGCTTTAGCTTTTGCAACAGCCCAGTAAACTCCCAGATTAGCACAAATTTATGTGACCTTTGAGAGCTGGGCACAGGGGGCCTGTGCCAGCTCATGCCATCATGACTGCACCCTAGCAGCTCAGTTCCTTGACCTGGCTAAACCTCAAGCTTCAACAACTGACACTGGTACTCTTGGATGGAGATCAAATACGAAGATTCAGGTAAAAAGGAAACTGCAATTGGTTCATCAGGAATCCAGACTGCATTGCCTATTGTGATTCTGTGAAATCTGCAACAGTATCGTGATTGCGAATACTTGTACAGATTAGTATTAGATTGCTAATACTTGCATAGCATTAGCCTTATGAATGCATTTATCTGTAGCTCAGGGGTGATGATACTCCTTAATGCAATGTGCTTTTTGACTCTATCTGACTGCTTTTATAAAAAAAATTGTTCATTTCTATACCCTTATTTTTACCTGCATTTGAGTTGTTTGCATATGTGTGGAGATAGGGGTTTTTTTTCTCTTTCGGGATGATGTTCCACATCCACAAGAGTATATATCATCAAAGATGTTTCAAAGTAATCAAAGGTGCTGTGAATGCATGTAGAACTATTACCTACATCACAGAGTTGTTGTGGGGACAAAAATGATAAAAAGCTATGTAACCCACCTTGGGCATTTGGTAGATAGGTAAGTAAGTACCTTATTTTTTTTCTTTTTAAGACACTCCTAAACCCAAGACATATCTAGGGTTAGAGGAGGAAAATAAGAAAAAAAATTCTGAACCAAAGAGTGTACTAATATATTTAATAAAATATAGCAGAATAATATTTTAACCATGTAAAGTCAACAGCGGTATTAAGAACCTCCTTTAACGTTCTTTAAGGTTCCGAATAATACATTCAACCATGTAAACAGAGGTATTAAGAACCATCATCACTGTCAAGAACAAATGTGGATTGACTTTAAGGTTCCAGCATAATAATGTATCCTTTGTAATGTGTCCCCCAAGGTCTCAAACACACACAGATACCAGTACCTCCACAGGAGGAGGTGGGACGGGATCATAGGAAGGGAAAAGGTTGGTGCCCAGGAGGATCAGGGTGGTGATGGTTGGAAGGGAAGAGATGGGAGAGGAGGAAATGGGACAAAGCTGGTTCATAGGATGGTAGAAGCAAGAAGGATGCCCAAGCATGGTACACGGGGCCTATGATGCTACGCAGCAGCTGGTGTGCTCTGCCACAAGGAGGAAGGAGGAGAAGGGAGGTGGAGGATGCTTTTCCCACTGTGGAAATTGTCCTTCTCCTTCCTCCTCTTGGCAGGGCACACATAGAAACCTGGAATGGAAACCTGGATGCATTGGGGGGGGGGGCAGATGTGTGCCTTTGCTTTTCAAGATGCGCTGACATTTCCCCCCACTTTTGGGGGGGGGGGAAAGTGCATCTTGGAAAGCAAAAAATACAGTAAGTAAAAGTGAGGATTTATTTGGGCTCATTTTTTTTAAATTCTGGGGTCAAGCCCTAGAATATACAATGTAAATATAAAATAAATACATTTCCAAACATATGCAGAATGTCTTTTCTTCATCACTGAGTTTAGCTGTAGCTTGTTACTCAGAGCTAAGCAGCAGGGCAGATGATAACATGGTTTTCTTTCCAGATTGGATCTTAGCACCTCTCTTATTTAGAAACCAGATGACTGGTGGGAATAGGTCTGCACTCTGCACATCAAAAACTCCTTAGTTATAGCATTACCATACACCATTGTACTGCAGCCTATTTCCCAAAACAACAAATATCTTTGTCTGGACCATATTGCTTATTTGATATTTATAGGGGTAAATGCTTTTACTTAAAAAAAAATTGCACATAAAACAAGATAACAGGGAAGGGAATTCTACTCCCCTTTGCTGTATCTCCTTGATATGCTAGTTTTCCATTTTGAGAGCTTCTTACAATTCCATTGTAGGAGCCCCTTACTTTAGACATATATGGACCAGCCACAGGTTTATCATTTATATGTGAGAATATGGCATCACCATCGTCATGGATGGCCCACCCATCCCAGCCTTAGGCCTATATCCTAAAGTCAAATTAAGCCCTTTGCTCTGGAGCAGTTAAGGTGACTTTCCATAAAATAACACTAGAGGGTGACGTAACTGCGTGGACCCGTAACTGCTCTGGATTTTGCCCATAGGGAAACTATTTCTGGTGGGTGAATATGTCCGTTGCTACCTGTGTACAACCCAGAGGAAACGAGGCAAAAGTCATTTGCTGCTGAGTGATTCACCCAATTCTGTTAATTAAATGACTCATCCAATTCCCCTTTGTTTTATTGCCCCAGTGGCTCACGTCTTGGACATAGGAGGTTAACGCTATTCCTAATCATCCATGAAAAAAGGATTCTGTAATGACAGCTGGAAATCTCAACAACATTTTTATGATTTTATGAAATGGTGAGTGTGGCCTGTGCCATTCAGAGGACCTCAAAGACATGAGAACATTATTTTTTCCTACCGAGGCTCTAATAATCTCTGCAGGGAGGAAAAAGAATAGAGGATTCTATCAAAGGCAAGCACTCCTGAAGGCATCAGCATGCTCACCCCACTCCAGCCCTCTCTCTCTCATTCTTCTTTGCCACAATGGGGTGTTCTTTCTCAGCTTCAATCAGGGGGTGGCATGCCTTGGCCAGCAAACCCACTCCCCTTTCCTTTACTATTTTACAGAGAACTAGCGGTGGGAAGATAAATTGGCAAAAGGGCACTAAGGTCAGAAAGGGAAGTTGCTGGGTTGGCACTATCAAAGCAAGAAAAGAGGAATAGCTGTACTCGGGAGTTGGGCCACATTGAATGTTTCACTCCCCCAAAGCCAAGTCAACCAAGAGATCAGATCTAGGCTAGAAGCTGACCTCAGGCCACAGAATGGAAAGGTGGGTCAATTAAAAACAGAATTCCTGACAAATTCAATTAGAAAGCGAGCCACCTAGTTTCAGAAGAAACTGCCCGGGCTAAATACAAGAAATGGAGATATAAGAATTTATTGCACCTTCTAGACTTGGAGTGCTGATTTTTCTTCCTCTGATGGAGAATTCTATGGCCAGAGTTGGCCTTCAAAGCTGCAGGGCCCGATTGGAAACATTTTTGTGTGGAGCTCCAGGTTCACAGCCAAGTTCAGTCAACTCTTAGAGCTATAAATAAAAATGTATTATGAGCACAACCATAACTGTCCCCCAAATCCAGAGTAACTACGGGAGCTGATAAGACACTTTATGTGCACCTGGAGTTACTGCACCACCTAGTGAAAATCTATGGGAAATTCATATTGCAATCAGAGTAAGTTGTTCTTACACCAGAGCAAGGACTCCCCATAGTTACTCTGGATTTTGCCCTAAGTCTACTCAAACATAAGCCCCACTGTGTTCAGCAGGTCTTTCTCCCAGGAAAGTGTCTTTGGAATTGCAGATCAGGGTTCAGCCCCTGGCCCTGGGGCTGAACCTTGGCAAGCCTCAATGTGGCCCTTGGCAAGACCCCTCTATACGGCCACAGGCAAGTCTTGTAATATCTCTAATGCAATCTTATATGTAAATTTATTCAAATTTATTGTAAATAATTTTTCCAGCCCACGAACAAAATGTCAGAGAGATGATGTGGCCCTCCTGCCGAAAAGTTTGGACTCTACATCTTGATGGTAGAATGGAAAGCATTTAAAATGTGTGCTTAAAAAGTGCAAATGAGTTAATGGACCACATGGATCAAAGAACATTTTAATATAAAATTGCATACATGTACGCCTACATGCAAACAAACAAAACAGGTAGATTACCTTTAGTTTTTAAGAATTCAAAATTAAATTATTGATGTCTCTATAAAATCTGCAATGTGTTATAGTGCGTGTTTGACAAAACTAGCAGCCCAATTCTGAGCTGCCCAAAATGCACAGCTGCCATGGTGTCAAAAATTGATGCCATGTTATCCTGCACATTAGTGAGATGCCATGGTGGCTCCTGTTGTTTATTTGGAGGAATGGGACATTCCCACCTTTGTGTAAGCCCATGACAGGGCTACTGCACAAGAAGAAGAACCTCCATATAAGGAGGAAAAGTGCTTCACAGAGGCTTTGGATCTGGTGGAGCTGAACTCCACTGGTCTGGCCTCCCCTGATCCACCACCTAATCACTTTCTACTGCGCTCCACTCACATTGCCAGGATGTATGGCCAAGAAGCATTCAGCTGGCCATATGAAGATACTTGCATTAAATACCTGAGACCCATAGGGTGCTGTGGGCCATCTCTGAATGATCCCTTTGTACATAGTTTTTGTCCATGAAACTACATGGTAAGGAAAGAACAAGAACAACATCACTCCTATCTTTTATTACCTCTCAAAGGGTATTATTTACATTAAGAAACTATTAGCTTTATATAACTGTTATGGCTCCCTTGCCCAAACAATTTTAGGAATTAATATTTGCAGACAATACAGAGAATTCTTATGTGTTCCCATCTCTTTGTGTTCCCATCCCCAGAACAATAAATCCAAGGACGTTCCAGAAAGGGGGAAAAGTGGGTTAATAGAGTAGGGGCAAAATCCTATCCAAGTCTACTCCGAAGTAAGCCCCATTGTGTTCAATGGGTCTTATTTCCAGGAAAGTGTGCTTCTATTGCAGATTATACCTCAGGTGCTCTGGTCAGCTTCAGATTTTAGGAGCTTCAAGACACAACTGCTTGCACAGATCCTTTGGTTCCGAAGACTCATTCCTAGAGATGTCCAAACTCCCTAAAAGCCCATGGAACAATTTTTCTTCTTCAAACTCCCAGTAATCATTTATTTGAAGTGCTGTTCCATATGGGACTATTTTGTAAGGTTTGTAAGGTATGGGACTATTTCATCCATTCATCCATTCATCCATTCATTCATTCATTCACACACACACATACGCACACACATACACACACACACACACACAAATTAAGTACTGTATAGTAATGCAATATGAGTGTTTTTAGCTTTATTTTAACATGTTCTGCATTTGCCCTACATTTTTAGGGTATCCTTTTTTAAAAAAAAAAACGGGTAGAAATTTTGTCTTGGATGACAGGAATTTGGGGGAAGTTGGGGGGAATTTTGGGTTTGACATCTGGGCACCCTGGCCTTGCGGCATTTTGGTGACACCTCCAGGCCACTGCAAGGGATTTTGTGGCAGCCTAACTGGGGGGTTAGGATTCCTCTGTGAATGGCAAGACTATAGACTGGAATGTTCTGCATATGAAATGGAGTTAGGCTAACTTGCTTGAAAATTTTCCACCTGAATTTCAGTTCTATATAACCTGTCTTCCTTGGGATGGCTCTCTTCTCCTGGCATGTGCTCACAGCAACATGACACGTGATGAGAATGTTGCATCCTGTTAGACAGGCCTTTAATTAAGCTGTCAAGCTGAAACAGAAATATCTCCGGGGAGGTGAGCAAGCGCTTCATGGCTATTTAATATTTATTTAGGATTTGAAAATCTGTGCCTGTCCTGCTTGAAATTAACAAGAAGATTCTTGCCTACCATATCTCTCTATGATAAGTCACTAATCATATAACTTAATAAGGATGAAGAGAAAATATTTAAGAGCAACATTTCATTAAATTATTCAATTTCATTTTCCCCCGTTTCTTAGAATCACAGTGTTGCAGGCCTTAGCATGAAAATTAGCTAAAACAGTGTTTCCCAAACTGTGGGTCAGGACACACCAATGGATCAAGCCCTGATTTTTTGGTGGATGAAATGTTTCTTGAAATTTTTTTTTAAGTTTGCAAGCACCATTGTCTAATTTTGCAGAAGAAAACTGCAGCAGTGGACAATTTGGATAGAGAAATCACTCTTATCGCTAGAATGCTGTCCTATGTGATAACTCCCCCAAATTAAAAAGTCACATTTTCCTATTTTTCTCTGGTAGTTGTACTTCCATATGTCACATATAAACCCAGTTTCCAGCCTTTTGTCTGGCCTGGAAGTCCCTAATTGAACATCCTGCTCTCCAATTCATCCCCTGTCACCTTACAATGGCTGCAAATGTTTGGGGGAACAATCCTTGAACTCCATTTCTAGGGAGATTCCAAGCAATATTTCCTTATACATACTATAACTAAGGTCTCTAGCAGCCTCAGGAACACTGACCCTTATTATTTATTTATTATTAATAATATTTCTTTCTAGATCCCTTTATTTGTCTAATATAAAGCTTTGCAGGTTGTGATAGGTTTTCATTTCCAAAAGTGGGACCTGGTGCTCAAAAGTTCGGGCTGAATTAAATGATAGCACATCTGAGGAAGTGCATATCATAATGCTCACCTACATGCTGGCTTGTGAACTTGTTTTCAGTGCCAAGGTTCAATCCTTGTATGTGTGTGTGTGTGTGTTTGCATGCATGAGTGCTTGTGTGCATGTGTGTTAAATGCCTCAGGTATGTTCAAACAGCAATTTCCCCCATTCCTTCCCCACTTTGGGGATCAGGCAGAGTGACTTGCAGGCAGACAGCACTGAAATAAAGTGTTGCCTCCTTCTCCTGCTTTCTTGCCGGTTATTAAAGTATCAGAATGCTACAGTTTCTGTTATCAGTGTCTTGCAGGTTGACATTGCATTGACAAGCTACAAATGGATGAGTCAGCAAGTGGAGGTGAAGAAGTGATAAATCTCAGGGACTCCTGTTATTACCGCATGAGACGTTAACTGCTCTGCCCCTTCTGTATTTGAGCAAAGGGCAAAGAGGGTTCTGTTTTGTCATGGGCTCTGGAACAAACCCTACCACATGCAAACATCTGGAATACTAATAATTTAAATATGAATGATGGCTTCTGGAATTTGTGATTTTGAGCTGAAGAGCTAAAGAAGAGATGGCTCTTTAAACCTCTTATGGCAGTTTGCTTCACTTTCCCATTTGTGGAGTAGGAAAGCTTCTTTTCTTCTTCTCAGGCATGAGCTGATGGCAAGGCTCAACTTCTGATTCATTATAAGCCTTCTTCTCCTCTAGATCAGTGATGGTCAAAGTGGGGGTCACAAAAATCTGGGTGCTGCCATCTTTGAATCTGGCACTGGGTGGTATCGTGGAATGGGGCACTCATTCTAAAATCCATACTTTCCTGGGCATGGTGGTAGCTAATGATCATGTAGCCTGGTGCAAAGCTCAAAATGTTGCCCCAGAAGTGATGTCACAACCAGAAGTGATGTCATCCCAGGTATTTTTAGAAAGAAAATTGGACCCCCAAAAAAATGCCACAATTTTAGCCACTAGTGTCAAGCTTAGCTTGTAGCCTCCCTAAAGCTTGTAGCCCCGTGCAGCTGCACCCCCTGCACCACTGCCTGGGCAGAAGTCTCATTGAACACAGTGGGAATTACTTCCAAGTAGACATGGAGGAGCTCTGGTATCACAGTGATGTCACTTCCAGATTGATGTCACTTCTGGCCATGACATCACTTCTGGTGAGTCCCAGACAGATGGTCATTCTCCGAAGGGAGTCCTGGGTTGAGATGCTCAAGAACCACTGCTCTAGATCAATGATTCCCAACATTTAGGAGCCTGCAGACAACCTAAAAAAATCAGTATTGTTGTGGATGTTAGGTGTT
Source organism: Cryptoblepharus egeriae (assembly GCA_030015325.1). NCBI lineage: Eukaryota > Metazoa > Chordata > Lepidosauria > Squamata > Scincidae > Cryptoblepharus > Cryptoblepharus egeriae. Next base: position 76,004,201 of record JAREYC010000004.1, read on the forward strand.
GTGGACAGGCCATTCTATGCCTTTTGGTAGTCTGTAGAGAAGTGTCTCCCAAATATCTCTCACAGACTACACTTCAGGATCGGCTGGAACGATGGGTGTTCATTCTTTGCTCATTCTGGTGGTCACCTTCTCAGTGACCCTGGAAGAGATCAAAGGCAATTTTTTCCCTGAGACCCTGTGGACTTCTCAGAGTCTTGCAGATCACCAGTGGTCCATAGAATATAGATTGGGAATCAGTGCTCTAGATCTTGGTGACTGGAAGAAGTGCAGGTCTAACCTCCAACTAAATCATTGCTTTTTAAAATTTACAGTCTCTTACGTTTTTCCCTCATATAACAAATCTTTGAGGTAGGAAATATTTATTCCTACTTTACAAATGGAGGACTCAGGCACGGTAAGGATGTATGCCTCTCCTCCCATATATACATCTCTACCAGTTTTCTTGGCCATATTGCAGATATCCATTTGTTTAATCACCCCTCTCTGAATCCCAGTGGCTCCTCATTCACTCCTTTTGATTTCCCTTCTTAATAGGATGTGAAGACTTTTCCCCAAACGAGAGATCTTTGGGGGCATCGCACACAATATGAGCATTACCAATAGTCCAAAAATGACAGATATTCCTCCACATCACTTCTCACACCAAATCATCGAAGAGGGATGAAAGATAGGAGTTATCCCCAAGGATAATGAGTTGTTTGGAGCCCAAATCCCATTTTTTTCATGTAATCCCATTGGAGGTTGACGAAATATGGATCCATCTTGGCTGTTGTAGCTTCCTCCTTTTCATTCTGCAGGGCTAGGAGTGACATACTGCAAATAGAGTAAAATCCAAGCGAACCTTTTGCAATTTATTGCACCCTGGGGAGTCCCTGTTCCATTTCAAGCAGTGTGTCAGATAATGTGCAGGCAGCTGATGCTTCTTCTTTTCCAATGCGCTTCTCAGTTTCTAGTGTCTTTCTGAATAAACTTTTCTATTTTTTAAATCTTACCTTTACTTAGAGCAGTGTTTTCTTGGGGGACAACACTTTATACACCTTCAGAGATACTCAAGAGGCACTCAGGCTGGGGTACTTTACACATGCTCAGAGAGGCTCAGAGGCAGTTGCCAGAATTTTTGTTTTTTTAAAAATGACAGCTGGCATAATTTAAAGGACAGCATGGGGGGTTTCTTTTTGTGAGCCTGGATTTCCATTTGCTGTTTTTGGAAGATTTTCAGTGGGTACGACTGTGGCACCTGACAGTTGGCAAAGAAGTGCTTGCAAATCCATTGCATCTGGCTTGGTAAATGGAACTGAGCGCTCTGCAGGCTTTTCATGCCTGACTCCGATTAAGTTCCCCGTTAATCTACTGAGCCTATTATGTTCAGAAAAGAAAAGCATGATCAGGCTGGCTTAAACAATGCAAACAGAAGGGAGGGAAAAAAAATCCAGCTCTTGCAATAGGAAACAAAGCAACATTTAAGAGCAAAGCATTGCAAATCATTGCATACTGCATTGGGGGACAACGACACCCACCTGATTCCAGGCATGGAACAGAATTGAATGGATTCTAGAATTCCTCAACAGCTGAAATGAATTGCAAGTGGGGTGAGGTAAAAGGAACTATCAAACCGAGATCCAGTTTCTTTCAAAAAATTATTCCAATTATTTTGTTTTGGATTCAAATTCTCAATTATGGATACTGTTGGATTGGAGGTGTGGGATTTAAAAAAACAATACATACATGCAGTGCTTTTTCTGGGAAAGAAAGGTGCTGGTACTCACTATAGGTCATCCCCAGATGACTAATTATTAATTAGCTACTGGGAGGAGAGGGCAGGTGGAAGAGATGCTGGTACTGCATACTTGTAAGTATGTACTCCCAGAAAGTACCCTCTGAGAACCCCCAGAAAAAAAGCCCTGCATGTATGGAATCAATGTCTTTAACATTGCCACCTTAAAGTTCAGCAGTAAGTTCTAAAATGTAGGGTCTTTATGTTTAAAAGCAGCCATTTTCAAACGTGGTGTTTGCTAAAATTGCTCTACAAATGAATTCCACAGATAGGGCTTTGTCAGTGGTGGCACCTTTTTCCTCATTGAGACTTGCCAGATTTCTCTTAAGAGCAGGTCAAAGGTTTTTCTGCTGCTTTTCATCTTAGTGACATTTTCTTTTTTCATTGCCCTCATATTCTTTGGCCTCATTTATCCACACTGATGCTTAATTTCAGCTGTGATGACCCATGTGATTGTAACAATCCATCTATAGGGCAATGACATAACAGGCATTACACCACAAAATCACATGGGTCTCCACAATTACAGTAATCGGGAGAAACAATGGTGCCTACAAAATGAGACTGAGGACAGTGGAGGAAAAGACAGGAAACAGTGTGGAGAAAAAAATCAGCAACAAGGGACCTAGGAGACAAATGGCATTGAAGTTACATCAGTGATGGACAGGATGAGTTACTTTGTTCCGTTCTTTTAGTAAAACTATGTGATACTAAATAAGATATCTAAATGAGAGCATCATCAACAGTTCGTTTCCGCAATCTGGAGGATTCAGAAAACTGAGAAAATTTGGTGCGTACACTACATCAAGGGTGTCCAAACATTTTGGCAGGAGGGCCACATTGAGCACAATCCTAACCATGTCCACTCAATGGGCATATTCAATGGGTCTTACTCTCGGGAAAGTGTCTTTAGCCATCATTTCTGACATTATGATGGGGGCTGGGAAGAAATTAATTTACATTTCAAATTTGAATAATTTACAAAATTGAATATATTAGAGACAGAACTTACACAAATGAATGAATTCAAATTAGTTCATAAGCACGGAGTGGGTGGGGGTGATCTTCAAACCAGAACATGAATACTTTTCATACACAGAGAGTGCACAGCCTCTCTGGCCCCCAGATCTCCCTTGGGAAGCAGGGGGAGGAGAGATCCCCTTGCCTCTGGAGGACTGCAGGGCTGGATGGGGGATTACCATGGGCCACATGGAAGCTTGCCATGGGGAGTCTCTGGGCCCCAGAGTTAAGTCCAGCAGCTGGATTTATGACTCCCCGCTCTACATAAACCAAAGTTATATTTTCCTTTTTTGACCTTATACGTGTTGTGTTATACATGGATTTTTTTGTGTAAGGTAACCTGAGACTGAGCTAGGTAATATTATTTATCTCAGTAACTCATGTCAACAGGTTCCATTCCTTCACCATCAGAGGCAGACATGCTCGAAGGTGACATCCTCCCCCTCCCGCAGCACACCAGGTGTTTTAATTCATTAAACTCTGCAAAAGTTCAGAAAAAAACCGTGCATGAAAGAGGCTGTATCATTAGCACAGAAAGAGGTTACGCTCAGGGTATTTTATCTTCTTTGCAAAACACTCCAGGACTTGACTAATGAGGCAATGACATGCGGGCAGCGCTCTGAGAAAGGTGACGTGCAGCAAGTAGCGGAGCTAAATGCAACAGCAGAACAGAGGAAAGGTCCAAACATTCATCTAGCATGATTTTCTGCCCGGAAGCTGTATCACTCACCCACCCCTTTGCCCTCTGCACAGATTAAACTACAAACAGCCTGCTGGTAAACAGAACATGCGACAAGCACAGCAAAACCCAGAAACAGGTTTACCCTGCCTCATTTGCTGTTAGAAACAGATTTGTATTATTTAGTGGAGGTTGAGTCGATGGATGGTGGCACTGGCAGGCCTGATGTATTGTTCACGAGGGAGGCTTTGGGTTTCATAGGGTACAATCCTAACGTAGGTCAGCACAACTCTTCCATCATCTCGTTCATTTCCTGATGTAGGGAGGCAAGCACATGTCTCTGCACTGGCCTAACCTTCCCCTAGAAATGTGTCTTAGAGCACTTTTGTGACATCCCCAGCACAGGACTCATGCAGGGATTAGGCTGACCTAACCAAAGGTTAGGAGTGCAACCACAGAGGCTCTCCGCACACCCTATGCAGCCATCTGTCTTGTAGACATTGATCTTCAACATTTTTCATCTCACAGCACACTGACAAGGCACTAAAATGGTCAAGTCACACCATAAGGTTTCTGACCATTGGCAAGGTACACCATGCTGCAGATAGGGGGCTCAAATCTCCTGAATCCTTCCCAAATCTGTAGCACATATGCTATGGCACAGTGTTTAAAAATCACTGGTCTAGTAGAGAAACTGGGCGCCTAGCCAGCTTTTTGAGGACTGAACATGGATTCCAAATGATCGAGAGCCCACATGGTATGGAATCCAAGATGAGGGATATGCAAGCAAGGGTATGGCATCTACTCTCTGGGGTCACTTCACTGGAAGATCAGAAATATTCAGGGCTGTGATGCAAGTTTCATAACCTGAACCACCAGCTGATCCATCATTTTAAGGAGCCTTAAAATGGATGCAGCCTTAAGGATGCAAGAAGCAAAGAAACAGTGTCTGGCCCTAGGTGAAGTCCCACAATACACATTTAATATTTGCCCAAAATGTTGTGTTACAGTTTGGGAAATGCTACCTCATTAACATCTTAGCAGAGTGACCAGATATCATAACAGCCAAAGAGAACAAGACAATGTAGGACACCGAAGAGAAATGTTGGATAAAGCTAAGAACAAAATAAAGCTAAGAACACTCAGATATATTGCTTTCATGTGATTAAATAAAAAAAACTATGGCTAGAAAGACACTTTCCTGGGAGTAAGACTCATTGAACACAAGTGGAGCTTACGTTTGAGTAGACAGTAAGGATTGTAAGTAGACGGTAAGTAGATGGTAGTATCTCCGCCCTGAACCATGGAAATGCAATTGAAGCTTTGCAAGAGCTGAGCTACTCGGTCAAATCAGAATGCCTTGGAAGAGCTGAGGTGCTTTGTAATTTAGAATACATTGAATAAATTCATGTTATGAAGCTAGCTTGTCCTCCATGAATCAAACCTTCACCTGACAAACAAGAAGGAAAAGCCCAAGGACACTGTGGAGCATGCATTTTTTTCTTGGTAGACTGTAGCTTTCTCTGTTGGCCTTCAAAACCTGCCTAATTTAAACACACACACACACACACACACACACACACACACACACACACACACACACACACACACACACACACACACACACACACATCTACTATGTAAGCAGAGGCCACAACACTGGTAACATCTACCAGATTGAGGTGTCATGGTATAAAACTTAATCTACCATTGAGAAACGTAGTCTACCATAAAAGCAACAGCGCCAGTGGCAGATATATGAAACCACAGAAGCCCCTGTGGGATGATTTAATGTTCTACAAACAAGGAAGCAGCAAGCCTGTGCTCTGCCACAGTGCACAGGGTGACAAGGGCCATGATTACATTGAGACCAGTGAGGCGGAGAAACACACACCATATCCGCACAATTGCAACAAGCAAACCCTTGTTTTCTAAAGTTCTAAAAGCACTTCTTGGAACCGAGAGAGGTTGTGCTTCGGATCTGGGAGGAATAAGAACGAGAAAAAGAAAATCCATCCCTAGCCAAACTCAGAATCCTATGTATAACTGAGCCAATTACATATTTTGGAGATTGTCCTTAGATATTTTCCTGTATATGTGGGTGTATATGTGGGAATCCCTCACAGTATATTCCATAGATGCTTCAGAAGTTATGCAGACTCCACAGAACTAAAAAGAAAGAACAAGTGAGACAATTTCTCTATGGGCAAAATGGAACCTAGATTTGCAGACATAGAGGCAAGTAGTTGGGCACAAATGGTTGGCTCAAGCTAATCTCTTACTAGTGGTGCCATAAGTAGCACTACAGATGCATGATGACACTTCTGAAGCTCACTGGATTCTTCCTCAAACTGGATGTTAGATTAAGGATGTTGGAAGAGCCTTGCAGGTTCAGGCCAATGACCCATCAAGTCTTGCATTTCTTCTTCTAACAGCAGCAAGATGCTTCTGAGACTCAGATGTGGCTGTACCCTTCTGGAAATAGCATTCTGGTTTACTCTTTACAGCACTGTAAGCATCATTTAAGAACATATGATCCTTGCATAAGAGCATCACTTTAAGATCCTCTGCTGGATCAGGCCACAGGACAATCTAGTCCAGCTTCCTGTACGTGACAGTGGTCCACCAGATGCCTCAGGGAGTACACAAAACAACATGACACCTGAATTCAGGTGCCCTCCCTGCATCTGGCTTTTTGACGTTGTTTCCATCCATCAATCCATCATGGCTTGTATCCTGTAATGGTTGACAGGATGGGCAGAATGGGGCAAAACAGGGGAGGCCATAAGAGATGAGATGGGCAGAACCCACTCCAAAAGTTATCCCCTCTGGAGCCAGCTGATATGCCGCTTCTCTCTTTGGATATGTCCCAGCTAAAGAGGGGATGCAGGTCCAAGGAGACCCATTAATGATCAAGGAGCTTAAAGACAGGTAAGAAAAAAACATTTCCCCCTTCCCCAGCATCTTTCTTCTTCTTTAGTCCTTAGCTAGCAATTGGGGAGGCGCTCGTCCTTTCAATGCTGCTGAAAGTGTTGCTGGATTCCATGAATCATTCAAAAATGGTTTTCATTAAAAAACAAAAATAATTTTTCTATGTATGGAAACTTATGAGACACCCTGCATATGCTTCTATTCTTTATGATTGATGGCAATGTTTATAGCCTTGTCAGTGGTCAGTTGCTGGTTCTTTAAGTCTTGCTCAACCAGCATGAGCCACTTTTTTGACGCTGCATATAGTTCAGCTTGTTTTAGTATGACTGTGTGGGCAGGGATTGGGCAGGTAGAAGCAAAGTTATACCACTTCTCAGAGATGCTTTATGGCCAGTGTATGAGGGGAGATGATGGGGGGGGGAACAGGGACAAGAATGCCCACCAATGGTGAATGAACAGGGAGAGATCAGGAGGCATGTCAGAAACAGTAGGGGGTGTACTACCTCTCCTTATAGGGGACTTCTACCTGAATCATTACCTGTTTCACATATCTACTGATGGGAAAATTCCAGCTGGGCATGACTCACGTTGAGACTAGAGTCATGCCCCCAATGAATTTTCTTGAGTCATAATTATGAACCCTTAGTTGAAAAGCAGTATATAAATGTTGTTATTGTTGTTAATGGGGTTGCTTTCCAAGTCGCCAAGTTGAAGATCCGTTCCTTACACCTCTACCCTCCTTTCCTGCTTCATGGCTGGAACGCCCTGCTGCTCACCCAATCTGAATGGTGGTTCTACAAAGTTTTCACACCACAAAAATCCCCGGTCCCAGGAAAACTCAAATCTGCAGGGGTGAAGATGAGTGCTGAGTCAGGGGAGTCCTGACTCAAGTTTTGTTCAAAGACTTCCATGCACATGATCACAAATTGCCAATTCAGTGAAAAACTCATTTTTTTGTGACTCGAGTCCGCGTCACCTGAGTTGAGGTCCCAACCCTGCACGTAGACACTATCCATACCACAGTTACCTCCTCTTTGTGCTGAAAAGGCAGAATGGAACTGTTTGGCTGTCTTCTAACATTAAGATGAGATGACTGAAGAAAGAAAATATTCCTGAAGGTGAGTGCTGCTGCAGTTTATATAAAATAACGATGGCATTTATGAGTGAAATACCAATATTGATGTTTCCGAAGCATTTTCTAAAGGGCCTGAGATTAATGCCTCCTAGATCAATAAGAATATATGCAGTGCTGGGGTTTTGCTTCACTGAGTTAGTGGTGTGTGGATTTGAAAGCAAACAAGAAAACAGGAAAAGCAGACACATACATCCTCTTTTTCCTTTTTCAAAACAGTTTAAGAGCTGAAGCATGTCTCTCAGGAAACACATCCTAAATGCAACTTCCCACTACCATTATGTCCAACTCTCACAGGGCATAAATGGAAATGGTGTGGGGGGGGTTGCGGGGTCTGGGGGGAGATGAACAAGAATAAACGGGAGAAGCAAATAATACAATCCTATGAGTGTCAAATTAGAAGTAAGTTGGACTCTAACAGCACTATCCTAACCATGTCTACTCAAAAGTAAGTCGCATTGTGTTCAATGGGTCTTACTCCCAGGAAAGTGTCTTTAGGATTGCAGCCTAAGAAACACCTAGAGAACATGTCCTCAGAAATTAATACCAGGAACAACATACTCTAGAAATCAAGGATCCAGGATCAAGATGGGGAACCTCAGCCTCTACTCTCAGAATATCAGCACTAGGGTTGGTCTATTCCACAGCAGAATATTGTGTCCGTGTATGGCTTAAAAGCTGTCACACTAGTAAAATTGATGCAGGACTAAAAGAAACCTTGAGGATCATAAGTGGTTGCATAAAATCTACTCCTACTTGCTGGGTCCCCATTTTTGAGCCACATAACAGCACCAGCTCTACAAAGGCATCACCTTAGTGTAAGAGTACAACAAAATTAAGTGTCCATCAAGAGCCTCTACAAGCCCAATGTCTGATTTTTGTCAATATTGCCCACTCTGTCCTTGAACGGTTGGGTGGACTGGATATTAACATCTGATTTACCATGAGTCCATATATTTGTCATAGGCTAAATAAATAAATGGAAGTAGGTCTTATTGTATTCAATAGGGCTTATTCCCAGGAAAGTGTGCACAGGATTATAGCCAGAGATGTGTCTCCTAACAGTTACTATCAAAGCCACAAACAGCCCAATCCTATGTATGTCACTCAGAAGTAGTTCCATTGCATTTTGGTGGCATATTCCCAGGAAAGTGTGCACAGGATTTGTATGTGCATTTATCGAGGAGTAAGCCCCATTGAGTACAGCAGACTTACTTCTGAGTAAACATGCATAGGGCTGTGCTGTTATAAGAAGGGAAAAGTATTGTGTAATTGCACCAAACCACAATCTGTTGTTTCCCAAAGGTGTCCACAACATAAGCTTGTACCACAGTATATCAGATGGTCAGTAAGTTGTTACATTCCGGATCAGCTTTATAGTTTTTCACAGCCCATTCATTCTCAAAGACTATGGCTACAATCCAGAGTAACTACGGGACCTTTTACAGTGATGTAGTTACAGTGCTACCTATGGAAAACCTAGAAATGGAAATGCATAGAAATGGAAATGCTGTGGAAATGCATAGAGCAGTTCAGAGGAAATGCCTCTTATGTCTTCCGTAGTTACTCTGGATTGTAGGGTATGTTGGACTTTTAATAAGCAGGATCATGAATCTGCTTCCAATATTTTATATGGCTGCTTTTTGCTGCAACAAACAAGTTCCTTCATTACATTAATGGAGGAACGTACATTACAATTACAGAGGTCACATTTTCTGTTTGGTTTATCATACTGATCTGTATAAATTTAATGCAAACCTTCTGCAGAGACACATTTTACTCTGTTTCTAGACAGATGGACATACTTCCAAACTGGATGCAATTCAGGAACAACTGGTCCTTCTTGTTACCAGAGATGCCCAGCTGTAAAAAGTGCTGATTAGCTGACCCTGGAGACATCTGTGAAGGCTATTTCCCTAATACTTAGAAAAGCAACTCTAAAAACATCTGAGCAGATTGGCTTTTAAAAAATGCTGAGTAAATGTTTAAAGGGATAAACATACCTAGGAAAAAGAAATGTATTAAAATGCCAAACGTCTGCCTGAAGCATTTTGGGAGGGGTGAAAAACCACACTGAATATTTTCCACTGAAGTTGGAGCCAGTCACATGTAGCAGGAGATTAGTAAAAACCCACAACAGAAAAACCTACATCCATTCCTGGAAGGGAAGTATGCTTGTCTTATCCTAAGTCAGAAACAACAACACTTGCCTAGGAGTCAAAGATATACTCCAAAACCTTGCTAAGAAAATTATCCATCCATTAGGTATGAGTAGATTGGCCATATTTTAGATTTAAATATCTAACCTGGAAGAGTAGCAAGAGGGTCCCATTTACTGTATTCTTAAAACTCATACAATAAGTTGGATGTTTTATATACTACAACTAGCAAAATGTACCCACGCTGTGGGAGTAAAATTCCCCATATGCCATCCTCCGAGTGCACACCTCGCCCAATTGCACACCACCACCACCACCCCCCATGCACACCATCCCTTCCTATGCATCAGTCGCTGAGCACCAAATTGGCTGGATATTTATCAGTCTTCAATGTTAAGTACAGGACAAAAACATGTTGCACCCCTTTTCACTCCCTTAAGTGTTATATTTCCCAACATCAGTTCTTGGTGGGTGTTCATGTCAACATCCTCCCCAAATTTCATGCTTTTTGGTCTGGTGATTGGGGCAGAGTGTCCCTTAGGGATTCTTTAATGTAAAGTATAGGGAGAAAAACACATTGCACCCCTTTTCACCCCCTTCCAGACGGAATTTCTGAAAACCGATTCTTTGTGGGTGCCTCCATTATGGAAGGAACACCCTCCCCAAATTTCATGCTTCCAGGCCCAGCAGTTTTGGCTGGGCATTGATGAGTCAGTCAGTAAATGACTTTTGGCCTATTATCTGTCCCAGAGGCAGTTAGAAATGAAAGTTGAAAGGAGAATGGAATGTTGACAGTTGCCTCTCCTTGGCCTGTTTGACCCTTGACTCAAAACTGAATGTTTGCCAGGAGGTGCGGACACACGCTAACAAGCTGGTTAAAGATTCTGTGTAGAAAGATACCACACCAACAAATTGTGGTGTTTAGTAGTAGGTCATGGCTCTCTGCAGATGCTCAGAAACACAGTTGTCATTATTTCTTTCCATGTTCCACAGCTGGTTCCTCACATTAAAAGCCCCTGTGAGGGCTGGCTCAGATAAAACCACCTGAAGACCATGAATTTGTCTACAGCTGTGCCCAGCCAGAAAGCTTTCTCCCTTAAACCTAGACACACGGAGACTGATATTAATGGTGAGAAAGCAATCGTACATGCTCAGAGGCATTGTTCTATGTCATCAAATTGCAATTCTTCCTTCCTTTGCAGCATGTCATCTGTCTTGTTTGCATAAAGTCCTCATAATTTACACTTGCTCATATTCATTCTTTTCTATCTATGGTTATCCATTTTTGTTTTATTCCTTGATCTGCCCCTCTGTCAAAATGCAAATGATTAGTTATTGTTGTAAATAATGAATCACCATCATCTATGCAGTGCTTTTTAGGTGTTCTAACTCTGAACATTGTTTCTGCCCTGGAAACAGGCTCTGGATACAGCCTAATTGCACTGTTCTAGGCCATGCTGAACATGCCCTCAACATGCCTCTCCTGAACTGTCTAGGCTGGCACAGTTAGGCCAGCCTAGGTCCATCTGTCTTGGGCCAGCCGATATTGATTTATGCCAGCCCAAGCCTATCTGGTGTAACTGAGCTGGCCCATCTTGAAATTGGGCCAACCCAGTGCTAGACAGGCTACCCCACTACACTTCAGGATTGCACCCTAAATTAATAAACTATTAATACTAAACTAAATAAAAGTTTAAAAAAAAGTTAAAGCTATATAAAGTAAATAAAAGCAGATAAAATTTTATAAGTAAGTAAATAAATAAAAGTAAATTATACAAATAAAAGCTTTTATTTAGCATTTATTTTGTCATGTTCTACATTTTCTTCGGTGCCCTATATTTGGGGGCCTTGTCCACTTTTGTGGTTATGTGTGTTTTATCTTTTATTTTGTCATATATTGTACATTTTCTTAGGTGTCCTACATTTTGGGAGTCCTTGTCTTCTGCTCGGGTTAAACAGGGTGTCCAGATACCAAACCCAAAATTCCTGAACCCCAAGGCCAAAATTCCTACTCCAGGCCAAAATTCCTACCCACTCCAAGCCAAAATTCCTACCCGCTTAAAAAAATGGCCAAAAGATGTACTTTTTGATTTTTATATTTTTATATTTTTTGGTTTTTTGACCATAACTTTTGATAGGAAGGAGATATCTCAAAACCGATTTTTGCATTGGATTCTGCTCTTCAATACAAATCCAACAACATATGACATGATGGTGTACTGCACACCATCACGATGTAGGACACCTGGATAGGAGGCTAAAAATCTGGACAAATCCGGGTTTTTCCGGTCATATGGTCACTCTGGATAGCATCTGGTCCCCTTGCCTGGGATGGAAGGATTAAGGTCCGGCTGAGAGTCCCATATCAAATTAAGTCCTTTGGAAAAGACAATCCAATTTTAAAACAATCAAGAAGGAATAAATATGAAAGTTCGCTTTCTGGCCTCTCCGAGCTGACATTGCAAAGGGAGTGAGGGAGGGAGGGGAATGAAAGAGGAGGAGCAGAATTCATTTCCATATAGCTCAAAGATAGGCCTGTGGGCAAGGACTGACAGCTTTAACAGTCTCTTTTCTCTGCCTGCATTTCTTGCCCTCTTTTCACTGGGGATAAAATAGGATTAGAGATTGCTGTGAAGTCCTGCAAAAGGGAAGAAGTCTGTCAAAAGGGATGGACCTGAGAAGCACAAATCACACATGGGCTTTTGTGCGCCAGTTAACATTTACTGTATGGTGATAATGTGGCGGCCTAGAATCCAGATACATTTTGGGAGGTCTCATGACCCCGCTTGGTCAAATGGAGCAAGAAGGTTCACTTGCCTCATTTTGCATTGCAGGTCTGGCCCACCTGAGAGGCTGGTTGAGACCGTTGCATCAGGCAGCAGATCAGGTGGGGACATCAATCTCCACTGGGAAATAAAGGAAAAGTCCCTGCCTAACGCATCACTCTCCTCTGCACTTCCTCTCTATATGTCTCTCAGGAAGTGAGAAGCAAAGGCTGACACATAACCTGGATTTTAGGCAGGTCAAAGCTCTGCCTCGGATGCTGGGAGATCTTGGACTTCCTCAGCTTCTATCCTTGCTGAATTTCCTCCTGCTCCAGACCATGTTCATTGCTGATATCCAGATTGTCTCTGACATCCCTATCCCTTTGCCTCCATGATTTGATCCAGGATCAGGGTGACCATATCGAATGGAGGTCAGAATGCCTGTACCGTTAACCGTGGTTTAGAGGATGAAATTTAGACAGATTCAGCTCAACATGGGTTTGAAAAGCAGCACCTGCCAAAATTCCCACTTAAAGATAGAGGCATTCTGTCGTCCGTTCTATATGATTTGTAGAACGTGTAACAGTAAACACACAGAAATTTCATTCCGAAATCATAGTAAACTGCTTATAGTAATGATGTCAGGATTCACATTGAATTGGAAGCCCTACTATTAAATCCCAAATGTGAGGAGGCCGCTTCTCTAGTTCAGGGCTCTTCAAGCATTTTGGCCAAAGGGCCGCATCAAAAATAAGGCATGTTATCGAGGGCCGAAAAAATTTAAATATAATATTTAAATAAATACATTTAAAAAGGAACTGTAATTCTCAAGCCCCAGAACACCATCTGTATGCAAACAGAGCCACGCTGTGTTCTGTTGAGTCAGCTAGAAGCTCTCAGTGGACCACAGGCTGGCTGAGGACTAGATATAGGCTTGCCATGGGCCACATCTGACCCCTGGGCTGAGTTCTGGAGACCCCTGCTCTAGTTACATGGTAGTGACAGAAGTCACTCTGCACATTCTCAGAGGTGTTCTATTGGTTCTTCATGTGTTCCTAAACTAAATACCTAGGTGAAACAAACTGTAGGGCAGATCCCTACTCAGATTACTGCCCCTTTGTATTTCACCCTAATTTCTGATCATAATTTACACACACACACACACACACACACAGAGAGAGAGAGAGAGAGAGAGAGAGAGAGAGAGAGAGAGGATCCTTTAACATTGACAACAAAGCAGTTTCCATGCAGAAGTGGAGTTTCAACAATATGGCTTTATAAGTCTTATCTATGGTTCTCTTCATCTCCCCTTTCAAAATTACAGGGCTTTTGGCTTCCATCCAGATCAGACGGATTCAAACTTCAAACCATTCATCCACAGGACATTTCCTGACATTTTGAAATTGATCGGCTGCTGTCTGCAGACAAATTAGAAGGCTAATCGACAAGCAAAAAGAATGCCAACGAGCTCAGCATAAACCCTTGGGCCCAGACATTTAATTCATGATCCACTTATATGAAAATATTTTAAACTGGAGTGGTCTGACAGACTTCATGGGAACTTCAGCGCTCAAAACTATCAAATGTTTGGGCTTAACTAGGGATGCAACTTCTTCCCACACTTTTCTGGCAGTAAGCATCATTCAACAAAATGGAGTTTATGATTAGATGTGCATAGGCTTGCATTGTAGGTTGTGGATGGGAATGTGACGAAGACGTTTTGGTGCCTGAGACAGAAAATCCAGGGGAGCCGTACACCACCACTAGATGTCAAAGAGTAAGAGCCCAATCCTATGCCTATCTACTCAGAAGGAAGTCCCACTATAGTCAAGTGGGCTTCCTTCCAGGAAAGTGTGGATAGGATTATATCCTAAATGATTCAATTTTTTTACTGATTTGGAGACCCATCATACCATCTGCCAAAATGGTCTTCTGAATTCCAGTCCTAGTATCCTAAATAGTTTTCCCTTTGGGTACCAGAGGGCAGAATTCATTTCTGGCGTTCAGCCTCCATTATGGCCTGCAGGTTAAGTAGAGGTTAACAGACACCACATTCGAAAAACCAAAACTGACACCATCTGCTTAAGTCATCATTCATGGATAGCAGTGTCCTTCTCTACCAACAGGTTTGTGAATATATTAGTGCCAAAACAAATTCCCTACTTCTTCGAATCCTCCTTGGAATTCACTGCTGCTGATTGTGCTGTCAGGCATATGTCAAACCCCTGAAGTTCCATATTTGATGTTCTCTATTCAAGAACTGATGCTTGACAATGCACCAGGACCAGTCAGTCCTATGCACCTTTATCAACTGCTCTCCAGGTGGCATGTGAATGTTGAGTTTGGAAAGACTGAGCATTGAGTTGGGAGGAATCAGTCTCCCCATCCTTCTGTGTTAAAGTCTTTGGACATGCTTTGGAAAAGGTAGCTCCATAGCACTGGAAAATTAAATAGCTGGCGATTCCTCTTTGGCTCACAAAACTATACATTTAAAGACAGTGCCCTCAGTGCCTTTTACAGGGCAGTGCCCAGGTAGTGGCACAGACCAGTTTCATACAAAAGACACAGTGGTGATCACTGACCTTTGCCAAAGGTTGGCATATTTTGAGGAAAGCACTTTAAGATCTCAGTTTTCAGTGTTCACCTTCCATCCACATGAACATTTGATGAGGATGTGATAGAAGCCAAATAAACGAGAATAAATTTCTAAAACAAGCAAACAAATCAAAGTAAAATAAGTCCCTTTGCCATCACATCACATGAAGATGAAAATGAATCCAACAGGATTCTGGAATTTTTTTCTGTGTCAGTATCAGAACAGAAAACCAAAACTGGATGCATAACCATTCATTGTGAAGAACCCTATTGGGTCTGCTAAGGTCTGGGAAGTGTGCAGAAATATGGAAAGCCCTGTGGACCACTTGCAGGACTTCTTAAGGCTTGAAACTAGTGAAAGTCATGATCATGTTTAAATCAGAAGCCAGACTTCTAGTTTTATTGTGATTGCTACTTTCACTATTTCCAAACTTTGGGAAGCCCAGCAAGTGCTTGAATCCCAGAACCTGGCAGCCTATCTGATAAATTTTAAAATTGCTCCCTTTTCCCAGCAGTGGCACCATCCTGGGCTTCTTATTACTGTCCTAGCCCCTTGGCTGCAAAAAGAAAAGCTCCCCAAAATTTTAAGTCACACAACTCTAGGGATATGAACCAGAGGCATCACCAGGGTGGTGCAACTAGTGCAAGTCCACACTGGGTGATGCACCCCTGGGTTCGATACTCCTCTGACCACATGCCCAGAGCTCTGAGCATACTCCAGGCATCAGCATACCCATTCGGGGCCTGCTCTGAAGAAGAGCAGCTTGCCCCTCCTCAGAGAGAGCCAAATGAGCCTGCTATTACTGAGCATGCATGCCCAGAGTTCTGGGCATGCAAAATGGGCTTTAAAGCAGACTTCTAGACACGTGCATCAGGAGTGATGCACATCCTGGGAGGTGACACACTTGTCCTGGGGTGACTTGCTCACCTCTGCACTGGGTGACGTGCACCCTCATGTCACTCCTGATATTAAAATCTATGGGAAATTCATATTGCAATCCAGAGCAAATTCTTCTTACACCGGAGCAAGGATTCCCCGTAGTTACTCTGGATTGCACACTAGGTCACTGTGCCTGTTAACCAGCAGGCCAGGGTTCGAGACCCGGGTCAGCCCCACAAGATAGGGTGAGCTCCTGTCCTTAGCCCAGCTCTACGACTCCAGCTGGATCCAATCGTATCGGCTCTGCCTTTCCATTGGACTAATTCAGTGGCGTGGAGAGGGGGGATTTGCTGCTTGGGTAACAGCCTATCCTCCATAACAATCCAACCCAGGCTTTTGTGCTTCGCATGCAGCGTATGCAGCGCCAAGCACGACACCATAGTCTTTCAAGACTGACAGAGGCCTGCTTTTAGTTATTATAGTAATAACTAGCGAAAAGCGTACCCGCGTTGCGGGTGTAACATTTCTCCCTATGCCATCCTCCCATGGCGCAGAAACACCCCATGTGCCACTTCCCCCATGCGCATCATCCCGCATGCGCATCATCCCGCATGCGCATCGTCCCCCATGCACATCGTCCCCCATGTGCAATGTCCCCTCATGCACAACTTTCCCCCATGCGCAACTTCCCCAATGCGCAACTTCCCCCACGCGCAACCTTTCCCCATGCGCAACTTTCCCCCATGTGCAACTTTCTCCATGTGCATCATCCCTCCATGCGCATCATGTCCCCATGTGCAACATTCCCCCATGTGCAATTTCACCCGTGCGCATTACCCCCGTGCGCATCATCCCCCATACGCATCATCCCCCATGTGCAACTTCCACCCATGCGCAACTTTCACCATGCGCAACTTCCCCCATGCACATCATCCTCTCATGCACAACTTTCCCCCATGCGCATCATCCGCCGATGCGCAACTTTTCCCCATGCACAACTTCCCCTCATGCGCAACTTCCCCCATGCGCAACTTCCCCCCAGGTGCAACTTCCCAGTGCGCATTACCCCCATGCGCATCATCCCCGATATGCATCATCCCCCCATGTGCAACTTCCACCCATGCGCAACTTTCACCCATGCGCAACTTCCCCCATGCACATCATCCCCTCATGCGCAACTTTCCCCATGCGCATTATCCGCCGATGCACAACTTTTCCCCAAGCGCAACTTTCCCCCATGCGCATCATCCCCCAATGCGTAACTTCCCCATGCGCAACTTTTTCCCATGTGCATCATTCCCCATGCACAACTTTTCCCCATGTGCAACTTTCCCCCATGCGCAACTTTCCCCCATGCACATCATTCCCCATGCGCATCATCCCCCCGTGCGCAACTTCCACCCATGCGCAACTTCCCCCATGCGCATCATCCCCTCATGCGCAACTTTCCCCATGCGCATCATCCGCCGATGTGCAACTTTCCCCATGCGCAACTTTTCCCCAAGTGCAACTTTCCCCCATGCGCATCATTCCCCATGCGCATCATCCCGCCGTGCATAACTTCCACCCATGTGCAACTTCCACCCATGCGAAACTTCCCACATGCGCATCATCCCCTCATGCGCAACTTTCCCCATGCGCATAATCAGCCGATGCGCAACTTCCCCCATGCGCAACTTTTCCCCATGTGTGACTTTCCTCTCATGCGCAACTTTCCCCATGTGCATCAGTCCCCCATGCGAAACTTCCTCCATGCACAACTTCCCCCATGCACAACTTCCCCCATGCGTATCATCCTCCCATGCGCAACTTTCCTCCATGTGCAACTTCCCCCATGCGCAGCATCCTCCCATGTGCAACTTTCCTCCATGTGCAACTTCCCCCATGCGCAGCATCCTCCCATGCGCAACTTTCCTCCATGTGCAACTTCCCCCCATGCGCAGCATCCTTACCAGTGCAACCTCTTCCTCCTAACAACATCCCCCCAGTGCACCAGGCACTGAGCACCAAATTGGCTGGATGTTGGTCAGTCTCCCATGTTAAGTATAGGACAGAAACACGTTGCCCCCTTTTCAGCCCCTGAAGGGTTAAATTTCTCCAGATGGTTCTTGGTGGGAGTTCAGGTGACAGAAGGAACTCCCAGAATTCCATGCTTCAGGCCCAGCAGTTGGGGAGGAATGTTGATGAGTCAGCAATTCTCAATGCAAAGTATAGGGAGGAAAACGCGTTGCGCCCCTTTTCACCCCCTCCCGGTTGGAATTTCCGAAAACTGGTTCTTAGTGCACCCCTCTGTCACGGAAGGAACATCCACTCCAAATTTCACACTTCTAGACCCAGCGGTTTTGGCAGGGCGGTGATGAGTCAGTCAGTCAGTCAGTCAGTGAGTGAGTCAGTGAGTCAGTGAGTGACTTTTCTCTTTTATATATATAGATAACCAACTTCTGGTTATTAGTAATCATAACCAACTTCTGAAGACTTATTATAAAAAAATTCTCTTTAAAGCACATAACTGCTCCTGGTATTGGAGTTGAGGCAGCTTGGTGAAATCACAAGTGCCAGCTAATTGTCAATACCCTTCACTTATGCTGCCAACCTGCACAGAGCTTGATCCAAGAGGGAAAGATAGATCTTTGACTGACATCAGCAGGAGTGCTTCCAAAACCCCCCTCACTGCTCTGCAAGTGCTTGACCTCTGCCGCAGCACGCCAAGGCACGTGTGACACCACAAGGGGCAAGACGTGTTCAGAGTTACAAGTAAATGGATTTTGGATGCAGCAAGCATAGATATATAGTCCTGGATGTTTCTACATGTGACCCCCTGCTTTTTCCAGGGTTTTTTTTTCCTGGCGGTTGCTTCAAGCTTGTGGAAGAAACTCTGGCTGCTTAATATTCTGCCAGGTATACAACTTGATCAGTTTTATGCTAGACATCTTGATTTGTCCATTCAATCTGAAGCCACCTGCAACAAGGTAGCTTAAAAAAAATTGGGGAATAAATCACAAAACATTTAGTTTTACTTAGGCTCTTAATGCTTCCTTTTACATTCTCATGTTATCAAGTGTGTCACATAAAGAAAGCTTAAAGGTAAAAGTAAAGGTGTCTCTCACAGGTTGTCCTACTAGCTGTGACCAACTCTATGGGCAGTGTTCACCCCTGTGACAAGTCCAAAGAGCAAGGGTTGTCTGAAGAGACCTCCATGGTCATGTGGCTGGCATGACTAAACACCAAAGGTGCATGGAACACTGTTACCTTCCTACCAAAGTGGTACCTATTTATCTACTTGCCTTTTCATGCTTTTGAACTGCTAGATTGGCAGGAACTGGACAGGTGACAGGAGCTCACTCTGTTGTACTACTGTTTGAGGATGTAGAATAGGGGATGGAGGCTGCTAGCACCTCGTTCACTCATCTAGCATCCTCTCTGAAGCCCATAAGGGGTAGATATGTGAGTTCTCCTGTCCAACCTTCTAAGGAAGCATGAGATAAGGAATGGAGCTGCCACAAGCTTCTCTCACATTCCCCACCTTCTTTGTAAAATTATCCAGGATAGATCATGCGCAATGAAGGATGGATACCAGATCCATCAAGCCCTATTTTAATACCTTCTTCAAGCGCCTCACTTTTCAACTTCAAGAGGACAGGCTGCTGAGTTCCCATGGTCTCCTAAGGTGGAGCAACAGCAATTCCTGTTTTCTTGAACTCTGAATTATTCATTCGTGGAACACCCTGCACAGTTCCTGCCTCCACTTGGAGCAAACCTTGAGCCCTGCAGCATTTAACAGACATTCGTCCGCCTTCATGAGTCACCACAGCTGACACATGCTATCAGCCCTTACAAGACTTTCCCTTCAGTGCCTGCTGGGAATGAAGGGACCAGGAAAAAAAAAGGATTTTCTAAAAATAATTTCTTCTGGAGTACTCCTGGATTAATGGATTTTTTATGTCAACAATCCTACAAGGTTGGAAATGTCAGTTTCTGTACTTATTTAAGTTTGCAGCAAATTGCATGATAGGATTGAAGGTACCAGGGACCGACTTCCCACATGTTCCGTCCTTGTCTGGTGGTGTTAGAAGCTAGCAATCCCCATATCCCTTTGAATAAGAATGGGCTGGTATGAAAGACTGGGTGATGTAGTGAATAAAGAGTTGGGCTGAAAATCTCTGGGTTCAAATCTGTTCAACTCTGGAGTTGAAACTCATCACATCTCTCTTTAAAAAAAGGAGTAGGTATAAATATGTTCAAGTCTGGCTCAATACCTGCTTAAAAAGATGTGTCTGAGCTGTCGTTATGACTAAGGGCTTAGTCCTATCCATGTCATGTTGTACCATTGCATTCACTGGTGACCCAGGTATGTACGATAGTGGCACAAGTTTCAAACCACTGGTCAAGAAGTTAAAGTGGTAGATCATGAGACCCATGACAGTAAACTCTGGATAGGAATGGTCTGTGTTTGATCTGAGAGACGGATCGTTGCTGCTTTGAATCTTATAGTATAGCTGACTTATAGCCTAATCCTAACTCACCCTTGCTGATGCAATTATGCAACTGGTGCATGAACTGTGTCCTGGGACGGGGGGGGGGGGGGTCGCAACCCGTCCCAGAGATCTCCTCCAAGTAAGGGCACATTTGTCCCCTTGACTAACAGTAAGCCTTTGCTGCCCCACTGGATCTATTTGTACCTGCACTAGTGATTGATAAAAACCCAGTGAGTGAACCCTGGAAGATTGATCAAGGCTGGGGAGATAAGATATTGGCTTCACTTTTGCCATCACTACTTCCCTCTTTCTGGCCTTGACACCCCTTTCTCCCTGCAGTCGGAGAAACAGGGAGAGTATTAGTAGTTGTCAGAGAAACTGGTCAACTTTCCTTCTCTTTCTGCTTTCCTAAAATACTCTTACACTCCCATCAGTTGTATGGTAATTATAACTACCACATTTTCTGGGACCAGATTTTAATGCCACAAGCGTTCAGATACTGTTAATACTTTTTAACATTAGATTTTCTTCAAAAATTCTGTACTCCCTGGATGGATATTACAGTCTTGCATCTCAGGTCTGATCAACAAATTCTGGCATCCATTCAAAGAGCTGCAGCGCCTTTGATTTATCATACTTACATGAACGTGAATTATGTCTTCTCTTTAAATCTCCATTTTCATCTTATTTCCAGCATCTTGTGCGAAACAGTTTGTGGCCTTATGAAGGCTACGGGTACGTGCAAGGACCTGATTGACAGATCTAATGATGTTTTATCTGTGTAACCATCACAGGTTACAAGCCGAGAGGTGCGTGTAGACATGGACAACCTCTAAATGCCAGATTGGGGGGGCACCTTGATGCAGGTGTCATATGTGCTCCCTGAAACATCTAGTGGGCTGCTGTGTAATAAGGAAGCTGAACCAGATGGGCCTTTGGCCTGATCTAGTGGGGCCTTTCTTATGTTCTTTTAACTCTTTAAATGCTCTAGGTACAGAAACCCAATGCATGACAATAACATGCATGTAGACCTTAATAGATCTGCAGGCCAATAGATAGCACTGGAACAGCATATCTATATAAAAATCTTAACCTGTGTTCATATGTGAGTCCAAACTTCTGGAATCAACGGTCAAGACTCAAGCAGTTTCCACCTTTTCTAGCTGCCATTTCCAATTGCCAGGCTGAGGGGAGGCAAGAAGCAGTCTCTGCTTTTTCCACCTGCCATTTCCAACTGTTCTCTAACCTTGAAAGCCGCATGGTGGGCACACTGGCACTGGTAAGTTGGATAAGATTTGGCCATAAGTAGTTTCTTCATGGGGTGCAGACTTAAAAGAGAAAAATAGATTTTGCAAGTGAAGCAGAGGGTATACAGGACTGAGTAGTGACAGCCGTTGTAGAAATCTGTTCGGAACATTAGTTCAGAATAATACAGCTGTTAAAATTCATTCGTAGGAATGATTAGAAAGAACTGAAAATGAAATGGCAATGTATAAATATTTGGTGCACCCACCTTTAGAGTACAGTGGCGCCTCACGTAAAGTATGTTTCACGTAACATACAAAAATTTCTCAAGGATTCTGCTTCACGTAACAAAATGTGCTTCACGTAAAGAACACATTTGTTGGCAGTTGGGTTAGATGCGCTGGCCGGCAGCCTGTTTAAAAAGTGTCAGGGCTGCCTAGCGCACCTGCCCATAGTGAAAGCGACACTTCCATGCTGTTCCTCCTGTGGCCGGGTGTCCGCTGGGCAGAAGGAGAGAAGAGCAGCGGAGAAGAGGGAAGCAGCTCAGGGCTAGCCAGAAGGGAGCAGGGGAGAGAGGGGCTCAGGATGGACAGAAGGAGAAAGTGGGGAGACACTTTGGAGGTGTCTTGGATTGCAGCCTCCTAACCATGTCTACCCAGAAGTAAGCCCCATTGTGTTAAATGGTTCTTACTCCCAGGAAAGTGTCTTTAGGACTGCAGCCTAAGTAGACTTCATAAGATCATGCACATTTAATGCATGTTTTGAATTGAATCCCAGTGTTCTTTCATCATTTTTACATCCAGTTAATATTTTAATATGAATATTTTTGGGGTTGTGGAACCAGTCGTCTGAGTTTTCATTATTTCCTATGGGAAAATCCACTTCACGTAAAAAACATTTCACGTAACAAACATGCATCCAGAACGAATTAAATTTGTTACATGAGGCATCACTGTACTTTAAAAATCATTCATTATTTTTCTATCCCACATTCCTTCCACTCGTTCATTATATTTCTGTCCTTTCCACTCCTTCCAACCTTACACCACACACAAGCAGTGATGGGCTTCAAAGAAATTAAGAACCGGTTCTCTGTCCATCTGGCAGCCACTTTTAAATGGCTATTTTTAAACTTTATATGTACTATCTCTTGTTAAGAACCGGTTCTATAGCGTAGGTGCGAACCTGCTGCTGCCCACCACTGCACACAAGGGTTCCATTCCCCACTATCTCTGCATAGTAGTAGTAATAGTAGTAGTAGTAGTAGTAGCAGCAGCAGCAGTAGTAGTAGTAGAAAGTGTCACTAGCCCAATAACACCCAGCAAGAGGTCTCTGTGCACTCATCAGCTACACCACACTGCACGTGCTGCTGGTTCCATGCTGTGCTTTGCCCACTTCTGATCACTCTGTCCTCCAGAACACACTTATTGAAAGTATGTTTACACTGCTGTTGTACTGATAAGGCTCCCAGAGAAGCATCATCCAGAGCTGGGGAAAGCACAGAAAAGAGCAGCTTAAATGAACAATTCCTGTATTTAATGCGCCATCGAATCTAATGTGCACCCAATATTGGAGACTAAATTTGGCTGAAAAATGTTTGCATTAGATTCAAGTAAATACGGTAGTTGTTGCAGCTTTTCTAGAAAGAAAGGTTTAAGAAGAGGGAGGGATATAGGATTTTTAAAAAAACTATCATTGATGGGAGTTTACACAATTATGAACGGCATGGATAGAATGAATATTCCCACACAAATTATTCCCACACAAAGCACTCAAATATGGGGTCATCTAAGGAAACGGATTGGCAGCAGGTAGAGGACAGACAAGAGGAAGCGTTTCTTCATGTAATGTACAATAAATGTTTTGTGTGTCGAATTCATTGCCACATGCACAGATGGCTTTTAAAAGGATTGGACAGATTCACGTAGGATACGTCTAGCGGTAGCTATTAGCCATAACAGCTAAGAATAGAATTTCCCAGTTCAGAAGCTGACTATTTCTCATGAACAGATGCTGGGGATAAACAGGGAAAGGAGGAGGGAGATGGTGGACTCAATCAGGCACTGTTTTGCGAGCTTCCCCAGGGCACGTGATGGCCACTATTGTAGACAACATGCTGGTCTATGTGGACCTTTGCTCTCTTATTCCGGATGGCTATTCTTATTCTCTGTAGTCCATCCTA
This sequence comes from Cryptoblepharus egeriae, assembly GCA_030015325.1. Lineage (NCBI taxonomy): Eukaryota > Metazoa > Chordata > Lepidosauria > Squamata > Scincidae > Cryptoblepharus > Cryptoblepharus egeriae. Next base: position 76,028,038 of record JAREYC010000004.1, read on the forward strand.
TAAAAGGCTGAAGAGTGATCAGAAGGTACAAACATTGCAGAGGGACATGTAAAAATGTAGCAAGGTCTGGGCTGCAGATTTGAAATCCTGGCACTCAGCTAAAGACATTTGCAGGCTTTGCAGTGAATCTCCAGACCTTGAACATGCCTCCTGCTGAGTGAATAGTGAGGGGAGAATGTGCTGTGCGGTGCTTAAACAGCCTCATCGGTCTTCTTTGCCTCCCAGCCGCAGAGCTTAATTTCTCGAGACGATGCCAGGATCCAAACCTGACTCAGATTGCTAGCTCCAGGCCTTGAAGAAGCGCTCCCTACCTAGCCTGGAAGCATGTGGATCAATACTGCAATGAAGGGAAGATACATATTTTAGGGTGCTCTGGGCTTTTCGAGTTCTGTGTTGTTGTCACAGAATGGTTTTACTAAGTGTAGGCTCAAGGCAAGACCAGTCTACCAGCCTCTACTTTCTCCCTCTTCAGCCTCCTCCACTATTCACAGTAGCAAGTAAGAAGCAAAAGCTTGCAATTCTACAGAGCAAGTCCTTGTGCGTCCAGAAGATTGACAGTGAAAAATGTTGCATGTCCATTATTTGCTAATCCTAAAGGGGTTGATTCGGGGCTTGTGGTCCTTCCTCGTCATCTAACCAAGAGGTTCTTGACCATTTCAGCCTGGGACACCTTTCTGTGAAAGACAATCTGTCTGGGACACCCCTCTGAAGTAATATCATGAGCATATATTACTCATGAAATAATTTCATGAGTAATATCAAAAAGGAATTTGACATCACTGTGATGCCAGAGCTCCTCCATGTTTACCATGTGTTCAGTGAGACACAGAGCACAAGTCTAATCACGTCTACTCAAAAGTAAGCCCCATTATGTTCAATGGGACTTACTCCCAGAAAAGTGTCTTTAGGATTGCAGCCTTATTCTCAGAAACGCAGCTTGAGTATCCCATTTCAAGATGGTGGTGCCCACTGCTAGATTCCAATATAGTCGTGTCCAGCATTTCGTGATTTCCCTGATATGAAGCTGTAGCCTCTCATGGGGTCTTGACGCCCACTTTGAGAACTGCTTGTTGATGAAAGTAAATATATACAGTATTTCATTTTCCAAAAAAGAGGAATGCATGTGTGGCCTAGTCTTGTAAGACTTGTTGCAGCAATTTTTAACAGACTATAAATCCAGAAAAAGAATAACACATGCTCTTTTGGAAAGGTACCATTGCAGGCCTCTGCCAGTCTTGAAAGACTATGGTATCTGTGCTGGTATCGGTATGATATTGGCGCTGCATATGCTGCATGCAAAGCATGAAACCCTGGGTTGGATTGTTATGGAGGATAGGCTGTTACCCAAGCAGCAAATCCCCTTCTCCACGCCACTGAATTAGTCCAAGGGAAAGGCAGAGCCAATACGATTAGATCCAGCTGGCGTCGCAGAGCTGGGCTAAGGACAGGAGCTCACCCTGTCTTGTGGGCCGACCTGGGAATCGAACCCTGGCCTGCTGGTTAACAGGCACAGCGTCTTAACTGCTTGTACCACCCACAGCCCACTATGAAACACAAATATTGTATTTAATATTTGGAAGGCTACCACTTCTTTCACTGAGTCCACAAATCGGTTATGTTTCAGGAAGAGCCCTATCATTATGTGTGAGTAGGTGTGGAGTATTTACAAATATGTTGGAAGACTCCCATGGGACAAGCCCCCTGGGCTTGACTGGAGTCCAGAGACATTGCCCCCCAACTCAAGTCAAAAGCAAGGAATAACAGGGCACTTTATGAGTACTTGAGTCACCTCCTTGTCACTCTATAGGACTCAAGTCGTATCATCCCATTAAAAAGCCTGCTGACTTGACTCGACTCCAGGTCATTCAAGTTGAGTTTGCAACGCTGCAAACATGCATCATTGTATATTCGAACATGCACCCTTATATCAGGATCACATCTCCAGGAGAGTTATACCATGCACATTTTCTAAATCAGACTTAACTTTACAATTATACAAGTCTGTGAAGAAAGTAATTTTGGAATCAAGAAGTTTGCTGGCTGCCGGTTCACTTAGGAACCATGTTTGACTCCAGACCCCCTAGTAGTAATTGTCGTGTGTCCCATTCCCTCCCGTCCTGGCTGATTCCATTCAGCCCACATTCTGGGCAACTTGCCAGCCTCATTAATATTGTTTAGTGTTTGATTAGCAGTTGCGTTCTCTGTGATGGCTTTAATCCCTGTAATTAAAGAAACTCCTGCTGTGGCTATAGGATAGAAGAAACAGAACATAGGGGTATAATACATTATTTTCAGCCATTCCATGGCATCCTACCACCAATAAACTGCTGCATTTTTCTTTAACTCAAAGTTTACTTAGGTATGAAGTTGGATCTGCTGAGAGAGTGATTTACCCAATGGAAGAGAAGTCTCAGAAAATAGCAAGCTGTTAACTAGGTGGTGCAGTAATTATGGGTACACGTAATGTCTCTTACATGCTCCCGTAGTTGCTCTGGATTGTAGGGTTAGTTGGTTATTATTACTAGAGGTTTACCCATGGCATCACCTGTATGAATTTTCGGTTTGAGTGCGAGGGAAGAAAAGAGTGCATAGTTTATTGACCTAGGGCGCAATCCAGAGTAATTATGGGGAGTCCTTGCTCTGACGTAAGAACAATTTACTCTAGATTCCAATATGAATTTCCCATAGGTTTTCACTAGGTGGTGCCATAACTACGTCGACATAAATGTCTCTTACGTGCTCCTGTAGGTACTCTGGATTGTAGGGATAAGCTGTCAATCGTAATGCCATAATTCTCTTCCATAAAACTGGGACTGGACCCCTTGTCAAGCTTGTCGGTATGTGAACACAATTCCCGAAAACCGGAACAGTCCTTCCTTGTGAAGTGAGTCCATCTTCCACCTGGCTTCTCTGCATGACAGATGAACGTTCTAATAAGTGTAATTGCCAGTTTTGTTCCTGTCCCCTGTTTAATACAGGTTGCCAACCTTTCCCATTTTTTAAAACTGCCATGTATACTTTTACCCCACATCCCTATACACACATCTTGCCTAAAGCATGGGACGGGAGCGAGGCTGACAATTACAACTACAATCCAGAGTAACTACGGGAGCACATAAGAGACATTATGTGCACCTGTAGTTACTGCACCACCTAGTGAAAACCTATGGGAAATTCATATTGCAATCCACAGCAAATTGTTCTTACACCGGAGCAAGGACTCCCCGTAGTTACTCTGGATTGCACCCTACATTCCCTAGAAAGCTCATCTGTCATTGAAAGTGAGAAGCCAGAAGGAAGATGGACTTATTTCACAGGGGAGGAATTGGCTATGACTTTGCTTTAAATACAACATCTGTTTTCACCCTATGTTTACTACACATCTTTTGTCACTGTAAACTTACTGTACTTCTTCTGCACACGGCGGGATTAATTTTCTCTCTCGGCTGACTCAATATAGCACATGCCCGTGTGGAATGCAAAGCAATTCTCTGGTGCGGCAGTGCCTTCAGAGGTCTTGGGGGGACGGGAGTGATCAATAGCATTTCCTTTGAAATCAGATTGGGGGAAAAATTGTGTGCGATAAAAAAACGATTCGCTTGCTTGTCGCAAACTGTGTGCAGAGACAGAGTCTGAAAGCTTAGTTAAGCTATTATGGAATGCATTTAAAAATGGGAAAAGAGAGTCTGGAATGGAAGAAAAGCTTGCAAGCCAGCAAGTGAGGCTCTTATTTATTCAATAAATAATTTAATAATAGATTGACCAACTTTAAAAACTACAGTGTATTTGAATCAGTGCAGTGTGTCATACCCGAGCCCCCATGCCAATCTCAGAAAAAAAATAGTGTCTGATAGGCCCAGGATCATGAAATAAAAAGGGCAAATTGTTACCGAGAGAGCATCAAACAGTATTTTTAGGGGAATTAGGCACTGCCTCTCTTTGGTCATAAAGATCTAAGGCTGGACTATTAATCAAATAGCATCACTACAGATAACTTTTGTAGAAGGATGAGCTTTAGAAGGTATATTTTAGCAAACTTTATTAAGAGTAATCACAGCAAGATTAAACAAAATAAGAATGAAATACAATCAATCAAGTTCTATGCTTAGCTGGCTAACTTATTACAAACAATAAGGAGAGAGTAGGAGAGTAGGAAAAAGGGGGGATGTCTAAATGCCATATTACCCATACAGAGAGCACACCCATTCATGGTCTAGTCTGGCCATCTTTCGGGTGAAAGAGAGAGGGTCCTTGATCTTCTTGGTGGGGAACAAGTCTTCTCCTTGGTGGGGACCAACTCCACACACCACTTGGTGGGGACCAACTCCACACACTTATTGAGCCAAAACTATAACTTTTTATACATATTTTGACCCTTGTGTACATGACTTGTAATCCTTTTTTTTTTTTTTGTTAATCATTTGAATATTTCCTGGGCCATCTAGACAGGAACCAAACAATTTCCTTTGATGACCAGACAGGAAAAGAGCATCATTCACTGGCTATTAGCAAGACAATGGGGCTACCTAGACCAGATTACCATAGCTGGGGACTACAGTAAGGGTCAAGCCTTGACCAGGCCTTCAGCTTGACCTGTAAAACTGAGGCTTATGGATAAAACATATTCTTGCTAAGAGATTGATTTTGTAATGATGAAACTTCATATGTAACCAAATGAAATTAATAACAAATATAGTAAGAGAGCATTTCTCATAACAAAATGGGAAACAGATCTGGTTCATGGGGCACAATCTATGGGCGAGTTCATCTGTGCATGCCCCACTGAAATAAGCAGAAGCTGTGCAATACTGCTACAGTTCTCAGCACTCCACAAAATGCCTGCTAGTTTACAAAAGAAGATAAATGGCTTAATCTGAGGATCAAACCAAACAAATGGAGGGCACACGTTTGTTTGCCCAAAGTGTCTATACCTATAGTTATGAATAATAGCAGTGTGACTTTTCCTTTATACCGGGACTTAGTGGCTTGATCCAAATTGATTATGCAGTGTGGATCTTCTGTCCAGGAATGATTAGTTCTGCCCATCCCTGATAAAAGCCATGCTTGATGTGATGTAGGAATTTTGTGATAAGAAATTGATTTCCAGAGGGGAGAGCTCAGCTCTGCAGCACAAGAGAGCTAATCTAGTGGGCCGCCATGTGCAATACCATATGCACCCATCTGTAACCAGTTCCAAAATGGCTAATCTAGTGGGCCACCATATGCAACACCATATGCCCCCATATGTAACCAGTTCCAAAATGGCCGTAAGCAGCTTGCTAAATGCAGCACCATTATATGGCAGAGGAATCTTGGATCTGCTGTTGCAACGGTAAATTTGGACTGGGTCTTTCTAACTTTCTGCAAATCTATTTTTGAGCCAGGTCCCGGAGAGTATGGAGTCCAATCTGAAAATGATTTCATGGTGGTTGGGTACATTTCCCAAATCTGGCTTTTAAATACAAGTTTGTGGCAGTTGCTAGCAATTATTGAGCAAATCAAACATTTCCCAACAGGCCTTGTAGAAGAGGCTTACCTAATTTTTTTCAGAGAAGCCAGTCTCAGATCTATTGGTCTGCCTTAAAACTGTGACAAGATGAGGCAACAGTGTTTTTTGCTCATAATATTATATTAGAAACATTATCTGAATGCAGACAAATTTCAAAGTATCCAAGCTGGTTTAATCATCTTTGTGTAAGATGGGTAGGGAGATGGGGATTTCAGGAGCCTCAATCTCCTTCTTATTGGTTTTCAGAAACTGGCAGGTAAAAACATCCAGTGGCTGCAAGGATACCACAGCATGTCTCCTGCCCTAGCATATGGTAAACTGGGTCTGGTTGTAAGCTGAAGGTCATCTTTGCTAGAGCTGGGGGGGGGGGCTGCCTTGGCTGTAGTGTACCCTTCCAGGACTAGCATCCTGGACAGATGTCCATGTTGTCCAATGACCTAACCAACAGCCTTGGAGTAAATTGCTTGCTTTCCCTTGATAGCAATCATGGCCCTGTTGAGAGACAGCCCTTTCATTTGAGCTCCTCTTCTCGCTGATTAATTAAGTTTTATTCAAACGCTATCTGCTCCGTGTCTTCATTATGAAAGTAATGGCTATCCAGTGGGTCCCTTTGCAATCAATAGCTCAAGGTAATGTTGGTTAATGGTACTCTGGCCAAGAAAAAAAATCAATAGCAGACAAATACCTGGTGGCTACGTGATGAAAGACAGCAGATGGGAAATTCCAGGGAGTTAAGAATAAATCTGCTCAAGGAAGCTTCATGAGTCGGGTCCCTCTCAAAATTGGTGGAGTGTGACGAGCAAAGAGGAACTGGTTGGATTTTAAGAAAATTATGGTAAACTCTAAGAAACCTTTTATATATGATCTTTTCCCACCCTTCCTCCAAGGAACTGAAGGTAGCTATATAGTTGTCCCGCAAATCATTTTGTTCTCATGATGACAATGTGAGGTTGATTAGGCAGAGAGAGAGAGAGAGAGAGAGAGAGAGAGAGAGAAACTGGTTCTCTTTAGAGTACCGTACATGCTTTTAATCAACTCAGAAAGAGCAGCTAAAAGGTTGTCAGCATTGCCTCTCATTATGCATGTTGTTCTTGAGTACAGATGTTCCTCTATTCATTTGCAAGTAGCACAAATTCATTTTCAAATATCAACCTTTGCTCAGTGAATTACATGGAAATTGACCCTTTTGCCATTCCCCAAGAAAGGATCCCCTTTAAATGGGCAAGCACCAGTTTCAAATGAAGCATGATGTTTATCATGCATACAGTGGCAACTTCTAGATCTGAAAAGGTCATGTAGGAAAAGGTTATAATGGTAGACCACTTATTTTTCATACACACTGTCCCATGTTTCTGCCTGAAAACTGCGTATGTGACTGATCTAGATGGACAACCCATGATTTGTGTTCACTGTAAGACATCTTCCTTCCCATGATCTTTTTAGTGCTGTATTACACTCTCCACATGAGGCTGCCATAACCACAAAAAGAGGACAAGGCTCCCCAAAATGTAGGCCATTCAAGAAAAATGTTGGACATGTCAAAAGAAAAGCTAAAATCACTCATATATATACCAGAGGCCTGGGAGTTTGGGGGTTCTGCGCAGTATCTTAGTTGTTCCTAGCAATGCGCTTTTCTGGATTAAGTGTTCTGATGTAGTTCCTGGAATCTGTTGAAGCCATTCTTCCAGCTTGGGTGTCACAGCCCCTAGAGCTCCAATCTCTATTGGGATCCCATTCACCTTCACTTTCCACATCCTTTCTAATTCGTCCTTCAAACCCTGATACTTTTCCACCTTTTCATGCTCTTTTTTCCTAATGTTGCTCTCATTTGGTATTGCTACATCTATCACCCGGGCAATATATATATACTAAATCTATATATATATATATATATAAATTTAATCCAAGGCTGTTGGTTAGGTCATTGGACAACATGGACATTTGCACGAGACATTTGACATGGGTGCACGTAATGTCTCTTACGTGCTCCCGTAGTTACTCTGGATTTGGGGTATGTTTCTGGACCTTTTGATATGCTGCTTTAGTTAACCCCACATGATTTGGATCTAGTTTTTTGAAAGGAAACCCTTCTTTCATATTTCCATCTGTGAGCTTTAGAGAATCAGAGCAGGGCTTGCTTTCTGTTCCCTTTGTTCACTGATCAACAAAAAAATGCCTATTCTAGGTACCTTCTCGAGGTTGGCAGCAATTTTTCAGAACTCCTTCCCTAGGGAGGCCTTCCTGCCCATCTCCCTTTTGACCAGAAAAGAAAAGAAAGGCTTTTGATCTGTTGGAGCATCAGTAAACTGTTGTTCATTTTAAATTGAATGTCATTCTTTAGATGTGGAGTTGTTTTTTTAAACAGATATTTTATTGTTGTGGGTTTTTAAAAAAGTTATTGATCTTCTTGTATGTATTTTTTAGAGGGATGTGAGCCACTTTGAGAGTACAGACAATAGGCTGGATGGACCATGGGATGTATTGTGCTTAGTTAGTGACACCTGCCACTTACAAAAATAAATTGTGAGAATAGGCCTTCAGATTTCTCTCCGAGTACCTGCCAAGCACATTGCAGAGTTTACTATCTCTCCATCGATCTGTAATTCACGAAGTCAAATGAAGTCTGGCCTCAGCTGAGTTGAGCTAGTCTCCAAGTGAAACCCAATCTCTCACCTTGTCTTTCTGAGTGTCATTTGTCAATATAGCAATCAGACCTCAAATGTCCAGCTTTGAACCTGAGTATACTCCTCTCATCTGAATGGTTATCCGGGTATCAGACGCCTCTCTCATTTTAGAACTGCAGCCCCGGGTGAGGCTTCTCAATTTTTATTTTGATTGTTTTGCAAAAGAGGGGGTGGAGGAGAGCAGAAATTCACAGTTTCTTCCCTCAAGGAAAAAAATGAGATGGAACAACCTGCTTTGACAGCTGCTGTGATGATAATTAGTTAATGTGTCTTAAGTGCCTCAAAGATCTAAATTGTCACGCAAGTGATTCTTTACTAGTTGCAAAAGGTGTAAAAAATATTATTTACAAACACTTGGGAAGATTTTTCCCAAGAAGACGAAAAAGAGAGACAGAGAAAATTTTTGCTTTTATTAAGACATATTTGCCCTATAATTTTGGTTTGTTCCTATGTGAAGCATGCAGAAATCCCAGACTCCACCTTGCCTGCATAAAATCATGATTCCCTTTAGGTGGAGAGCCATGTCCGACTCTGTGTTATTGCAGTAAGAAGCAACAGGTGGTTATTTTACCCTGATCTCTGGAATGTGATCTTATCAGAAAACCAGGATGAACGTATCAGAAAACCCTTGATACCATTTTTCCCCTGATTTTCTTGCTCTAATGGAGTGTTGACATTAATGACATCTTTCTGTGACAAGAAGAAAGACCCAAGGACAAGAAGAAGCAGGCAGCTTTGAAGGCCTAGAGATGATCAGAACAACTTGCTTGGCATTTGAACACAGGAGAAGGAAAATATACTGGTTTTGTTTAATCCCTCTTCCCTTGATATAATTATGAGTGAGATCCTCAAGCCAAGAATTTTGTAACATTCATCCAGATGCCATACAACTTCCTTTAAGACCTTTTAAATCTAGACTGTTTGATCATCTTTTGCTTAATTTATGTACTTACTGATCTAACTGTGACCCTTCCTGTCCAAAGATTTATTGGACACATTATTGCACACATTACACATGTGTGCAAGTATGACTATTTCCCAAAACTTCTATGAGTTGCAGCTCATTTTTTCCTCTGAATTAAATTTGGAAGAAAAATTCACTGTCCGAAAAGGTTTAGTCTTCAAGAGAAGAAACAGCAACAATTACTCAGAAAGGGCCACCCCTGAATGAATCAGTGACCTGGGGACATGTTTCTCGATTGGTAGGAGGCCAGCCACAGCAATGACTTCAGCAGAGAAGTAATAGGAAATATCCTCTGGCGGAAATAACTTGCTGGCTCTCTGTACCTGGAAGAACTGAATGATCCAACTGTACCCATGCAGAGATGTGGCAGAATTACCTGCATATACCCCTTTGGCAACTTACAAAGCCAGAGCAATGAATCAATCTGAAATGCTGTGGGCACCCTCCTCTGTATTTTGAACTTAGGAAAAGGCTTTAATCATTCAATTTATTCCTCACAACAGACAAGAATTTGTTTCATGGTACAGTGTCTAGGAATTAATAATAGCTATAAATAACTCCTTGAGCAGATGTCCTGGAATGGATATATGGAGAGGAAATATCAGGTTTTGCGTCCCACTGCACATGTGTCGTATCACATGTCTGCAATGTGCCCATGCACATATGCTTGCATATAGAGAACCTCTGTAAAGCATAATGCCCCTCTCTTACATATGCTCATTGACAGTGTGATCATGTTCCTGGAAATTTCTGAATTTGTCCTTTTTTTAGTCTCCTGCCTGGGTGTCCTCCAAAAGGTCTTCATTGTCCATCATTTTGGCTTCATTTTGGAACTTTGCAATGGTGTGTAATACCCCATCATGTCATATGTCGTTGGATTTGTATTGAAGAGCAGAATCCAATGCAAAAATTGGTTTTGAAATATCTCCTTCCTATCGAAAGTTATGGCCAAAAAAACTAAAAAATATGCATTGAGCTCTATGGGAAAATGAAAGTGCCCAATATCACAGCTTTACTTGTGAGTAGGCAGTCATGCCATTTTCTGCCAGAAAGGCCACGCTGAAAGGAATCCAAGACCTTGTCCTCCTTTTGAGGTTTAGGCATCTGGTCACCCTGCTTATTGAATATGCATAGCCTCAAATCACATTCACAAAAAGGGTCTGAGTGACTGATGAACCGGAGTTAAAGATAGCGTTGTTGTGTTAAGCGGCACCTCCAGCAGTAAAAAAATGTGGTTTTAAATTAGGGTGCAATCCAGAGTAACTACGGGGAGTCTTTGCTCCAGTGTAAGAACAATTTACTCTGGATTGCAATCTGAATTTCCCATAGGTTTTCATTAGATAGTGCCATAACTACAGGTGCACGTAATGTCTCTTGCGTGCTCCCGTAGTTACTCTGGATTGTAGGGTCAGTCTGTAAAATAGGGGTCTGGGTTGTGTCTTTGAGTTACAGGAAAGGCTTGGATCATGATTATTGTTTTTTAAGCCAATGGTTGTAAGAGCAGAGAAAAATAACATGATGACAGGGACAGCAGCCAAACTACCAGCAAAATGTCAAATCCAATTTCTGACAAATTGTCACAAAAACCATGGTAACAGACCAAATTAGTTTTTACACACATATGTGCAAATGTGCCAAATGCCTCAGCCGTAATCTAGCATAACAAACCAGTGAGAAGCTGCTGCAAGCATCTCTACATATGGAGCACATCCGGAGATACATAGGCTGTTGCAGGAGGCAAGCGCCAAAGGAAGGTTTTGCTCTCCACTTGCCCGTGTATACAACAGCGGCAGCTGTACTGATTCATTCAACTGATTTTCATGTACAGTGCGGACTGCCTTTGGTTTAACAGAGGCCTCCAAGGCAGCTTACAATGAAGCCGTCAAACACAAGCAACTTTATCATAGCATAATGATCACCTCTGACTGTAACAAAGCAATACACAAAATCAACAGAAATGCCAGAAAGATATCTGAGCAGAGAATGCATGATGCAGAGCCAGATAATATATGTATGCAGAACATGGTGGTATGGATCAGTTCAACATCTAGGAAAATCCAGTCCTGATAAGCATGAGCTGTCCTGCTTTCCGCTCCTGTTCTCAACCCATAAGCAAGCTAAGTGGTCCAGAGGCTGAGCTGCCTGAAGACTGCTTGAAGCTAAGCTGGAGCAGCCTGGTTCATGCCTGGAAGGGAGACTGGAACTCACTGATAAGCTGACGTGACCTTTAGTGAGAGAGAGGAGTCGTCATTCCATGCAGTGATGAGAGGACAGACTGGAATATTGATAATGTCAGTGACAAGAGCAATAACCACTGGAAGGTCCCCTGGTTGGTGTTATTTGTGGATATCTGCAGAATATCAAGGCAGGTATTGTGCACCTAACTTTGATGATGACGACACCATGGAAGGAACCATCAGGTGAATGAGGTATTTCTGTATAGAGAACAATATTATAAATACACTTACTGGGTGTAGGATAGCCTGCCTATACAAAATGCCGTGAATCTGATAAGAGTAATTTGAGGGTAAGAATGGTGGTATATAAATAAATGTTGGCAACAGCGTCAGCCTGTACATGAGGCCAACTGTGGCAGTTCCCTCAGGCAGCTATGTAGCAGTCAGAAGCTATATGGCAGTCAGAGGCTCCCCACTTCCACCCACCCATTTGCTTCCACCTTTCCTCCTACTCCATGAATATGGAGACCCTTTCATACTGCCTTTTGTACACTGGCCCTTTCTTTCTTTGAGGAAATGAGAGGAAATGGGAGGAAATTAATTCAGGAAACGGTAGGGGCAGAAGATGGAACCATGCCAGGTAAGGGGGCATGCACATGGAGACTTTAGGCCAGCCCTATGTTGCCTTAGACTGCCCCAAGCCTTTTCCAAAGTGACTAGGGTGGAGCATCTTGCAGTAGCTCCAGCCCAGTGATAGATAGGGTAACCTAAGTGCACTTCTGGATTGTGCCCTAAGACATACAAAATTATGCAAGAGTTGGACAGAGTGGACGGAGAGGTGCTCTTTTCCCTTTTACGTAACACCAGAACTAGGGGACATCCACTAAAATTGAATGTTGGGAGGTTTAGAACGGACAAGAGAAAATATTTCTTTACCCAGTATGTAGTTGGTCTATAAACTCCCAGCCACAGGATGTGGTGATAGCATCTAGCCTCAATGCTTTTAACAAGGGTTTGGACAAATTCCTAGAGGAAAGGACCATCACAGGTTATAAGCCATGATGGGTGTGTGTAGAGTTGGACAACCTCAAAACACTAGATGAAGGGGGGCACCTGGATCCAGGTGTCAAATGTGCACCCTAAGGCATCTGGTGGGCTGCTGTGTGATACAGGAAGCTGGACTAGATGGGTCTTTGGCCTGATCCAGTGGAGGCTTTTCTTATGATCTTATGTCATCTGGGGAACACCTAGAAAATATTGATTGCAGGAATTCGTGGGAGTGGGGAGGAAAAGTCAGAAAGTGGACAATTCAGAGCACAAAAGTAAAGTAGAGAAGAGTGTGGGAGAGGGCGGGAGCCAGATCTCTTCCTTCGGTCTCCAAATTCACACTGATATGCCCTCCCTATAGACAGAAAGACAATTAAAATGGCAGTGTACAGCCCTGATGTGGAACAGCTGGAAAGTTTGTTAGGATTGCATCCTCAGTTATGAGAGCTAAACTAACTACCTAGCTAAACTGATAGAGCCAAGCACATATTTCTTACCTATTTGAGAACAGAGGGCCTCACTACAAAGTTCAAAAATCTACTCCATGGCAATCAAAGTGAAATACTTCAGGTGGAAGTCAAGATTCACCCTTTCACCTAAACACATCCACCGTTTGCCACTTCCACCATGACACAAGATTTGCCTACTACTACGGCTGGGCATAGCAAAGATATGAGATTACTCACTAGAGTCATCCTTTTTAAAATGGACAATTCCAGGCTCATTTCCAGTTGCATCTGTCTGGAGTACATCGTTGGCAGACAATCCTTCCTTTCTAGATTTACTTCTGGATAACTAATAAAGTGAAATGTGTCCCTTCGACACTAAAGGACAATTGGAAAAATAACAACAGAAAAAATAATAAATAATAATAGTCAACAGTCAAAGCCTAAAAGCTAATGGACCGCTAGCTCAATGTTCCAATAAAAGTAGCGACTGTGCCATTAACTCAAATTATACCTGCTATAAATACTTCCAGCGTTTCTGCTCCAGCGTTGGAGGGAAGGAACCTTTATGGAATATCATTGCTGTTTTAATTAAGAAGAACAGCTCTTCTACAGGAAGACAATCTACGGCAGGTTAATTAAAATGTTATTTGTTAAAAAGCCCATTTACGGGCTCCTCCTCAAATTGCTTGGCTCACTTCCTTTTTACAAGAGGATACAATGCCAATAATTTCTTTTCTCATTTAATCAGTTCCTAGAGCAATTCTGCCTACCTGCTTGACAGCTGGGTGAGCATCAACTGGAATGCAGTAGAGCCGAGCAGAACGAAGGAACTGAAGTTGCAATCCTAACCCCCCAGATAGGCTGGCATAAGTCCTGGTGCAAGACCCCTGCTGGCCTGGCCCTGGGAGATGTCACAAAAGTGTTGTAAGACCACTCTGTGCCACTTCTGGGGTTTGGGACTAGATCAATGCACAAGACATGCACTGGCCTCCCCGCACAACCATAGGAATGGGTATACGCTGGCCGAAATTGAGTTGCGCTGGCTGAAATTGGTTAGGATTGCACCCTATGTTTCATGAACATTTTCACACCCCTTCAAAAGTCTCCCTGCTAATGGGATGCTTGAAAAGATATGAGAGCATTTGGGAATATGAATTCTTTTCCTTGCTGTTGAAAAAAATTGCCATTCCAAATGAATAATACCCCACCACCAACCCAAGAATAAATAGCAGGCAGGAGAAAAGGATCTGGTAATTGTTAAAAATCTACTTCACAGTAGTCATACTGGAAGATGGTTCTTATTTTCACCCCCTCCTCATATCAAAGATTGGTCCACATCCCACAGAATGGGATGTAGCTATAAGCTCCAAAACAACTTATTTCATATTAGACAGAGAGAGATTGATTTAAAAAGCATCCTTTTGTTCAGATACAAGCCACATTTATGACATGTTGGACCAACGCATTTCAGGATATTAGACTTTGTAAATTGCATCGTTTTTAGGTTTGACTTGTATTTATCGTATGGTAAAATAAGTAGAGAAAATATATAAATTGGGTCTAAATAACACTGATTATCTTTGCATTTCCAGTACAAAATGTTTTGAACATTGTGTTTTTAAAAAATACAAAAATACAAGCAAGGGTGGTTTCTTTTTGCACCTGTTGATGAACATACCTATTTGAGTACTAAAATATGAGGGTACATTAAAGCACAACTCTAAAATTGTTGTTTTGAGCAGCCACTTCCATAGGGGGGTGTCATGAGTCCGTCCCTTCCTCCCCTCCTGTACTCTATCCAGGGGAGTCTGCTCCTCGAGGATGACTGATATCTGAGTCTCATCATCATCTCCCTCCCGAGAATACATGACAGACACAGTCCAACAGGTAAGTTCAACAAGTTTACTCACTCTTTCTTTCTCCTCCTGCACAAGCTTCAAATAACAACAGTTTCTACCAACAGGTCAACAACAACAACCCTTTATCACCGAACCCCACCAGGAACAGTCCAGGTAAGTGTCCATTATTCAAACTGTTTAATCAGGCTTGCATACGTCGGCTCATCTTCCTCCTTTCTTTTCCTTGCAGGTACGTCCTCCTGCTTCTCCTCCTGTTTCAGCACTGCTGCCAGGTCGGCTCTGCTGATGACAGGATGGGGATCCGACAGGCTCCCCTCCGGCGTCTCCCTTATCTTCTTCCTTTGTCAGGGATAGGGGCTCCAAAAACAGATCCTCAGGAGGGCTCCTCCAGGCCTTATAGGTGCTCCTTTCCCTCCATGGTACCTCTTCCCGCCAAAGGACCTCCTCCACCTCCCCCTATCTTTCCCTTATATCCTGTACACCCCTGCCCATTTCCTCCCACCAAACTCCGACCAATGATGGTACTCCTCCATGGGCATACCATCGGGTAGAAGGCCCCACCGTTACTCCTCTTCATCTAGGTCCCCCTCTCCCGCCCATGCGCCACATGTCCACCATATCTCGCATTGTCCAGACCTCCACTGAATCAGGGAAGTCCTTGATGTCCAAAGGGGGGTAGTTTGGTCTCCTCCACACCTTGAGACTCTCCCCCATATATATACCCATTGGCTCCATGTTGAACCTCTCGTAGGCATCCCAATCTGGTTGACAAGGGGTTTACAACTTTCCTTTCCTAACCTGATTCTAGCCATTATTTATTTGTTTGTTGTTTGTATGTGAACTTTTTCTCTGTGTGCCACCTTTGAGAGTAGCAAGTGAGTTCTCAATGAAGTGAGAACTCATGGCTCTACCCCTTCAAGAAAGCAGTAGGATCTTACATAATTCAACATTTTATCATATAAAACACAAAGTAACTAGCGTGTTGGAATATCCTCTTTGTTGCTTAAAGAAGCCAGGGTGGGAGAACCAGAGGTCAGGCTTAGAGGTCAGGTGCCAAGGATACATATTTCATTTTTCCCCCTGAATCCTGCTTTGACCCCAAGTTGCATGAATGAAGACATCTGCTCAAGTCAGAAGGCATATCTCCAAGGTGTGTTTTGGGGGCACTCTAAAAAATCTCACCCATTCATCCTGTTACTGGTGACGCAAGTGGTTAAGACACTGTGCCTGTTAACCAGCAGGCCAGGTTTCGAGACACAGGTCCCCACAAGACGAGGATTTCATGCTACAGGCAGAGGGTTGGACTAGATGATCCACTGGGTCCCTTCCAACTCTATGATTCTATAGTGTCACAAAGTAGCAGGCGATGATGTAATCACCAGATGCTTCCAGTAGTATTTCCAATATATGGACTATGTAAAATGGTAAGGTAGAGATGAACATTGGAAAATGCTATTCAAAACCATTGCCCAGCATTAACCTTCCCTTTTTAGCTTCTCTTCCTTTTATTTCTCTTCATCACTGTGGCAAAAGTACAGAGCAATGTGATAGAGAGTGTTTGCACATGGACCATAAATAAGTAAGCAGGACAAGTCCAAATAATACTTTTATTTCTCTGTTTCAACAACTAATTATCAGGAGTGGGGATCATATTCGGTCTCACTTGTGCACGGAACATGCTTTAATGAATCTCTCTTTGTTTCCCTAAGATGAATAATTAAAACCTTAGATGCTCGTTTGCGTTCCTAAGAAGGAAGGCTGCTCCTGGAGCGGGAGAATTAGCAGCCTATGCATGGCTGCTGTGAGGCAAGATAGAGAATCTGGGGGAGACCTTGTCCCAAGACCCCAATATCCTGCTTGGCTTCTCCAAAGACAGGGTCAACCATAAGGTATTCAGATGATATTGAGCCCCGCAACCTAGGGGACCCTACAATGGCGTAGTAAGCAGAATGCCTGCAGCCATAGCTGGCACCTTGCTCTGTCGCCAATGCTCCAGTGTAGGATTATCCATACTAAAAAATGAGATCAGAGCATTGACCTTATTAAAGTGAACGAGTCATGAAATAAATAGCAAGGGATTGCTTTAACTTTTTTTTCTTCAAATTCACCCTCTTTTCTACCCTGCCTTTTTCCAACAGTGGAAAAGGTGCAAGCATCCCCCACTTATTGTAGGTTTAGGGACTAGAGCACCAAAAGGGAAAACCGTTGAAAAGTGGAACCCTTTTTCAGGTTGGAAATGCAAAATGGCCACCCAAAAGACATATATAACCACTTGCAAAAGTCTAAATAACACATATTTATTAACACATAGACAAAATACATAACAAATTAAAGTAAAATGAACAAAAGCATGTGTGGGCAATGAATATGTTATATATTTGTAAGATTGTTATTTACTGAAAAAATTCATAAGGAAATGCCAAAAATTGTTTGGTCACCATCCCCCAAATCCAGAGTAACTACTGGAGCACATAATAGACTTTATGTGCACCTGTAGTTACTGCACCACCTAGTGAAAACCTTTGGGAAATTGATATTGGAATCCAGAGTAAGTTGTTCTTACACCGGAGCAAGGACTCCCCGTAGTAACACTGGATTTTGCCCCATGTCATATGCAAATCAACCTCAGGGAAGACAATTTTAGCCTTTATCAGAAGAGATGGGTTGAAAGAGTGAGGCATGTGTTGAAAGAGCAGAACCATCACAAAATGAACTGTCATGCATATAGATGCATATAGAAATCAAATTCGGAGAAGGCTTTCTGAGTAGGGAAAAAAAACAGGAAAGGAAAGGATTAAGCAGCTAGTTTCTCCTGTCACTCTTCAGTTCCTAAGAAAAGGCTTCAGTGTTGTTTTGCAGTAATAATGAAAAGGATATCAGGGAAATGGCCCGCATATTGCGTACACTCCCCCATATTGTGTACACTGGGCTTGAGGCTTTCTCTGTAAATTGGATCCTGCCTCAGCCCCCAGGGAGAAAGGCAGGGGAGAAATAAAGGGGGACTGAGTAATCAAAGCCAATCACACACACACACACACACACAAACACACAAATGAAGCCGCTCAGCACTCCAGTGGTTGATTCTTTATTCTAAAAAGTGCACCTGAATTTCTTTGTATACTTGTGTACAATGACAATAAGGTATTATTATTTAAGTATTATTAACATACACAACACATACACCTGGACATCAGTGAAGCAAACCACAAACAAATTTTACCTCAGGGCTAACCTGAGGTAAAAATCATTTACCTCAACTGAGTATACTCTATCTACAGTGGTGCCTCACATAAGGAGCTTAATTCGTTCCGGAGGCGTGCACTTTAAGTGAAACGCTCTTTAAGTGAAGCAGAATTTCCCACAGGAAATAATGGAAACTCAGACAATTGGTTCCACAACCCCCCAAATATTCATATTAAAATATTAACTGGATGTAAAAATGATGACAAAACACAGGAATTGAATTCAAAACATGCATTCAATGTGCATGATCCTATGAAGTCTACTTAGGCTGCAATCCTAAAGACACTTTCCTGGGAGTAAGCCCCATTTAAAACAATGGGGCACCCCCAGGCAGCAGCCCCCAAGTTGGAGGCAGTTAGATGCAGCAGCGCTGGCTGGCAGCCCTTTTAAAGAGCCTCCGCGCAAAGTGTCAGGGCCGCATAGCACGTGTCCCCATAGCATGCTTGCTTGTTAAGTGAAGCAGAACTTGTTGTGTGAAGCAAGATTTCTTGGAAATTTATACTTGTTATGTGAAACATTTGTTATGTGAGGTGCTTGTTATGAGAGGTACCTATCTGTCTGTCTGTCTGTCTGACTGTCTGTGGTGCACCCCATTCCTCAACATCCCATTTCTGGGCAAACATCCCGTTTCTGGGCAAAGTGGTTGAGCGGGTGGTGGCATCCCAGCTTCAGAGGGTCCTGGATGAAGCTGATTATCTGGATCCCTTCCAATCTGGTTTCAGGCTGGGGTTTGGGACAGAGACTGCCTTGGTGGCCTTGGTGGATGACCTACGCCGGGGGTCAGGGGGAGTGCGTCGCTGTTGATCCTGCTGGACCTCTCAGTGGCCTTCAACACCATCGACCATGGTGTCCTTCTTGGTCGGTTGGTGGGTTGGGGATTGGAGGCACTGTTTTACAGTGTTTTACAGTGGTTCCGCTCCTTCCTGGCTGACTGGTCCCAGAAGGTGGTGCTGGGGGATGCTTGTTCGGCATCCTAGCCTCTTCAGTGTGGGGTGTCGTCTGTCTGTCTGTCTGTCTGTCTGTCTGTCTGTCTGTCTGTCTACAGTATTTACATAATGTTTTTCAGTGGTGTGCCCGGCCTGGCCCAACAACCGGATCGCCGGAGGTGGGCGGGCCAGGCCGGGATCAGGGGCGGGGGTGGGGTCAGGGGGGCAGGGAGGGTCAGGGGCGATGCCAGGGAGAGCACGCCACCCACCCCAGCGCACTGCGGGTGGGCGGGGCAAGGGGCAGGCCCCAACCCCAGTGCACTGCACGTGCGCCAACCTTAGCGCACGTGCAGTGCTGGTCGACCAGCTTCAGGACAGTACTGCGCGTGCGCCAACCTTGACGCAATGCAGGATTTCCCCGGGCGCACCGAACCCGGGCAATCCGGCCCAAACCAGCTTCAGCCCACCACTACTGCTTTTCAACTAAGAAGTTCACTAAGCAGTTTACAAAGAAAATGAAAAAAAATCAAATGCTGGTGGGTCCCAGTTCCAAAAGGGACAACTCAGTTAACTGAGGCAATCAGGGGTAACCTAGATGCAACTTCCTCTGGACAGATCCCATGCCAAAGGTGGACCAGAAGGGGTCCACTGAGGCCCCTGAAAAGCCACAGAAGCCCAAGTAAGGAACCATGAAGGAGGATTAATGTTTTCCAGCTTGGCCATTCCCATACCAACTATTGCAAATCCAATGCAGCCATTTGTCCCTGAAAAGGTGATTTGTCCTCAAAGCGGTGATTTGCAACAATTGCCACCAGGGCAGATTGCCAATTAGGTGGTAATTTTGATCAGAACTCAAAAGGGTATCAAAAGCATTAGCTC
The DNA here is from genome assembly GCA_030015325.1 of Cryptoblepharus egeriae. Classification (NCBI taxonomy): domain Eukaryota; kingdom Metazoa; phylum Chordata; class Lepidosauria; order Squamata; family Scincidae; genus Cryptoblepharus; species Cryptoblepharus egeriae. The sequence goes on from JAREYC010000004.1 coordinate 76,047,775, forward strand.
CCTTCACTGCACTCTGTGCCCTCTTGTACTGAATTAGAGATCCCTATAGCTGTTAGTAAGCTTCAGGGGGCCACTTCCACTCTCAGCTTTAAGCCAATTGTAATAGTATCAACATCCTGGTGGCCATACCACAGAAGGATGGGTGGTCACACTCCAGTTACATGTGGCACCAACTGAGAATCACAATTCTCAGAGACCCTGCTACTCATAAGGTGCAATCCTAAGAAATTTAGGTTGGCCTAACTCACCTGGTCTATCTTTCCATAATAATGTGGGTAGGTTGATGTATGCCTATGCATTGTCCTAAACCCCCCGCCCCAACAGTAGGGCAGAAGTGTCTTCCTGCACTTTTGTGACACCCCTGGGTCAGTTCAGGACTTGTGCCGGGGCTTAGGCTGACCTAAGTGGAGATTAGGATTGCAGCCTTACTGGGGATACTGACTTCCCCAGTTTGTGTAAAGGTCCCGCAGTCCAACGGGTGAGGGAAGAGGGAAAGCAGCAATGTGATCACGAGGATCACACTTCTACAGGGAAAGGGGCTATTTTTAAACTTAACAGACATGCTACCAGAGTCTGGGAGTGTGGGGAACCCTGGAAAACCCCACAGAGTGCTTGCAGAGTTCCCCACTGTGGTTCCAACCCTTTGCAAGACTTGACAATACTGAAAGTAGCAATTGCAACAAAACCAGAAGATGTACAAGGCCAAATAACCAGGGTGATACTCAATTCCTGGGGAGGTTTGCAGTCTTTAATCATAATGGAGTTAATACCAAGTTCATGCCTACCTGCTTTCTGATCTGAAGCTTAATTTTTATTTACTTAGTTTATTTACTTTGTTTATTTTAATAATGTATATCCTGCCTTCTTGCCCAAGCCTTTGGGTAACTACCAAAAAAATAAGCAATAAAACAAAAGCATCAATAATTATCAATTTGCAGAACAAAGAATCTTTCTGGAGCTGAATGTTGTTATAGGAGAATGCACCTTGTACATGCTCAATGGCTTTGATAGCTTGAGCAGTCTAAACTTACAGAACAACATCTGAAGTGATGGAACACAGAGACATAAGACTGGTAGGGAGCAGATTTTATCCTTCTTTATCTGCATACCCCTTTTATGTAAAAATAAGATATACACTTCCCAAACTTCAACCCTTGCCGTACACATAACAAGGCAGATGCGTGGATAATCAAACATGGTTGTCCCCATCACGTCTAGTTTGGCCCCGAGAGATGGTGACTTGCTCAAGGCAATAAGAATTACATGTTAGACTCTTGTAAAATGAATCAAACAATTTGTAGTTGGCCTGGATGTATCTGGTGGGGAAGATCAGAGAGAGTTCAAAAAGAAAGCAAATGAAAACATTACAGGCTTCTGAAAGTCCATTCTGGAACACAAAACAGCACATTTAGGCTGCAATCCTAATCTTCAATTAGGCCGGCTTAAGTCCGGCATAAGTCCTGTACTGACTGGGGGGGTGTCACAAAAGTGTCACAAAAATGCCATAAAACACTCCTGTGCCATGCCTGGGGGTGGGTTAGGCCAGTGTACAGACTTACACTTGCCTCCCTACATCACCATGAGAATGGGAAGACCGATTTGTGCCACTCTAGGTTAAGATACACCCTTATACGGTATGGTTAAAGTACCCCCTTATAACATAGAGTCTGTAAAATAATCTGTATCTCATTGTTTGGTTTTCACAAGCGTCAAAGGCGGTCTTCCACATTAAACAATAAATTTTAAAAACTTTCAAAATCCAAAGTCAAATTAGAAAACACAACAGATCAACAATACAAAACAATTAAAAATATGAAAATCAGCTAGTCAAGTTAAACGTCCACTGAACGTAAAAATTTTGAGAAGAATCTGTAAGAAGTGTTGCCGAAAGTATTAATTACATTTTATATACAGTATGATGGTACTGATAATTGTATCAAATAATATAAAAAGCCTAAAGCCTGAGTTTGCTTACTTGAACCTAGGAAAATTGCATGTCAGACATTAGCAAGTAACACTTGCTGCTGTCTCGTGTGTAGAAAGTTGTGGTTAACTTCTGAACATAGAAAGTAGTGGTTAAGCAATAAGGCAAGCAACATATAGTTCACTTCGTCAGTAATCAAACTGAAGATCTCTTTCTGACCATCCTGTGGTTAGAAAAAAGCTTCCCTGCAGTAATAAACTCTTTGTATTGATCAAACAGCTGAACCTGCGTCAATCAATTTTGTGGTCATTTTGATCTACAGAAGAAGGAACAGAAGGATAATGAAGAAGAAGATAATGGGTGAAGCGCGGGGCAAGGCGCTCCATCACCTGAATCCTGCTGAATGAAGCTGTCTTCTGGGTTCTTGCCAAATGCATTTTGACCCTACAGTAGGTTTACAGGTAATTATGAGTTAAAAAAAACACTAAGAAACAATTAAAAACACAAGTTATAATTAAGGACAATTAATGTCAAGAAACAAAAACTTTAATGGCCACCGCAGGCAGAGGCAAAACTAGGGCAAAACCTGAGGAGAACCTATTCTGAGGAGAACTTTTGACGCTACGTCAAAGGAGGGGTATGCATGACTGCCACAGGTTCCAACCTAGTTTCAGAGGAGTACTAGTGGCATTGTGTTCCCCCTATTACTTCTTCTTCGCTTAATCCCAGTTGCCTTTCTCTGGCTTGTTGCAGCTCCGTTTTGCAGAGCATGGAACTTTCTGGCCTGGTGAGACCTTCATTTATGCTAATGGACCATCAAGTTAATCACCGCTAAGGAGGGAGGCCTGGAGAAAAAGTTCCCCTTACTCCATTAGGCGCTTCAGTAAGGCAAGCATTATCCTTGTTGGAGAGCATGCAGCTTTTTGCCCATTGAATTAATCAGCTTTTATGAGATCAGCGCAGGTCAATCCTGCAGTTGGAAATTGTGGGTTTTTAAGCCAGAAACAATGTAGCACACACAAGAGCCTTGGAAATAAAAAGTGCAGGTGGGGGACTGAGTAGCACAGAGTCTCCAAACACCAGAAACATAGGTGGGTGCAGCATGTGCTGTGTAGGTGAGGTCCAGTGAGAGCAGATATGAACTCCAGACTGGGCAAGTTTATAATCTTCCTATCCCACCTCCACCAATGATGTCCTTATTTATGGTTCTATCTGCTCCTGTGCGCACTGCTAGCCACCCACTCCAACTTCAGTGGATGGTGGCCTCTCTGCTGGCCATTGTGCTGGTGGCCTCACTATGTTTCACAAGTGGACAGTGACTTTCTTCGGTATCCCCGTATGTCCATCTGTGGAACATGCATTCCACCAGTAGAAGGATGAGATTGGACTGGGCTGTCAGTTACTACTCACTCCTTTTCAGGAATTGAAAACAGGTTTTGGGATAAAGCATTTTTAAAAATCTGATTCAATTAAAGCTCTACACTCAGAATATACTCAGAGCAGAATCCTTACCAATTTAGGCAAGCACAACTCAACACGATATCTCTTTCTCACGATGGTGTGGGGAAGCCAGTGCATGCATGTGCACTGCCCAGAACTGGCACAGAAGTGTAATGCAGAATTTATTTACAGTACTTTTGCAATACTCCAAGGCCAGCAAAGAACTTGTGCTGATACTTGTCCGGCCTTAACCAGGGGTTGGGATTGTGCTACCTGAGCTGCACTATTATTACCTGATCACTCAAAATATGTTCTGTCATCACAATCCTAATAACCCTTAGATTGACCAGGAAAAGTCTTGGCACAAATCCTGTGCTGGTCTGGGAGTGTCACAAAAGTGCTGTTAAGGCATTTCTGCATCACTCCTGGGTAGGGTTGCCATAATTCTCTTCCACAAAACCGAGACAGGACCCCCTGTCAGACTTGCCAGTTATGTGAATGGAATCCTTGAAAACATGCACCAACCTTTCCACACCACTGCAGCAAGGAGATGGGTGAGTTGTGCTGGCCTAAATTTGTTAGGACTGCACCCTGTGTCTCTCACTGGCAAACTTTGGTAGGGAAGGTAAGCTATAAAAATGGTGCAGTCCTAAGTATTATCCCCATTTTCCTCACATGCACAATCCAAGCCAGATCAGGCTCCTCTACCTATAGTACTTGACAAAAAAAGTGATGCTACCAATCATCTACTTATTTTAAGCCTATCTGATAATGATGGCTTAAAGTCATGTGTTGGTTGCCGCTAAGTGGACAATTCCCTTTATGAAACAAACATTATATTCAATCACAATAACAACCCTAGGTGAGTTTTGGCCAATCCCACATTTTCATATAGTAAATGTACTGAATGTTTATGTCTGTTGATAATATTCCATGTATCACAGTAATCAGCTATGACATGTAAAGTAAGATATGTGCAGTGGACATGCACCAGGAAGACAGATTCAATCAAAGCTCCTGGTGTGAGCTCTCTACTCCCCATGCATCTGCCTTTCTGTGGTTTTGATCTACTTGTGTGGCAAAAGGAGGCATAAAGTTGAGGCATACAATCCTAAGGTTGGAAACTTGATTAGTACAACTCTATCAAATATATTCTGCAAGTAAAATCTAGCTGGGAGGAGGAAATGTTCTTTATTGTGATAATTTCATATACTGTATGCAAAAGTTTCTTAAGACCCAGAGAAAAATGTGACCTTCTACCACAGGGTTTCTCAACCTTTGACCTTCACATGGTCCACCCATTCAAAGTACCACCACAAGTAACTGGCAATAACAACAGTGCTAGTAATTTCTGCATTAGGAGGTCAAATGCAAAATGAAAAACACCAGTAAGAGGCTCAGGGTGAACAGGGGGGCTTTTTGAGCATGGAAAAGCATGCTTTGGAGTCTCCTACCACTGTTTGTTGAGTCATGTTACTGGTCTAGTTGCCAGATGTCCAGGGGCGCCGTGAGTACCACCAGATGTCTCCTAAAGTACTACTGGTGATAGCTATATCACTAGGTTGAGAAACACTGCTCTTCCACAGTCAGAAGTGGTCCAGTCAATAGTACTTCCTCATTGATGCTCATGCTGCATCATGCTTCAAGCAGGCCCATAGCTCTACGCTTTTGTGGGAATGTTTGCCAATCACAGGTGGGCTCTTACCGGTTTGGGCCGGATCGCCTGAACCGGTTGTTGCCATTCCCCCGCTGCTAGCGAACCAGTAGCTGCGGGGGACGGCAAGAACGGGGCAAACTGGTTTGGGGGAATTTTGAAATTCCTGCCAAGCCGGCCGCCATTTTAAAATTGCACTTACTGCGCAAGCGCCAACGTTGGTGCTTGCACAGTGCCTGTCTTGAAGCTGGCCAGCCAGCTTCAGGAAAGGCACTGTGCAAGTGCCAACGTTGACGCAGGCGCGGTGCCTGTCTTGAAGCTGGCCGGCCAGCTTCGGGGCAGGCACTACGCAGGCGCCAACGTTGGCACACGCACAGTGCGCCCGACTTGGGGCTGGCCCCTCGCTCCACCCCTCGTCCCACCCACCTGCATCCAGATTGCTGGGGTGGGTGGCGTGCCCTCCCCACCCCCATCCCTTGTCCCTGACCCCACCCCCTGATCCCAGCCCCGCCCCCAACTTCCGGCAAACCGATTGTTAGGGGAGCCGGGGCCCACCACTGCTGCCAATCATATAGAAATACGGTCTTCATTAGAATTCCCTCCGTCGAAGCAGACATTTCAATAAAAGGGTGCCATTTCATTATTATTACACCACAAGCTTTTTCACATTCCCTGAGCAACATGTCCCTTATTGGTTCTGTGGAAAGCCAAATGTTCCTGGGAGCGTTCTATGCACAGCATGAAGCAGAAACCTCATGTAGTATTTTGTATTCTGTGTACTCACAGGGGCTGCAGGATGCTGGTGCTGAAGGGAACATTTGATCTCTGCAGAGGGCCTGGCAGGCAAAGACATTCTAATTATAAAGATTTAGGGTGGTTTGGAATTTTTATTTGTTTGTTTTTTTGCACAGAGACCAAGAAAGATTGAAGTAATAGTGGTCATTCAAGGTTGCTCAGTTTTGCCATGTAAACTCATCCCAGCCCATGTCTTAGGTTAAATTTGTTGTTTAACCTGTCCTCAATGGGTTAACCCATTAAACCACACTTATTTTTCCAGTGTGAATCACTTACCAGCAGAAATGAGCCAAACTTCTCTTTCTCACTGTTGCAGGTAGGAATCACAAAGTGCTAGGAAGTTCTTTACTGGTAGGGCAGTAAGGAACAAATTCTCCCCATCTTTCCAATCATGGGGCAGCACAGTCAATATTTGTATTCACTGGTGGTCAGGATATAGCCAACACACTTTTAAAAAACCCATAAATTGAAATGGAAGATAGATGCACATGTCAAAATATCTCTTGTTGAAATCCATGGGACTGGGCTTCGCTTTTGTGGGATTATGTCCTTTATTTTTGGGGATTATTCATTTGTTCAATTTATTTACTGGGAAAAAAATGGTTGTTGTAACTTTTGGAGGTGTGTGCATGGAGAGAAGGTTTGCATGTGACAAAAATTTTTGAGTGTCCTAAGAACAGCCCTTCCAGATCACAACAAAAGGCCATCTAGTCCAAGATTCTGTTTCCAACAGTTGCCAACCACATATCCCTGGCAAACCCACAAAGAGGAGACAAAGGGATAATTCTCTTTCATTGCTCCCTTGCAACTGGTGTTCAGAAGTGTGCTGCCACTGAACCTGGAGGTTATGCATATCCATTGATAGATCTGTACTTCTGTACACAAACAGTCTGATCACTTAGGTGAAGGCAGACCCTCAATGCAAAAGTGACTTCAAATGTGATGCTTTCCTTCCCCCTTATAAGCAAATTCTATCTATTAATTTACATATCTTACATATCTGGAGATACTATTGCAATAAGCATTGCTGGAGGGGAGGATATAACTGGTGATGCTTAGGGAGTGGGGGTAACACCTGTGCCCCCTGAATCTCCAGCCCTTACCACCTTTTATGTTGTTTTTCATCTCAAAGAATCCTCCCTTTGCTCTGGTTGGCTGGTCCAGCAAAATCATGGCACTCTGGAAGCGACTGGCAGTGAGATAAAGATGCAACAAGAGCACAACCCTAACCATGTCTACTCAGATGTAAGCCCCATTGTGTGCAATGGGTCTTACTCCCAGGAAAGTGTCTTTAGGATTGCAGCCTTACACTCAAACTTCCAGATCACTGTAAGTACTGCCTCTGCTGCTGCCCCGGTGCGCTTCAAGGCAAGAATGCCTTTTTACTATTAGCATGCAGTCTATCTGTGCTCCATTCAGTGACCTACTAAGTAAGTATCAGGCCTCTTCTTATCAGTTGCATCTTTTTAATTTTTAAAAAAAACATATTTATACCAAAATCCTTTGCATGTCTTATTCAGAAGTAAGTTCCAGTGAGTTTAACGGGCATTACTCCAGGTAAGTGTATATAGAACTTCTGTATTACATTCCAATCTTATCCCCAGCTACTCCATTGTTCCACCTGTGCCTATGGAGTGTATGGAGCATGCATTTTGAGGGAGGGGGTGATCAGGTGGCCAGCAAGAGAAAACAGTTTTACTTACCTCCTGGCAGGCTGCCGAATCATCTCTGTTGTTTCCTTGGGATCCCACACCAGCTATGTTGCTGGTGTAACTTTAAGGAGAGGAAGAAAATAAGGGATAGAATCTGGCATGCTTTTGCTGCTGAGATCCATTCCCTCCAGTTCACTCACCACCATCTGCACCAGATCTTCCCATCCCCTTCCAGTGATTCCAGTGAAATCTCAGTGGGCTGAGATTTAGGAAGCTGAGATTTAGTGGGCTGAGATTTAGGAAGCTGCTGGTAAGATCCCTGGAAGCTTACCAGTGGAAGCTTACCAGCAGCCTGACATTTACAATAAAGCTGCACCATTTATGATAGCAGAACATGAGTTCCACTGTCATAACTGCACAATAGGACTGGGCCATTAAATCACACAATTTAATCACACTGCATTTTAAATCTTAAGATGTAAACATAACTACATACATTGAAGCCTCAATTTCACTAACTAATAGGGGAGACACAATAGGTGTCTGCTAATGTTGAGAATCCATTAAATGTAATGCATTTATGACAATACAATGTCAATGCAATCTGCAAAATATATGATTCATTTTTAAAGAGGACAGCACCCATTTTTTTTACTGCAATCCTAACCCAAGTTAGGCCATCCTAATTCCCAGCACAAGTCCAGTGCTGGCATTGGAGTCCCACAAAAGTGTTGTAAGGCACTTCTGCACCACTCCTGGTGGAGGGTTAAGCCAATGCATAGACATACCCTTGCCTCCCTACATCACCACAGAAATGGAAGACTGATGAGTTGTGCCAGCCTAGGTTAGGATTGCATCCTCAGTCTACTAAGTTGAAGTCTGTTAAATTAAATCAAAGCTTCACTGGCTCCATTTTTAGATTTGATCACATTTCTATTGATGTTCATACCAGCCCTGTCTTTGAACCAAGTCAAGCTGAAAGGTGAGGACGTTCCAAAAGTGCCTGCCTAAGCATTCCTTGGGGTTAGGCTATACACATGCACTGATCAGCAACAAAAAGGTTAAACTCTCAGCCCTGGATTGTGGTAGAAGGTGTCTGAATTGTGCTGCACAGGGGTTGTTTTCCCCTGGCATTTATATCTGTTTTCATCTTCAGAACCTGATGTGTAAAACAAAACTTCAGTGATGCATTGATGTGCAGGTTCTGCAAAGAACCCAAAAGATATACAGCCTCTATCTGGAGGATTTTCATCCCTCCTTTGCCCACAGGTTGCAATATGGTTTGATCTGATTTTTGCTCTCAGTCTGATTCCCCTCAGTTGCTCAGCACAGACAAATGCAGATGTTGAGCTATGTCACAACCTTCCATATCCAACCCCTTTTTACTTCTGTTGGCCTCTCATGGCCCTAACTACTACACACCAAGAGCCAGAAATAACTTAATAGCAGGCAAATTACAGATAGGCTAACAGTATCAATTGAGGTGAAGGATAACGGTTGTATATTGATTTGGTTAATGAGTTGGAAATGTGAAATTACAGGCGTTGGGACCTTTTATGCATTAAAAATGAGCTGTCCTGAAGGGAGCCAAGTTTTATCTGCAGCTCAACCTCAGCCTGATAAAACTGCCCTTGTGGGTTTTATATCTTTTGATTGTATCAACTAAAATGGGCTAGTTCAGTACATTTAAAAGTGCTCCCTTTAAAAAAATTGTGGCAACACACCTTAAACTTCAGAGATGAAACAGAACAAAAATGTAAAAGGAAAAAGAATTAAGAGGTCCTGGGACTAAGTTTTGTAAGTTCTGGCTCATTTCCACCCCTGTGTTTCACTCATTGTTGGGGTTCTACATAAAAAAACTCAAACTCTCTGGATTTTTCTCAGGAGCTTTTGCACTCACAAAACTGGCAAGCCAGGATTGCAAGTTTATAGTTTATTTGAAGCAATAAAATGATCGTCTGGAGAGATTCTAAAGAAACCATAAAAATAAGCACAAAAGCTCTTGAGAAACATTCTTATAGACTCTCAGCAAAGAAAATGTGGTTTAAAAAACCATATATGAAGTTTTTACTGTGAAATCATGACATAATCTAGTGAACAATGAGCCAAGAAGCTCCCAGCTTTCAAGACATCATCGTAGCTTCAGCCCCCACCCATCTTCAGAAGGGAACCACTAATAGGGGAGACACAATAGGGGAACCACTAATAGGGGAGACACAATAGGAACCACTAATAATAACTGCTTATCTACACCTTCAGGTCTGTAGCACAACTAAAAGTCCCAATTGGATGAGACTTTTACATACAGGACGTCCCTGCGATGGTGCACTGCCTGGCCATCTGAGGCCACTGCTTGAGGCAGCTACCATGGTGGATATTCACTGGTGCAGTCTCCAGAAATCACCTGGGCAGGTAAGCAGGGGGGGATTTGTGAGTGGGGGACTGGGCAAGTGGGAAGAATCAGGAGATATGTCAAAGGCAGAAGGGTGGAATCCGGCAGCAGTAACTTTTTCTGGATTCTATACCCCATTCTGTAACCCAGCACACCCCCTTCTCCATTGCACATGTTATAACGTGGCAGAGAATAGGAGTTGCCTGTGGTTGAGATAACAGGTATGAAGTGGTATGAGTATTTAGTAAGGATGGCTATAAACAACACCTCTATGAGTCAGGTATATTATTTTCAGGGTGTAATCCGTGTTAATTTAGGCCAGCACAATTCACCCATCTGGTGGCGTGGGGAGTGCATTGCTTGACTGTGCACTGACCTAACCCCCAGGAGTGGTGCAGAAGTTCCCTAGGGCATTTGTGCAAGACATCCAAGTCAGCACAGGACCTGTGTCAGTCTAACCAGGCTGTCAAATTGCACTGTCAATGTCTTAAAAGATTTGTGTCATCTTAGTTGTACATTATTTATATCTGTAGTGACAAAAGTATTTCTATCTGCAGTGACAAAAGAGCCCTTCAAGAAAAGGGGAGAGACTAAGTAGCACTATTTGGGGATAGTTAAACAGAGCCATTCCATCTGGCAGTTCTGGTTCCAAAAACATCCCATATTTGAGGAAGAACATCCAAATGACACTAATAGGGAGGAGCCATAACGCAGGCTACAATCCAGAATAACTACAGGACTTTCTCACCGAAGGCTACAATCCAGAATAACTACAGGACCTTCTACACCGACATAGTTACGGTGCCACCTATGGAAAATGCATAGAGCAATCCTGAGTAAATGCCTCTTACGTCTTCCCATAGTTACTCTGGATTGTAGGGTACATTGCAGATGACATGCTTGCATACAGAGGCTTCCAAGACTCAGGGCATAATCCTAACCAACCTCGTAGGACTGGCATAGGTGTGCCAATGGGGCATGTGTTGCATCTGGGGCAGTCATGGAAGCCTTCTCAAGATAAGGGAATGTTTGTTCATTTACCCTGGAGTTGTGTTGCCCTTAAGTCGCTGCTGGAAAGTTGGTTAGGACTATGCCCTCAGTCTTTGGTATGTTCAGCTTGAGAACTACAACATACAGTAATAGGTGACACAGTTGGCAAAGGCTCGTTCCAGAAACCCTGGAGAGCTGTCCTGGGTTGGAGAATAGGCTTAGGGTACTTAGAACAACAGCCTGATGTGGTGGAAAGCAGCTTTGTGCTATCTTAATAACTCCAGGGCCCTTAATTTCTGCTATGTACTTCTGGGAATGGACTTATTCTCCCCATGCATAGCAGAAGGTGTGCCATTTGGATCTCTTTTCTCATAGATCAGATGTTTTTCTTGTCAAATGGCTCTGTTTTAAGTGCTCCTGAAATGTTGCAGCCTGGTCATTGACCTCACAACTACCCAAAGGACTTAGCATAGCTTTACTATTCAAACAGCCTTTGCTTTCTATTGTTTTTTCAGTGTACTGGTAGCACCCTCATGTGGCTAAGAGGAGCAGGAAGTAAGCAAGAGATTTCCTTGCAACTCTCACTAATTCTGGAAGTTCAACATATAGTTGTGGTTATCCCACCTTAGAAAAGTTGTCATAAGAAATGGACAAGGTAATAAAAGAGGAATCAAAATGAGCATCGGTATGGTTGGGTGCAGGCAAGTGGGAGGAAGAATTACCCTATTATGAGGTGTGAATCAACAGTCATTAGTCACTATAGTTAACTGGAATCTCCCTGTACAGGGACAGCAATTGTCTCCAATTAGTAAATTGTCTGGGCAACTGGGAGGTGGGTGGGTGCTTGTAGGATCTTTGGGTGCTTTGGGGCTGCCTGGCTGGCATGGCACGACTTTCTGCTGGCCAGCAGTCATTTTGAAATGTAACATCCTGCACAAGTGTGCACAGCTCCTATCTTGGAAGCATGCTTCCAAAGGCATACACCAGGCATGTGTGGAGCATTTGCTCCCTGCCTGTGTGCGCGCGCCTCCATTTTATCTCTGGCCACAGTCCGGACCAGGACTTGGGCTACCTGGTGAAATTGGAGGCTGCTTGCTGTGGCTGCCGCTGCCCACCTGCCCTGGGCGCCCTTGTTCGCCCATCTGCTGGCTGCACCCAAGGTGCAACCAGCCTCTGTGGACTCAAGAGCTGTGACCAGACCAGTCTGTCCATAATTGGTTCAATTTTGTTCACAATTTTGTTTAAGTACTTAAATAAATAAATTTATTTGCTTAAATAAATAGTGTTGGACTTCTTAGATATGGACCACTGGAACTGCTGAATCTATACTTAAGGAGTTCTAGTGTATGAATATATAATTATTCAGATTGGATGAAAAATCAATGTATAAAAAGATAATGTATGTAAAGGATGTGAATAATGTCACTTTCTGCTTTACAATATCTCTTTCAGCCTTCAGCAGGTGCCATGAATGCTATTCAGCCCTCTGTACAAAACAAGATTGACACCCCTGGTTCATGGTATAGATATGTAACTTTAAGGAGCAATACAAGACTGTCTTCCTTTTGGGGGGGAACTTAGCTAGATGGAAGGTGGTGAGGATAATAATAACAGATAATAACTGTATCTTCCATTTCAGAAAATATAGGAAGAGTCATTTCAGTCGAAGCAGGTCTGGGCATAGAGGTAGGACATGCTTATACTATGCTTTTTCCATTAATTAGCATATGAAATGGTGTTGCAGGGTGGCAGGTCCTCCCAATAATACAGGGAAGGAAGGGGAATCATATCTATCCAGAAAGAATTACTGTATCCAGAAAAGAATTACTGTATGTTACCTGAAGACTGTATGTTACCTGTATGTGCCCATCTGTAAGTGACCTGTATGTGCCCATCTATCCAGAAAGAATTACTGTATGTTACCTGAAGAGTCAATTATATCCCCTTCTGGCCCTAAGAATTCTTCTGTGGTTGGTTCAAGGGGGAAAAAGCAAGCAAGCAAACAAACAAACAAACACGCACACACACACACACACACACACACACAACTGCAAAGTAATTTTTAAGTGCTTTTCCATATTTTTCTTTATTTGCACTTGAGAAAGAAAGAAAACTCCTTGCTCACTAGCTAAGTACTAAATTCCAAGAGTAGGCTATTTGTCCACTAAACAAATGCAACTTAGGGTGAATCCTAACCAACTTTCAGCATCAGCATAATTGTGCCAGTGAGGCTTGTGTTGCATTCTGCAGTTGGAGGGCAGTCAGAGAAGCCTCCTCCAGGTAAGGCAATATTTGTTCCCATACATCAAAGTTGCATTGCCCTTATCACAGTACAGTGGTGCCTCACATAAAGAGCTTAATTGGTTCCGGAGGCATGTTCTTTAAGGGAACTAGTTCCAGTCCAAAGTAACTATGGGGAGTCCTTGCTCCAGTGTAAGAACAGTTTACTATGAATTGCAATATGAATTTCCCATAGGTTTTCACTAGGTGGGGAAGTAACTATGGGTCCACGTAATGTCTCTTATGTGCACCTGTAGTTACTCTGGATTGTAGGCCTAATTTCATCTCCTCATCCATTGTCCTCCACTTCTCACTCAAGACACTTCCATTATACCTCAGCCTTCCCTTTCCATCTCATTTTCCCCAGTACAGTTATGTCTACCTGGAACCATAAAGTGTTGTATATCTGGTTTTCTATAGGTGTTTCCCACAGGCAAAGCACATTTGTTGCCATTCTCAGAGCCTGTGGCTGGGACAGGAAGAAGAAGAAGAAGAGTTGAAGTGCCAAGGCTGAGGACAAAGGGAAGAAACACTGAACAGACCACCCTCACAGCACAAAGAGGGGATCCTCAACCTTTCATAAATATACTAAAAATGTTAATTATAAATTTCATTCTCTTCATTATGGCTTCACACAAGCCATTCCTAGCTCATTCCTAGCTCCAAGGCTTAAACTGGAATCCAGCCCCCATATAGGCTGGCATAAGTCCCATGCTGGCCTGGGGGTGTCATAAAGCACTTCTGCATCACTCTAGACCAGTGTACAGACGTGCATTGAACTTCTCACATCTACACATGAAGTGGTGGCCTCCTCACATCACCACAGGGAGCGGGTGAGTTATGCCTGCTTAAATTGGTTAGGACTGTGCCCTAAGGTTACAGTTTTAGCTACACTTTCCTGGGAGTCAGCCTCATTGAACACAATGGGACGGCCTTCTGAGCAGACATGCAAAGGATTGGGCTGTAAGCTATGGTGGGCCCCAGTTAAAATGAATCTCTGCACATTCTCAGTAATCCCCTATTACTTGTTTCCTAGTGCCCTCAAGCACAGTTCTTCTACATAGAAGCTCCTTGTAAGGTTTCTATTAGCCAAAACATCCTGCCACATCCCTCCAAGCAAAAAAAAATAAAAGGGAGGGGGGAAACACAGTTGAACTGGTCCCATATGATTTTGCAATATGCAGGCTCTGAAGTTTCAAAGAACATGAGATGCATCCTGCTGGATCAGACCAATGGCCCATCTAGTCCAGCTTCTTGTATCTCACAGTAGACCAAAAGATGATTTGGGGAGCACACAAGAAAATAAAAGATTTGCATCCCAGTACCCTCCCCTGCATCTGGCAATCTGAGGTAGCCTACACCCAAAAGAGGTTGCACATACCCATGGCTTGTGACCCAGGATGGTCTTTTCCTCCAGAAATTTGTCCAATCCCTGCTTAAAGGCCTTTTGAGGCTGCATTGGCACTGAAAAGTTGGGCTCTTAGCATGCCAAATGGAGATTTGTCACATATGCTACAATCCTAAAGACGCTTTCCTGGGAGTAAGACTCATTGAACACAGTGGGGCTTACTTTTGAGGTCAGGATTGTGATCTAAAATACACACCCTATTTTCTCCCTCTGTGTTACAGTACATGAAAATATGTCAGAAGCAAGCATACAAAACTGCCCCTGGGCTTTCTGTCAATTTCAGATCTGCAGAAGTCTGCTTTGAACAAACCCTTCATCTCTTCTCTGGTCCTTTTCTACCATCTAGTGGAGAATTCAGGTAAGCCATGAGAATTTCCACCCCTCCTCCCAAATACCAGTTCTGGTATTTATTTGCAACTGTTTGGTAAGTCCATGAGATCACCAGTTCCCATTATCTACCCAAGATCAAAGAAAAGCCAGGCATGGAAAATGTGCGTAAAAATTTACCTTTGACCAAAGCTCAGAACAGGAACATATGCAAATACCTGGATAAAAATACATATGGCAAGAAGGATTGGGAGAAGACTTGACAGAGTTACTGAAAGTACCTTTTGTCACTGGTGTCGCTACTGCTACCGTAGTGCATGGGCGTAATCTGCAATAGGTGCAATAAGTACAAAAGGAGTCCTGTGGATTTAAAATTCAGAGCACAATCTGAATCACAATAAACAAACCATGTCTACTCAAAAGTAAGCCCCATTGTGTTCAATGGATCTTACTCCCAGGAAAGAGTCTTTAGGATTGCAGCCTCACAGAGTGCAAGTCACTTGTGCCACCCAGAGGGTATCATAAAAATGCCATAAGACACTTCTATGCCACCCCTGAGAGACTTAGGCCAGAATACGTCCATACTATCTGTCTATACTGAGACTTATGCCACATATGTCTGTAACGTCCCTCTGCCCAGTGGCTCCATTGGAATGGTGCAAAGGACAAAATGCTGTACTGGCTGAGTGCAGGCGGAGAGTGAAACTGTGGGCAGTAGGGTGGGAAAGATCTGGAGTTATGCCAGATCCAAGCTTCATTTAAGGGTAGCCTGGAGGTGCCCTAAATACAAGTAGGCCCACTGGGGCTGCTGCAATCCTGTGTGATGGTAGTGAGGGTCAACATAAAGCAGACAAAATATTTCTTACCCATCCGGTAATTAATCTTTGGAATTCCTTGCTGCAGGGTGCAATGACACTTGGCCTAGATATTGTTAAAAATCTCAGGTTAAACAAATTTACAGAGTAAACTCCTTCACAGGTTATAAGACATGATTTATAAGCATCCTCTGGGTTTTAGATGTCATCTGTCTCGGAATGTGAGATACAAGGGACTGGCAACAAGATTCAGGTAACGTGTTTTGAATGCTGCTCTCCAAGGTGGGCCACGGTGGTGGGCTAGATGTACTGGTGGTATGATTCAGCAGTTTCTTCTTAGGTGGGCAAATTCACTATGAGTTCAGTTAGTATCAGGAGAATATTTCAAGCGAGGAGATGTAACTAAAATATTATGATTCTCATGTTCATGTTAAAAGGAATTCAGGATAAAAATCTAGACTCAGCAACTTTGAATGGCTAATAGCCTGGTGAACTAGCTGCATAGGGATGGCCAGGCCCTCCCCCACATTAGCCCCCTGAATTCCAGTTGCCTGACCAGTGGCACAAGTGGGATGAAATGGGGGAGGGGTGCACCAGATCTGCAGAAAGAGCTGGGCTGTCGCATCTTCTCAGTCTGGCTCACTGATTGTGCCATGGGCATACAAGCAAGGCTGTCACTCTGGCTCACCATCAGCCGTACTCTACAGATGTGTGAGATCGTCACAGCTGCTGACCCTGAAAATGGTCTTGCGTGCAAGATTATCTAGATTACATCTCCTTCCCCATTCCTTTAAGGCACCATATTCTTGGCCCACACCATCCCTTATTGTGTGACCCTTAATCAGACACGCACCTTCTCTATGAACATAGCCATGCACAAAGGCCATGCATTTATCCTACTGTTGCAAGGCAATGCAAATATTGTAGCAACCAACAACAAGTTATTCAACTTTGGGGTTCTAATAGGATCCCTACCTGTCTCTTCTTCACCTCTAACCAGAGTGATCAAAGGTTTTTTTGGTTTTTTTAAGTGACACAGGCAATGATGGTTGGCTGGCATGAGTAGGAAAAGTCTCTCCTTCTGCCAAGTCATAATACCCTGCACTCAGTCTGCAAATAAGCCAGACTTAAAATCCATCACACTTGACCATCCAGGCACAAGAGCAGCACTTTTGTAAAAAGAAGTGGATATTAAGATCAGAATTATTGCAATTTAGGATACAAAACTCACTTAGGGTGCAATCCTAACCTAGACTGGCACAACTCATTGGTCTTCCTGTTCCCTTGGTGATGTAGGGGGGCAGTTGTTTTGTTTTATTTTATTGTTTTAACAAATGTCTTTTAGCTAGTTTTTAATTGTTCATTCATTCATTCATTTAATTGTTTATTCATTCTAATTGTATTTTAATTGTATTTTAATTATGTTTTCACCTGTATTTATTAGCTATTTTAATGGTGTTTTATTCTTCTCCAATGTTAGCCGCCTTGGGCTCCCACCTGTAGCAGAGGAAAGGCGAGGTATAAATTAGGAAAGTAAATAAATAAATGAATGAATGAATGAATGAATGAATGAATGAATGAATGAATGAATGAATGAATGTAGGGAGGCAAGTCCATGTCTGTTCACTTGCCTAACCCTCCCATAAGAGTGGCACAGAAGTGTCTTACAGCACTTTTGAGATACCCCCAGGTCAGCACAGGACTTACGTTGCAGCTTAGGCTGGCCTAACTACATCTACATCTACATCTACAGTATTTATATACCGCTTTTCAACGAAAAAGTTCACAAAACGGTTTACAAAAAATGGAAAAATAATAATAGCTAATGGGTCCCTGTCCCAAACGGGCTCACAATCTAAAATGCAAAGCTTAGGATTGCAGCCTTAATATAACAGCTCAGTCCTAACTTTCCAGCATCAGTGCAGCCATACCAGCAGTGCAGCCATACCAACATCCTGAAATGTTTGTTCCCTTACCTGTATTTCAGCTGCCTCAACACTGTAAAGTTGGTTAGGATTGGACTGTAAATCCCCTATCTATGTACCACTTAGGTTCCACGATCTGTATGGATGAAGGAATGTATGGAAGAAAAGTACTGCCAGTAAATTCAACATTTGTAACTCAGGAAGCTAGAGTATACGAGAGGGAGGAGAAGTTGCAGACGATGCTCAAACTTCTTGGCATGCTAGAAAGTTGAATACCATCCCCTTTCTTAATTTTAAAAATTGCACAGCCAACTATGTAATCCAGACCATAGTGTGACATGTCCAAAGCCACATTATCAATGTTAAATCACTGATGCCTCTAGTATCATGCACACTTCCTGCAGACAAACCCAAATTAACAAGACAGAGAAGTGGTGTGGCATGTGAATCAGCTCCAATAATGAGGCTTGGACACATCTATAACTCCACCTCAATAGTATTGGCATCCATCAGTCTCGAAAGACTATGGTATTGTGCTCAACGCTGTCTGCAAAGCACGAAGGCCTCGGTAGATTAATATGGAGGACAGGCTGTTACTCAAGCAGCAAATCCCCCCTCTCCACGCCACTGAATTAGTCCAATGGAAAGGTAGAGCCAATACGATTGGATCTAGCTGGCGTCGCAGAGCTGGGCTAAGGACAGGAGCTCACCCTGTGTTGTGGGGCCGACCCAGGTCTCGAACCCTGGCCTGCTGGTTAACAGGCACAGCGTCTTAACCTCTTGCGCCACCCACAGCCCAGGAGCATGTATTGAATGATTCACAATTCTGGGTAAAAGTGAAAGGTGTTGAAAAAGTGGAACAATCCAAAAATGAACCATCAGAAAAGTGGAGGAAGCCTGTCCCTTTTTTGTCTTCCAAAGACTGCGGCTTGGAGTAGCACACTGACGTCGGTCCTGCATCGGGTTCCTGGTTTAAGGCCCAGATCCTTGATATTGCCTGCACAATCCTAACCCCTGGTTAGGATGGCACAAGTCCTGTGCAGGCCTAGAGGTGTAAGTGCCATAAGGCTACACTCTGGGGATTTAGGCCAGTGCACAAACATGCCAACCTCTCGGAAACGGGGAGATGGGTGACCTAAATTGGCTGACCTAAATTGGTTATGATTGTGCCCAGGATGTGGTTAGAGATATAGCTGTACTCTAGAGTAATCCAATGCAAAGCTATTAACTTTTTCTGCTTCAGCCATTGGCTACAGATCTGCAAGTAAGGGGATGCTTAATGCATTGCCAAATCTCTTCAGGGACTATTTTTTTAATCCCTGCATGCAGAAGAAATTGGAGTCTGAATACATAAACTAACCTCCTGCATATTTAAAGAACTCCACGTTGATCAATGAGGGCAGCAATTACCCAGTGCGTCTCTCTCTGAAGGATCGCTCGGGTGAGACAACAATGGGTCTCGAACCCTGGCCTTCTAGTTAACAGGCACAGTGTCTTAACCACTTGCGCCACCCAAAGCCCATTATAGAACAGCTCTTACACCCACACCCACAGCTCTTATAGAAACTACATATATTTTCACACTACACCCACATTTTTTATGAACATAACTTTTGTATCTAAAAATAAAGCATGATACAATCACAAAAAAGTTATAAAATGCAGATTTTGATACTTGTTTTTAATAAACATGAAGTAGGTCTCATACAGAGTTTGGAACTGTGTTTCCTAGGAATTTGGGAGGTGTGCCAGTCCTTGTATGCCTACCTATAAGTACCACATTTATTAGAATATAATACACCATCGAATATAATGTGCACCTATACTTATAATCAAAACACCATATTTACTCAAATCTAATTAACAATCGAAACTGATTCGCACCCCAATTTTAGAGACTAAATTTGGCTGGAAAAGATGAGCGTTAGATTCAAGTCAATACAGTAAGTCCTACTGAATTAATGAAATTTACTTCATCTGAAAATACTACTTCAAATTTCCTTTTGAAATACTTCAAAAGTACAGCTTAGGCCTGAACTTATAGTTAATATTTCAAACTATTGATTCAGAAGTTATCTGAGGGCTGTTAAAATAACACATTCCCTGTAATTATCTGTGCAATTTTGAGAAAGTGAAAAACTCCCATCAATGACTGTGTATGTATTTTGTTCATTTTTTTACATGAATGAAGGACGTAATGGATGCAAATCCTCTTGCATGGAAAGGACATGATTTTCATTGAAACACTGGCATTTTTACTACTGCTCTCTTGGCCCAATTATTTAGCATGTTGCTGTGTATACACATTTGTATATAGCAGAAGGGGAAATATTCACTGGCAATGTATTATGGAAAATTTTTATTAAAGTGTATGTTAATATTTTTTTGAATGCCATTTGCACAAAAATGAGAAAAACCAATAGAACCATTGCTCTTGTCCTTTAATCTGCACACTTGAAGGTTATTTTCCGTACTAGTGACAATTTTTCTAATTGCCCCTCTAACATTCAAAAGTTTATTGTAGCACATGGTGTTCTGTTTTTCAGCATTCAGTTTAATTAGATGTAAAAAGAACCACTACATTAGTTAAACGAGTGACTATCTTTTTTAAGCATCTCTACATGTGTGTCTTCATCATTTTGAATGACGAATTGTCATAAAAGTTATGAGAGAAAGAAAATGCTATTTACAATTTAATAGTTCCTCTTAATTTAGCTGAGCATCCTCTTGGATTATTTTCAATATCCTTTACCTGGGGTGTAAGCACTTGCTTCTGTATGGCTGTCCATCTTGAGTTAGTGCTTCCACTGGAAAGTTCCTCTTCATCTTCAACCTCCTCTAGAGATTCTTCCCATTTGCCTTACTTTTTGTCTGATGCTGAGGTTGAATTTTTCAGACATATCTAATCCTTGAAGAAATCGCTTGATGATACGATCCTCTAATGCAGCGTTTCTCAAAGTGGGGGTTGGGACCCCTTTGGGGGTCACCTAGAGCTTTCCTGGGGGTCGCTTAAAGACCCCTGGTGCAGGGGGCCACGTCAGGCTTGGCCACATCCGGCTGTAGCTGTGCGCGCACTGGGGCTGAATGACAGCCTCAGGGCCCAATCCTATGCATGCCTACTCTGAAATAAATCCCATTATAATCAGGGGGGCCTTTACTCCCATGTAAATGTGGATAGGATTGCAGCCTCAGGGCCCAATCCTATGCATGCCTACTCTGAAATAAATCCCATTACAGTCAGGGGGGCCTTTACTCCTATGCAAATGTGGATAGGATTGCAGCCTCCAGCACCAATCCTATGCATGCATACTCTGAAATAAATTCCATTGTGTTCAATGTGTGTATAGAACACACATTTCATTTGTAACAATGAAAATACATCCTGCATATTGGATATTTACATTACGATTCATAACAATAGCAAAATTACAGTTATAAAGTAGCAATGAAAATAATTTTATGGTTGGGGGTCCCCACAACATGAGGAACTTATAAAGGGGTCACGGCGTTAGGAAGATTGAGAACCACTGCTCTAATGAATGGAATGACAGTGCCACAAGTCAGCCCCCAGATTTTAGAAACTTCTCAGCTGCCTTCAAACCTGCGTAGAGTTCATGCAGCTCATCGTTCGCAAATATGCACAAGGCTTGAAAAGTTTTGGTAGCGACATGTGTTGGTCTATGGAACAAGTCTTTTTGAGCATATAAGGCCGATTCTGGAAAAGCACCTGCAACAATGCCTTCTTCAGTAAGTTGCTCTTCACACAATAAGATGCTCTTCACATTTCAATTATCAGAGAGTTTTGGCAAGAGAGATAAGTTACACTGAAGAAGCGTAGCCAAACTTTCACCTTCCTAGTGATGGGATTCAAAGAAATTAACAACCAGTTCTATGCCCACCTGGCAGCCACTTTTAAATGGCTATTTTTAAACTTTATATGTCCTATCTCTTGTTAACAACTGGTTCTATAGAGTACGTGTGAGCCTGCTGGAGCCCATCACTATACTTTCCAAAACACGCAGTAGGTGGCTACAAGCCACTTGGGCCAGAAGGAACGCTTTCCTGATTATGGGCACAATCCAGAGTAACTATGGGGAGTTCTTGCTCCGGTGTAAGAACAATTTGCTCTGGATTGCAATATGAATTTCCCATAGGTTTTCACTGGGTGGTGCAGCAACTACGGGTACATGTAATGTTTCTTATGTGCTCCCGTAGTTACTCTGGATTGTAGGGAAAAAGTATTAAGCTCCAGACATTTTGTTAAACAGGTGCCTTTTATTCAAATGTATTGTCCAAAATGCAATACGCAAATTAAGCATCACATTTTTTGAAAAACATACCGGTACACAAATCTGACAACGGGGTCTGACGGCAGCAAGTTGCCCAAAATTGCAATCTCAGAATTGCTGCCATGGAGTGTGTAAGAAGGTCCGGAGTGTGAAGTCAAGTCCGTCTCTGGCTTAGCAGGGATGCTGGTGTTGAGGGAGGGGTAAATAACCGATTCATGGCTAGAAACTAGTTGGAATCATAGGGGTCCTTAGGCTGAACTGTTCATGCAGCTTAATCCTGTTTCCAATGAACACCCGCTGTTAACCTGCTCCAGTTCTGGATGTGGCCTGGTCAGCATCTCTGGTCCATCACCATAGAAACCAAGCATCCTCATAACCAAGCATCCAACACACAGTCTATGTTTAGATTTAAAAGTGGACGGGGGAGATTTTTTTAAGTCACTCCACCCATTTATTCAACATCCATGTAAACATTTTCCCACGAACTATTCCCGCTCAGCATTCTTGCCGCTGCTTTGAATCTAAGCTTGTAACTCATCGTCATTCTAAATCCCAGAGATGTAAATCAAGGTTGCCTGTTTTGGTTTTGTTACAGCCATCTCTGCATACGGAAAAAGGACGGATGTTTTCGAGCATGCCCTTTGTCAGTTGGGCAAATGTTTTCAATCCTTTGCAAACACGCCCATTATCGAGCATAAAAATGTTACCGGCTTTGTAACTAACCCATTACCATCAATGAAAATATTTTCAGCCCATCTTGCTCAGTTGTTGTATTTCTAGCCAGTTGGATGGAGGGGTCTTGGAAACTCCAAATTCTGCATACTCCTCCAAACATCAAAACTGGGACAATAAAAACATGGTTTCCCATATACAGTACCATATATGATCTTCTGGGCTGTGGGTGGCACAAGCAGTTAAGATGCTGTGCCTGTTAACCAGCAGGCCAGGGTTCGAGACCCGGGTCGGCACCAAAAGACAGGGTGAGCTCCTGTCCTTAGCCCAGCTCTGCGATGCCAGCTGGATCCAATCGTATTGGCTCTGCCTTTCCATTGGACTGATTCAGTGGCGTGGAGAGGGGGGATCTGCTGCTTGGGTAACAGTCTATCCTCCATAACAATCCAACCCAGGATTTCATGCTTTGCATGCAGTGTATGCAGCGCCGAGCACAATACCCTAGTCTTTCAAGACTGACGGAGGCCTGCTTTTTTATATGATCTTCTAGATTTTGAGATCAACACAGGTAGTATAGCTTCATTATACTAAGCTACTTTCAGTGCTCAATGGAACAGCTGGAGTGATACAAAATGGAGAGCCAGACTTTAAAAATTGATATTTCTCTCAGGAACACCCTTTTCAAAATGCTTGCGGAATTGTGTTTACTATAAAACCAGAATGGCCTCAAGTGCTCTTATTTCTAATCATAGTAAAGAAAATCACTGGGCATTGGAGTCCAGTAATTTTGGGAATTAGAGTTTGATCTGGGAAGCAAGGAAAGTCATTCTCTCAGTCTTGGGTCATCCTCTAGAAAATTGCTATAATATAGTTCAACCAAGCAATGTTTATTATATTCATTACATTTATAATGAATAACCCAATTTTTAAAAATAAAAATCCCTGCTTTGTCAAACAGAAGAAAATAAAGATCCATAATTTATATTAAAATGGGTTACATAAAATTAAGAAAAGGAAACATTAGGGTCCAAATTCTAATTCTAGGGTCCAAATTCCAGCTGTCCCACATCCCACACTGAGAGCACAATCCTAACCATGTCTACTCAGATGTAAGCCCCATCGTGTCCAATGGGTCTTACTCCCAGGAAAGTGTCTTTAGGATTGCAGCCAGTCACCTACTCCAATGGGACATGTGTTGCATCCAATAGTAGGGAAGCAGTCATGAAGGCCTCCATACATGATGCTAAAAGCAGACCTGTACTTCTATCTGCTTTGAAAAAACGTTGCTGGGAGAACCTGATCCAAATCCAGTCAGTTACATGGGTGTTTAACTCTTTCTTCCACATCACGTAAATTCCCTGCCCTCTCAGGCACAAAAGCAGCTTTTGGGAGAAGCTATTTTCAAAAGACTTGGCTCAGAGGGAAAGGATCAACAACCCAATCTTATCCACATTTCCTGAGAGTAATGGGACACCAATTGGATTTACTTTTGAAAGGCTACGCATAGGATTGGGCTCTTAGACCACAATCCTACGTAATCAACTCAGAAGCACATCCCATTAGAGTCAAGATCACTGGGATCTTCAAGCAGAGGCTCAACAACTCCTGTCGGAGATGCTCTAGGAGGATTTCTTGCTACAGGCAGGAGGTTGGACTAGATGACCTACTGGGTCCCTTCCAACTCTATGATTCTATGATTCAATGGGGTAAGTGTGGATAGAGTTGCAGGGTCAGTCTCCCTTCCACTACAGCACAATCCCAATACAGACTTACAGCTAATATTTTTAAAAAAGAAAAAAGATGGATGTACAACAAGCTTTGAGGGTCATTTAAGCTTGACCCTTAAATGCCCTCAAAATCTTATTCAAAAAGAACAGCTTTTGCCTGATCCTGGAAGGCCAATGAGTTGGAGAGACAGAAGGATTCTCCATGAACAAGGAATTTCAGTCTTGACACACCTGGTGAAAAGGTTCAGACCTGAATCCGAACCCCACTGAGCTCAAAACCAGGAAAAGATGAAACCAGAACACCTGAAAAGATCTTGACGTGTGGTTGATTCAGATAGGAGAAGACAGTCCTTGACATATTCATTTAAACCTTTAAAGATCAATGTCAGAATTTTAAACTGGACACAGAAACCAAATGAAAAGCAGCAAAGATGCCATTAAACCAATGCAATTTCTTCAGGGGGCTTTTTTGAGAGCAGAAGGGGGTGGCTTACTGCAGTGTGACAGCACATGCTGGGATGTTATCCCCATTTTCCTTCATACTTATGCCAGCAAAATAACTGGCGTGGTTCCAACGAGTCCCACTGGGTACCAGATGGCCTACCAGAACATGTTTACTTACCTCTCCCAGGCCATCTGGTCACACACACACCCAGTGTGCTCCCTTGGTAGCACTCCATGCAATGGACTAGCAAGGGGTAGGATCCGGGTGTAAGTGACAAAGGGCAAAATCCAGAGTAACTACGGGGAGTCCTTGCACTGGTGTAAGAACAACTTATTCTGGATTGCGATATGAATTTCCCATAGGTTTTCACTAGGAGGTGCAGTAACTATGGGTGCACATAATGTCTCTTACATGCTCCCATAGTTACTCTGGATTTGGGGGAAAAGAACCTAAGGGCCAAATGGATACTGGGTGTGTGTGAGAGAGAATTTATTCCAGTAGTACAACCCAGTACTATTCCAGTAGTACTGCCTTTCATGCAGAAGGGATTAAATCCCTGACTTCTCCAGGAAAGGCTGGGAATGCACTGCCTGAAACCCTCGATCAATTTTCTTCCTTTTTCATCTCACAGCACACTGACAAAGCACTTTTCTTAAATTCCTGTGGACCATCTGCAGTGCACCACGGCACAGTGGTTGAAAATGGTACCTTTAGGACTCACTGACAGCCAGGAAACAATAAAGGGGTAGGTGGACCAAGGGTCTGATTCAGTAGAGGCCAACCTCCATGTTTCTCCATCAAATCTGTCAGCATTACTGCCAGTGTTTTATGATCTTTGATTGAGCTTTGGTATGTTGCTGCATCAAGAGAGTTGCACAACTCTTCCGCAGCCACCCCATGTGCTTCTAGATTTCTAAAAATAAAAGGATAATAAAATAAAAATTATAAATATATAAATAAAACTAGCAAAAAGCGTACCCGCATTGCGGGAGTAACATTTCCCCATACAACATCCCTCCATGGCGCATCAACAACCCATGCGCATCAACACCCCATGCGCAACATTCCCCCATGTGCAACATTCCCCCGTGCGCAACATTCCCCCCGTACGGAACTTCCCTCCATGCACAATTTCCCCCCTGTGGAACTTCCCCCCATATGCAACTTCCCCCCATGCATAACTTCCCCCATGCGCAACTTCCCTCCATGCACAATTTCCCCTGTGCTCAACTTTCCCCCTGTGCAACTTCCCTCCATGTGCAACTTCCCCCCTGCACAATTTCCCCGATGTGCAACTTCCCCCCATGTGCAACTTCCCCCATGCACAACTTCCCCCCATGCACAACTTTCCTACATGCGCAACATCCCCCCATGCGCAACTTCTCCCCATGCACAGCATCCTCGCCAGTGCAACCTCTTCCTCTGAACAACATTCCCCAGTGCACCAGGTACTGAGCACCAAATTGGCTGGATGTTGTTCAGTCTCCCATGTTAAGTATAGGTCAAAAACATGTTGCCCCCTTTTCAGCCCCTGAAGGGTTAAACTTCTCCAGATGGTTCTTGGTGGGTGTTCAAGTGACAGAAGGAACTCCCAGAATTCCATGCTTCAGGCCCAGCAGTTGGTGCGGAATGTTGAGGAGTCAGCAATTCTCCAATGCAAAGTATAGGGAGGAAAACGCATTGCGTCCCTTTTCACCCCCTTCTGGTTGGAATTTCTGAAAACCAGATCTTAGTTCACTCCTCCGTCACAGAAGGAACACCAGCCCCAAATTTCACGCTTCTAGGCCCAGCGGTTTTGGCAGGGCAATGATGAGTCAGTCAGTGAGTCAGTGAGTCAGTCAGTGAGTAACTTTTCTCTTTTATATATGCAGAAGATAAACAGGGGAAAGTGGAAATCTCTTTGCCCGACCACCTGAGCTGAAGCCTAAGAACCTTCCATGTGTCTCTTTCCCACTTAGAGATTGCTTTTGGGGTCAGCTCTGATCATGCACATCTCCCACATTCTGACCCTGCATAACTGAGGTTTTCAAGCAGGGTAGCTCATGTCCCAACAGAAGTGCCAGGAGTCAGGCATGCAGCCCATCCAGTACATTTCTTTCCCATCTATGACCACTTTCAAAACAGCTTGCTGCTACTAAATTTGGGCACAACGCTTCTATTAATCTGCATTGGCAATGACATTATAGCACATGGCGCATTGTTGTCTCACCCGAGCGATCCTTCAGAGAGAGACACACTGGGTAATTGCTGCCCTCATCGATCAACGTGGAGTTCTTTAAATATGCAGGAGGTTAGTTTATGCATTCAGACTCCAATTTCTTCTGCATGCAGGGATTAAAAAAATAGTCCCTGAAGAGATTTGGCAATGTATTAAGCATCCCCTTACTTACTGTAGCCAATGGCTGAAGCAAAAAAGGTAATAGTTTTTCATTGGACTACTCTAGAGTACAGCTATATCTCTAACCACATCCTGGGCACAATCATAACCAATTTAGATCAGTACTACTCACCCATCTCCCTGTTTCCACAGTGGTGTAGGGAGGCGGGCATGTTTGTGCGCTGGCCTAACTCCCCAAAGTGTAGCCTTATGGCACTTACACCTCTGTGTCAGCACAGGACTTGTGCCATCCTAACCAGGGGTTAGGATTGTGTAGGCAATATCAAGGATCTGGGCCTTAAACCAGGAACCTGATGTAGGACCGACGTCAGTGTGCTACTCAAAGCCGCAGTCTTTGGAAGACAAAAAAAGGATAACAGGCTTCCTCCACTTTCTGATGGTTCATTTTTGGACTGTTCCACTTTTTCAACACCTTTCAATTTTACCCAGAATTGTGAATCATTCAAAACATGCTCCACTCTTTCAGTCCCTCTTTGCTGGGCTAAAGGCACCTTTGGATGGTGCTCCAGTCCCTAAACTGACCAATAAGTGGGGGATACCTATAGAAATGTTCACATCAGCCTCTGTGATCAGCCAGCATGAAGGCCTGTCCTTCTAGAAATAGCAGGAACCAGATTTTTTCCTGCTTCCCGTGGCAGTAGTTTCAATCTATTGCACTCTCAGTCCCAGATACTGCAAAAATTGAGGACGATACCTCTTACTTTGCTCTGGAATGAATGCAAGGGTTACTTTGCTCTGGAAATCAGCCTTAAAACCTCTGTTTACTGGCTTAAAGGACCCTTAATACAAAAAAATTCACAAAGGGCAAAGTATCTTTGGGCATGCAGAGGGTGCTTTTGAGCTGGTGCAGAATTTTTTTTCTTGTCACTGTATTATAGGTAAAAAGGCATCCCCTGCAAGTTATAAAAGGCATACCCTGCAAGTTGGTCTAGTCATGACCAACTATAGGGTGTGGTGCTCATCCCCATTTCTAGAGCCATAGAGCCAGTGTTGTCCGACAAGTGAACCTTCCCACCAAAGTGGTACCTATTTATCTAGTTGCATTTGCAAGCTTTCAAAATGTTACATTGGCAGGAGCTGGGCTAAGGACGGGAACGCACCTTGTCTTGTAGGACCCGAGATTCAAAACCTGGCCTGCTGGTTAACAGGTACTTTGCACTCATTCATACCGTGTGCTCAAAGGACTCCACATCTATTTTCTGACCAAGAACTCCATTAGGTGGGTTGCTACTATTATCATATCACAGATCAGGCACTGAGCCTGATTGTAGCTTGTTTAAGGCCAGCTATTGGCAATATTAGGAATAAGATATGAAGAGCACTTTTAAAAAGTATCGAGTGATTTTGGTTGCAATCCTAAGCTCCACTTAGGCCAGCCTAAACCCCAGTATAAGTCCTGTGCTGACCTGGGGATGTCACAAAAGTGCAGTAAAACATTTCTGCCCTATTCTTGGACGGGTTAGGCCAATGCACAGCCATATGCCAACCTCCCCACACCATCACAGAAGGATAAGCCAGGTGAGTTAGGCCACCCTAAATTTCTTAGGATTGCACCCTTTCAATCTTTTTCATCTCAAGCCATACTGACCAGGTATGGTCAAGGCATACTGGTCAAGGCACACCATCAGTTTTTTTACCATTGACAAGGCACACCATGCTACTGGTGGAGGTTTCATGTTTCCCAATGACAGTGACATAACTAGAGGGAGTAGAGGGAGTACCCCACCCCAGGTACCACCCATAGGGGGGGTGACCAACATCATAGTGACATGAAGGAATGAAGCAACCCTATCATGTCATATACTATTGAATTCGTATTGAAGAGCAGAATCCAATGCAAAAATCCCTTTTTGAATATCTCCTTCATATCAAATGTTATTGAAAAAACTAAAAATAAAAAATATGCATTGAGCTCTATGGGAAAATGAAAGTGCCCCACATTGTGGCTTTACCCACAAGTAGGTGAATGTACCATAGTCCATCAGAAAGGGCAAGCTGAGAGAATCCAAGGAGACCAGAATGGTTCTGATTCAATCAACGCAGCTCCCCAAATCACCCCAGAAAATGTACCTTTTAATTGCATTGACCCTATATAAATTGAAATGGAGCCATATTGTGTCTTTACTTGTGAGTAGGCCAACTTGCCTTAGATCAGACAAAGAGGAAGCAAGTCCTGATCTAATGAATGCAGCCCCACCATCCACCCCAGAAGGAAGTCCCTGCTCCAGGCTCCACTGCATTGAGCTCTATGGAAAGTGGAAATAAACTGCACAGGCGTGTTTACATGCAAGTAAGCAACCGTGCCTGGCCTCCAGTTCAGGTCAGGCTCAGAGGAATGCAAGTCCCCCAGGATGGTCCTGCTTCAGCAAAAGTGGAGCTCAGCCAATACTCCAGAAGGTAGCCTCACCTGTGCCGCCCCTCCGAAAAAGGCTTGAGTAGTAATGGCAGGGCTGAAAAAGCTTATTGATTTTTTGCATTTGTAGGTGGTGTTGTTGCAGGCAGGCTATCAGACAGAATTCATTTGGTGGTGCGTGACCACAAGTCTTCTTTTTCCAGGACAAGTCCTCTTTTTTAGCCTTGTGACCTGGAAAAAAATCTACACTGTCCTCCTTTTCCTCTTCCAGATAAGAAGACCTGGGCTCCAGATGCTGGGACAGTACACTGAAAACTATGTGCATAGGCGTGATAGCAGGGGAGGGTACTGACATTAACCCACTGCTTGTGGGGAAATATTCACTGCATATATTTTCTGGCCATTATTATTATTATTAATTTCATGTCTATCATTACTATCTTTCAGCCTCACCTACCTCACAGGGTTGTTGTAAGGACAAAAAGGGGGAGGAACTACATACACCACCCACAGTGGTGGTATAAAAGGGTTGTATAACCCATAATATTCTATTAAGTTATTGATACTGTTAATAATTAATTAAATAATTTTGTTGTAGAGGGTGTAAAAAAACATATGGGCCCCTGGTGCCAGATGACCTAACTTCGCCACTTCCCAGTGACCCTTGTTTTGGAATAAATTATTTTTCCCCAAATTCCTGTGGTACACCTGCAGGCCTTTCATAGCACACCTGCTGGAAATGGTTTGATGAGGCAAATTCATAGGAGCAGGTAAGGCTGGGAGAAGATATGAAGAAAACTGGTAGTTTCCAGTACCAAATATCAAAACGTAATATCAAAAAGCAATCTCCGTATTCACGTAATGGAAAAACGTAATATCAGAACATATTATAAAAAATCAAAACATAGTATCAAAACGCGCTCTCCACGTTCACTGACACTAAAGCTCCCAGTACCAGATTCTAGGGAAATAAATGATAAAGGACATCCCTTTTGTGCACTGCTTGGGAGCTTCCCGGAAATATCTGGCAGGCTGCCCACAGCACGCTGAATGAGATACCACTACCACTTGGTGTGATTCAGCAGGATAATTCAAATGAGCTGGGAATCTAGTTCACAACTCACAGCATCAGGACGCAGCAATTCACTGCGTCCTGCAATGGGGGGCAGTCATAGAGTCACATTTGTCCCCTTACCTCGGCAATGCTTTGCAGTTGCACTGTTGCGGGAGAGTTGGATAGTATTGGGTCCAAAGGATGCAATGCAATCCTGTGCACACTTTCCTGGGCACAATCCTTGAACGCAATGGGACACGCATAGGATTGCATCATCAGCCTCTCAACCACTTTGCAACAGCTCACTGAGTAAAAATAAAAAATAAACCAAGTAAAATAAAAAAACACTGAGGGCACAATCCGGAGTAACTACGGGGAGTCCTTGCTCTGATGTAAGAACAATTTACTCTGGATTGCAATATGAATTTCCCATAGGTTTTCACTAAAAGCAGCAATATGAATTTCCCATAGGTTTTCACTCTGTCAGTCCTGAAAGACTATGGTATCATGCTCGGCGCTGCATATGCTGCATGCAAAGCAAGAAAGCCTGGGTTGGATTGTTATGGAGGATAGGCTGTTACCCAAGCAGCAGATCCCCCCTCTCCACGCCACTGAATTAGTCCAATGGAAAGGTAGAGCCAATACGATTGGATCCAGACTGGTGTTGCAGAGCTGGGCTAAGGACAGGAGCTCACCCTGTCTTGTGGGGCCGACCCGGGTCTCGAACCCTGGCCTGCTGGTTAACAGGCACAGTGTCTTAGCCACTTGCGCCATGGTGCAGTAAATACAGGTGCACGTAATGTCGCTTACATGCTCCCGTAGTTACTCTGGATTGTAGGGTGAGTAAAATAAAAAAAACAACCATTGAATAATCATTGCCAAACTCCATATATCACATAATGTTGGCAAATTGCCACAGTCTAACTTCTCATCTAATGAATTTCTGAAGAACCCCAATCTGAATACCACCAGCCAAAAGGTCAAACTACACATTAGTTTTTTTCCCTACCTATCCCATTTTTTTTGTCTTACCCTTTGCCCGGCATGCAGACATAAATTGTCTCACTGGGGCTGCATTGCAAAGGTGTACTTAGATATCCCTCACTCCCATGTTGCAAATTGAGAAGAGGAGAAGAATATACAGGGAGTTTTTCAAAATATACAGGGAGTTTTTTATAATAAGGGAGCTGCATGGAGAATTATTATCATGGCTACCCCTCAAGAAGAAGACAGGATGGACAGTCCTGCCTCTGTCCTACACAAAACAGGTAGCCCCACTGATGAGGGTTCTAAGGCTGCAGTCCTATTCACACTTATCTGGGTTGCATATAATGAAATTTATTTCTGAGTAGAATTGGGCTCTAAGGCTAATTCCACAATTAGCATAATTCAGAAATGTGAAGAAACTGGGAGAGAGTTTATAGCAGCAAAGGATTAAAGAAGCAATATGTTCACTAAAATACTCTTTCATCTATTAGCAATAAAAATAGTGCATGGACGGTTGTCAGTGCACAATGTGCATTTGGATACAATGAGAAAGCAAAGAAAGGGACAATACTCCAGGAAAAAAATTAAGAAACTCTTACTCTTTAACCCCAGAAGTTACTAAGATAGGAGTACTTAGTACTATCTTAGTACTACAGGAGCAGTGGTGAGCTTCAGGGGGTCTCACAGGTTCTATAGAACCCTTTGCTAATGAGCTCCTGGTTCTGACAACTGGTTACTAATGGAACATAGAACCTGTTATTAATTTACGTTATTAGGACATAGAACCTGTTGTTAATTTATTTGAATCCCACCACTGTACATGAGTACTAAGATAGGGAAGAAGGGGAGAAATTGAGGGGTGAGAAATTGGAGAGGAAAGTACAAGAATTGGAAGTATAATCATAGTTATTTTTCCTGGAGACCCCCTGCCAAGCCCTACACATGCTAAGGATTCCATTTGGAGATGCAAAAATGATGCAAGGACACATTTGGTGCAAAGATCACACTTGAATCAGACCTGTTTGAAGCACAATATTTATCTGGAATTTGAGATAATAACTGTGGCTCCTTTTGGGATGCTTTAATCCTTTTTAATTAAGTTTCACAATACAATGAGATCAGAATATTGCAACCTCAAAGTACACATGAGATCACAGGAGATGGCAATCTTGTGGCAGAAGTCAGCATGGAGTTTTGAGAGCTGAACTTTGGAAAGCAGTGTCTTCAGATGATCATGTTATGACCTACTGACGTATATCAAGACTTCAGAAAAAGAGCTCAGTAATGAAGTTTTAATAATAAAGTGTTGAACTGAGTTGTTCTACCTGGCACTTGTATAGCCATTAGAAATTTTCCCTATAGCATTATCTCGCTAAATAAATGCCTTAACTTGTGTGTTGGGGTGTCCGCATCTTCTGGCCAATAGGCTGAGGAGAGGAAACTATCAACATTCCAACTGTCAACATTTCAGCTACTATTGAAAATATGGGAAGAGGAGATGCTAGAGACGGAGATGGCTTATTTTACTAATGAATGTTGTTATATTGTACCTCCCAAAGCGGCAGCGGCAGGCTGTTACTAGTGAGGGAATAATAACAGTAAAGACCAATGATAGCATTTCAAACATGGAACTTGCATACAACATGTAAATCCATTGGCCATAATTCATTTATTTGGGTACTCATTCCAGCTTCTTCCAGCAACTGCCACCATTGACTTTCACAGAGCTGGGCAGAAAGCAGAGCACAATCATCTGTACAAAGTCCTAATAATGTTATTGTTATTTAAACAACCTCAAATCGGCTTTGGCCGCCCATTTGCTGTCCTGCTGCTGGAACACAGTTAATGAAATTACAACAGATTGGGTTCTTCGGTCAATGCGGCGGCAGCAGCTGGAAGCCAGCAGACAAGAGGATATCAAATGGAATAATGCAATTTCCTGGCACAAATGTATGCCAGATTGTTCTTCTCCTTACGTTGCAAGGGCAGGAGTGCTGAGAAGGAACCAGAATTGCACCTGATAGAAACCCGGATTCAACCATGGTATCATTGGTAGTGTTTTTCCTCCTTATTGCTTTTTTTATTCAGGGTAATCTCAGCATTAAGCGCATTGCCTGTCCAGACACTTTCAAATCAGCAGGACAGAATTCTGAGTTTTAAGTATTTTTCGATCTGGAAAAACCACTCAGGAGCACACATGGGCAGAGGCCGGTTCGGGCCTACTTGCCCAAACCGGATCTTGCTAATTGGCCGCCGCCTGTGAGCTGGTAGCGGCAGCGGGTGCTGAGACCGCAGGGACCGGTTCGCACAGGGCGGCCGCCATTTCTGGGGAGGCTGAGAGGGGCCCACGCGGCGGCAGCGCCGCCGCAGTCTCCCAACCTCTTTCCGGCTGGCCGCAGTCTCCCAGCCTCTCCCAGGCCAGTGTGGAGAGGACTGCAGCTTCAGAGCCCCATCCTATGCAGGTCTACTCTGAAGTAAGTAATTTTAAATTACTCTTTAAAATTTTGTAAATTTTTAAATTAAAAACCTCCCTGGCCCCACCCACTGGCCCCGCCCACTTCCGGAGAACCTGATCTTGGGCCAGGCCGGGCCCACCACTGCTCAGGAGGATTGGCATGCACACGCGTTTCATTTACATTTCATTACTGTATGCTTGGTTATGGTTCATTGTTTGACCATTGCAACATGCTGAGTATAGGAACTGACCAGGAAGACAAACCAAATCTGAAACCAAAAACCAGTTCAGAAAGATTATTTTTTTCAGTGAACTGAATTCAATATAAAGCCAAAATCTCTTGGCTGCCATGAACATGAATCAGAACTGAATCTCTAACCACAAAAGAGGTTCAAAACAAATCATTCGGAAATTGGTAACATCAAAAACCCAACTAAGGGCACAATCCAGAGTAACTACGGGGAGTCCTTGCTCCGGTGTAAGAACAATTTGCTGTGGATTGCAGTATGAATTTCCCATAGGTTTTCATTAGATGTTGCAGTAACTACGGGTACGCGTAATGTCTCTTACGTGCTCCCGTAGTTACTCTGGATTGTAGGGTAAATGTTTCTTAAAATTGCATTTTCCTTTATGTGTGTGTTTGTGTGTGCGTTTTCTATACTGCCTACATGCAGGAGGACAAGAAGAGTTGGGAGAACCCTTAAAAAGATTCAAATGCAAAGAGTTTAAAAGTAATTTTTCACAAGTGAGTTATTGCATTTATTGCATAGTGTTACACTGGAAGAAAAAGAGCTTCTTAGTATTTTGTATGAAATGTCACCAAACTGGAGATATTTTAACTGGAGAGTTAAAAACTACTGATGAACAGAATGGAACCCTAGAATGGAACTCACTGTTTGGGACTCAACCCACCTTTACTTGTGGAGTATTGAGGGAACATGGGTGACGTTCCTATAAGGACGAGAAAGCAGAGTGAGAACAACCTAATGAGCTTCATTAGGTCTCCCTTTAATCCATTCTACTAATCACTAAACCTCACCACCAACTGTCTCAGGAATCCTTACAACAACTCTGTAAAGCAGGTCAGTGTCTCCACACTTAAGTGTCTTAAGTGTATGTGTCTCCACACTTCAGCTCAAAGGTGGGGACGGGAAGATGGGGTGGTTGCTTATAGCTGTTACGTTAATACATTATGAAACAAGAGCCCTTAACAGAAATAAGTACAGCCCTTATGGATCAGAAGTCCATCTAGTCCAGCTTCCTGTATCTCACAGTGGCCCACCAGATGCCTCCAGGAGCACACAAGACAACATGAGACCTGCTTCCTGGTGTCCTCCTCTGCATCTGGCATTCTGTGGTAGGCTACATCTAAAATATAAGTATTGCACATAAATTTTTCTACTCCCTTTTAAAGACATCTAGGCCAGATGCCACTGCAACATCCTGTGGCAAGGAGTTGTAGCAAGGATTGGAACTAAAAATTTCCTAAATTGTTGCTCTCGGTATCAGCCACTTTCCTATTTCTGGTTGCCACATTAATGTATCAAGAAAATAATGGAGGAGAAGGCAGTTGAGCCTCTCAAGAAGGCACAACAAAGCCACAAATTCCAATACTGGGAAA
The DNA here is from genome assembly GCA_030015325.1 of Cryptoblepharus egeriae. Taxonomy (NCBI): domain Eukaryota; kingdom Metazoa; phylum Chordata; class Lepidosauria; order Squamata; family Scincidae; genus Cryptoblepharus; species Cryptoblepharus egeriae. The sequence goes on from JAREYC010000004.1 coordinate 76,083,378, forward strand.
CTAGATCTAATATACATGGAGACAAGACAAGAGGAAAAGGTGACTGCAGCTTAGAATAGGAGTCTCCAAACTTTTCAACCAAAGGACTGCATCAAATATCTGGCAGTGTCAAGGGCCAGAAATATTTTTTTTAAAAAAATACATTAAATACATTAGAGATGGAAGATTAATGAATAGGCTTAAATTTCCAAGATTTCTGTAAGCACCAAAGCACAGCACAGAAAAAAAGTATACATTTAAATGGTATATATTTAAATTAAAATACATTTAAAAATTTTAAATACATTTAAAGTATACATTTAAATACATTCCCATTCCTTCTCTTCACCATCACAGCTCCAGTCATGTTTGATCAACACGGTCTGAGGTTCTTATGGACCAGAGGCTGGATGGGATCTTTTAGAGACTCACCATAAGCAGTCCGCATCTGGCACCAAACCGGGGTTTGGAGATCCCTGGCTTACAATATACTGTATAGGTATCCTATTTCCAGGCATAACAAATTCCCAGACTTAACACATCAGCTAACGCACTAGATTGACACACAGTGTGAAGATAAGTGCGAGAGAGCAGAGAATATTACAACTGGAAATAAATACATTTTTAGTAAAGAAAATAAGACAAGTCAGGTTATTTATCTCTCTTTTGTAGCAAAATTGTGTCTGAGTGTTAAATGCTGAATAAGACCAGAATGATACACTGTTCTTGTGCCTGGGAGGGAAGGGCACCGTGCTGGAGACGGAGGCACAAATACATCATACATAATTGATTCAACAAATGTCGCCCCTTTCTATTTTGCAGCCTGTCCACAAGACACATGAAGGGAAAGCAGGGGAGAGAAATGCGGCATGTTGCACTTAGAAAAAAAGAAGAGCAAAGTAGGGCATGCAAGCAGTTTACAAAGGCATAAAAAGCACTGAAAATAGAAGAAATATTTACCAGTGGCACCGAGAAAGAACAAACATGCAATGCTCTCTGAGTTTTTGCCCCATCTAATTATCTTTTAATATAACAACAATTATGTTTTAATATAGAACAAATACAAAAACATTTACAATAAGAGCAGATTTTTATAAAGAAAAAGAGTTGGTATTACTAGCAATCTGTGGACAACCAACAGAATTTCGCATAAGATCACAGCAGAGAAAAACCAAAATCAAATCTGGCAGGTGACTGTACCACATCCTACATGGGTCATACAAGGATACATATCAGGCCTGGACAAATTATTATTCCGATTTTGGCTTATGTGTTATCTTTTCCGTTTGCAAGAAGGAAACCTTCCTGCCATGCCAAGAAGATGCAGCAGAACCCAATCCTATCCACACTTTCCTAGGAGTAAGCAACATTGACTATAATGGGATTTACTTCTGAGTAGACATGCAGAAGGTTGTGCAAACAATTATTTTGACGCAGCGAAGGTTATGGGCTCATAACCTAACTGCCTAAGTTTCATCACTTCCTTGTAACTTCTTAACAGACAACAGGTAAGTCTGAAGACTACTTTGAAACACTAAAATGCAAGGCTCAGTCTCTTTACATTCCTGTTCAAAAAAAGGAGAGGGCACGGGTATTTATTAGGCTTGCTATGCTCAAACCCCCATTGATTATATCAGTGATGTTGCTGTCCCAGTGTGCTATTGGATTCGGAGTGATCTCATCCAGGTCTTTTGACGTACCTCATAGTCATACAGCTTGGCCAGCACAAGACAAGATAAAAGGGTTGTTTCAGGCATCAGTTTGCCAGTGCCATTAAGGATTGACATAATAGGAACCGGACAGGTCTGACTCACATCTGCCCTCAGATGTTGTCCTGCACAAATTCATCAAAATAAATGGGAATGTGCGGTGCAGGGAACACTTCTGTACCCCGTGTTAATTACAGTATGGGAATTGCAATTTGGATTTTCTGCTTCCATTCTGAAATGTCTTTTTTTACAGCGTTTTAACCATTTCTATTGCCTTTTGAATCGGCAATAATGCATATGAATGAAAACAACTGAGGACTTCACTTAAACAAGCCATCAAAAACATGTAAGGACAGGCAGCACTAACCAACTGCACAAAATGCCAATAGACAGATGGATTTTCCAATGAAGTCATACTGTGACTCAAGGCCAAGAAAATGGGATTGGAAAATTGAATTTTGCTTGTAGGTTTGTCAGACCTGAATGAGTCCTGTCTGATGACACAAGACACATCTATCCACTCTCAGACAATCACACAATTCTGAATCACAACATTCCCCAGCATGTAGGTGTGACATGAAAACACTGTCTGCAAATGACTCAAGTAGTGAGACAAGCCACATGCAAAGGAAAAAGGCAAATAAATACACTTGCAAAGCTAACTGTGGGGGGAATCCCTTTCTCACCCCAATATATCATCGGCAGAACATACTTGAAGAGAAATTCTATTGTAAGTCAAATATAGAGATGAATGTCTTTTAACTTGATCGTTTGCCAATATGTACAAATATGTTGATGTTTGCAGAACTAGCAAAAAAATACTGGTTCAGTAATTTTTGATAGCTAGAATATTCCTGAATGAGTATGAATGCTCACTAGTTACCTTCCAACAGGGCTGTCGAATTTGTTTTATGCAATGGGATGGAAAGAGTTCATGATGCTCTCTGTAAGCCAGATATGATAGACTGGATGTGATGAAAGCAGAAAGTGATGTCTTAAACAGACAGCAACACAAAAAAAAAACACTTTATTCCCAGGTAAGAACTCATCAGCTGCAAATGACAAATAAGAAAATATGCAGATCATCATATTTTGAAGATACGGGAGCAGTGATTTTCAACCACTGTGCCATGACACACTGGTGTGCCTCGGATGGTGTGCAAGGGTGCCAGAGGACTGTGAGGAGGGTCATTTATAAATAGGCAACTGAGAGGTTTAAGACCCCTGCCTGCAACATGGTGTGTCTTGTTAATGGCAATAAAAAACCTGATGATGTGCCTTGACAATTTGAGTGCCTTGTTAGTATGCCACGAGATGAAAAAGATTGAAAATCATTTATATGGGAGAGTCTAATTATGCTGGGAAAACTCAATTATCATGCAGTCCACACTTTCAGAGGCTCCACTTCTCAGCTCAGGGGATCTAAGTGAATCTAGATCAGATCTAAGTAAGACCTTAGCAGAAGTGGGGCTGACCTGAGGTCTCCTTCCAGCACTCCCACCCAGAGTCTCAATAGAAGCAATGCTGAAAAGGTGATGCTAGAAAAGCCCTGTTATCACTGGAGGTGGAGTGGGGCTAGGGTTGCCATATGTCCTGGAAAACCAGGACAATCCTGGTTTTAGTGATTAAGTTCACATACTGGAGAGTTTGACAGGGGGTCCTGCCTAGTTTTGTGGAAGAGAATTATGGCAACCCTAAGTCGGGTGGGGTGAAGAGCTTCTGCAGTCTTGATCCTGCCTACAGACCTCATCTTTGACACCTCTAATCTGAAACATACCAGGTATTCTTAATGGGGGGGGGATTGAAGCTTGGAAGTCACAGGATAGCTACTGAAGGCGAAACAAGAGTGACTTTTAAAGCAAGATGGAAAAAGGTGTTTTGGAAGGCTCAAAAGTGGATGCTGCTTGCTTTCTGGGAGATATGATGCTGTTGTACAAAGCAGCACTAGACAGTGTGCTAGACTGTGTGGGTGTATACATTTGTAAGTAAACAGATACTGAAAGAAACACAATAAGCCTCCACTATAATCTCATCACAAAGAAATAGGCTGTTACCCCTGAGATATCCCACCACTATGGGAAGATGTGGGGAAGCATAAGCACATCAGAATATGAATAACACAGGCTGGGTGGCACAAGTGGTTAAGACACTGTACCTGTTAACCTGTAGGCTAGGGTTCGAGATCCAGGTCCCCACACAAGACAGGGTGAACTCCTGTCCTTAGCCCAGCTCTGCGACACAGCTGGAACCAATCGTATCAGCTCTGCAGTTCCATTGGACTATTTCAGAGGCGTGGAGAGGGGGGATTTGCTGCTTAGGTAACAGCCTATCCTCCATATTAATCTACCCAGGCCTTCGTGCTTCACATACAGCATAGAGCACGATACAATAGACTTTTGAGACGGATGGATGCCAATGCAGTGCTCCTGATCATGTGCAGGCAGGGTGTGTTTCCCCATCAGCATTCAATCCCACACAGCTGGAAGGTGAAAGACTTCCAGTCACTAGATGGGTTCCCTACAGAGTTCTGCTTCACTACTTAAAAACAAAAAATCACTACAGCTTCCAGCATCTTGTCTTACACACTTGGTGTCAAATACAAAATCAGAGAATCAAGTGGAGAAAAAGAAATAAAAGTGAATTTTTTTTCAAGAATGACATTGGCCTTACATTTATATTCAGGGGAAATTTTTATCTAGTTCTACCCGGCCAGTCTCAGAGATATTGTTAGCCCCAGTGAAGCCATAAACAGAGCAGTTTTTCAAAAATGTGGATGAGGGAGTCATTTTCTGAAGGGTCACCTTTGGAAATGGTCCCATGGCAGTATGTACTCCAGGTGGATGCCAGATGCAAGGAGGGATGGTGCAGAGTCCCAGCATAGTATTTTTAAAGCATGAATGTCATCCAGGGAGGTGGGAGTACTGCTTTGTTTCTAAGAAAAGATAGGCACAAATCTGGCTTGTTCATGAACTGTGTAAGTCACCTGAGAAAGAAGCGCTACTGTGTATGAGAACAGGATTCCACTGAGGGCTAGCAACACTGAACTCTGCACATGTTCAGAAGTATATTATTTTATATTCAATTCTTTACATGGGGAGCATGATCACAGGTAAGAGAGACAGTGTGGAATAGGTATGGTCCAACCACGACTAGATCCAATATTTGCATGTTTCTACTACACACATTCACAAATGCAAGGAATATAAACCTAAGGGTGTCAGTGGCTCAGGGTTACTAGATGTCATAAAAGAGGATAAGCCTTCCCCCCCCCCAAAAAAAAATGTGGGACACCCAAGAAAGATGTAGGATATGACACAATTAAAAGTTAAAACACATATATATTGTTTTATTTGGTTAATTTATACACTATATTACTTATTATTAAATTTAAAACTATTACACATAATTTATTTCATATAATTTATTATTTACAAGATGGCTACATGTTGACTGATCGCAAGGGAAAGGAGAACAATGAAAATTTTTTGCAGGCTACTGTTTAAAAAAGAAGACATGTCCTGGAAAAAAGTACATACAGTCACTCTGCACTGACTAGACACAGACTTACCCTACAATCCAGAGTAACTACCGGAGCACGTAAGTGACATTACTTGCACCCACAGTTACTGCAACATGTAGTAAAAATCTATGGGAAATTCATATTGCAATCCAGAGTAAATTGTTCTTACACCGGAGCAAGGACTCCCCGTAGTTACTCTGGATTGCGCCCTTAGGCTGCAATTCTGAAGACACTTTCCTAGGAGTAAGACCCATTGAACACAGTGGAGCTTACTTCTGAGTAGACATGGATAGGATTGCAATCAAATTCTCCCAAAACTCCAAAATGCTTACAGGCATAGGGAAGTGTTGAAACTCACTCCTGTTTGGTCTGAAGCCATACTCCCTGATTTGGAAGCTATGCCTTATAAATTCACTACAGGCATCCCCCACTTATTGGACAGGTTAGGAAACAGAGCAACGTCCAAAAGTGAAAACCATTGAAAAGTGGAACCCAATCTTTTTAGTTTATAAATGTTGCTTCCAATGCTTTTTTTAGCTAAAAAAATGCAAATGCCCCTTTTATCTTGCACATTCCTGCTGCTGCATAAAGTTTTCTGCAAATAGATTCTCATCAACTCCTTTGGGAATGGGATTAGACTAGGAGATACAACATGGGAAGGACAATTTTGGCATTTAGAACAGCATGGAAAAGTTGAAAGAGTAAAACATGGGTATAACTGAAAGGTGTTGAAAGAATAGATCTTTAGAAAATGGACCATCAGAAAGCAGGGAATACTTGCAGTCAACAGGGTAGGAAAGGCCCTTGGTTCATTCTCAGAAGCCCTCATTCATTCACAAGGGAAAGGGCTAAGCCTGGAATAGATTCACAGGTGGGCAGATGCCGGTTCGGACCTACTCACCCGAACCGGATCTTCCCATTTCCCCGCCGCTGGCAAACCGGCAGCGGCAGGGGAACGCAAAAACATAAGGGACCGGTTCGGGCCTGCCGCCATGTTTTTGTGCCCACTGCGCAAGTGCCAACATTGCAGGCACCGTGCAGGTGCCAATGTTGACGCTTGCGCAGTGCCTGCTCTGAAGCAGGCTGGCCCCTGCTTCAGGGCAGGCACTGCGCAGGAGCCAGTGTTGACGCTTGCACAGTGCCTGCTCTGAAGCAGGCCGGCCCGCTTCAGGGCAGGCACCGCGCAGGTGCCAATGTTGGTGCAAGCACAGTGCCTGCTCTGAAGCAGGCCAGCCCGCTTCAGGGCAGTCACCGCGCAGGCGCCAACGTTGGCGCAAGCACAGTGCCTGTACTGAAGCTGACCTGCCAGCTTCAGTACAGGCACTGCACAGGCGCCAACCTTGCCCACCCCCCGCTCCAGCACCGCCCCTGACCCACCCCGCCCCCTGACCCCGGCCTGGCCCCTCCCATTTCCGGCGAACCGGATCTTGGGCCAGGCCGGGCCCACCTCTGAATAGATTCCAGATATAAATAGATTCCAGATCTAAACTGTGGCTGAGATTAATCTCTCCCAGTTCATGTTCTAACAAGCAAAGTTCTCTTCAGGTACCCATAAGGAAAAATAAATGGGGGACTCCTCAGTGCCCTGCAAGCAGAACTTTTGGAAACCTTGCTGAATAAGTTAGATTTGCCTGCAGTGTAGTTAAGTCATAATAATTATGTGAGCATAAACATATGCAAATTACCTCCCTGTCCTCATTATTGCTGGATGAATGCTTGGGGCTATAAAACTACCGTTTTCAATAAGTTAACTAATCAGATGATTTCAAAATATGTTTTTTTAGAAGATATATATTAGCCAGCTGATCATCATCCTCATCATCCTTAAACAAACAGGTTCTCACAGTTGCAGCAGCAAAATATTTTGTTCACGGAAACAGAGAAGGCGAGCGGAGTATATTAATAAAAATTCAATTATATCCTTATTGCTTGTGCGATGCTCTGCTAATTGCACTGTGACAAGATTTATCTTGGAGAGAGGTACTCAATCTTCAGCAGCCAAAGCGATCCAGAATGTATTTCATTGAGTTTCATGTTCACAGCTCGTCTGAGAGTCAATTAATTCTTGCTGGGGGCATTGCTGGTAGAGAGGTCTTTCTGAATGTCACTGCAGGGGCAGGAATCTGTAAACAGAGAATCCTTAAGAGGGAAGGTGAACATGGCTGGATTCTTACCTGAACTTTGCAGCAGCATGAAAGCCACAGAAGCACATGAGAAACCCAAGACAACCTGTGCGGGACCCACAGAAGTGATGTCATCAACCTGGAAGTGATATCATGGCTGGAAGTGATATCAAATTGGGAAGTAAGTAACATCACTGTGATGTCAGATCTCCTCCAAGTCTACTTGGAAGTAAGCCCCATTGTGTTCAAAGAGACTTAGGGCAAAATCCAGAGTAACTACGGGGAGTCCTTGCTCCGGTGTAAGAACAATTTACTCTGGATTGGAGTATGAATTTCCCATAGGTTTTCATTAGGTGGTGCAGTAACTATAGGTGCACGTAATGTCTCTTATGTGCTCACGTGATTACTCTGGATTTGGCTGTTTCTCCCAGATCATGCTGAGAACAGCTGCATCTGAAAGGGAAGAACAAGCCTCTCCCTGGTGCTGGTCCTCCTTCCGTATCTCCTGAGCTGGCATGGCCACTTCCCCACCAGCCTGGCCTTCCCCCATACTGTGTACAAAATACCCAGGTGCCCAGCACACCATGGAGGAGGCTGCCTGCTGGATCCTGCCATCCAGTGCCATATTTCAAGATGGTGATGGCCAGTGTCAGATTCCAAGATTCCAGATTCCATAGTTTTGTGACCCCCCCCCCCCCCATGAAATGGTTCCAACTCCCACTTTGAAAACAACTGGTCTAGGGAAAAATGGGTAAATGGCCACATTATATACAGCTGTGCTGTAGCTCCCACATTCATGTAAAGGGAAGGGAAGAACTATGTCTGAGAGGAAATGAGTTCATTTTCCCAGTATTACATAATTGCTAGATTAGAGGTCCATAATGCTGTAGCCTGCAGACCATGGAGTAAATGTTCTGCAAAGCTCTGCAAAAAAAGAAAAGAGGCCTTTTCCAGAGAAAGCAGCAATAAATGCAAATTAAAATTCAATTCCTTCTGTACAGCCAACGTAGTTGTACTGAAAATTCAAGGGAAATGGGCAGCTTCGCTAGGCAACAAGTAAACGCCGCACAAGGTCTGCAGCGCCAAGGAATTTTTCACTCCTATTTAAATGTTTAAGCTATAGAAAGTGTGTGCAGACCTAGTGATATCTGCCTCTGCGGCACTGGCATGGTATGCTGTTATTAACGTGGAGAAAAATTAACGTGGAGAAAAATGCCAACTGCACAGCCTCTTTGCTAAGTAGCAATGTCAGTGAACCTCACACTAGATTCACCCATTCCATGTAATTAGTTTAGTTTTTCTGAAATGGGTTTGGGAAATTTTTCCATGCAGGATGCAGTTTCTTTGATTCACTGCTTCTGGGATTCCTAGATGGAGCTGGTCTCTCCACCACTGGGGCATGTTGGGGGTTAGATTGGATATTCAGTCTGATCCAGCAAGGCCCTACTTCAGTTCTGCGGTTCAAACTATAAATCGGTATGCATCTTAACACACTATCTATGTAACACAAATCAGAAAGATTGAAGAGAGCCTAGAGCTGTGGTGTCCAACCTTTTAACTTCATGGCTCCTGGACCTTTTACAAGTTTGTAAAAGAGGGAATTTTAGGAGGTGTAGCTTGTGATCTATAGGATGAAAAGCTGCACCTGTTGAAATTTCCTCCTCTGCATACTTGTTAAAGGTCCTGAAGTTGAAAGGTTGGACACCCCTGGCCTAGAGCATGTCCGAATGAATCTATCTAATGCAAGTCAGCTAGATTCAAGAGAGCCTAGAGCAGTGGTCCTTAACCCTGTGAGGACCATAGCCTGGCACTGTGGGGAAAAAATTTCCCACAGCTTGGACAGGATGCGCAGGTGCAGTTCACCCTGCAGCCAGGGCAAACTGCAGTATATGGGCTGCACTTGTGCAGTTTCTCCCCAGCTGCAAGGCAAGCTGTGCACAGCTGGGCTTGCCTTACAGCGGGAAGAAACTGCGCAGGCATGGTTTGGCTGCTGGGCTGTGCTTGTGCAGTTCGCCCCATAGATAGGGCGAACTGCACAGGCACAGCTCAGTAGTCAGGCTGTGCCCAGCTTGGCTTGCAGCCGGGGAGAAACTGCGCAAGTGCATCCTGCTTCTCTAGGAAAAAAAGCGAATTACCTATAGAAAGGAGGAGAGAGATCAGATTGTTAAAGACCTCCACACATGTTTTATTTGGACAGGTTGAAAGAACTAGGCATGTTCATTTTGAGGAAGAGATGGTAATGTATACCTTGACATGGGTGGGCCCAGCCTGACCCAACAACCGGTTCCACAGAAGTCAGGGGTCAGGGGTGGGGTCAGGGGGCGGGGTGGGTCAGGGGCGGGGAGGGCATGCCACCCACCCCAGCGTGCTGTGGGTACTGGTGGGTGGGGCAAGGGACGGGGCCCAACACCGGCACACTGCACCTGCGCTAAGGTTTTCGATATACAACAGTGATTTTCAACTTTTTTTCATCTCATGGCACACTTAACAAAGCAGCTTTGAAATTGTCAAGGCACCCCATCAGTTGTTCTTGCCCATTGACAAGACATACCAGGCTGTTCAAATCCCCAGATTAATTTTTTGTAATTTAATTTTTTAATTTAAAAAATATTAATTAATAATTAATTAATTTTCCAATTAATGAATGTCAAAACCCAAATTCCTGTGGCACACCTGAGGACTATCTGTGGCAAACCAGTGTGCCATGGCACACTAGATGAAAATCACTGGCATAGACTCTCCATAAAAAATATATTTTATGACAAACCTCCCCATTCCCTTCTTAGTCTAAATTCAGTTCTCAGTTACGTGTGCAGAAATATCATGCTACATTTTCATGCAGCCACCTTGTGATTTCAAATGTGTAAACACTTCCCCTGGCCAATTAATTTTTTCCCCATGCAGAATAAATCTTGAGTTTGAAAGATCATCAACTCCTGCCTATGTGGATATTTTTTTTCCATTTCTGGGTGCACAGACTGCTGCCCAATTAAGCTACGAAATTCCTGGTATGCTAAAAACCTGGATTTCTCTATTCTTTTTGGTGCAGAGTGGTGGGAATGGTGGGTGTCTAAAAATAACCTAGAAATTCAGTCCTGGATCAGTAATGAACTCTCTCTCTCCAGGAAGGAAGGAAGGAAGGAAGGAAGGAGGAGGAGGAGGATGAGAGGAAGAAGAAACTAGAAGAAGAAACTAGAAAGGTTTGCCCTGAGCAAGAAAGTTACTTGCAGGAGTGGGCAACCCAATCCTAAGCCTTCTGGAATGCCGAGCTTACCATGGTGTCTATATAGTTACCACAATATCCAGTGCTCCTGAGCAGTTACTGGTGGCTCCTCGAGAGGACATTCGTCCATTCCCCTGGGATAAGGAAAGTAGCCCTGCAATGGGGCTATTTGATTCAAGAGCCTTCATGTCAGGCTGCAAGACCTGACATAGAGTTGTGAACATGGCAGAGATGAGTTCTGCCAGTCCCACCCTTCCATCCAGCTCTCTCCCCTGCAATACTTCATTCCCATCCTCTCCCTAGCCTGCCTAACCACCACCTGAGAAACCTCTACATCCCCCTTACGCTCCTATTTATTTCTCCTCTGCTCAGCAGTCTGGACAACCACCAACAGCAGAGCACTAGTTTCCTACTGTCACTAATCCAGCACTGGGTGACACTGGTGGTCACTAATGGTTAGATATGCATTACAGCATGATTGCAATACTCACTGCTGGTGGAGGTTCAGCAAGAACCAGTAGCACTAGGGTTTGTGTCATGTGGTGCAGGAGGCCAGTGTATCACCCCTATGATAGACCGCCTCCTATGCAGTGAACAGGGTGACAAGGTGGTGGAGATGGAGATGAAATACTGCCCTCCCCTCACTGGTTTTTGGGCCATACCTTTTGATAGAATAGAGATATTTCACCTTTTCATTGCTTTCTGTAATAAATTACGTATCTAATGGTTCATAACTGTGGTCCTCAGCCATTTCAGACCAGGACCCCCTTTCAGTCTTAAAAATCTGTCCGGGTCCTCCTGTCAAATTAACCAGGATGTGACATCACTGTGATATCAGAAGTCCTCCATGTCTACTTGGAAGAAAGTCCCATTGTGTTCAATGAGACTTACTCCCAGGAAAGTCCAGTGTTAGTGTCCAAGATGGCATATCCCACCCTCTTGCAAATCCCCTAATCTGAGATCATGACCCCCCCCCCCGAGGGGCTCCCAACCCTCACATTGAGTACCACTAGTTTATAACATGATAGTTTATAACATTATGCCTACAAACCACCATTTTGGTCACTTGTAGCGTCAACCCCCATGACTGCTCAAGGGGGTCCTGACCTCCTGTCCTCCTGCACCAGCCTCCTGCACCCACTTTGAGAACCACTAACCTATTAAGGGTGCTTCCTTCTCTGGTGCTTTTGGGGGGCAGAGTTCAACAAAATGGAATCTTTCTAGTGTTGTTGGATTCCTCTTGGACTGCCCTTTCCAATGGACTAAGGCAAGTTCACCTACTCATGAGTAAACACACATCCTGTTCAATTTCAGTTTCCATATGGCTCCATGCATTTACCTTTTGTTTCCTGCTGAATTTTTTGGTTTCAGGTTTTATGGCCATAACATTTTACAGAAAGGGAAGAAATATTTCACTCCAGTTTTTTATTGCATCCTGCTGTAAATTATGCATGCAATGATATATAGGATGAGGGGGATATCCTAATCTCTATGATTTTAGTGATTTTGGGGTGTCATACCTCCATGCGCATTACCAGGTGAGGGCTGCATGTCCTGTAAATACTTGTGATGCCGCTGTTCTAATGGAGTCTGGTGGAGACTTGGGTTTCCCATCTCCCTCCCCTTCTGGCATACTGTCCTTGCAATACCTTTGCACTTCATTTCCCTTCACACTCAATCCCTCAGTTTCACAATGAGAATATTGAGCATCCTTTCCTTACAGCACTACTGAGATGAAGAAAATAAAATGTAAGCACGTGGCATTTTACAAGTGTTCCATAAATGATGATAAGTGCCATAAAAATGGCAGTTATTCAATCAGGATGGCACAGGTGAAGGAGGATATCCTTGGATGGAAAACAACAGAGAGAAAAAAGAGAGACCCTGTTATTTAGTTCATTGCCCCGGGGCGGAAAAGCTCTCTTCACAGATTAGAAACAGGTGAACAGATAAAGCATCAGGGGTTAGCGTAAATGATCCATTCTAATGATGAAGAGAGAAACCATAGTTTTTTTTAATACACCCATTAAAAAAAATACACCCATTAAAGATATGGGGAAGGGCAAGCTGGAATTTGCATGGTTATTTCAAAGAGGAGTTCAGCTTAGGAGTACCAAGTGAAGTATTTGTGGCAAATACACCCATACGTTTGTGCATATTCCATGGTTAATCACGAGTGCACTGATTTATTACTGGACCCATAATTCACCATTCAGAGACCCTCATGATTCATAAAGAGTAGAAAAACACTATCACTACATTGTCTCACTCTTTCTTCTCCTTTAAATGTAAAGGTAAAGGAAATCTCTTGCAATCTTCACTAGTTGTGACTGACTCTATGGGCAATGGTTATTCCCATTACAAGGCCAGCATTGTCCAAAGATGACTCAATGGTCATGTGGCCAGCATGACAAACCCTACAACCCAGAGTAACTACAGGAGCATGGAAGAGACATTACATGCACCCGTAGTTATGGCACCACCTACTGAAAACCTCTGGAAAATTCATATTGCAATCTAGAGTAAATTGTTCTTACACTGGAGCAATAGTTACTCCCCATAGTTACTCTGGATTGCACCCTAAGGTTGCAATCCTAAAGACGCTTTCCTGGAAGTAAAACCCATTGAACATAATGGGGCTTACTTTTGATAGACATGGTTAGGATTGTGCTCTAAATTCCAAAGGTGCATGGATGCTGCTGCCTTCCCACTGAAGTGCTACCTATTTATCCCTTGTATATGTAAATACCCTTGTATTTACCTGCTTTCAATCTGCTGGGTTGTAAGGAGCTGGGTAAGGGACAACTCACTGGGTTGTGCGGTACTCAGGTCTCAAACTGCCAACTTTCAGGTTGACAGGCACAGTATCATTACATATTTATATAGGCAAATATAGTATTCTGCCTTCTCACTAAATCCTGAAAGCAGCAGATAAAACCAAAAATACCCACACCTTAAACACTTTCAGGATATCTTCCCAAATTGGACTCTGCGCACCTCCTCCAAGAGTATTCTTCCTTCAAGACATTAGCATAGCTGAGTAAAGCAGTCCTAAAATTTTGATACCTTGATGAACCAGTGGTGTAGCTAATGATCATGTTGCCCAGTGCAAAGCTCAAAATGTTGCCCTAGAAGTGATGTCACATCCAGAAGTGTTGTCATGTCTTGACTTTAAAAAAAAAATTGGGAGAAAACCCACCTACCACCAGCTTGCCACCCATTTGCTGTTTCCCCAGCTGGTGGCATAGCTAAGGCATCTATCTGTTAACTGGGGTCAAATAATATTTTGTAGCCACTCCCCTAACAACAAAATTAAGGCTGCAATCTTAACCGCACTTTCCTGGGAGAAGGTACTATTGAACACAACGGGACTTGCTTTTGAGTAGACTGCTTAGACTTGTGCTGCAATTTAATTAAGTACACAAATTAAAAGTGTCCCATTTATTGGTTAGAGAAACTTTGCTGGGCAAAGAGGGATGTAATTTCCCTGCTAAATATAAGAGAAACACCACTTAGAAGTGGATCTTTATCCAGTTAGCAGGGGTACGATATATGGAAATGGAAGCTAACTACCTTATAAGTTCCATACTGTCTAATAATTATATCCCATTGACTCTCTGATTAAACTAATAGGTCAGTTTTGAGTTAATCTATTTTTTGTTCCACAGCAAGTTGGTGTTTTCCTTTTCTGTTTAATTGGCAATAACCTTTGATAGAATATGGATATTCCAATGCAGTTTGTGGCTGCATTAAATTATGTTTCCAACGATATGTAACATGATGGTATTCATATTTATACACACCCCATTTTTCACAATTTTGGCCACTAGTGTCAAGCCCAGCCTGTTGCCTTCCTAAAGCTTGCAACCCGGTGCAGCTGCTGCCCCCTGCACTACCTCGCTACGCCACTGCGATCAACTGCATAGCTTGTATTTCTAATAGGACCTACTCCTGTACTTGAGCAAGAATCTAAGGCGCTCAGGAGATGAGGTTGCAGTGCCGTTTTGTCCCATTGTGTCACAAAGGAGGCAAAAAAATGTTACGTAGACAGAATAAGCAACTTGCACATTATGCTGTCTTGGATCAGGATTCTCATTTCAGAAAGCAAATATAAGAGCATATTTTGGCCTGAACATAATCCTAACTGTACTCCTGCGGAACATGATTTCAAATTGTGCCTTAAGCCCTGTTAACTGGCTGACCTTGGGTATCAGGGATATTCCGACACAGAGCAGGGGGACTTAACCAGATGACCCCTAGGAGGATTCCTCTACTACTAAGATTCTCTGCCGTTCTAATCCCTTCGCTTCCGCAAAGCCTCTCCTGTCTATCAAGTGCAATTAAGCACAGCTCTCCAAAGCTCTTTTGGAGGGATTTCATTGTTCACAAGCTGATAATAGGTCCTTTGTTCATTCCTCTGGAGTCTTTGAATATTTGTTCTGGCTCATCCTTTGCTGAGAGAAATCACAGTTCTTTGCTCTGCTGGAGGATGAGAGCTTTGCGCTCTGTGCGTGAATCAGCATAGGATGGGGGTGCAAACTCCCCATCAGTGCAGTGAATCTTCATTAGGAAAATAGTTGCAATCAGACCACACACACCAGTTAAAATATATTCTCAAATATGTATGCTGGCATGCCATCTCTCTCTCACACACATAGAAACATATATACACACAGTTAACATCCTGATTCGCTGCCTGCTTTGGATTGCAAAAGGAAAAAAAGGAGGAGGGTTGGCAAATATCTTGGCAGTGGACATTATATGATTGATAGGCTGCATTCTGCTTGGTGAGAGCTTTTATAGTGTTTTATTTCTCAAACCACATTCCATTTAGAAAGCTATTTTGTGACCCCCAACCTTTTTCTATTAATTTTCAGCTGCTCGTTCTCCGATTTCAAATGACACATCAGCAACACCACCATACATGACTACATCCTTCTAGGCAGGTAGAAGTCGAGAGGCTGTAGCTCAGTGGTGTATAACATATACAAAAAAAAATTGAGGCACAGTCCCTGGCTGCCCAGGGAACAATGTCTACCTGAAGCCCTAAAAATCTGTGCTGGCCACAATACATAACATAAGATCGATGTGATGGTCTGAAACTCTGGAAAACAGCTCCATATGCAGCACAGTGTGCATGTGTTCAGGTGTGTTGTCACTACATTCTCAGGGACTTCCGGGGATCGAACCAAAGGCCTTGAAGTCAGGTGATTGAGTGGCCAAGGAACCCAAGAGAAAAGTATAGGGGAAAGTGACAGCTGTCAGGCAGGCAAAATGCAAGGTCTGTTTCCCATTCAGAAATTGTTTTTAGGTGTACTCATATCCGTTGTTCTCAAAATGGGAGTCTAGACCTTCTTGGGGGGTTCATGACTTCATTTCAGGGAGGTTGCAAAAAGCTTGGTGCTGTCGTCCTGGAAAAGGGGCATCAGGCTGCAAACCATACTTTCCTGGGAGAAAGTCTCATCAGAGTGATGGGACTTCCTGTTTGATGTCACTTCTGGCCATGACATCACTTCTGGTCATGACATCATTTACAGGTTGATGACATCACTTATGGGTTTCCCATACAATTTGTCATTCTCAGAAGGGGATCCCTGCTGAAAACACTTGAGAAGCTCTACATTAAGTGAAGGATAGCTTGGACTCCACCCCTGGATTTGCCCCAAACCCATGACTACACTTCGCCACACAGCTGCTCTCTGTACCAGTGGAGTAGCTCATAAACATGTAATTCATTAGTCAAAATTATGCCCCAAAGGTGGCATGCCCAGCTTTTTAATCTTACAGATAACAAATTGCACCGGCTGAAATTCCGTTCTTAATGCTGATGACGCTGCATCAACAATAAAATAACAATACCTTAGCTCTTACGTCAGTGGGTTTGATTTTCAGATAGGATTTTTACCTTTTAGAAAAAATTCTCCTAGATGAATCCTCCAATGAAACATTTATCTAAGTAACAGAAAGTTAGGAAGACTACAAGAATGCTGGATTGACACATGCCTTGAACCCTGGAAAATAAAATAGCTTCATGGACAATACTGTCTGTCTGTCTTGAAAGATAAAAATACTAAATAAAACACCAGGAAATGGCTTCAGAATGGGCACCTGGAGAAAGAAACGGAAGGTCACATCCTACCTGCACAGGGAATAGGTGCTTGAAGCAAACAGTTTCAAAGCAAAGCTTCAGAAGACCAGTGTCAACAGTAAATATTGACTTTGTACAATGAAAGATGAAACAGTCAGCCGCTTGGGCAATAGCAGTACCTGTAGCAAGATTGCCCAAATTGGCTATAAAGAACAACATCACAGAGTTGCAGCCGTGGTCCATGGGAATCTTTGCAAACGATGCCAATTACTTCACACCAAAACTCATGGGATCATAAACCCTACAAAATAATGGAGACCAAACAAAGATTCTTTGGGAATTCAGATCATAAACACCTACAACAAAATACACCAGATATAACAGAAGTTGACAACGTGAAAAAAAAATAAAGTTTGGATTGTCAGAATTTCCATCCCAGGACACAGCAGAACTGAAGACAAAATGATGACAAAATGTCCAAACCTGCAGACCGAATTTGGGGTTCTCTGGTAGAAAATGGTCAATAATGTGCCAATTGTCATTGGAGTCCTTTATGCAGTCCCGAAAGGTCAAGAACAGCTTGCTATTACTGGTCTTGAGCAAATTACACCAGCTCAGCTCCAGAAAACAAAATGTCATGAAACAGCAAGAATCCTATGGTGATATCTTTGTGATTCCCAGAATATTGGCTGAATCCTGAATTGCAGAATACAATCAACCCAGTATAGTTGCTCAGATTGCGTTGAAGTATCATCATCATAATGCAGTTTCAAACGTCAGTGGGTTTGATTTTCAGATAGGATGTCTACCTCTTAAAAACATTTCTCCTGTATCTTTGCCAGCCTCCTTCCAAATTGGTTGGACCTATAGTTTAAAAAGCTTCATCAACCAAAATGGTGTGGCATCCTAAAGAAGGTACAAAAGCAGGGAAGATCGGAACAGCAATTACTATCTTTATCAATTCTAGCAACTTCTAAAAATTGTAGCAATTCTACTTTAAGCTGTAATTTAACCCCAGAATCTCTTAGGCCTGTATCCTAAAGTGAAATTAAGCCCCTTGTTCCAGAGCAGTTAATATGACTTTCCATAAAATGACACTAGAGGGTGCCGTAACTGCGTGACCCCGTAACTGCTATGGATTTTGCCCTTACTCTAGAAATCTAACCACCACTACCCCACAACGCCCATTTCCAATGCAAAGGGAGTTATCCGTCTATTTCCCCCTTCTTTCCTCTCTGTTTCACTCAATCCTCCATGGCCTTTCCCTTTTTAGACACCCAAAACTGCCTTCAGATTTCCTTTAACAGATCAGTCAGTTGACTCTGACAGCTACTAGGGTGCTGAACGGCTATCACGGTTAAGATATTATTTTGCACTTTCCATTTCCTCAAGTGGTAGGAAATTTAAGGTCTATCTTTTACAGAGTCTGCTTCATGTGAGGAGCAACTACAAGACATTTCAAGTGGCTTTGGTAGTAAGCTGCTTATTTCTGGAGGTACAAACTGAGCAGATTAGAAGCAGCCAGTGTCAATTCCTAAAACAGTGTTGGTTCCCAAAAGTAACGGAAACTTTTTTCCCTTGATTAAAAAAAAACTTTTTCTTGCTAAATTAGCTAGCTATTTTATTTACGATCAAAGATTTATTGCTAAAAGGGCAGTGATTTTCAACGAGTGTGCCGTGGCACACTGGTGTGCCACGGATAGTCCTCTGGTGTGCCACGGGAATTTGGGGATTGACATTCATTAATAGGAAAATTGGGGTATTTGAACAGTCTGGTATGCTTTGTCAATGATAAAAATAATTGATGGTGTGCCTTGACAATTTCAGTGCCTTGTTAAGTGTGCCGCAAGATGAAAAAGGCTGAAAATCACTGCTCTAGCAAGAGGTGCTTATCCCTACATCTAGGTCAAAGAGCCAGCATTATCCAAAGACACTTCTGTGGTCATGTGGCCAGCATGACTATATGCCAAAGCACATGAAAAGTGTTACCTTCCCACCTATGTGGTACCTATTTATTTACTTGCATTTACATGCTTTCAAACGGCTGGATTGGCAATTTGCAGTGGTAAATAAATGGTAAATAAAAAACCTCTTGACTTTTTGTCTTCTGCTTGATATATTAAAAAAATACCCTTTCTTCTAAATGCATACTAATAGTCTCCGTGCCATTGCGATACGCTCATGTCACCCTCTCCTGTCCCAGACTACCATGAATACTGAGTTCTGGGATCAGCCTGGCTAAATGATCTGCTGATGGACCTTTATCTAGGGTTGCCATAGTTCTCTTCCACAAAATTGGGACAAGACCCTCTGTCCCATTTGCTAGTAGGTGGACACAGTCCTCCAAAATTAGGATTGTCCCTGTTTTTCAGGACATGTGGCAATCCCTCCCTTGACCAGCGAGAACCTAGCCAACCCTAAGCATTGCTCTGCTTCATCTCTCTGGCACATAGGCAGGACTTGCATTGTAATAATGATGAATTTCATTTTGAAGTTCTAGTGCAAGAATGAAAGCCTTTATATTGGGGTGCCCAAACACCAGCCCCGGGACCAGATACAGTCTGCGGTGAGGCTTCATGTGGCCCACAGTGAGTCTCTATGTAGTCCATTGCAAGCTTCCTCCATCAGGCTTGCAGGCAAGCCCTGTAATCCTCTGGAGGTAAGGGGACCTCTGGGTGCCGGGGAGGCTGCATGCACCTCCGCTGTCTTTGTATGAAAGTGCTTTTGAACTGGTTTGAAGATTACTGTATTAGATTGTTTGTTTATCCCCAATCTGTGTGTTAGAAATTGATTTCAATTCTTCCATGGTTTCACCTCTAACATATATTCAGTTATATTCAGAGGCTCGACGAGCACCTGTCAGAAGTGCTGTAGGAGGATTTCCTACTAGAGGCAGGGGTTTGGACTAGATGACCTACTGGGTCCCTTCCAACTCTAGGATTCTATGATTCTATGTAGATTAATTCAAAATTGATATGTAAATCAATTCTGGCTCCTAACACAGTGTCAGTGGACTGATGTGGCCCTCCCAAAAAGTGGGTACACCCTTGCTCTATGGAAATGTGCCTGGGAATGCACACAGCCACCAGAGGCTTGCATCCTGACAGTGATCACAGTTTTTCAGCATGGAGATGTCTCACAGGGCCACTACAATTTGCATGATTGGCAGTCTCATAAACTGGATGCTGCACTACAGAAATTGGCTTCACCCAGAGATGCTGGATCACATGGATCAGCTAGTGTTCAAATTACAAGAGCCTGAAGAAAGTGGGGCCTTTATGTCCTGGCCCCACTTAGCCACTTTTTTTAGACGGATTCAGCAAAGACCATGATATGGCTAATTTGGGGAGAAGAATTGGAGGGGGTGAGATTTGTGGATTTCATTCCTTGTCTATTCTGCCATAATTTAAATAGCGCAATGAGCACTTCCACACAATCCTCAATTAGGCTATGAACTCAGCCAGGTAATCTTTACTCCAAGCCTCCCTAGATGTTAAACACAAGTGTATGCCATTTAAAATTGAAGTCCACTTGGTTCATGGAAAACCTCTTTCTGGAAGGACAGTTTTATATTTTCCCCCTTCCAGTGCTGTTCTCCCACAAACGTGGTGGCCACAGAGGTATTTGAAAGTATGTCTAGTGTAAGCAACTGAGAACCAATATTGGCTCTGCATGTTTCTGGAGGCGTTTGCATGGGGTCTTATGGGGTATTGCCCATTAATCAACATTCATTATCAGTACTCAGTCACTAAACAGGGCAGCATATGGCTTATAAAAAAGATTTCACAGGATTTTACAGCTGATGAGACTCCTGCTCACACTACTTCGCCCCAATTGCACGTGATTACTTGCAGCAGAAGCTGAAATCCTAGCCAGAGGTGATTTGTTCAGGTCCTTTTTCGCTAATTTGCATTTCCTCCTTTGGCATAGCGAAGCTGAACGCATCACAGCCTTTCCTGCTACTTTCCAAATGCGTCCCCCATGCTGACAAAGCAGTCAGATGCGTTCAGGGGATTGCAGGATATAAAGGCAACTCCGTTAGAAAGGCCAAGGAAGGCTCCTGCATATTCTACAACACACACACGCTACAAATCAATGGCTGATTAGATTTGGGATTTGGATCCGAGAAGCTGCCATTTGAACACTGATGGAAAGTGGCCCATGTGGCAAGAAAAGGAACCATCCTTTCTCCTCCCACCCCCTTTTTATGCACATAGAATATCCTAGCAACCTATTTAAATCTGCCTTGCATAGTAGAGAGGAAACCATTTGATACAGGCTCGGTAGAACCCACTCATTAGTGGGATCACTCCAGGTTAAGTCCCCATGTAGCTGAACAAACGAGCCCTTGTCTCTTAATTATAAGGAATTTGCAGTCGGTATAATTAAGCAGCGCTAATCCCACAGACATAAAAAAGAGGAGAGTGTGGCACAGCCCTGAACTTTTTGCTTTGCATTGAAAAGCTGCCATTTGCAGAGTAAAGAGAGCAATGTGGAGAGGGAGCCACACTATTTGTTTAATTACAATCTTATACCGTCCCTTTGGCAAAGGAGCTCAGAGAAGCATTTCTGTTGCTCCCCTTTCTATTTTATGCTCACAACTGTAGAAGAGTGGATCTCAAAGTGGGCTCGGGACTCCTTTGGGGGTCATAAAAAAGAGCCCCCAAATCCAGAGTAACGACAGGAGCACGTAAGAGACTTTACGTGCACCCATAGGTACTGCACCACCTAGTGAAAACCTATGGGAAATTCATATTGGACTCCAGAGTAAGTTGTTCTTACACCAGAGCAAGGACTCCCTGTAGTTACTCTGGATTTTGCCCAAGGTCATAAAAATTTTATAAAAAGCCGGGCACTGTCATCTTGAAATCAGGCACTAGGCACATCTAGGAATGGGACACCCAGGTTGCAATCCATACTTTCAGGGGAGTGAGTCTCATTGAACACAATGAGACTTACTTCCTAGTAGACATGAAGGAGCTATGGTACCATCATGATTGTCAATTTCTGTTCAATGTTACTCCCGGCCATGACATAACTTCCAGGTTGATGACATAAGATCAACCAGGGAGTCCCACACAGATTATCATTCTCAGAAGGATTCTGAGCTGAAATGCTTGAGAATCACTGCTATAGAAGGTTGGGAAGAGAAAACTAGAGTCTAGCCTAAGCTCACCCTGTGGGAATCATGGATGAATGTGAACCAGGGGACTTCCTAGTTCTAATCTGTACTCTAAACTCTACATAATACAAACTCTTCCCTTGTACTGACCTATACCATTTACATGGCTCAAGTTCCCTTATATATGAAAGCATTTGTGACTAGCTAATCTTTCTTTCTTTCTTTCTTTCTTTCTTTCTTTCTTTCTTTCTTTCTTTCGTACGGTTTCTAGTTTTGGTACAAAAACAAGTATTCACAGCTTTGGCAAGCAGCCTTTTGCTATATTTGCTATAGGCTTTTGCCTATTGCTGAGAATCACCTATACTAGAGAAAGTCTGTAAATGCAAAGTTATTCATTTATTCTTTTTTTCTACAGTATCATCAATGTGCACAGCATTTTTACAGAGCTGCATGAGCAAAACAGAAAAGCCATCGTCCCAAGGGGATTCCAAGATAAATTTCAACAACAGAAGAGACAACACAGGGAAGAGGGTGGAAGGGAGATATACAGGAAGCAAAACGAAAGGATGGTTACATGTGCTGAAAGATACAGCATAGTCTATCCTACTTGTTTTCTGTTGCCTCTCACCTATTTATGATACAACACACAACTTATAAGAACTGGGGAGTGTCACATGTGGGCCCCCCTAAAAGTGAGCCCCCCTAAAAGTCATAGGCTGCAATCCTAAAGACACTTTCCTGGGAGTAAGACCCATTGAACACTAAGGGGCTTACTTTTGAGTATACATGGTTAGGACTGTGCTCATATTCTGGTATATACCTGTTGAAAGGATATAAGAGGTGAAGATTACACACCTTGACTTGCACAGTCGGCCAGCTCCCCAGCATCCCAGAGTATGATTTTTAGGGGGGCTCGATTTTGCCCATGTGTGACACCCCCCAGTTCTTATAAATTGTGTGTTGTATCATAAATAGGTGAGAGGCAACAGAAAACAAATAGGATAGACTGAATAAGGCCAGGTTGGTTTGATCTAGCACCTGATGAACTGCAATGTGGCATGATATGCATAGCTCTATGGCTAGGGACTTGAAAGGCCTGCAATGCACTCTTTGCATCTCGATTCCATTTGCATATTTTGAATCAAGCTTTCCTTTTTTCTTTTAATAGAATTTTCCCCTCCATGCTACAGCTCTCTTAATACATCTTCTTTTAAAACCCCTCTTTGTCTCAGGGTCTAAATTTATTCTCATTTTCTGCTACAGGGTTCTGAAAAGAGCAGAAATACAGATTTTTTTTCTCCTTAAGTATTTATGTTTAATTTCTTTTTCAGCCGGTTTCATCAGTTTTGCTGCATTTCTGTTTTGAAGTGAATTAAAATGAGGAATGGAGGGAAATGAGTCAGTGAAAAAGAAACTTCAGTCCAAGGAATCATAAAGTAGGAAAACTCTTTTAAGGATCTCATTATTAGAATGACAAATGTTTATTTAGGAACTAAATGTTTGGATTTTTTAGGCACTGAGGAATAGTTTGGGACATGGTGAGTTCTGTGGCTCCTCTTGCTGGGCTCCCCTAGGGATGGGCTGTACCGGAACCAAAACAGAACCAAAACTGGTATTTAACATCACAGATGCAGAGCAACTTTTAAATTGGTCCCTGGACTAACTCTGGGCAGTTCAAAACAAATGGTCCCATATGAATCTGGGCATAAATGTTGAGAGATGGGAGAGAAATGGGCCAAGATGAGTCATATGCTTGGTTATAATGGAATATAAATATAATAGTACTAGCAAAAATTGTACCCATGTTGCGGGAGTATCATTTCCCCATATGCCATCCTCCCATGGCGAAACAACACACCATGCGCAACTCCCCCATGCACATCAGACCCTGTGCGCAACTTTCCCCAATGCGCATCATCCCCCCATGCGCATCAGTCCCCCATGCACATCAGTCCCTCTTGCACATCAGTCCCCCTTGTGCAACTTCTCCCATGCGCAACTTCCCCCATGCGCAACTTCCCCCATGCACATCAACACCCCATGCACATCAGTCCCATATGCGTTTCTTTCCCCCATGCACTCCAGCCCCCAAGCACAACTTCCCCATGCACAACTTCCCCCATGCGCAACATCTCTCCATGTGCAACATCCCCCATGCGCAACATCCCCCCATGCGGATCCACACTCCATGCCCATCAGTCCCCCATGCGCATCAGTCCCCCATGTGCATCAACATCCCATGCGCATCAGTCCCCCATGCGCAACTTTCCCCATGCACATCCACACCCCATGTGCAACATCCCCCCATGCACAACATCCCCCCTTGCGCAACTACCCCCATGTGCAACTTTCCCCCATGTGCATCATTCCCCCATGTGCAACATCCCCCATGCGCAACTTCCCCCAAGAGCAACTTCCCCCCATGCACATCATCCCCTCATGCGCTTCATCCCCCCATGCACCTCATCCCCCCATGCACCTCATCCTCCCATGCACATCCTCACCCCATTTGCATCCACACCCCATGCGCAACATCTCCCCATGTGCAACATCCTCCCCAGTGTAACCTCTTCCTCTGAACAACATCCCCCCAGTGCACCAGGCATCAAGCACCAAATTGGCTGGAGGATGGTCAGTCTTCCATGTTAAGTATAGGACAAAAACCCTATACTGCACCCCTTTTCAGCCCCCTACGGGTTAAATTTCTCCACAGGGGTTCTTGGTGGGTGTTCAGGTGACAGAAGGAACTCCCAGAATTCCATGCTTCAGGCCCAGCAGTTGGGCGGAATGTTGATGAGTCAGCAATTCTCAATGCAAAGTATAGGGAGGAAAATGCGTTGCG
Organism: Cryptoblepharus egeriae; assembly: GCA_030015325.1. NCBI lineage: Eukaryota > Metazoa > Chordata > Lepidosauria > Squamata > Scincidae > Cryptoblepharus > Cryptoblepharus egeriae. The sequence goes on from JAREYC010000004.1 coordinate 76,107,984, forward strand.
CCCCTTTTCACCCCCTTACGGTTGGAATTTCTGAAAACCGGTTCTTAGTGCACCCCTCCGTCACGGAAGGAACACCCACCCCAAATTTCACGCTTCTAGGCCCACCGGTTTTGGCAGGGCAGTGATCAGTCACTCAGTCAGTCACTCAGTCAGTCAGTCAGTGACTTTTCTCTTTTATATATATAGATAAATATATATAGATAACAAAATTCCCAATGGGTTAATGAGATTAGTACGGTAGATACATATATCAAGAGAAGAAAAGGAGCGGCAAGTGGGAGGCAAGACCAGGATCTGGCAAAAGGATCCTAACCCCATTCCTGAGCAGTCTCACCCATCCCTGGGCTGCTTAGATTTGGGCCAGCTCTTAAGGTGATCCAAGTTGAATCCAAGTAGACCCATTTGGGCAGTAGTGGCTTTAACTGGGGTAAGGGAAAGCTGAACCACTAAGCACCTAAACCTTGCGCTGGATACAGACACATTGGCCTGCCTGTTCCAGCCCACTTAGGACTGGGCATTTAATACTATGTTGTTTCCATGACCTAATGTGAGGTGTAAGTGTTTTTGAATCAGTAGGAATTAGCGACCATTGTGCTAACCAATTTAACATATATGTAACATATATTTATATGCTACATATATGTTACATTTAACACAGTGATAGGATTCAAAGAACTTAACAACCTGTTCTAAGCCCATCTGGCAGCCACTTTTAAATGGCTATTTTTTAACTTTATATCTCCTATCTCTCATTAACAACCGGTTCTATAGAATAGGTGCGAACCTGCTGGAGCCCACCACTGATATAACATATGTATATGTATTTAACATATATATTTAACATATATGTCTGTTGAAAATTGCCAAAAAATCTAACACAGACACATTTGACATCAAAAAGGGGCCTATTCTCAAAAAAGAAAGAGCTACGGTATTTTAAAAGAAAGTGAAATGGAAAGCCAAATCCTTCCTGAATTGGTAGAGGTTATTTAAACTACAATAACAGAAGCTCAACTAGAATGCATACCACTGAGTAGAAAACATACCACCAAGTACAGGAACATGGCTCATAAGTGGAGCAAAGGAAGCTGTAAAAGGCAAGAAAATAGATGTTTTTTGCCAAAAGAGAACAAAAGGGAATAGAAAGTTTGGCAAAAGAAATAGAGGCTGACAGTAAGAAATGAGAAAAAAGAATGAAGGCGCATATGGCGAATGCATCTTGGAGAACTGTAAACATGCCTTTAAATATATCAGAAGCAGGAGACATGCCAGGAAAGCAGTTGGATTGTTGGATAATGAATGAAAAGGGTGCTTAACCGGGATAGTGAGACTGCAGAGAATCTGAATAAATTATTTGCATCTGTTGTTACTACAGATGATGTGGAACAAACATACCCATGCCTGTACTGGTTCCCTCCATCAACTACATCCTTTCTTCCTAAGTTCCTCTAAGTTCCTGGCCTCCTGGAACACTTTCACTCATTTCCTTCCAATCTCTTCAAACGTATCTTTTCCATGAAAGCACTGACCCACATCATAGGGTCCTATCCTATGGATCCCAATCCTAACCTAAGACAGCACAACTCATTGGTCTTCCTGTTGTGACGAAGGGAGGTATGTCTGCACTGGCTTAAACCTCCCCCACAAGTGGCGCAGAAATGTCTTATGGCACTTTGGTGACACCCCCAGGTCAGCAGAGGACTTATGTTGGGGCTTAGGACAGCCTAACTGGGGTTTAGGATTGCAGCATATAGTCTCCATTTTAAGTATATGCAGCATAAACTATAGCATGTGTCCCTAATTTCACCCCTGCTTCCATCTCCTTCTGATGTCTCCCTTATGACAGGAATTGGTCTCTAGGTCCAAGGGGCACGGACTTGTCTTTTTCACTCATTGCAAAACTATGCATGCTAACAGTGTTACATAAAGTACTAATAATAATTACAGTGGCTACTGTGGAAAAAAAAGATGCTGGGCTAGATGGATGTTAGTTCATATTTGGTGGGCCTCAAAGTGTTTAAAGAGAGCTCCAACCCCCATAAAGCCCAGCAGTAGTCCCCTTTCTTCCTATGGTGGGCTTTTAAAAGAGATCAGGGTGACTCAACTCAAGTCAGGGTGACCATATGACCAGAAAAACCTGGATTTGTCCGGAGTTTTAGCCTCCTGTCCAGGTGTCCTACATTTTGGTTTCACTGTCCTACATTTTGGCTTCATTTTGAAACTTTGCGATAGTGCAAAGTACCCCATCATGCCATATGTCGTTGGATTTGTATTGAAGAGCAGAATCCAATGCAAAAATCAGTTTGGAGATATCTCCTTCCTATCAAAAGTTATGGTCAAAAAACCAAAAAACAAAAACAAAAAATACACTTTTTGGCAATTTTTTTAAGCGGGTAGGAATTTTGGCCCTGGGGTTCAGAAATAATCTGGTCACCCTGACTCAAGTGCTTTTAACTTGTGAAAGGGTGACTCATAAAGTCCCCCTGTTATGACTCTTTTTTGACTTGAGTCATAGGGACCCATGACCAGTGATGGGATTCAAAGAAATTAATAACCAGTTCTATGCCCATCTAGCAGCCACTTTTAAATGGCTATTTTAAAACTATATATGTCCTATCTCTATAGGTTCTATAGAGTAGGTGCGAACCTGCTGGAGCCCATCACTGCCCATACTCAACTCGACTCAAGCCCCCCCCCCTCCACTTTTCCCATCACTACCAAAGTGCAATTCTCTGTTCAGATGTAACCTAATTGTATGTGATTTATTTATATGCAATTTTTTTGAAGTGAATGAGGTTAGCTGCTTAAATTGAAATATAAATATCCCTTAAGTAGCAGTTAATGGCTTAAGGGCAGCCTGCTTAACATAAAGCTTGTCTTAGAAATGTTCACAAAAGGGACAGTTTAATTTCTCCTTCAACTTGCAGTCAGATCTCCTCCCTTCCCCAAAGTGACAATCTCTTCTGAATTATCTCTGAGCTGAAGTTTTAAGCCACTTGAAAGGGAACTTGATTCATTGTCTTTTTGTTAGCATGTTAATTAATTGCCTTTGTTTATTACAAAAACAGGTAATCTTGGAGGTTCCTGGAATGTCGCAAATTGGGAGAGTCAGTCTTTGAATCCCACACATCTACCAAGGCTTCCAAGTCAGTTTTGTGAGGTTCCACACGGGTCTTGAACCTCTGTACATCTCATATCGAAAACTTACTCCCAAATCCAGAGTGACTATGGGAGCACGTAAGAAACTTTACGTGCATCCGTAGTTACTGCACCACCTAGTGAAAACCTATGGGAAATTCATACTGGAATCCAGAGTAAGTTGTTCTTACACTGGAGCACGGACTCCCCGTAGTTACTCTGGATTTTGCCCCAAGTCCAACTCTCAAGCATCCAGTTAAATGTAGGGATATTCTTGCAGCACTGAAATCCAGCTGTTTCCATGCTGTGCTCTTCACGGTCATGTAGTCCAAAGCTGTCCATCATGAGTGATGGAGCATATATAAATACACACACCTCTCACATGTTCTTGTACTGAGTCAACAGAACCACACAGTCCTTTCTGCTCATTGTATGGTGTAACTTTCCCAGCCAGGCATAGATACCAAACAGCACGATCGCAACCTCAGTAAAAAGAAAGGCTCAGTTATATACACAAATGCACTTTTCATCCCTTTTTAGCCGGAAGGTCTGCAGTTAACTCAAGGCCTCCTTCATCTATGCTCCACGACTAAGGGCTGCCATTCAGGGAATGCTCATTTCCTTCAGTCTCCTTACCCTACAATCCTTTGAGTAGGGAATTAATGGGTGAGAGAAAGTAACTCTACAATCCAGAGTAACTACGGGAGCACGTAAAAGACATTACGTGTACCCGTAGTTACTGCACCACCTAGGAAAACCTATGGGAAATTCATATTGCAATCCAGAGCAAATTGTTCTTACACCGGAGCAAGGACTCCCCGTAGTTACTCTGGATTGCGCCCTTAGTGTGCTTCCTTTCTCTCACCCATTAATTCCCACTCAAAGCCTCCTGCCAAGAAACGCCTTGAGAAAATAGGTGACATCAATAACATGCCTGTGAGTCATAATACTTCTGAGCTTGCCAGAAAAGCAAAAAGTTCTGCACATGGTAAGAGAACCCTCTACTTTTTCACGTATTTTCAAGAAGTTTCTTAACTTTGCTTCACCACCGCAGGCATTTCCTAGTGTTGTCATCAAAATTAAGAAGCAGAGTTCAGGTTGAACAACAGAGTTTGGGTTGAACAATCCATCAAATTCAGAATATTGTACTGCAAATGCTGGAATTGCATCCAAAATTTGCTACGGTTGATAAAGTTTCCTTATAACATATTCATCAATTAAGAAGTCAGAAAGAGCTCATTTATTTCCCACTGAATTCTGTTGCGGGCTTGCAACGTCTGCAGTTTTACAATTGTTTAACAGTTAAATTTTTCGTATCATGTCATGTCATGTTAATTCCTCTTTTAACACGAGCACGTTTTATTAGGTAAAGGAGTCTCCCCACAGATTGCCCTGCAACTCATGACCAATTCTAAGGGTGGTGCTCATCCCCATTACAAGGTCAAAGAGCCAGAGTTGTCCAAAGACGACTCCATGGACATGTAGCCAGCATGACTCATTGCTAAAGGCGCATGGAATGCTGTTACCTTCCCACCTAAGTGGTACCTTTTTATCTACCTGCATTTATATGCTTTTGGACTGCTAAGTTGACAGGAATAGGACAAATGATGGGACTCACTCCATCATGCAGTACTCAGATCTCAAACCACCAACATGTTGACACTGAAGTTGCCAAACACGGCATCTTTAGCATCTGAGCCATCGCAGTGACTCAGTATTATTAATCTGGGATAACTTTCCCAAAATAGGTAATTTCCAATAGTACAAATCAGATGCAAATCTGATACTGCTCATCTGAGATGCAAAGTCTGGGATTCACAACCCAACTGCCTAGGACTAGTTTAAGGCCCCCTTTTCCCATATAAGCCCCACTCTTTGGGCCATAATTCACACAAATCTGGCCTGTAGTTACTACAGACAGAAGCTTATCAGTGATAGCATCATATCTTATGAAACTCCTGCCCTAGGGAGATCTGTTTGGACGCTCCATCCCTGAATACTCCTCTACTTAAAGTGGCATCTAGCATGACAGTGAATTGATTTTATACTGGTTTGATACATCAGTTGTTGCTACCCTGATTTTATTGTTTTGTATATGTATTTTATTTTCTGTATGGAATTTATTAATGCTTTTGTGCACTCCTTTGATAAATTATATCTCCTGCATTATTTTATGGTCCTCTGCTCTTATGGGGAGTGCATTTCTTTCATCACTGAGTACAGAAACTGGCATCTGATATACTTAGAAATTCAGATAAAACCAGGCTCATTGATAGATTTACTGGCACTGGCTCCAAGCTTATTTTTCTCGTTAACATTTCCTCCACCTGAATTTACCACTGTCGCTCTTCTACATCTTAAAAGCAAAGGCTTGTTTTGAAACAACATTCTTGATATGAAGAGGCTTTCTTCATAAACTCAGGGTTTACGTTATGTGCCTGTGGTTCCCTCCTCCCCCGTTCAACTGAAAACAACCGCATATAGAGGAAACGTTGTGGCTGGCTGTGAAATTGGATCTGAGGTTTGAAATTGAAGGAGAGAAACATCCATGTGAGGCTGCTATTGATTTTGGCAGGCACTAAACCAAGCATGCTCCATAAAAATAGAATAAGATGCAAATAGAATGGGATCCGTTACTCTCGGAGTCGACTGCCAAGGCACGTACCTGGGAGGTACAACAGCCCCATGTGCAATGGTTGAATCCTTTTAGAAGGATTAGTAGTGATACATTGGGAAGGCTGGCTTGACAAGAGGGATGCATCTGCTTAACACACTGCATTGCTTTGCCACAAGGCTGGCTCTGTTCCTGGGGAAATGGTCAGCCGTTCCACATGTCATGCCCGTCAAGGTCAGGACCAGTTGTTTTATCATTCTAGCTTTGGGTGCTACAACTGATGGTCACTATCTACAACAGCTCCAAGAATTAGGGCCCAATCCTGTACTTAGTATTGCCATTACTGAACCCTAATACCAGTTCTGGGTGCTGTAAAGATGCAGATGCAAGTAGACCCATTGCCAGGACCAGTGCTTTCCTTGGGGAAAGGAGATGCTTGCCGAACACAGCAGTAGCCACTTTGGCACCACTTCTCCAGCAGATGCCAGGAAGCATAAAATTGGACTTTCTGCAATAAGGCACATTTTAAACCACAATAGTACTTAAAGGAACTAAGTGATACTGAAAGGTCTATGCTTGCAAGGATCCAATTTGTGGGCACTGAGCACCAAAGTGGGTCCTAACATCACAGAAGGAACATGCTCCCTAGATTTCGTGCTTCTAGGTCCAGGGATTTGGGCTGGGCATTGATGAGCCAGTGAATCAGTCTTCAATGTTAAGTATAGAGATGAAAACATGTTTCACCTCTTTTCACCCCCTTAGGGACTGAATTTCTAAAAATTGGTTCTTAGTGGGTACATCATGGAAGGAATACCCTCCCCAAATTTCACATCTCTAGGTCCATGGGTATAGACTGGGCTTTGATAAATCAGTGATTAAGAGTAATTACTGGGTGACTCTTCAATTTTATATATAGGTAAAAAATAGAGGTAGATTTTGTCCAGAAAGGGGAAAATTACATCCTCTTGCAACCAGCATAGGACTATAGCTTTGAAAGACAGACACTCTGAGGTTGTAAGTCCAGGCACTTTCCCTTTTAATCCCAGGCTTTCTCCCAGGAGTAATGTATGTTTTCTCTCCTTTTTATTTTTACAACCACTCTATGAGGCGGTAAGGCTAAGATGATAAATGGCCTGCTAAACTTTTAAATCGCTACACTACACTGGCTGTCTTATGCAGTTACTGGATTGGAAAACAGCCCTTGCTATTAGGAACTTTTCCTTGTGTTTATCCCCCACCCACTCACTATCCCTGGAGTTTTAATCCCATTGAGTCTTTACATACCCTCTCTATTAATCTGCTGAACTTACTTCTTCCCAAGGGATCTAAATATATAATAAAAGACTGCCTGTTCAATCTTATCCATTCCATTCTTATCCCCTGGCCATGAAAAAATCAGTTTTTATTTCAGTAGACAAAATGAAAAAAGTTGGTGCACTTTATACTTTCAAACTTCTCACTACATGTGGGGAGGGATAAACTTAGCTGCTAATTTCTTGTTTGTTTCCAGCCAATATGATGTGTATTTAGCCCACAATTATTCACAGATGCAAGTAAAACATAGGATTTGTTTAGGCGCGTGTGCAGTGTGCAGCTGGAGGAGATGCAGGAGACGCATTGCGCGTGCGCCGAGGTTGGCGCACGCGCATTGCGTCTCCTCCCGGTATACCAAACCGGTACGCTGGGGTTTCTTGCCACCCTGCAGCTACCGGTTCGGAAGCGGCGGGGTCGCGGGAACAAGCGGTTTGGGCGATCCGGCCCGAACCGGCTTGGGCCTACCCCTTCAAGTCCTTACATCACATTGTGAATGGGAAGACAGATGTGTTGTGCCAGCCTATGTTAGGACTTCATCCGTAGAGATTCTGCTGTTAAAGTCTTACAACATTGTAAGATACTCAGCATGCCTAACAAGCAGAGGTGTAACGAGGGTGTAGTGCAGGATGCGATCTGCAACGGGTGGCAGGGCCCCATCTCTCCTGCTACAAGTAGGGGGTTGGACTAGATGACCTCCTGGGATCCGTTCTACCTGTTTTGATGGGGCAAAATTTCAGTCCTTGCCACAGGCAAAATTTTGCCTAGGTATGCCTCTGCTAACAAGGAACAGTCATACTTTTGCCTAACTTCTGTTAATTTAATCTTTTTCTTCCCGGTCCTCAGGAGTATATGTTTGGTCCCTGTTGGGTATATGCAACATTGGGCAGAAATGGCTTGAGAGCGTTATGTACAGGAAACTTTCTCATGAATTATGCCAAGCATTCCTTTGACCCTGCCCTGTGACAACATATACTACAGAAATTATTTCCATTTTCCCCATCTGCCTTTCATAGGCCAATAAAACTTCATATTCCACAGCAGCCAAGTGGAAGTCTTGTGTAAGAGGCTCCGGGGTTGCAGCTGAAGCCTTGGAAATTATTTACCAAGGGGCTATCAGCATCCCTGTGATCTACGCGTACCAGATGGAGGCAGTTGCTAAGACAACCGCTAGAATCCATCCTCTCTGCGGCATCCCACGTTTTTTCCAATGGAATGACTTGGATGCTCCACAGGCCAAGCCTGGGGGGAGCAGAGGTGAGGACGTTGACGGCTTGTGTCTTTCCGCTGTCTTGTCCGTCCGTCTCAGACTGCAACATAGGGGTTTCATTGCGCTGTCACATCCGGATCTCCTGCAGTTTAGCCAATGATTGTGGTACAGAAGTTATCAGGCTGCTGGGTTGTTACTGGAGCACAGCTGGAAACTTGATAGCACAAACATACCCTCCAACGTTTTGCAGATAAAAATAGGTAGCCAGTGTGTTATACGAAGGACGCATCTGCACGTTTGGTTAATGTGTCCTCAGACTGCTTTTTGCCCACCCACCCCCCTCACCAACTGCAAACTGGTTCAGCACCACTGCTGTGCCACACATATATTCCAGTATTCTTATCATGTTGCGGACCATAGGGACACATGATACATTTACAGAGTCAAACCACTAGGCTGTCCAGCTTTCACGGGCAATAGCTCTCCAGGGTGTCATGGGGGGATTTCCTTTTTCCAGCCTTCTGTATCCAGCAGTGCCCCTTTGCAGGAAGGGTCCTAGCTCACTTATTTTGTATGCAGAAGTTCCCAGGCTCAATCTCTGCAGGAAGAACTTGGAAAGACAATAACAAGGTCAATGGCTCAGTATCAAACGTCTTCATGGATTCAGTAGACGTAGATGCTGTGGGCTGAAATCTGGGACCTGAAGCATGTGTTTTGCAACCAAGTACCATCACCCTCCCTTTTAAATTACTCTAAACTATGGGATTCCTGCCAAAATGATCCAAAACGGAAAGCAATTCTACTATCCCAGTTGTACTGCATGATTGGAAAGACACATCCCAGGATGTTGGGGGATGCTCCGTAGATCACATCTTTAGTGCTTCTAGAAATAAAAAGTGTTCCCAAGCAGCTGGCTCATATATGTGAGAGACAGACACAGGTAACTGCTGACTTATACTGTATATTACCAAAAAAGAGTTTCTCCGTGTCTGCATGTCTCGGTATGACTAGAGATCTCTTGCAAAAGGCATAAGGCTGAGTTTGCAAAGGAATTCCTTTGTTGCCATCTTGTTGAAACAAAGCAAACTGCAGAAAAAGCTTACTACCATGTCCTTCCCTAGGAACACCATTGCTATGTGCTTTTAACATTCAGTCCAACAAAGAATGTTTCCACATGTGCGCAACCAGCAGAATTGTTTTCCTCCACAGTTAATTTCTGCTCTAAACTCATCACAGGTTTTTGACAGTCAACGCATCAAACGAAGAGCATCTACATGCACTTTTCATGTCGCTACGATAGCATTCATGTTTTGATTGGCTCCTGGCCTGGAATAAGAATGAGAAGAGTCACTACTTGCGGGCAGTAAGTTCTGATGGTGTTTTGCAATTCTGAAATCGGCGCGTGTGGCTCTGGGTACAGAATGTGATTGCCTGACAATTCTTTGGCAAAAAGCAAGTTCACACCCTGCTAACTGGCCAAAGAGGCACTTTTCAAGTAGTGCTCCTCTTATATTTAGCTGGGGAAGAATAACTGTACCTCCACACCCCAGCACAGTGTCTTTTCAATAGCAATACATTGATTGCTATTGGATTTCTTTTACATCCTTTCAGATTGTGACCCCTTTTAGGACAGGAAGTCATTTAATTATTTGAATTTTTAAAATGAAAACTGCTTTAGAAAGCAGTATATAAATTTATTTATATACTCTACTTATAGACTCTACTTATCAGATGGGTTAAGGACCAGAGCACTGTTCAAAAGTGAAAATTTCTGTTTTCACTTTTTTGTTTATAAATGAAAATGTTTGATGATTGATGATGATGATGATGATGATGATCATTCATCAATCATCGAAAATGTATTTTGTTTATAAAATAAAATTATAAATTTGTTTACAAAATATAAATGTTTTTGTAAATCTTTTTTGTTTATAAATGTTGCATCCAGTGCTTTTTTAGCTAGCAAATTGCAAGTGCCCTTTTTATCTTGTAAATTCCTGCTACCACACAAAGATTTCTGCTCATGGATTCTCATTAACTCCTTCTGGGAATGGGATTAGATCAGGAGCTACAACATGGAGGAGGACAATTCTGGCCTTTAGAACAGCAGAGAGGTTGAATGAACAAAACATGTGTTGAATGAATGAGTTCTGGGTATAACTGAAATGTGTTGAAAGAGTGGTTTACTCCCAAGGAGGTTTGCAAGGGGCTGCAGCCTTGGAACCCCATGTCCTGCATGTCTATTCAGAAGTCAGTCCCATCCAAGCCAATGGGGTTTACTCCCATGGAGGTTTGCAGAGGGCTGCAGCCTTGGACTCCCATACCCTGCATGTCTACTCAGAAGTCAGTCCAAGCCAATGGGGTTTACTCCCAGGGAGATTGCCAAGGATTACAGCTTCCACTTACATGTGTGCCTAGGGACCTGAAGAGAGCTGAGAGTAAGATCTAAGTGGAGGGAGAGAGAAGCACAGGGGGAGTGGCTGGGACAACAGAGGTTGGATCTCCTTGAAGGAGTTCAGGGCTGCAGGGCACCTTTTCTCTGCATCTGCCATCTCTCCACTCCCCCCAGTACTGTGATGCCACATGGTCTACATCAGGGCTTACTCCCAGGAAAGTGTGGATAGGAGAGCAGTCACAGAACCTTCAGTAGAGAGAGCACATGTGCTCCTGTTGGGAAGGTGGGCAGAGAGCGGACAGTGTTGGGGAAGGCAGGATCAGGGCCTTCCTAGAGGGGTGGGGCTGGTGAGCAGAGAGAAAAAGGGAAGCCCAGGAGAGAAGAGCCCTTAGAGGCTTTTGCAAGTGACTCACTGGGCTCAGCAGGATCCTCCACCTGGCTCTGCATGCAGCCTTCGCCACCTCCTCCTTCACCCTACAGCCAGAGCCAGGGAAGGAGGGAGATGCGGGTGGACACAAGCCCAGCCACAGCAGCCTCCGCTACCCTCCTGCCAGGGAAGCAGACCAAGCTCCTCAGTGCTCCTGCAGCAGTGAGAGGGCTTCATGCTGGCGTGCCCTGGCTGGAGAGAGAGGGAGGTGGCCATCCCTTCCATCAAACCGGCCAGAGAGCCAGCAGCCTCCGTGCGCTTGGGCACTGGAGCAATGGAGAGGGAGGGGGCGGCCACCCCTTCCGCTCCTCAATGAGCGCACGGAGGCTGCTGGCTCTCTGGCTGGCTATAGAGACCCCTGTAGCCCCAAGTTTAAAACATGGCTGCTGGGACCCGGCCAAATCCCGGACGGGCCCAGGGGCTTCCCTAGCCTGCCAGACAGGCTAGGGAATCTCGGAAGGGTCTGGGGAAAGCCGGAAGTCTGGACAGCCCACCTGGCTAGCAATACAGGCATCTCCCACTTATTGGACAGGTTAGGGACCACAGCACTGTCCAAAAGTGAAAACCATTGAAAAGTGGAACCTGGGTCTTTTTCAGCTTGCAAATATCACTTGCAAAAGCCTAAATACATAACAAATTACAGTAAAATGAACAAAGGCATGTCTGGGCAATGGATATCTTATGTATATGAATGATGGAGCTTTACTGAAGAAAATCATAAAGAAATGTCAAAAACAGATTTATCACCAAGTCACATGCATATCAACATCAATGAAGACAATTTTAGCCTTTAGACCAGAGGCAAGATGTTGAAAGAGTGAAGCGTGTGTTGAATAAATGAGTCCTGGGTATAACTAAAAGGTGTTGAAAGAGCAGAACCATGAAAAAACAAACTGTCAAAAAGTGGGGGGATGTCTGAACTTCCAGGTTAAATCAAGTCCTTTAGTTTGACCGGGTATTGTCATCCACTGTGCCATGGCACTGCTATGCCATGAATGATCAGCACATGTGCCACGGGAGTTTGGAGAAGGTCACATTTTAGTACTCAGTGTTCCATTAGGAGACGGAATCCTTTGGCCAGCAATGCAGTGAGCCTTATCAACTGTCAACAAATGGATGATGTGCCTTAAATTTAACACCTTGTCAGTGTGCCATAAGATGAAAATAGTTGAAAATCACTGATCTAGACTACAGGCAGCCTTTGGACTTATCAGGCCACTTCCACCTGCCTACATGCCCATCTACCTCTCTCTATTTCAATCCCTTTCCCAGATAACCAATGCACTCAAGTCTCTGAAGTTCATGGATAACCTTGGGTCAGCCAATGTCACCAAATTAAAAGAGGGAGAGAACCATGTATGTTCACTGCCTATGCTCCATGGAGAAAGAGTGGGATTTAGTATAAATACATCCTCTCATTTCCCATTTTTGTGATTCTCCTTCTGTCAGCTCATTATTATACCACTACCAGCACTTGTCTGATGGGTTTCTTGGCTTCAATTCCAGCCTGCATACAACTGCCTGCAGATTAACCCTTCTGAGAATCTCCATCCAACTCTTGTCCCATATGCACTCCCACTGCCCAAGTGCTCAATTCTCCTACGGCGCAGCAAATGGGAAAAAAATGAATTAGCAAAATGTCATTGGATGCCAGCCCATTCCATAGCGCATTAAGGAGGCAGGAAAGGCCAGCAGGAGGAATGAGACAATGTTTCTATACAGTCTCTGCTATCATCCATTAAGAAGATCTTGGGCAGCAGGCCTGAGAAAGACCTTAGTTTGACACCCTGGAGAGTGTCCACTTGGCTGGATCAAAGATTGCTGGATACTTGTAACTTGGCACCCATCAGTTTTGAAAGACTATGGTATCATGCTTGATGCTGCATGCGAAGCACGAAGGCCTGGGTTAGATTGATATGGAAGATAGGCTGTTACCCAAGCAGCAAACCGCCCCCTCCACACCACTGAAATAGTCCAATGGAATGGCAGAGCCAACACATTCCTTTTTGGTGCAGCTGTATCAGTGGGGGTAGGAGGAGAATATGAATGGGCCTTGACTCTGCAATCCTGCAGGACCTTCACTGCATCCAGCATACATTTAGGGCTTCTGCTTCCCTACCACGGGGCAAGGAGAAACATTTCCCATTACCCCAGCCAATGCAGCAGCAGCTCCAATCAGTCTTCTCAATCTGCACTGCCTCTGGAGGCAACACACAGCCAAGCAGAAGCAAGCAGGCACAAGCTGCTCTGAACCACCTAGGGAATGGAGTTGGGAACTGACATATCTGGAACCAGATCCTATATATGATTCCATGGCTGGGATCTAGTCCCAGCACCACCTCCTCACATGACCACCCGTCCTCTACCTGCCCCATCTTGCCTTTTCCCCACCACTCAGATTTCCACATCAGTCAAGCTTCGCCGGCACAGAGGACCTTCCTTGCATTACTGTGGAGCTGGATGAAACCTCCACAGGCAGAGACATTTCTGTGCACCAGCACAGCTTCCTTATAGAAAGGCACAAATGTGTTCTATAGCACGTTTACAACCTTCCTGAGCCTGGTAAGGGATTTGCGCCAGCCCAGCACGATCTCTGGATTGCACTATCAGTCTGCTCCAAAACTTGCAGTTTACTTGTAGCGGTTCAAATTAAGCCCTGGTGTTTTTGCAAACAAGAAACTATTAAAAGCTGCCTAGGCAAGAAAAATGTTTTGCAATTATGCTATCTAAATGGCCCTGGGTAAAACTAATGTGCTTTTTAAAATGGCTCTCTGATTCCATATTGACAACCTTCACGCAGGCACGCAAACAGCAAAGGAGAAGCTCAAAGGCATTTTTGCCCGTGACAACATCATTAGTCACCAAAAAATTAAGTGGCACAGAGAAGGTTTTGCTGGATGAGCCTTGAACTTGTGGCCTCACTAGGCTCACATCCAGGAAAGAGTCCAAGCCCGCTTCACCTTCAGCCTTTTTCTGGCTGGCTTGCAGATACATTGGCCTCCAAGCAGCACCGCAGAAACCCAGCCAACAGCTGATGGATCTGAATCAGCTAAAAACAAACAGAATGTGGAGTGACATGTTAAAGGTATTTCTTCAGACTAAGTGCTCTGGACAGGAAAAAAAAATATATTTCCCAGTCTTTCCAAATCCAAGAATTGTGGATCATTCATTGACATTCAGAAAGAGGAAGACTACGGCAATCACTTTCAAACTTTCAGAGGCTTTTATAAATGCCAAGCTGTGTGGCGATAATGGTGACTGGGCAGCAGTGCTTCCTCTCCCAGTAGCAGCTGGTTTAATCTTGATGTGCATAGCAATATCTGCCCTGTCAGTTTCACTAACCACAGAGAATTAAATCATAACCCACAGGTGGGTCTTGGACCCACAGTTTGAGAAGCTCTGGTTTTATGGTCCAGTGGTATAGCTAAGTCGTTTGACACCTTTGGCTCATAAATTTTTAACACCCCAATAAGGCAAAATTAATTAATTTTTATCGTTATGCATTTAATTAATATTTTCATATTTTTATACCGCTCCTTTATTCTGATCATTCATGGTGTCACCCCCACCCCCAAGGGTGGAACATAGGGCAGACCAGCCCCTCCATACTACTGACTACATTACTGCTAGGGACATATAAGAAGAGGAAGCAATTCTTCCTGTCATGCGGAACAAAAGACATAAAATTCATCACCACATGATGTTAAATGGCTCCAGTCAAAAATAGAGAGAGGATGAAAACATGGTCTAGAGCTTGCACTATTGACATAATAGCCAAAAGGAGAAAACTCTGCAGTCAGTGACAGCATCGCTCTTGTTTCCAGATGTTAAATAACATCTGGTAGACAGGGCAGAATATCCTGTCTCTGTACGTGGGCCATATGGCAGGGGGCTTATATCATTGTCATGACCTGCTGATTAACTTCCTTTGGGCATTGAATGGCTCACTGTTGGGGCATGTGAGGTAATGGACCTTACCCAGTAGGCAATACTTATACATATCCAATTAGTTTATCAAATCAGATCTACATTAGACTCTCCATCACAGGATATCTTTATTCTTCCAATGTTACTCTTCCCTCCCTCCCTTTCACTACTTCCACACTGTAAAAATGTAGAATGTTAAGTTCCTTGGAGGCTGGACTTGTCTTTTCCATGCTATTTTAGTTTTTTAAGGTGCCAGGTGAATTTATATTGCAGAATGGCTCTAAGGACAAAATCCAGAGTAACTACGGGAAGCCCTTGCTCTGGTGTAAGAACAATTTACTCTGGATTCCAATATGAATTTCCCCTAGGTTTTCATTAGGTGGTGCAGTCACTACGGGTACACGTAATGTCTCTTATGTGCTCCCGTAGTGACTCTGGATTTTGGGGTAAGCCAGTTCCCAAGGTGCTACCATACTTTAATCAGGTACGCTCCTTTGAAGGTTTGGATGAAGAGTTGGGCTATATAAACACAAGTCTGGATTATGCAGACAAAGTTATGGACTGTGAAGTTTAGAGTGGCTCAGTTTTCAACAGTTCTCACTGAGCTCTGTGGAACAAATGAAATAAGTAGCATTGTGAGATCCTTATGTAAAAGAGGAGAAGCTTACCAAACATAGAAAGCAAGCTTAACTCTCAAATACTGTCTCAAAACAAACCACTTGACTCTCTCCAATATATTATATTACTTATTTACAATATTTAAAAAATTTAGACCCTGCCTTTTCTCTTCCAGAGCAGATGCTCAAGGCAGCTTACAATTTCATACGTTATACAACAAAAAGTCCATAATACATATAACAAGAAATAAAATAAAAATAAAATAAGGCCATGCCGAGTCACATACAGATGACATACACACACATGCACAAGACTAAACAGAAATGTTTTGAGCCCTTGCCAGAAGTCATGTGTCATTCTAGTCCCCTAATAGGGAATTCTACAGTTGTGGTGCTACTAGAAAGAAGGCTTGCACTATTTTGCCATCCCTCTAACTTGGAATAAAGGGGGTAAGTTGAAGGAGAGCCACCTCAGATGACCTTAGAGACTGGAATATATTGGAGAAGATGGTCCCTCAGATAACCTCGACCCAAACTGTACATGACTTTAAAGGTTAGTACTACAACCTTGACGCCCACTGTTTACGGAGGATGGTACACAGAGGGAGTATGTTGCACAGAGAGGTATTGCACAGGGGGTTTTGCACAGCGGAGGTGTTGCACAGGGATAGGGCAACATGACAGTGCATGTCACCCAGAGCAGGTGAGAGCCACCACTCCTGGAACTGCACAGGCACCAATGTTGGCGCCTGCACAGTACTCTTCTGAAGCCAGTCGCAGTCTCCTCTGAAGTTTCCTCTGAAGCCGACTGGCTTCAGAAGAGTACTTAAGCAGGTGCCAACTGTGATGTCTGTGCAGTCTCCTCTGAAGCCGACAGGAGCAGAGGAATGGCCTGTGCATGTCCAGAAGCCTGGACATGCAAACTCCACACCTCTGCCCGGCCATCTGGGCTTGTTTTGAAGGCGGAGCAGCAGGCGACTGCTGCACCATCTCCGAAGCAAGGCCGAACGGCCGGGCAGAGGCTATGACTGTGCATGTCCAGGCTTCTGGACATGCGCAGTTCATTTCTCTGCTCCAGTCGGCTTCAGAGGTGGCTGCACAGACACCACCCTAATGATACTACTGCATGGGAAAGTTGTTGCATGGGAATGTTGCACAGGGGATGTGTCTTTCATGCGAGAGTTGCACGGGGGGTGTTGCACAGTGGTGTGTGTTGCATGGAGGGTGTTACACGGAGGCTGTTGCACTGGGAGTGTGTCGCATGGGGGTTAAGGGCATGCCCAGGCACACAAATATTTTTGAAATTTTACTCCTGCAGTACAGGTACATTTTTGCTAGTGTTTTAATAAAACGACAGTACTTATAAGCACTGTTCTTTCTTAGCTCGACCCAGATGATAAACTGAATGTGATGTCTTTTTGGACACAAGCAATATTTATTTATTTAAGAGGTAAATACCCTACCTATTCCATGCTGAAGCAAATGCTTAATGTAGCTTACAAAGCATTTTGTGTCCTCACAACAATCCTGTGAGGTAGGTGAGGATGAGGATGAATGCCTGGCCCAAAGTTACTCAAGAAGCTTCACAGCCAAGGAAGGATTTGAACCTGAATTCTCCAGATCTCAGTCCAACTCTGTGCCTTTCCTTCCTTGATAAAAAACAATCCTGTCTTGGTTTTTATTGCACAACATTAGTAGCCCCTATATTCCATAATCAAGCCACAATCATGAACATATAGATGCTCAAGGAGGGACTGAATCTAAAGCTCCTGCAAAACTATTCTAAATCACAACATTTATGTGCAAAAAGGGAGACTTCTTCAATCTACTGAAGCTTCCTAATTGCGTTCCAGTCGTAAAACCCAAACACTCAGCCCTGGTGTTGGTGAAATGGTGTCGTGCTTGTAAATCTCCCAGGATTAAAGACTTTTTGCTTCTCATTTACTGCAACAAGTGCTCAAGTGCCGTAAATTCCCATCCACTTTTCTAAAAAGGCCCATTTGAGATGCTTCAGTGAGACCGGGATTATTCACCAATGTTGTAGCGGTCAATCTTGAGAAGGGAACAAGAGCTATCAAAGTACTAAGCCTTCCTTTACAATACAAGGATGGGAAAGAGACACACACACCACAACAAACCTGAGATCATTCTTAATGCATTCTTTATCTCTTCTAAGGAAAAAAAGTGGGAGAAATCCAGCACTGCTAAAGCTGAGCAAGGGGAGGCTGGATATATGTGCTGAACAGGAGACCACTGGAAATTACATGTGTTGGGTTTCTCAAAATAAAGAGGGAATATAAATAACAGGAATAAAAAACCAATACTGCATACCAGGAGGGACCATGTTGTCACCAGCCACTTATAGAGCAGGGGTCTCCAAACCCCTGGCCCTGGGGCCAAATGTGGCCTTTGGCAAGCCTCAATGCAACCCTCCACAAGCCTCAATGCAGCCCTCGGCAAGACCCCTCCATCCTGCACGTGGGCAAGCCTTGTAATGTCTCTAATACAATCTTATATGTAAATTTGTGTAAACTTATTCAAATGTGACATATAAATAACTTTTCTTAGCTGGGAAGGTCTGTTCAGAAAGAAGTATTTCAATCTTTTGTATACTTTTGCAAATGCTTAATCCACAGGCTACAGTCTGTGTCACTCATAGGTGCCTACAGGTGCAAATAACTCTACTGGACCCAAGAAGTGAGTCCTAGGGTACATTCCTAAGCATGTCTACTCAGAAGTTAGTACAATTGTGTTGCATGGGACTTACTCCCAGGAAATTGTATATAGGATTGCAACCCTAGTGTGCAATCCTAACCTAGGCCAGCACAACTCTTTGGTCTTCCCACTCCTGCGGTGATGTAGGAGGGCAAGCAAATATCTGAACTCGCTTAATCCTCCCCCAGGAGTCAAGCAAAAATGCCTTACAGCATTTTTGTGACATCCCAGCTGGCCTTACTGGGGGTTAGGATTACAGAGTTAGCAAAGTCATATATCCAAACATCTTAGGAACAAACAACTCAGGAGCTTCAGATATGCACTCTACCCTTTGGGCATGAAAATTACATGATCTTAGTATAACTAAGCGGAAATGAGAGTGGGGCAGGAATCAAATCCTTTATATGCTTCGGATCTAGAGTGCAGTGATCCTGTGGGGCTGCCATGATCGACTGTGTAGGAGTGTTAGGGGAAAAAAGTAAGACACAGCCATGTACTTGACCTTTTTGAGCAGCATTAATCCCTTTGGGGTGAATGTGACAAACAACGGCACTCTGACAGACAGTCCCACCAGGAAGGGAAAACCAACAAAAAGTAGCCTATTCCATGCCTTTCCTCCCTTTCTTCTTAGTAGGAAAAAGACAGAAAACCACATCGATTTCCCTTTTTATAATTCTCTACAAGTTATGGAGAAGAAAGAAAATATCTTTGGGTGGAGTGCAAGATAGGAGCAGACACACCAGAGAGAGGCAGGGTGGCCTCTGGTGATCTGCTGAGAAGATTGGTGAAATCCCAGTGGTAGGACATTTGTGGCATATTAATTAAAATCAAATGTCTTGAGTATGTAAAGGGCACATTTCCAAGTCCATCAAATAACTTGCAGGACATATGATTAGGATTAGATGGTAGGCTTTTTTATGGTCCAGCCGTGAAGGCTTTGTCCCACTTTGGCCTTTTTAAGAAAGGAATCACTAATAATATTCATGCATCTGGGCTGAGAATCTTGTTGATAATGAAGGTGAAAGAATCAGGGCAATCACCAGGAATTTGACAGCAGTAGTCAAGGATCCTCAGAAGAGCCCACTGGTGATCCTGGAAACTGCCCACGTCTTTTTAGCTTTCATATGATGATGATGGAACATTACTCAACTCCGATAGGAGGCAGTTTGCTGACCCTGAAATGTGGAACCAGCTTTGAAAGGAAAAGAGACAGGCAGTGCAATCCTACCTTGCACGGGAACAAGCAGGCTGGCATGCCTGCACTGCATCCAGAGCAAGTTTTGGGTGTGCCAACCTGAGGCAAGAGAAAACATTTTCCTTTACCCAAGCTAACACAACAACAGCCCCAATGAATTTACTCAGATCTGTGCCAAGACTCGGACCTGAGATTTGAATGGCACAAATTAAAACAATCTGGGACTGCTATAGGATCCCTGGGAACAGGGCTATGATCCAGCACAAGTGCCATGTCCTGGCTTCACCCCACCCCTTACCACCTGCCTGTCCCCAGGAATGCCTGCCACTCATTCTCCCTTGCCAAGAACGCCTCTCTCCTTCCTTCTCCACACCATCCCCATTGACTTCTGCAGTGGCTGAGCTTGACCAGTGCAACCTATCACTTCCCAGCACCTATAAGAGCCTGTAAGATATCCATGCATCAGCCTATCTGCATGCAGAGTGGCATTCCCAGCCTAACACAAGGGCTTTGCACCGACCCATGGGGCACTTCAAGACTGCACCCTGAAGATCTATTGGACCCATCCATCAGAGGAAAAAAGTCCACTTTTGCTAAAAAGAATCAACAGAGTCTACAGAACAAGAGCGATCTTAGCATCTGAACCATTGTGTCAAACCAAGATTTCACAAAACCGACTCCTCTGTTCCATTGCAGCTTGTGCTTCCAGTTTTACATCCCACTTATTTCTTTCCCAGTAATTGGCTCATATAATATACTTTGACTTCACTATAATAGAGGGGACAATAGTGTATTTTTCCAAAGTGCAGCGGAAAAAGCTGGGTGGGAGGCAAGTTTCAAACTTATGCAGCGCTCCTATAAACTGCAAAGGAAGCAAAACAAGTATTCTGTGAATGTATACATTATCTTCATAGGTGGCTGATACTGACAGAGCTTCCCCTCCACGCTGCCACCCTGAGACGGCCATTTCTTACAGATATGCTTCATGAGGAATCATTCCCGAAAGAAGCTTCCCCTCTTGTCATGAAAACTCTGAGGTATGTGCCCCTCAAGGTAAGTTGTGAGTAGTGAGGCATTTACCCCAAAGAACCCCAACTGAGGTAGCTGACACCAGTTACTCTCAGGCAAGGCCAGCACAGTTGAAAGTACAAAACTGGACCAAGAAGCACAATGAAATTTTATTTCTTTAATTTTTTTAACTTCGCATGATTTTCAGGAACTGCTTGTTGTTCCTCTGGCATAAACAAACCCTTACCTTGATTTAAATCAGGCTGACACCAAAAATAGCCTCAAGCTTTACTCATTGACAAAGCGGCTTTGCGCAGAGGTGGCAGGAACAGAACGTGGTGGTGTCAAAATTGGGGAAGAGGTTGTGACCTCAGCTGCCCGAGAAAGAGGACGACAACCCCCTTTTTTGCGGCGAGATATAGGCAGGCGCATACCCTCATGGGGTTGCTCCCCATATAGGCCCCAGGCACCTGCCTTGCCTGCTTGTGACACTTGTCATTCATCCACCGGTTCCTTACATTTGCTTAACTGCCTTAGGTGTTTGCCCTACAGATCTTAAACACTCGCTGCAGGGTACAAAATATGAGACTTTCTTCCCCTGGGAAGCAAACGAATGCCGGCTGGAATAATAAAAGCAAGACAAAGGAAGAAAACTTTAAATTAATCTTGGGATTAATTAATGAAGTGTTTTAAAGTTTTCTGGGATGAAATTAATTGTTGCTCTGGGCTGCTTCCCACGTCAACCCTGCTCCATCAGAACAACAGAAATAACAGCAGAACCTAGTATTGATACAACATTTTCAACCCTATATGTAATGCAGTGGCTGACCTACAAATGAAGAAGTCCCCAGTTTGAATGTCACCTTGCCAGGAATTCATGAGATTTGGCCTTAGGCAAGCAAGTCCCTCTCAGCTGCACCTTTCCCAGCTGCAGTATGGAGACAAAAATAATCAAATCACTTGCCTCATACGGTATAAAGATTGAAACAAGAAAAAAATGTGGAGTGCTTTACATGCTTGCAAAAATGCCATACATATGCCAGCTATTACTATTTATCCTCCTACTGTAAAAGCGAATGGCTGAGGCAAGCAGTCCAATCCTGTCTAAATCACCACCACCACCAATACTGCCATACCAGACGAGAGAGTGCTGCACCCTAGAAGTAAGCTTCCATTGCCATGATGGATCTCTCAGATCTTCATCACTTGGAAATCAAGAAAACCAGGAATGGGAAAAGGATATTGGTTAAGGTGGAACCACCAATACTGTCCTTTATGGCTTCAACATCCTTCCTGCCCCAATCTTTGCCCCATTCCTCCCACCCCTCACCTATTCCTGTGCCAACTTACTGGTGCTGATGAGTTTCCAGAGTCTGTTGGCACACAGATGTGGCAGCAGTCCAACTACGCAAAATGGTAGGTCATATTTTGAGACCACCATAAATCATACTGCAGGCTCAAATGTGAGTTCCGGTGGTGAGGAAGGCCCAGAAGATGTGCCAAGAGAGAAAACTGCTTGCTCAAAACTTCTTAATGAGTTTGAGGCAGTGGCAAGATTTGGAAGAACATCTTACTTTTTCTGGTTCACAGCGTAGTCTCATAGCTATTAACCTACATCAGGGGTCTCCAAACCGTGGCCTACGGGCCAGATGCAGCCCATGGCGAACCTCTAACATGGCCAGCCTCTCGTCCCCTATTGCTCTGACCCAACTGTCCAAACTCAACAAGCTGTGATGGTGGAGTATGTGAAATGGGGGTTCATTTAAGTGTGTGCTTTATTCCTGTGCTATTTGTTGGTGCTTGCAGAAATCCTAGAAATTTGAGCCCATTTATACATTAATCTATTTAATCCATGTTTTCATTAATCTGTTTATTTAAATTTAATTTTTTCCCAGCTTTTGACACTGTGCCAGGTATTTCATGTGTTCCTTTGGCCAAAGGTTTAGAGACCACTGTCCTAGATGAAGGGCAAAATCCAGAGTAACTACGAGGAGTCCTTGCTCCGGTGTAAGAACCACTTACTCTGGATTCCAATATGAATTTCCCATAGGTTTTCACTAGGTGGTGCAGTAACTATGGGTGCACATAGAGACTCTTACGTGCTCCCGTAGTTACTCTGGATTTGGAGGTATGCCTCAGAAAGCAATTATACCAAGTCACTCCTCCAGAGACATACGAACATCCAGGCCTTCAAAGATCTCAAGAAGCAGATAAAAGTAGACTTATCTGCTTTGAGTTAACACAGACCTAAAAAAATGTTCAATTCTCATAAGCCAAATGGAGTATGCCAGCCATGTATAGTGGCCCACGAAGACTCAACAAATCACTTTCCATTGCTGCTTGTCTTGGACTCCTAAAATGAATTGGGGAAACTTCAGTACACAACTGGTGAGCTGTGTATGGTGGTGGGTCACAACTTCTACAGACCTGAGTTTGCACAGCTTGGCTTTCTTGCCAACAAGGCGGTAAGGGTATGCAGGGATAACAAGAGGCTGCGCATTGGAAAGTGGTGTCGGCAAAGTGGGGTCACACACACTGCAAGCAGTTAGCAAACTTTCACAACAATCTCATGATCTGACCCTGAGAGAGTCCTTTAGGAAGCCTGCTCTGCCAAAACGAAGCAGACATTCAGGCAGCAAGAGGCCAAACTGAAGGCAATCCAGGACTCTCTCGCCTGCAAATAAAAGGCCTTTGCAGCCTGCCTCTGAGCTTTGGGGAGTTTTAAAACCCGTCTTTAGTTTTTTCCTTGACTGAACATAAGTGGGAGGGGGGAGAGGAAACCAAAAATGCTTTGCAGCCTTGAAAACAGAATGAAAAATTAATCCCCAAAAGAAGACAAATTTGCCAGACTGCTCTCTCTCTCTCTCTCTCTCTCTCTCTCTCTCTCTCTCTCTCGCTCCTAGGTTTAACAAGCATTTGAAAGTGTATCCTCTCCATTGCTGCTGCTCCGTCTGAGTGCAGCATTTAAAATCTTGCATCCTGCCCTTGTATAGCTATTCCACAAACATTAACCGGCGTGTAATATAATCTCATGGGCCTTAATTGTCGAGCTGTGAAGTGCAAGTTTAATGGCAATTTCAGGGTGAGCCCTTCTCCCCGGGGCTGTCAGGCTTTTGCATAGGAAATCTCAGATTTTGCCAGAGCAAGGGCCGCAAGATACCTAGCATATTTTGATTTTATATGGTCTTCATCCATGCACCAGACCATATAGAACAGGCTATTCTTGAATTGCAGTTGTTGTATTCTAAGAAATGGTGACCAATCTGATGATGACCTCAAAGTTCTTATTTGGCGCTGAAATTGACCCCTTGCTGTTCACCTTCCTGGCCGTAAATCTCATCCATTCCTTTTCAATTCTCTCTTCCCACCAAAAGATATAGTTTTTTCCTTCTCTATACCCCTCCCATTAGCTTTTTCCCTAGCTCTCCTTTCTTGTGTTATTTCCATAAATATCTGGTTTCCTCTTACTCTTTCCTTAAGCCTTTTGCCCTCACTTTATATACTCCTAAACAAAGATTGGCAATGAACATGAATTTGGACAGACTTCTGAAGCTAGTGGAGGATAGGGTGGCCTGGCATGCAGTCAATGGGGTCATGAAGAGTTGGACACAACTCAACAACTAAACAACAACAAACTAAGATAGGAAGCAAAGAAAGGGAAGGATTCATAGAAGTGAATCACTGCAAATTACTGCAGGGATAGTCTTTAAAGAACAATCACACTTGTATGAATGATATGAATATGGAATTATAGGACGACCACTCAATGCCTCCCAAATTCTGGAGTTGGAAAATTTTATTTATTTATTTCGTATATGTAATGCAAAACATGGACTTATGGTAAATCAGATGTTAATGTCCAATCCACCCAGACATTCAAGGACAGAGTTGGGAAATAACAGGGAGGCGTAAAGGGTATGGTATAAAGAAACACACAGCTAAAAGAGAATGATGCTCAAAGGAAACTTCTGCTCTTGATCTGCTTACAATGTAAGCCTTTCAGAGACAGAATGATAAACTTGAACTCTTTCTTAGGACAACCACAACATATTTTGGGGGGATGTTTTAGGATTACTGAATGGATAATTTTTGGTTATAGGCTGGTTCCAGTCCACACACCATAGCTTGCCTAGTTCTACTGTACTGAGATGAGGTACAATAGACTCAACTCCATTAGATAGATGAAGAGACCTTCATCCTGCATCTGTCAGCACTAATTCAGCACCACAGACAGCAACATTTCATATAATCTACCTGCTGGGAACTTGCCCACATCCAGGTTATTCAGTTAAATCCATGGGAGAAAGAAATATAAAAAAGCAATGGAAGAATAAAATAAGTTTAAAGACCAGTGTTCAGATTTCTTCCTCTGTTGTGTCTAATGGAATAAGGTAATACCGCAATATCTGCAGGGGTTTGATTCTGGGACTGAAAAATGGAATGATTGCTAGCATGACTACCTCGCTACAATAGTAGAAAAGCAGTTTTTTGAACTGTGATTTGCAGGGGCCATTCGTGTTGAGTCAAATCTGTGTATAAAAAAATCTGTGTATAATTTAGGGGCATAATCCAGAGTGAGGGCAGTGAAGAGAGCCCTAGCTGGGCTGCCCCAACTATTCTGTATCCAGAGCAGAGAGTTATGCTGGTTCCAGAAAGTCAGAAAGTCTGGGTTGCCCTAGGTGCTCCATAGCATGCTCAGTAGCCATCATGTAAGTGACAGCTGGGGAGGGCTTTCTCCTGAGGAGACCACCCTCAGATCACACTGAACAAGTAACCGCTGTGGTGCCTGCCTTATAAGGAATCCCAGATGTTCCTGACAACCAGTAACAGCTGCAGCATGAGAATGCAGTACAGCAGTACTTCTAGTGGAGGATGGATGCTTAGAGTGGCCTGCTATATCCCCAAATTAGTGGACTGCTGTAGTTGTTCTATATCCTGAGGTTGAGAGGCAGGGGTTGCAGATAGGCTGGCAAAGAATTCAGATTTTTTTGGTCAACACTGCTATTCTTACTCTGCCTTATCATGGACCCCTATGGGTCTACTCATTACTATACCTGCTCCTGAGGTGGTATAACTCTGAGGAGCTGGATGAGGGCATTTCTGCACTAGAAACAGACTCTGGATACAGAGTAACTGCTCTGCCCTAGGCAATGCTAAACATGCCCTCAACATGCCTCTCCTGAACTGCCTAGACTGGCACAGCTAGGGCAGTCCAGGGCCACGTGTCTCGGGGCAGCCTATGTTGCCTTAGGCTGCCCCAAGCCTTTTCCTAACTAGGGTGAAGCATCTTGCAGTTGAGTCAATCCAGTGATAGATAGGGTAACCCAAGTGCACTTCTGGATTGTGCCCTAGGTTGGACCTGTATATGTATCTGTACGCAGATATGCTGGGTGAATTGTTGCAGGAAACTGAAATATTTTTTATCCAGTTATCTTTCCTTGTGTCTTTTTTTTGGGGGGGGGGGGGGTTATCAGCTTTTTTTGTTCCAAACACTCAAAACGATAATATTTAGTAACTGGAAAAATTGAATATTCCAGCTCACCACTAAATTCACATTTTGCAATTTAAATCTTTTAATTTGCTCCAGTCATTTTTGCAAACCATTAGATTTGCCATGTCAAATCCATATAGGCGGGTATTGTGCTCCCCACATTGGTCAGCCAGTGCTTTTGGGAAATTCATAAACTCACCATGAAGGTAGGAAGTTCTTCCCTACCACATTCCCTCACCACTAACTGGTATACAGAGGGATTCTTAGCAGTGAGATCCCAGTGACATCATGGCTAAGAGTCATTGATATACATCTCCCCCGCAATTTTTCCCATCACCTTTTAATGCCACCAGCTCGGATACTTCATTGGAAATCGTTGGAAACGAGAGAACAGTGGCAGTATTGGAAACAGCTCCAGCCTTGTCACAGTGGCAATGCCGAGCTTCTTGGCAGCAAACGGTACTGGCTGTTTGGATGGGCAGCTATAATTCATCACACACCAGCATCTCAAGATCTTTCTCCTGCTTCTGGGCCATCAGCCCAGCAGCCTGATAAGTACAGGCTGGAACACAGCACTTGGGAGCATTTTTCACCAGGACTGACTCAGTGAAAGGGATGCCTTGGACTGCACTATAAGAGAAGAAATGCTGCACATTCCTTCCATGTATGCAACACTCTCTTCTAGAAATCCACCTTCCACCCTGTCTTGCCGAATGAAATTGTGGAGAGATACCCACTGTTTTGTTTATGAGTGGCTTTTAAGGCTAGGATAATTGGCATAGCAAGTTCTTCGTATGGCTGTTGAAAATGCTTCTGTCCTGCTTTGCTGCAGGAGAACCACAAATGCCCATGACATATCTGAGGACTATCCACGGCACACCAGTGTGCCATGGCACACTGGTTGAAAATCACTGGGACAGACAATTTCAGGATTGCTGAACCAAGAGGCAGAAGGTATCAAGCAGTTAATAATATTCACTCTTAATAGGAGCAAGCACAACATATAAATTAAGTCAGACGGACGAATAGATGTGACACCCACCCACCCGCACATCCACAGGGAACAGAAATCAGCCTTTCAGCCTTGAAACATCATGCTGCTTGGAAGCTGTCAAAGAAGATGTGGTCAGACCCAGGTATTTCCTGAACTTCTATCTATATAAAAGTCTTGACCTGTGTATGGTGTGTCTGCACAATCCATGTCAATCAAGCAGGCTGAGGGTTCTATTCCCAACTGTTTGAGGCGGGGAAGACTGAGTTGAAGAACAGTCAAAATTCCATTCGCCAATTCTAAATGTCTCTGGGGCAGAAAACAGGCCAGGCTGAGTACAGATTAGGGGATGACTGAGGAGAGAGGAGACAAAAAGGACAAAAGTTGAGATACTGGAAAGGAGGGTGGTGTTTTACTGATGAATGTTGTTATATTGTACCTCTGCAACACTGATCATAAGTTTGTTGTTTTGGAGAAATGGTTCTACAAAACTCCTGATTGACCAGGAGGCCAGGAGAGGTATTGGCATCCATCAGTCTTGAAAAACTATGGTCTTGTGCTCAACGCTGTATGCGAAGCACAAAGGCCTGGGTAGATTGATATGGCGGATAGGCTGTTACCCAAGCAGCAAATCCCCCCTCTCCACGCCACTGAAATAGTCCAATGGAACAGCAGAGCTGATACTATTGGTTCCAGCTGTGTCACAGAGTTGAGCTAAAGGACAGGAGCTCACCCTATCTTGTGGGGACCCGGGTCTCGAACCCTGACCTTCTGGTTAACAGGCACAGTGTCTTAACCACTTGTGCCACCCGCAGCATATTATTATCAATGCAAAAGTGTCTTGCTATGCCACACCAAAAGAACAGAATCTGGTGTGATGTCAGTGGACTTTTCCACCTGGAGAGACTCCATAAATAGGTTGCATTTCATGCAAGCTAATGGGTGAATTAAGGATGTTAGTACCAGGAGGAGGCATCAATGTTTGTGACCACAAGATTTGGGGTTTGTTTTTCATAGGCACAAATTGATGTGAGTATATTTTGAGACTAGATGTTCTTCACTCATTCTCATGTATCCATTGAGGCTTTTGTAAAGGCAGATATTTGGGCATTTCAGCAGTGGGAGGGGGAAGCACATGGCCAAAGGACACTCAGATGTGGGAGAGAAGAGCAGTGAAATGTCACTGCCTTGAGCCTATGCATGTTGCGGAGATGCCTTCTTGCAAATGTTGCTCTGGATACACACCTCACCCATCTCTGGGCATGAACTAATGCTCCAGGGTTCCTTCTCCTGGGGCAGCAGGGAAAATGAGCTTCTATGTATGAGGTGAAGCTCAGGGTCACTAACCAAATTGCTTGGAGTACTAGGAGGACAGTGCTTATAATGTGACTTCTAAAAAGAAACCGCATGTGTGCCTATCCTTCCAAATCCCATTTATTCCAGATGCGTTGAGGCTGGTCGTGCTCTGCTTTGCTGTGAAAGGGATGTACTCTATATACCTAAAGGGCAGCTGCTCTCTTTGGTATTACGCAGTTCCAAGACTGAGCCCTGGCATCAAAAACAAGAACATGTGAAATGTGTCAGCTCAGGGGCCATTCGCTCGGCCTGTTTGGGTTACATGCCCTGGCAGAATTCATAGTAGGCATAGGTGAAAATCAAGCACCATGAACAATTTGAAATGGCAACATTTCAGGGCTGCAGTGCCACAAATCACATTCCCCATGGCAGCAGCCAAGCCAAAAAAGAGATAATGCTACACAGTGGCCAGACCAGCTGGTACCAAACGGATCAGACATTATTAGCATGTGTAAACACTTGTTAGCACAGGCGAATTTGCATATATAAACTGTCGTCCCTCCCATCCAGAGAGGACTAAGCAGTATGATCATTTGGATGGAGATAGCTTGTAAGGTAAACAGATCTTGGTCCCTGTGGATTTGAGAGTCGGAGGCTCTTTGTATTTAAGCTGTGCGAAACAGTGCAAAATTGTTAGCCCAGATTACAAAAAGATTCAGCTCTAAGCCTGGAGTGGAAATACGTCCTGAGCAAGCTACTCCCCTGCCGTAAGAAATATTATTATGCGGACATGAGGAGCCTTGGTGATAGTGGAAGGAACTTGAACCATTTACACCCAATTCAGATAGAACCTCCCCCCAGGTGCTATTTGTGTAAGGGACACTCTCACACATCTCTACAGAAATAAAAATAAAGCAGGCCTCCGTCAGTCTTGAAAGACTATGGTATCGTGCTCGGCGCTGCATACGCTGCATGCGAAGCACAAAGGCCTGGGTGGGATTCTTATGGAGGATAGGCTGTTACCCAAGCAGCAGATCCCCCCTCTCCGTGCCACTGAATTAGTCCAATGGAAAGACAGCCGATATGATTGGATCCAGCTGGTGTCGCAGAGCTGGGCTAAGGACAGGAGCTCACCCTGTCTTGTGGGGCCGACCCAGGTCTCGAACCCTGGCCTGCTGGTCAACAGGCACAGTGTCTTAACCGCATGCACCACCCACAGCCCACAGAATCATAGTGCAAAAAAGGATCATAAGACCATTAAACCCCAATGCAAAAGTATAAATAAAAAAGTAAAGGTGTCCCTTGAAGGTTGCTCTGAAGTCGAGACCAACTTTACATGAGTGGTGGTCATCCCAATTACAAGGCCAAAGATGCCTTTGTGTTCTTGTGGCCCAGTGTAGCCAAAATGCACAGAACACTGTTTCCTTCCCACCAAAGTAGTACCTATTTATCTGTATGCATTTATATGCTTTTGAACTGCTAGATTGGCAGGATCTGGACAAGTGATGGGGGCTCACTCCATCTTGTAGTACACAGGTCTTGAACCACCAACCTGCCATCTTTGGGATGGACAAGCACATCTTCTCTAACCATTGAGCCACTGCAGCCATCAAAAAAGTAATAAATCTCATCCATGAAACCCTTCCCCCCAACACATACACCACGGCCAAGTAATATAGGCTCAGCTTTGGCATATCACAGTGAACTCCAGTAAATGAATCAATGTACAAAACGCTAGGGAAGCTAGATCAATCTTCCTCAATGGAAGTAAGCCAAGCCACATATTGTGAAGAAGTCAAATCAAAATGCTTCCCTTGCCAAGTGGTTCTTGAGCCATTAGCTGTAATTTCATTTTCTCTGTAGACAGCTTTTTGAACTTTTTGTTGAAAAGAGGTATATACATAGTGTGGATGGATGGATGGATGGATGGATGGATGGATGGATGGATGACATGGAAACAGGACAAGCTCTACCTTTTGCATATGTCCAGAGGCACTCTTCCCTTCAGCCCATTTCTAAATTGGAGCCCAAGCTACTAAATTATTAAAAGGTTTCCGGATTTGTAGTTAGTCTCTTTAAAAAAAATATATTGTGGCTAAATATTGCTGAAATTCTGATTGTCTGACCAGCCAAACATTGGTACCAAATTAAAGTAAGCGAGAAAGCCCAGTGAAAATCAAATTAACGTAATTTTTCTTCTCTCCACCTCCTGCCCCTTCCCGAGGCATCTTTGTTCCCTGCCACACCTTGCTTTCAGTTATAGCAGGCTTTGCCTCCAAGAAATGCCTTCTTCTGCTGCCCTCCGCCCACAGTGCAGCGGAATCAAGAAATTAATAGTGATGGGTAGGCTCAGAGTGGTCGATGATTCTCCTTGAGTTACTATGGGAAACAAGAAAAGCCTGTTAATTCATGGCTATTGAACCTTATCCTAATGCAACCTTCTCTTTGGCTTCTTGAAAATGTCAAGAGGAGGATAGCAAGAGAGTCGGTCTGGGGGCACTGTTCTGAAACAGAGGGCACAAGGTCCTTCAGACACAACAGAGATCTTTTCCGAGACATGAAACGGGACTTAACACAAGCCAGGCAACTGCAGACCAGGAAAACAGTCCATTGTTTGGTTAATGCATTATTATTATTATTTTAAAATAACTTCTCTATACTTGAAAAGCTAGTCTGTTATACCCCCAAATCCAGAGTAACGACGGGAGCACGTAAGAGACTTTACGTGCACCTGTAGTTACTGCACCACCTAGTGAAAACCTATGGGAAATTCATATTGCAATCCAGAGTATTCTTACACTGGAGCAAGGACTCCCTGTAGTTACTCTGGATTTTGGCCATAATTATAGCAATTCATTCTCCCCCAATTTTGTGACATAGGACTGCTTTTGCTTTTACTGTCTACAAGGGGAGCTGAGACAATCTGACTTGCTTCAGGGGAGACACACACAAAAAAGTCCATCTGCACGCTCTGTGGAATTTGGTAGTAGAACAGAATTCAGTATAAATTAAGTATAAATTGCAGGGCAGTGCAATCCTAATGTGCTGGAAGAGACAGGCTGCCCTAGCCAGTGCTATATCCAGCACAAGTTTTGAGATTGCTGCTTTGCTTGCACAGGGAAGGGGAGGCTCATCTCCTTCCCCTCAGTAGGACTGCAGCAGCCCCAATAGGTTTACCTCTGTAGATGGCCTAAGTCTAAGCAGGCTGGAGCAGCATAAAAATCTGAGTCATCCGAGTTGAGTTCCCAACACTGGTTACAGTATATCAAAAAATAAAGAAGGTTGGGGAAAAACCAGTTCTCTTCGCCACCCAGGGAACTGCAAAAGCAGAAGCCGCAGTAATCCGACTGGCTGGCAGGCAGCCCCAAGAGGCGCCAATCCATCTGGAGACCCTAAACGGTGGCCTGACTGTCTCTGCCTGCCTGCACAGCTGAGATTTCAAAGACAGTGAGCCTGAAACCACCAGCCCATTTCCATGCAACTACGGATTGTTTTCTATACCTCTCACAGTACTGCTGGAGAAAACTGTCACACAACGCAAAGATTTCAGACTACTGTCTGTACTAACTTTTGGAGTTCTGAACATTTTCAGATTTTGCTTTTGAAATTCAACTTCAGCGACAGCGTACGAGATTGTGATCAGTGAGAATTAAGATGTGTGCAGTTGGTATTCAGGAGAATTATTTCTGTACTGACAGATGTTCTTTTAACACCAACGGATGGGATTCTGCTTTTGAGGGAGTAAATTAAATTTGGCTCCAATTGACTTCAGCCAAGTGCATCACCTTAAATTAATCTTCGTCTTTGAAGTGATAAACTTGTCATCCTGTTGCTCTGCTTTTTCAGATCTTTAAGAGGAAGTTTCAAGTTAGTGCTACAGCTTGGACTGAGTCCAGAAATGTGGGTTCAGCCATTCATTCACATCCACCATCCTGTTTGATCTGCATCTATGTTCTTGTCTTTGAACCCTCTGTGCCTGTTTGTCCAATTATTATAAATTATCCAGTCATATCCAACTTTCCTGCACTGATACATCTATACCAAGGAGACATGTGCTGCATCCTGTAGTGGGAGGATTAGTCACAGAGATCATAGAATCCTAGAATTGGAAGGGACCCAGTGGGACCCTAGTCCAACCCCCTGCCTATATCAGGAAATCCTCATCTTGTGGGGACCCAGGTCTCGAAACCTGGCCTCCTGGTTAACAGGCCCAGCGTCTTAACCACTTGTGCCACCAGAGGATGTATCTCCCCAGGGTTAGAGAAAATCTGTTTCCTTATCTCAGGGTTGCATCAGCCTTGAAAAGTTGGCTAGGATTGAGCTGAAAATATGGACAGATTCTGTGCACAAGTCAACCATATGTAGGGTTGCCATAATTCTTTTCCACAAAACCAAGAAGTGAACATAATTCCCCAAAATCAGGACAGTCCTGTTTTCCCAGGA
Organism: Cryptoblepharus egeriae; assembly: GCA_030015325.1. NCBI lineage: Eukaryota > Metazoa > Chordata > Lepidosauria > Squamata > Scincidae > Cryptoblepharus > Cryptoblepharus egeriae. The sequence continues at coordinate 76,140,762 of JAREYC010000004.1, forward strand.
CATGTACCCTCCCTAACCATATCTCCACTTTCCAGGTTAAATCTAACCAACAGACTGGCCAATTGGACAAAGAATCATCTCTCTGGGATCACATGGATCCTACCTGCATTAAGGTGGTAGTTAAGGGTCACCACTACATGATTACACCCAGTTCTATAGCTCATTTCAATCTTATAATTGGGAGGCTGTGCTGGTCGTGAATGGAGAATCAGTGATGGGCTAGATGAGAGTGAACAAATTGAAAATAACTCTGGACAACAAAAAAGTTGTTAAGGGTTAACCTAACTAACATTTGAATATCCCAGCTGCTCCCTCATCGCTGAATTCACATTTTGCAATTTAAATCTTTTAATTTGCTCCAGTCATTTTTGCAAACCATTAGATTTGCCATGTCAAATCCATATAGGCTGGTATTGTGCTCCTAACTAACTAACTAACTAACTAACTAACTAACTAACAAGTAACAATTTTCTGCCCTCAGAACACTCTCTGGATGCAACCAGAACACTGCTCCAGTTACATCAGGATGGCACAGGTCAGTCCAACGTCATGGGTTTGGAACCCACAAATAGGCAAATCCACAAGAAGTGAATCCATGGATAAAGAGGATTGAACTGTATGTCCAATGAAGAATATGAAAATTCACATATTTGCAAACAAATCTTCACAGAAGCTACATAAGGACACCTTGTCCCACATTCCTTTCAGTCCTCATTTTTTGTGCCATCTTTTTGATTTGCAATCTAATTTTCAGGGCAAGATGATAAAAATACATGTATCACACCATGATTGTTGGCTTTGTTGCAATTTACAATCTGGTTTTCAGGTTGAAACAGCGAAACAGATGTAGAACACTCCACATAGCTTGCACTGGCCAATTTTCATGTAATTTGTCTTCGTCACTGCCACAAACATTTCAGGCAGTCTGCAGAGCTAGAAAGCATTTTTTAGCCATGGAAGCAAACCAGTAACCAGAGAGAGAGAGAGAGAGAGAGAGAGAGAGAGAGAGAGAGAGAGAGAGAGAGAGAGAGAGATTCTAAGCCCAATCCTACATTCATGAACATTCATGGACATTCAAAATAAAATCTTACCTAAATTCCTCTATGCCAATGCAGCCACACTAGTTTGGGCTACACTATGGGCAAAATCCAGAGTAACTACAGGGAGTCTTTGCTCTGGTGTAAGAACAACCTACTCTGGATTCCAATATGAATTTCCCATAGGTTTTCACTAGGTGAGGCTGTAACTACAGGTGCACGTAAAGTCTCTTAAATTCTCCCATAGTTACTCTGGATTTGGGGGTAAATCCTATAGGGAATTCCAACTTCTGGAGGTATCCCAAGAAGACATTTGATTTCTTGCCCCACCTAAGCCCCAGCAGCCACTATGAGTCAGCTTGGACCAGAGCCAGTGATATCTATGACACAAGCCCATCTGTGTTGATCTGTGTTGGCTGATCAGGACCAGGAAAAGGGATAAGGTATAGCATGTTCTGGTGCCATCAACCTGACCTCTCCCAGGCCTCAAACTGCCCATCAGCAATCCTGTAACTGCCTTTCCCTGCTCGTTCCCAGCCCCTATGCCATGCTGACTTGCTTTAGTAGGTTTTCCTCCATGTGCCTGTACTGCTAAAACGCACACAGTCACAAGCACCGTATGGCGCTTTTGCAACAGCACAAAGACCCTGGCACACTGGCAGAGTATGCACCCCACCAACACACCATTTGCACAAGATCGGCCATAAGAATCTGGGTGTTGTTTTATGTCCAGAGTAAATATAGTATCCCTTCGCAACAATAATTTGGACGATTTGCAACACCTTCTGTTCCGCCAGGTTCCTTTGCCAGATTTGTTTTCATTTTCTTTTCCTAAAATTGACTCTGCAAATGTTAGCACATTTGGTGATCGCTAGTTAGGGAAAGCTTCACAGATCCTAAGATGCCCATGCACTGGAACTAACATGCGACCTGTGCATTAGGTTATATAGGTGACAATCCTAGTTTTTACACAGCATATGCAGGATGACCACCATATGCACAGGCAGAGAAAACCTGAAATGTCCCCTGAAAACTACTCTCCTTAAATCTGAATGGTATAAGGCAAAGGTGAATTAGTTGCATACTGCACAGGCAAGGACTGTCTAAGTATTATCCCCTTTTTTACAACTCCCTGCAAAGGGAGGCCTACCATACTTCATCTCTAGCTCTGTCCCACCACCAATAAAATACTATACATTTTAGACATGCTTTTAGCTCATAGACTTTTTCATTTCACTTCCAATCAGCTGTTTTAAAATCAGTTTTCCTTGATTTTACTACCTGTCTACAATTCTTGTCTCCTGCTTTGTAGTAGTTTTTATTGTAGGAAGTTGCCTTGATAATTCTTAACAATGAGGTAGGGTACCCATTTCTAAAAAATTAAAATAAAAAGTATACCTCTCATAACAAGCGCCTCACGTAACAAACGTTTCACATAACAAGTCCAAATTTCCAAGAAATCTTGCTTCACATAACAAGTTCCGCTTTACTTAACAAGCAAGCACGCTATGGGCATGCGTGCTATGCAGCCCTGATGCTCCGCATGGAGGCTCTTTAAAAGGGCTGCTGGCCAGCGCTGCTGCCTCTAGCTGCCCCCAACTTGGGGCAGTTGCCTGGGGGTGCCAGAGGCAGCTGCCCCTAACTGCCCCCAAGTACCTCCATCGACCACATTGAAACTCCAGCAGCAGCCCAGGTAAGCCTCCCAGGAATGTGTCTTTGATTGCAGCCTCCTAACCATGTCTACCCAGAAGTAAGCCCCATTGTGTTAAATGGGGCTTAATCCCAGGAAAGCGTCTTTAGGATTGCAGCCTAAGTAGACTTCATAGGATCATGCACATTGAATGCATGTTTTGAATTCAATTCCAGTGTTTTGTCATCATTTTTACATCCAGTTAATATTTTAATATGAATATTTTGGGGGTTGTGGAACCAATCTTCTTAGTTTCCATTAATTCCTATAGGAAAATCCACTTCACTTAAAGAGCGTTTCACTTCAAGAGCATGCCTCTGGAACAAATTAAGCTCTTTATGTGAGGCACCACTGTATTAACTTATGTTTGCTATACAATATGTCTTTCTGCAAGAAGCTAGACTAGTAGTGTACAAGGGTTTCCCTCCACCACTTGAATTGCTTGGGGCTCCTGGGTCTATGGCACATTGGGGCCTCCACTGCTATTGTGACCTGAGCTGATAGTGACCAGCAGTTGACCTAGCTAGTTGACTAGTTCCTAACACGGATGACCCAAACAAAACCCCTGCTTCGCCCTCAATTTTTATCCTCACAACAAAGTGAGGCTGATAGCTAGTGACTAACAGAGAATCATCCAGTGAGCTTCATGGATGAGTGAGAGTTTGAACTCAAGCATCTATATAGCCCAACAATCAAATTACTCCACCATATTGGCTATAAAGTGTGAATCTATACTCATCATATATATAAAACTGAAAAGTCACTCACTGACTCACTCACTCATCAACACCCAGCCAAAACCACTGGACGTAGAAGTGTAAAATTTGGGGAGGGAGTTCCTTCTGTGCTGGAGGCACCCAGTAAGAACTGGTTTTCAGAAATTCCAAATAGAAGGGGGTGAAAAGGGGTACAATGTGTTTTCCTCCCTATACTCCTTCCTGAGTGAGGGAATCTGTAGAAGACTTTCTGATCAACATCCAGCCAATTTGGTGCCCGGATCCTGATGCACAGGGAGGGATGGTGTGTGGGGGTGGATGTTGTAGGGGATGATGCAAACGGGGGATTGATGCACAGGGGAGGTTGTTGCACATGGGGGATGTGGTGCATGGGATGGTGGTGCACATGGGAGGGTGGCGAGCATAAGGGGTGAATAAGCATGGGAGGGTGATGCACATTGGGACATTGCTCATGGGGGGTTGGTGCTCATAAGGGGTTGATGCTCATGGGGAGCTGGTGAGCATGGGGATGTTGTGCATAGGAGGGTGGGACGCACGGGAGGGTAGTGCACATGGGAGGGTGGTTGATGTGCATGGAGGGGGGGGATGATGTACAGGGGAAGATGTTGCTGCCCATGGGGGGATGTTGCTGCACATGGGAGGGTGTTGCGGTGCATGATAAGGTGTTGCACAAAGGGGGTGGTTCATGGAGGGGGGCGTATTTTACTCCCGCAACATGGGTACATTTTGCTAGTACTGTACATATATAAAGTGTAAAGTATAATCAGACAAGAATGTATGCTTGCAAATACCCAGGAACCCATACATACAACACACATGTATCAATGAACACTGATTGCCTTCAGTCTTTGGTGTGTCTAGATCCTTTTGTGGGCTTTGTCATTCCAAACATCAGCACGTATATGGTAACTCATACAGCATAAGGCTGCAATTGCCCTTAAATACCAAATTGAACTATGGTATTTGAGAAGACTCTTGAGAGTCCCTTGAACTGCAAGGAGATCAAATCAGTCCATCCTCCAGGAAATCAACCCTGACTGTTCACTGGAAGGACAAATGCTGAAGCTGAAGCTGAAATATTTGGCCACGTCACGAGAAGGGAGGACTCCTTAGAAAAGAGCTGGATGCTGGGAAGAACTGAAAGCAAAAAGAGAAGGGGATGGCAGAGGATGAGGAGGTTAGATAGTGTCACCAAGGCTATGAACATGAATTTGGACAGACTTGGAAGCTGGTGGCGGAGAGGGGGGCCTGGCGTGCTACAGCTCATGGAGGTCACGAAGAGTCGTACATGACTGAATGACTAAACAACTAAGTTCTGCTATGGAGGGTAGCTATCATTATCCAGCCTAGGACTGTACATCCAACGAGCATAGAGCAACTCAGAGAAAACTTGCCTGATAAGACACAGCTGCAGCAGTTTGTAAAATGAGGGTAAGTGCCAGTGGTCCTGCCAGAAGGCATCTCTTGAGGAAGCAGTGCTGCCTGCCTGATGCTGCAATTGGCGTTATTCTGCAGCCTGCATTTAAATGTACTGCAGCAGACTGCAAGGCTGCAGATCCATTACAAATCAAATCTCAAAATAATTTTTTTTTAAACCCAGCTATAGAGTCCATTTTTACTTGCATGGATCTGCTGTTTGGTTTGAATCCAGACTGCACTCCTTTTCAAAGCCACACTTAAACATGGAACATCACTGCACATATTCAAAGAAGAAAGCTGGAATTTCCCCCATCATTAATTGTCCTTGCTAACTAGGTAGCATGTGTTTTGGCATTCTTGTTCAAACCAACACATCTTTGGAGAACACATCTCTCCCAGCACACTTCTGCCTAATGATTGCATAGGCTTGGGGGATCAGTATGATGTTACTTTGATGATGTATTTTCATGGTACTTTGGCCCCTTACAATTTCTGCAATGCCACAATCACATAGTGTAGTGGTAACTTTTAATCAACAAAGCACAGAAAAAAAATTTCTTCAAAATAAGGAAACAAATTTTGGGAGGGCTCATGGGGCTTTTCTTATGGGTCTTCTTCCTGCACCAGCTATACCTGAGGGGAGGTTCTGTGACAATGCCAGATGCATGGAAGGTCACGACAATGCAGATCTCTTAGAATCATAGAGTTGGAAGGGACCTAGTAGGTCATCTAGTCCAACCCCCTGCCTGCAGCAGGAAATTCTCCTAGAGCATCTCCGACAGGTGCCTGTCAAGCCTTTGCTTGAAGATCCCCAGTGAGGGAGAGTCCACCACCTCCCTCAGCAATCTGTTCCACTGCCAAACTGCCCTCACCGTCAGGAATTGTTTCCGGATATCTAACCAGAATCTCATTTCTTTCAGTTTGTACCCATTGGTTCTAGTTCTGACTTCAGAGGAAGCTAAGAACAAATGAGCCCCTTCCTCCATATGACAGCCCTTCAGGTATCTGAAGAGAGCAATCATGTCTCCTCTCAGCTTTCTCTTCTCCAGGCTGAACATCCCAAGTTCCCCCAACCTTGCCTCGTAGGGCTTCCCTTCCATCCCACTGATCATTCTTGTCACTCTCCTCTGGACTTGCTCCAGTTTGGCTGCATCTTTCTTACAGTGAGGAACTGAACACAGTAGTCAAGGTGAAGTCTAACCAATGCAGAATAAAGAGGAACTCGAACTTCTTGCAACTTGGAAGCTACAGTCCTCTTAAAGTGGCATTTGCCTTCTTTGGAGACACATCACACTGCTGACTCATGTTCAGCTTGTGATCCATGGTGACTCCAAGATCCCGCTCACATGTTGTGCTGCCAAGCCAAGGATCCCCCATTTTATACTCTTATTGTCTTGTGCGTTCTCTGAAGCATCTGGTGGACCCCTGTGAGAAGATGGACCGGAAGGACCTTTGGCTGATCCAACTGGATTCTTCTCAATTAGGATCAGGTCACAGATGAGTGCTACGGATCATGTCCTCATCCTCCCTGTCTGCCCCTTCCCCACCCAAGAATTTCTTCTCCTCTCACCCCTCTATGAGTCACCTTGTGCTGGTGGACAGAATCTCCTTTGCTGGTCAGCATGCCTGCCACCAGCCATTGTGCTGACAGTCTTACTGAGACTGCTGGCAGAAGTTACGTGCTGGCAGAAGTTACGTACTTTCCATCAGCATCTTCCTCCTTCATTGACAGAGGTTGTGTTCTGCCAACAGCCAGCAGTGGGTGTGATTGGGATTGGAATGTAAAAAGCATCCTGGGTTATTAGTTCAACAGAAGTATTGGCTAGCCAGCAATCCTGAGTGGGAGCCTGTTCCAGTATGTATGCCATACATTATTTTACTTAATACAAGCAGCTGACCATTTGATCTGTGACCTCCTCCAATTATTCGGAGGTTTAGGAAAACAACTTTTAAAAAAACACATCTTCCCTCTTTTTTCTTTTTGCATAATATGTCCAAAACCAAAGCTGGAATGCTAACTACATTTACCAAATTCTTCCTTACTCCAAGATTAGAAATGTCACCTTACTTTAAAGCCTGGCTAAAAATATTCCATCCTAAATAGCCACACAGCAAATCCCAAAATCCCAGTTTATTTAACATATTTGATCCGGTCTACAAAACTGAGAAAACATTTCAATACTATCCCAGCATAGTATACATCATCTCCGCCACATTGTAATTACGCTACAGTAAATCAATGTTCCCATCCTTGATTCCGGTTAATCTTGTTATTGTCAACCAATGGTCTTGTAATAGCGTGTTCACACCTATTTACCCAACCAAACTACACTACTATCTACCATTATAAAAGGCCTGGATCAAAAGAATTTGTTGAGTACCTTATATAAATTCAGTACGTTCTGTTTGTTCTGTCAAGAATCAAAATGAATTGTGAGTCAAAATTCAAGCAAGGTTTTCTTTACCCCATTAATAAAGTTGCGTGTCTGTGTATATAAATTGTTTGGCTTGGCTATGAGCTTGGCATTCAAAGCATCAGGGATGTTGAAAGGATACACATTTAAATTAAATGTATGCATAAATTTTTTATGAAGAATAGATAGCTCAGTGGGCTTGCTTGGCAAACACTGGTTTGCTAGATCTTCAGGCACTTTACTAGGTAAGGGCAAGGGCATGGGCAGCCTGAAACAGAGCTGGCAGGCTGAGATATTATTTAACATATAAATATTTTTAGCAACAGCACTACGCTAGCAAGGACTGCCAGGAACTGAAGTAATTTGTATAGGAGAGGGAGGTATGCTTTTTTCATTCTGAACTGCAGATCGAGCAGAGTCCTGAAAGTATCCAGTTGGTTCCAGGATCTTGAAGGAGAGGAATTGCACTAATCCTACAATCCAGAGTAACTACAGGAGCACATAAGAGACATTATGTGCACCCATAGTTAATGCACAACCTAGTGAAAACCTATGGGAAATTCATATTGCAATCCAGAGTAAGTTGTTCTTACACCGGAACAAGGACTCCCCATTGTTACTCTGGATTACACACTATGCCTAGCTAACTGGGCCAGCCAAAGAGACATTCCTTGCAATAGGGTTTGTTGATTCACAGAAACCGAAGAAGCTGGAAGAGGCCAGGTAAATGGGTAAGCATGGCAGTGTCAATCCCAGCATACAGCATATACAAGTATGGCACTGTATATACAGAAGACCCCCAACACACTAATTCTCAACTTACATAACTTGGAACGTAAAAGTATTCCATAAGCCAACAAATTTCAGGGTTGTCTTGAGACCGTATGAATTTTAGTAAGGTTATAGGCATGAATGTTAATACAGTTAGAAATTCCACCTGGGTCCCCCTTAGCTAGAGCAGTGATTCCCAAACTGTGGCTCAGGACGCACAGGTTGGTCATGAGTTTGGTGAGCTGCCAAAGGGTGATGGAGAGATATCAGATAACTAATTGCCTCAAGCCCTAAGGCTGTTCAAAATTTCACTTTCATCCAGTTCCTTCATCCCACTTTGACAGGAGATGAGTCTGATGCATATCCCAGATCTCAAGATGAGGTTGCTGCCACACAAAGGTGCCTGCTGACATCAAGCAAGTGATCCTTGCTAAAGAGAAAACTATCCCTTCTTTATTTGAATGATGTAGACAGATGGATTTCAATTGCGGGAGCCAATAAATCTTATCCTGATTCAGAGAAACGCTGTGGCAAACTGTGCTGTGGGGCTCCATGAAATCCCTTTGGGGATGTTGTCCCCATCCTTCTCTCAGATCAGACACCAGAAGCTCTCACAGCAGCTCATGATGTGGCACTACACTGCATATACCAGTGGTATTCAGGCATTTCAGCTCAGGACCCCCCCTTTACAATTAAAAAATCTGTCTGGGACCCCCGTCAAACTTACTGGGATGTTCTTCCATGACTACTCAGAAGTAAGTGCCACTCTGTTCAAGGCGACTTATTCCCAGGAAAATCCACTGTCAGATTTCAAGAAGGTGGATCCCACCCTCTCGGGACCTCCAACAGGTTCCCAACCCCCAGTTTGAAGACCACTGGCAAAGACACTGAAACTCCAGAGGCTGAGTAGAAATTTTTTGTCCTGCTCACTTCAGGAAGGCCTATTTCCTTGTAGGTAGGCATTTTGGGGGTGGTGATCCTGATCTCAGGCAAGAATCTGTGCAGGCTGACTTACTTAAATGTCCTCCTTTGACATTGCAATTTCTTAGTCCAGGTGTAGGCATGTGATTTTGTTCATCTGATCTATGTTTGATGCAACATTGATGAAACCGACCAGTCAGTTCCAGAGGCCTGTATCCTAAGTAATATAAAAGATTTAGTAATAAGTAATACGCAATCCTAACCTAGGCTGTCACAATTCAGCAGTCTTCCCGTTCCTGTGGTGATGTAGAGAGGCAACTACATGTCTGTGCACTGGACTAACCCTCCCCCAGGAGGGGCACAGAAGTCTTATGTCACTTTGGTGACACCCCCCAAATCAGCACAGGATTTATGGCAGGGCTTAGGCTGGCCTAACTAGAGGTAAGAATTGCAGTCATGGGCCATATCCTAAAGTCATATTAAGCCCTTTGCGATGGAGCAGTTAAGATGACTTTCCATAAGATAACACTAAAGGGTGACGTAACTGCGTGGACCCGTAACTGCTCTGGATTTTTGCCCATACTGTTTAAATTAACCACATGAAATCAGTATGAGTATTTTTAGCTTTCATTTTGCCCCATCTTACATTTATTTCAGTGCCCTATATTTTGGGGTTCACTGCCCTCTTCTTCCTTTTGAGTAGACAGGGATAGGATTGCTCTGTTAGATCTGCTTAGTTTCAGCATGTTGGAGCCCTCAGACCAAGCCCTGGGTAAAGTACAACACAGGAGAAAGAAGGGATGAATGAGAAAAAAGAGAGAGGAAGGCACAGAAGCATGTAGGACAGAAATTAAAGTAGGTTCCACATGGCAGGCTGGGATTAAAACCTGGGGCTACAAACCAAATGCATAAGTGTTAACGTTCTTGCACTGAAGCAAAAATTATATACACAGTTAATAATTTAATTATTCTTAATAACACTGTGTTCAAAGCACTTCACATGCATTATCTTTCTGTAACCATTACAACAACTGTGCAAAGTAAGTAAGGAGTATTATCCCCATTATCTCAGTGAAGGCTGAGAGAATAACAGTTTCCCTGAGGCCACTCTAGCGAGTACAGTACACAACAAAGATTTGAACTCGGGTCTTCCTGAGAGCTATAGTTCACTGTGACAGTGCAATCCTAGGCGTGTCTATTCAGAAGAAGGTCCCATTATAGTCCACGGTGCTTAGTTTCAGTTTTATCTTTAGCTACTGTATTATGCAATCTCTAGACTATAATAAGAGACATTCTATGGTAACGCTTTGGACGCAATATTCCAGGTTCAATGAAAGCGAAAAGCAAAACTTTTAAAAACCCTTTCTGGCCCACAGGACCACAACCAAGATTCATCCGTATAATGGGGTCATTGGAAATGTAACATCTCCCATAGATGACGAGGGATCCCTACCTGAAAGTTCACATGCAAAAGCATCTGCCTTTCAGCCTGACACCTTCAAGGACACGCGGATGCCTGGAGTATATCAAATATTCATAACGCTCCACTCCTGAGCCACCTCCACCCTTTGCCTGCATTGACAGTCGGGATCGACCCAGAACACACAGCTAGAAGCCTCAACCTCACCTTGGCAGATGATGAGCAAGAAAGCACCTCCCCAACACAGCATCAGGTTTGACTTCCAGAACGTTCTCACAAACACCATCACCACAATTTGGGACCAGTTCATGAAGATATTTGGACCCATGGCCGTCGCTGGAGAAGCCTTGCCCACTATGGCAACTCTTCAGTCTGTACTAAATTGGTTTTCAGTACGCAAGGACAGACTGAATTCATTATTTAATTTGTCACAATTATGCCCCAATTTTCCACCAAGGAGTTCAGCGTCGTCCCACTTTTAAACATCAACAACAACCCTGTGAGGTAGGTTAGGCTGAGAGTGTATTTGAGGTGTGTCCCCTTTTTCCACGACGTGTTCTCTTTCAGGATGCTGCCTGATACAAAAAACATGAATCACCTAAACCCAAAGTACAGTGGTGCCTTGTAAGAAGAACAGAATTCATTCTGGAAGCATGTTTGTCTTACAAAGCGTTCTTCTTACAAAGCAGATTTTCCCATAGGAAATAATGGAGACTCAGACGATTGGTTCTACAACCCAAAAATATTCATATAAAAATATTAACTGTATGTAAAAATGATGACAAAACACTGTAATTGAATTCAAAACATTGTAATATAGAACACAATTAGTGTTATATTAATAAAAGTACTGTAATATACTATACAGTAAAACAGAAAAGATGGCCAAAGATGAGTAATTTTTAATAAAAGAGTATTTCAGTGGTGTCTTTTTGAGCAACTTTCACAAGGAACCTTCTAATAAAACTTGCTTTTGTCTCTTTTTGAGGATTTCACAAAGATGTGAATTGGATTGTCATTCAACAGATTCATCGCTTGCACTGCTACAGCCTTATTTGGGTGGTGCTTTTCTACAAAATGTGGCACTGTATCCCAATGTTTACGAATGACCTTGATCTCATATGAGGGATTCCTCCTCTTTATTCTCCTCCTCCTCTGCAGATGAGATCTCCTCCATAACCTCTTGCTGTTGCTCACTATGCAGATCCATCAATTTGTTTGTTTTACAACAAATTTTCCTTGTAAGACTGTTTGCCAAACTGCCAAAACTGTTTGTCTTACAAAGCAGAATTCTTTAGAAATTTTAGTTTGTCTTACAAAGCGTACTTCTTACAAAGCGTTTGTCTTACAAGGTACCACTTGTACATTGTACACTTGTACGTTTTTTTCAGAGCTACTCTTTCCAGTCGTGTGCAAATTTAATCAATTAGGCTGCAATCCTAAAGACACTTTCTTGGGAGTAAGACCTATTGAACATAACGGGGCTTACTTTGGTGCAGACATTGTTAGGATTGTGCTCAAAGGGCACAATCCAGAGTAACTACGGGAGCACATAAGAGACATTATGTGCACCTGTAGCTACTGCACCACCTAGTGAAAACCTATGGGAAATTCATATTGCAATCCAGAGTAACTTGTTCTTACTCCGGAGTAAGGACTCCCCGTAGTTACTCTGGATTTCACCTTAGTCATCTACTGCCATGATAAGGACAACTCTGCAATAAGGGAACAAATGTTGCCTTACCACCCCCCAACTGCAAGATGCCATACATGCCAAACTGGAACAGCTATGCCAGTGCTGGAAATTTGTTTGGGATCGCATCCTGAAATTCGTAGGATTTGCCTCTTAGCTGACTATGCCCTTATAAGCCTGCCATTTGCAGCCTCTGTGTAAGCCTGCAAGAAAATACCACATAAATTAAGCTGGCACGTAGAGCAAATCATAAAAGCATGCTCATGTTTACTCAGTTGCAATTCATCGTTGTTGTTTTGATGGGCACAAATTGATTTGTTGTTCACAGGACTGGCAGAAGTGCTCCACCAGCATTCGCCATTAGTTAATAACCACTTAGGGCACATCTGCCCCAGCCAATGTTCATTCCTAGCAGATAAGTAGCTTGAGTTTGTAGTTTGCAAGGTCCTTTTCCTTACAAAGACAAGTTGTAAGCCAGTAAATTTCTGTCTCCTTGCACAGAATCGTGGCTGCTTACATCTCAAAACTCAGTTACTCTACAACCCAGAGTAACTACGGGAAGACGTAAGAGGCACTTGCTCTGGATTGCTCTATGCTTTTCCCATAGGTTTCCCATAGGTGGCACCATAATTACATAGCTGTAAAAGGTCCTGTAGTTACTCTGGATTGTAGCCTTATTTTAATGCACAGTTTTGAAAGTAGTGTTGCCAACTTATTGTCATTGCTCCTGTGCCTTTGGCACCAGTTAATCCATTTCTGCCCAACCCACAGAGGAACACATTAGGCCCATGTCGCATATATACAAAAATGGGTTTCTGCAGGAATTAGGAGGCAGTAATAGGTATCTCCATGCTGCAAAAGTTTTAACTTTTTAAAACCAACTGCTGTTAAAAGAGCAGACCAACCTTTTTTTCCTTCTTGTTTGGCAACCTTGCTCAGAATTAGCATGTAGGATTTCCTTTGGCCTTCCAGCACATTACAAACCTACACAATAGTGAGTCATAAACAACAAAACAATACACAGAAAAATTCAATTTCCTTGCCCAGAAGCGTTACTATTGCTTAGCATTACAGGGGTCCCCTGCTCATATCTCACAGACTGTTATCTATCATCTTTCCTTTGAAGCTACAGGACCATCAAGCTGAACTACTGGTCTGTCGAGCTCAGGTGGTCACCACATCTCAAAAAGGATATTTTATAGGGGAAATTGAAACGGTGCAGAACACAGCGACCAAAATGATTACTGAGCTTGAGAATCTCTCTTACAAGGAAAGGCTATAATATTTGGAAAGGTTAGGGTTAGGGTTATTTCTTAACCCAATGTGTGATTAGTCAGTGGAATTCCTTGCCACAAGATGTGGTAACGGCACTGAACCTAGATTCCTTTAAGAAGGGATTGGACAAATTTCTGGAAGAAAAGAGATTACAAGCCCTGATGAATATGTGCAACCTCAGAATGCCAGATGAAGGTGGGCACCAGGATTCATGTCTCTTATTTGTTGTCTTGTGTGCTCCCTGAAACATTTGGAGAACCACTGTGAGATACAGCAAGCAGGACAAGATGGGCTCTGGCCTGATCTAGCAGGGTTCTTGTTATATTCTCTTCCCAATTTTGTTTGCACTGGCAAAGGGCAGACAGACAGAAGCATGTCGACATACGACACTTGTCGACACTTGATATGAGTGGCAAGATTAGATCCCATACCCCCAATTTGCTCTTAATGCCAGTGAAAGCAAGGGAAAAAGAGGCTATTAGAAATGTGCTTTAATCCTTCCACAGTCACCAATTTCCACTCCACAAAAGAGAGTAATTTTTCAATTTCAGAGTCCAACTGAGGGGCAAAAATGTTTTTTAGGCCATCACATATGGGGAACACTTGCAGGAGAGAATCAATGAATGGAATCAGGTTCCCTGTCAGGAAACGCATGCACGCACACCCTTGCAAGCACGCACACCATTCTCATTAACTCGGCAAATTTGGGATTGGGACAGTATATTATTTTCCAATAAAATCATCTTTCGCTTAATACATTCATGTCTGTTTTCCTCACCTCTCCCTTACCTTCCCCTACTGTCTCTCCTACCATTCTTAAAACTGGAGACGCTGTCAGTTTTCTAGCTCAAGGTAAGGGCAATGGAACTCAAAAGTATGGGAACAAAAATTACCTTGCCACGACTGGCCCCCTACTGCAGGATATAGCATATGCCCCACTGGCACAGCTACGCCAATGCTGGAAAGTTGCTTAGGATTATACCATTGGATACGAAAAAATTATCTAAAATTGTAAAACTGGATGCTGAATAATAACAACTCACACATACATGTGCACAATCACAGAAAAAGCAGAAGTGAAAAATCCTCTTGGTGGAATAAGGCTGCAATCCTAAACACACTTTCCCGGGAATAGGAACCATTGAATACAATAGGACTTACTTCTGAGTACACATACTTAGGATTGCACTGTAAGTGCATTAAGAACCATGAGTTCTCCATCAGGAAGACTAACAAAAGGCAATATTTCCTTACATGGCACAAAACTATTACTGGAATTCACGCCATAGAATGTGATAAGGGCCATTACCTTGACAGCATATTAGAGTAATTAGGCAAAAACCATGAAAAGAAGTATGCGTCAATAGTGAATAGCCATGATAGCGAAATTAAACCTCTATGTTTGTGGCAGTATACATCCAAAGACCAGATGCCAGGGACAGATAATGGGGGGGGAACCATCCCATTCCTACCTGTACAATTTGTCCCTTGTTATCCACTAGGTTCCATTCCAAAATTGCCTGTGGATTTTAAAAAATCCACAGCTAGAAAACAGTGGAAAAATAGATGCAGGACCCACTTCCAGGTTTTTTCCGCCTCCATTGCTACGAATGGAATAAGGTTGTGCCTCAATATCTGCAGGAGTTTGATTCTGGGAGTTACAGCTGAATGCCAAAAAATTGATTAAATAAAGGCAGTTAAAAAAAATAAAAAGTGTTTCTTTACAGTTGCTTAAAAACAGCTTTTCTTACTGTTGTAAAGAGGCAGCCAGTAATTAAAAATGCACCCCTTCCCTTTGCTTGGCTGAGTGGAAGAACTGAATGATTACTTGTATGACTCCCTCTCTACAACAGTAAGAAAAGCAGTTTTCAAAAGTATGATTTCGGGATGCATTTTTCCCTTCTCAGAGATCAGCAGTTTCCTTCTCATTTAAGTGGTCATTTACGTTGAATCAAATCCTTGTTTTAAAAATCCGTTAATAATGTTGGAACTATACTGACTTATTCAAACTGAGCTAGCTAATCTTGGAAACAAGATGCTGGGCTAGATAGTTTGATCTAGTGGAGATTTTTCTGAACAGTTTTATGAAATAAAACCACCTTTTGATTTGTTAAAGACAGCTTATTAACACTGCTTCCCATCTGCTTTTGTTTTTACTTTCAAAGCAAATAGGCATTAGTTTGTGCAGAAAGCTACTGTGGGCGGCAGTAATATATGGTCAGAAGGTCATGCACAGAAGTGTCAGTCCAAAACCAGCTCCGCTATTACAACTTGTAAGTGTTCTGTGTCCCAATGGGATCATTTACTGATCATTTATAAGTTTGAAGCTACAGAAAGCCAGCCTTTCCCCTGGATGGACTGGGTGGAGAGCATGTAAGTGATCCAAAAAAGGGACACTTTCATTTTGATGATGACGATGATGATGATGATGATTTTCTGAATCAAAGCCCGAGACCGCTGTCTAAAACTAACTCAGTTCACAATACAAAGCAAATCACTTTCCTTCTCCATAAGATTGCCAACACTGTCTATTTCTAGACATTTGTTTTCCCCAACCTCTCATCATGACATTAAGCCAAATTAAAATCTCCGGGACTGCTTTCATTGTTTTAGAAGACTCATGGTGATTCCCAAAAGGTTTGGCAATCCTTCTCGGAGCTGGGAAGAGCTCATCAGTGATGTTGTGCCAGACAGACATATAATAGACGATGCAAATCATACCACTAAAACTGCATGTAGGGATCCATCTGTTGAATTTCTGCTTATCACGCAACAGTTATAGATATGGGGGAGGTGGAAATCAGTTGGAATCCTAGCTGAAGACAAAATAGGAAAGTATTACTATAAGCAAGTTCTTCATTGCGGTGGGGTCCACTTGTTCTGGATAGGAGTCATCCAAACCATGGTTAACACAACATTAGAGAATCCTGGCTGGCCTCTTGCAGTGGCCTGTTGCCAGGATGTTGCCTTTTCTTTTCTATTTTCTACAGAAAATTAGATAAACTTTCTATTTATCTACCATTTGCAAGGCTGGAAGGAGCTGGGACAAGTGACAGAAGCTCACTTTGTTGTGCAGTACTTGAGTCACAAACCACTGAGCTGCCGATCTTCAGGTTGACAGGCATAGCACCTTTAACCACTTTAACCTGTCATCACCTAGGAAAGTATTACCATGAGAAGCAAATAATTCATAATTACTGTACAGTACTCATTACACTCAATCGACGCACTGTCTAGGGTTGCCAACTCTGACCAACACCAATGGATATTATTAAAGCAGGCCTCCATCAGTCTTGAAAGACTATAGTATTGGGCTTGGCGCTGCATACGCTGCATGCGAAGCACGAAGGCCTGGGTTAGATTGTTATTGAGGATAGGCTGTTACCCAAGCAGCAAATCCCCCCTCTCCACGCCGCTGAATTAGTCCAATGGAAAGGCAGAGCCAATACGATTGGATCCAGCTACGTCGCAGAGCTGGGCTAAGGACAGGAGCTCACCCTGTCTTGTGGGGCCGACCCGGGTCTCGAACCCTAGCCTGCTGGATAACAGGCACAGCATCTTAACCGCTTGCACCACCCACAACTCTGGATTATTATCACAACTATTACTATTACAGTAAACTATTACATGTTTTCAAACATGAAGAAATGTTGGAAATTTTTGAATGCCCTTTTTAAATTGCTAGGCTTGCTTTCAGTGGTTACCTGGAGATTGATGTCAGCCCCGGAAAACTGGCAAGCTACTTCTCCATCTCACCCATGCAGAGGTTCCTGTTCTTTGATATGATCATCCAAGGTTTATAGTATTTGGCTAGTCTGTCTATTCAAAGCTATCTTGCGCTGGCTTTTTTGCTCACAAGTGTTAATTCAAGGCAAATACAGAAGCCATATATTACAGCAATCAATTAGTGTGTGTATGCATTCTTGTTTAAGGAAATATACAACTTCGAAAGTTAGAAATTATTTAAATCAGGCTTGCTCCTCGGTGATGTAAAGCACAATTTAAAGCAGCTACTTAAAAATGCTTGATGTAAACCAATCCACCTCCGTGGCTGAAAGGCCTATTTGGGCTAATCCTTTGGGATCCCAGTTAAGTCAATAAAAAGTGGGATACTTTCATCAATCTGATATGGTTTGATTCTGTTTCGCATGGTGGGTTTTATTGCAATCCCACAGGGTATCCCCACTCCAGCGATTCCTCAAAGGTTCCTTTTTTTCTCCATTAAAATATTACCGCTGACGCAAAATCCGTGCTTGTACAACACCCTGTAATATTCAAGATCAGCATGAAAGTGGTTGTTTCCCATTGTTTCAAGTGGATACTTCTGGAAATCTTATGCGGAATGGGATTATGAACATGGAACCGTTGTGTTTGTGTGTGCTTACACAGGGGTACATGTGTGTATATGTCCTTACCCAGGGGTCAACCCAACCAATTTTCAAGCTCTGGGGCAAGTGCAATGTTTTGAGGTAAGGGAACAAACATTGCCTTGCTTTGAGGAGGCCTCTGTGACTGCCCCCCAACTGCAGAATGAAGCACATGCCCCAGTGGCACAGCTATGCCAGTGCTGGAAAATTGGTTAGGATTGTACCCTTGGATATGGAAATATCATTCCAACCCCATCCTTCCTCCAGAAGGCCAATAACTCCTCTACTTTCACTGCAACTACCACCTCAGGACCAAGATATACTATAAACTTTTCCTTGCTATCCTAGAAAAGGACAGCATAGCCTGATGAAAGGGCTGAAGAAGTAGGATTGGCCAAAAGAGGCTGAGAACATGCAAACAGAGAAATAATTTACATTCTGTGAAAACTGATAAAATAAATGGGGAGAGGAAATAAAAAAATGTTTTCCAGGAGCAATAAACAAGGTTTGTGCCAGCAGTCACCACCTGCTTTCCTTTACAAGCATCACTGGGAAGCAGAAGGCACCCATATTTCCCCATCCTCCACTTAAATAAAGGTTAACCACGTGCCCATCTGTCCTCTGGTTCCTGCCTCTAGTTTCCATGTTATATTCTGCCAATGTACATATTGAGAACATTGTGAGATCTTTGGGGCAGAGACCTGTCTTAAAAATTGCAGGGCAATTCAAGAAGTCATCCTCCCTAGCAGATGCCCCACAGTCATGTAAGCTAACAAGAACTTTCTTTAACAAGTACTCTAATACTGAGTTTTGGTTTCTCCTTTTAAAGTTTTACCATCTAGTTGCCTGAAAATAATTCTCACTCACCAGGAGTGGGTAGGTGAATGGTTATTTATATGATTTATACCTCACTTTTCCCATGTCAAATCAAATGCCCAAAGCAGCTTACAAAGCTCTTATCCTTTTTTTCCTGACAACAACCCTGTGAGGTAGATGAGACTGGTTGCGAGTGACAGGCGCAAGTCCCCCAGCAAGCTTCATGGCTCAGGAAAGATTTGAACCTAGATCTTCCAGGTCTCAGTTCACCTTCCTAATCATTACACCATCCTGGTTTGCAAGGCTTCCTCATCACTTGTGCAGGTACGCACACACGGACACACACCCCAGTCCAAAAAGCAACTTGGAATTTGAGTACTAGATGTTTTTATAGTTGTTACAGACAGTTTCCACCCTTCCTATTCAAATGCTCCTACATCTAACTACTCCAGACTAAGGGCACAATCCAGAGCAAGTTCAGCCTGCTCTGCCCTAACTGCTCTCTCCTAAATATTCTGTATCCAGAGCAGAAAGTTATGCTGCATCCAGAGAGTCAGGAAGCCTGGGCTGCCCTAAGTGCTCCAGAGCATGCTAAGTAATTGACACATGGGGAGGACTTGCTCCTGAGGAGACACCCCCTCAGATCACACTGAACAAGGAACAGATGTGGTGCCTACAGTGGTGACATGACTCTGCGCATCACCTGGTGCGGAAGTCTGTGCGTCACCCCTGGGATGCGCTCACCCCCCCACCTGGACTGCACAGTCACCAAAGTTGGCACCTGCACAGTTGTTTCTGAAGCCAACTGGCTTCAGAAAGAGTACTGCACAGGCACCATCTCTGATGCCTGCAAAGTACTTTTCTGAAGACTTTCTGCTTCAGAGGAGACTGTGCAGGCGTCAGAGTTGGTGCCTGTGCAGTACTCTTTCTGAAGCCATTCGGCTGCCGCTCCACTTCCTGAATGAGGCCGAACGGCCGTGCAGAGGCGTGGACTTCTTCCATTCTACGGAAGTCTCCTCTGAAGCTGTTTGGCATGCTCAGTCTGTTTCTGCGCAGTGCACCTCAGCTGGCCGTTCAGGCCAGCTCCGAGGACGAGCAGCAGCTTCTGGCTGCTACTATGCCTTGGAACAGGCCTGAATGGGCATGCTGACACCCGGGGCCTGCCAAAGGACAGTCAAACTCCTCCAGCGCATCACCCCATACGGAGCGCATCACCCAATGCAGCCCACACCAGCCGCACCAGTCTGGTGGTGCCTGCCTTATAAGGAATCCCTGATGAGATGCCAGAGCATTCTACAGTGAATACAAGGGGCTTCTTGGAGTGGCCCGCTGTATCCTGAGGTTTGTGGGCAGCTGTAGTTTGTTCCATATCCTGAGGTTGAGAGGCAGGGGTTGCAGCTAGGATGGCCAAGAACTCAGATTTTTGGTCAACACTGACATTCTTACTCGGGCCTTATCATGGACCCCTATGGGTCTACTCATTACTATACTTGCTCCTGAGGTGGTATATCTTTGAGGAGCTGGAAGAGGGCATTTCTGCCTTGGAAACAGGCTCTGGATACAGAGTAACTGCTCTGCCCTAAGCAATGCTAAACATGCCCTCAGCATGCCTCTCCTGAACTGCCTAGGGCAGAGCAGTTAGGGCAGAGCTGGTCCACCTCTCTTAGGGCACCCTATGTTGCCTTGCTCTGCCCTAAGCCTCTTCCAGAGTAACTGGGGTGGAGCATCTTGCAGTTGCTTCACCCTAGTGATAGATAGGGCAACCTAAGGGCTTTTATGTGGACAGATTAGTTGCTCTGGATTGTGCTGTTAGTAAAGGAGAGCATATGGATTATGTCGGGACATGTGCCAAGGAGCAAGTTCTTACAAACCTCTTTGTGCAGGTGCACAAGTGGTGAATATACATTCTTGTGGATGATTTAGGCTGCAATCCTACAAGCACTTTCCTGGGAGTAAGCCCCACTGAACTAAATGGAACTTACTTCTAAGTAGACACAAATAGGATTGCATTGAAAGGCTCACAATTCTTTCGGTGTCTCCTTTTGGGCACCTGCTTCAGTGAGATCCTGCAAAGCACATGCCAACAATTTTAAGTCATGCCAAACTGGACTCCAGCCATGTCAAACTGGTGCTCCAGCATAGACTATGCTTTCTCTTACTATCCAAAGGCCAAAATAAGCTCTCAATCACAGGAGAAATTTAGGTCCCCTATCCTCCACTTCTCTGACAATCAATTAGAGATTGAAGTCACAGAAGACTCCACAAGCTAAGGGAACATTTGTTCCTTTACCTTGGAGCTGTGGATGCATTGGTGTCCAAAAGTTGGATTGAGTCCTGAGACACATCGAAAGTCCCCAGGGCTAGCCTAAGACCTACTGATACCAGAGGTGGCATACAAAATTCAGCCCCGTTACCCAATGTTATGTCACCCTCTGATCTTTCAACATCTTAGTTCCTTTGACCTCAACATTTCCTCTGCCAATCCCTCCCTTTCCCCATTGAGACAATAGGAGGAGGAGGAGGAGGAGTAATGAAGGACTGCACTCCCCACCGTTCTGCAGGATGATGTGACAACTCAGGTGGCCTCACAGAAGGGCCAGCCCTATCCTTCACATGAATCTCACCTTTGCCAAATGGTAGCAAGCACTCTCTCTCATCTTAAGAGAGACCGAATCTCTCTTAACTGGAAGCAAGCACTCTCCCATCTGTGGCAGGCACTGACAAAACAAGACCACCTTGCAGGACTGTTGTAAACAAGCCAAAAAAAGCCTACCTTGCCGGATTGATATGTGAAGCAGCTTTGGAAAGCACTATCTGAAAATAAGATGGCATTATTTGGGCTGCAAATAATACACTTTCCTAGGAGTAAGACCCATTGAACACAGTGGGGCTTACTTTTGAGTAGACATGGTTAGGATTGTGCTCTATCCTCTTCGCAATAATTGTGTCTCTCTATTATGTCTACTTCCTTGAAAATGGAACCGTAACGGGTAACAACATGGACAAAGCAACACTTAGAGGGAAGTTTTTTTTCTATGCACCCCCTCAATTACCACCTCACCTAAAGGAAATAGGATTGGTAGTAAAAAAGAGTAAACACATATTTTTTTCCCTGTCCCTTTTCTTGCAGCCTTAACAGCAGACTGAGGTAGAGAAAATGAGCACGTGAAACTTTTCCCAATTTGAGCCCCATTACAAAAAAATTCACCTTTCTCATCTGTCCATCACCAGCTACTGTTAAAAACATAGGAGTCGGTCTAGAGAATAAGTGGTCACTGCAGGGAGTTTGTGATCACGGTGCTACAAAATCACAAGCTTCCAATCACTTGTAGCTACTTAGGTTGTCACCTTATTTTTCTGGTTCTGTTCTTGTGCCTTTAAGGATATCAAGAGAATTTACCTGAAGCATCACTTTACTACCAGAGTAGGTAAAGCTTCACATGTTTAAGTTGTGTCTCACTAGTTGCTGTTAAAGACATACAGGCAGGGCTCTCTCGCTCTCTCGCTCTCTCTCACACACACACACACACACACACACACACTCAGCATCTTTTGGCATGGCTGAACATGTGAATGAATTCCACTGAAACACACTGGGCTTTACATGGAAAGGTGGTGTGTAAGTTCTGTGTGTAAGCGTGTAACTGTGACAAAAGAAAATATTCTATCCAAAGTGGCTCATCCACACGTGCAAGACAGAATTTAACACCAAATTCATTAAGCAGTGAACGCACATGTATAAACTGGCCTGGAAAATAAGTGCCGATCCTATAGCCTCTGCACAACAGTCACAGAAAATGGACCACAGCAGCCAGAACCACGAAGGCAGAACAAGATTTTTGAGAACATTTCACTCCATGCCACAGAATTCCATGTTTATTTGAGGAGGCAGATGGTAGCCCAATGATAGTGTCATGTTTAGCATAAAGTACAAGGTTCAACCACCATCATCTCCAAATAAAAGATCTCAAGGGCCAAACTGACCCCAGACCCATATAGAACCACTGCCACCAATAGCGCTCAGTTAGACTAATGGCTTAAGACATTGGCATAAAACTGCTTGTGTTCATTTCAACTGAAATTTCCCAAACACACAACAATTTTCCTTCCAGGAATTATCTGTGGGCCACAGGTCTCTACCCTTCACATGGTGCCACAGCACACACCCCCTTTGAAACCGACTTCCAGGAAGCGCATCAGCTGACCATTAGGAGGCATATGAATCTTAGTTGTAGCAGCCCTTAGTCCCTTGACTTGGCATGACATCCACAACTTCAAATCTCGTACCAAAACCTTCCTGCCATAAAGATACCAAGCAGACATGCTTCAGTTCAAGACAGCTTCTTCACCATGAGATACCAGCCTGAACTCGGCCGCCAACACCACTGCCATCACCGAATCAACAAGAAAGGAAGTCAAAACTCTTGTTCATAACTCACAGTTGTGAAGTTCTTGTGGCTGCACTCCTGTCCACGGAACTTGCAGTACAACAACATCTCCTTCATGTCGTGGCCCACACGCCCCAGGAATTCGCTCATGCTGAAGACTTTCGCTCGGTGATGCTGAAAGTTGGCCTTCTCTCGCAGAACAGCCAGGACTGCTGGGTCTGCGAGATGTGGCTGAATGACCTGCAAGTTGACATCCAATAAGGCCAGAAGGTCGCCGGCGTGGTACAGATCATTGGTGGTGAGACGGGAGAAGCGGAACCCATTCAGGTTGCAGATGGTGACAGCTGGGAAGATCAGGTTGTTGGCGACGACCTCATCCACCTTGGTGACGTGTTGGTAGGAGAAGTAGTAGATCACCCGTTCGGAACTTTCCACCAGGAGGAGGCCCAGGGAAGCCACAAACGCCAGAGCCCACAGGGCCCGCCGGATTGTCATTGGTCCATAGACGAAGATGTGGCGGATTCCATGCAAGGTCGAAGTGTTGGCAAATATCTGGAGACTGGAGGGCTGAAGGCTCCCCAGGCTTCCTTCACTGGTGCTTTCCTTCAAATCCATGGAGAAAGGATTGGTCATATAGGCTCCACTTCCCTCCTCTGCCTGCAGCCAGCTTCTGGTGGGCTCCAGCTCTCACTCATGGGGTGAAAGAGATAACAGAGGCAGGAGTCAAGCAGGGCAGCTGTGTGTTTGGGTGGCAGTCAGTAAAGGTGTTCTCTGCGTGCTCCCAGCAGCCTGGCAAGTGTGATGGTTGTGGGGGGTAAAATGTTTATTTCAAATCCATTGCAACTCTACCGCTTGATTTCCTTGCTGCGATAAGGAGGGCTGGTTTTATTTAGGGAGACACCAAGGTGATGTGGAAGAGATGTGGGTGGGAAGGCAAGCATCAGCCAATGGAAACAAAGCCCTCCCTCTTCCTTCACTCACACACACAGGCTAGTGATGAGATTACCAGTGTGTGTGTGTGTGTGTGTGTAGGGGGGGCAATCTGAGCTGCTTGCAACCCATCAGCTAATGTTTTATGTTCAACGATGCTGCTGCCTGTCTCCCCGAGCCAATGCACTGCAGAACAGAAGCAAGGCTTCTGAAGGAACAGCAGCATCCCTGCTCCTGATTTTCCAGGCTACTGGATTCCAACATCCTTCTCTGCTGTATCCAAAGCCAGCTGACAAATCTGAGTTTGGGAGTTTCTCTGAAATGAAGCAGAGTGGGAAAAAACTCGCAGGACAAAGCATGGAGCATGACCAGGCCTTAGTGCCTCTGCAAAGCATCTGGAAAAAGGTTTGACATCAGTACCCTAAAAGGTGCAGATGACAAGGAAGGGATGTAGCTGGGACCAAAATCCAAGGATGTTTACCTGGAATGATACTCCTGAGAATGCATCAGCATCACACATACCAGCCGCAAATAAGTTTGCTTCTTCTGCCCTTTAATGTTTGCCATCTGTCTTGACAGGTAGACCATACTCTCTGTGGTCCTCCACACTTCACTTCTAATCCAGGACTGGAGAATCTGAAAAGCAGCACAAGAAAAGAATTGAACATCAGGGTATGTCAATGCCAGCCAAATTGATAGTGATCTGTTCTTAATTTGTCTCCACTGAATGCCATTGTTTGTCCTCGTTTATGCTCATTCTTTTTCTCTATCATGTCTGCATCCCAACCTTTCTCCTGAGCCTCAGGACCATAGGTGTACTGTCCTTCTCAAACGGTGAGTCGGGACCCACTAAGTGGGTCTCCATTCATTCAATATTTCAGGTGGGTCTCCATTCATTCAATATTTGATTTTTCAAAGTCTAGCCTTAATGCAAACATAGTACATGGAGAAGTTACATAGTATTTGTACAAATACTAAAATTGTAAATAAATTATACAAAAAAAATACATAGTAAAAACCATAGAATTTGGGGAAATGTTACAGATCTTTACTTTTAGCAGACTATTATGAATGCGTTTTTACAATGAGGGTCAATGGAACTTACTCCTGGGTAAATGTGGGTTGGACACATCCTAGGATTGTTAAAAAAATTCCCTGCTTGATTATCAGTGGAATCGTAAGCAGAACGCAGAAGTAAATCCCATTGAGTTCAATAGTACTTACTCCCAGGAAATTGCAAGAAATTTTTAGGCTCCCAAGAAATTGTTAGGATTGCAGCCTATGGGTGCAATCCAGAGTAACTATGGGAAGTCCTTGCTCCAGTGTAAGAACAATTTGCTCTGGATTGCAAAATGAATTTCCCATAGGTTTTCACTAAGTAGTGCAGTAACTACAGGTACACATAATGTCTCTTACGTGCACCCGTAGTTACTCTGGATTGTAGGGAATGTCACTTCCAATCATGACATCAATTCAGGTGGGTTCTGAGAGATTCTCATGCTAAAAAGTGGGTCCCAGTTTTAAAAGTGAGAGAACCACAGATCTATAAACACATACTTACTGCAGCATATAAACTACAAAGGAGGCATGTGGCTGGCAGAGCATAGATTTTGCATGGCTCCCTTCAAATTCTCTGCATGTTTATTCAAAAATAAGTTTCACTGAGATCAGTTACACTTAGTCTAAAGTATGTCAGCACAGGATAGCAGCTTGTTCGAAAACAATTAACCATACACACAGTGTGAGAAATAAATAGCATGGTTACTACAAAACATTGCAGCCCTTTTTAAAGGGTGCAATGCTTGAAGAGTGCATGAAGCTTGCTTGTGCATGAACAAGGAGGAGTGAATTAGGAAACTGAACGTGAGGAGGGGAGATCAAAGAAGCATGAGCATAAGGATGATTGTGGGGAAACAAAATTGGGGTCTCATGAACCACTATGGTTAAGGCTGGGTCCCCAATCTGCTGCTTGCTGAAAACAAACAGGCAGGTGATGCTCTCTTTCCATTCTCACTATCTCAGCCTTCCAGTTGTATCTGGATGGCAAGTCGGCAAACCTTTTGACAAAAGAACTGAAGTGCTGATCTGACAGCTCTATGGCAAGCTGGGAGACAGAATACTATTCAGGGATGGGGGGATTTCAAATTATTGGACAGTAATTGCCACTGGCCTTCTTTTATGTGGCATCACTGCGGTTTTAGAATTGTACTTTGCAATTATATTTTTGTATACCACCTGATACCACTGATAAAGAAAGGGTGATGCATATAAATCATAATTTTCTTAGCACAGTTAACACTTAAATGATTGATGCAACATGAGGAAATCTGTCACAAGGGCTTGTTGCCAGGACATGTTTTTTTCCACTGAAGTGGTACCTATTTATCTACTTTCATTTTGCATGCTTTTGAACTATTAGGTTGGCAGGAGCTGGGACAAGTGATGGGAGCTCACTCCATCATGCAGGACCCTGGTCTTGAGCTGCTGATCTTCAAATCAACAGGCAGAGGACCTTTAACCACTGAGCCACTGTATGAGACATATAAATACATTAAATAAGTGTAATACATACATCTTGGAAGGTGCCAGAGTCTTGGAGGCTGCTGCGGATTGATTCTGAAGCACAGCAATCCCTTTTAAATCATATTAATGGTTCTCGGTTGGTTGGTTGATTGATTGATTGATTGATTGATTGATTGATTGATTGATTGATTGACCCCACCTTTCCCATGCCAAGGCAAATGCCCAAGGCAACTTACAAAGCTTTTCATTCTCTGCTCCTCCTGTCTTCACAACAACCCTGGAAGGTAGGTAAGGTAGAGAGTGAGTGACTGGCCCAATGAAGCTTCATGGCTATTGAAAACAAATGGCTCATCTAGCAGCTGGTCATGAGTGGACAAGAGAAAAGCAGAAATTTAACCTGACCCCAGTACTCAACAGGAGCCTCACCAAGAACCCATATGGAATAGAGAGGTGTGTTAAAACTGAATCATCCATTCAGTCATGTCTGACCCTTGGCGGTTCCATGAACCAGTTTCCTCCATGGTTTCTGCTCTTGGGCAGCTTCTTTCAATTGCTTTATATTTTTGGCCAGTGTCTGCTTTGATTATATCCACTCAATGGTTTCTATAAACAATTTGCTTTGATCCTCAAGGCTTGGCCTCAAAATACATCAACTATCAGCCCAATCCAGAGCAACTATTCCTTGCACGCAAGAGCCCTTGGGTTGCCCTATCTACCACGAGGGTGGAGCAACTGCAAGATGCTCCACCCTAGTTACTCTGGAAAAGGCTTATGGGCAGCCTCAGGCAACATACAGCCAAATCCAGAGTAACTATTCTGTCGACGTAACTGGGTCACCCCAGGCAATTAACAGAGGGTGTGATGGGGACATGTTGGGGGCGTGTTGGAGGTGCCATCCCCTCCAACATAGCTGCTCTGTATCCAGAGCACTTTCAGAGGCTCACAGGTACATGTAAATGCCTGTCCACTTATACCACCTCAAGAGGTGGTTTAGTAACGAGGAGACCCATAGGTCTCCATTCAAAGCCAAAATAAGGGTTGTGTAAAGTGGATACTTGAAAAAAAATTTCAGCTCACCTCCTAGCCCTTGCTTGGCTGGCTCAGGATACAGAGTAACTGCGGGTACCCCAATGACCAGCCAATCCTCTAGCACAGTGGTTCTCAAACTTCCTAATGCCATGACCCCTTAATACAGTTCCTCAAGTTGTGGGGACCCCCAACCATAAAATTATTTTCGTTGCTACTTCATAACTGTAATTTTGCTACTGTTATGAATAGTAATGCAAATATCTGATATGCAGGATGTATTTTCATTGTTACAGATTGAACATAATTAAAGCATAGTGATTAATCATAAAAACAATACGTAATGACAGACAGACAGACAGACAGATAAGAGGGGGTGACTGGGAAAGAAAGAACAAAAGAAAAAGAAGGAGGGAGGGAGAGAGAGAGAGAGAGAGGAATGAATAGATAGATAGGTAAGTAGCTGGGTGGTTAAGGGGAAAGGTGGGGACCTGGGTGAGGGAGAGGAGAGGTGGTGATCTGTGAGGAAAAGGTAAGTACGTGGGCGGCATAGCTGAAGGGGGTGAGATAGATAGGGAAGCAGACAGACAGACAGACAGACAGACAGACAGACAGACAGATAGATAGATAGATAGATAGATAGATAGATAGATAGATAGATAGATAGATAGATAGATAGATAGATAGATGTGGCATAGCTAAGAGGGGGTAGGAAGGAAGGAAGGAAGAATGGGAGGAATGGGAAGGTAAGTACCTGGGTGAGAGGAGGCCTCCATAGGATTGGGATCTCAGGTAGCAGAGCCAGCCACTGTTTCCTGGGAGTAAGTCCCATTCACTATCATGGGACTGACTTCCGAGTAGACACGCATAGAACTGGGCTCTATGGCTGCAATCCTCCCCACCCTCAAGGCTCCACATAGTCTCACAGCTGCTCAGAGGCTCCTTCTGAGCTGCTTCTCAATGGCTTCTTCCAGCCGCAGCAGCTCCAGCGTTTCTGCCAAGTCTTCCCGTCTGGCCCCCTGCACCAGGAGTCTTTAGGCGACCCCCAGGAAAGCTCCAGGCGACCCCCAAAGGGGTCCCAACCCCCACTTTGAGAAACGCTGCTCTAGCACCTTCCCTCCCATAAAAGGCCCAACCCCTTACCCCCCTTCCCTTGCAGAGAATAGAGTGCATGGCACAGGGCTATGCCACTCTGCTCTCTCACTGGGCACTTTGCTCTTGGGGAGTGTTCTCCCCAAAGACAACACCCCTCACTATGCTCAGCTGCAAAGGGGCTTGCACTGTGCACATGAGGGGAATATGGTGATTTATGTGATATGGAAAAATGATAGAGTGTGGACTTTGCAATTTTGTTTGTTTGTTCCTCCCTCTCTGTCCACAGGTACTCCAACCAGGTAAGGAGGGTTAGGGGGGGGGGGCACCACTGTTTGCATTCACAAACATCTCAACAGGCAATGTTGCACTGATGTTAGCAATACCAGCTGTATGTCTGTGCAAGTAGTTTCTCTCTCCCCACAGGTACTCCAACCAGGTAAGGGGAGCTGCAACCAGGTAAGGGTACTCCAACCAGGTAAGGGGGGGGGGAGAACCTCTTGCTCAAACTTAATTTAAACTTCTCTAGCCTTGCATGTCTACTCTAAAGTAAGCCCTATTATACTCAGTGGGACTTGCAGCTGTGTAAAAGGGGCTTGCTTCACCAGGGAAGGGGCTTGCCCACTTGTTGGAAATGCTTTGAGTTCTCTCTGCAGGTTTGCCTTCCCAACCAACAGCCCCAGGTTCCTGCTTCTCTGGATGCAGCATAACAATGTGTTCTGGATAAAGAATAGTTAGGGGAGAGCAGTTAGGGCAGAGCAGACTGAATTTGCTCCAGATTGTGCCCATAAATAGAGATTCACTGATATCCGTGGTGTCCAGCAACTGAAGAACCAGAATTGAAGAACCACCTCAATCCCAACATGTAACATGGGACCCATGTTCAAGACCTTATACACCCACCACCTTTTGGTGGGCTACTTAGCAACTACTCTTTTGGTGGGCTACTTGTCAACTACTCATGTGTTGCCACTTCTGCTGTTCCCTACCAGGTAGCATTCATATCCAAAGTGGCAGCAACAGGCAACTTATGCCCACCCACTATGATGTCGGTCAGCTCATGAAAGATCTTCATAACACAATGTGGGCAGACGTGATAGTACACCATCCAATAGATGAGGGCCTGGGTGAATTGCCATGGTTTTTCCTTTTTTTCCCCCCACCCCATAATGGCCAGTCACTGGGCACTGATTCTGAATATCCCACCTGGATCTTACAGTGTGGCATGACAAGAGCGGGCACTCAGTTTTGAAAGATGAAGAGAAACAAGAGGAAGGAAAGCTAGGCAGAGCAGTGGGAATGATGCAAGCAGGAGAGAGAGAGAGAGAGAGAGGACTTGCTCAAAGCAATCTCTTCAAGGCCAAAACTTCCAGATTTAACTCATATAAGACCCCTAGCTTTGATTTCCTGTTCTAGACAACTGAGAGTGCAATCCTAACCTAGGCTGACACAACTCATTGATCTTCCCATTCCCTGATGACATAGGAAGGCAAGTGCACATCTGCGCACTGGTCTAACCGCTCCCCGTGAATGGTGCACAAGTGTCTTACGGCACTTTTGTGACACCCCAAGTCAGTATAGGACTTATGCCTGGGTGTAGGCCAGCCTGACTGCAGGTCAAGATTGCAGCCTCAGGCCTAACCTCCTGTTAGGCCAGCATAAACCTTAGCATAAGTCCTTTGCTAACCTTTAGTTAGGCCAGCACAACCCCAGCAGAAGTCCTTTGCTGACCTGAGAGTGTCACAAAAGTGTCGTAAGGCACCAGTGTATAACACAGGTCTGCAAAACCATTGGCCTCAAAAACATTTTTCAAAATTTATAATGGTTTTATATAAATTGGCAGTATTGATTTGAAAAATTCCTTCAGTGTTAACCTATCTATCACAACTAATTTCAGTGATATGGCACATCATTGTTTGGGAACGTTTCAAGCAGCTTTCTCATGAGGAAGCCATAGCATAGATGTCCTATTGGGGGGTTTCTGCCCCTTCCTCCCCTTCCTGTCCTTACCAAGGAGGTAAAGGCGCATTGAAAGGATATAGAACCTATTGTTAATTTAGGTTATTAGGAAATAGAACCTGTTGTCAATTTATTTGAATCCCATCACTGGTAGGGACCACTGGGTTCTCTCCACAAGCAGATGTCATAAGTATGAAGGTGAGAGGGGCGCAGCATTCCCCAGAATAAGCTAGAACAGTGGTTTTCAAAGTGGGGGTCAGGACCCCCCCTTAGAGTAGGGCTGCGATATGTCCTGAAAAACAGGGACAATCACGATTTTTGAGGATTGTGTTCACATACTGGCAAATGGGACAGAGGGTAGAAGAGAATTCTGGCAATCCTACCTTGGAGAGTTGTGACTACATTTCAGGGTAATGAAAAGCTGGGTGTTGCCATCCTGGAATCTGACAGTGGGTGCCACTGTTTTGGAATGGTGGAATGGACTCGGTGGAGTGGAATGCACTCAGTCTGCAATTCATACTGTCCTTTGTGTAAGTCTCATTGAATAGAATGGGACTTACATCCAAGTAGACATGAAGGAACTCTGGCATCACAATCAAGGTATGCAGATGATCAGAAATGCCTGGATGCCTTCAGAAAAGGTGGGCCTTGGGGGAAAAATGGGGAAAAGACCTGCCTCTCCCAGATTCCAGGCATTCCTGCTGGCCCTCTCATGCATATTGGCCTCAAATGAGCACATTCAGGTGGGGGGGGGGAATAATTTCTATACATTACATGCATACTGACCTCAAATGAGCACATTAGGAAAATAATAATTTCCATACCTCTCATGCATACTGTCCTCAAATGTGTGTGTGTATGGGTATGTGCTTGTGTGTGTATTGTGTGTATGTGTGTGTATGGGTGTGTTCTTGTGTGTGTGCTTGTATTTGTGTGTTTGTCTGGGTCTGAACCACATAACCTGGAGTCACTGGCTTGTGTTATGCTACTACAAACTGTCAATGGCTTGTGTTATGCTACTACAAACTGACTTAAATGTCAGTTTCTTAAATGTGTTATGCTTGTGTTATGCTACTACAAACTGTCTCTTAAATATCTGGGTCTGAAACATGCATTTTACAAGGTTCTCAATTTTAAAAGTGTTGAAATTAAGTACAGGAAAGCAATATGAGTATTTTTGCTTTATTTTAACATGTTGTCATTTTTTGGGGGGGTGTCCTACAATTTTTTTAAACAGGTAGGAATTTTGGCATGGGGGTAAGAATTCTAGACTTGGGGTTCAGGAATTTTGGGTTTGGCATCTGGTCATACACAATGATGTAATTTCCAGCCATGACATCACTTCCAGGTTGATGACATCATCTATTAGGGATCTCAGATAATCATTCTGGGCTGAAATGCTCAAGAACCACTGAACTAAGACACCCCAGCTCAGGGTAAAGATCTCCCCCATGAGTCCCCTAGCCATGGAAGCCTGTTCCAAACTTCCTCAAAAATGCTATTCTTTCAAGACAGTGCTCTTAAATCAAGTCAAAATTACTTCTGAGAAAATTTTGCTCTTTATACAAAATGCTCTTAAAGAGCGCAATCCTAACTATGTCTACGCAAAAGTGAGCCCCATTGTGTACAATGGAACTTACTCCCAGGAAAATGTCTTTAGGATTGCAGCCAAAGTCTCTCTCAAATCAAGGTACTACTGTACTCGGAAACTGCTATTCACACAGCCATGGTATGATGCAGGCATCAGGATGCAGGCTAGTATTCTCCTTCTTGTTGGACCCTTGTGAAATACGGAAAGCTGGACTAGATAGGCCTTTGGCCTGATCCTGCAGGGCTCTTTGTATGTTCTAACATGTTCCATTCCAACGTAGATTTATGAACAGTGTACGTAGATTGGCTATCCGTTAAAATGTAGGTACATTTTATGTACAGTGTACGTAGATTGGCTATCCATTAAAAAAAGAGAGTAAAAGAACACAGACACAGCACAATCCTAACCATGTCTACTCAGAAGCAAGTCCTATTGTGTTCAATGAGTCTTACTCCCAGGAAAATGTGTTTAGTATTGCAGTCACAATCACTTACTTATAAATGTGTCCCATATGAACAATCCTTCGTTATCATTAACTATCACTGTGGACACACTAAGGGCTCAATCTTGAGTAACTGCGGGGAGTCCTTGCTCCGACATAAAAACAATTTGCTCTGGATTGCAATATGAATTTCCCATAGATTTTCACCAGGTGGTGCAGTAACTACGGGTACATGTAATGTCTCTTACATGCTCTCGTAGTTACTCTGGATTGTAGGGTAAAAAGAACTTTATATTATTGCTCTGTCACATAGTGAGTTCTAATATGCAGCACAAGTTAGGGGTTTCCCACCCTTTACAACTAAACTGCTGGTGGCTGGATCTATAGAACTTTCACAACAGGCTGCAGCTTTTGCCTCTGGCTATAGAAGTGCTGCCCCAGCTGCCATCAATCATCTTATTCCCTGCTTTAGACTTCCCAAGATTCAAGTCAATGAAAGTAAAAATCAATGCTATAATTTACAAGAGGAACTAAAAAAACCCTTTCCTTTTTTTTCTCTTGTATTAACCAGTGCACAGGGAAATAATGGTCTTCCCTCTTCCTATACATGTCAATCACATCACATTTTTTTCCTCTGATTGAGCAAAACCAGTACCGCAGCCGTGGCAGTCGAGAGCTGATACAATCTGTTGTTCCAATCTCAGCACAGCTTTTAGATTACTCTGTCCTTCAGCAGCTATCATTATATGGTCTCACTTCTGTAAGATGACAGTGACAACAATACTGACTCACTTTACCAGCTCTTTTGTAAAGATCTCAAATAGAATGATGTACAGCGCTTTGACCTAAAGAAAACAAAAACTGCTATACTGTACAAAGTACTAAATAAAAAACACCTTTGTTTAATCTAGGACTAGGATAACGAGGATCATGAGAACTAGAAAAATTTAAAAATAAAAACATTTTCAGAAATTGGGCCTGATTTTGTATAATTTGGTCTGTAAGTCAAATAGAAGAAGAGAAATTCCTGGATTTTCTGAAAAAAGGTAATATGGCCTGTTTTCACAGATATTTTCTCTACCACACTTAACCTTGTCTTATTCTATCCTGAGCAAAAATTATCCTTTTTGAAATCACAGCTTGGAGTAAGTCTGTTCAAGGGTAAATACTGTACCTATCTCACATTATCTGGACCCATTTCAATCTGGTTTCAGGCCCAGTTTTGGTAAGTTAACTACCTTGACAGCCCGGAGGAAAAGCTGTGCTGGAAGAAAAGACGGAGTGCAACCCTGCTGATTTTTCTGAAATCCTTGACGGGTTTTCATACTACGGTAATCCTTCTGTTTAGGTTGTATAAGGTGGGTTCACGTCACCCAGTCCAACATGTCACTCCCATGCAGTGGGTGGGGCAAAAACCTGAATGGTGGGTGAGGTTATGTGCCATTGTCCTGCCTCTACTGGGTTTTTAGCCACACATTTTAATAGAATGCAGATATTTCAGAGTGGTTTGTTTCACTGCATTCTGCTGT
Source organism: Cryptoblepharus egeriae (assembly GCA_030015325.1). Classification (NCBI taxonomy): domain Eukaryota; kingdom Metazoa; phylum Chordata; class Lepidosauria; order Squamata; family Scincidae; genus Cryptoblepharus; species Cryptoblepharus egeriae. Next base: position 76,174,802 of record JAREYC010000004.1, read on the forward strand.
AAATTACGCATCCAATAGTATATAACATGATAGGATTATTTCTACAAACCATGATTTTAGCCATTTTGATCACCAGGAGCAGTGGTGGGCTTCACGGGGTTCTCATAGGTTCTACAGAACCCTTTGCTAATGAGCACCTGGTTCTGAGAACCAATTACTAATGAGACATAGAACCTGTTGTAAATTTTTTGAATCCCTCCACTAACTTGAAGTGTGACCTCTTGCAAGGGTGCCACCTTTCTAAAATCCTGGTGATGTCCCTGATCAGGACCATTTTGGAAGCCTTGCAATTCCCTGGACTGACCTTCCACGGCAGCCAAGGCATGCTTGCTTACTCACTAGTAAACAAGGCTGTACAGTTCTCTTTCATTTTCAATGCATTTCAGTGCAATCAGGAACCTCTTTCTCGGGTGATTTATGGGGTTGTGTTCAGTGATGGGCCCAGCCTGCCCTAACAACCGGTTCTCCGGAAGCGGGCAGGGCCAGGCTGGGTCAGCGGGTGGGGCCGAGGTCAGGGGGCGGGGCTGGGGAGAATTTAAAGGGGAATTTTTTTGAAAAAATTTAAGCATGTGGCTTACTTCCAAGTAGACCTGCATAGGATGGTGCTCTGAGGCTGCAGTCTTTTCCATGTTGCCCTGGGAGTAAGCCCCATTGACTGGGATGTGACTTACTTCCAAGTAGACCTGCATAGGATGGTGCTCTGAGGCTGCAGTCCTTTCCACTCTGCCCTGGGAGTAAGCCCCATTGACTGGGATACTGCTTACTTCCGAGTAGACCTGTATAGGATGGTGCTCTGAGGCTGCAGCAGCCAGCCAGGCATCTTTTAATTTTTTAATTTGCCGCTCATAGCGGCAGTCCGGCAAAGCGCCCCAGAAGCCTCAGTGGCCGGGGAAAGAACAGGGCTGAGGCTTCTGGGGTGCTTTGCTGGACTGCTGCTAGGGGCGGCAAATTTAAAAATTAAAAGATGCTCAGCTGGTTGCTGCTGCGCGCAGCGCCAGCAAACCGGTTCGACTGGTTTTTGGGGGCCCCCGCTGCTACTGGTTCGGTAGCGGCGGGGAAATGGGAACTACTGGTTCCCAAGAACCAGACCGAACCAGCTTGGGCCCACCAGTGGTTGTGTTCTTTGGATCAGGCCAATTCTGGTGTCCTTCGATTCCTCTCAGCCTGCCCTTTCCAATGGACAATGGTATGTTTGCCTACTCATGAGTAAAGCCACAATATGGGTCACTTTCACTTTCCATAGAGTTCAATGCATATTTTTATTTTTTTGTTTTTTGGCCTAACATTTGATAGGAAGGTGCTATTTCAAAATGGATTTTTGCATTGGGTCCTTCAATATGAATCCAGTGGTCTCGTATGTCATGATGGGGTTTTTCACACCATCATGAAGTTGCATTTTTGGGTTACTCAAGTGCATGTCACCCACCTGGGCACGTCACCTGGTGGGGACCGCACCCCATTACTGATGACCCTCAGTGGGACTGGGGAAACTGTTTTCTAATGGTTCCATTCCTATTTGAAAAAATAACATCACCAGTGGTTACTGGGAAGCTACTACTCAGCTGCAGCAAGAAAACTGCTGAGCAAGGTCATTCTGGAGTTTTCAGAGGAAATGCCCCTGGTATGCTGATCACTGCCTTTTCCAATAACTTAACTTGGCATCCATCAGTCTCGAAAGACTATGGTATTGTGCTCGACGCTGTATGCAAAGCACAAAGGCCTGGGTAGATTGATATGGAAGATAGGCTGTAACCCAAGCAGCAAATCCCCCCTCTCCATGCCACTGAAATAGTCCAATGGAACAGCAAAGCTGATACAATTGGTTCCAGCTGCGTCGCAGAGCTGGGCTAAGGACAGGAGCTCACCCTGTCTTGTGGGCACCTGGGTCTCAAACCCTGGCCTACTGGTTAACAGGCACAGCGTCTTAACCACTTGCACCACCCACAGCCTCGGACTGCCTTTTCTACATCCCATTTTAATCTGGTTCAGTTGAGATGATGGCGGTGTTGATAAATTGGTAATGAACTAGATGACAATCAATAAACTGGCTGAATCTCAACAAGGTGATGATGCTGTTCATGTATATTTCTGTCTTATCATGGAGGTTATGTCCAACCTGTTCTGGTTGAATTATACTATCCCTTAAGGATTGTGTTCACAATCTAGATGTACTCACGGATTTAGCACTGCCTCTAGAGAAACAAATAGCATTCACAACACACAGTGCCTTTCACCAGTTCAGATCATGGGTAGGAATGATCTGGCCACAGGGATCTCATGCACTGGTAAATTCCAGACTATAGTAGTGTTACTGCATGCAGATAACACCAGGTGACAACCATAGGGAAGTGTGACACCATGAGTGCCCAAAATTTTGGATATCTTTTGAAAATGTGAACTTGTGAATAATACCATCATGTTATATATTGTTGTAAAGTCCAAACTTTTCTTCTCCCTCTACTTAAGCCTCATGTGGATCTCCAGCCCACTTTTCTCTGGGGTTTTAATGCTTTGGGGGAGAGGGGGTTTAAGGAAGTTTTGACTTTTTAAGATATTTTTTACCAGATGCCCTCTTTTTTCCCGAACGTGTCCTCTTTTTTAGCCGTGTGTCCTAGAAAAGCCTTCCTTCTCCATTTCCTTGTGAGCATGTGCTGTGCTTGTAATTCATAAATTACATGTAATAAATTATATTTAATAATTTTAAATGTAATAATAATCAATAAACAGTGGAATCCTAACCATGTCTTCTCAAACATAAGCACCATTGTGTTCATAGCATCATGTTATATATTGTTGGATGCATAATTTGCAGCAGAATGCAGTGAAACAAACCACTTTGAAATATATGTATTCTATCAAAATATGTAGCCATAAAACAAATGGAGGTGGAGCAATGGCACATAACCACACCCACCATCCAGGTTGTTGTCCCACCCACTGCGTGGGGGTGACACACTGGCTCCTGCACCAGGTGACATGAACCCTAGTGATGCCCCTGCCACCTAACCCATAGTTTGGGAACCACTGGTTTATAGTAATCCACTTCTGCCCAACTCACAAGTGTACACATTTGGCATCCGTTGTGCACATGCAACCTTGGGCAGAAATGGTTAAAAGAAAAGAAGTTTTCTTAAATCCATTCCTAAATATTTGTGTTTCATTTGATTTTACTGCTGGTTTTATAGGTCTCCTGTGTTTACTATGCCGTTAGGACTAATTGCTAATTGCTTTCATTTATTTTGACAGTCGCTTTGAGTGTATTTTAAACATGTGCATGTTTCACTATAAAGGTGCATCTCTGCTTGTCATTTAATTCTTCCTGAGCTGGTCCTGAGATAATTTTGCAGGCAAGCAGAGAGAAATCCCTATGAAGGTGGAGGGAGAAGAGTACAGTGGTGCCTCACGTAACCAATTTAATTCGTTCTGGAGGCATGTTTGTTACATGAAACGTTCTTTACGTGAAGCGGATTTTCCCATAGGAAATATGGAAACTCAGACAATTGGTTCCACAACCCCAAAAATATTCATATAAAAATATTAACTGGATGTAAAAATGATGACAAAACACTGGAATTGAATTCAAAACATGCATTCAATGTGCATGATCCTATGAAGTCTACTTAGGCTGCAATCCTAAAGACACTTTCCTGGGAGTAAGACCCATTTAACACAATGGGGCTTACTTCTGGGTAGACATGGTTAGGAGCCTGCAAACAGACTCTTTCTTCTGCAATCCAAGACACTTTCCAAGTGTCTCCCCACTTTCTCCTTCTCTCCTTCTCTCTCTGCCCTGCTCCCTCCTGGCTAGCCCTGAGCTGCTTCCCTCTTCTCCACTGCTCTTCTCTCCCTCTGCCCAGTGGACTCCCGGCCACAGGAGGAACAGCGTGGAAGTGTTGCTTTCACTATGGGCAGGCATGCTAGGCAGCCCTGACGTTTTTTAAAAGGGCTGCTGGCCAGCACATCTTCCCCAACTGCTGAGTGTGTTTGTTACATGTTACAGTTTGTTACGTGAAGCAGAATCCTAGAGAAATTTTTGTTTGTTACATGGAACATACTTTACGTGAGGTGCTTGTTACTTGAGGCGCCACTGTATACCCAACAACACTCCTTCCTCCTCATTTCTTCTTTTCCATTTGGGGAAGTGGAAGAAAAAAAGCAGTGAAGGCAAACAGGCAGTCAAGAAACCAACACCTCCATCCTGAGCTTCTGCCTGAGGCAACAACTTCACTTGGCCTCATAAATGGGCCAGTCTTGGTCTCATCACTGCTTACCTTTGAGCAGACGGCAAAATCCTGCCTCTTTCAACTGATATTCATGAGTACTGCATTTTCAGAGAGGATGCACCAGCTCCCATTTGGACATGTTTACTATAGTAATTTCGACCACTTTGAATATTTTTAAAATATTGTACATTTCCAAATTATTGCCAGTTGTGTCTGTTTTCTTAAAAAGGGAGGCTGTTGGAAAGAACATAGAAGTGCAGACTGTATCTAGATATCAATTTAAATTAGACTTCAGAAGCAGGGGGAGGGAGATTGGCTTACTCCTTGGAGCTGGTGGTAACCCTACACATACAAGTATCCTGCCAATTGACCTCCTTAGTTCATTAGAAAAAGGTATGCTTGGCAAATGTGGCGGCTTTAAATAGCCTCTGGGGTTAAAAAAACTAATAGGAAGAAATGTGCTATTTCAGAATAAGGCAACAAGATGGCAGCAAAGAGTCACAGTTCAGAAATCAATGTTTTTTTTCAAGAAAAGATGGACTTTTGATATGAGTAAAAGGTGAAAATTCCTCTCTGATTAGTTGCCATATTTTTCTGGGCACAATGTCTATAGGCTACCATTAGTTGAGCATGGAATCCACTTGCTTAGCCAGTGGTTAGTCTATTGGCTGAAAGTATGAACATGCGCTCCGGCGGATAATTTCCCCTTTTCCCATGTAGGATTAATTCCTTCTTTTGCCTGAACATGAGGCAGCAAAGTGAATGGGGAAGCTCTTCATGTGTACTCAACCAGGTGATCAGAATGATCACAGTGGCTTTCATGATAATCAAGGTGACCAGAATGTCCTCTTTTTCCTGGAAAACAGCTTAATTGTCCTCCTTTTCCCTGTAAATGGGCCCCTGAAAGCAGCATATACACCTTTCTTAGAATTAATGCAATACAATTTTAAATTTACTAATAAGTAATATAAGCCTATATCCTAAAGTGGAATTAAGCCCCTTGCTCCCGAGCAGTTAAAGATGACTTTCCATAAGATAACACTAGAAGGTGACATAGCTGTGTGGACCCGTAACTGCTATGGATTTAACCCACAGTATTTTAATTAGCCATGTGAAAGCAATATATTGAGTTTTTCAGCTTTTATTATGTCATGTCTTACATTTTTCTTGGAAACCTCACATTTTGGAGTGCCTTGTCCTCGGCAGTTTTGACTGACATCTAGTCACCATATTCTTGACACATTTCTGCTTTCATTATGTCTGCAACACATATCTAAATGTCTGCACCATGCACTAAAATGTGGAATTAATCCACGAATGACTTTTTCCCAGATTTTCAGTTCACATTAAGAGTATTCACACCCATAAGGAATATTCTTAATGCATGATTAAAAATTGGGCAAAAATGTACATTGGCTTCTAAGACGTGTTGGATGGGCCAGTTGGGGGATGTGATGCAGTCATAACAAGCTCATTTTCATTTTGTCTCCATGACTAAGGTCACCAGCTACAACGGGGTGGAAATGGTTGAAGGTATAGAGCAGGGGTGTAAAACATAAGGGATCAGATTCAGTCCATGGAAGCTTTTTATCCAGCCGTCACACTCTCAGCTGCTGAGGTGTTACTGCTGATAGTGCAGCCCGCATGATAATTGGGGTCTCCCGTATTTTGAAATATGATCAAGATTTGCAGATTTTCTCTTCCGTCATTTCAGCTAATGAGTTCCTAAGTGAGAAAAAAGGTGCTTATTTCTGGTTATGACTTGCTTAATGACAAGTCCTCTTCCTGCCTAATCTCTTCCTACCACTTCTAGCCAGCAGCAGGCATCATAAATGCTATTTGGTTTGCCATACAAAATGAGTTTGACACCCCTTGCACAGGCACTCTGTCCTCCTTCATATTTGGTAAACCTAACCATAGCAAATGTGATCCTGCACTAAGCTTTTAATTAATTAATCTAGAGAGAATACATCTCTATACCATCAGTGGTTCTCAAATTGTAAGCTATACCTCTCGGGGAAGACATAGAAACCAGCTAGAAAAGCTGCAAAATCCTCACATAAAATCTCACTGTCCTATACAACATATAGGATTGTAACCCTGATGGTAACCCATGGACGAGACTTACTCCCAAGATAGCTGCCCGATTGCCCCATTCTAAGATGATGGCACCCAGTGCCAGATTCCAAAATAGCACCCAGCTTTTCATGACCCCCACTTTGGGAACCACTGCATAAACTGCTAAGTGCTTCCTGTCGTTGGTTCTGCACGCCAGCAGTAGGCACTGCTGTGCCAAGATAAAGCAAGTGGAGGCAGGGAAGACATTCGAGTAGCATTGATGTGCAGAGAGGGGGAGTGCACACAAAGGCACAGGCATGTTGGCTATGGAATAAAAAATACAGTCCAGCCTTCAGCTTAAAGGGAGAGGGGCAAGAGTAGGAAAGCCCTCCCCAAAACTAAACAAAGAAGCAGCAGCACAGATTCCTTCTAAATGCTCTGTCCTTCCTGACCTCTTCCAACTTCACCTGTTGTTCTGCCGCCTACACAGTCCAAGCAAGTTGCCCACCCACGCAGGGCAATTTCCACCCACGCACACCCCCAAAAGTGCATTTCTAAAAGTGCTCCAGGCTTAAGCCTTCCTGGAAGCGTCTTTTCTCCCTGCATCTCCTATTTCAGAGGCAGAGGGGATGCATGGGTCCTATCCTCAGAGGTGATCTCCCCCTTCCCCAAATTACCACACCATAATTAGACACTGGGTTAAAAAAATTGTTTCCACAGGGCAATGTCTGCAACATGGAGTGTCACTTGCACAGCACTAAGATCAACCCTCACGAGGACAGAAATGTGACTCTAAGGCCATCCCTTGTACTGAGAGCTGAAAGATCCAGGTTCAGATCCCTCCTTGGCCATAGAGCTGCCTGGGTGACCTTGGGCCAGTCACTCACTCTCAGCCTCACCTACCTCCCAGGGTTGTTGCAAGGACATTGGGAGGGGAGGAACTAAAATCTTTGTAAACTCCTTTGGAAAAGCAAAGGATATCTTAATTTATTTAGTGTATGGCAAATTCATGGACTTATGGTAAATCAAATGTTAATGTCCAGTCCATTCAGCCATTCAAGGACAGTGAAAAAAATCAGATGTTAGGCCGGTGTAAGATCTTGATGGACACTTGGACACAATGTGATGACTACTTTGTCAATGATAGTTAGGTCTATAATAGATATCATATGATATCTACGATAGAGAAATGAATTCCCCCCTTCTTCCCAGTTATTGAGGCTTAGCCAGAGATGAGGAGCTAAGGGAGTCAAGCAACAGGAGTTTAAGGAATCAAGAGGGACCCCTTTCCATTGGTGTTTTCCAAATCTTGTGTCTGTGGTTGATACTAGGATATTTCCTGGAGATTGCAGACCACCCCTACTGAAATTTTTTCCCCATTGTGAAAAACCTAAAACACGCTAGAAAATGCCTATATTTTCCCTATTAACAGCCCACATGAATGTTTTGGGACTTCAGGGCTATACATGATTAAACAAACATGCTAAGTGGAAGGAAAAGGGGAAGGCTAGGAAAAAAATCTTTCTACCTGTTTTGCTAAGTTTCCATGCTGCCAGATATTTTGTTCAGAGATAAGATTCCATAATGTCAGCCTTCTGCTGAAAGGGCAAACATTCTAAAATCATATTTACCACCTCAGCTGCCATTTGTAGGAACTAAGTCCATTACCACCCATCTCTTTCTGCGAGGCATTCCATGGCTTCTTCACCAGATGCTCCGTGACAGCTCCAGTTGACATGGGATAAGCAGTGCAAAAATTTATAGAACTATGCTGGAGCATAGTATAACACTATCACCACCACCCCCGCCCTGCAGATTCTTCTCGTGATTGAGATGGAGCCAGCAGGAGAAGGAATCCCTTGTCTTTGCTCTCTCTGCAGCTTGAAAATTTGCAAAGTCTTCATAGGAAAAATAATCTTATAGCAACCCAGGGTGAAGGAAACTTGCCACCCAAGAAAACTGAGCAGAGGACAGGATTCAACGATAATATAAGCCTAAGCACTGTTTCCCAAACCAGCAGTAATGTACACAATGTACACAGTAGTGCACACACAGCAGCTCAATATGTGTGTTGCAAATAGCAGGTCGAAGACTGAGCTACAGTTTGGGTTTCACAGTACAGTATACACATCTTTTCAGTTGAGGGCCTCCTTTTTAAGTCCAGACAACTAGCTCTTAAAAAAAACACACACACACTAGAACTAAATAGCTGCTTAGAAGATTAACACTTCCAAAGTGGCAGAGGAAGCAATCAAGACCACAAATTTCATAATACTGAATTTGCATGGGTGTTCAATCCATTTGCTGGAAGAAGAGTTCTATCTCCCTCAAAATCCAAGGTCTCTCCCTTCCATGTCATGCCACATTCATAACAGGGCCTGCCCCACCACTTTAAGGGCCGTTAGTATGGTGCATGAACTCAGGCTCCTACGCATTTTAAGTTTAAAATATGTTTTGAGGTGGCAGCAGCCTATTTTGTCCATTTACTTTACACATCTATCCAAGGAGGCCCCTGCCCATGGAAGAAAAAAAAGTTTACTTTCAAAGCTGCCACAAGAGAAATCTCATCAAGACACTACAAGGATTGCCGCTGATGAATGGGGTGTGACTTTGCACTTCCCAAAGGGGCAGGGTGACCATACAGAATGGAGGAGGGCAAAGTGCCTCTTCCTTTAAGCATTGCTAGAATAGAGGATTTAGGAAGGTGCTGCTTTTTATGAGCTATGAGCTAAACCTGCCTAAATTCCCTCTTCCGTGCAATCGTTAAAGGTAAATGCACTCTGTCTTCCATTCTATATGGTCACCCTGCCAAAGGGAAAAATTTTCAGAGCAAGTGCTGAGGAGGGACTACTGTTGTAGGAAGTTTACAGTGCTGGCAAGCTGCAAGGCAAAAAGGCCTCTCTACATCTCAAATTTGGCACAAATTGTGTAGATGTGTAATCCCACAAAAATACAATTCTCTTTCCCAACCAGAAAAAGGGACCCATGCATAAGAAGGTGGAGGAACTAGCTCAGATGGAGGGATGCATAAGCAGGTGGAGGAACTATAAGGCAGATGGAGCAAGAGACACATCTGCAAGCTGCCTCATGAAGGAGGTCTCATGAATGTGGCCTTGAAGAAACTATCCAAGCAAGGACACAGCTAAGGAACTATGAGCCAAGAAAAAGAAGTCTGAAGGGACACAATTACTTTAGGAGCCTAGAAAAAGACACTGGGACTGCATTACTTACCCCCAGTTAGGCTGGCCTAAGTTCCATGCTGGCCTGGAATGCCATAAAGCACTTCTGCACCACACCAGGAGGGAAGGGTAGGCCTGTACAGACACGTGCAGGCATCCCCACGCCAGCATGGAAACGGAGAGGGTGAATTGTTTGTGCTGGCCTAAATTGGTTCAGATTGTGTCCTGAGTGTATGATTCTACCTTTTGATAAAGAATGTTCCCATTTTGAAGGCTGCTGAAGATCCACAAAAAGAGGAGGGCTGAGTGCGAGTTCCAGGGGCTGTTGATAGGGTTTGTATATTGCTCATTTCCTCTCCCACTGACTAGTAAAATCAAAACTCATTATGCAAAGTACAGTATTAAAAACTGAAGAATTACATAATCAGGTGAAATTAGGTAAATCTGCATAATTTATACAGGACACCGCTCTCCTTGGGACATTTTAGATTGCCTGAATGCAGAATGTCAATTTTTCAGGCCAAGTGTAGACAGCACCCTGTCCCTCCCCACTAAAGATGGATGAATACATACTACAGACTCACTACACCAATTAGTTTAATGATACATAAGAGTGGCTGATGAACATAGCAGGGATACTTCACGGCATGCTACATTTGTAAAGATTTGTCCAATACAGCAACAGGTAAACACAAATGACAGGTTACCCTGTGTATCTCCCACTGACTCGCAAGCTCCTGTAACTTCAGTTTCTATTCAACAGCAGGTAATAAACTAGTACTGACACATAAAGGCTACTTCTGAGCTTTTTTTAAGTGCTAAAAGTGACCCATAGATCCCACCATCTTATAGTGAAACACTTCTAGAAAAGTACCCTTTTTCATACACTCTCCAACCTTTTCTACATCCATGACTATACAGAAAAAGGAAGGTACTGTTCTCAGGAGACTCCTATTTTCCAAGGGAAGCCCTCCCTAAAGACGCAAGTGCTGTTGCTTGCTTTCCAAATGCTTGAGGTAACGGGTGTGGCAAGTGCAGCACAGCAGCAACAGTTTTTCTCATCAAGTTATGAATATCAGGGATACGGGGGAGCTTCCTGGAGGTGAAAGACCCTCAGTTTCCTTGGAACAAAACAAGTTGTTCAACATTTCAGGCAGGGTTACTCAAACTTTCCTTGTTAACTAATCGTGCAGAGCCAAAGAACCGGTCAGCTCCACAAGAGCACAAGCAATTTCCCCACCCCTCCTGTTCCCATCCAGGGAAATAAATTCCTACAGTGCCAAGTAGTGGTGCTATTTGGGTCACCTTTCCCAGAGACGTGTGGATGTGTGTGCAATCCAAGTTTTCCAGAGACTCCCACCCACATAAACGGGGTGAGGAAGAGAAGGGGAGTTTAGGGACAAAGTTCAGTTTACAAAGTGGAGAGCAAGAGCAAAAAGGAAATAGGGAATAGCAGCTGATGCTCTGCTCAAAAGGTCAAAATGGCTTGTCTTATGTAGATGTTGGTGAGAGGCTCCTCCTGTTCTGCCTTTTTAAAGGAAATTATTTTGCTGGGGGGGGGAACCAGCATGGTGAATGCATTTGGACAATCAATAGACTATCTCTTGTACAATAATTGGATCACCTTTTCACAGGCCCAGTCTGGTCTATGGATGCTCCTATGGTCACAGAAGAAGTGTGGGTGTGAGACTTGGTCTTGCTTGAGCAACACTGTTTGAACAACTGGTATTTATCCCAAGCCAGTCCAAAGAAATAGAGGCCTAGAAACTGGGATTGTATCCAATGACTTTCTGGTACTGGACATAAGACTATGCTAGAAAGTTCCCCGCTCCAATGGTGGGTGGTTCAGACTTTTTGCTTTCTATGCAATTCAAAGGATACTGTCTATTTTCCTATGATCTGACAAAAAATTATATTGCCACCAGTATCAGCCTTAATGGCTTCTTAATGGCTCCCCAGTAGTTACTTTTCTCCTTTCACTGAGATACTGAAAGCAGAGATTATTTCATACCAGGAAGCTTGCAACCACAGCAAGCTTGCGGCAAGATATTACAGAGGTAAACATATACCACACACATGCACACACAGACAGGAAGGAGTTGGGTTTTGCCATTCGAATCCAAGAGAGACTTCAAGGCAGTTATTCATCAAATTTCCCATCTCTGATATTGTCAAATGAGAAAGGGAGGAACTTGAACCCGGCACCCGTGTAGAACTTGTTCTGAAATTCTACCCTGTGGGGGGAAAAAAGACATGTAAGTAGTGAAGTGCTGTCAGCAAAGATTTTAAGACTCAAGGTGTGGCAGCAAGCTTATTCTTCTCATAATCTTTATCAGATACCCGAGACCCTGCCTTCCATCAGTCCCATCTCCCATCCCCAAATTTGGCAAAGGTTGTCTATGAATAAGAGCAAGGACATCAAGATCCTCTTTCTCAACACTTGGAATATTCTGCAACGGCCATATGAGTTTTTAACCCATTTCTGTCAACAACTGATCCATTATCAACATTTGATCCCAATGCATATGCAACACTGAACAAAAATGGCTTAAGCTACCACTGCCTTTTTTGCTTCAGTAAAGCTTGGAAGGAAACCTTTCTGCCCTATTAAGATTTTTTAATAGCATACATGGATATATGGAAAACAGCAATTGGTTAAAGTATCAGAAAATACAGAAAGTTATTATTTGGGAGGCTGTCAAATGTCGTATCAGTTATGGACTGAATGACAGAAGGGCAACCTCAGCATCAATTTCCCCAATCTGAAAATCATTACTGATCTGGACTGGAGTCTGTATGAACGCTGAATGAATACCATGTGCAGAATAGAGGCATGTCCTGAGGAAGGGTAGTGGCAGAGCTCCTGATATCCTCTGTCCAGACTGCAGTTATCCCTGTACTAACTCCTGCTATGTGTCAGTCAGTTTGGCACTTGCCAAGGACCTAGATCCATCTGAGGCCCTCTTGACCAGGCTGATATCTCGAGCACTAATGGCATTCAATTTACCATTGGGGGAGGAGAAGAGGAGGTTAGCGTAAGGCTTTGTTTCCAAGTTCCTAACCACCTGGTGCTGGCACAGCAACACAGTAAAAAGCACAAACAAAATAAAATACACATTCTTGACCCATCTGCTTGGCCACAACACAAAGAAAAGGATTATAACATCAAAAGGCATAACAGTATGTATGGGTTATTTTATCCACCCCAAAACCTTCTGAAGGAACCTAGACTGGAAGGTAGCAACTGATGTCAAATAAATGGTACTTACCTTTCCACCAGGGAGCCTTGTGATAATGTGCCACTCTCCCCCAAACTGAGTCCTAGCTTGCTGCTTTCAGGATCTGTCGTCTCAGCAGCCCAGATTTCTGTGCAAATGCAGCAATCCAGGACACCGTTTGGGAGAGGGCAGCACTGCAACAATGAGGCTCCCTTGCAGAATGGTAAGTGCTGTTCACGTGGAGAAGTTGTATGGACATCCAATCCATCCCACAGGTTGGAGCCTGGAGAGCCCCAAGCAAGAAAATACATGACACCCAGTTGTAGTTCAACTCTCTATCATCAAAATATGTCATACTGACTTTTTAGCCTTTTACAGTGGCACCTCGCTTAAGAAATCTTGCTTCACATAACAAGTTCTGCTTCACTTAACAAGCAAGCACGCTAAAGGCACACGTACTATGCAGCCCTGACGCTCTGCATGGAGGCTCTTTAAAAGGGCTGCCAGCCAGCAGTGCTGCCTCTAACTGCCCCCAACTTAGGGGCAGTTGCCTGGAGGTGCCAGAAGCAGCTGCCCCTAACTGCCCCAACTGCCCCCACCAACCACCCTAACCTCCAGCAGCAGCCCAGGTAGGCCTCCGAGGAAAGTGTCTTTGATTGCAGTCTCCTAACTAGGTCTGCTCAGAAGTAAGCCCCATTGTGTTCAATGGGGCTTACTCCCAAGGAAAGTGCCTTTGATTGCAGTCTCTTAACTATGTCTACCCAGAAGTAAGCCCCATTGTGTTAAATGGGGCTTACTCCCAGGAAAATGTCTTAGAATTGCAGCCTAAGTAGACTTCATAGGATCATGCACATTGAATGCATGTTTTGAATTCAATTCCAGTGTTTTGTCATCATTTTTACATCCATTTAATATTTTTATATGAATATTTTGGGGGTTGTGGAACCAATCGTCTGAGTTTCCATTATTTCCTATGGAAAAATCTGCTTCACTTAAAGAGCTTTTCACTTAAAGATCATGCCTCCAAAACGAATTAAGCTCTTTATGTGAGGCACCACTGTATATATGGATTTATACAACACAGCACATGCGCACCCATTATATCTCCTCACCTCCCAAACCATCACACAGTTCTGGCAAGACCATCCTACCAGGTTACATCTCTAACAGTAAGTTTACTACCAAGATCTTTAGGCCACCTAAGGCAGTGTCACTGCCCACCATGCACCTCTACCCCAACACATTTAATTAAGTTAGACATCACATCTATTTACTGAAGCAAGAGTAAAAACAATTACACTTTAGTAAAGTGTATTCAATATTAAAATTCACTTTAGTGACGTGCAAAATATTGTGGGCTGGAATGCCATAGTTTAAAGCAGGATCACAAACCGCTGGGATTTCTGCAACACTCTCACTTCCATCCTCAAGACTTTTTTAAACACCATCCTAACATACAGCAAATGGTACATTCTCCTCCTGGCAAATCCAGAAACTCTCTCAATTAGCAACATCCATTTTCACCTTAAGGGTGCTGAGGGAAACACGTTAGAGGCCTGCATTCCAGGACTGGTTTGTTTCTCTCGCTACTTTGCTGTTTCCACAAGCGAACTCAAAATGTGAACAGAATGATACTGGAAGGCTGCCCAATCATAAACAGACACCAAACATGGAAAGAAAAACCCCATGATTCATTAAGAAAACAAGCCTCGTGCTCCTCTTTTGGCCTCATGGTGAGGAACATTTTCCATCCCCTGGGCCTGCCAGCTAGAGAAAAAGGGTGAGGCTCTGCAATTTTGTTGGAGATAGAACAACATCAAGAGATGATGAAACAAAGAGAACCAATTGATGGCCATGCAGGAAAAGTGACAACTTACCAAAAACTAGTTTACAAAAGAAACTAAATTTGTCAGTGACATTTTTAATATGGCCTTTCTTACCTTTGGCAAGGCTTCCATTTCATTATGTGCTTGTACCCTTCAGAGCATATCAGACAACAATTGCTGAAATCTCCCTTCCCTCTCCATATAAAAAAAGAACGCCATGCAGGAGACTGAGAACTTACTCCCTGGCATGCTAGCTTTCTATATGCAGGGGAAATATTCTGCTTCAATACATTCAGTTATATGAGCCCCAAGCTGCAATCTGAAGCGACAGAGCCCAGATACAGGCTTACCATCTCAGTGAAAATGAGGCCACAATCTAAACGGTTAGTCAAATCTATTTCTTCCCAAGGCAATTTACAACCAATTTGGAAGACTCTGTTGAACCCAGGCCTAAAAGCAACAGGCAGACAGAGGCCAGCTGCTTTATGCAATCTACTGTCATCAGACTATGAAGACAAGCCAGCCTAAGGAGGCAGAGGAAAGGGGAGTGGAGCAGAATCTATGGTCAAGCAGCACAGTTGGCCTTTCACAGAGGCCACTCAGCAAGATAATATTCTGTGCATAGCCTCCCTATAAATTGAGAAGGGAAAAAAATCACTTGAGTATTACAGAGTAAAAGGGTGAAGGGTTTAAGCAGTCAACTGCCGCCTCCACTTTCTTCACCCCCACCAACACGCCTACGCTGCTTGGACAGCAGCAGCCCTGCTCCCACTGAGAATGCCAATCATGCTGCCAGGCAGACAGCTTTCCCAATTCATCCGGAGTGTGCCAGCTGCACTTACAGATTGGAAAACAGCTGTGGGCCTTTGCCTCTCTTCACTTGCTTCACCAATTGGCAGGAGCATGGGGGTGGGGAGAAAGAGAAGCAAGGGCTTGACCAAATTTCAAGTATTCAAACTGTTGTCACTGAAAAGAAACACATTCCAGCAAGCTTCAGCACTTGTGGCAAGGGGCACTGCGTGATCAGAAGGCAGGCAAGACATTTGTGGTTCACAGCCAAAGGGAGCATGGGGGGTTGGGCGGAAGGTCTCCTCCATCTCAGTTTCACTACCCTCCAATGGACTCGCAGCAGGTCAGCCAGGAACATTTATGAATTGCCATCTGATGATCCCGGGAACAGAGTGTCTGGAAATATGACCTTCCACATACCCTAAGGAGTGGCATGCAGAGCTGCAAAGAGGCGCTACAGTTTTCAGGTTTAGTTTGATGTGAAGAAAAGGGGGAAAAGCAGGTGGGTGAGACAACAAGGTAGTGCCTAGTCTATTTTCTGGGCAGAAGGGGGATCTAGTACAAACACTGAAGGTCTAGAAGCTTTGCATGATTAAGAGAACAATCCTAACCATGTCTACTCAAAAGTAAGCCCCATTTTATTCAATGGGTCTTACTCCCAGGAAAGTGTCTTTACGATTGCAGCCTAGGTCTGGATGCTGGCTATGGGATCTCACTACCAGGGAAGAGCATTCCACAAATGCAGCTCTGATGGCTGCAAGAGCAAATAAAGCAATCTCTTCCACTGAATCAGCTCAAATTCTGTAATACTACTTAGCCTTGAATTAATTATACATGTACCCCACTGAAGATCTTAGGTTTTGTATAACACCTTCCCACAGTGGACTGTTCTGCTTCTTTCCACCACTGAATGTTCAACTTCCAGTCACCACCCAAGTACCAGCTCTCCACCTCCTCCTCCTCCTCCTGGGCAAGCTGGAATGAGTGAGGATGGCTCTTCACTTTTAGCCCAAAGATTCCAAAGTACTTTCTGCTGCCAAGTGGAACCATCTAACCTCCAATACATTATGCAATACATAGCATTCCTAACAGTCTATACCAGCTGCAAAACCCTTGTAAAAGCAAATTTTCCATCCCCTACTACTTCTCCTCCACTTCAAAATTATACAAACCTCAACTATCTCTGGATGCTGAACTTGAAGCCAACAGGACTTTGTATTAAACGAGGTGGAAGCTCATCAACCAACAGCATTAACTGCCTGATACTCATTTGCTTCCCACACAGTCATGGAGATAAGGAAGCCTCAGCTTCACTGGAGAAGTTATTTGTTTTTCAGCCAAGCCAACCATCTGCCTGGAATGTACACTTGCCTGAAAATTTAAAGATAAATCCATTCTGGTTGGGAGTGACAGGGAGAGAGGGAGGGAGAGACTAAAAAATAAATTTTCCATTATCCATTCCTCTTTGCCATGAAGGCTGGAACACCCAGAATATTTGACTTTTACAAGAAGTGGCTTAGCTCCACGAGGAAGCAACAGGGTTCAATCCTTGGCATCTTTAGTTAACCCATTTCTGCCTGGCCCACAGGTGTAAACATTAATGGTGCCTGTTGTATATATGCAACAGTAAACCATCCTTGACAATAGAACTGGGAAAGGATTAGAGACAGTCACTGCCAGCCAAGTACAATACTGAGCTAGACGGACCAGCAAGCCAACTCCAGAAAGGGAGCTCCCCAATTCTGAGGATAGCCAAATCAACAGGTTTCCCTGCCAACTTCTCCTCACTGGCAGTTTGCTTCACTTTCTTGCACAGCATGCCTCAAAA
This sequence comes from Cryptoblepharus egeriae, assembly GCA_030015325.1. Classification (NCBI taxonomy): domain Eukaryota; kingdom Metazoa; phylum Chordata; class Lepidosauria; order Squamata; family Scincidae; genus Cryptoblepharus; species Cryptoblepharus egeriae. The sequence continues at coordinate 76,191,923 of JAREYC010000004.1, forward strand.
AAGAGGAACACAAGTACCATGTTGAAATAATTAAACTCAAGGGTACCAGAAAACAGAAGAGTCCTGAATTCCCCCTTCTTGCTTTTCCCATTGTCCTTAAAGCACATTTCTGCCTCAGCAAAACTTACATTCTGCAATTTGATCAGGCATTTCCATTGCAGATGAGTAAATATTCATTCTTTTCCCATCACTGAAGTTTAAATCAGCTCTATTTAGTTTTGTTCACTTTCTGAAGGTTCCACTCAGCATGATTTGGCTACGGTTCTCACTATGATCAGCTGAGGCAGCAGGGAACTCAACCTCCACCTCACTCCAAGCAATCACTCCAATCGGTCTGTATTTATTGATTGCAGCAGGTTTTTGAAAGACTAGATTATCTCCCTCTCCAGTCAGTTCTGTTCAAGTTTCTGGTGAAAGCCACTTCAACCACCAATGGGGATTCCTGCAAGGTCCCAATTATTATGAGTGACCCTTGCCCTGCAAAAGAGTGACTCAAAAGCTCCTATCTCCAGACACAGCTGGCCCTGCTGGAAGCTTTTTTGTTTTGAACTTGGCACAAAGAAAAAAAGGCTTGGCAAGGAAAGCAATCCCAGGTCCCAAGTGCAAGATCGAGATAATGCCTGATATGATTGCTTGAGGTGCAACCCCTATTGTTCTGCTATACTGCTAGGCTTTCCTGACAAGGAACGAAGCCTGCCCAGCCAACTGCTCCAAGTCAAGTAGAGCAGCAAAACAAATGAAATGAGTGGGCCAGAGCTAGTACAGAAATAATAGCTCGGTAATGAAATGCCAATCTAGAATCAGGAGAAAAATTTACACCGCCCTGCTGTGCACAGAATAACAGCTGTGGCACACAAAAAATGGGAATTAGATTTGCTGTCAATGCACACTGTTTGTACAAGGTTAACATTTTTCTTTCTGCTTCTACATCAAAATGATTGAATCATGTTTTCCTTAGCCTCCAAGAAAGTGATTTTCACTACTATGACATTGCACACTGGTGTGCTGTGAATGGACAGCTCAGAGGGTCACTTGTCAGGTGGGCCAATTTTGGGAGTTGGAGAGAGGGCAGAAACTGTGTCAGCTGTTTGGGTTGGCTCTGTACATTTGCACTAATGCAGAGGTTCTCAAACTGGAGCGTCATGATGACCCTGCCAGAGAACTGCCATCTGCATTTTTTATTTTTTTATTTTTGTGGGGAGAGGCAAAGACAGCAGTGCCATTGAGCTGTTGCTGGAGTTTAAAGGTTTTTACACCCTTCTCAGAGATAGTGCTGGCCTCTGGGGTGCGGGGGCCAGAGAGCCTGCAGATCCCTCTTCAGTGTTCTCTGCACCTCCAAACTTCTAAAAATAAAAACAGGTGGTGCCAATTTATTTTTCTCAGAAGTTTGGAGACACAGGAAGCCCTTTGCCAGCCAAGTGCTCCTATTCTTGCATATCTCCTAATCTTTACAAAAAGAGAAGTACAGTGATGCCTCATGTAACAAATTTACTTCGTTCTGGAGGCATGTTTGTTATGTGAAACGTTCTTTACATGAAGCGGATTTTCCCATAGGAAATAATAGAAACTCAGACGATTGATTACACAACACCCAAGATAGTCATACTAGCAAAAAGTGTACCCGCGTTGCGGGTGTAAAATTTCCCCTATGCCATCCCCCATGGCGCAGAAACACCCCATGTGCCACTTCCCCATGCGCATCATCCTCCCATGTGCAACGTCCCCTCATGCGCAACTTTCCCCCATGCGCAACTTTCCCCCATGCGCAACTTCCCCTCATGCGCAACTTCCCCCCATGTGCATCATCCACCGATGCGCAACTTCCCCCATGCGCAACTTCCCCCATGCGCATCATCCCCCCATGCGCATCATCCCCCCATGCGCATCATCCGCCGATGTGCAACTTTCCCCATGCGCAACTTCCCCATGTGCAACTTCCACCCATGCGCATCATCCCCTCATGCGCAACTTTTCCTCATGCGCAACTTCCCCCATGCGCATCATCCACTGATGCACACCTTTACCCCATGCGCAACTTTACCTCGTGTGCAACTTTACTCCTATGTGCAACTTCTACCCATGCGCATCATCCGCCAATGCGCAACTTTCCCCCATGCGCAACTTTCCCCCATGCGCAACTTCCCCTCATGCACATCATCCGCTGATGCGCAACTTTACCCTATGTGCAACTTTCCCCACGCGCATCATCCGCCGATGCACCACTTCCCCCCATGCGCCACTTCCCCCCATGCGCAACCTCCCCCCATGTGCAGCATCCTCGCCAGTGCAACATCTTCCTCCAAAAAACATCCCCCAGTTCACCAGGGTCTGAGCACCAAACTGGCTGGATGTTGTTCAGTCTCCCATGTTAAGTATAGGACAGAAACACGTTGCCCCCTTTTCAGCCCCTGAAGGGTTAAATTTCTCCAGATGGTTCTTGGTGGGTGTTCAGGTGACAGAAGGAACTCCCAGAATTCCATGCTTCAGGCCCAGCAGTTGGGGCAGAATGTTGATGAGTCAGCAATTCTCAATGCAAAGTATAGGGAGGAAAACGCGTTGCGCCCCTTTTCACCCCCTCCTGGTTGGAATTTCCGAAAACTGGTTCTTAGTGCACCCCTCTGTCACGGAAGGAACACCCACCCCAAATTTCACACTTCTAGACCCAGCGGTTTTGGCAGGGCGGTGATGAGTCAGCCAGTCAGTGAGTCAGCCAGTCAGTGACTTTTCTCTTATATATATAGATTAACTGGATGTAAAAATGATGACAAAACACTGGAATTGAATTCAAAACATGCATTGAATATGCATGATCCTATGAAGCCTACTTAGGCTGCAGTCCTAAAGACACTTTCCTGGGAGTAAGTCCCATTTAACACAATGGGGTTTACTTCTGGGTAGACATGGTTAGGAGGCTGCAATCAAAGACACTTTCCAAGTGTCTCCCCACTTTCTCCTTCTCTTCATCCTAAGCCTCTCTCTCCCCTGCTCCTTTCTGGCTATCCCTGAGCTGCTTCCCTCTTCCCCACTGCTCTTCTCTCCCTCTGCCCAGCGGATGCCCGGCCACAGGAGAAAGAGTGCAGAAGTGTTGCTTTCGCTATGGGCAGGCACGCTAGGCAGCCCTGATGCTTTTTAAAAGAGCTGCCGGCCAGCACGTCTGCCCCAACTGCCAACAAGTGTGTTTGTTACATGAAGCACAGTTTGTCACGTGAAGCAGAATCCTAGATAAATTTTTGTTTGTTACATGAAACATACTTTACGTGAGGCGCCACTGTACTGCTACCACAGATCCTTTCAACAACAAATGGGCTGAATATCTTATGTTGCACTGGAGAAAGCCAAATGTAAATGCAGAGTGTCAAATGGAGCATCATCATGACCCCAGCCAAATTTAAGTGTTCATTCTGAATACCCGAAGAAGTCTCCTGCCCAAGTGTACTGAAATCTTATGTGTACTGAAATCTTATAAAACCCCAAAGAGCAAGCAAAAATTTGATCTGATCGCCAGGCAGATCGGAAATGGGGGTACTTCTTCAAGATGCTAGGTGGAATGCACACCAGCAAACAATGGTTCCTGAAATTTAGTCTCACCTTGACTTGTTTACAACAGCTCAAGAGTTCTTCTCTATGATACTTACCAGTGCAAGCGGAGGGCATGCAGGAAAGCAGAGAGGCCCTCCATAATCAGCAAGATGGCTACTGTGAGGGTTGCAAAAGCAGCGAATACAAAGAATAAGGCTAACCCTCCACCCAGACTCTTAACACTGAGCCCCACATGGATCACCATGGTCCAGAGAACCTCAGAAAGTTCTGCAAGAAAAAAAGAAGTTAAGAGGAAGCTGGTCAGTATGGTCTAGTTCAGAGACAGGCAAATCCAAATAGAGAGCCCAAATTCAGCCCTTACTGAGCCCCCCTTCTCCAATGAGCTTCTGGCCCATCAAATGAAAGGAGCCCACACTGGCTCCCAACTGCCATTTGCAATATCCATAATCGTCACAAGTGCATCAGTTCACGTTACCATGTTTTCTGCTTTTCCCTGGGCAATGTTTTAATCCCCTATTGCCTTTGGCTTAGGGCTGAATCCTATCCAACTTTTCAGCACTGATATAGCAAAGCCAATGGTGTCCACTGCATTCCATAATGAGGAAACAGTCATGGAAGCCACCTCAAAGTAAAAGAATGTTTATCTATGTGGGGACTACATTGTGGCAGTATCAACACTAGGAAGTTGTTTAGTTTATTCAAATTTGAAATAACTTTTTTCCCCTCCGGCCCCTACACAGTATCAGAAATACTATGTGGGCCTCCTGCCAAAAAGGTTAGAGACCCCTGTCCTAAAAAGAATTGCACCCATACTCAAGTCACTCCTCTCTGGGAGAACCTGCTGTTCCAACAGAGAACACAGACTGAAGTAGAAGGGATTAGCACACAAGCCTCTAAAGCACGGGTCACCATACTTTTTGGCAGGAGAGCCACATCATCTCTCTGATACGGTGTTGGGCTGGAAAATTAATTTACATTTCAAATTTGAATAAATTTACATAAATATATACATAAGAATGTATTAGAGTTGAATACAAGGCTTGCCCTAGGGCCAGATAGAGGCGCCTTGCCAGGGGCCACATTGAGTCTTGCTGAGGACCACATCTGGACTAACATTTGGAAACATCTGTTCTAGAAGAGCCAGAGAGGAACTGTGCACTCCTAAATCACATCTCGGGCAGACTTTCAGTTTATAAGGAAGAATCCTCCCTCCTGTTGAGATTCCAAATTCTGTATTCAGGAAATATTTTGTACTATAGGTAGGACCTTTTATACACTGGTTTGATTCACCACTCCACTCATACCAGAGTCCATCTCTAAATGTCTTGTAAAAAGGAAAAAAAGCACCAAAATCCAATTTCCTACCTTTATGATAGGATTTATTATCAAATTATGGAAATTATGATAGGATTTATTATCAAATTTATTACCAAATTATGATTTGGTATCCACTTTTTTTTAACCACTGATTGTTCCAAAACAGAACTAGTGGATAACAAGACACAACCTATACTTAAATTACCATCACTTATTTCAACTGCCTGGTGTGCCTTTATCTACACTTAGCAAAGAATGATGATAACTTGACAAGGAATGGATGGATAATGATTTTTTTAATGGGGGGGGGGGAGGTAGAGGACCAAAAGGTCAGCAATAGATAAACTACTCACGTGCATGAGCCAGGCTGAGTGCCCAGAGGCGAAGGTAGGAGGCAGTGTTGGATACACATCCCAGGCAGTATTCAATGGTGTGGATTGCCTGGTGGACAACAGTGTCCCCGAAGTCAAACTGTAGGAGGAAATGAAGTCTGATCTGAGATGGGCAGTGCACAGAACACCTGGAGAGCTAAGAAAGCGGGGAACAAGAACAGCAGCAGCAGCAGCAGAAGCAACAACAAATTCTACTGCAATTACACAAAAAACTGAGGCTGACACTTTGCCTTGTTTTTCTGGCCACCTTGATGGCAGAGGATCCCAGAACTGTAACTGCAAGATTCGTAGGACTATCAAATTAATTGGCTTGTTCTGGATTAAGGAGACTTGAATATCACACAATCCTGGACTTTTGGTGCCAAATTTGAAAATTATGTTTTGGACAGCAAAATCATGAAGTAGGAACTGTTCTACTCTTGTGTCTCTGTCATGCAAACTGTACTGGGCACATGTTCCCTTTGCCCAGAAAAACGGAACTTTAATCTGAACACACAGTTTGTAGAAACTTCTTCCCTACCTCTGCCCTCCACAAAGTCTAAGAAAAAACTCACTACCACAAAAACAAACACCTTGGAGGAGGAGCAGCAACCAATGAAACATCGGTTGGGAAACATTTTCCTTATGTATTCAATAACACTAAAAATATGACTCCATCTTCCAAATATGCAAACCAAGAATTTTGTTTACTAACTGGAAGTTTACTTTTGTACTAAACATCCCATTTTGTCCTGCAATTTTGCAGAAATACAGCCTTGCTGCTGCCTGAAAAGTACTTCAAGATTAAGCATAACTATATAAAGCCAGCAACTGATGTAAAGTCCTGGACTAGATAGCCACTCCTTGACTTCATACAAGTGGCACTAACAGTGACAGATATGAGTAGGCCAACCTAAATTAAGATGATCAGCATCATTTCAGTTCTGTGTAGGTCCTGCCCACCTTGCCAAGTTTCATAATGTGATAGTCCAACTCAGACATCACAGGGACAAGCCATTCAAACATGTCCCATGTTCCTTGCCAGAAGTCCATAGCATTTCAAGCTTTGCTCTACTCCCGGACAGAATTTGAGCCCGTAATAATAATAATTATTATTTTTATTGTCATTGTATACATTGACATTAAGAACTGACAAGTATACAGCAAAATTTCTAGGTGCACTTCCTTCCGGATACAGACTCAACCATCTGGCATCAGGGATAAAAGGCTAGTTTTATGCAGCCTCAATGAAGAATTGCCACTGATCACAATTCCCTCTTGATGCAGAATAGAATTGTTCTTCTTTGGGTACAATTCTTTGTGCTCAAGACCACAAAGCATATGTTTTGGAAGCCTGGAGAATACCAACTTGATAACAGAAACACCAATAAGGACCAAGATAGGCTTGTATCCCCCTTAACAAAAAATACTGAATTCACTTGTTCTGTTCCTTGTGAAGAAATTGTCCAACCTAGGTCCAACAGCAGATATGCTCCAAGGGTGGTGGGGGCATACAATTCAGAGGAATATTTCTGCTTGCAGGTTTTTGATTTGGAGGAAGCTACATTTCCCATTAGTCAACAATACATCTTACCAAGAGGAGTTCATGTATTGTGAAGCAGGTATTATTCTTCTATCAGCAAAAGCACAGAGATAAAGAGTATTTTTAACTTTGGCTATCATCTGCTGTCAGTGATTTAGTTCTTTTTCACTCTCCCTTCTAAGCTGCAGAGGACTATGGTTGTTCACAACACAGTCAAAGCTTTTATAAGAACAAATGGCAAATATGCCAGGGGCACCAAATTTGTCAGGAATCACTTGTTTCCTCATTTTCAACATAAAAGTGTGTCAGAGAAGTTTCCTAGTAGTCTTGCGCCCAGAACAACCAAACCTAGCAGTGCCTGGAAAACAGGGTGCCTGGTACTGATCCTTCTTACTCTAAAATCTCACCTCCTGATCCTACCTTTTTTGAGGACTCACTTTCACTTAAGCTTCCTTCACAAAGCTTTTGGTCAATGCCAACCCCTCACTTTCAAATGCAGTTCACTTCCTATTCTGAAATGTTTCACTTTGATATAGTAGCAAACTGAATTCATTCTTGCACAGAATGCTTGCATAAAAGACAAGATCAAGACACTTTTTTGAACTTTTTGCAGGGAGGGGGAAGCATGTGATAAGTCAGTCAACCAGACGTGTCCTTAATTAAATTGCTCTCAGGGAACTTATGTCATGTGAACCGCATAAATGAATGATGCTGTTGTGAGGTCTTGCCAGTATATTTTAGGGATGACCACCAAAGTCAGAGAGACCCCAAGGATGTATGGAACTAAGTAATCCTAACCATATCTACTCATAAGTAAGCCCCATTGTGTTCAATAGGTCTTACTGCCAGGATAGCGCCTTTAGGACTGCAGTCTAAGAAAGGTGTGAGGCACTATGGTTACAGTAGTTTGTTATTATAAACTCCTATTTCAAAGGTGTCTCTCCCAGCTCTGGGATTCAATGTGCAAGACCTCAGAGTGGTAGATCAAACTGAGAAAAAGTTACAATCCAAACTCCAGAAAAGATAAGGCAGCACAACCCATTTAAGCTTTGGTAGCTGTTCAGAATAGGCATATGTTTAAAATAAAAAATGAAGCTATATCCTATGGAGATGGTGAGAAATGGCCACTAATAACGTGAAGCAGAAGGAGCCTTTGCAAATGAGATGTTAGGCAAGGAGGGAAACAAAACAACTTTTAAAAAACCACAAATGCAAGTGTGCTTAATTTCTACACAATATATAAGATGCGGGAAATGATCTGGATAAATACAGGCACAGGAACTGACTGCAGGCTTACCACCTCCTCCACGGCAGGCTTGAAAATATAAGGAACATTTAGTTTGGTCATGTGCCATTTGACAAAGAAAGAGCATCACACTATCTGGTCAACCAGCAGTACACTTCTAGCCTTCTATCCAGGAACAGGTCTGTCTTGCACTGCAACAACCCCTATATAGCAACTCCCTACCATTGTTGATGCAACTTTCTATGCTTTTCAGGACAAGAATATCTTGTGTCACCAGCCCCGTGGCAGACAAGAACCTGCCATGTGGATGTCTTAGTCCATCAGGACTAAGATTGCAAGCTGTGCCACCATTTGGTGGTCTTTGGGGTGTCCCTTCCTTCCAGCCTCAGCATGTCTTCGCTGGATGCCAGCCTCAGAATGGCGTCAAAAATCGTAAGACTTAAGTAGACAGTGTTTCCCACACCTTTTACCTGAAGAGAGCAAAATGTGCTAGCTGGAACAATTTAGGACAAGGCAGCTTTATTACATTCAACATGCATCAATGGGTATGCTTATCCTACAAATTTAACATTTCTTTCCTAAAGGAAGCCTGACAATTATAGTCCTGCAAGCAAGATCCCATGCTCCTCATAAGTTGTGCAACTTCAAGCCAAGTTTTTGTCCTCCTCCAAATAGTTTTTACTCTGTTAATTTTGCTTTTAAACCAATGTTTTTATTGGATGTTTTTATTTGACTATTGTAAGCCTCCTTGGGCACCTGTTGTTTACAGAGGAAAGGCAGAATATAAATCTTTTAAATAAAAAAAAAATAAAGTTCCATGCAGCACAGAGCTCAGCATCCCCTACATTTGGCAAGTATACATGTCATGGCCAAGCTAGGGAGGCAGCATTGTGATGCTGTGTAACTATAAAGCAGGCCTCCGTCAGTCTTGAGAGACTATGGTATCATGCTCTGCACTGCATACACTGCATGCGTAGCACGAAAGCCTGGGTTGGAGTGTTATGGAGGATAGGCTGTTACCCAAGCTGTGAATCCCCCCTCTCCATGCCACTGAATTAGTCCAATGGAAAGGCAGAGCCAATACGATTGGATCCAGCTGGCATCGCAGAGCTGGGATAAGGACAGGAGCTCACCTGTCTTGTGGAGCCGATTTGGGTCTCGAACCCTGGTCTGCTGGTTAACAGGCACAGTGTCTTAACCGCTTGCGCCACCCACAGCCCATTGTGTGAGTATAAGGGGTCCGCATACTTGTGTTGATTCCTTAGGGAATATGGGCCAAAGCCACTAATCACCAAGAGAGTGCAGAGTAAGACTCAACCTCACTCCCAATACTTGGTCTACACAAAGAGACCTAAAGCAGGCTTCAAGTTTGAACCCTTCCTCCTCTGCTTCTCCTTGAGGCAGTCAAGTAAGGAGATCCTGTGTCTAATCAGGAAATCCTGTTTTTAGTTCTCTATTATTCTGCAATCAAAGGAATAGGACTGAAGTCTATTTCTACTATTCCCCTGGAGACGAGACTGACTGAGAAGAGATCTTGACAGATCCCTAAACGTACCTAAGTTCTTACTACTCCACTTAAGCACACCACAAGCTTAGATGTATAGCGCCAATATCACTTTCATTAGTAGGGGAATGGCTAACTGGACAACATACAGTCACTGCAAGAAAAACCTATGCAAAGGGCAATATTAAATAAAGCCTAAGAAGAAGCCTAAGAAGAAGTCAGAAATAGTCTTCCACTCACATCAAAAAAGAGGAGCTAGGATTTGTTTTTTCATTGCACTATTTTGAGTTAATATCACAGTGAAGTGAGACAGGTTCAGCTTAACCTGGTTATTTAAGAAAGGGTAGTCTTGCCCTTTTAGTCATTCCTCTCATAGGCAATTCTATAGTATAAAAAGGTCTTACCTCCTCCCCTTCCTCCGAATGCATTGAGAGCTGATCATGCTGGATTATTTCAGCATCTTCTTCTGTTGGCCCATTGCCTACACGTATCCCACCAAAATTGAGGGTCCCCTAAAGCAGGCCAGAAGGGAGAGAGAACAGAAGAGACACAGAAGTGGTCTTTAGCATTAAATGTGGCATGCAGTGTCATTGCCAGATACATTACATTAATTACAGACAAGGAGAGGCGGTCACATCAGGTCTTCTCCACATACAGTCCCTTACTGAAACAAACATGAGCTGTGCAAGAGTATCTTTATTCTCTTGCCCAACTCATGTCCATCTCAGTGAAGCTTGCAGAGAAACTGAGTTCTGGCCACTAGTAGTTTCTGATAATAAACATTTGCTTAAACAAAATTCCCTTTTGTAGAGGTCAGGCTGTTCCCTCCCAGTTCTCTAACAACTAACCATAATCTGTAAATCAACTAATTATACTGTACATGTTTCATCTCAGGCACCACAATATTTTGGTCTGGCCCTGATTATTGCGCATATACCTCCTTTGGAATAGTGCCCGTTCCATTTAAAGTGATCACCTAACACAGAACCAATCAAAATGAGATCAGGGTTAAGAGCGTGGGTATCAGGGTGGGGGAGGAAGGAAGAAATATAGGAATTCAGGCTCTCAATGATAGGACAACACATTTTCTACATCTCTAGGGAACAACTGAGAGTGGTGCAATCAGTGACGGATGAAAAGTTGCTTGCTTGCAAATGGAGGAAGTTCAGCAAAGTTTTGCGGATGGTCATGCTGGGCCTGGTTGGCATTAATCAGCCCCTGACAACACACACAACGGATTTGCCCTTACATGGGAGACAAGGCCTTGCCATGCCAAGCCACACTTTTTGGGTGCATGTATTCAGTCATTTGGAACTGCCGATTCTGCAATCCTCCTCAAATATAAAAAAGGTTATGTTTTACCCACAAATTGAAAAAGCACACTTAGTGGAGACAATGAGGTTTGTGTTTATTCTAGGACACACAAACATAACCTTTTTTAAACTGATCTGTCTATATGCATGCTGTGTTTCAAAAACAATCCCCCAACTCACAAAAAATCATAATTGGGTGCTGACAGAAACTGGCAGCACAATCTTATCCAGGTTTAAGGTGGCAAATATCACAATCTGCTATCAAGTCCCAGACCAATGGTGCGAAAGCTGCATCACTGTTGTGAATGCCAGGGCTGCCAGCACAAACCCTCAGAGGCTCTGCATGAACAACAGAGAAGATAGCTAGGTCAATGGTGGGGATGGTTTGAGGGGCAAGAGGGTTTCTGTGGCAGCCATGCACACAGAAGACCCTTTGGAGTCTTCCAAAGAGTCCAGGAAGACCCTTTGGAGACCAGGCCTAAGTTTTACCTCTCTAGGTCATCTGCTTCCCCATAAAATGTAGTGCATGCTCCATGTTATAGGGTGGCACGGGATAGGATTGGGCTCCAAATTTCACACCAAAGGTACAACAGATGCAGGAGCTTGTGCAATCTGCATCAACTGAAGAGCCCTATGCAGGATCTTGTAGCTCCAACACCTGACAACCGTCCTATCACATACCTTGGGCTTCTAGTATTTTCCAATGTGTAACTTGCAAGCCAGGTTAAATAGAACTTCAAGATACAGAGACTATGAATATAGGATAGTGATGAAAACAGGAGGACATCCATTTTGAATTCTCAGAAGTTTCTAACAAAAGTGAAATGGTGGACTAGACAGGCCTTTGGTCCAATTCTGCAAGGACATTCATAGTTTTCTTAAATCTGCCTTTATCCCCCTAGTGACTTCAATATGATTTTTTAAAAATACCTAATTTACCGTATGCTAGTAACAAGAAATATTCCCAATTCCAAGAAATATAACAGTGCAACATACAGAAAGTATGTTATTCCTGTGTTTTAAAAAAGGCCTGTTTTTAAGAAGGTAACACCAAAGAACAGGGAATCACAATTGGCCATGAAACAGCCATTACAACAGTAAAGGGATTGCATTTATACATGCAACCATCAAACATGGACAGCTGATTCCAGAAACACAAGGAACTGGTGAAGGTCAAAGACATGAACTTAGAAAGTGTTACATGGTAGAGGAAACACCAAGTATGATAGTCCAAGAACATGTGATGAAAATTAAAAAACATCTTGAGAGAAAATCCTAGATAGGATTATGAAGCGTGGAAAAACTGGAATCCACAGAAACAGGCAAGCATGCAAAACCACAAGGGGCTCGCATCTTGAGAAAGGAGAGAGCAAGGAAAGATCTCGTGTTGCACCACTGGTTTATGAATTACATTCCCAGGTATCCCAATGTTCCTTGGAAGATTTCAGGGGATTTTATAAGGTAGATAACGATATACAGCTTGTAAGATTGCTTGTCCACAACTATTAATTTCCTCTGAATGTGTAGTCAGAGGGAAGGATTGGCTGTATCTCAAATCATGCACACCATCTGCACAGAGGACAGGAAGCCAGGTCAACACTCCAAACAAACCACCACACATTCTAGAACATGGCCCAAAAACCTCCGAAAAATGTTTGAGGAGGTTTCTTAAAGCAAGAGGCCATGTGAAAAGTATTTCCTAAACAGGAAGCTTGAAGTACACCATGGTATAGGGTTTGCATAACCTTCTCTCTGCATATGAGCGTAGAATTTGGACGAAATGAAATGATTGGAATGTATCCTTCTGAGGAAAAGGCTGCTGTGCCATTCCTCCTCCTCAAGGCAGATACTTTCCAAAGCCCAAGATCCCTGGGCACCTCCATTCTCGCCATGTGCATCATTTGGCATCTTTTAATCCACTCACTGTTGCAGCCGCTGCTGCCTCTACTGCCTGCTCGCTCTGGGCTGGGCTGACAGGGGGTTCCTCAGGCTGCCCTTCCTGATAGCGAATGGAAGGAAAAAAGGGGAAAGGAGAAGAAAAACAAAGAGAAAAGGGAGACGAATGGAGGGGACATGGGGTGGATGAAGGATGGTCAGAGAAGGAAGAGGGAGCGTCTTTAAACTGAGCTGCATTTTGAGGGCTCTTGCATCTTAATAGCTGCATGATATAAGCTTGTGGGGTGGCTGGGGGTGAAGAGAAAAACACAGACTGACTTCCTTAGGATATATTCCCAAGTGCCACAGAAACATCACAGCCATAAGCCAGATGTGAGATTCCAAAGAATCACCTTGCAGGTTAGTTGCTTTCAAGCCAAATACTGGCAAGTGCACAGCCAATTTCTAAATTAATTCTAAACTACATATCCCTGCTGACGTACTTAGGTTGCTCCAAACCAATCAGTTCCAAACCAATCAGTTCAATGATATTCAAACATGTTTCTTCTTATAGGGAGTGGGATCCAAAAGAGCCACACATCTGTCACATGCCCAAGCCATTTTTAAGTCTTGAATTTCATCAAACAACATTTTCGCAAGCCCACTGCATTATATTACAAACCTTGTTTAGAAACCAAGGGGAATTTCAAAAGCCATTTCTGATATAGATGTCTGGTGTTCAAAGAAAAAAGTCTTAAGTCTCATAAGGTTTAGCATACCTTACTAGGATGCAAATGCATGCATAAGACTCAGAATTTCAGAAGAAATCTAGATGACAACAGGTGGTCACAAGTTAAAGCCAGTCTGAAGAAGCACTTTTACATGAAGTAGAATCTGAAAGTTCAAACCAGAACTTTCCTGAACCACTCAGAAACAGATTCCACTAATCCTAGTGATACTTAATACAAAGCAAACAAACTTTGTATTATACAATATTAACTAGTATAATATTAAGCAAATAGTCTTAGGAAAGTTTACATCCATATGCAAAATTTCTGAAATAGAAATTTAGATTCAATTCTCAACATTTGAACAAAGTTCAAAAGACTCCTAAGGTACATAAAAATTTACCCACCAAGTGCTTCCTTCGCAAGTACTGTTGGCGAAGGACCAAAGGCTTGGCGACCAGCATCCATGGTACACACAGCAGTGCTACCACCACTAGGAAGCACTGAAGACCTTTCTGCAGGGAAAACAGAGCCATTAGTGTGTGTGATCAAATCATATTCACTCTCTTTCTATGATTAAATACAAACATGAAGGGAGAGAAGCCTCTTATGACAAAAGCTCCACATAGGTATTTTGGTAAAGTTTTTGGTAAAGCCTTGATAGTCATGACTCACTCTAGGGATTGGTGCTGATCTCCATTACAAGACCAAAGAGTCAGTGTTGTCTGAAGAAGTCTCTGTGGTCATATGGCTGGCACAACCTAATGCCAAAGGTGCACAAATCCTGTTACCTTCCCAGCGAAGTGATATGTATTTAACTTCTTGCATATACGGTATATGGCTTTTGAACTGCTAGGTTGGCAGGAGCTCGGCAAGTAATGTGAGCTAACTCCATCTGGCAGTAACTGGGTCTGTAACTGCTGGTCTTCAGATTAACAAACACAGTATCTTCAATCACTGAGCCACTGCAGCCCTTTTTGGTTAAGGGATACATTAATACTCCCTATAACACCGATTCATTTTGTGCTGATTCACTACAACACCCTTCACTCCAGGTTGATTATCAGCCAGTCAATAGAAACAGAACACTCTGGATAGAGCAGGGCCAATCAGTTCCCATTTTCTTCAATGGTTTCTCCTGAAGTGCTACTTTAGACAGAAGTTCAGACATCAATTTCCACGAATGGATTCCCAGCATTAACTGAGTTTTAACCTAAGTGGCCTCTCATTCTTAAACTAGATATTCAACATTATGCAATCAGAATGTTATGCTAACAGAAATTCATATATACTATTTATTTGCTTGATTTATTTCAGGCTGAAGTGTTTGAAAGGAAATACAGGTTGAACCTCCACATCCAGGAGCTGTGGTTCCAGGGATCAACATGGCTACCTATTTTTGTGTTATATAAAAACATTTATTTCCTATGGTAACTAATGAATCATTTCAATAGGATTAATTAGTCAGGGAGGCAATGAATCCTTTTCCCTGGCTTAAATTCTGCATTCAATCACAAATGGGAAGCAATTATCACCCTACTGAATCCCAAGGAAGGGACAGGTCTGCCTCCCAGATGAAACTTGAAGCCACTCTGAGCCCTGTAGTGGAATATTAATTGTACCATGGAAATCAGGCTGTTTCGAAGCCATTAAATGTTACTTAAGGGACATTGGCCTATATACTAAAGTGAAATTAAGCCCCTGCTCCAGAGCAGTTAAGATGACTTTCCATAAAATAACACTAGAGGGTGACGTAACTGTGTGGACCCGTAACTGCTATGGATTTTGCCCATTATCTTTTAATTTTAAGAGCCAACCTCATTCCTGTTGAGACAAAATCACTGATCAATAAAACGCTGATAATTAGGTTATACCTATAGTTCTGCCATGCTTCATAAATTGGAGGGCAAAAGACAAAATGTTAGCAAATACTGGCTTCTCTGCAGTGCAGAAGTCATATCTCCAGAACTTTCAGTAGATTTGGTTCATGTAGGCAGGGGTTTGCTGCCTCTTGTTGCCATGAGGTTTAGAAACTTGTTCTAAAAGAGAGCAACTCTAAGAGACTAAATTATTTTGTAAAACTATCGGGCCATATGGAAAGGATTACCCTCTAGTAATTTGTTCAGCACAAGCTATGTTGAAACAGGCATTTCAGAGACTGTGCAGTCATTCCCATAGAGCTTATGTCCACAAGCATTGCAACATCAAATGCATATCTTGAGATGTGCAAAGTTCCCAACCCACTGCTAGTTCATCTTCCACATTTAAAGCTAGAGTATGAAAACACTGAAGTGCTACAAAACTGAAAGACTTTTGTTTTTACCAGATCACTCACCTGGCCTTTATACAGCATTGTGGCTTTGGGATCATAGGAGAAGAGAAACATGTTGATGAAGTGGATGAGAAGGCTTGGTGCATCCTTGGAGATCTTCGCATTGTAGGCCGTCCATTTATAGAAGATGAGAATGACCAGATAGCCAAATAGCGATGACATAAATATCATTTCTGGGATAAACCCAAGGTAAATGTTCAGCGGCTTCTTGAAATAGCTACAGAGGTGAAAATAAATACATGCCATTTAAGAAAAAAATTAATTTTGAATATATTCCCTTCCTTAATCAGAGGTAGATAAAGCTATCCGTGTGAAACTTTCTTCAATGAAACAAGTGGCTTGCACATTTTCTTCAACGCAGAAGCACATATAGTGAGTTTTTGGAGCATGTTCTAGGGTGTACAACCTTGTCATGAGGAATGCTGGTTAGGCCTATTTTTGGCAAACATGGAACTGTGACCAATGACATATTTAATATCTCCCTCTGGCTGCATACTGCATGGGAAGGCTGGTAGTTGGAGACATGTTGACTTGGAGAGGTTTATCTATTTATTGACTTTCCTATTAAGGACTCTAATAAGCCTCCACGAACATGATTTGGAAAAAAAAATCAGTACTGTCTCTTCTCTAAAAGTAAAGTGTCTCTTGCAGGTTACCTGGCTAGTCATGACCAACTCTAGGGAGCAGTGATCATCCCCATTTTGGCATCAAAAATACTTCACCTCTAAGGTGAATTTCAAATGTCCATGGAGATGTCCTTCTTTCAGCACAATCTTCAAACATGGTCCTTATTTTTCCATGCTGCTGTAATGTTTCTGTGATACCTCAAAGCTGAGGAATTTGGAGGGTGTGGGGAAGAGAGCACACTATAAATCTTGTCATCTCTATATTGTAAGGCAATTCCCCTCCCTCCAAATGGGGAAAAAGTCCAACTGTATAATATTGTATTATAAAACCAGGAAACTCACATGTGGTTAAGCAGACTAAGCACGACACCAAAGAGCATGTGAATGATGCCTAGGATGACTGACATCTTCATCTTGAAGGAATTCAGGAAGGTCAGCTTATTGGTGGCAATATTCCAGATCTAGCACAAAAGCGTAGCATTTAGAATGTGGGGAGGAACAAGAGAATAGATATGTTCACAATTCAATGGCTGATTAAACAAAAACTCAGGCCCATGAAATCCTCACCGCCGCCACCTCCTCCATAAGAATAGTCTGTTTACTTCCCAATACTTCACTGAGACTAAGAATGCAACTTTTTAATCCCAAACATTTCAATTTATAGCTTTCATGACTGTAGGGGTATTCTTAAGCCATGCCTACAGTAGGCCAAGTGTGAAACAGCAATAGGTGAGGTATATTAATATGTAAGGTCCACTGCTCAGTCAAAAAATGTAAGCAAGGAAGCTAGAGAGAAGGAACAAACAAAGGCTCTTACCGGATCTATGCCAAAGGGGTATGCTCCCCCAAAAACTCCATCAATGGCAGGATTTAGCTGTAGCACAGGGGCAACTCGAAGAAGATCCTCTCTGCATGGAAGAAATAAGTTGCATTTAAAAATTATTTTTATTGTATTTATATCCCACCTTTCTCCCATACCAAGGGGACTAAAGGCAGCTAACAATAAAAACAGTACAATAAAAATTAAGAACATAGCACAATTAACAGTAAAACATTTAAACATCCCATGCTGCAATTAAAATAATTATAATACATCAGCCCATCATCATCACACCACCATCAATTCTTCAAAAAAATGGTCTTAAGGTCTTCTTAAAGCTCTTCTTAAAAAAGGTCTTAAGGTCCTTCTGAAAGCAGTCAAAAGATGGATCTATTGTTAATTAAAGGGAATAGAATTCCACAAAAAAGGATACAAAACGGGGCTTCCTTTCTGGAAGGAAGATTCTTTGAGACACTATACAGTCACACCAGTAGTGACACATCTTTGGTCAATTCAAGAAGAAAAAAACAGCTCTGCTTCCCTCATTCTGTCTAGGGAACCATTTCAGCTGCAGGAAATGCTACTGTGCACCCCTAAACCTAACACACTGTTTAGACCTTCCAATCGTTTTCAGACTCTTGAGCATCAAGTAAACACTTACGTCCAGTTGCCAGCCTGAAACATGGGGCGGACACTCCAGGATGAGCCAAACATATTAAGTGACTTCGAGAAGCAGTCATTATAAATCAGGCCAGTGTAAATGGAAAAGGTGCCCATCAAGAGAATGATGTACCGGCCACTGAAAATCATGCTGAACATCTGGACAGTTAACAGATTAGGAGAGAAAAATGAGGGGAGGGGTTTGAAGAAAAGGAGAAACAAAGAAAATATATTGTAGATAAGTGAACAAAATATTCTTCCATAAGAGACAAAAAAGCATAACTCAAGAAATGGGGACTAAAGGAAGCTAACAATAAAAACATTACAATAAACATTAAAATTCAAGAAATTATTCTTGAATGTTTCTGTAGAGTGATAAGAACTTTTTGCAAAAGAATCTTAAGTAAGAAAATATGTTGATTGTAACTAAGATAATTAATTGCATCTAAATTTGATTTATAAGAAGCTAAAGAGAAACTGTACCAGAAGAACCCTATGTGTCAGACCTTTTATTACCCAAACCCTTGCTGTCTTGTACAATTTTCCCTTTCCCATATCTGAAACCAATAAAATAAATAAAAAATTAAAAAAGAAGAAAGAAATGGAAAGCTGCTTTGTGTCTCATTCATGGCTCAAGCAGCCAGAACCTTGATACAGAAGGGGAAAAAAACATGAAATGGAAAGGTCTGTTAGTTCTTTTGCACATGGAGATGGAAAGACATTTTTAAATTTAAAAGTTAGGCATTACATCAGAAACTGCCAACCTCTTTCCTCCACACTTGAATATCAAATGGGTTCCAGGTAACATTGATCAATCGAGACATGTGACAGAGCTTGTTTGCATCCCCTTTGCATTTTTCTGGATCAAAATTCCAGGTATGTATCATGTATATCTTAAGATTTACCACCTTTGTAGCAGTGTGTAAATTCCTATTCTCAAAAAACTTTGAAATACTGAGGTTTGAAGACTGTAGAGAGAGGGGAACACTTCTAGAAGAGGTCAATTTTTACTATTTTCAGTGAAAATACTATGTAAAATAGCCTAGCTGTCAGGTCAAAATATAGAGTGAGGAATGAATCACACACACACGCACCCAAAACATGCAGAAGCATTTAACCCAACAGGTAGATGACCCGTTCAGATGGGGACACCAACACCAATACTTCACCAGGCGACAAAGACCACCTTTACACACAGATGCATAAATTGTTCCCTCCTCCCAAGTGAGAGCAGTTTCCATTACCTCATTATCACTCTTCTGTGACAAAATGCGGCTCTCCCGGATCACCATCCACACAGCAAAAAGGGTCATGAGAATTCCATGGCCAAAATCCCCAAACATCACAGCAAACAAAAATGGAAAGGTAATAATTGTGTATGGAGCTGGGAAAGATACAAGTAAAGGTTAGTGCATAATGGAACAACGCAGACCACCTACTAAAAATGAAGGCCTCCTTCTCCTATCCAATTTTGCCACTCAGGAATCCTGACATCTAGTAATTTTATGGTGCAATTTCAAAAAAAAGGTTTCTAGGAGTAGCAGTGTAATTTAAAAGCACCAATATGCAAGAAGTAGTTGTTATCTGCAGAAGCACTACCATTATCCTTCCATAAAGTGGAAAATCCCAAATTTTTGGATCCTCATCTTCAAACAGAATGACCCATCAAGAATTTAACATGTCTCATCCCCTGGGACTGTGGAAACTTTAACTCTGACAGTGCTCAGTGTAATCTGAAAGACGTGCAATCTTTCCACAAGCCAGTGATGCCGCAGCAAAAGTTAGGTTCTTGCATCCCCCCAGGATCTTGTCTGGAAGAAAATAATTTCATTTGGTTCACAAGAGTGGTATCAAACAAGATTCCTTTTGTGGGGAAATGAGCTTGCTCACTGCAATTAGATTAAAAAACAAATTGATACCAGCTCACCCATTTCTCCCCTAGCTTAGATTCATTTGTTCCTTTCCTACAAAAACAAGTCCTTTTGCCCAAAAGCTGCTAAGTTTTCATGGGAATATATTGAATTAAAAAGAAATAAGAATTTCGCCCCTTTTTAGTATCTGGTGCAAGAAAAAAAGGGGGAGGAAAACAGCAACTGGGATAAGTAGTCTCTTCTTCATTTCTAATTTATGTTCTTCTCAAAATGATCCAGAATTTTTCTAGTGTATTGTCTTAAGCTTTGCATATAAACTAACATTATTTTCAAATAAGAAACCCACTGACAAGAGATCTATTAGCCATAATATATAAAAATAGAGACTACATATGTCTTAATAACCAAAATAACATCACAATTATCTCCATTATCCCTCTGTTTGTATACTTCTCTGTTATTTCTCTGTTTGGCCAGAACACAGCACCACATGACCTTTATCCACAGCCCCAACGTGGATCTGCATTTTCCTCATGAATATATGTATGATCGTATCTAGAGCAAAAGCATCTCACATTGGGTGATGCCTTAGTTTTCTCAATGTATAGGATTAGATGCTCCCAAACCATGCACTGAGCCATACTGCATGCACGTTTTGAATCATTAAATGCAAAACACAAAGATATTAGCCTCAGTTACTTTCCATACAAGCAATGTAGCTATGTGAACCAGAAGAACTATTCAGGTCCCTCTAACAACATACTGAAAGCTGCACCACTTTCATAGGTCACACGGCATTACCTGGATTTATCTCACGGTAGGTTCCAATGCCATAGGCATCCACAATGTTTTGGAACCCTGCAGTGAACTTGTTGGTCTTGTTATATGTAGGTGGAGTCTGGTTGGTCTGCATCCTGTTCAAAATAGAGGGAACAGTGGAGCCGCTGTGTTCCTGTTATACACAAACAAACTGGAGGTTAAGGAAGCTGGTATACTGTGGACCAGAAACTCTAGAAGAGGCAAACAGATTACTGCAGTTTTCACTGACCAAGAAACGAAGGAATGCTGAGGGCTACATAGCTCAACCTCTGAGTTGCAAAATGGAGTGCTCAGCCCCCAAAATATCCAAGAGTGTTGGAGTCAAAATGTCCAACTAGTCCCCCATCACTCCCCCTCAATATTGGTTTCAGAAAACACACACACATGCAACACTAACATTATCTCTTTAACCAACACCCCCTAACAAATACACAGAAAACACCAGGGGAGAAAAACTAACTTTTTGTTATAAAACAAGTTTTCTTAAAATTCTAAAAGAGGTTCCATACCATCTGCATTATCCAGGGCCTGAACTGCTGTTAAGATTGCTTCATATTCATTGTATTCTGATATAGGACCAGGTTGCATGCTAGTAAAAGATACTGCATTATATGTAAGATGAAGGCATTTATTTTCTTCAGTAATCCTCCCTTAATAATTGTGTCTCTTGGGGCACACAAACTGGCCCTAAATCCATTCCTGATTATCATTTTGAGGGATTTTAAAAGGGTTAAAATCATTAAAAGGGAATATCATTTTGAGGAATTTTAAAACTGAAAAAATATAGGCACAAAAATATATACACCTGACATACAATTTGTTTTTTTTTGTTTGTTTTTTTGGTATTCTGGTAAACAGTCCATTAAAACAGTTAGGATTGGAAGCTAAAACCTCTCTGGGGTTTTAGGCTATTCTTCCTAAGTCATCTAATTATTAATGGGCAATTACTCATTGCAATCACTCCTGCATACATTTTCTTTTCTTTCCGCCTGTATTGTTGAAGCCATTTGAAAAGTGGCCCAATCCACATATGTTGCTCCTAATATAAAAAATGACAGAAGATGGGTACTTTACAAGCTTTCTACAAGCTTGCATGGTTGCTCTTACATCCAAGGTACCATCTGCTTTCAGTGGATATGTTAGGTTTGCTTGTTATGTTAGGATATGTTAGATGGATAAGGTTTGCTTAAAACAACAACAAAAGATAGGATAGGATTAACTACTATGTCTCAACAGATTGACAAATTTATCTTTATTTCTCTTAAGTAACACAAAAACAAACTCTCTGTCAAAGCAGCCTATGGTCTCTTTAAGAAGTCTGAAACTTGCAGACATCATCCTTAAATTAGCCCAGTTAAAGAGGGAATCTCAAGGTATACTGCATTTATAGCAAGAAGGGAATTCCAAGCAGCAGGAGTGCCCCTGTAAATAGTTTCCAAAAAAACAAAATAAGGCAGGCCTCCTCTTCAGAGAGAACTGAGGAATTTGGATCAAAAGGCCCTTGTTTGTTTCCATGGCTGGACCAATTTCAAGCCAGAACACTGTGTTCGTCTCCTGTTCAAAGGCAAAGGTTGTGAAGAAGGGTGTGTTCCTAACAAAGAAGTCCACTGCAATGAGGCCTTAGAAAAGGGTTAGTTCTAAAATATCCATATAGGAATATGGAGAGGGAGCACAGCAGTGGAAAGATGAAGGAGGTAGTGTTTGACCTACAGATAAGTGAAGCAATTCTTTATGCACACCCAGAACCCGATAATGCTCTTATGCAATGCTCTTCATGAGAAGACACCTCTACAACCAAAGCACAAGATGTATCAGTGAAAGATTTTGCTTTACTGCCAATCTATTCCTCCCCCAGACTCTCCCCAACGTGGTCCTCACAAAACATGCATTGGAAGAGTGCCTGCGGTGGTGTCATGACTTGGTTTCAGTGCCAAAACGGTATGGATTTTACTTACAGTGCCACGTCTGAGGGCAAACTGAATGGAGTCAAGGTCAGCAACAGGACACCAGACTTCAGCAATGAGACATTTTTGGGTCACATCAATGTTGCAGAGGTTGAGGGTGTGGTAGATGGCTTTCATTTTGCGGACCTTTATAAACCAGACTCGGATGTTTTTTGCAGCCGCCTGCAGAACCCTCTGCCGATGATCCTCTGTTTGGTTCAGCACCTGCCAGAGAAAATGGGAAGAAGTGTTATGGCCCATGGGGTCAAGTTCAGCAACTAGCAAATAAATTATTTCATTACTCTGCCTTTCACTCATTCATTACATTCCATGCTATCTGATTGAAATTGTTGCTGTAATAGAAGCTGCAGAATAAGGACCAGTGTATGAAATGCTCTGCCCCCGAAAACAATTATGTTTCCTGATTAAATACTGTAAAAATGTTTATGCAGAAACTCTACAGAATTTATGCTGCTTCTGCCACCTATGAAGGTGCATTCATTTTCAACCTTAAATTCACTGGATACATAATTCAAATCTACTTCTGACTTTTGAAGGCTACACAACTGTAGAGCTGGAAATATTCTTTCCCCCACCCCTTTTCACATCCTTGAAAGCTGATTCATAAGCTACACAGATCAACACGAGAAAACAATATGTGAAAAATGCACACAGCCCTCCCATTCAAACAAGGCACCCTGAACGGAAGGTTGGAGTGGGGGAGATAGGTCAGAATAAGCAAGCACTGATGAGGAAAAGTGGGGGAGGACAGAAACAGTCTGTACACAAGCAACAATCCTATTCTTTCACTTCCGTATGCTACGCTTAGATGAAGTACATTCTTGGCCCATCTCACATCCTCCTCACCGATAATCGAAAAAGGAAAGAATTGCTTACATTCTTTAGAAGGGAAGATCCCTTACCTCTATTAGCATTTGCTGGAAAGAATTCAATAAGGGAAAGAGGACTGCATGGAAGCTCTGGGCTTTTCCATCCAGAAAACTTGGATTCAAGTTTGCCTGGCTCAAACTTGGGAATAGCATTTAATAGTTTCAAATTCAGACTTCACTAGAAGTTTCAAATTAAAGCACAAGATACAGTGGCTTAGAATGAAAAGAAATTCAGCAAGGATAAATTTCCGTGTCTAGCATACAGAGTAGCTGATAAGGGTTACCAATCCTACCTCTGCTACACACCTAGGCTGGAAGGCAAATCTAAATTGGTAAAGAAACAAAGCAGAAGTGATACGAGAAGAAGTATCAGATACTAGAAGAAGGTCAGATACTAGAAGAACATTCACAGTATTGAGATCCGCTAAAAACCACTTAAAAACCTGGGAGGAAAGGTTTCTTAAGCCAGAGTCAGTTTTCCAAGGCATGAAATTGACTCTAAGGGGATGAAAATAGGGAAAAAAAGGAAAACTGCATTCCCTTTCTCCATCAGCACACAGTGAGCTTGGCATTGGCCTTATGTGTGCCCATTCACCTGTCCCTCTTATCAGGTAAATGAATACACAATGGAGCAAGTGCACTCTTAAATGTGGAATACAGAGCACCCCACCAGGGTCCTACAGAAGCAAATGTTGATAGAAAATTGGTTCAACTCTTTACAATAGCTTCTATCAAATGTCCTTGCTCTAGCACATCCCGAAAAGTAAAACCTTGGATTGAGACTATCTTGGATTGGAAGCGTTTTGCAAGAGAAGCATTTCTAATAAATTTTGACTTGAATGTGTTGTAAAACAAGCACACACATACAAAAAAAAAATACCCTGCCAGGATATGGCCAGTTTCAGTGCTCCAACCTGCTCAGCCTCTCCTAGAGACCAGCATATGCATGTCGACTTTGAAGTAAGCCTATTACAGTCAGTGGGGCTCACTCCTATGTAAGGGGGGCAATGGAAAGGAGTCTTGAGACCTATCCTTGCATGTTTACTGTAAAGTAAGCTCTATTGTGATCAATGGGGCTCACTCCTGTGTCATAGGGGCAGATTGCAGCCTGAGAGACTAAGGGCGCAATCCAGGGTAACTATAGGGAGTCCTTGCTCTGACATAAGAACAATTTACTCTGGATTGCAATATGAATTTCCCATAGGTTTTCACTAGGTGGTGCCGTAACTACGTTGACGTAAATGTCTCTTACGTGCTCCCGTAGTTACTCTGGATTATAGGGTAAGTGCAGGTTGTTTTATTTTTCTTTATATTTTGTATATTTTTTATTGTTTGGTATTATATTACAATATTGCAGTCGTTTTATATGAATATTTTTGGGTTGTGAAACAAATCGTTTGTGTTTCAATTATTTCTTATGGGAAAATTTACTTCAATATACAAGCATTTTGGATTACAAGCATTCTTCTGAAATGAATGATGCTCATAAGCCAAGGTACCACTGTACATCTTTCCACTTGAGAAATTATTATCCCCCTTCCACCAACAACAGTAAGATTCCCAAGTGCAGAAAGGTCCAATAGGGAGTAGTTATAGAATCTGAGGTAAAAGCAACATGAACAAAATAAACTCTACCCTCCCTTCTTTATCCCCACTATAATTTATACCATCTGAAGGTCATCAATCCTGGTGTTGACTCCAGCAGCCATTTCTTTTCTTTCCTGTGGCGTTTCTGGACAGGGATACAGGGAAGCACGAAACCTGAAATACACATAGACTAATCAGTGACAAAGAAATAATATGACATGATGCTTGGTTCTTGAAAGTCTGCTCTCCAAAAACATGCTGATAAGGAGAGCTGAAAGAACCCTTTTATCAAATGTTACAAATATTTCTGAGACCTGCTAAAATTTCAATCAAAACAAAGCACCTCATTCTCCCCAAGTCTGCTCACCCTTCACAGATCTTCTTGACTCTGTTTTTCAGCTGATCACCTTGGAAAAAAATGATGAACACTGACTTGTGCACGTAGTCGCCCTAGAAGAGAGGAGAGACTGATGCAGGGAGAAGTCTTTTAAGGCATTACTAGAACAAACTCTTATGGTTAACCCTACAGAGATTCAAGCAATAAACAGTTTGTAATATGATATAGTGGATTGGATGTCAAACTGGACCAGGAAGACACCAGTTCAAATCCCTGGCCAGTCACGTAGCTTCCTGAATGACCATGTGAGGGCTAGTTCAGATATACTGGGAAACTATGGTTTCCCACTAAGTGAATAAGCCCTGAATACTCATATACTCCTCTTGCCCCTGGCTTCCAAATTACAAATATGAAGCCACAGTTTAATGCCAACATCCTGGTTTAAAAGCCAGAGTTAAACCACATATTACAATTTTGGATGAGCCAAACAACCATGGATTTTTTTTAAAAGACTAAGGAAGTATCTACTTGAACACAAAGGCTTCCTAGTAGCTGGTGATCTGAGCCATTTTCAAAGTTTAGAGAGCGCTGCTAGGAAAAGAGACATTGCTCACCCTTCTGTCCAGCATCCCCAAGACTGAGGCACTGATATAAAGAGTAACATACTTGAATGCAGACCAATTCCTTGCTCAAAATCTGGGATGGGTGGATCAAAATGTATTTTCATCAGTCAGCCCCTGACTCAAACTATCAGCTGAGAAGGTACTTTTATAAATCACTAGTGATAGGTGGGAATAAAATATCTCCCTATGCACCATCCACCCTGTGTCCCTTCCCATGAGCACCACCCTCCCATTTTGCATCGTCCCAAATGCACAATAACTCTGAATGTGCAACATCCCTCATGCACTTCAACCCCCGCTCGTCCACCCTCCCATGCGTACCAACCCCCCTGCACAAGATCCTCCCCAGTGCACCCTCCCTCCCAGTGCATCAAGCAGCAGGCACCAAATTGGATGTTGGTCAGTCATCAATGTTAAGTATAGGACAAAAACAGATTGCACTCCTTTTCACTCCCTTAAGAGTGAAATTTCTCAACATCAGTTCTTGATGGGTGTTGATGTCACATAAGGAATACACTCCCCTAATTTCATGCTTTTAGGTTCAGGGGTTGGGGCAGGGCTTGGATCAGTCAGGGATTCTTCAATGTAAAGTACAGGGAACAAAACACATTGCGCTCCTTTTCACCCCCTTCTGGTTTGAATTTCTAAAAACCGATTTTTAGTGGGTGCCTCCATCACAGAAGGAACGCACTCCCCAAAGGTGTTCAACTGCTGCTAGGTCCAGCAGTTTTGGCTGGGCATTGATGAGCCGGTCAGGTACTTTTCAATTTTATATACACTTCAGAAGCTTGCTTTAAGATGAGACAGAATGGATATTTCAAGACATTAAAGGAGCTCATAAACAAATGGCCAGATTAAGTGTTAAGCTATCCATTAATTTATTCATTTCTATCTTGCACCTTGCAAGACTCTTACAGTTCTTTGATAGTGTACTCAATATCTTCATTGGAAGCAATAATGCAACTCACCATACTTTTGCAGAATGGGGGGGGGGAGAAGAGGTGCAAAGCTATCTGATTTACTGACTGATGTAAAAAGGCATCCTAATGTCACCAAAGAACACTAGCCAAATAAGCATCTGATCAGGGGACATGATTTGGAGTAAACAAATGGGAGGAAAAGAAGTGAATGGAAAGGAGCTGATGTCTATGGTGTACTTCATCAGAGTCCAGACTCTTGAACTCTCCAGGGAGGCTAGCAGTGCATTCTTCAGGCAGCTGGCTCAGCTAAGATAGCAGCTCCCCCTTTCCTGCATTTGTTCAAAGACGGCATTGGGCTACCTCCATTAGGAAACTTTCACGCAAGCTTGCTGAGAAATATGGCGTTGGGTGCAACCCCTTTGTGTGGCATTTCCGAAATTGAGGGCAGGGCCTCTGTGTGCTTGATGGAGAGTACTGCAATGTTTAATGCCTGGCTATAAGGACAAGCTTTGCAACAGCACAGAGGATGCCAAAAACAATTTCTACGTGTGCTCCCTGCAGTTGTACACGGCTGTACACCCATTATGGATCCCATCTGTTAGGGAGGAAAGCAGATGCTAGGAATCAGAATGCCTTCTCAAAGTCAAAATTAGGGAAGCTCTTTTTTACACACACTGCATAAATACAGCACACCTGTATATACAAACCTGAACATATTTGTTTATTTAGTGGAAGAAGCAAGTGGAGGCTATCAAAGAGGAGGGGAAAGGCCTCTCACCCTGACTCCTGGAAGCCTGCCACCCATCTTCCTAGTGTCTGAACTTTCTGCAAGACACCTTTACTATATCCAATTTCTAAAGTGAGAATCATGTTATCTTGGAAGTCTGCCCAGTTTCTGAAAACCAGCTTATTATTACTACACAGCAAGAGAAATTCACTTTGCAAAGGAACCAAGACGTGAGAATCATACACAAGGACAAGCCCAGCAAACAAAATAACTTTAAAGTTGAAGCATGGCTCAGTTGATCCTTTTAACGATGAGGACAAAACACTTGCTCTCAACAAAAACATTACATTCACAGTTGTCTGACACACTAATGATCCATATAAGGAGCTACAAGAGTTAACAGTAATTGCAATCCAGAGTGACTACGTGAGCACATAAGAGACATTACATGTACCCATAGTTACTGCACAATCTAGTGAAAACCTATGGGAAAGTCATATGGCAATCAAGAGCAAAGTGTTCATACATTGGAGCAAGGACTCCCCGTAGTTACTCTGGATTGCACTCCAAGTCAAACAGTATAATGACAGATTTTGAAAACGTCATTTGAAGAATGTTCACAATTATTTGAAATGTCCCCCTCTCCTTGCCAATGCAGTTTACAAATAAAATATACTCCATAATAAAATGTACAAAGTAAGAAAACTAAAATCAATTAAAACACAACAGAAAATTAGATGAAATCATTTTCACCTAGACAAGCATTTGAACACCTATTTAATAAGGGTTATCCATCAATTAAAGATTGTTTGCTTTTTCAGTTGATTTGCCATTAAAAAAACTGAGTTTAATTTCCATATAGTTGCACATTGCCTGAATATCAAGACAGATTCTTCTTGTGGCTAGTGATAGGGTGATAGCATTGAAACACTTTCAAAAAGAGAAAGGTCATTTTTTTAAACTCTCATTTAATCCCTTATACACCATGAAGCTTCAAACAAGATCATTCACCAATTTCAGTTCCAGCTAATGAAGTTCCAGCACACCACAACAAAATAACTTGATTTTTGATCACATAAAATGATAAATGCATTTCTTGAAGTCATATGATCAATTTTTAATATCAACAGCAGTCTGCTGCCGCAAATGGCCTACATACCGTCACTGGATCCTCCAGAGGGTTTTCAATTTCAGCTTGACGCAAGAAGACATTTCCACGACACACCCTCCATAGCATCCGCTCAAAGGTAGGGATTCGCTCACGGTTGATCACACCAGCCACAAATCTGAGCATAGTGGAAGTCAAGGACAAAAAGGAAAATTAGTATCTTTTGGAATACTGTGTTTCGTGTCAAGTTAGCAATACTGACAGAGATACTGAAGCTACACAACCATCTGGAAGGAAAGGAAAACATGAACAGGATCCAGCTATCATGCACCAAAGACAGGTACACTTTGTTAAAAAAAATGTTGGTTAACACACTGGATTTTCCAGTGGTAAAAAAACCACATCTGATTCCTTCCTCTTTATACTTGAAGGCTCCATTCAAACATCACACCAAATGACAGTGAAAGACTATAGTTTGACCTGCTGTCCGACTTGTCATATCATGGTTGAAGACACTGCCTCAGAAGATGCAGCACCATGGAAATGTAAGTTATGAAGAAAAAAAGAGAGGAAAAAAAATCTAGGGGAAACAAAGTTAAATCTGTTATTCGAATACATACTCTGCATGCAGAAAACATGTCTTCCATGTTTTCTGGTATCTTCAGCTGAAAGTCAAAGACTTTCACAGGTTCAAAAAGCTGTGGACAGAGTGGACAGCCCTGCTCTTTTTAACCAAGGATGTATTGACAGCATAAAGCAGTTTCAGTGGCATCATGGTTTATTCTTTTGGACATGCGCACCATGATTTGAGTTTTAAATAACTATTATGCCATACTACATTTTGCACTGCTTGAATGCAGAAAAAGGTGATGAATAAAATCCAAAATGGTGTTAGACAAAACTGTCAATTAAAATCCTATGGGTTCAGGTTAGGAAGCTGTTCAGGACAGTTTCCAAAGTGAGAACAGTCTGATATTAGCCAAAGGCTGGTGGTGGAGGTAGGGAGAGAAAGCAGACTATCAAAGGAGCCTATCATGAACAACAGCACTATAAACTTAGCATGCATTTGGAAGCTCAGCATGGGCCAAAAATTGTTCAACACTCAGTAGCATAAAAAGAAATCAAATAGACTCTATATTGTATGACATTCATGAACAGTAAAGAAAAATAGCATTAACATTGTATCAGAATCTGGCATTCATATAAAGAACAAATACAATGCAGTTTAACTGAGAACCACAGTCTCCATAGCAAGGTCTCTGAATTCTGACAAGATTGACTAGTTCCCAGATCCTTGAAACCAGTCATCTATTGTTGGAAGCTCTAAAGAGTTCTAGACTATAATTTAGGCCAGTATAAGAAAAAAGTTTGAATTGAATGCTATCTCAGATTTTCTGATATTATGTTATCCAAGAAGTATTGCAAGGGGATAAAATGGAGACTGATAATTCAGAATTACCAAAGGTCATCTTAAAGTACAATCCTGATGTGTGGGAACAAGAGGGTTTAGCCTGCACTGTATCCAGCACAAGATTTGGGGCTACTGTTGCACTATGGGGAAGCCAGGATAGGGCTACTTTGGAGCTGGCCTAGATCTAAGGATACAGGAGCAGGCTGACCAGGGACAGAGGCTTGGATCCAGCATAACTGCCAGATGCAACCTCTGCCTCCCGGTTCCCTCCTGCCCATCCCCAGGAACCCATTTCCAGTTTTGCAAACTCCACCTTCCAGAACTCCAACTGCAAACCAGAAGTTGATTCCACCTGCAGCACAGGGGAGGCTCACAGAGGGGGCTGTGAGCCTCTAAGATCCTCTGGGAGGCTGCACACACAGTTCTGCTAGGTATGCAACTGCTGCATCACCATCGAGACACCCATTCCTGGGTGACTCCCCTTAAGGGGAAAATTACCCATTTACATTACAATTTGAGTAACACTAGGTTATCTGCACAACTCATTGTCAAACTGTATGCATTGTATCTCATTTCCAATAGCACTGAATAAAATCTAATTATAGTTACTGCAAGTCCAGCAATGATTTAAGGTGTTATTTAGTACATTGTCTTCCATCTATAACTGAAATTATAGTTTCAATTGAATTGTGAAGGCCGAGTCCATTTCCTTTCCTTTCTGGACTAGGGGCCAAATGCAGATCCAAGATAGCCATCATGTGATGGTAACAAGCAATGCCTACATGTTAAAAGACAAACACCACACAGTACCACTGATGCTGCAGAAACAGAAAGCTGTGCATACCCTAGTCGTAGAGGGGCTCCTCTTCCCACTTCACTTGGTTCCAGCAGCGAAGACGACTCTTCCAACAGATCAGGATCCGCCATCTGCTGATGATGCAATTCAGCCTGAATTCACAAATCAATTAATATCTAATGAAACTAGTTAGTGGCATGCAGGGGGATGAGGAACCAGGAGATGAATGAAGAGAAGCAAAGTAAAGATCAGAGAAGGAATAACAGAAGAAAAGATGAGCAAGATTTCTCAGCAAAGGTGAAAGGAAAAGAGAAACAAGATGCTCATGAAACAAATTTTTCAAGCAGGGCAAAAATTGCTCTGAACTGCAAGTTAAGCTCCCAAGAAATTTTGGTGGGAAAGGAGCAATTCCTCAATTCAAGCCTCAGATTTGGAAAAAAAAGGGTTCCACCCCTACCTGCCACTATGCAACGAAAGACTATGAAGTTGCTCTGTATTACCCAGAGTATCTAGAAATTTTCATCACTCTTGCCTGCATCATATTAAACCATGCTAGGACAGTTTAATGCACTGATGCCGAGCCTTGGCTTCATGGGAGCAATTGATTGTTTGATGAAGGACAGGGCTATATGTATACTCTGAGCTCCAGGGAAGAGGAGGAAATTCTGCTAAATTCTGCCACAAAAATAAACTAAACAGCACACTGGAAAAGCTGTCAAATTCTGCCACAAAAATAAACTAAATGGCACACTGGAAAAGCTGCCTCAGGATACCTAAAAAAAAAATCTTAGTCTTATATCTAAGAAATTAATATAAGCTGGCCCGTCTTGTAAAGAGTTATTCTGCATTTTTTAGTCCCAGAAAAAGGTTACAAAAAAGGGCACTAAAATACTACCATTAGATGCTGGACATTTCCATTTCTCCTTTGACTTTTAACATTCTCACATATGTCTCCCATTATATTTTTCCAGCCTAGCCACAGCTAGTAAGGGTGAAAAGAGAACAGAAGGCTCAGAATGCAATCCTATGTACATCCTTTGATGTAAACCCCATTAAACATAATGGGACTTAATTCTGATATGCATAGGATTATGTGCCATTACATATGTAGTATCATGATTAAATATACACTGCTCTTTATAATATCAAAATATAAAGCCTAGAAAAGTTGGAATCTGCAACCTTACAAACATGGAGCATATTTGCTCAAATCTTATTTTTTTAACATTCCCTCATTTTAAAAAAGAGATTCTGCTTTTGATAGTCATAGGAGAAGAAAAGATTTCCAGAAGCCTAATTTTAAAGCCACCATCTAACCTTGCCAAATACTAGATTCTATGGGCAATTCCTCAAATCTGCAGTATGCCAATGTCTTGTGATCTGAACAGGAATAGTTTGCATTTGCAAAGAGGCCAATTTTCTTTTTTTGCCACAATTCAGTGGTACCCACATAAGGGGCTTTTACACCCATTTCTCCTCCCGTTTCAGAAAGTGTGACTTGAATTTTTTTATAATCTTGGTATTCCATCTTTCTGGCTTTTAAAATAGGCTGGAACTTACAGGTTAGTCCTGTCCCACTATAAACTGTCAGAATCTTGGGAACTTAATTGCACAAGCACTAATAACACAGCTTAGGAAAGATGTTGATGCCACACCCTAAGAGGCAGCATTAACATGACAAAACAGTCATCATTTCCTCCTCTACAGCCTATACAAAACGTGGCTTTATGAAGTGGCTGAAACTTTTTAAAAAAATCATTCCATTGTCAGATGCATGCAAGGGACTTCTGCAAACTGCTGAAAGGTCACCTATCTTCAGGTGAATCTGAACACACATACAGCAAAGCAACAGCTTGTGTGAACATACCAGGGTCGAGAAAAACATGTAAGCTGATTTGCCAGACTGGGCACAAAGGGACTGCCAGGGGACATATTGCAAATGGTAAAAATTCATCAGATTTGGCAAAAAAGTAATCAAGTGGTGAAGTAGTGGCACTGGTAGCCTCATATATACAGTATGTGGATCTGTGGTTTCACATCTACTGATCCAGGTAGAGGTAGCTGCACCACACATGCCCATTAACTTTCTTTTTATTGTTACTGCCAGCACCAAGGTCAATTGTGTCTTGATTTTACTAGTCTTGTTTTCCATTAATATTCTCTGTTTGTTCCCTATGGTGTGTTGCTGGGTTCCAGCCTCCTTGTCTGTCTATAAGCTTCTTGCTTATACCAACTAGTAAAAGCAGGAAGACATAATCAACTTTGGTGCTAGTGGAACTTTGGTGCTTTATCGTTGCAAAATTTACAAAGTTGATAGGTGCAGAAATGCAGAGACAGGATTCCCCTGTATCCAAGACTTTGGTAACTGCAGGGGGATCCTATAATAACCCCAGATACTGGGGAGGCAGTATTTTCTGCATGATTTTTTTCTGCCCAGGACAAATATAATCCCCTGGTTTCATTCTTCCAGTTATTCCATTGGAGTGAACAAACATTTTACTGCATGGGATATCTTAATTTCTTAACTTCACACTACTAAAAGCCTTCCATTTCTTATAAGATGAAGTTTTCGTCTTGTGTCTTTTTCTTCTAAGATGCAGACCAATAACTCCCCAAGTGACAAATGCATATGGAAGCTTGACATCATTCTTTCTGGAGGAAATTATGCATTATGTAAAAATGGCATAATTCTTGCAATGTCCTTGTCAACTCTGAACGACACTCTGTCTCATTCATTCCATAAAAGGTCATTTGCTTTTAACCCCCCTTATCCTGCCCAACTTTGTGCCTTCTACCATGCTCATGTTTTTAATGGATTGTGGCCTCACCAACAAGTGCAACACAAAGCCAAACACACCAACATTTTGAAAACACAACTGCTTCAAAATACACACTTGGAGAAAACAATTGACAATTAAGAAGAAGAACCTTGAATTGTATTTACAAGCACAAATGCTTCATTACAAATTATCAAATTCTACTATCCTCAAATTAGTGATTTTATTTAATTAAAATACGTATTAATATCCCACCTTTCTCCCCACAAAGAGGACTCAAAGTGGCTAACAGCAATATAAACCATAGTGCAAGGAGCTCTGTATCAAACTTGGCAAATCATGACTTGCTTTTTCTACCACCGACTGCCATGTCTGTCATCTACATAATGCTGTTAGAGGCTTTACCCTTTCTGCCAGAGCAACCTTAACTGGCAATTGCACAGACATACAATTCAAGGTCCTTCTCGCACACACAATTAGCTTCTGAGCACAAGGTAAACACAAATTCACTTTCTGCAGTCTCCAACACCCGCAGCAAGGACTACCAACAAGAAGAGATGAAAGATGCAGAATGAGAACCAAGGAATGCAGATGGTGATAGAAAAAAAGAAGAGGAAAGAGATGGGAACTGCATGCCATTAACCATTACTTTTCCAGTCTTCTTCCAGTCTATTCTGGGACACTAATAAATCCAGAGATATTTCTCCAGCTCTTACTGTTCTTCACAACATAAAGATATGAAGACTGAGAAAAGGATCAGCAGTTAACAGAAAATCATTGTGTTCTTTTTCATGGGCAAGAAATGGCTATAGAGGCAAAATGGGCCCTTTTGTTTGCAGCAAGGCCCAAACTCCCCTCTCTTGATTGAACTCAGCATCTACACAGCAAAGATATCTCTTGTCAACCATTTCTTGCTATACAGGATTATGTCTATTTTGCAGTGACGCCAAAGATTTACAAAGTCTTCAAATGTTGAATGCAGTAGCAAGACTTTCAGTGGTAACTAATAGAAGTCAGCAGCCGCTAGCATGGGGCCTTAAAAGTTTTTCTCTGTATGGACACTGATAGAACTATAATTTATGTGAATCTGTTGGCAGAATGTGAAACTAGTCATGACTCTAAAGAAGCTATATTTCAATGGAAAGTTACATAGCGCATACTATTCATACTGATCTATTCGATCAGTAGATAAAGTAGCTGCACAGTTGAAAAATTAAGACATGAGAGGAGTTTGTAGGCAATTTGCTCTATTCCAAACCCTGGTCCAGAGCCAGATGTGACTCACAGCAAGCCTTTATAGCTGGATGTTGGCCAGATTCTAGTCAAGCTGTGCAAACATGACTAGAACTGTGCCTGTGGGTGAGAAAATCATAGGAGTCCATTCAGTGGTGGGATTCAAATAAATTAACAACAGGTTCTATGTCCTAACAACCTAAATTAACAACAGGTTCTATGTCCATAGAACAACAGGTTCTATGTCCCATTAGTAACCAGTTCTTAGAACCAGGCACTCATTAGCAAAGGGTTCTTTAGAAGCTGCGAGAAACCCCTGAAGCCCACAACTGAGTCCATTCTAGGGTCTATTTCTGTGGTGTGTGTTGGTGCTTAGAGAAACCTTCAAAATTTAAGCCCCTTCATCTAAGTTCCATCTCCAATGTATTAACTTTTACATTTAAAATGTATTTTTCCCCCAGCCCTCAACACTATGCCAGGTATCTGATGTGGCCATTGGCCAAAAAAATGTGGAGGTCCCCACTCTATTCCATGAATATTTCTGTACATTTTGCACTAATCTGAGTGCAGAGCTGAAACAATTCAGGTCTAGTTCTCACAAAAAGTAGGCTAAGTGGAAAACATGTTTTTTAATAGTTATCACCTCAAATTGCAGTATCAACTCAAACTGAAGTCCACATGACAGGATACTTTGCTACATAAGATTCCCTGCATACAACAAACTGTTGTGTCAAAGAGAAGAAATTTCCATGTGCAGAAACCTCAAATCATCTGAGCCCCAAACTATGTTGGTATGGTCAAGAAATGCTGATGCTGGGGAGAACAAGGCCTCAGTTCTGAATGAATGCAAATAAGGTATTTTAAAATAATACTATTAAATACATTCTTGAAAGCATTATGAGTCAAGGAATGTCTAAAGAGGAAAATCAATAAAGAATGCCCAGAAAGTGCTGGACACTGTACTGAAGATATAAAATGTACAACTTAATTAAGTTATTGAAGAACAAACTGTGCACAAATCTATCACATAACTTATTGTAATAGCAGACAGCTGGCATTGTGCAGCCCTAAGGAAAGCTGTTTACCTAAACTGACAAATAGCTGTAGGCTATCAACCACAGCAGGAAATTCAACATTTACTCATACAGGTGCAAGTGTAAAGCCAAAGAAAAGTTAGCCAACCATATATACTGCACTAAATTTGGATGCTTTCCCAATCACTACATTTTAAGTGCTTTTCCACAACTGTGAGGGTTAGGAAGTTGTCATCATTTTAAAATGGAATTTGAGCATATTGTTGCTCCTTTCCAGTTCAGCAGTACTCCTGCTCCAAATATTTATTGAATACCATTTGAATCAAGCAGCTAAATTCAAACAAGCTGCCTGTACTGCTACTTTTTCAGTTTTATTATGGACAGTTAACAGAAAAAGATAATACCAGAAAAAGATAATACCAGAAATAGAAGGTTGGGTATAACCTCATGGTCTGTAGTTATTCCTCTACACAAGTGTCAGCATTTTTAATTAAGCAGAGTTTGAAAGGCCAGGAACACTCTGAGCAAGAGCCAAAACAGGGGCAAGAAATTCTTAATCCTGCCATTAACGTAAACAGCAACTAACACTTTGGAAAACCCTTCCTTGGCTACTTTTCTACTCACAATTGGAGGACATGGCTAGACCCTTATGGGCTGGGTTGGGCCTGTCACCAAATAATTCTTTCTCAGGACAGGCACCATCCCCAACACTGCAGTTTATAAATAAGATTAATTATGGTCTCAAACCAGCATAAGAGTTCAGTTTGCAAACTGGCATTCAACATTTGAAGACTAAACACCCAGATACAGTACTGATCATATTCCCAAGCTCACTCATATTGTTCTTCATAATGAAGAGAGAGCAGAGAGAAGTCACAACAAAGGAAACCCAAAAAGCAATCATTGTGTTCAACAGTAATCCCATTTTTATACAGAGAATTGAGATGCCACTTCAGGACCATAGCAGAGCTGAAACCTTTCCAGCAGGAATGAAACCTTGTGATCACTTGCTCTAAGAATCTTAATTCACAGCACTATCTCTAAAGTTAAACACTTGGGAACCAACATCTTATGGTGATCTAAGAACCAGATTAAAGATGAGAGGTTAATGAAGTCTGCTAAGTGTGGTTTGGCTTTGCTCATGACACAGGGCCCAATTCTATCCAGCTTTCCAAAGTTGATGCAGTCATGCCAATAGGATAAGAATTGCATTTTGCGTTGGGTGGGGAGAAGGGATAGAGGCCTCCTCAACATAAGGGATCATTTGGTCCCATAACTTGTTGTGCACTGTGGCTACATAAGCAATGGGAAAGTTGGAAAGAATTGACAAGTTTGACAAGTTCAACACTTTAGTGATTTTACAGCAAAACATTTGCTGATCCAGGCTTTTTATTTCTTAATTTCCTTGACTGACCTTCCTGAAAGCAAAAAACAGTTTGAAAAATCTCAGCTGATGGGCTGCTTATTTATAGATCTGAAGAACACCTATTCTGCAGCAACAGATCTGAAACACCCCCACCCCTGGGCAGCGCCTTCCAGCCTGACACGTAGAAAAGGTTGCTAGAAAGGACATGTTGTGTGGCCTCTTGCCTTCCTGCCAGAACATTCATCTCTTTTTATTGTGGACTATGAATTCACACACATATATAATTCCCTTCTACGTTTTTAGAAAGCCAAAAACTGGATGGACATATTCTAAGCGCCTGATCTTCCAGGTGCCTAAAATACAATTTTAGTTAGTACAGTAACTAATCTACAGTAGTAGATTTTTCCAGCCCAGTTTTTCAAGATCTAGACTAGGCCCTGAACGCACCTCCTGTAAGTCTATCAAGAGTTCTACAGGATCAAATATTTACATGGCATTAAGAAGTTCACAGGGCATTCTGATAACTGTCTGGGGAACTTTTTTAACTACCAAACAATTGCCAGTAATGTAAGCCATGGGGTCGCCAGCTGTGTGTTTACATGAACAATGGAAACAATTTGTAGAAGTTTTTCAAAATCAAAGAGGGACCGCTGCCCAAAATTGCAACTTAAACAAGCATTTTTAGGAAGAAAAGTGGTGGGTTATGATGGGCAGGCCCAGCTGCATAAAAAATAGACACGCGATATTCTGACCTCATCAAAAAACTGCTGAGTTTTGCGTAAAATGAACTTTAACTCCGTTAGCTCCAGGAAATTCCTTTTCAGTGCTTCCTGATTGGTGTTTATCTCTTTGAGTTCATTTTCAATTTTCTCAAAATTTGCCTGAAAGGAGAAGGCAATAAGAAAAACACATAAATTATTGCACATTCAACAACTGTTAAAACATTTTTACCATGTGAGATTGCAAGATGAAGCTAAATACATATAAAATGCTATAATGCAACCTGCTACAATAAGGATAAAATAATTGATTTTCTATGGACCTTCATATATAGCATGCAAAGAAGTTTATGAATTGCTGTTAACAAGTATATTCTCAGTTTCTCTTTCCTAGTCAACCCAAAGTCTAGGTGGTGGCCATATTTATATAAAGTAAGAGACACATAATAAAATCCAGATGTTTGAGAGCTACAATTTTTTAGAAACATTTAAATTCTTAAATACACTTTATTCACCATGAACATTAAACCAGAATTTGAATAAGTGGATTCTCAGTTTATAACTGGCAAATTTAAAAGCTTGAACGTTTCTTATTTACCTTTTATATTAGTTGTGATGCAAAAAAGAGCTCAGTCAAAAACAGTTCCAAGAGCCACACATTTTATGTCAAAGAGGCATGTGCCAACATTTAAGAATTTGAAATGTTCTCCTCACATCCAAGAGATGCTACATGAGTCTGTTTGAGCACTTAAATACCCAACAGTGGTTTGTTTCATGCTTATTCACCCTTAGAAATGAGGTATATGGCTATTTGTGAGACAACCTTACCAGTAAGAGTTTCCAAGCTCTGGAATTCTTAATGGTAAGGTATGTTTCGTCCTCAACAGAGGATATATGTCTCTTATTTCAAAGTGGCCTTGGTGGAACAGAAGGCACCACAGCAGGTGGTGTCAATGCCCGCTGCCCAGAGGTGCCCAGTGCCTGATAGAGATACCCAGTGCCTGGTGTCCACTGGTGCCGGATAGGGATGTCTGATGCCTGGTGGTGCCCATCATTCAGTAGGTGTGCCCACTGCTCAATGGTGCCCAGTGTTAGGTAGGGATTCCCAGTGCCTGGAAGGGTTGCCTGGTGCCCAGTGCCCACTAGGGCTTGCCTCCTGGTGGCCACTGCATGATGCCCAGCAGTACCCACAAATATTCTTAAATTTTATTTCCACAACAATGGATATATTCAGCTACTTTAGAATAATTGTTGTCTTACTTCTTCTCTTACTTACTTACTCTTACTTACTTCTACTTACTTCTTACTTCTTTGGTTATTTTACACAGAAAGACACAATATAAATATTCTTAATAAATAAATGCTATTTAAAACTGCTATCACATCTTTCCTCAATAAGGAATTTAAGAAGCCAAGTACCTTAACCAAGGACTACACTGGACTGTCTGTAAGTTCTTCTTCAGGAGCAACTTCTCCAAGCTTGGTATTTCCTCTCCAGGAAATACAAAGCATCAAGGCAAGATTATAAGTTGCTATTAGTCCATTTTTAACCAAACGATTCTTTACCTCCAAATCAATCATATCTCGTGGGAATGGGACCTCTGGATTTTCGCCAGTGTCTGTTATGGCAATGTTTGCCTTTTTAATCTCCTTTTCCACAAATCCTAAAAAGAGAAAGAATTGCAAG
This sequence comes from Cryptoblepharus egeriae, assembly GCA_030015325.1. NCBI lineage: Eukaryota > Metazoa > Chordata > Lepidosauria > Squamata > Scincidae > Cryptoblepharus > Cryptoblepharus egeriae. The sequence continues at coordinate 76,231,646 of JAREYC010000004.1, forward strand.
TAGGTATAGACAACAGCAGGCATTGCACTATGATGTGAGAGAAAATTAAGGAATCCCAAAGGATCTGTATGCCTATTACTTACAAATTAACCCCAGCCATCTACCCACAATGGTTCTTAGCACCAACACACAAAAATCTATCAACAAGCAAGCACTTCTTCTTTAATAGATTTATAAGATAATAGATAAAATATGGAAGAATGAGATGATTAAGAAACTCTAAATGGGCAACAGTACAAAGAAGCCTTAATCAGAGACTAGACAAGAATCTACATGTCACTCTCCTTTACCCTGCATTTAGTGACTCTGATATGATCAAAAAGGATTTCCCACAATAAGAATTTCCCAAATTTCCACTGGCTATTCCAGAGCTATTAGATGTTGAGCCTTTAAGTAGTTAACAGTTATTATCACACTTGGCAGTCAGTTCCATTCTTGGGTTGTTTTAAAAAGATACATGCATCAAGACATCATGCACAGTCACCAACCCAAGGAGTTGTTTAAATGACAGAAAAGACAACAGCAAGCAACAACATACTGAGTTTCCTGTCCATCTCTTCACAACGCCGGACTTCATTAACAAATTTACGTTGGAACACATTCACATCAGGGTTTAGCTGCAAGATAAAAAAATATAATTCATATTAATATTTGGCTGTATGTACAGAAATTGAGATCCACCTGCTGCTTGCTTCTTGGGTGCCCTTCCCTACTTGGCTGAACTGTTATGAAGGCTTAACTGATGTGATGTCCTTAAAGTTTACAAACCTTCCAGCTACTTGAAAGCATTGCTAGGAACAGAAGCTGAAAACATATATATTTGTTAAGTAAAATCAACAATAATTATTTTGGGCAAATGGGCTTCTGTGGTATAGATTTTCCAGGCCAAGATAATGCAGGCATGGAGATTAACAAAACAGCTGTTGGGAGAAGGGAGATCACCCACAGAAAAGTGCCAGAGGGAGCAACTTGATCAATGAGTTATGTATCAGAGAAAATTGTTTTATTTTTTCCACAGATTTAGACATTTTCCAAAGTTATATGTGCAGAGAGCAGTGTTATAATGTAAGTTTTGAATGGAAACCACATTATAAATTATATTTGTTTTAAAAGTGCAGTTTTAAGTAAGTTACCGGTATACAGGAGGTATAGTGTAGCAACTGCAGTCATTATCCCCCTATTAAATAAATTATAAAACAATTTTAATTTTTTGTAGATTTTGAGTTTATTTGTTTAAGACAAAAATGAGAAGTTTAGAAGGCAGTATTGTGTTTTTATTTCATTACCATCATTTTTCTTCCATCTCTAGCAATAGCACATTTTGTTAGCTGCTGCCAATGGTAGTTCCCTTGCCCCAGGATATCCCAGATCTGTGCCAGATCAAGTTGATCAGTGAAGGCAGTAGATCAGGCCCAGGAAGGGAGTCAGGATTTGGCATGTGTTGCTGCCACTAAAGAGCCTGACTCCAAACAAGTCTCCATCCAGCATACCTTGTCACCACCCCATTCAGCCAGCCCCTCGCCTTGTTCATCTTTCCCCCACCTCACGCTAACTTGTAGTGGTGGCCAGACCTGTTCCCTGACCAAGACTGCAATCCTGATGTTAGGCCAGAACAACGGCCCAGATAAGCTGGCCTAATTAGGCCATATCCTGAGCTGAGAGTTAGGCCAAATCCATAGGGCTAGGAGGCCTCTAGCTCGCCTAACTGCTGCAGCACAAGGGCAGCATGCTCACTGGGCTAGTGCAGTTGTGCCATGTACTGAGATTGAGAGGCAGGAGTAGCAATAAGGCTAGTAAAAAACTTATAACTTCTATTTCGCTCCCATTTTTACTCTGCTCTATCTTGGGCCCCTATGTGTCTACTCAGATTTATGCCTGCTCCTGAGGTGGCCTAACTCTGAGGAGCTAGGAGGAGGCATTTCTGCCCTTGAAACAGGCTCTGGTTAAAGCCTAACTGCACTGTTCCAAACCATAGCCCACATGCCCTCAACATACCCCTACTCAACATGTCTCTCCTGAAAAGCCTCAGCTGGCACAGCTAGGCCAGCCCAGATTCATCTGTCTTGGGCCAGCCTAAGTAGACCTACACTGGCCCAAGCCTTCTCCGGTGTAGTTAGGCTGTCCTATCTTGGCATTAGGCCAGCCCAGTGAAGAAAAGCTAGCCCAACTGCACTTCAGGATTGCAGCACAAGTCAAGCAGTTTACTTTGGAGGAGCACCAATTCTTCCAGTGTAAATGACCATTAGGAATGGACATAGAATCTAAAAATTCTTCAGCAGCATCCTAGAAAGAAATAATCCCCTTCAAATATAGAAATTACAACACAGTTAAATGAACCAATAATTACAAACAAGTACGTACATCTCGAAACTGGACCTTCCCAAGTTCTCCCAATTCACTGACACAGCAGTAAGCAGCTTCAGACTGGAGGAATAGCTGTGCAAGGGTCATCTCTTCACTCCGGAAGAGCTCCCCCATAGTGAAAGACGTCAAACTATGGCCAGAATCTTCTTATGCCTTTAAAATAAAACAAAACATGTAATGGGTCAACTCTTCATTAAAATTATAATGGTTGTTCTTGCTGAGTCTGTAACGGATACACACCGTAGTACTACCCTAAGTGTAAGAGACATTTTCTAGCTAACTATCCCAAGAATTCATGTTCTTCTTGATGACTGAAAACCAGAGTCTGAATCAACATGAACCATTTGACCATGGGTTAATAGGACATGATCAAATAAAACCATTTTACCTGACATTTCACCAGATGCTATGGTAGACATTTTCAAAGGCTAAAGCATACACCAAATAGCATTTCAAACTGACTGTGCCTGGAATTATCAATTGTATCTCTCAGACAAAAGCCATTTTCCAATTAACTGTATGAACATCAGCTGTCACAAATCAACTGCTGGATTCTAGTGACTGCTGTTCTTAAAGCAGATCAAATTAATGGCTGAAATAGTATTCAAATCATCATGGCTTTTTCAATGCAACAATTACTGTTTAATTTAAAAAAAATTAGTTATTAGTTGGAAATTATTAACCGTTATCCATCTGAGCCTAATTATTAGTGTGCCTGATTAGGCTGTCAAATAATTTCCAGTTCTCCAATGTCAGCTTCAATCCTGCAAGTGCTTTTGATACCTAGGTTTGTAATTCTGGGTGACACCATAAATTGAGGGTCCTAGGGCTGATCCCTGATTGCCTTCATAGCACCAGTTTTTTATACAGTTCAATATAGATAAGAGTGCCTTGGCTTCTGAACAAACGAACTCTCTCTCTGCTACAGGTCTAATGCTTCAGTACCTTGGCCCCTTTACATTTCCACACCTAAAGCCTATCACATGGCATTTAATCGTCGCTGCCCTAGAAACACAAGCAGCAGCCTATCAGCTCATAGCCATAACAAGGAAAGAGCATTACAGTCACACAGCACTGCAGCAGATTTAGTCAGCTGCAGAGAGACACAGGGTGCAATCCTAACCAACTTTCCAGCACTGACACTTGCTGCCTCTTGCAGTTGGAGGGGCAGTCATGGAAGCCTCCTCAGGTAAGGCAATATTTGTTCCCTTACCTTGGAGTTGCATTGCCCTTCCTTTGAAGCTGGAAAATTGGCTATGATTGTGCCCATCGTATTCATTTCCCCTAGGGAAGGGAGGGCATTCAGATATCACAGTCCACAAACATTACTCAGGAAACAAAGCCATCTTGGTTTATCTCGGCAGTCACATCAACAAAATGGACAGTAAACCATTAACCTGTAGACATACCATAGCAGGAGGAAATGGACTTTACCAAGTCCACAGATGTTTAACTGCCCCTCTTTTAACATATTACGGAGCAATACAAATAAATGATTTTGTTTCCCCAGTTTGAAAATTGCCACTTTAATTGCTAAAGAAATTTACGCTTGATACTTCCTATCAATACCCTGAGCATTTAAACACATCAGTGAACAGAATGGGGCCAGGTTCCGGTTTAAGAACAAGCAGAACTGAAAACAAGAATTCCAAAGGTTTGTTTTGCTTAGAAGAAAAGCAAAAAAGGTTCAGAGGAGTTACTTTCAAAATAGAAAAAATGTTTTAATACAGCATGGCAACTCAGTATTCTCAACAGTTTCAAACAAGAATTATCAGAGAAGGTGCATCTCAACGACAGACAGTAACCAAGAACTAATCAGTAAACATTAACTGTCTCCCATCACACTGCATGTCATCAGAGACTAGAAGTCATGCACAAAAATTAAACCGCAGTACAGAGCTGCCATCTTAAGTTGTATGGTCCTGTCAATAAGAGATGGAGCATTTCAAGGACACAAATGCAGCCTCATCAGTGAACCCTAAACTTATCTGCTTAGATACCTATTGAATAAAAGCAAGCCTGATTCCTCTCTTTTTGTATCCTCCTCTCTTTGACCTATTTATCTACCTGCATCTACATGATTTTGAAATGCCAGGCTGGCAGGAGCAGGGCAAGTGATAGGAATTCACTAATGCAGTACAGTGGTACCTTGGTTTATTATTTGTTCCAGAAGAATGCTTGTAATCCAAAATGCTTGTATAGCAAAGCAAATTTTCCCATAAGAAATAATGGAAACTTATTATTTGTTTCAAACCCAAGAATATTCAAATAAAAATGATTGCAATACTGTAATAGGAATACAAAATAATAAAGAAAATACAAAATATAAAGAAAAATGAAACAAATTAACCTGCACTTACTCTCTCAGGCTACAATCTAGCCCCCCCCCCTTACACAGGTGTGAGCCCCACTGATTATAACAGTGCTTACGTTAGAGTGGCCATGGAAGGCTGGGTCCTTTCCATTGTGCCCGCTTACATATGAGTGAGCCCCATTGACCGTAATAGGCTTTCTTCAGAGAAGACATGCACAGGCTGTTCCCTCAGGAGAGACTGAGTAGGTGCTGCCAGAGCACTAAAACTGGCAGTATCCCATCCAGGACTATTTTTTTCGCTTTTATTGCAAGACAAAATCCATTAGAAATGTTTGCTTGTCTTGCAAAACACTCTCAATCCAAGGTTTTAAATCTCAAATCTTAAATCTCAAACTGCCAACCAGTCAACCTTCAGGTTAATAAGCACAGCATCTTTAACCACTGAGGTACTGCAGCCCTATGTAACTAGGGTTAGAGGATATAAATGGGGGACAGAATTCAGATACTGTATCTTTTAACCATTGTAGTTAAGAAGGAATTTTGGCAGGTGCAGCTTTTCAAATCCTTCCATGCTGACAACACCTGCCCAAATCCTCTCTTCACCACAAAGGTGAAAGGTATAGGCCACCAATTTTCAGTCTTTCTTATCTCACCACACACTGACAAGGCCCTTAAGTTGTCAAAACACAGCACCCGTTTTTTCCCACAAGTGACAAGCCAAACATATTGAAAGCAGGAGCTCGCATGCCCCAGTGGCCCTACTAACAAATGAACTTTTGTGGCACACCTAGAGATCACCCACGGCACACCAGTGTGCCATGGCACAGTGGTTGAAAATGGCTGTCACGCTCTGTACCTGGTCACCTTCTCCATGACCCACAAGTGTTGGTTCACCTGTTACCCTTTCAGACGTGACCCAGAACCCAATCTTGTGACTACCCGCTAAGAAGTTTCATTACAGTCAATGGGACTTACTCCCAAGGAAGTGTGAACAGGAGCATGGTCTCAAGAACCCAATACCCAGTAGTCCCATTATTGTCAATAGGGCCTAAGCCAGAAAACAGTAGATAGGCTTGCAGCCTCTGGGCCCAATCCTATACCTGTGTACTGAAAAGTTAGTCCCATTACAGTCAATAGGGTTTAACCAATAAAACAGAAGATATGCTTGCAACTTCAAAGCCCATCTTACTCCCAGGAAAATAAGGATTCTGGCCTCCAGAGCCCTAACCTGTGCCTTTCGACTCAGAAGTAAGAACCATTATAGTCAAGGGGGCTTACTCTAAGGTAAGTGTGGATAGGCTTGTGGCCTCCAGAGCCTCATCCTATGTGTGTCTACTCAAAAGTAAGTAAGTCTCATTATAGCCAATGGGGCTTACTCTAAGGTAAGTGTGAATAGACTTGTGACATCCAGAGCCCAATCCTATGCCTGTCTACTCAGAAATAAGTCTCATTATAGTCAACAGGGCTTACTCTAAGGTAAGTGTGGATAGGCTTGTGGCCTCCAGAGCCCCATCCTATGCCTGTCTACTCAGAAGTAAGTCCCATTATAGTGAATGGGGCTTACACACAGGTAAGTGTGGATAGGATGGGGTTCCTCAGAGCTCCCCAAGACCCCAGGCAGGAAACCCCACACTGACAACCACCCCTTTCACATACTACCCCCTCATCCCTTCTGCTCCATTCACTACCCCAGTGAGGCTGTTATGGTCTGGGGAGGACTAAGTGTCCCCAGACCCGTCCTCAGGGCTAGATGCCTCCCCCTCACTGGCCCTTCAGGGCCTCAGCTGAGGGCGCTCCCCTCCACTGACAAGCACCTCAGGGACACTTAGAAGCCTCCCCCACCCCCAGCTGAGGAGCCTCCACGCCCCTCCCCCACGCCCCGACCTCACCCCCCCGCCCCTCCCCCACGCCCCGACCTCACCCCCCCGCCTCTACCTGCGCGCCAGGGCGACCCTCCACCCCACCTGCAGAGATGAGCAGCCACCACCGACGCTTCCCCGCTGACGTCACCGCCACAGTGCGCAGAGGCAGCGCGCGACACCCTCTGGCTCTCCTTCCGCCCGGCTGCGGTTGCGTTGCCTAAAGACACCCCTCGCGCCGGCGTTCCATAGCTATGCCGCCATTTTGGTGGCGTCGTTCTGAGAGGGGGAGGGGGGACAGCCGTTGGCGACCGTTGAAAGCGGTTGGTGGCGCTCTGCTCTTTGGGAGGCTACTCAACCCAGGCCTCCTAGGGGCGTCTCCTCAGAACTAAGCCCCATTAATGAGGCTTACTCCCAGGAAAGTGTGGCTGGGATTGTGGCCTCCTATGATTTTCTCCTCAGAACTAAGCCCCATTAGAGTCAATGAGGCTTACTCTCAGGAAAGTGTGGCTGGGATTGTGGCCTCCTGTGAGTGTCTCCTCAGAAGTAAGCCCCATTAGAGTCAATGAGGCTTACTCCCAGGAAAGTGTGGCTGGGATTGTGGCCTCCTATGTGTGTCTCCTCAGAACTAAGCCCCATTAGAGTCAATGAGGCTTACTCCCAGGAAAGTGTGGCTGTGATTGTGGTCTCCTGTGAGTCTCTCCTCAGAAGTAAGCCCCATTAGAGCCAATGAGGCTTACTCCCAGGAAGGTGTGGCTAGGATTGTGGCCTCTTGTGCGTGTCTTCTCAAAAGTAAGCCCCATTATAGTCAACGAGGCTTGCTCCCAGGAAAGTGTGGCTGGGATTGTGCTCTGAGACTAGTTTGTTCAAAGTTTCTTTTCAGTTTCTCCTCATCCTTGGCACTTTGATGCTTGTTCTTCTTCTTTCTGCCACAGCCATAGGCCTTGATAAGGGCATCAAAGCTGCTTTGCTTCTGGGAAACACCTATAGAAAACTAGAGATACAACAGTTTACATTTCCAGGTAGACAACTGTACTTGGGAAAAGCATTTATTCCCTAATTAAGTCTTTGCAGGGGAGATGCAAGGACAGCAACATGAGCTTCGTTCAGCTTGTAGAATTCTTCTCTTTGGGATGGAATCCTGTCATGGTATGGTCATCACATCTGGAAGGGAATGCCTTCCAAAGGGAGCAGTTTTCAAGTCAGCCTATCTGTAAGCAGCAACACCTTCTGTAGTGTCTTGATATTTTCAGTCTCACATCAAAGAGTCACCCTGGTATTCTCCTGCTAAGCATTCCTTCAGCAGCCCTTCGTTCAGTCACCTGACCATACCTTCTGCCAAAGAAGCCCCACTGCAGAGGGCAAAAGTCCCTTTCCCTGAGGAGACACTATATTTCCCATTATAGTCAATGAGGCTTACTACCAGGAAAGTGTGTGCTGTGAGAGTCGTAGCTAGGAATAAGCTAGGAATGGTTTGTGTGAAGCCATAGTAAAGAGAACAAAATTTATAATGAACATCTTTAGTATATTTATGAAAGGTCGAGGATCCCCCTTTTGTGCTGTTCAGAATCTTCCCTTTGTACTTTGACTTCTCTTCTTTGTGCCTCAGGCCCTGAGAAGGACATAAATTTGGTTTGCCTCTGGGAAACAACTATAGAAAATGAGAGATACAACAGTTTTAAGGTTCCAGGTAGACAGAACTAGTATGGTCATCACATCTGGAAGGGAATGTCTTCCAAACGGAGCAGTTTTCAAGTCAGCCAAGCTGTAAGCAGCAACACCTTCTGTAGTGTCTTGACACTTTCATTCTCACATCAAAGAGTCACCCTGGTCTTCTCCTGCTTAGCATTCCTTCAGCAGCCCTTTGTTCAGTCACCAGACCATGCCTTCTGCCATAGAATAGCTAATAGCTAGTGCATACTTAAGCCCCATTGCAAAAGGCAAAAGTCCCTTTCCCTGAGGAGACACTCATCGACTTCCTGACACTATACAGCAGTAACCACTTTGGATCCCTGCTTCAGCGGGCACTGGGAAGCCCACCGTTTTTGACATTTTAACCCTGTGCAAGGAAGGAATCAGATCTCATTCTGCAAAGACACACATCCAAGAGGATTTTTTTGTACTGAGTATAAATTATTTCCTTTCCTTCCTACACTTATGATTTCCTTTTTTTAACTAATTTGGAACCTGAAATATTTTCAAAGTTGTCCTACCTTCAGAAATTAACCTTTATTCCCACAACTAACCTGAAAGAAAGGTTGAGAGAGTGTACCATGGTTAACCATGGAAGTTTCATGGATGACTTGGATGTGAACAAAACAGTGAATTCCTACCTAATTTTCCATTACTGAGGCATCCATGCCAACAGGCCATGCAGTGTGAGGCGATCATAGAGGCTTCCTCAAGGTAAGACAGTGTTTGTTCCTTTATCTCAGGGCTGTATTGCTGCATTGGTGCTGGAAAGGTGGATAGGATTGGGCTCTAGGTCTTCTTGGCATTAGGTTGTACACTCTGTACATTACCTTCAGGCCTTTGGCCAGAAAATTGTTTATTCCTCACATTTTAAGAAATCACAACACAACAAGACCATAAACCTTTCATCCTTTCTAGAGCAAATTCCTCTGAAAAAGAGGTCACATGAGTAATATGGGCAAAAACGCTTGCTTTGCTTCTGCTTGAATTAGAACATTTTAATGCAACAGTGACTCATCACGTTCAAAACACTGGAAACATTTGTTTCTCTTCTGGGGAAGGGTCTGGAAAGATGGGTGTGCCCCAAGAAATATTTTTTTAATAAATGCGCCATTGTTTTTAACATGGGGGAAAGCTAGAAGGGAATACCTTTTCTACCTTTTGGCACTATTTGTGGAACACCCTGATAAAAAATTGACTTACTTTGGCATGAAGTGGGTATTGGGTTGGGCAGGTAGTTGAATAGTCCACTGTTGTAAATTGATGCCTGTCAAATATTCCATGTTGCAAGGCACAGCTTCCCTTATGTAAATGGAAGCCTTAATATGAAACTGCCTTGTACTCCATCATTGGCCCATATCCTCTTTCTATATTTTGATTTGTAACAATTTTCTCAGGGCAGACAAAAGTTTCACTGGAAAATGACAGGGAAAAACTGAACCTGGGATCATCACCATGCAAAGTCTGTGATGTACCACTGAGTTATGACCCCTTTGATCTTATTCCATTCTGATAGCAATAGCAGATGTGAGGATCTTTTGCATCCCATGACTGCAGGAGCCAGGGTCATGCAATCCTTCTGTCTCATGTAGGATAGGAACAGGCATCCTCTGCTTCTTTCAACTCTCCACTTTTTGTGTTGTAACTTTAGATGTCTCTTTAAAAGCATTCAAAAAGAGTGCTTGAAGCATACACCAGAAATCACTGAAAACATACAGGTCTTGGCTTGGTTAGACGCTTACTCTCTTGGAAGCTCTAACAATTGCAGAACACAGAGCCAGAAAAGTGCCAATCAAGAAGTTTGAATCATTAATGAGCATTTATGTCTTGTCATAGTGTACAAAGAATGCATGATAGTCCTATTACTTAATGAGAATTGTAACTGCATCTTTCATGTACTACATTGCCTCTCCTGTCAAAGGTTTCTCCATGCACATTATGCTACTTCCAACTACTATAACCAATAGTGAACTATGAAGGTACTGGACACTGTTTTGCATGTGCACTTTGCATGTTTGTGTGGGTCTCCCAGATGGAATGCTAGGCAGTTATGCTATCTATGCATAGCATATGTATGTACTGTAACCATAGTCCACTACAATACAGAGCTTGAACTGGACTGGAGTAACAAAAACAGGGGGACTGTAATAAATAATCCAGTCAAATGATTAAAAAGATACAGTACTAGGCTTTCCAAAACCTAGTGAAATTATCCATTAAATTAGATTACCTCTGTAATACATACACACAAAACAAATGACTAAGGGTTCAATCCTAATCATTTTAGGCCACTATGACTCACCCATCTCCCCATTCCTGTTGTGGTGTTGGGAGGCTGGTGCACGTCTGTACACTGGCCTAACCCCCCTTGGTGTGGAAGTGCCTTACAGCACTTTTGTGACACCCCTAGGTCAGCACAAAACTTGTGCTGGGTCTTGTGCTGGCCTAACCAGGGGTAGGATTCCAGCCTAAATGAACTTTTCATTTCCCAAGAGTATTTTCTAGAGTTCACAAATTGAAAATGCAATTTCACTAAAGTTTTCCTTGAGTCCCATATTCAAGTCAGTGGTATGACATTTTCAGTCTTCCATGTGCACAACTTGCAAGTTGGCATGTCAGCAAAAACACAGATTTTTGCAACTTGAGTTTGAGTCATTCAAGTTCCCAACACTGGCTTTTACCATCCTATGTTGCGTATAGTCAGCTCCATAAGTAAGCAGGGATTTGAACAGGATTCTCACAGCCAAGCTTGATCATACTTGGGTAGTATTTAGATAAAGGGTGCTGTAGTGCCTAAGAAACATTCACTGTTTTATTATTGTGGATTGTAAAGAGACTACAAGGTGCATCATGTTTGAGGTTCCTGCATGGGGCAAAGAAAACAAAACTATCAGGTTTGTTTGCAAAACAGCTGTTCATAAACTTAATTGTTGCTTCATACTGGAGGGGGGAACACTAGCATAGTAGAATGCTTTTAAAATACAAACACTTTCCCTGTTATTAGAAATTGGCCCTAATACGAATTTTTAGGTATTCCAGAGGAGGTATCTGGCAGAATTCTCTTCAGATCAGCTCTTTGCACAGATCCAATCCAGGATTTGATTTCACAGTTCAGAAACTGGCAGCCAGTATTAAGGTGATAGTTAGCAGTAGCTGTAGCAGGCAGCTTGTCCTCCAGTGACCTGGTCTTTCTGCCTTATGCATTTAAAATTTTTCTTTTTTAAATTCAGATTTATCTTCAAAAGCATGTCTGACCCGGATATGCCTGCCCTTGTGAGCACATCTCTATGGCACATACGAGCTCAGTTGCATAGCCAGCTGTGTACGGTGAGAGATCTCAGCCACATGTGTCCTTAATTGCCATGGTGCCTTTAAAACGAAATATTAGCTCTTGGAGAAGGACTGGCAAAAGGCAGAAGTACTTTGTAATCACAACTGCGCTCTTCTGTGCAGCTGTTTCCAGCCAGCTACTCTTGAATATTTCCAGTTATGCTGTGATCTGGCCAGATTTTCTCCAGAAGCATTACACAAAGCATTTATTGTTTTGCTTTGTTTTGTTTTTGTTTTTTTTCCACCCTGCTGGATTCCCCCAAAATCTTGCTAGGAATCCCTGCCTTCCAGCTGTCTACCAAAAGCGGAGGCTGTTGGAGCTTTGGAGTATTGCATTCCTCTGTGAGTGAGCGAACCCTGCCTGTGCTTGCATGCTAAAGCTATTGCCTCTTTCCATCTATTTTAATCATTTCAGAAAAAAGGGGTGGGTCCAGCAGGAATTTGGCAAGAGGCTTCCCTCCACTTGAGGTGGAGTCAGCCAATGGCTTGGGAGCTTGGAAAATATTGCAGGACAGTTTCCCCGGACAGCTTTGCAAGGGTTGTGCCATTTCAAGCACATATCTACACGCTGTGCTTTTTGCTGCTGGCTTGCCTCCCAGATTGGAGAGATCTCAGATTCAGCTTCCCCTTCCCTGTCTCTTGTCCCTGCAGTGTCAAACTTCTCCAGGCTCTGCTAGACAGGACTCCTGAGCAACCATGGCAGACACTACACTTGAAATAGTTGAACAGCCAACAGTTTCTGAGGCCTCAGAAGAACCAGCAGGCGAGGAGCCCATCAAACCTGACCAGATTAATGGTGTTATGGTGCTGACCCTTCTGGACAAGATCATTGGGGCCGTTGATCAGATCCAGCTAACACAGAGTCAATTGGAGGAAAGACAGCAAGAGATGGATGGAGTGGTGGCCAGCATCCAAGGGGAACTGGCCAAGCTCACTAAGGCCCACACTACCACAAGTAATACTGTCAACAAGATGCTGGAGAAGGTCCGCAAGGTCAGTGTCAACGTGAAAACTGTCCGACAGAACCTGGAGAAGCAAGCCGGGCAAATAAAGAAGCTGGAATCCAATGAGGCAGAGCTGCTAAAGCGTCGGAACTTCAAAGTCATGATCTACCAGGTAAGCTATCCTTTTATCTGTTCCATTCATATCTTTTCAGTAGGTAGCAGGGACCCTCTAGCAAAATGGTGTGTCTTGCTCCCTATATGAGGCTTTTTAAAATAACAGTATTACAACATTCCATATACAGGATCTTCAGGATTTCAGTCACTGCTGAAATTTTGGGGCTAGAAAAAGTTGGATGTTACAGTGTAATGCCCAAGATTCTGCAAAGATCTGGCAACATGACCTTCATAGCAGTACAAATGTTGAAGAAATTGGCTATTGTAGAATGTGAAACATTTGCCATTGCTCAGAGAAGCAGGGAGTCAACTGGTATTCTTAAAACTACACAGAGTTGGAATCTGTTCTCAGTTTTCTGACATGCACGTTGAGACAGTAATTTGGAGAAATGTGTATGTTTAACTGCCCTCTTCTAAAGAAGCTGAATGGCAGATAATGCACTCCTGCTTATTGGGATAGGTGGCAATACTGTTCCTTCTGGCTTCACATTTGTTAGTTTGCCTACAAAAGTAAATCTTGTGCAGTGTGAGTTACTGAGCCTTTCATCCCTGACCCTTCAGTTCCTAGAGCTGTTTGCTGTTTCAATGAGAGGCTGCTTTGTTTTGCTTTGCAGCCTTCTTTCCAGCACACTTCCAGTCCAGCCTTCAGATCTCTTAATATCAAACAAACCAAAATATGTAGTTCTAAGCCAGACTTCCTCTACTGTGGTGGTCTGGCCACTGGGGCTTTGGGGAAGGGGAAACATGTTATCATGAGATAGGGTAACTGCACCTTAGGGACAAATATAAAGAATGGCAACATCTCACCAAATGTTCTTGGGACAGAAAACTTGCAAAAATATTGGTACATTTCTTACAACTACAATATGAAAGAAGATCTAGTTATGTCTGGTTGAAGAATCTGGCAACTTGCTGACCAATATATCCCTCTGATTCACTGCTTGAGCATTCACAATTATATCATGGCTCGCAGGCAGGAATACTCCAGTATACAAGGGTTATGAGCACAACGAAACTAGGTTTAAAAATACTCTTAATCGGAAGCTCTGTAAATAGTGTTAAGGAAAATTCAGGCTTTGCTAGTTGGAAAAATGTGGCAAGAATAAAACGCATAGCAAAGGGGAAAGGAGGAAATGGGTAGATTGAAATCTTGAATATGTAACATTTTACATGTATTAATATTCTTTTCACTGGAGAAATCCATCTCCTTTCAATTGGAGACTAACCACCAAATCCAGAGTAATTATGAGAGCATATAACAGACCTTACGTGCACCCGTAGTTACTGCACCACCTAGTGAAAACCTATGGGAAATTCATATTGGAATCCAGAGTAAGTTGTTCTTACACCAGAGCAAGGACTCCCCATAGTTACTCTGGATTTTGCCCTAAATTATTCCAAACTAGGGACAAAATTCTCTTGTGATTTTATGGCAGCAGGATCAGCAACTTGATTCTGAATAGGTGCCAAGCAGTAGGGTTAGGCTTCTAAACAATGAACATTGGAATCAATAAATTATCTCAAGTTCTGGTTCTCACTGAATATGTTGGTGATTCTAAAAGATATTGAACTAGTGTGGTGCAGTGGTTCAGAGAATAAGCTGGGAATTTAGTTTCTTGGATCAGTTTGCTGCTTATCCCTGAGCCAGCAACTGTCAGCCTTACATCTGTAAAATGGAGAGAATAATATTAATCCATAGGATAGAGTTGTCATAGTGGTTACTAAAATACTATATGTGAACTGCTCAGAGAATTTACTCATAAGTGCTCATTAAATATTAAGGCTGCCATCCATTGCATCTGAGTATGCATGTGTACAGTTGGATTGCAAGCATTGTCAAACAGTGCAAAGAGAGATAGTGTAGAACAGTGGTTAGAGTACTAGACTAGAGGTGAGAGTATTAAGGTTCAAATCTCCACTTAACCATGAACTCATTGGACTGACTATTGGCTTAGCATAGCCTATCTCAGGGGCAGCAACCTTTCAGCGGTATAGTCCCAAAATAATGTTACAATGTTATTCTGCATGCCGACATGATTCTAAAGTTATATATGCTTTTGCAGAGACCACCTCCTGGGGCTTATCCTCTTGGGGCTTTTCTGTTCTCTATCCAGCACATAGCTTCCTCTGCCCCACCAAAGAGCCCTGTGCTGCTGTGGGGGTTGGAGAGGCTGAAGAATAGCCAGATCCTATCCTTGGCATGACTCTTGCAAAGGGGCTTACCTCTGAGTACAGAGATGCACGATTAGTCTCTAAGGATGCACTCTTCTTCACCCCTTCCTGGGTGTATGCTCCATTGACTGCAAACGGGCTTACTTCTGGGTAGAGAGGTGCAGGAAAGGGTGAACTTGAGTCGGGCAGAGCAGTGAGGCACTCCTTTATTGGCCCCACACAGGACTCTGGCTGCTGGTTCAGCAGGGAGGCTCTACGCTGCCCCTCCAGCCTGTCTGGGACCCTGCCAGCATTGCCCGCCTGCCTGGCTTTGGTGCCTCCAGGCCTGCTACTTCTTAGCTGGCTCTAGGAGGGCTGCTGAGGGAGGCATCGCAGGGAATGAGGCTGCCCTTTGAGCACTGTTCCCCAAGCCTGGCTGCATCCAAGCAGCACACCTGCTCTTCTGCAGAAGGCTCCAGAGAGCACAGGGTCTCTGCCTCAGGGCCTTCTGATGGCAGCAGAGCAGAGTGAGGGGAGAAGTTGCCTTTCTGGGCACTGGTGGTGGTTACAGACAGCTGCCTGCTGGCAATTGGGGTAGAGGCAGTGACAGCACTTCTGGCTACGTCTGCCAGGGTGGCCGTGGTGTGCCAGTAAGAATCGTTTCACATGCCGAGCTCGTCACCTGTGCCAGGAGTTGCCTACCCCTGGCCTATCTCATAGGGTTGTGAGACAGAGGGTGGAAAATTTGTAAATGCTGCCCTATACTTCTTGGAGAAAGGATGGGATATAAATGCACAATTTTTCTTCCTCAAACATAGTGATCAGGCAGTGGCGATAAATTTTCAAACCAAGCCGATATTGGATTCTCTCTCTTTTTGGGTCTTCAATGGTTTTAATAATCATAATTTGCCCAAGAAGCATCTCAAGAAGATGACCAAGTCTGAAATACATCTTGCAAAAAAAATATATAAGAAGGCTTCAGTCTTTTAAGATATTCTTCAGTGATTTCAGTAGCCATCCAAGAATAATACAGGCATTTAGTTTTATTATTATTTTGTAATATTGTCTCATCCCTGATAGCCAGGAAATAGATCCATTTTCTGGAGTGCATTTTCTGGAGTGCTGGAGTGTGGAAACTTGATAGTGCCTTTGGAAAGGTTTAATCCATGCAGAAGAAAATGGAAGTTGAAGGTGGTTTTTCCTTTAATTCTTCAAAATTAGTACTTTTGCATAATTACACAGTTTCCAATATTTTTATTTATTATGTTTTGTATTCCACCTTTCCTTCAAAAGACTTGGAGAAGTATGTGAACTTCATGACAATCCTGAGAGCCATGTTTTTTCAAAGCCCCACCCATCTTCCTATTTGCACTGAATATCAAGCTCAATTCCTACCTTTAAACCCCATGCTCAACCCATCTCGTGCCTCTTGCTATGAGAAAGAGGAGTCGACTCAACAGTTATCCACAGTTCGCTAACATCTTGCAACCTGAGGTTCAGTTTCTGACATTGCCAGAACAACTGTAAACAAGTTGCTCTGTCTCATCCTTAACTAGTCTATCTTTAAATCAGGAATAATGAATGGCCAATTCCATAGTCTTGTTGTGATAATGAGGAAAATTAGGTGGTGTTTTAATAGGATACTTGTGGTGGGTTAAATGAGCTAAGAATCAGTAAGCACTTTGTATGCTGCAAAAGCATCTAGAAATAATAAATAACTGCAACCCCAATGAGCAAGCAGGCTGTAGGCAAATAAAAATGATATACAGGGTGTCCCTAAAGTCTGGATACATAGGAAAAATGCATATTTTCAATAAATTTCAATTAATTTTAATCAATATTTTATTTTATAGAAATAATAACATCTTCAGTGTGATTGCCACCATTTGTGATGCAAAGTTCCATGTGCTTTGCAAGATTCACATAAACGAATCGATGTAGTAACCCCACATTTAGTTATAGTGAGTGACATTTCCTATGTGTTCAGACATTAGGGGGACCCTGTATTCTATACAGCATGTATCTTCTGTACACAATGAGGTCCTGATAAAAGCTGGTGATGTATATATTCCAGAACTTTGCTCTGTTGCGATGACTTCTCTTGTTATACAATGGGAGAAAAATAGGTTTGCTTTCAAAGGGGAATTTTTTCCCACTGATGTCAGCCTGTGCTATTGCTCTGGACATTTCTCACCCTGCCTGGCACTTTGTTTTGTTTCAAAATTGCTTCTCTTGCAACCAAAAATAACTTGCTGTTCAGGGTAAGGATTGGACACTGCTGTATGTAGTAATGTTCTCTGTACAGTATCTATAGGGATAATTCAATTTTTCCAGTTCTGTAATCTAGTCATCTGCAGACTACTCCCTAGATGTGAGAATTTGGAAAATCTAGCTAGAAAGACTGGAAGAGAACCCATCTGTGTGCATGCACGTGTATGTATTTTTGTAGCCAGAGTTGGTACTATGAAATGAATGAATTATTCTAATCTACCACATCAGAGACAGGAGACATCTACATGAATTATTAAAAGAGTTGTTTACATGGGCGTGACCCTTTGAATATTGCAGTATATATGATATTGTTTCATAGATCCATTACAATTAATGTTTCAAATGCATGATCACTGGGGACTTGAGGTGGGACTTGAAGTTGTATAGTCTAGCATTTTCAGAGGATTTGTCCTTTCAGTAGCTGGGACTGCAAGGTAAACAGGAGAGTCAAGAAAAGTTAATGTAGAAGCCTTTCCTTCTACCACTCTGCTGTCTAGACACTATCAGTGTGTTGATGGAGGATATAGACCAGGGGTCTCCAAACTTTTTGGCAGGAGGGCCACATCATATCTCTGACACTGAAAACTAGAAAACTAAATTACATTACATAAAACTAATTTACATTTTAAAATTTGAATAAATTTACACATAAGAATGTATTTGAGTGGATTACAAGGTTTGCCCAAAGGCCGGATAGATGTGTCTTGCTGGGGGCCACATTGAGGGTCACCGGGGCAACATCTGGCCCCCAGAACAGGGTTTGGAGACCCCTGAGATAGATTATCAAACCCAGTCCCATACATCCCATTACCTGTGTGGATATAAAGAAACCTGAAACATGCTAAGCAGTGCTAACCTAGTCATCATTCATAGGATCACAGTTAACTTTAGAGATCACCTATTCTACCTCCCTATTCAGTGCAGGCAACTACTTACTACAGCATCCCTGGCAGTTAGCCATTCAGTGATTTAAAGAAGGCTTCTTTTAAAAACTGTGGAATGATAATTTTCTTTGCTGAAGTGCCTTTTCAGATATTATGGAGTTGCAAATACAGATCACCAAAAGTACAGTTGGCAGGGAGCAACTGTAAATTCTGGCTCTTTAATGAGTGCTTATCTGTGTGAAGTTTGCATTTGCAAACACAGGGTTGTGTACACTTTTACGCACTCTATTTTCAAATATTTCAAATGCTTAGCAGTAGTTTGTGCATCTAACCTTTGTGTGGGGCAGGGGGAGAATCAGTGTGTGGCATTTATTCTAGATCTAGAGTAGAACAGGGGCCTCCAAAGTTTTTGGCAAGACGGCCACCATTTCTCTGACATTGTCAGGGGCCAGAAAACTAATTTACATTTCAAATTTGAATAAATATACATATAAGAGTGTATTGGACTGGATTACAAGGCTTGCCCAAGGGGTGGATAGAGGGGTCTTGCCAGGGGCCACATTGAGGCTCAATGGGGACCACATCTGGCCCCCGGGCTGGGGTTTGAAGACTCCTGATCCAGAAAATTGGGAAGGAGAGGATTATATGATTATTTTTTATATTCTCACACTTTGGAAATGCTGCTTGCTTTTCTGCCTAGGGAGGATCTGTCCTGAATCATTCCATATCCCCTCTTCCTTATTCTCCTTACAATAGTCTGTGTGGCATTGGTTTGCAAGATATGCTGTTGATGATGAGTGAATTTTAGATACAACTGGCAGAGATTTTGTTCGACCTATTTTCTTGAATTATAGCATTTTATGATTCTCTACCATCAGCTTTTGTAGTGCCATCTTTGCCTTGCTAATCAGTTTTAAAGGCATTTGGTAGGAACTTTGCACAGGTAGGGAAAAAGTTTTCTTTTTGGATCTCTGCCTTCATGTGGTTCAGCTGTACTTAATTTTGCATTTCCACAAACATTTTGGTAAGGATGCCAAGAAGCTCAAGAAGATGTGACCTTGAGGTGAGTTAGAAAATGACATTTTCTGCTGTAGGATCCTTAGAACTTAAGGGGAAGGAAAAGAGTTGCTGCAGAGGTTCCATCCTTGACCTCAAGTAGTTTCACCTCAAGTCGCCTTGGATTAGATGACTTTATCTTGTGGGTACCATACAACAATCTTTCTAGCACAACTGAAGGGCTCACAACTTAAACACACAACCCCATCTATGATTTTCAGGGTTCTAAGTTCTTGCAGTGTAGAAAATATGCATACACTGAACATTTATTAAGCACTGAATCGTCTATCTTTATGCTGGTATTTACGCCTGTCATGTATTTTGATACCTCTACTACCTTACCCGTACCTTTGGAGAAAAGATCTCTTTAATTCTATGCTATGCATCAAGAGAAAAAAAGTGAAAAATATTTGGCCCACACCAGATAAAATCACTGTATAACCTAGATACAGTATAACCTAGATGCCGTATAACCTAGTATAACCTAGATCACTGTATAACCTAGATACAATTTTTATTTCATCATTACCTTTTCCACCTTCTTTAAAGTTTATTATTATGATTCATTATCACAGCCTAAGCAAGTATGCTGGGCTGGTTATATTCTGCAGTTTAGGATCTGTTATAGTTCTTATGCATAGCCAGCCAGATGTTGGTGGCTGGTTTTGTTCCTCACAACAATAACCCTATGAGGTAGATTGTGGCAAGATAATAAGTGGTCTAACATCCAGTAAACTTCATGACTGAATCAAATTTGAACCAGGTCCCCTCACTGCCCTTTTGTCTGCCATGGAACTACTACACCACACTGTTCCTCAAATGTAACGTAACAATCTCTCAACAATCTCCCTGGATTTAGAAGAATAGTTGCAGTTCCTTAGATGCAGCAGGTTGCTTTGACAAATGAGCTTTTGCCTTTTGGCCATAAAAATCCCTCCAATTAGAGCTACAAAAGTCCCTATAAGGCCTTAGCTAGGCCATCCCCTGAGACTCATCTGTAGGATTGTTCCCTTCCATCTATTTTCGGTATAACTCATAGCCTTGTAGCTGTAGTTCCCAAGTGACGCCCAGAGAATTCGTCCAGAGAGTTCCCATTGGCTCCACTTAACCAGCATGATGGAAGCTGGCTGCTCACTAAATACATTCTGTTACTTATTCTTGTCTATTTATGAAAATGTTCTGTATCCAGATGCATAGTATTTCTCCTCCCCCTGACAATGCAAAATCTGGTGATTAATTATTACCATGGTGCTGCTCCTACTGTTTATTTTAAAGTAGCAGTACCTAGTAATTTGGCCTTACAGGATTGCTATTTGCATTGTCTTACTGTGCAGCTCAGAAAAAAGTCACATTTCTCTTTGTTATTCATGGTACTATAAATAAAGCTGGACAACGTGTAAAAGCTACAGACAGATTTTGTTTGTATTGTAAATTCCTTGGGGCAGCAACTTATACAGAATTTTGGTTTGATTGTCTTGCTGTGTAAACTGCCATGTACATTTATATAACAATAATAGTAACAGTAGTAGTATTTATGGAATCCAGAAAAGAACAAAGCACATTTTAAAACTGTAAATTGGAATTCATATTTCCAGTGTAACATTGGATTCTTTGTCAGGCTGTGAACAAAGGAGTTATCACAATCTTGTTGCCATTTTTCCTGCTGCTGAGGGTGGTATCTCTGGTCTCATCTCATATTGCAATGCAAATCAGATGGCACATCCAGACAATGCATTAGAACTCTTTGACAAGCTTCTTTTCTTCAGGTTCAGGATTCCTAGACCTATCTTTGTAAACAAAGTTGATTTCCTTTGGAATGGAAAGGTGTTTAAATGTATACTGGCACTGGTTTTGTAAGATCCCCTTTGCCCTGTTCCTCTCCCATTGTACAGACTGCACTAGGACTGTAGATGGGCTAGGTCTGGCTCCTTACACATCAACAGCCTCACAGCATCCCAACGTTCCTAAACTTTCTTCTCAGATCCAAGCATTGCTTACTTTTTCAGCTTCTTTTGTACACAGGCTGCTAGGCAACACTGATTTCCATCCCCTCTTAGCCTTGTAACTGGGTGTGAGAGTGCTGCATTCCAAAGTGGCTGTAGGCAGAGAGAAGCTGAATTACTCCTTCAGCAAGCACATATTATCTCTCATCAGCTGTCAAGTTATACAAAAGACAGAGAAGGCAATCATGCAAGCATGCACATATTCTCGCTTTGTACTCTGGTTAGAACATTGTTTAGTGGAATAGGAGACCCCACCTGACCAAAACTGCAACCTTGAATACGATTGCAAGATTTATGTGAGTTGGAGAAGTACAAAATAAAAGATCAGGCGAACTGGAGAAAATAACTAACATGAAGAACAGACAATTTGAGAAAAGATGATCTCGTTTTTTAATTCAGGAAGACTGTCATGGGAAGAAGGCCAAAAGATGCATCTGCATATAACAATGGCATAGAAACAGAGCCTGCCCTGCCCTGGAACTGCATGTTCCAAACAGTGCATTCGTAACAAAGAAACCAACAGAGACTATTATAAAGTTTAATTTTGAGAATCTTGGAGCAAATTTGAGATCGGCTATCCCTCTACTAGACAAAGAGCAGGAGGCCTTTGTTGATTTTATATCATGTCAGGGGAAGGAAAAACAAGTCAAACATTTAGAACAGAAAGCCTCAGGATATTTAGTCTATGCCTTCAGGCAAACATCTGCTGCTGGGGTGTGCCTTTTGGTCCACCTTCTGCAGGTTGCCTGGTTGTGTTTCAGATACAGAAAACAGAAAAAGACTGTGGACATAAAATAACTGTCCTGACAGGACCAAAAGTCAAGAGATAAATTACATTAAAAAAATACAGAGGGAAAATGTGTATCTGAGGAAAAGTTATTTTAGGCTTCATAAGATTTCATCAGTGTGATTCATCAGCTAAGCTTTTTATTTTAGGTTAAAATTTTGACCCTGATTAATTGGAGGACTGACCACAAATAGAGTTGGGACTATTACAGGGAACTATCACTATGCAAGTTGTATAGATGCATTTGCTTTTACCTATTCTCTGCCCAGAATTTGACTGAATAGACATTTGAAAAATACAATTTGTATTCCCAACTAGTTTGTCTTCCAGAATGTGAAACTGTTGTTTTTCTTTAAACATTAAGAACTTCAGATGAAACAAACAGTGCTGATTTGCAATCCGTATCAGCCATTTTATAGCTAGATCTTCTACCATACTAATGGAACTTGAATTTGTTTACCTATATTTGGAAACATTCTATTACTACTGTAGCAGGATTGCCAAATTTGATAAAGATTATCTTTCCTGTTAGTAGTAAGTAGCCATAGGTGTTTTTATTAAATCATAAGTTAATGCATTAATTTGCTTTAAAGGGACACCTTTAATTGAGATTTTGCAAAGTGTAAATTTGTATACATTAATTAACCATATAATCAGCTAAAAATCAGGCAATTTAATTAGCTAACAGCTCTATTTTGTTAGGTTGTTTTTCATTTGTGAGGCATAAGTCATCTTTGGGATTCTTTACCCTCTTTAAAATCACTAGCAGAATGAACCCGCTGTTGCAGCAGTAAAATTTCCAGAATATCCAGAAAATTTCCTGAAAAATCTCCAAGCATTTCCAAAAAATCTCTGGGCACTGCTGAGCAGTAGCACTGGCACCAGGCGACAGGCACCAGGTGGTGAGCACCAGCAGGCACCAGGCACTGAAGGATATTGGGGCAGTGGCAGGAGTAGTGGGCACCTGCGGACACTGGGCTTCCCTACCAGACACCAATGGACAGTGGGCACCACCAAGCAGCAGGCATCAGTGGGCACTGGGCATCCCCTAACAGGCACTAAAATACACCATTGGGCATTAGGCATCACCAGGCATCAGTAGCCACTGGGCATCCCTACTGAGCACCAGGCATCCTTTCCATGCAGCACTGGGCATTGAACACCACCGGGCACAACAGGGCAGCAGGTATAATCAGTAACCAGCCGGCACTGGGCATCCCTAATGGGCAGCAGGCACCGCCAGACACCAGAGGGCAGTGGGCATCACTGCTGAGCACCCAGCACCTTACTGGCACCACTGGGCATTGGGCACCACTGCTCAGTAGACAGCAGGCACCACCATGCACAAGTGGGGACCACCAGGCATCCCTCCAGAGCACCAGACACCAAGCACCACCAGACACTTGGCACCAGTGGACAACACCAGGTACCACAGGACACCGCACTACCAGGCATGCTCGTGTCACGTAGGGAATAGCCTCCCCAAATTTCATGCTTTTAGGTCCAGAGATTGGGGCTGAGTGTTGATCAGTCAGACTTCAATGTTAAGTGTAGGATGAAAATGCATTGTACCCTTTTCACCCCCTTAGGAGTTAAATTTCTAAAAATCAGTTCTTAGTGGGTGCTCGTGTCAGGGAGTGGGTGCTCCCTGATTTTCATGCTGCTTGGTCCAGGGGTTGGAGCAGGGCATTGATCATTCTGGGATTCTTTGATGTGTGAAGTGTAGGGATGAAAATGTATTGTGTCCCTTTTGATCCCCTTGCGATTGGAATTTCACAAAATTGGTTCTTAGTGGGTGCCTACATTATGGAAGAAACACCAACCTCCAATTTCACTTTGATTTTAGTTTGGCATTGATTAATGAGTCAGTGACTCTTCCGTTTTATATACAGATCCAACCTTGTCATACACAGAGTTTTTATGCATGAATTTGACTCATCGTGAATGGCCATTGCAAATCACAGTTAAAAAATTGTCTTTTCTACTGTTGTAGAGAGTTGGTCATGTAAGCAATCATTCCATGTTTCAGTCCCAGAATCAAACCCCAGTAGATGTTGAGGCTGTACCTTATTCCATTTAGCACAATTGAGAATCAAGAAATCTGGAACTGGGTCTTAAAACCTATTTTTCCATTGTTTATCTTTATACAGAGATTTTTTTTTTGTCCACAGGAGGTTCTGGAACAGAACCCTAGTGGATAATAAGGGACATATGTAAAGATAAGTGACTATAAAACAGCCCAACCCTGTCTTTTTATCCCCCCTGATGCATCAGTGCCAAAATGGCTACTCTTTCATTGGGAAGGGTAGGCTTGCCACAGAGTTGTCCTCTGGGCAAGGCAACTGTGAAATCAGTGCCACAGGTCCCATCATGTAATCATGGTTACTGTGGATGAAAAAGGAGAGGAGAGGTATTTGTAATGAATGTAAGCATTTTAGCCAGTTCGCATTTTACATTTTTGTCATAAATCCATTTTAAAATTTTACAGTTTGTGGGAAAAAAAACTTTCTAGTCTTTGGAACTAGGCAACCTATCCTAAGCCTTAAGTAGTGCCGGAACTGCTATAGTGCCAAAATGGCTGCTACAGTATTCTGAGTGCTGTAGGCTACTGCTGGTGCCTCCTCAGGTGAAGGTAACTTTTGCCCCCTTCCTTTGGGTAAGGGAAGTAGCTCTGCAATAGGGCTACTTGATTCTGTGGCAACCCTTGTGTTGCTGTAAAATCAAGAACTATTGTGTTTGGCCTCAGGGCCAACACTGAGGTTCTGAATCATGAAGCTGAGCGCCACCATCCTCCTCCTGTCCCTCCTCATCTGGCAACCCTTTTCCCTGCCCTCCCCCACCTACTTTTTCCCAAGAATACCTCCTCTCCCCAAACAAGGGTTGCCATAATTTTCTTCCACAAAATTGGGACAGGACCCTCTGTCCCATTTGCCAGTATCTGAACACAATCCCCAAAAATCGGGATTGTCCCTGTTTTGGGGAGCATATAGCAATCCTACCCCAGACTTTCATTCACCTCTCCACCACCCAGTGGTCTGAGCACCACTAAGTGTGCGGAACATTGTGTTCCACGGCACTAGCCAGTGCCAAAACTAACTGGCACTGAGCAAGCTTCAGTGTTGGGCCAGCACAGAGGGCTTGCAAATGTGGTTTACGACACATTTACTGCACTTAAATCCAGCAGAGGGCTACTGGTAAGAGCTCAGGATTAGGCTCTAAATCTTGCCTGGTTTAACTCCAGTGGAGGGTTAGTGGTAAGAGCTTGGGATTGGGCTCTAAATCTTGCCTAGTTTATTTGAAATATTTTTATCCTACCCTGCCTTATCCTATATCATGAATGGCACCCTTAAGCAGTGCACAGCAATAAAAAAGTGAAACAAAATCAATAAAATATACCATCAGAATAGCAAAAACTAGTCAAGTCAACATGACAAAAAATCATTGTTCAAATGTACCTTAAAAGCATACAGAATAAAAACAGCACCAGTGTCTTGCATTAGTTTATCAATATCTGACATACACAAACAATATAAGTATGGCTATGGCTGCAATCCTATACACATTCTCCTGGGAATAAGTCCCATATAACACAATGGGAATTACTTCTGAGTTGACATGCATAGGATTGTGCCCTATGTTAAATAAACATATCTATAGGGCATCGTACAGTAATGGACACGCATTAACAAATAGGTCCCAATTTTTGAGAAAACCATATGAAATAACATAACAGCCTTTGTTTTTGCTGCCAGCAGAAATTGGGGCTATTGGGGTTAACACCACAGGCAGCATAGTTGATGGCTGGTGGGCTGCTGATGGCTGGGCAAAATTAATGCATTTTGTTTTTATTGTATTGGTTCATTTATCTCTCATTTCCAGCTTCAGATTGGATATACTGAAGACAACTGGCATAACTTTAAAAATAAAAAGCATAATCAGTCAATAAAATACAAAAAGAAATTACAGAAGAATAAAAAAACCAGTTATTCAGCTTTGCAAGTGGCAAGCACACAGCAGCCAATAAATCAAAAGTTGGATGAAGTTTCTAGCCAATTGTGAAATATTACTAAAAAGCGGACTCAGTGGTCCTCCCAGGGCAAAGTGTTCTGTGTTCTAAGTTCTACAACCAAAAGGGTCCTTTCATGTATCAGCCCTGCCACTTGTATCTCAGACAGGAGCAGGACGCACAGAAATGCCTACTCACTTGATCTCCAGTTATGAATAAGAGTTATAGGCTACAATCCAGAGTAACTACAGGACCTTTTACACTGAAATAATTATGGTGCCACCTATGGGAAATGCAAAGAATAATCCAGAGTAAGTGCTTCTTACGTCTTCCAGTTACTCTGGATTGTAGGGATAGCAACTCTTGTTTGGTCAAATAGGTAGGGAAACATTGCAAAATTTGTTCTTTTCCTTAAAGCAGTGGTAGCCAGGGTCCCCCTTTCAGAATTAAAAATCTGTCAAACTTAACCAAATGTGACATCTCTGCGATGCCAGAGCTCCTCCATGTCTACTTGGAAGAAAGTCCTGTTGTTCAATGAGTAAGGCTCCAAAATGGAGATCCCACCCTCACATGACCCCCACTTTGAGTATGACTGCCTTAAAGTTCCAGGTGACTAGAACGTGTATAATGGAGAAGGCAGAGTGCTAGTGAAAGTGTGGGCTAGTATCTATCAGCTGGGTCATATTCCAGTAGCTTCTTTTGCATGTTTGTCCCTGTTGCCATTGCTTTATTTTGGACCATGCCTGATGGCTGTGCTTCTGCAGAAGCCTTTGGATCCCTTGGTGCTACCCACTGATAAAAATTTTCCTTACCTTAGCCTGAGAAGACCCATGAGGCACCCTGCAAACCTTCACCGGAGAGCATGCCCTTTGACCTTTTGGAAGACAGTGATCCTATTGACTCTCCTGAAGAGACTTTACTTTCTGACCATTCACCAGAGCAGGCGCTGTGGCCCCAGCCAGCACAGGATGAGATGGGAGGCAGCAGTCTCGGGCCACAGCAGGCAAAACCATCTGCAGATCATGCTGAACCTCTACTCCTGAATTTCTGAAATTATACAACCTGGCTTTTGCTGCTTGCTGGCCTCTGGCTGCCTCACTGTCACATGGATTTCTCCCCTGTGCTTGTAGAGTTATCCTTGTTCATTGTAATTCCGTAGGGTTGCCTTCTGTTTTAGCTATGCTTTACCTTTCTGCTGTATTTGCTTATGCAGCTCCTGGGAAAGGAAGGATAAAAGAATAGCAGACAGCTTAGAAATCTGGACACCCGGGCACAATTCAGCCTCTGATGCATCTTGGTGGTGTTGAAGAAGCTACAGTTTTTCCCTAGAGTTTAGCTTAACTTTTTAAAACACCAGGTAGAGAGTCTTCAGCTATTTAGCTGAGTTCAAATAGTCTTCCTAGATACAATTAAAATGACATTTCCAGTGTATTTTAAGAACATTTTCTGCAGTTATTGTTCATATTTTATCATTATTCCAAACAAGTCAAAGATCAAACCATTTCCTTTTTACAAGCAGATTTCATAGAACTGTAGATTTGGAAGGGACCCACAAGATAATCAAGTCTTACCCCCTGCCAATGTTCACCTTGTGCCCTATTTACCCATTTACCCTATTTACTCGAATATAACACTCACCTTTCCCAGCCAAATTTAGTCTCCAAAATCAAGGTATGCATTAGATTCGATGGCGCATTAGAGTAAAGTAAATACAGGTGTTTTATTACAAGAATAGGTCAAAATTTAATTTAATCGTTTATTATATTGTGATTAAAATATAACATAAACCAATTGTTGTATAAAGTAGTGCAATTAGGTAAAAATCATAACATAAATCCATTGCCATTTTATTATTATCATATAACTATTATATGAAGTAATACCTGTTTTACAGCTGCACATTACAATCACCAGTAAACCTTTTTTAATCTCAAGCCTTTTAAAATAGGGGTGCATATTAGATTCAAGTAAATACAGTATTTCAGGGGTCATGGGCTTTCTTCTTGCTCCAGCACTCCACCTGTGCTGTCACAAACATGCTGTAAACCGTCTTTGTGGATCCCAGCACTGGTGTTAGCTCAGTACCAGCCTGTGCTGCATTAGCACCTTTGCTCCACCACTCATGATCAACCCAAGGCTGGCTAAGAATGGCTGGCATGTCCTACTGATTGGGAGGGGATAGAGCCATGAAAGAGATAGCACACCCTCCTCCACACAAGTATTTCTCCTCCCACCTTCTCTCTGCCTTCTCCCTGCCCTCCCCAGACTCAGTACACCTCCATGTACTGACTCCATGCCTTAATGGTTGCGTAGAAGTGACTTACAGTACTTTTATGACACCCATATGTTAGTACAAGGGACTTATCCTGATTTAAGGGCAACCTAGAATTGTACCCTGAAAGTCAGAAGAGGGCGGAAGGGAAAATGCTGGAGTCAGGGAAAGAAGATTCTGGATAAAAGTCAAGACCCCAAGTACATCCAAGGTACCAAAGCTGGACCCAACCTTTTTCCCAAGAAGCCCAGACATCCTACATTGGTGAAGCTCAGTGTAAAATGCAACACTGTGACCCCAATGAAAATAACTATTGAAGAGTAAAGGTGTTTCACTTTGGACTGTACATTCTGTTTAAGCTATTCATGGTCTGCACATGATGCAATAAATCTCTTCCTGTTGCAGACTTCTGGCACTGTGTGATCCCCTGAGTAGAGAAACCCCAGACATGTTCTATCCCACTCCATGTATCTACTCCTTGGAAAGAGGTGGGGATAGCAACAAGGTCTCACTTGTTATTTATAATAGTAACTTTGTGTGTTAAACCAATGAGTTGGCCACAGTTATAGGTACTACTGAAATGTAATCATAACATGGGGTGGATTCTGGATCAACTCTACAGTACTTAACTGGCACCCCTGTGTTGAGAAACTGTTGAGAAGTTGCATGCCAGCTTGGTCTTTGGCCTTCCCAAACAGTATCTCAGATCCTGTAGAGCTCCTGTCTCTCAGTAGTTTGGAATGTACCTTGCCGCATATTTGCACATTCAGGCTGCATGCTTCCTTTCATCTTACACTGATTCTTAATAATCCTACTCTGTGAGTAATATATAGCCTTTTCAGGTTGCCATAAACTGGACACTCAAGTAGATTTTAAGACTACTGAATCTACTTACACAATTCTAACCATGTCTCCTCAGAAGTTAGCCCCATGGTGTTCAAAGGGTCTCACTCCCAGGAAAGTGCATTTAGGATTGCAGTCTTAGTAGATCCATTGCACACAATGGGGCTTACTTTTGAATAGACATGGTTAGGATTGTGCCCTAGATTTTCCCAAGTACAGGGCCTGGCAAGGTCTAGAAGACTTTTTGCTTGTGCTCCCATCCTGGTATGCTAAATAAGCCTTGCCTGCTGTTTGTTTGCTAGTCAATGGTGCTGAGATGGGAACAGCTGCGTGTGACAAATTGTGTCACATTGTGCTTTAGTGCTTCATTTCAGAGCTTTGTTTCAACTGCTATGCAATTGAGTCTGTCCTGCCATGAGGCATTTCTTGGCAAAACTTTGTCCAGAGTGAGGTGTGCACCAAGCATGCAAGAGGTCAAGTAAAAAGAAATAACTCCCTCATGTTATGGCAGTGGAAAGAATAAAGACATCATAATCTCTAAAGAAAACTATTTTCTTCGTTCCTGAAAACTTGTAGGTGTTTTTCTCTCATTCATCCCCTGCAACAATCTCCTTTGCATCTGCTATTGTCTCCAACTTCTGTATGATGAAAAATGGTTTTTTCAATCAGGTGGAGAAGGGTCTGCCGAGGTGTAAACCAGAAAACCTAGCCATACCTTTAAGGCTACCACATGGGGGTGTCTCCCACTACATTTGTTCCAGAGCTCTGTCATCCTTTTCACCTTCTTTCTTTGAGACAAAATGTAAATTCTTTTTACTTAACAGATAGTGACAATCAAGGATAGAATAGGAGGCACAGCAGTTGCCACCTCTCCTGCTGATTTGGGTTTACAAACCTATGTCAGAGTTTACATGGGGGAGATTATGACAGAAGAAGGGATCAGTCATGTAACTTGCCAATTCCAGAATCATCAGCCCTCCTGATTTTGTCAAGAAAGATAGCATAATGAGGATATGGTAGCAAGATTAGAAGTGGGGCAGTAAATTAAGGGTCAATTTAATTTTCTTAAAGTGTGTTTTCTCAAAACTGTGGGTATCCTGAATATAGAATGATAAAGGACATTTGATGACCTTTAAATTGGGGCAGAAATGTCCAGTGAAATACTCCTTTCTAAGACCACATGACAAATAGATTGTGGTTTCAGGAGAGCCATCTTTCATTTCATTGACCTTTATTGGGCATAAAACATAATCATACAATAACAAATAGGGTGAAATGAATACAATGAAGTACGAACAACTGGTGTAAATACAAGGTCAAAATAAATTAGTATCATATTAATAGAAAAAATATAAGTAATATAAAATCTTGCTGACAAATTAGATAAAATTCATGTGTCTCTTGAACACTTCCATGAGAAAATCACTGACAGAGATGAGGACAACCAAACTATCCGAAGAAAATAACCAGCGAATTTTGGCAACATCCTGAATGTGCCGTAAATTAAATTAAAAGTGAGATAAGAATCTGGCTTCTAATGTCGATGTAATGGGGACAATATAAAAGGATATGTATAAGTGACTCAATAGTCACTAACTGACATGAGCAACTGGTAGAAGGCAATAGCTGAAAATGAAATTTAGAAACAAATTCGCGTGTGGGAAAGGCATTGCAGTGAGCCAGACACAGCACGCGGCGTCTCTGTGGGTCGAAGACTAGAGACAAATATTTGGGGCACTAGCCTAGGACAGGAGATAATTGAAAAAAGGGGGGAAGAAAATTTGTTCACTGCTGCCATAATTGTTTGGTGTTCTATATCAGAAAGTCTCTGAATAATTATCCGCTTGGTTGTTGACAACTCATTATTGCTTAAAAGGGGTGGATACAAGCCAATGGAGTGAAGTTTATCAATAAATCTTTGAAAGCCTGACTAAGTAGATCATGTAGGAGAGGAGCATGGCTAGCATTAAAAAAAACTTTAAGCCAGAATTTTATGCAGGCACGCCATGCGAGATGTTCCAACTTATATTGTCCGGCCTCCAAACAGAGGGCAGTGTAGGAAACACAATGAGCAAAACCGATATTTTATATAAAAAAGTGGACTGAATTCTTTCAACCTCAATGTTGAAGCCAGAGAGCCAAATGGGACTACCAAATAAGAGTTGAGCTGAAACTTTGGCATTAAAGATACGTAAAGCTGCGGGAATGTACTGATTGCTTTTCAGAAAAAAAAACGCGAGATAGCGAGGGAAGTGATTCATGCCAATTTAATTGCTGATCTACAATGCGCTGCCCACGACAGATTGTGTTGAAAAGTCAGGCCTAAATACTTGAATGATCTGACTTGTTGGATCTCTTTATTGTGGAATATTCTATATCTTTGGAGAATTATCTTTGGATGACTGTGTGTGTACTACAGGCTGTTCTTTGCAAGGTAGGACACCATAGTGCTTTTAGAAGCTCCATGACAAGAATGTTACGTTTGGCTTTTTGCAGTCAGGAGGTCTGTAGATGGGGGGAGTCCTGTTGAACCTGTGTGACCAGATGACTGGAAAAACCTGGATTTGTCCGGATTTTTAGCCTCCTGTCCGGGTGTCCTACATTTTGACATCATTGTCCTACATTTTGGCTTCATTTTGAAACTTCATGATAGTGCATAGTACCCCATCATGCTATATGTCATTGAATTCGTATTGAAGAGCAGAATCCAATGCAAAAATCAGTTTTGAGATATCTCCTTCCTATGAAAAGTTATGGTCAAAAAACCAAAAAACAAAAACAAAAAAATACTTTTTTTGGCAATTTTTTCAGCTGGTAGGAATTTTGGGCTGGGATTAGGAATTTTGGCCTTGGGGTTCAGGAATTTTGGGTTTGGCATCTGGTCACCCTGTGTTGAACTTCTCCCTGCCTTTCAACTGTTAAAGGCATATAGTCCATTAAAAACAAAACAAAAAACTGGCAACACCTATGGTAAATAGATGAGTTGCAAATTCCAGTTGGAAAAAATGAGAAATCCCATTTTGTTTTTGGCTGCTTGGAGACAGGTCAGCTTGATAAATGTGAGCCTTTCCTGGCCCAAGGCTGCATTTGCTGCTATGAAATAAATTTATTATCTGCCTTATCCCAGGTGTGTGCCTTCTCAGGTCTGGAATTCAAGCCACCCAACCACACCCACACTGTTTCTGAGAGAGGAATGCAGATTTAAGATGATGCTGGTAAAGCAGAAAACTGCTTCATTTTCCTGGCAGCGTAGAGAAGGTCTTCTCCTGGTTTGTTTGCTTTATATGACTGCCTTAATGTCGCCTTCCTCAAATTTACACCCATTGATCAAGGGAGGAACTAGAATAGAATGCTATGCCCAAGAGCACAACACTCGATTCCCTGGGACTTAGGGAGAACCAGGCTTCAAGTAATGCATAGTAATACACACTTTCATGTTTAAACAAGCATACCTCATAGTTTTACTAGTGCAGTTTGACAGATGCATAAATTCTAATGCTGACAAGATCCGTGGCTATTTGTCTGAAAAGTCTTCAAATCTGAGGCTTGCTTTATTTCCATGGAATCAGTTTTTAGCATGAGAATTGAATAATAGCCATGCGTTTGTTGCATGAAAATGTCTAGGTGTCAGTCTTCCAGGTAGTGCTTCTGGTTTTGGTAATGCTGCATTTTGCCTGCAGTAGAAACACCACTGTATATGTAAATACAGTACCTAAGAAAATGAATACAGTATCATTTTCCCCTGCACCTTCACAGAAACCATCTCTTGCTATTGCAACTGAATAGTCACAAGCACCTCCTCCATTTTTTGCTGACAATAAGAATGCATTGCCCTTCACAGCTTCTGTCTAATCAAAACATGTGTTTTAATTTACTTGTAATATAATTAATGTAATCCTGCACCCACTAATTTAGCAGTAAGTGCCATTGAATGTGATAAGGCTTTCTTCTGGGTAAATATTAGTAAAATTGGATGGCACAGCAGCAATATTAAATATGCTTATTGGTAGAGGTGTTTCTTTCCAGTAAAATAGAATTGTAACCCAACCAGCCTACAGTGACACATAATATAAAGGTGGAGTTCATTTTTGCTTATTTCATAGGTTTTTTATTTTTTACAAAAATTAGGGTTGCCATATGTCCTGGAAAAGCAGGACGCTCCCGGTTTTGGGAGATTACATTCACATATTTGAAGGTTTGATAGGGGGTCCTGTCCCGGTTTTGTGGAAAAGAATTATGGCAACCCTAAGTCAAAAATGGAAAATACAGAAATTAATGTTATGTATTTTTATTTCATTATCGCTGCAAAAAAACATACCAGCATATGAGGAATCAGCTTGGCTTGGCTGCTAGAGCATCCCAACCTCCACATATGCACAAATCAAGCAAGCTATCCTTTCATTTTAATTTTTCATTTGTTGACGCATTTCTTTACTTAATAGTATAAAAAATTAGAATGATTGTTGGGATGGGGGAAGTTTCTTGGATACATCAGTGTCAAGTTATGTCGATCAGTGTCAAGACAGTTGACTTCTGTTTATTTGCAAATTGGTTGGGCTCTTGCAGGGCTTGATTTTGGAGAAGATTTTGGCAAGGGTATTTCTCAAAAAATGTTAACATTGGTCTTTTTATGTGAAGCTGCCATTCTGAGATTAGCCATTGGGCCAATAATCTAGCTCAGTGCTTCTCAACCAGTGGTACTTGAAGTGGTTTCTTTTGATATGTGTGGAACCTCCAGGCTCCTACTTCCTGGCAGCAAAACCAGCAATACAAATGTAACCAGTAGCAATAGGGGCATTGGCTTGGCAGGAAAAGCCCTTCTGTTGGTAATAAACCTCTTACCCTGCTTACTGGTCAAGAGACACTCTTTCAAGTGGGTGTTCCTCTTTTCTTTAGCAGGGGCAGAGTAACTGGCTCTCCACACCCCAGCAATGTCTGTTCTAGTGGCTTCTGCTGGTGTTCTTTTTGCTCTTTAGATTGTGAGCCCTTTTGGGACAGGGACCCATTAGCTATTAATTAGCTATTAATTTTTTTCATTTTCTTGTAAACCGCTTTGTGAACTTTTCAGTTGAAAAGCAGTATATAAATACTGTAGATATAGATATATAATACCAGTGTTTGTCACAATGCATCTGGCATCCCCATCTTGAAGTAGCTGGTGATGACATCATTGCCAGTCACTTCCTTTAAATTGACCTTGTCCAAGTGGTACAACAGTTGACAAACACTGAGAAAGACTTGAGCTAGCTTGTCGATAACTGGCTGGCAGCAGCTTTCCAGGGTTTCAGGCAGGGGTAGCTCCCAGCTCTATCAAGAAATGTCAAGAATTAAACCTGTGATCTTCTACACGCAAGAAGATGCTTTCTACAGATGCTTTCTACCGCTATAGTATTACAGCCCCTGAGGCTAAAATGCATTTGGAACATGTGTTTGGAACATGTGTATGTGCCTAGATAAACCCTCACCCCCAAAGCTTGGATCAAACTGGCAGTTCTGTGTGTATGGTTTTGCCTCTGTCATGCCATTGCAGTTCCCTGTGCTTCTGCTACCCCACTCCAACCCTGGTTGCACAACCCCACATCCCACCAGCCAAGGAATATCACTTGTCTTTGTGTCTTGTTGGCCTTTTATACAGCACAGGGAATGTTTATATATGTTGTAGCAACCAGGCAGTTTGAGTGTGTCCATAAAGACTGCTAGATCAGTGACTCACTGTTCAGGAATGTGGACTTGGATGGAGAGCAAATGGAAGGGGAGAGATGCAGAAAGGAAGGCAATCCTTTGAAGCTGACAAGTTAGGAGCTGTGTATAATATGTTTGAACCCCTCCATATTATCCCATAAAGACTAGCTAGCATTTCTCAAGTATATATGGCTGCAATCCTAAGCACACTTTCCTGGGAATAAGCCCCATGGAACTAGTGGGACTTGTTTCAGAGTAGACATGCGTAGGATTGCAGCCTAAATCAGCTTCTTCTCTTTTTCTCTGAGATAAGAAAAAAGTGAGTGGGAATATTTCCAATCAAAGGTTGCATATTCCTTTGCAGTTCTCCATTCTTTGATTCTGTCTTGTTTCCTGAACAAAAGAAGCCAACTTACTGTTTCTTGTGCCAGTGAATTCCTGTTTTTTGGGGGGAGGAGGGGGGAGAGATGCACATTGCAGAAGGGTTGATGTTTTTGCACAATGGCGAAAACATATTTAAACTGTATTTCAGAAATTTCCTGGGTATCCCAGAAGCTCATTGAAGGTTCCTCAGTGAGAAAATCTATAAAGGTAAACAAGCCTGCCTAAAACAATTTGTGTACTAGTGTACTACCAATCTTTGACTGAAACATGCAGCCCAGGAAATGTTAGAAGTGCTCCAAGTACATTATCAGTTCATGTTAGGTAACTGATCAGGCCCCACAGGTCCTAAACATGTGCCCCCAAATTCCTCAGTAGTGCACTGGGTTCCAGGGCAGAAATGCAGAAATTCCTTAGCTGATGGGCCTCTGTGAAAGAAGGGTTCTGAAGCAAGAAAAACTAGAAAGCTAAAAACAGCATATTGTCCTAACCTACTTCAAATGGCAGGTTGAGCAATCCTATACAGATTTACTCAAAAGTAAGTCCCATTATGTTTAGTTAAAGTTTCTCCTATGGAACGACTGGTATGTGTAAGATTCCAGTCTAGGTGGCGTACAAATTATGATCCTGCCAGCTAGGATCACAGGGAGGGTTCCATCCTGTTGAACCACAACCAGACATGGCACCTGTGGATTCATCTTGAGAGTACCCTGGATCAGACCAAATGTCTGTCTAGTCCAGCTTCCTTTATCTCACCAGATGCCACAAGGAGCACACAAGGCAACAAGAGACCTGCATCCGGTAGCCACTCCCTTGCACCGGGCATTGTGAAATAGCCTACTTGTAAAGGTAGTTTGTGCTACATACTTACACACAGATCCGGGGGACAAGAGCATATTCTTCCCCATAGATTACACCTCAATGAATGCAGGTTTTGTTTTTGTTTTTCCCCAATGAGGAAAAGTGCAGAAAGCAGTGTGATGTATTTTTATTTTATCATCAAAAATAATACCTGTGGGGAATAGTTCACCTGCAGGTTAGAAGTCCCTGAGAGACATTGGAAGTTCACCCCTTTCTCTAAAGTCTACGCCACCCCAATTTTTTTCTTTAGTCTTGAGGATTTGAAACTTCCTGCTTCTTAAAACAATAAAAGCAGAAAGCCTGGCAGGCTGCTGCCTGTCAGATCTTGTTGCATGGCTTGTGACATAGCAATACCCATGAAGGTATCCAAACTGCCCAAAAATTGTGTGTTGCACAAGGAGAAGACAGTCAGGATCCTATCTCTCCCTACAATCCAGAGTAACTATGGGAAGATGTTAGAGGCACTTACTCTGGATTGTTCTATGCATTTCCCACAGATGGCACCATAAATATGTTGGTGTAAAAGGCCCCAGTTACTCTGGATTGTAGCCTTAATTTAGCTTTGTGCCAATATTGGACTAAAGAAAGGAGGCCAAGAACTCACTCCTCCTTTCACAATTGTCAGTAAGCCAAAAAGACTGATAAAGATCAAAGCTGTCCGGATATGGCTGACTTCCAGGTGTAGCAGTGCCACTCTGAAAAGGGGGGCAGCTTTTGTTTGACCATTATTGTGTGGCTTCCCAGGGAAGGAAGTGGTTCCTGATTTTGTTGGTCCAGCAGTGATTGGAGTATCTGGGAAATGAGGAATTGCCCTGGCAGGTGGTGTTGTGGAGAAAATGACTGCTCTTGCCTTGGTAGGGGTGGGGAATATCCTGATTCCTTTCCCCAAGAGGCCTCTTGTAACACGTTTGTCCCCAAACTTCAAACTTCATTACCAAAGCAGATGTTGGCCTTATGCACTGTACTCAATAAGGCTCTGGAAAACAGTAAAGCCTTTTTGAAAACAGAGCCTTATTTTATTCACAGCAGGCAGCTTATACAGGCTGCAATCCTAACCACACTTTCCTGGGAGTAAGTACTATTGAACACAATGGTACTTAGTTCTGAGTAGACATGCTAAAGATTGCACTGTGTGAATAAAAATCAGGGATTCTTCATTAGGAAAACATTCTCCAATCTAAATGATTGCTGCTCCAAGTCATAGGAACCACACTTAAGCTATGTAATCCACACAATAAATTAATACAGTATTTGTAAAATCCAAGATTGCTTTTGGAGGGGTTAAGTCATATACCTTAACATGGAATTTAGGTTACTGGGGCATTGTCTCATTGATCCAGCGAATGCTTTTGTCTTCTGAAGCGTAAATCAGTAATGGCTGGCCTCTAATCTGAAGAGGACAATATCAAAAGTACCTTCATAACAAAAAAAAATTGTCATTGTGGGGCAATCTGTAATAAATATGGTGCAACAATATTGAACTTTTTCCTAAGTGCTGAATCATGGCCAACAAATCATGATATAACTAATGGATGCAGCATATGCCCCACTGGCACAGCTGGTTAGGACTGTGCTCTAAATGTTATACCTGTACCAGCACAATGCATTGTCTTTAGTTCATGCTACCATACTACTGCATTTACTTGAATCTAATGTGCCACCGAATCGAATTTGCACCCTATACTTATAATCAAAATACCACATTCACTCTATCTAATCTAATTAACCATCAAATCTAATACATACCCAGCTTTTGGAGACTAAATTTGGCTGGAAAAGGTGAGCATTAGATTTGAGTAAATACAGTATTTTCCAGGCACCATGCTGCATCAGTTGAACACCACAGTTAGGGACATTTGATTTGTCATGTTTGTATCTTGTTCATCCACCAGAGAATTCAGGGTGTTTCTCTGGCGTAATCTTCTTGTGTCCTTGCAGTGATTCTGTGAAATAAGTTAAACTGTGAAGTTACTTTCCCCAAGGAGCTTCACAACTGTGTGGGGAGGATTTGAACTCAGTACTTGAACCACTCCTGTTATATCACTTCACTGCAACAGTGTTTGCACTTGGAGGCTGCTTTCCTACAACACTTTTGAATGGCTTTTTACATTTATCAGATCTGTAATCTGAATGCCAAGCTGACACTGACTAGAATTTCCCAAGAAAACAAAACTTTATATTCTGAGCTTAATGTTCTTTTTTTTTTACAATGTACAACAAGAACAAAATGAAGAGAGCCAGAATACTAGGGAAGAGACTGGAGTGCCAAATTATTTTTTTAAAGAAGGAAATTCTAATTTACAATGCAATTAAAGATATAACATCTGAAAAAGAGTATTCAGTATATTCTTTGAAACATATATTCTTTGAAACATATATATTCTTCAAAACATATAATATATTCTTTGAAACACTGATATGTGTTTGAAACATTCTTCAAAATAATTGTGTGTATTTCAGTGTGTATTAGCCACATTCTTTCAATGTTCAGTCATGTTTGTAGCACACAGAGCTGGCCATTTTCTGTGTAAGTGAACCTGAGTCTCAGTCTCATTCTGCACTATTCCAGGACTACCAATAAATACTTTGTATTTATTGTGTATAATGATTGAATACTTGCAGCTCTGATGCAACTGAGAGGCTATAGTGCCTAAAACCAGGAAGCTAGAAGCTGAAGAAAGGAAAGAACAGACAGATAGAATTGTGTACAAGGGGTAGAAATATTTTTTATGCTATAAATATAGGAAAGTGATCCCAGGTATGCAGGTGGACATGAGGAAATGTTTGCAAAAATAATTGAAAAAGTGGCTTGTAATGCCTGGCAAGTAAGGGATTTGAGATCCTTTGAGTGTGTATTACAGGGTTGTGTACCTAATGGTAGAATGTGATGTTACACTGCATAATGTTATAGTGGAATGGAGAGAGATTTACAGGGCTGATCTGGGGAACAGGCATTTAAAACCCTTTCTTGCCCACTGATTTGTCCCAGCAACATCTCTCCCCAATTGGAGTTTTCTTCCCTAGACTGGAAGACTGGGAATAAATTTGGCTGGGGAGGAGAAATGCCTGGGGAAGAGTTTGTGTGGTAGAGTTTATGTGGTAGAATTGTACCTCATCTCCCTTCTGCCACTTGTTTTCTGAAAATTGAGAAAGCACCTCTCCATTACCACTAACCCGCCATAGCTCAATATGACATAGGATTCTGCCTTAAGGGGAATCCAAATCTAGATTAAAATGTGTGTGGACAAAGAGGAATTTTTGTTACTGCTCTTTCCCCCTCCTCCCAAAATACTTAAATGAAGTAACTGAACCAGACAAGGGAATTCACCATTTTAAATCTGTGGTGCCCCAATTCATTATTTTGGCATCTCAGCAATCACATCCTGTGAATTCCTTGTGGCTTAAAGAATGCAATGACAAATTACCAGCACCCAATGTGGAATTCATGACAGGATGGAACTAGCCTTGTTCAGAAACTTCCACCGCCAAATTGCAAAAGTAATCCTGAACAAGGGTGTCTTCCAAATCTGGCTGTAGCTTGTTTTCTTGGCATGCTTAAAAGTATTTCAGATTCCTAAATTGCAGGTTTCTCCATCAAACATCGAAGTTTCTGTCTGAGAGGCTGGCCCATCCTGCTGTTCTGTAGCAACCCTCTTCGTGGGCCTCAGTCCATGCTCCCCAGGAATTCCATGCCTTCTTCTGTCCTCTCCTGTCAAATCATACCACTCAAAGAGTCGTAAATCTGCTAGGCTTTCAGGCCCCAATTGCTACATTCAGTATGGCTGTGGGCTATTTCCAGCATGTTCCAAGAATGCCGAGTGAGGATGCACGCTATGTGCTGCTTGGGTGAAAACCAATCTTGGTTCAAATCAAACCCCTCCCTACCCACATGTTGGCTTGCACGCCTCCTCTTTGCATGCACTCAGGGGAGGGCTTTGGGGATTCTGTGAGTAGAGGAGCAATGGAATTGAATACCAGGGATAGCTTAGGACTAGTTCTGAAGTATCCGAGGTGGTAAAGAAAGGCCTGAGCTCTCCTTTCTCAGACTATAAAAAGCAGGCCTCCATCAGTCTTGAAAGGCTATGGTATCGTGCTCAGCGCTGCATATGCTGCATGCAAAGCACGAAAACCTGGGTTGGATTGTTATGGAGGATTGGCTGTTACCCAAGCAGCAAATCCCCCCTCTCCACGCCACTGAATTAGTCCAATGGAAAGGCAGAGCCAGTACGATTGGAGCAGAGCTGGGCTAAGGACAGGAGCTCACCCTATCTTGTGGGGCCGACCCGGGGAAACTCTGGCCTGCTGGTTAACAGGCACAGCGTCTTAACCTCTTGCACCACCCACAGCCACACCCAAACCCTCAGACTATAAGAGCTCACATAACTTAGTTCTCCTTCATATACAAAATGTTTTGAGAATAGAAAATCACCATGTCTGGGAGGGAAGTGCTTGCCTAGCCTGACATGATGAAGTTCAATGAACAAGGGGGTTGTAGAAAGTATGCAAACATTTTTTATTGTTTGAGCATTCACTTGCAGTGGTAAAGTCCAGACATAGTGCAATACCAGCTCATTCAAAACTCCAGGCTAGAGCTGAACATGGAGGGTCAACAGCATTTCAGTTCCATCTGCTGGCCATTTGTTTAATTACTGAGGGCTGATATGGTTACTGAATTAACACTTTTTTACCCTATGAATACTTTTTACTTTTGGGGTTGTTAATTACTTTCTTTTTCTTTTATTATCATTTAAATAATTTTTTCATATTATTACATAGTCTAATATTTACATTAAAAGTCAGTGGATTGTCACATCTACTTCCTTCATTTGGGAGTTTTTATCTTCTGCTGTTGTCTGATCTGTGCCTGGAGATCAGCCAGTCTTTGCCACTTTGAACCCAAATTTCCATTTTCTGTCCACTAAACCGTTGACAATGAAAGCTCAGCTCCAAACTACAGACTGAGTTTCAGCTTGCTCCTTCATAAGATGACATACAAAATGTGCACAGAAATATACATAAAATATAGACATTTTATGACAAGGGATGTGAAACTCATTTCATACAGTGAGTTGCATAGTGCTCATAACCCCTGAAATTTGGGAGTGATGTCATTAAGCAGATGATGGCTAGAAATAGTCATTTTGTTCTAACAAAGGAATGTATATTCTGCAAAATACTCGTACAAAAGAGAAAATATTCAAATCTTGATTATAACTTCAGGATGTGGGAGAGCCCAGTTATCATGCAGATAATGCTTCAGCTGAAGTGGCTGATTATAAGTAGCTTATTATAAGTGAGCTCTCCCAGGGCTTTGGTAGTGTCTCCTTCCCTTGCTCTTCTTAGGGTGTCACAACTCATCAGTCTTTCCATTCCCATGATGAAAGTGGCCATTGCCACTTTATGCAAATGCCATTTTATGCAAATGCCATTTTAGGCTGCATTAGGAGGACTGTAGCTTCCAAATCGCGAGAAGTTATAGTTCCTCTTTATTCTGCATTGGTTAGACCTCACCTTGAGTACTGTGTTCAGTTCTGGGCACCTCACTTTAAGAAAGATGCAGCCAAATTGGAGCAAGTCCAGAGGAGAGCAACAAGTGTGATCAGTGGGATGGAAGGGAAGCCCTACAAGGAAAGGTTGGGGGAATTTGGGATGTTCAGCCTGGAGAAGAGGAGGCTGAGGAGAGACATGATTGCCCTCTTCAGATACCTGAAGGGCTGTCATATGGAGGAAGGGGCTCATTTGTTCTTAGCTTCCTCTGAAGTCAGAACTAGAACCAATGGGCATAAACTGCAAGAAAGGAGATTCCGGTTGGATATCCGAAAAAAATTCCTGAGTGAGGGCGGTTTGGCAGTGGAACAGATTGGAACAGAAAGGGAGGTGGTGGACTCTCCCTCACTGGGGATCTTCAAGCAGCGGCTCGATGAGCACCTGTTGGGAATGCTCTAGGAGGATTTCATGCTACAGGCAGGGGGTTGGACTAGATGACCGACTAGGTCCCTTCCAATTCTATGATTCTATGTAGGGAGGCAAGCACATCTCTGTGCACTGGCCCAGCCCTCCCCCAGGAGTGGCACAGAAGTGTCTTATGGCACTTTTGTGACACACACACACACACACACACACACACACACACACACACACCCGGTCAGCAAAAAGCAGGCCTCCGTCAGTCTTGAGAGACTATGGTATCGTGCTCGGCGCTGCATACGCTGCATGTGAAGCATGAAAGCCTGGGTTGGATTGTTATGGAGGATAGGCTGTTACCCAAGCAGCAAATCCCCCCTCTCCACACCACTGGGTTAGTCCAATGGAAAGACAGAGCCAATACGATTGGATCCATGTGGCGTCACAGAGCTGGGCTAAGGACAGGAGCTCACCCTGTCTTGTGGGGCCGACCCAGGTCTCGAACCCTGGCCTGCTGATTAACAGGCACAGCGTCTTAACCGCTTGCACCACCCACAGCCCTGATCAGGATTTCTACTGTGGCTTAGACTGGCCTCAGTAGAGTTTAGGACTGCATCCTTAATCTGCTTGTTCCCGCATAGCATTCCATACTTTCTGAGGCCTTTTATGTCTCTTCCTTGCAGAGCCTTGGCAGAAACTTCTGTTGAAAGCGCTGTATAGGGAGTGCCCAGTTATGAAGTGGGCCAGATAAAGAGCTTCCTGGTGCTGTATCTGGCCCACAGACCTTATGTTTGACACCCTGTACTTAGTAATAGATTGTGAAAGTACTGCATGTCTTCCCTAGAGGCAATGATAAATTCAGTTCTTTCTGCACTTGGACACAGTTGTACTAGTTGCT
The DNA here is from genome assembly GCA_030015325.1 of Cryptoblepharus egeriae. Taxonomy (NCBI): domain Eukaryota; kingdom Metazoa; phylum Chordata; class Lepidosauria; order Squamata; family Scincidae; genus Cryptoblepharus; species Cryptoblepharus egeriae. The sequence continues at coordinate 76,274,322 of JAREYC010000004.1, forward strand.
ATAGCAAACAGGAGTATTGCTTGTTAATGACTGGATGTTTATAAATTTGCACATGCTCAATATCACTGAGAAGTTTTGTCAAGTCAACATGCTCCTCATTCAGGAAACTTCTAATATTGCAATAACCCCATTTTGTTTGGGTTGCCTCAGGTAGGTGTCATACCAGCTGTGTTCACCAGGTGGTGCCCTTTAACTTCTGAGAATTTCTGCCCGGCACATATGTATTTTAGCCCTTGCGTGATATTCCAGCAAGTGCGCTCTTGTCAGTAACATGGTTGTTGATTAAGATTGCCATCATTCTCTTCCAAAAAAATCGGGAAGGACACTCTGTCCCATTTGCCAGTATGTGAACACAACCCCTCAAAATCAGGGTAGTCCCTTTTTTTTTGTACTTATAGCAACCCTATTGTTGATTTACATGTACACGCGCACACACACAGAGACAGAATCTTGCTATGAGAGGTATTCTTTGTTGTATTAAAAACATTAGTGGGCCAATTTGGATAATATGTTGATCAATCATTTGCTCGGCAGCACAGGATTAAAGGCATGCATGATAATTCATGCTGTATACCCATTCCTCCTTCCCTTTCTTCTGTTAGCTCTATTAATTGAGTGTCCCCACACAAGGCAGAAAAGTAACCACAAAAAGGAGGGGAGGAGGCAGGATGTGATTGTATCATGAGCTCATCTTTAGTCATGAGAAGATTGTAACACAGTAGGGCTGGTCAAGAGAGGACTAGATTTCAGCCTTGCCCAAGGGTCTTTTCAAAGGGAGTCTTGGACTAGCCAGACTCAGTCTTGAGACACAAATGCTGATATTATGAGAGCTTTATTTTGGTTACAAAGGGCATAGACAGTTAATCCCTATGTTAATTTTGTCCTATGTCCTTCCTTTCCTAAGTATCCCACAAGAATGGCCAGCTCTGGTGTAGCTCAGACTTGGGGATTCTGATACATGCATCATGCCTTATTCTTTTGAATCAGCCTTTCTCCAGTGAAAGCCTTTCTCCAGAATCATTCCTGTTCTCCCCTTTGTCTTACTGTTTTAGTTCCGTATGGAATAAATCCTTTTATACACATGAAAGGCTCCATTATAATGAAGCATCATGTGTGTCATCATGTGTAATGTTTAAATATGTGAGATATAACAGGAGAAACCTGGCTGACTGTCTGTGTGTGTGTCTCTCTCTCTTTCTCTGCTGGACTTGGTATAAGATCAGAAGTGCTAGGAAGAGAATTATTGTTAGAACCTGAAGCATTTCCCTATTAAGGAGCTAAGGGTGCACTTCTAAGCAACATTCCAGCACTGTCATAGCTGTGCCAATGGGGTGTATGCTGTATCCTGCAGTTGGATGCTGTATCCTGCAGTTGGGGGGCTATCATGGAGGCCTCCTAAAGAAAATGAAATATTTGTTCTCTTACCTCAGAGTTTCATTGCCAGTACCCCAGAACTGGAGAATTAGTTCGAATTATGTTGTAAGGGCACGATCCTATCCAACTCTCCAAAACTGATGTGATCACAATGCAGCCCCAAAATAAAGAAACAAATGTCTCTTTGTGAACAAATGAAGTCTACATGATTACCCACTATCACCACAGGATGGAGTACATACTCTGTTGGTATTGCTGCTGTCATCACTGGAAAATAGGATAGGATTGTGCCCTATGTCAGTCAATATGCCCTGTAGCCCAAGAAGTGAGTAGTTGCAATTGTCTGAAAAGTCTGAAATGTTCTCAAGGTTGACAGAGGAGATAATGAAGATCAGTCTAGTGAGTATCATTTTTCTCCCTCACAGCTTCTCAATCACCACATTCTTAACTGGCTGTCAATAGTTTGGGAATGTTACTGTCACCTTTAGAAAACTCACTATCTCACACTTGTGTTTTACAGGATGAAGTGAAGCTACCAACCAAGCTGAGCATTAGTAAGTCTTTGAAGGAGATGGAGAAAGAAGGGGAAGGAGAAGAGGTCCAGGAAGGTGAGGAGCACCCTGATGAACACACTATCCAGCTTTCCTCTGATGAAGAGGTGGAAGTTGAGGAGATCATAGAGGAGTCACGGGCAGAACGCATCAAAAGAAGTGGTATGAGGAAGGTTGATGACTTCAAGAAGGCCTTCTCCAAGGATAAGATGGAGAAGACCAAACTGAAGACCAAAGAGAACCTAGAGAAGACCAAGCTGAAGACCAAAGAGAACCTGGAGAAAACCAAGCAGAACTTGGAGAAGACCCGACACAACTTGGAGAAGAGGATGAACAAGCTGGGCACTAAGATTGTGACCACAGAGCGCAGGGAGAAAATGAAGACCTCCCGGGATAAGCTGAGGAAATCCTTTACCCCTGATCATACAGTGTATGCACGGTCCAAGACAGCTGTCTACAAAGTGCCACCCTTTACTTTTCATGTCAAGAAGATCCGAGAGGGAGAGGTAGAAGTGAAGGCAACTGAGATGGTGGAGGTTGGAGGGGATGAGACAGAGAATTCAGATCTGCTGAGAGGTGAGAGTCCTGAGATGAGCACACTCCTTCAGATCACGGAAGAGGCTGACACAGTGCTGGCGGATAAGAGCGACAGTGAGTAAGGCAAGCAGGCACCAACAGAAGAAGAATGTCAAGATTTGACCATGTAACCTTTCACGTTTCCTCTTTTTGGCCCCACATGAGCACACATATGCGCATGCGCGCACTCATACACACAAACATGATATATCACTTTTACAGCCCTCTACTCCAAAAATGTAGCATCAAGGTGCATTTTTGTATATTTCTGTTTCAGCATAGGATTTGGGACTTTCATAGCAACCCATCAAACACCATTCCTGCTACAGAACGCTTGCTTTGCCAGTCTGCTGTGGCAATCCCCCATGTGCCACCCCTTCCAAAGGATGCTAAAGTAACTCATTTATGTATCCAAGATGCATGCTGCCTCTTAATAGTTCCCCTTGGTGTCAAGAGAGTGTTCCTGGGGACCAGAAAGCAGATTGGACAGACAGAAAGAAGAACTGTGGAACCAAAGGAAGGAGCATTGACAAAGTATATCACTGAACTGGGTTGGAGGGGGGAGTGACTGGGAAGGGATGAGAAGCAGTTCAGTTGGAAGAGGATATGATGTCATGTGAAAATGCTAGAGCATGTCTGTCCCCCCACTTCCCAAGAATTTTGTTCAGTACTGTACTGAGCCTGTGCACTGTATTGCACACATGAAGGTCCAGCAACTGCCACCACTTATGCTAGTAGAAAGGAGAATAGACCTCTAGGGAGGACTTAATACTCTTCTAGCCATTTGTGGTCTAAGCTACATCTGTCCTTGGGACTGTTGTGGCTGGGGTGGACAGCTATGTACTCAGTTCCTTATTGGGGGATGAAGGAAAGAGAAACAAGTAAAACAGATGGCACAGAGCCTGAGACCAGAGGCAGACACTCTTGTCCAATCAGCCAGCAGTCTTGACAACATCCACAAACTGGACACTGAGCGCTGCAGATAGGTTTTTTTGCAGGGCCTCAAGGCCCCAGGCAAACCTATGTTTTTTCCTGCTTAGCTGGCTTGTAATACTCCATTTTCAACACAGGCACTGCTACTTGGGTGCTTCCTAGTGGGTTGACACCCAAATTTCTGTTGGTCTGTGCTAAACCTGTCAGTTGGGAGACAACAGGGAACTCAGGTGCCTATGACAGTGATTCTCAAACTATGAGCCAGGGAGTCCTCACAAAAAATCCAACTGTCCTATACAATGTATAGGATTATAGCCTGATGGGGAGTTGCTGCCAATTGCCCAATAGGTCAAGGAAGTTATTCAGTAAAAAGTTTGGAAATCACATAGCTATGGAAAAGAGATACAGAGAGCTTGGTTGCAGAGAGGTCCCTCAGCCCTTCCTTACAGCTGTCTCTAGGTTGTTTCTAAAGTCTCATTTTTTCCAGTTGTAAGCAAGAGGCTTCCTTTGCTAGTGTTGGTGCATGCAGCTGCCCTGCATTGCATGATGTGGCAAAACTCCCACCCCATTACCCCACCTCCTATTGGGATTCTTCCTAGCTTCAGTGTGGGGCCAAGGAGGGGAGGTCTCCCACAGGCTGGGACTCAGCAGTGAATTCTGCCACATTACCTTGGCCATTCCGTTCCCAGCACCCCAGCCATAGCCTATACCAAAGCTGACTGCACTAACAACCTAATGGATGGCTTGGCCAAGCTACCCACAACACCTAAAAGAAAGGTGTGCTGATATGTGACCATGGAGTGTGCACAACTGCACATATATAGAGGGGCTGCCCCACCACACCCCACTTTCCTATCAGCCTTTCTGTTCTCTTTTGTGCTGCAACGGATCTTGTATCCAGGAGAAGAGGAGAGTACCAGATATGCTTAGCCTTCAAGGCCACCAACATGGGGCAGAAAGCATGCCCCACTCCAGGGATAATGGGGGGGATGCCAAGCAGCTGCTTTGTTCCTTTTCTAAGACTGCATCCTGGTGAGCAGCGTGACTAATAAACCTTCTTTTCTAAAAGAAGAGGTGTGATGTGTATTGGTGGGAACAAAGCATTGTGCAGGTCCCTTGGTCACATGGATCTCAGGAGATAGGACAAGGAACAATCCCCACTGAAAGAGCCTCTTAGAGGCTCCTTGAACACAGCCAAGATCCCCGTGATCCACATTTTCAGACAGCCCCATGTGAAAAGGTGTGGCTCTCATTTTTCCCTCCAGGTGGCATCAGCTCCCATCTCTTCAGATATGGTCTGCAAAAAACTGATGGACAAATCCTTTCAATAATGATTTTCCTGGTGGATCACTAGGAGATGCTGGTGGTGGGCCTGACTTCACCCCCATTCCCTATAGCTATTACCTCTTCATGCTTCTCTGATGGAACATAGGAAGCAGCTTGAAACTGAATCAGACCTTTGGTTCATCTAGCTCACTATATCTCCACAATGAGTGGCAGGAAGAGGATATAATACACCATGGTCCTCTTCCCAAACTGGCAACTAGGGAGATTATGCAGCACTTCTTGGTGAAGCAGATTTAGCCTGAGTAATTCCTAGTTTCTGACTTTTATGTTTACACAGTGGACTTTTGATTTAAAGTATGAAAGTGGGAATAAGTGTACGTCTGTTTGGATTTATGTCAACATGCATCTGCAAACATATAGTATGAATGATTTTTAAAGAAGCAGACATGTCTGCTATTTCTGAAATCAGTTGAATTAAGGTCCACTAAACTGGCTTCAAGGTCTAAACCTCCCAGCCCCTGAAGCCACCCACTCAATGCAGGCAGCTATGCTATGCGTTGGAACATCTCCTCTTTACCCCTAACTGGGATTCATTAGAGGCTCCTGAGAAAGTCCATTCTTAGATCGATGGGGAGGATGGGAGAGGAAACTGCTTGGGTACCCTTTCCTCAATACTGCTGGAGTGCTGAGGAATGGGGTGCCCTTTATTGAAGGAAAGGTGTCCTCCTTTTTCTCAGATCACAACACTCCATTTTCCTGTCCAGGTCAAAGAAAAAGAAATATAGAAAACAGCAATCTGGTAGGATGCTTTTCAGTGCTGTCAGAACATCCCTACCAGATCACTTGGAGGAGGGGGAAGTGCGCATGCACATACATACATACACAGCAAGGGGGTTCCAGAACGAGACTTGACCAAAGGGCCTTCCAAGATCTGGTTCCAACATTGCTTGAAAGTAAACCACATGGAATTAAGTTGGATTCTCCCAAGTAAGTATGCAGAAGACACCAGCCGATGGGGCAAAGAACTGAACTCTCGGCTCACTCATCCTCAAAACAAGATAGGTTAGTATCCCCTTTGACAAACGGGAATTTAAGCTGAGAGCAATATAAGCCCAAGGTCACATAGTGAGGTCAATAGTGTTCTTTTATAGTACCTAAAGGATGTATGCAGTGCAATGCTATGCATCTCTTTTGAGATGTACTGTAATTCAAATCATCCCCTGCAAAATTAGGAAATTAACTTGAAGATATAAAAGAATCAGAATTAGAGTTGAATTATACACAATGTTAACACCAGTGAAGCGAGGCAGGTTTAGTAGTGGGAGATTCAAAGTTTTGAACCTCAACATTCTTCCTCAGGATAATGGCAATGTGGTGACGAACTTAGGAAAGCCTATTAATACTGAACTGCTGTATCTTTCCATGGTGATCCATGCACACATCCCAGCAGAATAGATTTCTAGCAAAAAGTCTGCTAAAGCTTTAGTAGCACTATTCAAGCTAGCCAGATCAGAAGAGTCACATAAAGTATGCACTAATTGATGTGCAAGTGGTGTAATTCCTTTTGAAAATCACATTTTTCCCCTCTTGAAAACAGCTTTAGAGGGGTATAAACGTGCTAGGGTGAGGGTGGGGAGATTCAGTCTCATGAGCTGTATTCATGCTGAAAATCATTTCCCTGAAGTGATGGTTGCTTCCAAACCATTCAATTTTCTTCAGAACTAGGTACTTTTCCCACACTGTTTTTGAGAAAAAGGAGATTTTTGGTTGGAAGCATGCCTCTGGCACATATTTGTGTGCATGTCTGGTTTGACCCCAAGATTTTCTGTATGAAAGAATAGTATACCTTTAGTAAGATCCATTAAAAAGCCTCAAAAAACATAATATGGATGGGTTTTTAAAAGCTGCGCCTGCCAAAATTCCCTCTTCTATACAATGGTTAAAGGTATAAACACTCTGCCCACCCTTTGTATACAGTAAGTAAGATGGTATAGTTTTCATGCAGACATTAATAGAGTTTCCTCTGCTAAGCCTGAGGGATTTTCTCCCCTTTATAGTGCTGAATATATAGCACAATCCTAACCATGTCTACTCAAAAACAAGCCCCATTGTGTTCAGTGGGCCTTACTCCCAGGAAAGTGTCTTTAGGATTGCAGTGCCAGAATAAGAGTTCAGGAAAACTTAAAAACTTGGTGTTGCAGCCTTCATTTGTTTACCCACGTCTAGTTGATTACAAGCCACAGGCGTTAATTTAGGAATAAGATATCTGCTCCTGAATCTAATGAACAGATATTGAAATAGGTGTCAGCATATCACTTTATCAATGTTTAGACAAGAGCATGGTTTTCAACCTTTTTAAAATCTCACAGCACATTGACAAGGTGCTAAAATTGTCAAGGCACATCAGTTCTTTGTCCATTGACAAGGCATGTCACACTGCTGGTAGGAGGTTCAAGTTCCACATTTGCCCTTAAATAACCCTCCCCAAACTCTGCGGCACACCTGCAGACCATCCATGGCATACCAGTGCGCCACAGCACAGTGGCTGAAAATAGCTGGTAGAAAAAGGTAAGTGGAAAATTATATCTATGGAATTACTCCATGGTGCTTTAATGATGGGGTACATGCCAGAAGCCCACACCATTACCTGAACAACCTCAAGAGCAAGTGGACATCAAGCTCACAAAAATGCTTATTGGATAAACTGGAGAGTTGCATATCATCGTCCTACCACAGCATCATTTTAGAATTCTCAAATATCCTGTTCTCCCAAAGCTTCATCAGGGTTTGGAGCATCTAGAAATTGTTAAGTAGCACCATGGAAAGAAAGACCCCTTCCCCACCCTCATCCTGCCTGCACACATGTGCACCATTTGGCTGGGGCAAGAGCATATCTCAGGAAGGATCCAGTACATACTTTGCTGCTGAGTGAGAGTTTTAACAGAGGAGTTTCCTGGAAAAGTATCATTCCTTCCTCAGCTCTGACACTACTACTGGGAACTTCCCTGGAAAAGCTGGCTCTCCTCTGCCCCTTTCACTGCGTCCTTGTGTCTTGGAACATGAATTGGGGCAGAATCGAAGTTTTATGAATGTTTTGGAACTTCCCAACTATGATCCTCGAATCTGAAGATGGGTGATGAATAAGAATAAAATTTTTGGCCAAAACTCCTCACTGTTTTTGTCACAGGCGCAGCTGTCCCCTGTGGCATGCAGGGCTTACCGTCCCCAAATGCCTGATCCCCATCTAACCGGTTACATGATGGCATCACTACCATTTATTTCCATGGCACAGGCACACGGGGCACACTTCAAAAAAAAATTTTTGGCAGAAAAAAACTACCGCTAGTTGGTTTGTCAGAAAGTTGGCACACCAGAGCTTGAAGTATCCATGGGGTGGTGGTACAGAAGGTACCGTGATACCCCTCATCATATAGTACCTGGGGCCCTGTATCCAGTGATGGGATTCAAAGAAATTAACAACCGGTTCTATGCCCATCTGGCAGCCACTTTTAAATGGCTTTTTTAAACTTTATACGTCCTATGTCTTGTTAACAACCGGTTCTATAGAGTAGGTGCGAACCTGCTGGAGCCCACCACTGCCTGTATCCCCACCCCCTTAGCTATGGTACTGGTCAATGTCTGGTCTTCGTAATGAAATATGATCAACTCTTTTGCTCTGGGCTTGCAAGATGTTTTTTCCCATTGCCCTTTCTACCAAAAGCTGTGTGATCAGAGTGGTCAGGTTTCCTGTGGTATCACCAAAGTAATGAAAAGCATTAAAGGGACGGTTCCAGTGGTGGGCTCCAGCAGGTTCGCACCTACTCTATAGAACCGGTTGTTAACAAGAGATAGGACATATAAAGTTTAAAAATAGCCATTTAAAAGTGGCTGCCAGATGGGCAGAGAACCGGTTCTTAATTTCTTTGAAGCCCATCACTGGACGGTCCCCACCCGCCCTGGGCCTGTTTGAGGCAGGAGGGAGTTCAGTGTGACTTCTGATGGTTAAAAAGGACATCTATTGGCAAGGACTTCTTTGGAGCACAAAACAGAAGGGAAAGCCAAGCAAATACCCTGTTAGGAAGAGCTTTAGGGCAGTGGCATAGCTAGAGAGGGGCGGAACAGCACTCTGCCCTGGGTACCAACCAGTGATGGGCTTCAAAGAAATTAAGAACCGGTTCTCTGTCCATCTGGCAGCCACTTTTTTAAAAAATGGCTATCTTTAAACTTTATATGTACTATCTCTTGTTAAGAACCGGTTCTATAGAGTAGGTGCGAACCTGCTGGTGCCCACCACTGGTACCAACTATAAGGGGAGTGACCCTCTGAGGGTGACCCTCTGGGGAGTGACCAACACCATAACAACATGAAGGAATGGAGCAACCCCATCATGTCATATACCATTGGATTCCAAATGAAGAGCAGAATCCAATACAAAAATCCCTTTTTGAATATCTCTTTCCTATCAAACGTTATTGCAAAAAAAACCCCTAAAAATAAAAATATGCATTTAGCTCTGTAGGAAAATGAACGTGTCCCACATCCCGGCTTTTCCTGCATGTAGGTGAATGTGCCATAGTCCATCAGAAAGGGCAAGCTGAGGGGAATCCAAAGACACCAGAATGGTCATGATTCAAGGAACACAGCCCCTCCAAATCACCCCAGAAAATGTCCCTTTTACTTGCATTGACCCTATATAAATTGAAATGGAGCCATATTGTGCCTTTACTTGTGAGTAGGCCACATTGCCTTAGATTAGGCCAACAGGAAGCCTAATCCACCCACCATTCACTCCAGAAGAAAGTCCCTGCTCCTGAATCCACTGCATTGAGCTCTATGGAAAGTGGAAGTAAACCGCACAGCTGTGTTTACACATAAGTAAGCAACCCTGCTTGGCCTCCAGTTCAGGTCAGGCTTAGAGGAATGCAAGCCCCCCAAGATGGTCCTGATTCAGCAAAAGTAGAGCTCAGCCAGTACTCCAGAAGATAGCCTCACCTCCATCCCATCTTAAAATGCTTGAGTGGTAATTGAAGGGCTGAAAAGCTTATTTATTTATTTATGTATTTGTAGGGGGTGTTGTTGCAAGATATAACTCAGAATTCATTTGGTGGAGGATGACCACTTATCCTTTTTTCCAGGACATGTCCTCTTTTTTAGCCTTCTGACCTGGAAAAAAACTTCACTGTCCTCCTTTTCCTCTTCCAGAGAAGAAGACCAGGGCTCTAGGTCCAGATGCTGGGGCAGTATCACTGAGTACTATGTTCACAGGAGTGATATCAGTGGATGGTATCGACATTCACCCACTGCTTGTGAGGAAATATTCACTGCATATATTTTCTGGCCATTATTATTATTATTATTATTATTATTATTATTAACTTCATGTCTATCATTACTTACCTGCCTCATATCATTCATGTCTATCATTACTTACCTACCTCACAGGGTTGTTGTAATGACAAGAAAGGGGAGGAACTACATACACCACCCCGAGTGGTGGTATAAAAGGGTAGAATAAAAATAAGAAAATATTAACATTTTATTAAGTAATTGATACCTATAATAATTAATTAAATAAATAATTTTGCTGTATGGGGGTGTAAAAAAATTTTTGGCCCTGGGGTGCCAGGTGCTGAAAATCATGGGACAGAAGGGTCAAAGAGCAGGGCCTTGCCTAGCCAAAACCACGAATGTCATTCTGGTTTCAGTACATTTACATGATGGGGGCAGAAAGATCATCACAAAATATCGCAACATTTGTGGTTCCACAAGAAGCTGAACAAAAGAGATCTCAGATGACTAGAAAAGGTTATTCCCCCCCCCCCAAAAAAAAAGCTACAAGAAAGAAAGTCAGAAGTACACTGGTAAATAACCAATGGCCATTACAACATGATCCTGCAGTAGATAGTACATATAACTTTGAAATGTTATTTCAGTTGCATCAGTTCAGAACAGCTGTATCTATGCTTGCAAATTAGGGTTTTGACCCAGAAATGGTGCTGGATTTTTTTTTCTCTTACAAAAGCACCAGACAGGGGAATCAATGACGACGATGTAAAATGACCCAAAACCACAGCGAAAGAGAAGGAGTTTGAGCACGTCATCCCGCTGTGGTTGCTGGTCTGCTCATGTACACCCACACATGTTATTTTGAGTTCCAAAACTATTGAAAGTCAATAGTTTTTTTTTAAACACCATCAATCAAGCACCACAGGAAGGGTTAAAACAAAAACCACAGGATAAAGGGATAAAACCACAGGAAGGGTTAAAACAAAAAAAAATTATAATAAAATTTGATTATAATAATGAATATAATAAAATAATTTTTTTATTTATAAAAATATGAATTTACGTGTACTGTATATGTGATTCTACCAATTCACCCCAGACAGCAGGGAAATCTAAGAGTCCAGTGCCTTCCAACTTTCCAGTGCTGAAGCAGTCACAAAGCATCCTCACGGCAAGGTAACAAATATTCCCTTGCCTTAAGGACACCTTTGTGACTGTCTCCCCAACTGAGCTCCAGCAAAACAGCTGCATGGACAGCTGGTTAGGACTGAGCCTAAAATTATGTCAAGTCTGTGGAACCACCAATATGGCCCAAGATGAATCTCAAACACGACAATATAACAAATACAATGAATTATATTTTCAATTGCGCTTTAGCAACATATACTGAACCATAAGTATACAGTATGTAAACCATCATAATGCAAGCTAGCGGGGAACGAGATGGTTCTGGAAGTGCAATGGGATTGACCAAAAATACCCTACAATCCAGAGTACCTACGGGAGCAAGTAAGAGACATTACGTGTACCCGTAGTTACTGCACCACCTAGTGAAAACCTATGGGAAATCCTTATTGCAATCCAGAGCAAATTGTTCTTACACCAGAGCAAGGACTCCCCGTAGTTACTCTGGATTGCGCCCTTACAAATTAGTGTTTTCTACAGACACCAAAGACTAAGTCTGCAATCCTAAAGACACTTTCCTGGGAGTAAGCCCCATTGAACACAATGGGGCTTACTTTTGAGTAGACATGGTTAGGATTTCAGCCTAAATATAGGTATTCCCCACCTGCCTACTGTTCTTTTTCTGACGTTCCACTCTTTCAGTCATACCCAGAACTCATCCATTCAACACAAGTTCCACTCTTTCAACCTCTCTCTGTTGTTCTAAATGCCAAAATTGCTCCTGATCTAATCCCATTCCCAAAGAAGAAGTTAATGAGAATCTATCTGCAGAAAACGTTATGTGGTAGCAGGAATTTGCAAGAGAAAAAAGGCAATTTTCTAGTATTGGAAGTAACATTTATAAACTAAAAAAAATTGGGTTCCATTTTTCAACGGTTTTCACTTTTGAATGTTGCCCTGATCCCTAATCTGTCCAATAAGTGGGGGATGCTTGTATATAGAACGTACATATTTGTAGATTCAAAGTGAAAAAAACCAAATCTACCATAGCCACTAACTAATCACACCAACATTGAAATCAGTGGTGGGTTCCAGCAGGTTTGCACCTACTCTGTAGAACCGGTTGTTAATGAGAGATAGGACATATAAAGTTTAAAAATAGCCATTTAAAAGTGGCTGCCAGATGGGCTTAGAACTGGTTGTTAATTTCTTTGAACCCCATCACAGATTGAAATCCCACAATTTACCAATGTTTTCAGTGTGCAGCTCTTATTACTGCCCAGGGAAAGTAAGCAAGGTTCAAAAGAATCCGAAATAAGGCCAGGTGTGTGATCATCAGGCTCCAGCCTCTTTGTACCTGCAATCACCTGTGAGGCATCACCCTGGCTTCTCTCCCCCTCCATATAAAGCACACTTTCTCCCAATTTCTCCTCTTCCTTATATTTCTTGGAGCACAATGTGCCCCCTTCCAGGCTTGCTCTCTCCCATGGCATGCCTCTCTTTATCTCCCCTCCCCAACCAAGGGTTGTCTCCTGAACTCACCCCTATTCTTTCCCAATAGGACATTCCAGTGGTGGGCTTCAGGGGGTTTTCACAGGTTCTATAGAAGAACCCTTTGCTAATGAGCGTCTGGTTCTGAGAACCGTTTACTAATGGGACACAGAATTTATCCCATTAGGTTTGTCTCATTGTCCCTGTTGTTAATTTAGGTTATTTGGACATAGAACCTGTTGTTAATTTTTTTGAATCCCACACTGGATCTTTCTCCTTTGTAAGCAAGTACTACTGCATCCTCCGCACTTGATGCTTAAGGAAGGCACAAGTTTCTCCCACTACAGCGAGTGAAATTATTTCATGGCCCACCGAGAAGATCCCACCTTGACTGCAGCCTGGGGTGACCAGATGCCATCTTTTTCCAGGACATGTCCTGAAAAAAAAGTCACTGTTCTCCTTTTCCTTGTGAGCAGACAGCTTGTTGCCTTCTTGTAATTAACAAATTTGCAATCAATTACAGTATTGATAGTTTTAAATTCAATAAATACGGCTGCAATCCTAAGGACAGTTTCCTGAAAGTAAGCCCCATTGAACACAATGGAGTTTACTTTTGAGTAGACGTGGTTAGGATTGTGCTCTAAATCAGGGTTACTGAACCCCTGGTCCTGGGACCACTTGGCAGGTGATTGTCAGGTCAACCAGAGGACTTATTTAAGTTTCTCTTCCCTCTTCACAGCAGGAGGGCTCAGTCAGAGGATTGCAGCCTCAGAGTCCAATCTTATGCCTGTCTACTCAGAAATAATAAGTCCCATTTTAGTCAGTGGAGCTTACTCCAAGGAAAGTGCGGATAAGATTGCAACCTCAGAGTCCAATGCCTTTCTACTCAGAAATAAGTCCCATTATAGTCAATGAGGCTGTCTCTCCAATAAGAGTGACTAGGATGGCTTTGAGCATTTTCAATGCATCCTGCACTGAAAAAAGGTTGAAAATCCCTGCTCTGAGTAGACATACATTGAGACATTGGGTCTCCTGATAACCTTCCTGATTTACCTATATCCTTTCTTGTTCCATTATACTAAAGCATCCTCTGTCCCTAATAAAGATTTTCTTTTCTGCCTTGAACCTGCATATGGTTAGGGCCTAATTGTGTGACTGATTGCTGAATATGTTGCATTTTCTTATTGATTTCAATTTCCTGTTATTGTATTTTTATCCCCACAATAAAAGTTCTCTGTTGTTGTGACACCTTTAAGCAATCTCCCTCTTAGGAGGGAGTGCTGAAACTTTTTGACAGGAGTGCCACCTCTCTGTGCAAGGAGGAGGAAGAAAAATTGAATGAATTTACGATACAAATTTCAATAAATTTACATCAATGAGTATTTTATAGATGGAATTTATTTCCTCCAGAAGCCCCCCTTTTAAAAGGATCTATAGTGGATGACATCACCACACCCTGTGGCAAGGAGTTCCACAGAGTTTGTAATCCAAAAATTTGTCCAATCTCTCTTAAAGTCTTTTAGGCCAGATGCCATCACCCCACAGTACCGCACCCTATGGCAGAGGTACTCAAAAAGGGGGTCATGACTCCCTTGCGGTGGGAATCGCAAAAGGGTGGAATCCGCAATCTTGGAATCTGGAACTTGGAAGTGATGTCATCAACTTGAGAGTGAAGTCATGCCTGATGGAAGTAATGTCACCAACTTGGTAGAGATGTCATGCCTGATGGAAGTGATGTCATCAACATGGAAGTGCTCATGCCTGATGGAAGTGATGTCATCAACTGAGAAGTGATGTCATCAACTGAGAAGTGATGTCATGCCTGATGGAAGTGATGTCATCAACTGGGAAGTGATGTCATCAACATGGAAGTGACGCCATGCCTGATGGAAGTGATGTCATCAACATGGAAGTGACGTCATGCCTGATGGAAGTGATGTCATCAACTGAGAAGTGATGTCATGCCTGATGGAAGTGACGTCATCAACTGAGAAGTGATGTCATCAACATGGAAGTGACGTCATGCCTGATGGAAGTGATGTCATCAACTGAGAAGTGATGTCATGCCTGATGGAAGTGGTCATCAACTGAGAAGTGACGTCATGCCTGATGGAAGTGATGTCATCAACATGGAAGTGACGTCATGCCTGATGGAAGTGATGTCATCAACTGAGAAGTGATGTCATGCCTGATGGAAGTGATGTCATCAACTGAGAAGTGATGTCATCAACATGGAAGTGACGCCATGCCTGATGGAAGTGATGTCATCAACATGGAAGTGACGTCATGCCTGATGGAAGTGATGTCATCAACTGAGAAGTGATGTCATCAACTGAGAAGTGATGTCATCAACATGGAAGTGACGTCATGCCTGATGGAAGTGATGTCATCAACTGAGAAGTGATGTCATGCCTGATGGAAGTGATCATCAACTGAGAAGTGATGTCATCAACATGGAAGTGACACCATGCCTGATGGAAGTGATGTCATCAACATGGAAGTGACATCATGCCTGATGGAAGTGATGTCATCAACTGAGAAGTGATGTCATGCCTGATTGAAGTGGTCATCAACTGAGAAGTGACGTCATGCCTGATGGAAGTGATGTCATCAACATGGAAGTGAAGTCATGCCTGATGGAAGTGATGTCATCAACATGGAAGTGGTCATGCCTGATGGAAGTGATGTCATCAACTGAGAAGTGATGTCATCAACTGAGAAGTGATGTCATGCCTGATGGAAGTGATGTCATCAACTGAGAAGTGATGTCATCAACTGAGAAGTGACGTCATGCCTGATGGAAGTGATGTCATCAACATGGAAGTGACGTCATGCCTGATGGAAGTGATGTCATCAACATGGAAGGAATGTCATGCCTGATGGAAGTGATGTCATCAACATGGAAGTGACGTCATGCCTGATGGAAGTGATGTCATCAACATGGAAGTGACGTCATGCCTGATGGAAGTGATGTCATCAACTGAGAAGTGATGTCATGCCTGATGGAAGTGATGTCATCAACTGAGAAGTGATGTCATCAACATGGAAGTGACGTCATGCCTGATGGAAGTGATGTCATCAACATGGAAGTGACGTCATGCCTGATGGAAGTGATGTCATCAACTGAGAAGTGATGTCATGCCTGATGGAAGTGACGTCATCAACTGAGAAGTGATGTCATGCCTGATGGAAGTGACGTCATCAACTGAGAAGTGATGTCATCAACATGGAAGTGACGTCATGCCTGATGGAAGTGATGTCATCAACTGAGAAGTGACGTCATGCCTGATGGAAGTGATGTCATCAACATGGAAGTGGTCATGCCTGATGGAAGTGATGTCATCAACTGAGAAGTGATGTCATCAACTGAGAAGTGATGTCATGCCTGATGGAAGTGATGTCATCAACATGGAAGTGATGTCATCAACATGGAAGTGACGTCATGCCTGATGGAAGTGATGTCATCAACATGGAAGGAATGTCATGCCTGATGGAAGTGATGTCATCAACATGGAAGTGACGTCATGCCTGATGGAAGTGATGTCATCAACATGGAAGTGACGTCATGCCTGATGGAAGTGATGTCATCAACTGAGAAGTGATGTCATGCCTGATGGAAGTGACGTCATCAACTGAGAAGTGATGTCATCAACATGGAAGTGACGTCATGCCTGATGGAAGTGATGTCATCAACTGAGAAGTGACGTCATGCCTGATGGAAGTGATGTCATCAACATGGAAGTGATGCCATGCCATGACACCAAACAAGCTGTGACATCACTGTGTCTATTTGGACGTAAGTCCCATTGTGTTCAAGGAGACCTACTCCCAGTAAAGCTGCCTGAGTGCTCCATTCCAAGAAGGCAGCACCAATATTCCAAAATGGCCCCCAGCTCCTCATGACCCCAAGGGAGTCCCGACCCCCACTTTGAGAACCAGTGGAACCTTAGACACCTCCTATGGTGAGGCTGAGGCCCCTCCCCTCCCCTCCCTCCAGCTAAGACAACAGCGACAGCGGTGACGTCACACACTGCCCGGAACTCAGCTGGGTTTCCAGCACAGCGGTGGGAGGAGAGAACGGAGTTGGGAACAGCCCGATGAATAATAAAGCCAGCGGAGCGTTCTGATTGGCTGTCCCGCCGCGAGAGCGGCTCGCGATTGGTCAGCGGAGCTGACTCTCAGGGAAGAGGGGCGGGGCGAAGGTTCAGGCCAGTGGCTGGGGCAGGGCCAGGCCAGGGCGACGGGAAGCGCTCGAGCAGCAGCTGTCCCAGCGGAGGGCCAGGGACGCCGGGTGGGCGCTAAGGTAGGCCGGGGAGGGGGCAGCCTGAGGAAAAGGCCTGGGCTTTGGTGCAAGCTGGCAAGGGGGAGGCACAGAGGAGAGGAAGGGGTGCCCCTGAGCATGTGCAGAGTACTTCCCTCCTCAAGCTGAGCAGCCCTAGGTGGCCCGCAGGGAGAGACAGTCTGCTAGAGAAAGGGTGCCCCTGAGCATGTGCAGAGTACTTCCTCCTCCTCAACTTTATCTTGTGTATGCAGCCTCTGTTAGAGGAAGGGGTGCCTCTGGGCATGTACAGAGTACTTCTCTGCTTAAGCAGCCTAGCTATCTTTGCCTGAGGGTGTCTCTAGGCACTTGCAGAGTACTTTTTCCTTCTTTTCTTGAGCAGCTCTAGTTTACTTGCAAGGAGAGGCTCAGTTTCTCCTAGAAGAAGGGTGCCCCTGAGGATATGCAGAGTACTTTCCCCCTCTTCTACATGAAGGGTGCTCTCTCTGTTAGAGGAAGGGGTGCCTCTGAACGTATAGAGAGTACTTTCCTATCCTGTACTTGAGCAAACCTAGCTGAATTGCAAGGATAGGCACAGTTTCTCCTAGAGGAAGTGTGCCCCTGAGCATGTGCAGAGCACCTCCGGAGCACTTCACCCAACTTAACTTGAGCAATCCTAGCTGGCTTGGAAGGGAACAGTGCAATTTCTGTTAGGGGAAGAGGCTCCTCTGAACATGTACAGAGTACTTTCATATCCTGTTCTTGAGCAACCCTAGCTAAATTGCAAGGAGATGCACAGTGTCTGCCAGAGGAAGGATGCCTCTGAGCATGCTCAGAGTACTTCCACTCTACTTGAGCAACTCTAGCTAGCTTGCAAGGAGAGGTGCAATCTCTGCTATAGAAAGGGGTGCCACTGAACATGCACAGAGTACTTGTCTTCTCTACTCTAGCTAGATTGCAAGGAGAGATGCTGTGGAAGGAGTGCCTCTTCTCTTCCTCAACTTGAGCTGCCCTAGCTGGCTTGCAAGGAGAGACACAGTGTCTGCCAGAGGAAAGGGTGTCTCTGAACATGTGCAGAATACTTCATGTCTTTTTCTTGAGCAACTCTACTAGATTGCATCCAAGTTTAAATGAGACAATAGCATATCCTGGTCCTGTAACTTCCTAGTCTCGGGCTTCTCCTTTCAGAGACCAAGAATGAAGGGAAGAAGTCCTGGGCTTAAAGTTGATGAAGGATATGGGGAGGAGGGAGAAAATTTCAAGTTTTGAAGAGGTAAATGGAAGGGATGTTGTGGATCAGTGATTTTCAAGCAATGTTGCTACAACACATTGATGTGCTATGAATGGCTTGCAGGTGTGCCTCAGGCTTTGGGATCACTTGTTCAGATCAATTGGTAGTAGCGCAATTGGAGGATGTGATCCACATCATGAGCCTTGCCCATAATAAAAAAATAATGGTGTGCATTGACAATGGAGTGCCCCCCTTTTTGTTGGGGAGTCCTTTGAGTTTTGAGGTTTTCAGTGGAGTTTGGAGGTGCACTGATACAGATTTGGATGAGGATGCAGTACATTTGGTTGTGAGACGATGATGAGAATTTGTAAAAGGACTGCTGACCGCCTAAGATAGCCATTATCAACAAGTCTGCTGCAGCACATTGGTGTACCGTGAGTACTCCACAGGTATGCTATGGGAAATGATCAGTTATTAGTTGGACCATTGGGTGATGTGAGTCCCTCACAAAGCACAGTGTGCCTTGGGGCATTTTCAAGCCTTAGTGTGCCATGAGATGAAAATGGTTGAAAATCACTGACCTAAGAGATGGTGGTCTGAAAGGGTACGCTGTGTATATGTGATGGCCTATTGGGAACTCTGTTAAGCCCACTGGTGGATAAGTATCTGTAGTAAGGGAAGTGGAAAGACTTTTAAGTTTCTGTTTCTGTATAAATCAGGGGTGTCCAAGCTTTTTGGCAAGAGGGCCATATCATCTCTCTGACACTGTGTTGAGGGCCAGGAAAATTTTACATTTCAAATTTGAATAAATTTACATATATTTAAATATAAGTGCATTAGATATATTATAAGGCTTATCTGCAGGCCAAGATGGGGTATTTCTGCAGGCCACGTTGAGGCTTGCCCAGTATTGATGAACAGAGAAGTTTAAAAGGAAAGTTTTTTCTTCTGTTCCCCACACAACAGCAAGAATGACTGCTATAATCGAGGAGAGACATAAAGCAATCAGACCCAAGTTGTGGTTTGGTAGATGTACAGTCTTATTGTACATCTTAGTACACCCCATTTATTGAACAGATTAGGGACAGGAGCACTGCCCCCAAAATGAAAACTGTTGAAAAGTGGACCCCAATCTTTTTTAGTTAATAAATGTTGCTTTGAATGCTTCTTTAGCTAGCAAATAGCAAATTGCATTTTATCTCGCAAATTCCTGCTGTCAACAGAGATTTCTGTAAATGGATTCTCATTAATTCAGGAATAGCGTTAGACCAGGAGGTACAACGTACGGGAGGGCAATTTTGGCCTTTAGAACAGCAGAGAGAGGTTGAAAGAGCAGAACATGCATTGAATTGATAAATTATGGGTATAACTGAAAGGTGTTGGAAGAGTGGATCATCACAAAACGAACCCATAAAGTAGGGGATATCCGTATGTTTGCTGGGCTAGATGTGATTCTTCCCAGGGTTTGAAGTCACTTGTCCTTTAGTATTGCCTTTGGCTCTCTGGTCTTAGGGAAAGCATGGTATGGATGTGTGTGGAGATGGCTTGCCACTAGTCATGTCCTGTCCTTGTCAAATATCCCTTGGGGCAGTGGAACTGGAGCATTTCAGCTCCGGACCCCCTTCTGAGAATGGCAATCTCTCTGCCTCCCCCCCCCCCCCCAAGTGATGTCCTGGCTGAAACAGGAAATGCCATCACTGTGATGTCAGAGCTTCTCCATATCTACTCGGAAGTACCCCCATTGTGTTCAATGGGATTTACTCCCAGGAAAGCAGCATGAGTGCCCCATTCCAAGATGGCAGTTCTCATTGTCAGATTCTGAGATGGCGACACCAACTTTTTGTGACCCCCTTGAAAAGTGGAGTCCGAACCTCACTTTTGAGAACCACTGATGGGGGATTCTATTTGCTGAAAGTTATGGGAAGACTTGTTGTAGTTTGCGTTGTTTGTGCTGCTGTGTTGTTGTAGCTGTTGTAGTTTGTGCTGCTGGCACAATAAATAGAGCATCTCTGAACTCAATACCTGTATAGCACCTGGGAATTGAATTTTTGCACAAAATGCAACTTGCCTGCCAAAGGGCTATGGCGGTTTCATCCTTATCCTCATCTCAGAGTGATGTCACAGAAGATGACCCCCAGCTCAGTGGCTGCCGATGCTGCAGGGCAGGCTAAGTGCTGGTGCGCAGCCAGCAAGACAACAGGAAGTTACTATTTGCACAACCATCTCAATAGTCTAAGCCTGAGAGAGGCTTGCGTTGTGGTGCAGAAAACTCCTCTGCAAAACAGAGCCATGCAGAGGCTCCTGTCTGATGAGACCTCGAAACCTCAGCTGGTATTTACCTTTCTGTTTTGAAAGGTAAGTTTCTGCTGTTGCCCTTTTCTAACCAATCACCTTCCAGCCTGCCAGACTTGGGGATAGAAAAGAGGGGTGAATTTGGCTAATTTTCAGAGAATGTGGGATGTTTGATGACTCTTGTATTTCCTCAAATTACCTTGAAAACCTTCTAGCCGCACTGAGAACATGATCTTTCATCAGAGTACGCATATATCTTCTCCCCAATTGGGTGATTTGCTGAGTGGGTGAGACTGCAAAGAGCTGACAATTTGATTATGGGTGAAATCCTAAGAAATTTAGGCTGGCCTAACTCATCTGGCCTGTCTTTCCATGATGGTGTGGGAAGGCTGGTATATGTAATGGCCTAACTGTCCCCCTAGATGTGGGGCAGAAGTGTCTTAACATCAATTTTTTTACACCCCCAGTTCAGCACAGGACTTGTGCCGGGACTTAGACCAGCCTAAGTGGAGGTTAGGATTGCAGCCTTTAGGTTACATAAACACATTTTTGGTTGGTACATTGATAATTGTCTGATATTTTTATCTAGTCTGTTGTAAGTTGTGGTGCTTCCTCAGTATCCTTCGTTTTAGGCAGATCATCTCCTTGGACCATTTCTGCTTCTCTTGGACCATTTCATGCATCTCTTTGGACCATTTTCCCAGCAGGGCTTTGGAAAAGGAACACAAAGACAAACAGAATGGACTGAGTTTTTTTAGTTTTTTTTTAAAGAGGGGCTGTATTAACACTAGAATGACTGCCTTGTGTGGTTTTGAGTTCTCCCCTGTTGGAGATTTTTAGGCTGGGTGGTTGTCAAGTATGCTATAACTACCTGTGCTGAGCACAGGGTTGGTCCGGATGTCCTCTGTGGCACCTTCCAGTTCTAGTGGCATATACTGTGTGATCTGCTGTGGTTGCCAATTGATCCAAGTCCCCAAGAGGCAGTAATGTGACCTGTCCAGCACTGCAACTTCCATGATAGTGACTGTGTGGCTCAAAATGATCAGGACATAAATTCAGTAAGCTGTTTGTTGAGAACTGTTTTTCTCCCCCTTCCTCTGCTGTTGCAGTAAGTCAATTTTACGATTCCCGGTTGCCTCCCAGAGCATTGCTAATCCCTCAGCTGGCGTCCACAATGTCAAAATCATGGCATTGTGTTTGTCTCCAGTCAGGGTTTATAGAGGCAAAGTGTGAAAGAACAACATCTTATTTAGGACCTTGATTTAAGATCAAGACAGCTATTCTGTAAGCATGAACAGGCTGTCTGAAATGAGTTTTATCTTGGAAAAGGTTGCATAGGCAAAACAATGTCGCTTCCAAAATTCTTTGTTGAAACAAATGGACGGTGTATTTGACTTGGGAATTGGGTGGGGAAATTAGATTAATGAATCTAATTTATTTTTTATTTTTTATTAGAAATACTTTTTAATTAGAAATACATTTATTATTTCTTTATTAGAAATAAATTTTGAACTCTTACACAGTCTGCCATCTTCCAAGATAATACTTGCAGGCAAGTCAGGAGTTCTCGGAAGGGATCTTTTGTCGGAGAGGTAGTTTCAGTATGTAGAATGTATTGGCTGAGCAAAAGGTAGCCTTGAGTTAACCCAGAGACCTTCCTCTGAATAATTAGAGTGAGGTTTGGTACAGAGCACAATCTTGCACTTCATACATTAATCTGGACCTCAAATCTGTTTTCAAAGGAGAGGAAACATATGAAAGACATTACAATTTGGTGTCTTCCTTGAAGACAGAGATAATGATCTATAAGTTGGTGTACATGTTCAGGATGCAATTGTACATTTCACAATTCCAGACCTCTACCTCTGAGCTTGTTTTCTAGTGAGCTAGTAAGCAAGACCTCTTAGGGCCCAATCCTATTCAACTTTCCAGCTCCTGTGTAGCCAAAATACAGTCTCATGGTAGGGAAGGTGGGAAATGCATATTTCCCATACTTTAAGAAGGCCCCAATGACTTCCTCTTCACTACAGGATGCAATGTACACCCCGCTGGCACAACTACTGATTCCTGGAATTCTGTGCCAAAGCTGGAGAGAACAAAAAATTACTAGTGTTTTCTATAGAATTATGATTCTGGTAGTTGGTTCCAGAAATGTGGTGCCACAACAGATAAGACTCTGCACCTTGTTGCCATCCCCTTGGGTTCAAATGGCAATGGTGTCCTAAGTAGGGCCATATCTGATGATCATAGGATTATTGTGGAATTTATATGTTTTGTATTCTATATTGTGAGTCCCTAGTAGTAATCTAGAATGATTACAGCCCAATCCTATCTAGCGCTGATACAGCCTTGCCAGTAGTGCCTGCGCTCCCTCCTGGCACGGAGAGTGGGAAGTAGTTGCAGAGACCTCAAGATATGAGAACATTTGTTCTCTTGGGGCTGCTTTGTGGCTGCATCATTGTTGGAAATTTGTTTAGGATGTGACAGTTGAATTGTTAAAAAATCTTGCTTCTTCCCACTTGTTCCATTCTTTAAAGAGCAGATTTTCATAAACTTTTATAGATTTTTAGTCGATCTTCAGATCCAAATCCTCTAAACTTAATAGGGCCATTGGAATGTGAGCCTTCAGCTGGCAGTATTGTGCCTGGTCTAGTATGAAAAAACTGATGCCTTACAGTTTTAGTACCTTGTCAATTTTAGTACAAGCCTTAACAATTTTAGTACCTTGTCAATGTGCCATCAGATGAAAAAGGCTGAAAAAGCTGATTCTCTCCAAATTGGCTAGGATGGCCATAAACCTGGATATTAAATGGATATACAGTATTTTAGATTTGTATGTGTCTTCCTTGTGTTCCAAGCTTGCAACAAGTAGCTCATCTGTTTAAAACGGGTTTCAAGTGTTAAAGTAAAAATGCTATCTCTCTCCTCCCCCCATCTTTGGGCAAGGCCAAAGTGACATGTTAACCTACACAAATTTTATTCTTTGGTGCATCCTGTTCCCTCTGCTTCATTTGTTGGTATCAGTTTTGTCCCTTGACTTGTATTGTAATCATGAGCCCCTTCTTGGGGAAATAGACTCTATGACTTGGATAAGTCATAATGTACGGGAAACACTGACTTCCTACTGTAAGAACAAGCTTCGTAGAGTTGTGGGCTTGCATGCTGCTCCCTCTCCCTTCCTCATCTCCATTGCACGCAAGAGGAGCCAGAGTGAATGGTTTTGCTTTCATTTTAAGAACAAACCACAATCCAAAGTAGGAAATCTCAGTTTAACTAATTAGAGCTAAGACAAGTCAAGATATCGAATTCTTATCAAACCATGGCTTGATATCCTGGTATGCTCTATCTGTAAGTTAGTGAACAAGGCTGTAATAACCCTCAGATAGGCTGGCATAAGCCCCCAGCACAAGTGATGGGAGCTACATGTGTGCCACTCCTAGGGGAGGATCAGGCCAGTAAACAACCATGCGCTTACCTCCTTACTTTTGCACTCACCATGGGAATGAGAAGACCGATGACTGTTCTGGACTAGGTTAGGATTGAACCCCAAATTGCAGTTTCCCTGGTTTGTTCTCAAATAGTAGACCATGGTTTCCCCTTGTGTCTGAACCTGTCTTGTGTCACCTATTTTCAGCTTCTGCAGCTCCTAATAAATATCCTGATGGTTCACGACATGGCAGTTTTGAGCTCTTCAGGTCTTTTAATCCTAAAATTAGTGAACTGACCCTGCTGGCTTTGTCATTTGAAAGGTTTGAGGAAGCTCTGTTTCTGCATATCTTACAAGCAAAAGGTTTCTGTGTGCGCCAGTGATGAGTCTACGCTGCTGTTTTTTATTTCCCTGTACAATTTTCCTGTACAGGTTGGTTTCTTAGTCCATGCTTCAGCCTGTTTCGTCTTCCAGCTTCTATTTCTGGATTCTCTACTGTGAATGTTGGTGCTGTACTAAACAGTAGCTGTTTAGTACTTGTTAAGCTGTAGGTATGTCTCCTGGAATTGTTTGGACAAACACTTCACATTGCCCCCATCTCTTCTGTTCCACTGTCAGATGTCTGTTTTCTTCTTGAGATCAGCATCACTACTAAGGATCCAGGATGTGTAGAAGTCCCAACTACTGACTGCTAGGATCCTTTATCTCTTTATTTAGGATTCAAGTGAAATTCAGTGGTCATTGAGCAGCTCTTTTGGAGACTGTCCAAGAGGATTCAAGGAGGGCAGTTTACCAAGGGTCCCTAAAACCAGGAGGACAAGTCTGTTGAGATCTGAGGAAAAAGACAGTGTTCCAAATTCCTGACCATCCTGACCATCTAGGAAACAAGCATTGGATATACAGGGTACAGTCCTTGTATAAAAATTTTAGAGTTTAAATTTCTGGAAAAAAGATATGTTTCTAAATTTTTCCAGCCTGAGTTCTTTTAATTTCTGCCAAGCCACACTGAAACCTTCCTTGCATTGCATCAGACACTTTGTCCACTTCAATCAGTAGTGTCAACATTGGCTGACATCAGCTTCCCAAGGTTTTAGATAGGAATTTTTCTTTGCCAATATGCCGAATTGCTGGGAATTGAAACTGGAATTGTCTGCATGCAAATCATATCAATCTGTATGCAAATCAATCTGTATGCAAATCCACTGAACGACTGCCCCAACTTTCCTCATCTCACAAAGTTCCTGGTTGTCTGTTTCTCAAGCTCTCCCTAACCTCATTACCCAAACATTGTTGGTGCCTGTATCAAAGCCCAGCTGTCTGTGTGCATTAAAAAATATTATGCTAATGTAGTTGTCCAATTAGTCAATTAGGTATATGAGTGGAAGACCTGACCACAGATCCCACTCCCTTCCTAGTACACAGGAAGATCTGTCCCACATTTGGCCCTTCAATGCTCATGCTAGTTCCCTGTTTCCCCTTATCTCTTGTGTCTTTACAACAATCCTTTAAGGTAGCACCCTCAGCAGATATGTCCTGAGGAGCAGGATAAGACAATAAGAAAAGATCATGCAGGATTATATCAAGAACCCAGCTTTCATAAGGCAGTACCATTATTGGTTTGGATCCAAGCCTTCTCTTGCACAATTCTCAATTCTCTTGATTAACAACCTGAAATTTGGTGCCTGGTGCCTTATGCACTGGGAAGGAGGGTGCACTGGGGGGATGGTGCACATGAGAGGATATTGCACATGGGAGATGTTGCGCATGAGAGGATGTTGCACATGGGGGCCTGATGCACATGAGGGATAATGAGCACTATGGGAAAATCAGCTTCACATAAAGAGCGTTTCACATAACAAGCATGCTTCCGGGACAAATTAAACTTGTTATGTGAGGCACCACTGTATAGGATAAAAACACGTTTCACCCCTTTTCAGCCTTAAGGGTTAACCCTTAAGAGTTAAATTTCTCAACATCTGTTCTTGGTGGGTGTTGATGACATAGAAGGAACACCCTCCCCAAATTTCACACTTGTAGGTTGAGGGGTTGAGGCAGAGCATCCCACAGTCAGGGATCCTTCAATGTAAAGTATAGGGAGTAAAACATGTTGCACCCCTTTTCACCCCCTTCTGGTTGGAATTTCCAAAAACTGGTTCTTAGTGGGTTCCTCTGTCATGGAAGAAACACCCACTCAAAATTTCATGCTTCTAGGTCCAGTGGTTTTGGCTGGCCATTGATAAGTCAGTCAGTGAGTGATTCAGTCATTGACTTTATATATATATATGTATATGTATATGTATATGTATATGTATATGTGTGTGTATATAGGTAAGTTTTCATGGCCAAAATTTTCTTCAAGAGAGAACTTAAATTTTAGTTCCTAGGTCACAAGCCAATAAAAAAGAAAAAACCTGAAAGTTTACCCAGTATTTCACTCCATGTATGTCTGATTTTTCTCAAGAAAAAGATAACCCTACCCCAAAACTCGAAGCATAGTATCGGCCTCTGAATATCCTAGCCAAAATCTGAAACATAGCCTTAAGCAGAGGTAAGTACTCCCTCTTCCAGCAAAACTATCAACGTAAGGAAAAAGACCAAGGATTTTTATAGTCCAGCATTTTCAATCAGCCAATTGCTGATCAGTCCCAGCCCAGATTACCTTATCTCCTGGCTGTTCTTATCCAACTTTCTCAATACTGTAGTTCCTATTCAAGCTTTTTCTTGGTTTTAATGAGCTACCTTATTTATAAACTAGATGATACCAAACTAGACAATGATCTAAAATAGTATTGCAAGATCTAAAACCAATTTTTTGGACCCAAGAATCAACTGGCTTGTGCTCCAGTAGGTAAGTTTCTTACAGTAAGCAAATGCTTTGTATAAAGTTGACTTGGGACTAAAAGTAAACTGATAGGCCTGTAATTTTCTAGGCATTGGGTATTTCCTCCTTATAGATGGAGACTATCCCTACAATCCAGAGTAACTACGGGAGCACATAAGAGACATTACGTGTACCCGTAGTTACTGCACTACCTAGTGAAAACCTATGGGAAATTCATATTGCAATCCAGAGCAAATTGTTCTTACACCGGAGCAAGGACTCCACATAGTTACTCTGGATTGCGCCCTGAGCCTTCCTCCAGCTATTCGGAATAATTCTAGATCCATCATAGTAAAAAGAGTTGCTAGAACTGATGCCCACCAATCAGGATTTGATTTAATTAAATCATCAGGGATGGCAATTGTTTAATCTAACCAGTTAATTGTCTAAACATTGCCGCCCTAAAAAGTAGCCACTGGCTTTTAGAATAAGAGTTCAGCTGCAATCTCCTGTAAAAAGGTAAGGAATGTGCCCCTCACCTCAAATCACAGCAGCTTCTTTACCACTACCTTTCCTGCATTTGTTTTCCTATATGTCTGAAGCAAGAATTTTCTAATGAATAAAGATTTACACTTTAAAAATATATGCATCTCATTGAATTCAAATAATTAGAGAGTTACAATCTCGCCTAAAGTTGTTTCCTTAGTACCAGAGTTGCTGTGCCCAGGCAAGTGGATCAGGCCTTGGGTGCCAGGTTAATCTTCTGGAATCTCAGCCCTTGTTTAATATAGCACATTTCCTTTTAATGCTGTGAAAAGGGGTTTATGAAAGATTACAGTGCGTGCTGAAATCTCAGAAAAGTTGAGGTGGGGGAACAGAGCAGATTTTCCAGCAAACTTCAGCACCCTGTATGTCAAGCAAACTTCAGCACCCTGTATGTATAAAAGATCTTTGATCATCTCTCTGACTTGTAGAAGACTAAACTATATAATACACTATTAAGAGATTATATGTTCTTATGCAAGCCTTATCACAAAGCAAAATGAAACAGTTGCTATGTGTGTCCATAGATGTGAGAACGAAAGAGCATGAGGGGGAGAGAGTTCTCCAATATAGACTGAGATGTACATTGGTTTGATGCGTCATTTCAGAAGCATGATGATTTGAGACTCTTTTTGGCTTTTTTTGGCTTTGTCCTAAGTGATATTTGGAAAGCTCTGTCCCCACAAAACATGAAACCAGTGATTTTCAGCTTTTTTCATATCACAGTACACTAAGGTGCTCAAATTATCAAGGTGTGCCATCAATTTTTTGACAAACTCTGCTGCCAGTGGGGGGTTCTTATCCCCCCCACTGACCCTCCCAAAATTCCTGTGGCACACCTGTGGCCTATTCACAGCATAGTGATTGTAAATTGTTGTACAAAACCACGTAATAATTGAACGGATTCTCCCCAGTTGGCAAGGGGGGAGTTATTGGTATTTGCTGGGGAGCTTCCCTGGCAAAATGTCTATCATTCTTGACAAGCTTGGCTAGTGTTTCTGGGGAAGATTCACCAATGCCCTTTCTCAATGGAATACCTCTGTGATGATGTTGCCGTAATGTAGCGTTATCTAAACTTATGCTTGTGAGTTAACAAATAGAAGCACATTTGCTTTTAAACAAAGTAAAAATAGTTTTCTTCACTCTTGTGTCAAACAGGCTTTATGCTTTAAATGCATGTGTCAGATATCTGTCCTCAAAAAAGCCTTCCCCTTGATTGTCATGCAATTATCATGAATCTGGCACAGGGCACCTTTTGATTAGATGCATTGTTTTTTTTTCCAACCACTGTGCTCCCAGTGTACCTTGGATGATCAACTGGAGAGAATTTGGGGGTGTCCTGTATAAGTAGGACAATTGGGGGGTTTGAGCCCCCTACTGCAGCGTGGTGTGTGGTCCAAAAAACTGATGGTGTGCCTTGATAATTTTAGCATTTTGTCACTGAGACATGAAATGAATAGTGTTGAATCCCCTGGATTAGAAGATCTCTAGAGCAGAGCTGTGATTTGTGCAGCAGTACAGTGCTCATCCTCCTCAAGATGAGTGCAGGTGTCCCTTGTTATCCACTAGGGCAGCGTTTCTCAAAGTGGGGGTCGGGACCCCTTTGGGGGTCGCCTAAAGACTCCTGGTGCAGGGGGCCAGGTCAGGCTTGCCAGACCTCCGGCTGTAGCTGCACGCGCACTGGGGCTGACTGACAGCCTCAGGGCCCAATTCTTTGCATGCCTACTCTGAAATAAATCCCATTATAGTCAGGGGGGCCTTTACTCCCATGTAAATGTGGATAGGATTGCAGCCTCAGGGCCCAATCCTATGCATGCCTATTCTGAAATAAATCCCATTGTGTTCAATGTGCGCATAGAACACACATTTCATTTATAACAATGAAAATACATCCTGCATACGATTCGTAACAGTAGCAAAATTACAGTTATAAAGTAACAACAAAAATAATTTTATGGTTGGGGGTCCCCACAACATGAGGAACTTATTAAGGGGTCACGGCATTAGGAAGTTTGAGAACCACTGCACTAGGGTTCTCTTTTGGCACCTCCCATGAATTTAAAAAAAATCCATTTATATAAAGAAAACAATTGAAAAATAGGTTTAAAGACCCACTTCTAGGTCACGTGCCCCTTTATAGAACTTCATTGAATAAGGTAGCTCCTCAATATCTGCAGGGGTTAGATTCTGGAACTGAAAAAATGGAATGATTGCTTGCATGACTACCTATCTACAATAGTGGAAAAGTAGTTTTTTAAAGTGATTTGCAGTGGCCATTTGTGTTGAATCAAATCCATGTATAACAAGGTTGGATCTGTAATGTTGTGGCATCTCTGCATTGGGAGTGATGGGAATGATCTAATCACAACCGATTCAGCAGAACTGTTTGGCTCCAGCTAAGGATGGTTACCTAAAGGCAACACCACCTTTTTTGTGGGTGGGTGTTCTGTGCTCAGTAGTGCTTCTGCATTATTTCTCAAAGCTAAGCCTGTTAGTATCCTATAGCATATGTGAGTTATTGCTGCAGTCACTGGGCTGTATATGCTGAGTCACTCTTTTGCCTTCCAATGACTTTGTACTTTGGTACAGAGAGAAAGAATTGCTATTTTTGATAACTGAACAATCTAAAGCGACAAGCTATGCTGTCGCTTCCTTTGGAAGGTGTTGCTGCAGAGGTCCCCAAAGTGTGATTTTCATTCTGCAGTACCTTCAAAAATTTCAGAGCGGTGATTTACAAGATGCTGGAAGCCCCTTGGAGGCTGGTATTTAGTGGGTGTCTTTCTGTAAACTTCTATCGGCCAAGAGAAGCAAAAGTCCAGTGGTTATTTTTTGGCTTTGGGTTTCCATTTTTTATGATGCTTCTCCCAGTTCTTGCCACAGCCATAGGGTGTTGTGTTTTTTCTAAGCTTGCAAAACAGGTGAGAGAAGCTTGTCAGATTTTCTGAGCTGGGCTGAAGCCAAAGGTTTATGGCATGTGCAAAGCAGTGTTCCTGGAAGTGCACAGTGGCTACATCATTATTGTTTCTGTGGCGGGGAGGAGCACTTCCATTTCCTTTTTGGTGTCCCTGGGTTCATCGTTTAAAGATTTCCTCCTCCTTTCTTTTAAAATGGAAAACTTTTTAAAGAATAATAGTTATTATTCCAAATATTAGAATTATAAATTAGAAAATATTTTCTACTATAATTGTAAATTAGACAATACAATATTAGAAAAAAATTAGGCAACATTAGAATTTTTATTCTAAAATTATTATAGAATAGTTGGAATAGTCCATTTTAGAGTAGTTATTACTCCAGCAATAACTTGTCACCCCTTTAAAACCCGTTTCTGTTCAAGGTTACATATATGCAACAGAGGACAAACGTGTACATTTGTGTGGGGTGGGCAGAAATGGATTAAGGTTCATTGGGGGGAAGGAGAAGAATGTCCTGATATGTAAAAATATGGGTCAAGAGAATAGTGAATTATAATGAGTCTTGTTGAGTCAGATCAGTGATCTTCCCAGCCCAGCATTTCTGGGACAGTGACCCGGTTATTCCCAGGTACTGTTATGAGAAGTGCTCTCTTACAATATTATACATTTTATTAATTTAATATTATAATTGTGTTGCTCAAAGTCTCTCATTTCCCTTCCCCCTCTCTCATTTCTAAATCAACCATTGGGGCTTACACAACTATTCCTGTAATCCTTTGTTAACTACTCTGTATCCAGCCATTTATATGCTAATGTGAAAGTCAGTCTGATCCTCCATTACCAAGAGTGTTTCAGTCACCTCTTCCCCATTCTTTCTCTTTTCAAATCTTGACCACACCTACACATGCCTATTCTGTTTTGGTCCTGATTGGGTGATGGTCCTCAGGTGGAGTTCTTCCAGCCTTCCCCTTCCTGTAAGGTAAACAGCCCCCCGCAGGCCTGCCCTTTTCCTAGGTGATCACACCTAGAAGGGCATGTCCTTCCTGGACCTAGGGTATAAAAACCCTGTATCCTATTGTTCTCTCTCTTTCTGCTTGGACTCTCTTCCCCCTTAGATCACCCTCTTCCTCCTGGACCCTCCTCCCACTTGGATCCTGGCATGGCTTGAAGAAGGTAGATATTGTTTCTCCCTCTCTTCCCCTTCCTTTGTCTCCCCTCCTCCTTGGTACACACTACACAAGAAACAAGTACACTTCACTCTCATGCTATTGAATGTATGTAATATTAGTTTATGCTTTATGACAATAAAATCTGCATCTTTGTGATAAGTCTTCCTTAGTGTTTCACTTTCTAACAAGGGCATCCCCTCTGCATGACACTGTTCTGAGTCCTGCCTAATCCTGTATTGAACCAAAGAGAAGCACAAGCTAATTCCCCTATTTTTACTGCTCTCTTGGTAACAGTACCACAGACCCCATGGAGGACATTATGGGAATGGCCATGATCAGTATGGAGCATTGGTTTTAATTGTGGAGAAAATGGAAATGGTAAAGTGAAATGCCTCCCCTACTCCTCTCTCGTTTGCAAATTGTGGATTTTTGTGTTGCCATTTTTCTTGTGTTGTGCTCTTTTGGTCCAAATGTTTGTCCTACACTTTCTGCAAGTGGCTGGTAGATGATGTTGGTGAAAGGATCCTGTTGCGATACAGGCTCCAAGTTTTCATAACAAAACATCAGAAGTTCAAGGAACTCCGGTTTTGGTTTTGAGCAACTTGTTGCATTAAATACTATCTGCTTTTACCTCCTTTTGTATCTGTTGTGGTGATTTTGTTTGGTATTTCCTTTGTGTGGTCACTAGCTGTGCTTGAAACTTGTCACTGTGGTCGTTCTTTCAACTGTGACAAGTACCTAGTTCTCTGTTTCCCCTCCACGCCCCACCTCGTTTTTCTTTGCTTTTGTCACAGCACGTCATTCCCCCCATTTTGGAGCAACATGTTGCTATTTGTTTCTGTTTCTCAGTGAGCAAACAAAATCATTTCCTGATTCAAAATGCAAACTTCTGTTTTCTTTCTGTCTATGGATTCGAGATGATATGGTACCCATAACACCTAAGATCATTGCAAGATGCATTGGGATGTGCAGCAGGGTGACCAGATGCCAAACCCAAAATTCCTGAACCCCAAGGCCAAAATTCCTAATCCCAGGCCAAAATTCCTACCCGCTGAAAAAAAATTGCCAAAAAATGTAATGTTTTTATGTTTTGGTTTTTTGACCATAACTTTTGATAGGAAGGAGATATCTCAAAACTGATTTTTGCATTAAATTCTGCTCTTCAATACAAATCCAACAACATGGCATGATGGGATACTTTGCACTATCACGAAGTTTCAAAATGAAGCCAAAATGTAGGACAATGATGCCAAAATGTAGGACACCCGGACAGGAGGCTAAAAATCCGAACAAATCCGGGTTTTTCCGGTCATCTGGTCACCCTGATGTGCAGAAGTCTCTTGAAGGACAGGCTGATTGGAGTTGGAGAGAAATATTTCTAATGATTCAAACCCTTTGAGGCTGGTAGACAAGAGCATGCAAATGGCATGTTTTCTGGCTGCATAGGCTGTTTCCATCTGACATGAACAGGGAACAGATCCAAAGACAGCTACTTCCTCATGTCTGGGAATATTCCCATCAAGCTCTGCCTCCTTCGTTTACTGTAAATCTTTTCACAGGAGGCATTGGAGGTGGGTGAGAAAGCATGCTCCGTTTGGAAATGAAGGATTTAGGGGGCATTATAGTGGGGTGGGGCTGTGAAACTTTATTTTTCTTTTCTTTCCCCGAGGGGCTTCTCAGACACAGTTCCAGTAAAACATGCCACAGGTTTGCCAAAAAGCCTGCCTTTGCTTGATCTATATATGCAGCAAAATGAGGTGGAGTAGATTGCACAATTTCAGGATTAGGGGATTAGGTGCTTCTCGTATTCCTCTGTGTAAAAAGAATATCTTGCAAATAGGAAATGAAGACTATGTTTTGGATTGAAACTTCTATCCTTGATGTCCCACTGATTGAATTTCAGGGACTCTGGGTGAGACCATTCAAAAATAGTGTTGCCCACCCGCAGGGTACATCTAGTTTGCTATCTCTGAATTTTATCCCTTTATCTGTGTTGTTTATATATATACTTATACATCATGCAAGGCACTGTATTTTGATTTAATACGGGTGCATCTCATCATTGGGTGTTTGAGCGGAAATCTGGAGAGTTCCATATATAAATACTGTAGGTAGATAGATTCAGAGTTCCACAGACTGCCATGTACACCCGTTTATGCCAAGTTTTTTACTGCATTTGATTTAATACACTTTAACCCCTCCTTTTCCTCCACTGTTGTGAAAGTCCAAGGCATCTTGTGTAAAAGCATGCAAAATAAAAGAGTATTTTAAAATGCAGCAATAAAACAGCAGCTAACAAGAGGCTACAGCACAAAAGCCATAAAAACATCCACAGCAGATAGGTATAAAATGAAACATAAAAATGTAGCAGCAGAGAACAAAAACAGGAATAAATTCAATAATGGTCATAAATGCTGGGCTTTATGCTTAGAAAATGGGAACTGCCTTCATCACCTCTTTTTCTTCCCAGAAGTCCTGGTTTGAAAAGTGAGGCCCTGTCTAGCACTTGGAGGGGCTAATCCTGGGGAGTCAAACTCATTTCATACAGCAGTCCAAATAGCTTTCAGGATGCCTGCGGAGACATGGAAGTGATGTCACCAAGCAGGTCATATCCAGAAATAATCACTCGTTTCACTCCTTAGCTACAAATGACAGAAAAGAAAATAACACAAATCTTGATCATATTTTAAGATTGGGAAAGCCCACTTGAAGCAGTGACAACTCAGTCGGCTGTTCCTGTGGTGGTGTGGGGAGAGCGGTGCGTGTCCGTGCACTGGCCTAACCCCAGGAGTGGCTGAGAAGTGTCTTTCAGCATTTGCAACAATCTCAAGCCTTGGTTAGGCAGGCACAAGTCCTGTGCTGGCCTGGGGGTGTCACAAAAGTGCCATAAGGTATTATGAGCCACACCTGGGTGGCGATGGGATTAGGCCAATGCACAGACCTGCACCGGCCTCCCCCATCATAGTGGGAATGGGAGAAGGGTGAGTTGCTGGTCTAAATTTGTTAGGATTCCACCCTAAATGTTGTAACCCTAGTGGTCATGATTCTTCCATTCTTGTTGAGAAACAGAAATAGATATAGAATTGAAGAATGATTTGCTTTTGTAGTGATATGTTTTGTTTTGATATGTATCAAAACAATTTCTTGGAATATGTGGCGATTCTTTGAATGAGAAATGGTTTTTCTTTAAAAATCTATTTGTTGATACTCTTCTAGATGTTTCACCACATCACCAATGTTAATACTCTGCAACCATTCTTGAAGAAATTTGGTAGTGAGCATAAATTATTGCCTGCTATCAAAGCTTACCAACATTTGTGGACCCACGTTTGGGTTTTGATTTTTTCCAATCTATAGTCTGAACTAATAAATTTATGTCTTATTGGAGTAGTTACTACAGTAATTATAGCAATCCTGATGGTCTGAACTTTTTCCTCGAGCCACAGTTTCTTTCTAGCCATCTTCTGAAAGAAACATTCCAGCCAGTGACCTGTGCCTACAATCCAGAGTAACTACGGGAGCACGTAAGAGACATTACGTGTACCCCTAGCTACTGTACCACCTAGTGAAAACCTTTGGGAAATTCATATTGCAGTCCAGAGCAAATTGTTCTTACACTGGAGCAAGGACTCCCTGTAGTTACTCTGGATTGCGCCCATGGAGTCTTTTTTGTCACGCCAGATCTGCAAGTACAGAAGTTAACCAACTGTCATGGTTTGACAGACTTCAGATCAAAGCTGACATGTATTTGAAACCAGAGCCACTTGCTGAAACAAAAGATTTATCTGTTTATTTTTCCAACAAAGTTGCCATTTTAAATTGGTTAACAACATTTTGTCACACAAATTTGCGTCAAGTAATTCTTTATCTTATCTCCTTACAGAATTTCATAGACAAGCAAAAATTAAATTGTCCTCACAAAACCTGATGTGCAGGAAAGATTATTTGCATAATACCGCTGACTTCCAGCACAATCCTAACCATGTCTACCTAACCATTAAACCATTATGTTTAATGAGTCTTAATCCCAGGAAAGTGTCTTTAGGATTGCAGCCTTACTTAGAGAATTTAAAAACTCTGCATATATATTTTTAGTGGAATGTCAATAGTCTTTAGTAGAATGTCAAAGTAAGGCTGAATTATTGTGCCCATATTGCAGATGAAAGATTGAGAACCTCCTCAGGCCACCTAGTGAATTCACTGCAATGCTGAAATCTGAACCAGGGATTTCCATGTTCTGCCGCACCACTGCCCACGCTTAGTTGCGTCTCCTCTTTTTTGAAGTTGCTCTGAAAAACAGAACTTGAGAAGTCTGTTCAATTCTGTATTTGAGAAGTCTGTTCAGGTCTGTATTTGCATAAGTGGCAATAATCAGTAGCCCTGTTATGATCTCTTTAACAGCCACTGAAAGTCCCTCTGTATTTGTGCAGGTAACAGAAGACTGCATACTGATGTCAATAATCCCCAGGTTTTTTTCCCCAAGATCAAAAGCTTGAAGTTAAAGGTGAGGAGGAAGCTCAGGATCATCTTCAAAGAGAAAGATCAGGGGCAGGGATGGTCAGGACCAGGAGGGGCTAGGGAAGGCAGAGCAGGCCTCC
The DNA here is from genome assembly GCA_030015325.1 of Cryptoblepharus egeriae. Classification (NCBI taxonomy): domain Eukaryota; kingdom Metazoa; phylum Chordata; class Lepidosauria; order Squamata; family Scincidae; genus Cryptoblepharus; species Cryptoblepharus egeriae. Next base: position 76,310,199 of record JAREYC010000004.1, read on the forward strand.
ACCATCCCCTGTTCTGGACCTGTTGGCATTATAGGGGGCAATGTAGTTCTATGCTGCTAAATAGCTGCCACAGATCCAAGTAGCCCATTAAGCAGCCAAATGTTCTTGATCCCAAGGAGACTTCCTGCCTTCTGAATCCAGCAGTGGATACAGTGTGGTTTAGCAGCCCTCTATTGAGCCAGTGTTGGATAGGATTGGGTTGTCCGCCAGTACAGAAAAACCTAAACTGGTCCAGCTGGAGTTCTCAGTGCTTCTTGCCTTTGTTTATGATTCCCTCATGTACATATCTTCTAAACTGGGTGACATTTTGTCCTGCTTGGGTCACAAGTTAGGAAACAAGTTGGCATAGGAAATGCCTGGTTCAGGTATCACTCTAGCCATGAACTGTCTGGGTGGCCTTAGGGTAGCTAATTTTCTCTTGGCCCCCTTTTTGTCCCAGGATATCTAACGTTGGGATAACAAACCTGACCTGACTTACAGGAAGACACTGAAAGGACTTGGCATGAACCATTGTGGACTCTTGACTCACACCGTATGCCAAGTATTTATTTTTTTCCAGTTTGGTTCTTTGGGCAGCTGTTTATCATTCACTGTATCAGAAAACTTTGCAGGAGGCACATGATTACAGAACATTTAGGGTTTGTTTTTTTAAATAAAGGTTTTTTGTTTTGCTGTGGTAGTTGCTAAAACACATCCTTGGGGATCGCAAAGCACCCTGTGGGTCCTTTCTCTCCCATCTTCTTAAATGTCTTTCAGTGTCACTTGTTGGGGGAAAGGACCTGAGTGAGCTTTGACTTTAATTTCTCTTTTTTTGGTGTATAGATTGTGGTGATGGTGTGTGGCTTCTTTTTACAACCTAATTGAGTTGCAAAAGAGGGGTGGCAAAACATTTGGCAGGAGTGGGTTTTCTTACTGAGAGAGTGAAGTGAATGCAGCTTTGCTTCAGTACCTTTTGTACAACATTTTTCTCCTGGTCAGGTATGTCTTAGATCTATGTGGAGGTACTTTCCCTAGTACAATAGGGCATCTTTCAGCTTTGTATTTTCCTCTTCTACCCCCTTAACCCCCTACTGCTTCCAAGAACCTAAAACAAAATTACAACTTCTTTATCTCCTCTTATCTCCTCTTACTTCCCCAGGAACTGATACTTGCAAAGTCTGACATTGTTATCTACAACTTTACCGTGAATGCGCCTGGTTGATTCATCACTCATTTATCTGATTCCATTCTTTTTCTTGGTTCTTCCTCTTATCCTAAGCTTATTTTCTCCCTTCTCCATCAATAATGTACCCATATCTGAATCTTATCGTTTGTGAATGTTCTGAATTAGGTAGCACCAGTTCTACAGTCCCATCCCCCAAAAGTTGTTACTACAGTATTTGTGTGCTGATTTGTGTGTTCCTGAACACATGGGGTAACAGTGATATTCACATATTCCCAGTGTTAATGTTCCAATGAATAAAGTACAAACATATTCAAAATATGTTGGCTACCTAAGATCAAATATGAGAAAAGCAGACTGAATTTTTAAAACATGAGCAGTATAAGTTGTAAAGATGAGTGGTTCTCGCAGTGAGGGTTGGGACTCCTAGGAAGGTCAGGGGATCACAAAAAGCTGATCACCATTATCATGGAATGGGGCACTTGGGCTGTAGTCCATAATTTCCTGGGTTTAAATCTCATTGAACACAATGGACTTTAAGTTCCAAGTCGACATGGAGCATCTCTGGCATCAAATATGTCACTTCCTATTTGATGTCACTTCTGAGTTGATGCCATTACTTCCAAGGTGCCCCCTCCCCAGATAGATTATCATTCTCAGAAGGGGGTCCCAGGCGAAAATTATTGAGAATCACTGATATTGATCATCCAAGTCATGCTGAGTTGAAAGTACAGTGAGAGCTGCAGAGCAGGGTTGCTTCATATAGCAAGACCCCCTTAATGGTTGAGTTTTAGTTTCTCGTTATGTAATGAGCCCCCTTTCTGGTTTGCACATCAGATATCTGTCATCGTGATGGTGGCCTTCTACACCAACAGACTTTGTGCGTAAAACATTTGTCTCTGTGTTCCTAGGTTTCTGGAGTCAGCTGCCAAGATGGCACAGTGGAACCAACTGCAGCAGCTGGACACGAGATATTTGGAGCAGCTCCATCAACTCTACAGTGACAGCTTTCCAATGGAGCTACGGCAATTCCTTGCACCATGGATAGAGAGCCAAGACTGGTGAGTTGTTAAACTTCTCGATGCAGGCATATGTTGGTTGGGTCTGACTGATCTTCTTTGCTTATGCCAGAGCTCATCAGATCAACCTTGAAAAAAATGAAGAATGGTGTTTGGTGGAAATATATCGTAAGAATATTAAAACTCACAGTGACTAGATCCTCTATTCTCAGGGCATTTGTTCTCCAGTCTTCAACCTTTTTCAAGATAAATATGAAACTGGGGAACCATGATAACTAAACACTCGTATTAGAACAAAACAAGAAAAAGCAACCATGAGTCATGGCACCAGCAAAAGAGATTTTAGCATAATTGCTAAGAACCTGAACAGGACTAGAATACAATCTACTAGTACCTGAAAGGGGTACATCGGATGCCTCTTTCTTTGGTCTGCAACCTTTTTCATTCCCATTAAGTTGTTGCGAAGCTACAACTATGTTTGTGATCCATTTGGGATCCTGTCCCCAAGACTGAAGACTACTATAGACCATGGCAGAGGTGCCATGCCATGGAACTGACTTTATGAATGGTCAAACTGCATAATAATATAATGCCATCTAGCAGTATGGCTTCATGGTTGCAGGTTGCTTATAGTCATGCATCAATGGATTGACTGCATTGAAACTGCATTAAGAAGGATAATATTACCCTGTGGAATTTCCTCCCTTCCTTAAAGCTTTAATAGTCCCCTTCCTCCCACGTTTCCCAGACTTACTCCAATTAAAAAAGTAAAGGTGTTCCCTGCAGATTATACTGCTAGTCATGTCCGACTGTAGGGTGCAGTGCTCATCCCAGTTTCTAGAGCCATAGAGCCTGCATTAGGGCTGTGGGTGGCACAAGTGGTTAAGACACTGTGCCTGTTAACCAGAAGGCCAGAGTTTGAGACCCAGGTCCCACAAGACAGGGTGAGCTCCTGTCCTTAGCCCAGCTCTGCAACGCAGTTGGAACCAATCATATCAGCTCTGCTGTTCCATTGGACTATTTCAGAGGTGTGGAGAGGGGGGATTTGCTGCTTGGTAACAGCCTATCCTCCATATCAATCTACCCAGGCCTTTGTGCTTCACATACATTGTTGAACACAATACCATACTCTTTCAAGACTGACGGATGCCAATACTAATAGAGCCAGCATTGTTTGCCATGTGGCTCATATGCACACAGAACACTGTTACTTTCCATCTCATGTGTTCCAAAATGATGGCAAGACCGCTGGGGACATTCTCTGGCACTCCTATTTGGGAATGCCCACCCCTTTTTCTTATAAAATTAAGAAATTAATTTACAAAAATTAATTTCTTACAAACTTGTGTGCATAGGCTTTGTCACTATGGGATTGAAATATGACAGGCTTACCAGAGCCACTCAAAATTGCTTGGGGGGGGGGTTGGATCTAGCCTGCAAGCTGCTAGCTACCAGTAATTTCTATATGATCCTTAAAAGTATCAGATAAAATAGTACCTCACTTAACAAGCACCTCACGTAAAGTATGTTCCACGTAACAAACAAGAATTTCTCTAGGATTCTGCTTCACGTAACAAACTGTGCTTCACATAACAAACATACTTGGTGGTTGGGGCAGATGCGCTGGCTGGGAGCCCTTTTAAAAAGCATCAGGGCTGCCTAGTGTGCTTGCCCATAGCGAAAGCAACACTTCTGCACTGTTCCTCCTGTGGCCAGGTGTCCGCTGAGCAAAGGGAGAGAATAGCAGTGGAGAAGAGGGAAGCAGCTCAGGACTAGCCAGAAGGGAGCAGGGGAGAGAGAGAGGCTCAGAATGAAGAGGAAAAAGTGGGGAGACACTTGGAAAGTGGATTGGATTGCAGAAGAAAGTGTCTTTGATTGCAGCCTCCTAACCATGTCTACCCAGAAGTAAGCCCCATTGTGTTAAACGGGTCTTACTCCCAGGAAAGTGTCTTTGATTGCAGCCTTCCTAACCATGTCTACCCAGAAGTAACACATCCATTGTGTTAAATGGGGCTTACTCCCAAGAAAGTGTCTTTAGGACTGCAACCCAAGTAGACTTCATAGGATCATGCACATTGAATGCATGTTTTGAATTCAATTCCCGTATTTTCTCATCATTTTTACATCCAGTTAATATTTTTATATGAATATTTTTTGGGTTGTGGAACCAATCATCTGAGTTTCCATTATTTCCTATGGGAAAATCCGCTTCACGTAAATAACATTTCACGTAACAAACATGCCTCTGGAACGAATTAAATTTGTTATGTGAGGCGCCACTGTATTTTTTTTTCCTTTGCCTCTAAATGGCTACCGAGCAGCTTTGAAAAATACACTGTAAGATATGGTTGGAACAGAGATTTCCAAGTATAGTCATGGGTGTGCGCTCTTGCATTCTTGTGTGTGTTTAGAGATCTCACTGGAAATTTTCAGAAACCTTTTGTCTTAAAAACGTACAGAAACTTCCTGACAGTAATGATACTTTTTTCCTGATTGTAATGGAGAAAACTGTTCATAGAATTAGACTTAGTGGACTTTCTTGACCTCTTGCTCTGCGTGACTCCATTTCTCTCTCCCTCATATCGTTTGTTAAGGGCCTATGCTGCCAGCAAAGAGTCCCATGCCACATTGGTATTCCACAATCTTTTGGGTGAAATTGACCAGCAGTACAGCCGCTTCCTGCAGGAATCCAATGTTCTGTATCAGCACAACCTACGCCGGATCAAGCAGTTCTTGCAGGTGGGAATGGCTGATTGAAGCTGTTGTTGGGAGAATCTATCTATCTTATGTGGACCCCATTTAGCCAGATTGTAGATGTCTAAGACAAAAGACATATTCAGTGTCTGGAAAGGTTTCTTTTTCCATCTTAAAACACGAGACACACACACAGAGAAGGAGTTTCTTGCTATATCCCTTTTGTTTGGCAGGTACCCTTGCTCAGTGTTTTTGAGTAATGCCCAAATTGAAACGGATCGGATCCCTAGCAGGTCACCAGGCGGAAGAGCAAAAGAAAGATGAATGCAGCTACACACCAAAACACTTGTTTTACGTCTTTGACAGACTTTTATAATCATAAGTTCTGTTTTGGAAGCAAGTCTTGGCTAAAACATGAATTATAAATAAAACAAATCAACATACTGGCCCTAATGACCAGAAATCTCAGGATGCATTCCTCTGTACTGTATCAAATCCGCTGTACAGACTTTGGCAGTCACAACTTCTATTTCATTTTTTGTTTCATTTTTTTAAAACTAGCAAGTTTGTTAACTACCTGGAAAGCAATTGGAATGCCTTTTAAATCTTTGATCCTAGAGAAGGTTGTGTGAGGAATCTTCCAAGTCTTGATCAAATTTCTGGACTTGACAGAGATCTGGATTCCTCATCTTCGGCCTTGCCTTTTTTCACATCATTTTTTTCTGTCCAGGCAGAAGAATTGCAAACACTGCAACTTCCTAGTTCTTGCAAACAAAGCAAAAGAAGTGAATAAAAAGTATACCTGATTTGCATTCTGTGTTCAGATGGTAAAATAACACAGCATTTTGATATTCATTGCATGTAAACACATGCACATGTAAACCTGTTTAGAATGAAATTTGTTTTGCCTTGAACTATTTAATTCCCCAGTTTCCATTTTAAAGGATTCTCACAGCATCTTTCAGAAAATGTAGAACATCAATAATATAATTAAAATTGGTATAAAATTAGTATTGCATTGGATTGGGCAAGAGAGCAGCCATTCTGCCTCATCATTAAATCAGAATTAAAATGAAAAGTAGCTATCATTGAAAAGAATTCTCCAAAATGTGTCAAATTCTCTATTCCGGAAGTGGTTGGCTCATACCTCTTATGGACAAATTTGGGAACAAGGCCTTGGGTGGACTCCCCAAACAAAGCTAAAGGTGTGTTGAGCCTTGAGCCGGGAATATTGTTCTCTCAGATTGTTTGGTGGAACATGAATTCTTGACTGCTGTTGTTCTGGAATGCTTTTTTAACTTCTATGTTTTGAGTCTGAAACCAAAGTAGATTTTGTTACATTACACAACTTTGTATACTGTAGAAATGGAACCATATATCCCAGTACTATAATCCTCAGATCAAGCTCGGCTCTCAAGAAAAATACGAAGCATCTGCTTCTGGGACTTGGTATAAGCTGGGCATGAGTTTTCAAACTAGTGGCACATGACTCACCAGCCTGAAGAACTGTGTCTCTGACCCCTTAAAGAATGGGGAAGACACAAATGCAATCCCCAGTATCACCCTGCTGCCAGAAATGGGGGGAGGTGGATTTCCTCTTACATCCCTTTAGGGCAGGGTGGGTGTCTGGAGAGCCTGCAGGGATCCCAAGGATCCAAATATCTGTAAACAGTAAACAAAAAACAGCCACTTCTAGTTTTGCAACAAAAACAGGAATTTGAATTTTTTTCTTTTCCAGATGTTTGGAGGCTTGGGGAGCCCTGCAGAGGGCCTTCCTATAAATGGCACCCCACTGTATCTGGTAGCAGCACCATCTTGGGAATTGCACTGCTACCTCTCCTCCATCCCACAACTTACTTGGGCTCTCAAATGCCTTAAGATTTTAAAAATTGCTGGTGTATGATTTTTTGTTGTTTTTTCACTCTGTCCTTTTTAAGATTAGGCCACAAGACTCTTCAGTCATAGACTGACATCCCCTTTACTTTAACTCGGTTCACGTGCAGTTGGAGCCTGTCTCTGAATACAGATAACTTTGTTCAGTATAAGTGATAAGGGAAGGTTTTTGCCTTCATTTCTTGCTGATGAACCTCTAGGAAAGAAATATCTGACTTAGGGAAAGATCTGTTCTTAGGGTTGGAATGTTAGACCAGGTTTAATCTAACAAAGTGGTTCCTGGTAGCTTTACCAGTTACCTCTAATTTCTGAATAGAAGAGGGAATTTAGTCAGGTGCAGCTCAGCATGGAGCTGCACCTGTCAAAATTCTGTCTTCTATACCAGTTGGTATTTGAGGATTTCAGCCCAGAACCCCTTTCTGAGAATGACAGCCTGTCCAGGATCCGCTGGAAGTTGTTTCATGGCTGTGTTATTAAAGGTGCCCAGTGCCAGAATCCAAGATGGCTGCATCCAACCCTCCCTAAGGGGTCCCAACACCCACTTTGAAGACCACTAGTTAAAGGTATAGGCACTATGTAACCCTTTGAATTTGATTCCCCTCGTTCTTGGATTTGGCTAAATGGAAGGAACTGTTCATACGAACATACCCTCCAAGCATTCACTGTGTGCTGGCACCAGAACCTCCCTGCTTCTTGGTATTCATTTGGTTTCGTTCCTTCTATACAGAGCAGGTATCTGGAGAGACCCATGGAGATTGCCCGCATTGTGGCTCGGTGCCTCTGGGAAGAGAATCGGCTGCTACAGACGGCAGCCACAGCAGCCCAGGTAAGAGGAGACTGCCTTGAGTTGTTTGCCCTGCTGTCATCATCAGTTGCCAGCTGTGGGTGTGAAAACAAAACACCCTGGAGTGTTTCATTTTGAAAGTTCTGCCTATCAAAGCACTGTGTTCAGCACCCTCTTTGGTATGTTGTTGCTTCTGTCTTAGAAGTGTAAATTTGTAGGATTAATGCCATGGTCCTCAGTTTTGATTTTTCAACAAGAGTCTGCACCTTCACGTGTCAAGAAAATCTATCCAAAACAAACTACAATCTTGTTTTAAGATTCCAACAAAGAGAAAAAGGGAGATAAAAATTATATCATGGTTATCTACTCATCAAATCCATAATTCCCTTAAGTCATAATCATTTTTTTCATGCAGAAATGAATGTTTCCAATTGTCCATAAAAGTTTTTACAGACTTTTCCTTAGGATAAGTTGTAAGTTTATCCATCTCAAGGTGGATCTTGATCCTCCATTATTCCGCAGAATGTAATTCATGGACCTTCCAATAAAATTGGCATATAAAATTTTTGCAGCAGTTGTCATATATAAACATTATTTTGAATTTTTTATTAATTGAATCATCCCATTTCCCAGCAAAAAAAGCTTCTCGTATCATTTGCAAATTATATTAAATATCAACTGCGGAATCCAAAGATTCTCAAAGGGTTTACATTCAGTTTTATCTAGCAAACATTCACTACCTATGAATCATCATCCTCAACCTGACCATTTGCACATTGGACCATTACAGTACAATCCATTCAAAACAGTATAGATGGCGCCAGATCTAGTGGGCAGAGTCTTGTGCAGAGGGAAGCAGTTCTTGCTCTGATACACCTTGTACCAAGTCAGACCATCTAGGACAGTAGTGTTGCTGCTGATGATGGACAATGACTCCTAGATTGTGTACAGGAATCTTCCTCTCCTTTTCCTGGAGGTGCCAGCAATTGAACAGGAAGTTTCTTCATTCAGTCTACTTGTAAACCTCTAAGAGACCCTCCTTAAGGAGAGAAGCAAACTCACCTGTGGTAGGTGAAAGAAATAAGGGGGCAAAGAGGTTTTTGTTTGGAAATAAAAGGAAAGTTCTGCCTCTCTTGGTAATTACACTGTGGGTTTTTTTAAAAGCCCTTCTCTTGTATTGAGATACCAGCAATAGGCATTTTTTTCAACTCCACAGTGTTCTCTTGTGCAAGGGTACGTTGGCTGGGCCAGTGGTGCTAGAAGTTCAAGTTTTTATCTTTTCAAGATATTTGAGATCCCCAAATTAGAAGCTGGAGGCTTATCAACAGAGAGCCAGGTTAAAAGGTTGCATTCTCATTCTCTTTCCCTGTCCTCCCCTCTACTGCAGCAAGGTGGCCAGGCAAACCATCCCACAGCCGCCGTGGTGACAGAGAAACAGCAGATGCTGGAACAACACTTGCAGGATGTGAGAAAGAGGGTACAGGTAAGTGGTAGAGCAATGCCGTCTCTTTGATCTCTAACTTGTGATTATTTCTGCGCTGAACTTGTAATTTTTCCTATTTAACTTTTTAGGATCTAGAGCAAAAGATGAAAGTGGTGGAAAATCTTCAGGATGACTTTGATTTCAACTACAAGACCTTGAAGAGTCAAGGCGGTAGGTGGGGGCTGTTTCAGAGCCATCTGGCCAAAAGACAGATTTGTCTATTGCAGAAATATGTGTGTGGATGGAGGGGCTTCCATCTGCTTGCCTGATGCTTGGGACAAAGGGGAGCTAATTCAATCCAGTTCTTGGGCAGTCCTTTGCATCCAAAGCAAGGGAGGGAACTGGTGCAATGTCCTCGCTAGGAGCTTGAGATGCATCAGCTCCTGGATCTGCCATGTTTTTTGTCAAAAAAGGCCACATTTTACAAATGGAATAAATTACAGAACTCCATTTGCGTCTGTGTATTAAGCAACTTTTCTCCTGCTGGCTTCCTTTAGATATGCAGGATCTCAATGGGAACAACCAGTCAGTGACACGGCAGAAGATGCAACAGCTGGAGCAGATGCTGACGGCACTGGATCAAATGCGGAGGGTAAGGACCACTATGTGAAGATTGTCTCCCTCCTCTCCTTCCCTTTGATTTTCATCCCCATTTCCAAACAGCCCAGGGCCATCAAGTTACGGAAATGTTTTTCCGGCACTGTGCTTTCCACACACCAGAAAAGCAATGAACCAGAAAATGTGGCTCCAGACAAAACAACCTGGTCTTTACTAGGCTATTTCTCGAATGTTGAAATTGGTCCCCTTGCCACACTAAGTGAAGGACAGCCTGTGGACATTGTCTTTCTGTAGAGCTGATTCATATATGCATGACTCAGAGTCTCATCACTGGATGATTCACTGCTGTGTGTGTGTGAGAGAGAGAGAGAGAGAGAGAGATAGAGAGATTCCATTTTAGACCTATTTAGTTTAAGAAGGTGCCAGATGAGTCAAATGCCCAGTATGTGGGATTAAGCACTAGGTTGTGGTAGAGCATTAGCTTTGCATTCAAGAGGTCTTGGGTTCAACTCCTGGAATCTTTGAGTTTGATTGGGAAAACCCACTCTGGGATCCTGCAGACACGATGCCAGCCAGCCTAGAAGAGACTGATCTAGAGAAGAAATTTTCAACCACTGTGATACAGTATATTGATGTGTAATGAATGTTCCACAGGTGTGCTGTGGGAATTTTGGGAAGGGAATTTTGGGAAGGCCCACACAACACAGTGTGCCTTAGCAAAAAAACTGATGATGTACCTCAACAATTTTAGTGCCTGATTAGTGTGCCATGAGATGAAAAGGTTGAAAATAGCTAATCTAGGTGAATCCTAAGTTCTGATTTACTAAAAGATCACCTTAAGTGTTTGGCTGTTTTCATCCATGCAAGTTATTGCAGGTGTGTGTGTGTGTGTTATGTGTATATTAACTTGAGGTGCTAAGCAAAAAGCAGAAGAAGATCCTGACTTTTCCTGTTCCTTCCTTCCACAATTCCAATCCAGGGAATTGTAAGCGAGCTGGCTGGGCTCCTGTCGGCCATGGAGTATGTGCAGAAGACACTGGTAGATGAGGAGCTAGCTGACTGGAAGAGGAGGCAACAGATTGCATGTATTGGTGGCCCACCCAACATTTGCCTCGATCGCCTAGAGAACTGGTGAGGACTGAGTAATCTGTTCGTCCTTTTCTGTTTTTCCGGATCAGTTTATCAAGTATCTTGCTATATGTCAGAAAATTAGAAAGATATCCACAGTAGGACAAAATAGAGACACTGGTAGCATTTCTCTTTAAGAAAAAGCTGCTGAACTGCAGAAGGAAGAGCTATAGCGTGGTCATCAAGCACTTGATTTGATGGAGAAGGTCCTGGATGCAATCTCTGGCATCTCACATTAAAGGAATCTCTGATGGCAAAGCTGATGATAAAGTTCTGTACAAAAACAGGGAAAGCTATTGATAGTTGGAACAGACAAGATTTGACTTAGATGGACAAATAAAACAGCCAGTTAGAAGCTGGAAGAGGGCAATTCTGATGTCTCTCCTTCCTGCTCACACTGTTGAAATTCAATTTTAATGAAAAAGACAGTCTGGTGGTCAGGTGCTAAGTTGTTTTTGTTCAAATCTAGGATAACATCCCTGGCAGAATCACAACTTCAGACACGTCAGCAGATAAAGAAGCTTGAGGAACTCCAGCAGAAGGTCTCATACAAGGGTGACCCCATTGTTCAGCACCGGCCCTTGCTGGAGGAACGCATTGTGGAACTATTCAGGAACCTCATGAAGAGGTATTCCCCGTTCTTGTGTTTATGGCGAAGGCACAGTCCTGTGAAGAAATAGTAGTCCTGCTGAAATAGTAGATGCATACACATTATTTGTCTGTGCTGAGGTTTGAAATTTGGGCCTGCACTCAATGCTGTCTTCATTTTCCCATTGCAGTGCATTTGTGGTGGAGCGGCAGCCATGTATGCCAATGCATCCAGATCGCCCATTAGTGATCAAAACAGGGGTACAGTTCACAACAAAAGTTCGGTAAGTTGTTGGCTAAGTTCTTCTAGAGCAGTGGTTTTCAAAGTGGTTTAGATCCTCTTTTGGGGGTTGGAACTTCATTTCAGGGCGATCATGAAAACCTGGATTCACCACCTTGGAATCTGGTTCTGGCCGCCACTATCTTGGAATGGGGCACTTCATCTGCAGTCCATTTTACTTCCCTGGGAGTAAGTCTCATTGAACACAATGGGACTTACTTTTCGAGTAAACATAGAGGAGCTCTGGTTTCACAGTGATGTCACTTTATGTTTGTCACTTCTGGCCATGACATCACTTCTAGGGGGTCTTACACAGATAGAAAGCCTGCCCAGCCCACTCTTTCTGGCTTTCAAAATTTCACCTAGCATTTTTTATACACTTTCAGTGGTATTGGCACAGTTGTGGGGATTAGAACTGAGTATATGTATACATTATAAATGACACCGCTGACAAAACAGCAGAAGAAACACAGTGCTTCTGATGAGGAAGTCCTTTTGACAGGGTTTGGACCATATTTTTTGTGGTATATTGCCAAACAACATGCATAATTTTTTTTGCTTGGCATCCAAATGCCATCATTAGTGGAATGATAAGCACAGATGTTCTTACTCAAGATACTGCAGCAGATGAAGGGTGGTGTTGTAACAGCCTAATCAAAAATTAAAAACTTTTTCCAGGTTACTAGTCAAATTCCCAGAGCTGAACTACCAACTGAAAATCAAAGTCTGCATTGACAAGTAAGTCTGAGGACTTCCCTTAACACATAGGAGGGAGTGGGAATTGCGGGAGATTTTTTTCAAGGACAGAAAAAGTCTTCTACAATCATTCTGGAAGGAGTTAACTACTTCTAATACAGATATGCTGATGAAATCTTTGGAAGGAGAGACACAACTCTAGCTTGTTTGCCTTGGCAGCTGCTTCAATGCAGGAGGATGTTGCAAAGATGAACCTTCTGCCAGTGTTTTGCTTGGCTCCTAATACCAGTGGCTTTGTTCATGACTATTTTAATTCCTTTTAAGACAGACCCTTCAACAGAAGTATAGTCCCTGTTTCATCCCTCCTCTAAAGAGCCCCATTTTCTTACAATACCAGCACATCTTCTCTGCCCAAAGTGCATCCAGCCTCTCTTATCTGATGCAGGCTTTATTTAGATTTTGCACTGAATAACATAATTGGACCATCCAGGGCACTTCTCCCTGACTTGACCATGCACTCTCTTTCTCTCACAGAGACTCTGGTGACGTTGCTGCCCTCCGAGGGTAAGTTCAAGTCACAGCACTCTATGACCTCTTCTTAAGGCTCTGGGTTTCTATATGTGGACCATGTGTGCTTGTTTTGTTTTGCTTCAGATCTCTAAATACATTTTTTTGCCCTTCAAGGTCCCGAAAGTTTAACATCTTAGGCACAAACACCAAAGTGATGAACATGGAAGAATCCAATAATGGTAGCCTCTCAGCCGAGTTCAAACATCTGGTAAGCAGCTGTGCTTCCCCCTTCCCTTACAGAAGATCTGGAGGCTCACTAGCCAGTCTCTAATACACTTTTGTTTTCTCAGACACTGCGGGAGCAGAGGTGCGGTAATGGTGGAAGAGCAAACTGTGATGTGAGTGACCCAGCCATGATTTTGGAATGAAATAAAATGTGAAGACTGGGAGTAGTTACATGGCCAGCTGCAGTGAAGTACTGAAAAAAGAAATATTTTCCCTGGCCACCTCCTCTCTCCTTTCTCCTCTCTGTACTTCAGTCTTTCCATGGAGCCCTCTCTAACTGTCTATTCATAATTTTCTATCTAAAATGTTCAGTCACACATTTCTGCAAATTTATAAATCACTCTGAAGGAAGAGAGAGGTGGCGTGGTTATCCAAAGCAGAAGGTGCTATGAAGGAACCTCTGTGATATAGTCACTTAAGCACTTCACCAGGTAGTTGTAGGTCACTCCTATTAGAAACATGAATCCCTGTTAGGCCTTGATCCAAGCCTTCCACCTAGCCTAAGTTTGTCAGCAATAAGTAAAAGCCCTCATCACTGGGTTACCTGGGAGAGTTAGGTGAAAGTGAGATTGATAGTTTGTCTCTCTCTTATTCCATTCTGGGTAGCATATATGAAAGTGTATCCAATTTAGGGGTGACATTGCTATGTAGGAGACAGGTACTTGGCTTTGCTTCTATTGGGTGTGACTATAGAAAGCCTGTTATAAATGCTTGCCTAACTCTAAACCTCATTGTGTATCCTTGGAAAAGTCTAAGGTTATTCTATTCTCTCTAGGACTGATAAGAAGCTAATATGAAACCAGAAAGGCTAAATGCTTTGTTGAGAAAAGTTAATTCCCCTCCAATTTCCTCCTCAGGCTTCTCTCATTGTCACAGAAGAGCTGCATCTCATCACCTTCGAGACTGAAGTTTACCACCAAGGCCTGAAAATTGATCTAGAGGTGAGCTCAGCAGATATGGGTGGTTGCGGCAGGTTGTCCCCTTTACAGGAAAATTAGTTTATTTTCCATGTTGGGACTAAACACATTTCAGAGTAGGCGCCAAAAAAATCTTTATCCAGAATGTTTCCTCCCCTCCAAGCACTCTTTTGAACCCTCCATAAAAATTTATGTAGAGATTATTGCAATCTCCATGTGCATTTATGAGCCTTCACACAACTGTATGCTTGCTATGATCGCCAACTGTTTTCTGTTTTCATGGACGCTGCTGACTGTATATACATACAAGTTCTGTGTCTGTCTCATCACATCACCAAAACTGCAGAAAAGCCCATATCCACAGACCACAGATCCTATATCTGCAAACTGAGCTTGGCAGGCAGAAAACCCCCACTGCAACTTCTGGTTTCACAGAGAAACTGGAAATGATGTTTGAATGCCTTACAAGGTACTGGGAGGCACAGAGAAGCCCTGGAGGGGCAGCCCCCAGGAAGGGTGTTCATCTGTATCTGCAGTTTCAGCTATCAATGGGGCTGAGTATTCTATAACATCCCTAAGGGGGCAAAGTGACGGTGGCTGTGATTTTGCACTAATCTGAGAGTCACCCCATCTCTTCTCCTGTTTTAAAGAGGAGAGATGGCCCTAAGATTGGTGTGGCTGGTGGTTCTGAGCTAATGCAAAGGCTGCCCATTAAAGAATGGGAGGAGAGCAGGTGGCCCTCAGATTGGTGGAGACAGAAGAGGGGTGCAAGGAGAGGAGTGGACGTGTCGCCCCGCTGAGTGCCATGTGGGACATTTGCTTCCCTTGTCCTCCCCAGTACACCAGCAGATGATAGAATGTGCCTTATCTTCTTTATCAGAAATCTTGAAATTCCCTACTGGGAATATTCATGGAAATGAGCTTAGAAAATCAGACACAAACAAAAATGACAGATTCCACAGGGATAGCACAAATCCTAACCAACTTTGCAGCACTGATACAGTTGTGGTAAGGGGGCACATGCTGCATCCTGTGGTTGGGGTGGAGGGTGTTAGGCATGGAGGTCTCCTCAAGGGAAAGGGAATGTTTGCTTTCCTTGGTGCTGTAAAGCTGGTCAGGATTGTGCCCTTACACCGCAATCATAAACACACTTTCCTAGGAGTAAAACCCATTGAACACAATGGGGATTACTTCTGAGCATATTTGGTCAGGATTGTGCTGCTTAAAACAGAAACAACCTAAGGTTTGTCAGTTTTTTAAATGCCTAAAGACAGTGGTGTTCTTTTGTTGGGGGGGGGGGGGCCTTCATTTGCTTATAACCAAAACTGCAAGACGGTTTCATCACAAAGTTAAAAGGCTTTGGTTATCATTAAGTTATCTGACAACAGCTTTGCATTGCTTGGGAAATATAATCTTAATGGTTTGGTTAACTAAGAACTGAGGGATGCTTTGTTTCCCAAGAAAGATTGTGACAGCTTGAAGGGCAGAAAGGTTTAGCTTCAGAGCAACTGTCTTTTTTCTCTGTAGACACACTCGCTTCCTGTTGTGGTGATCTCCAACATTTGCCAGATGCCAAATGCCTGGGCATCCATCTTGTGGTACAACATGTTGACAAACAACCCCAAGGTATGTACAGCTTCACAACCTTTATAGCACAAAAGGAAACAAAAATGGTCTTGATGCAAACTTTGGGCTGTTCTTGTTTCTGTAGAACGTGAACTTCTTTACCAAACCACCCATTGGCACTTGGGACCAGGTGGCTGAGGTGCTCAGCTGGCAGTTTTCTTCCACCACCAAACGAGGGCTCAACATCGAGCAGCTGACCACACTTGCAGAGAAATTGCTCGGTAACAAGGTTTTCTCCACTTCTTGGGATATTTGTCATTGAAAAATTGCTGCCTTCTCTTTTGGGCTGTTAATGTAGCTAGCCCAACTGCAGTGTCTCCCAGCTCACTACCAGATATCCTTTAATGGAGGATTGGAATGGAGGTCAAAAGCATGGTCAAAAGCATGGTCAGGGTGTTGTCACTTTGGGTGTCTGGAAGATGTTGCATTGTTACAAACGCACCCGTATGGGTATCTGTAGGAGATCCATTCCCAGAGCCCCTGCAGATAACTGAATGTGGGTGGTGGAACCCACATCACCCACATCCAGGAAGTGGTTTGAGGCCCGGGGAGCCTACATGCAAAAACTGGGAAGTGTGTTTTGAAGGCTTTCTGAGGCAGCACAGAGCCTCCTTGCACCTTAGATCACCTCCTGGACATGATCAGAAGGCTCTTCCACTCACGTCCAAGAGGTATAAGTCAGTCCACCTAACACAGGTTGGGATTTTCATTGGTTCAAATCTGTAGGTCCTGAATCTACAGATAAGGAGGACTGATTTGTATATAGCTTTTTCCGCAATACAGTTTTCAAAGGGTTTTACATAGCAAAATATGTACAGGTGCCCCTCGTTATCCATTAGAGTTCTGTTTGGGAACCTCCCGTGTGGACAAATCCATGTAGAAAGAAAACAATGAGAAAATAGGTTTTAAAGACTCCCAAATTACTTGCTCCTCTACTGTTCCTAATGGAATAAAGTATTCAATATCTGCAGTAGTTTGATTCTAGTACTGAAAAACAATGATTGCTTGCATGACTCTCTACAACAGAGTTTTTAAAACTGATTTCCAGTGGCCATTTGTGTTGAGTCAAATCCATGTATAAAAAATCAGAGTATAACAAGATTGAACCTATATCAGTTTTTTACTTGGCAATTTCTGATAAGATTTCAAGCTCAACACTTTCATTTATCTTTTTCTTCCCTTCTTCTTCCAGGACCAGGGGTCAATTACTCTGGATGTCAGATAACATGGGCAAAGTTCTGCAAGGTAGGAGCTGTGGAAGGTCAAACATGGGGGTTTGTTCAGGGTGCATTTGCTCTTTGCTTATGTGGGGGATCTGTCTCTGCAGGAGAATATGGCAGGCAAAGGCTTCTCTTTCTGGGTCTGGCTGGACAACATCATTGACTTGGTGAAGAAGTACATATTGGCCCTCTGGAATGAAGGGTGAGCACCTTTCATGAACAGCACTACAGTTGCTGGTATCTCTTTCCCTGAGAGAGCTGGGAATGCTGCCTGCCTGTTACCATTAAAAAAATAGCTTAATAGTGATCTTTGGGTATCTGCTTGGGAGAGTTCTGTAACCTCATTAAGTTCTGAGTGACTCTCTTGGTACCTGAGAGAGACCTTGATGCAGTGGGAGCAAAATATTCATGTTAAAAATATACAAAGAAGCAAAACTATATTTCTTCCCCTTCTTCAGATACATCATGGGATTCATTAGCAAGGAACGGGAGAGGGCCATCTTGAGCACGAAGCCGCCGGGCACCTTTCTGTTGCGTTTCAGCGAAAGCAGCAAAGAAGGTGGAATCACCTTCACATGGGTAGAAAAGGATATTAGTGGTAAGGAGTGCCTTGAATGTATGAACCGATCCGTGTTACATATTTGTTCTTCATGTACACATGCTCTTATTCTGAAGCAAGCCATTGGTCCAGAGCAGTGGTGTAGCTAGAGGGGTGGGAGCAGTCTTGGAAAGAGGCATGCAAGGATCCCCCTGTGATCCTTTAATTGCAAATGACAGAGATTAACTTTGAGGCCTTTTCATGCTTTTCCTTCTTCTCTCTTGTTATTGGTTGTTAACTTTTCCAGTATAGGTTGCCTATCTCGAAGGAACATTGAACTGAACCAATAGCCAGAGACAGGATTGTTAGTGATAGATTTTTAAGTTCACCTGCCTAAAATTCCTTATTTTCTTTTTAATGAAAATATATATTAATAATATATATTTTATATATTTTAATAATATATATTTTAATAATAATATATATTATTCCATTTTACTCCTTTCCTTTGAGATAAGAACTGGTACATCTTGCCATTTGTGTGCTTTAAATCACCTTTAACTTAAGATTGATTCTTGATGCAGGAAAGACACAAATCCAGTCAGTGGAGCCCTACACCAAGCAGCAGCTCAACAGCATGTCCTTTGCTGAGATCATTATGGGTTACAAAATCATGGATGCCACCAATATTCTGGTCTCCCCACTTGTGTACTTGTACCCCGACATTCCCAAAGAAGAGGCCTTCGGAAAATACTGTCGTCCTGAAAGCCAGGAACATCCGGAAGCCACTGACCCAGGTAGTTGTTGACTTTCTGCGCCGTTCCCCCCTTTTTTGTTTATTGGGCGTACACTGCCCATAGAAATTCTGTTTTCTTGAGTTTTGTTTGGTAGCAGGTTTGGTAGCAGGTTGAATGAATATGCTCTGTAATGATGTAATGGCCTCTCTAATATATTTTTCCGAACAAGACACACATATTGTATTCTGTTGTACTTGTATGCAGTATGAAGGGACCGCCTTCTTCTGTACAATCCTACCCATCACCTAAGGTCATCTGAGGGGACCCTACTGACTGTGCCGCCACTAAGAGATGTGAGAGGTGTGGGAGCCAGAGATAGGGCCTTCTCGGTGGTGGTACCCCGGCTTTGGAACTCCCTCCCCTTAGAACTGAGGAAAGCTCCCTCAATACAGAGCTTCAGGCGGAGCCTTAAAACCTTTTATTTAGAAAAAAAGCTTTTTAAATGGGGCAGGGATGGGGGGCAGTTGTTTTATTGTTTTATTGCTTCTAACAAATGTTTTTAGTCTACATGTTTTAATTGTCTTAGTTTTTATTCAATCTAATTGTATTTTAATTGTGTTTTAAGCTGTATTTATGATCTATTTTAATGGTGTTTTATTGTATTCTTAATGTTAGCCGCCTTGAGCTCCCTCTTGCAGGAGAGGAAAGGCGGGATATAAATTATATAAATAATAATATGCCAAACAATTCAATCCTTACTTGTGCTAGAAGTCTGGCTGGTATGCCTGGGCTGTACCCAGTGCAAATTTTGGGCTGCTGCTGTGCTACCCCATGGCAAGGGAAACATCTCCTCTTACCCCACTTAGTGCAGCAGCAGCCCAATGGATCTACTCTGATCTATGCCACCAATTTCAGTGGTGCAAATTTGGGCTGCCAGGGAACCTGCCTAGGTTCCAGCACAAGTATCAGTTCTTGACCCTTCCTCCTGCTAACCCTGAACCCCTCCCTCTCATCTCCCTGCCGTCCCCACTCCTCGCCCCTAAACCCCCTCACTGGCCAAGCTTGGCCGACACAGCCTTACCTTCTCCCAGGGCACACAAGTGCTTTATGGTACTCTTGTGACACTTCCAATCCATTATAAAGGAATCTTCTCTCCTCCTCCTCCTCCTCCCCTGCTCTCCTTAGCCCTTCCTTTTTCTTCTTGCAGGTAGTTAGCTGAATTTGTGGTATCTCCACAAAGGGCTCCGTGAAGATAGTAAACATGTTTGGCATTTCATCCTGCTCCAACAGAGTTTTGGTCTATTTGGCTTCTGACTTTTATCTTGTTTGCAATCATAAATCTGAAAAGGGATAATGGAAAAAACAAAATCAGAGGCAACATGAAGCAAGCCTTATTAATTGTTGCTAACCCTTTATTTTCAGTCTCTGATTAACAACGGAGAAAAACAACAAACAAAAAACTTTCAGGTTATGTTTGACAGACCAACTGTGTGTTTGGTCTTGACTAATTTTATGGAAACCGTATGTTGATAGCACACAACTGTTGGGATGAAATTGCCAGTCTCCATAAAGCTACCATATTTACTTGAATCTAATGTGCCATCCAGTCTAATGTACACCCTGATTTTGGAGACCGAATTCAGCTGAAAAGATGCACATTATGTTCAAGTAAATATGGTATTTAAATAGTTCTGGGAAAGTTTGCGATACTTCTTTGTTCCTAGTTTCTGATTGTAGAGAGAATAGCAAAGAAATAGAAGACTTCTTTGTGCTGTTCAGTAGAAAGTAGCTAATGAAATGTCTCTTCCTTTCTTTTTCCAAACCTTTCCCCACCCGATAGGCACTGCTCCATACCTGAAAACCAAGTTCATCTGTGTAACCCCGTAAGTATTTCTTCCCTGCAAGGTGGTGGGATCTGACAGAGGGTCCTGGGAAAGAGCCATGGGTTTCAACAGCAACTAACTGAGGCTCATTAATAAACGGTGCACCTGTGTGAGAGCTGTCCAGAAAAACCCATGTTTCCGCATGGAACTGTGGCACAAATGGAAAGTGCTTATATGTAGTGCCTTGAAACAGGAATGAAGAGTCCTTGTATTAAAATTATCACAGGCAGAGAGAGTGTTTGTGTGAGGGTGCTTTTTCCAGGTTAACAAAGTTCAAGCTTATTCCCTCCTCCTTGAATCTGTGGGAGTCACAAAACACTTTGAGTCAAATGCACAGGTTCTTTCCCCCTCCCCAGTTCTGTTTGTACCCCACAGCACAGAGCTGGTGGTTCTGAAGTGGGAGCCAGGTCTTTACATCTTCTAACTTGTACCTCTTTGCTGCTGCCCCTTCTTTTTCTCCTCCCCTCCCCACTTTCCAGAACAACTTGCAGTAGCACCATTGAACTGCCCATGTCTCCTCGCACACTCGAATCCCTGATCCATTTTGGCAATAATGGCGAGGGAGCCGAGGGAAATGCCAGTGGTCAGTTTGGTGAGTGTTTAGCCTGTGGCACTGCTGTGTACAATGGAAGTGGGGGATTGTTCTACTCTTATGTGTGGTTTCATAATGGAGAGCCAAACTTGGCCAACTTGGGGTACAATCCAGCTACAACTCTGTACTTAATTCTCCCAGATTGGGTGCTATATATGCTTAACTCCCTCCCTGAAATCAATGGACTTAATAATGCTTAATTTGGAAACTAAATCAAATGTACTTGTAACAAAAGGGGGGACTTGAGAAGAAGACCACGTAAACGGAAGGTTAGACAATCTGCTTAGAGATGGAGAATGTTCTATCATGGGAGGAGAGTGTGGCAGGAGACAAGGAGAGCTGGCCAAACATGTACCAGATTCCAGTATGAACCAAGGGAGGATGAGAATTGAAAAATGTGGAAATGAGTTGGAAATGGAGGAGAGTAAGACAGTGCAAAACCTTGAAGAGGTTTTAAATGAGGTGAAGAAGAATTATATGAAAGGGACTACCGAATACTTGAATGCAAGCAAAGCACCTAGCAAGTGTGTTTCTCTCTTTCTACATTCCCCACAGAGTCCTTGCAAGTCTTTGACATGGAGCTGACTCCAGAGTGTGCATCTTCACCCATGTGACCAGCATCTCCTAAATGGCTGACGGTTTCTAGAGTTCTGGCATCCGACATTTCCTACTCCTTGCAGCATCATGGAGCCTAGCCAACAAGGCTCCATATCACAGGAGACATTTGTTTGAGGGCCCTTCTCCTAGTCACCTTGACTACATCGACTGGCAGCTCCTTGACTGGTTGAGTCCCATATAACTAGAGAGAGGGAAACCCTTCTTATTTTTTCCTTGTGTAGAAAAGCTGTTTGCTTAAAGGGGTGTTTTTGTTTTTTGCTAGACCAAGTGCCTCTTCATGTCCGTTCTTCGATAGTATTTGTTGGCCTCCTGTGTGTGTGTTTGCTGCATGCCACCAAACGCTTACGCTGACAGCCAAGTGTATCCAGCCATGAAAAGGCTGGCTCTTCCTATTGAGCAGGCAGGATTATTTTCAGCAGCTTGTGTTGATGAAACCAGGGAGGAGAGAGCAAAAATGTGGGTTGTATGGAAGTGCATTTTTTAATATTCCCATAGTCAAAAATGCATTGTCCACCCTATACCTGCTTTTCAAAAAAACCAAATAGTGTGATGACAAACATACAAAATAGTGCAATGGTTAGGTGACTTTCCCAAGGCTATACAAAAATGCCAGTCACCTGAGCACCTTGATGCCTCCAAAGATGGTGGAAATATTTTTCCACGCTTGAATGTTCTACCTTTACAAATATGCAACAGAGACTGAGAGTGTGGTGTGCCGAGGTCTACAGGGGAAATCCATGGAAGAGGTGGATTTTCAATCCAGGGCATTTCATTTGCCTTTCTTCCTCCCGACCCCCTTTAATCTCTTCCCCATTCTCTCGTGGTATATCTCCATGGTGAGATCAGTCCTGGTATAATCTGGGAAGCACCTCCTCAAAAAAGACACTGCTGGGGTGAGGAAAGCTAGTTACTCTTCCCTTGCTAAATAAAAGAGGAGTACCCACTTACCCAGTTAGCAGAACCCACTGAAGTTGATTAGTCTAGCCTAGCCCAGGGGCACCTAGTGGGCTTTGCTAAGATTTGAATCCAGGGTTTTAAAATCTATATCATGTATCTCAGTTTCACTCACATGTATCTCCAAGAATAGGGGGTGGTAGGCAGTTTAGCCCTCTACCGTTTAGTAATGCCTCAGGCCTAGGTGAGACGCCAATGCTGAAGTAAAAGTTCCACAGTTGTGCTTGCACTGCAGGCCTTTTGTCAGCATTTAGCACCAGTTATATTTTGTTATTATTTATTACCCTTATTCCACCGTTCCTTGAAAGCGTTCAAGGTGGCAAACACAATTTCCCTTGACCCCTTTTATCACAGCTACCCTATGAGGTAGATTAGGTGGAAGAAGCATGCTGGCTGGCTGGAAATTTGCAGGATGGAGGAAAAAATTCAGATCCTGATAATTTAGTTGCAAAGTCTTAGATGTCGAATCTGCGGAGCTACCATTTAGGGGCTCTGACATGAGCTTTCCAGTATTATTTCGTGGTGTCGTCTGACAGGAGGCAGCGTTTATAGTCAGAACCAAAGCTGTTAGATTAATTTTAATTTTTTTCACTGCAGCAGTCTTTGCTGTTGAGAACAGAATAATAAATTCTTTTGTAATGTTAACCCAGAATGTAATAGTCAAACCTAGAGCAAAGCTTGCCCTGGGTCCTTCTCCCCAAATAGCTTATTCATGCCAACCTTGACTTTGTATGAAGCTCCTTATTCCCAAGTCTTTTAGTAACTGCTATCTTAGTCCATAAAGATTTTAAAAACAGAATTTTTGTATATTTTATTGCTGTATCTACCAGGCTTCAACTTCCTCTTAAATAAACATTCTAACATCACCCTTCTCTGTTTGAAAGTAGCAGCTGGTAACTATTTAATGTATATATGATCTGAAAAGCACAACATTTTCATAAAAAGTTGATTGGGAGATACTAAAAGAGGGATGAACAATATACTGGCCAACTGTATTAATGAGAGACTTATTTTTGGTTGCAAAACAACACTGAAACTTCATAGCTGATAAAAGAAAGCTGAAACTTCTGCTATCATATTGCCTTCCTTCCCAGTAATTGTGAAAATAGGGGAAAGTCTAGGAACACGTCCAAAGCAAATATAAGGTTTATCAATAAATACTGTCACAACAAGTCAATGGTAATTGACTGAGAAAATGGCAGTTAGCAAATAATGAACTCTCCATGGTTAACTTCAGTTTTGTTTCTCTTGGGTTTTTTTTAAATAGTGATTTGAGGAAACTTACAAACAAGGACTGCCCAAGCAGAACCACTTAGCAGTTTTTAGCTAGTTTGTGTGTATCTACAGTACCTTGCTGGATCAGACCAAGGTCCACCTAGCCTGCTATTCTGCCAACTGAACAAACAAATATAAAAACTGCTGCTGCTTAGGACAAGATGTTGTGAAAGAAGTAATTTCATAGTTGTTTGGGGTGTTCTATTTCCCCTTTTCAAACGATTTCAAGCCCCTCTGATCTCCATGTTGCTGTTTGTAATAAGCACCCAAAATTCCAGGTACAGAACAATATCAAAAACAGCCGTGCAAGTATAAAAGAATTTGAATGCAGATGGAAAAAATAAAACAAGCCAGGTAGTTATTTCCAAAGCTGTCTTTGGGGGGGGAAAAGCTGTAGTGACATTCAATGACATGATGAAGATGGAAGGCATGAGATCTGGAAGAGGGTAAAAAAGCAAGATGGTAACCTGTTTCCTTTTTCACTACTAAGAAATGATAGCTAGATTGGGAAAGGGTAGCTCCTTTTGACCTCCAGTTTGTTTTCCCTGGAAGTGATCCTGTGATCCTTTTTAACATTTATAATAGGCAGAAATTTCACAGGTAGTGTTTCTAGGCATGTTAAGATAATGATGGGAACACTTTCATGTTGAAAACTGCCTGTTGTGTAGCAGTTTAAAAGGTGGGGAGGAACAAGACACGGTGCCTGTTAACCAGCAGGCCAGGGTTTGAGACCCGGGTTGGCCCCACAAGACAGGGTGAGCCTCCTGTCCTTACCCCAGCTCTGCAACGCCAGCTGGATCCAATCGTATTGGCTCTGCCTTTCCATTGGACTAATTCAGTGGCATGGAGAGGGAGGTTTTGCTGCTTGGGTAACAGCCTATCCTCCATAACAATCTAACCCAGGCTTTCGTGCTTCGCACGCAGCGTATGCAGCGCCAAGCACGATACCATAGTCTTTCAAGACTGACGGAGCAGACACTGAAGGTAGGAGTGAAGAACCAAAAGTTGTGTGGTCCTGAGTACTGCTCCACAGTCCTTAGCAGGCAGATTACGCGTGTGTGGATTCTTGGGGCTGCATGGCCAACAGAGGATGGGGTGAGATTGGTGGATTAAGTTCAGAGCTATCTTGAGGATCACCTTACACATGGGGGAAGAGCTGAAGCTGCTGAAAGTGTAAACAGAAAGGATATATGTCTTGAAGCATGCAGATTGGCTATTGCAAGCTAGATGTATCAAAAATGGTCATACCATTACACATGTATGAGCTTGGACCTGGTGCAAGCCCTACGAAGGCTGGCCAATTTGTGACTCACAATTATAGCTGTAAAAGCAGTGCTTTTCAAACATTCTGTCCGCATCACTGACAGCTGGGGAGCCCCGGTACACCTGTCCAAAAATCTTGTATATTTCAAGCTGTCCCAGAGGATGATTTCCAACTATGATCTCATGCCGCGGAACATGAGTTGGGTTTTGCCAGTGTTCCAACCGAGTGGATAGATCTGTTTCCCATTCCAGTGACAGATTTGTTCTGGTGGCTAAACTGCATTTGTCCATCATCACTGCTTTTCATGCCCAGCTCTACTCTTGAGAGAGAACCCAGTTTGATCACCGTTAACAGAGAAATGGGAACTGCTGCCACTGCGTGGAAAGTTGCAAACACTGCGGCTCTTGTGTATCTTGTTTTCATGAGCATGTTTTGCCTGTTGAGAGTGGGGCACAATCTGAAATAATATTGATTGCCTCCTGTTTGTTAAAGAAAATTATGCCAAGATTATTTCAAGACGGGTCCAGAGGCTGGACAGCCATGAATGGAGACTCTTTTTCTTTCTCAGTTGATGTGTACCATTAATTATGCTGCACCAGTATGTGAGGTCTGCCCCCTTTTTCTCACCACTAAAAAGGGCCTGAGCCATATCTTAAAAAGATAAAGGTGTCCCCCACAGATTGCCCTGCTAGTCGTGACCGATTCTACGGAGCGGTGCTCATCCCCATTTCTTAAGCCATAGAGCGTTGTTGGAAGACGCTTCCATGATCATGTGGCCCACATGTGCTTGGAATGCTGTTACCTTCCTACCAAAGTGGCATCTATTTGCATTTTCATGCTTGCAAACTGCTAGGTTTGCAGGAACTGGGCAAGGGATGGGATCTCACTCATTAAAGCACTGGTATATTTTCCAAGTAGAATATGCTAAAGCCAGCTTTCACGAAAATATGTAAGGATTTTAGTTCCCAGATTGTGTGCTCCGAGTCCCTGATGACATGAGGCCACCACTCACTATCTAGAGGAGGTTGCCTATTTTTTTAACCTGTTTGAATCTTTTCAGCATCTCGGAACTGGTGCCTCTGGACCTGAAAAGGCTGCTGAATTGGTCCAGTGTAAAGTCTATGATAAGGGCAGCGGTGGCTCAATGATTAAAGCTGTACTGCTCATCAACGTAAGGTTTGGCAGTTCGAGACTTGAGTACTACATGATGGAGTGAGTTCCCTTTGCTTGCCCAGCTCCTGTCAGCCTAGCAGTTCAAAAGCAAGTAAATGCAAGTAGATAAATAGGTACTGTTCTAGTGGGATAGTAACACCTTTAGTGTTTAGCCAACAGCCACATAACCACAGAGATTGCTCCCAATGCAAATTTTGGCCTTGTAAGAGGGGTGATCACCACCCTTAGAGTTGGTCACGACTTTATCTTTTTAGATACTATTACCCTTTGTTGAGCATCTTCTCCAACTTTGAGCATCTTCTCCAACTGACTGGAAATACAAAACTTGGTTTTGAACATCATCATCATTGGCATCCTTCAGTCTCGAAAGACTATGGTATCGTGCTCTGATTGGAGGTCCTGAAACAACATCTAGTGTGGCTAAAAAGGCCAATTCGAGAGTGGCAGTCCCTTCCACACTGAGGACAAATAAATTCCGTCCCCTGCCCAGGCCCCAGGTTTCGCTGCTTTCGCTGCTTTCGGGTCTGTCTCTTTGCTTCAGCCTGCCGAACAAGTGTCTCTTCCAGTTGGAGAAGGCCATGCTGGGTCTTTTGCCTCCACGCTGAACGATCAGAGGTCAAGTTTTCCCAGCTGCTGATGTCCATTCCCAAGGCCTTTAGATCCCTCCTGCAGATGTCTTTGTATTGCAGCTGTGGTCTTCCTCTAGGGCGCTTTCCCTGCACTAATTCTCCATACAGGAGATCTTTTGGAATCCGGCCATCAGCCATTCTCACAACATGCCCAAGCCAGCATAGACGCTGCTGTTTCAGAAGTGTGAATATGCTAGAGATTCCAGCACGTTCCAAGACTGCGTCATTTGAAACTTTGTCATGCCAGGTGATGCCAAGAATACGTCGGAGACAGCGCATATGGAAGGTGTTCAGCTTTCTCTCCTGCCATGCATAAAGGGTCCAAGACTCGCTGCAGTACAAGAGTTTGCTCAGGACGCAAGCTCTATAGACCTGGATCTTTTTGTGTTCCATCAGCTTCTTATTAAGCCATACTCTCTTTGTAAGCTTGGAGAACGTGGTAGCCGCTTTACCAATACGTTTATTCAGCTCAGTATCTAAGGAGAGAGTGTCGGAGATGGTTGAGCTGAGGTACACAAAGCCATGGACAACCTCCGGTTCATGTTCAGAGATTGTGATACAGGGAGGTGGATCCACACCCTGACCCATGACTTGTGTTTTCTTCAAGCTGATTGTCAGTCCAAAATCTTGGCAGGCTTTGCTAAAACAGTCCATAAGTTGTTGAAGGTCTTCAGCAGAGTGAGGAGTAACAGCAGCATGTTTGTTGAATTATCAAGCATTATCAAGTTGAATTATTAGCATGTTCGTTGAATTATCAAGCCTCACCCACCCACCCCCCACTGCCAAAACTGGGAAATTAAAGCTTCGCCATCCTTTGCCACCCCTTTCTCCTTTTACTTGTTGATCAGTGCCTTGCTGTTAATCCTTTTGCATTTTTCCTTCTACTTACTTAATTTTTCAGCCTTTTAATAAACATCTTTTACATCTTGGGAGGATGTCCATTGAGGGGTGATAGAAAATCACTAGTGAAACCACTGTTCCTTATATAGGAATAACAGTTTGGGGGAGCAGTTTTGGCTGGGGATGCGGAGGTGGGAAAAGAGTTCATTGTCCCTTGGTGGTGGTGATGATGATGGACCATTAATTGGAAACCTATTGAATTTTGAGGAAGAAAAAAAGTCATGTTTGCATTTTTGGCATCGCATGTGTTTTGTGGTGGTTCGTTCTTAGGGCTTCATGTGGCCCCTCACTGCTTATCCAGAGAAGTGATGGAAAGCTCAAAATTCAGGAGGAACACTCAGCTAGTAGATCTGACTTGAGCACCCTTCCCCCTGCTATATGCTTAAAGTTTCTAGCAAAACTAGTTGTTGAACTGGCTGAGGATAGTTTTGTTATGGGTTTTGTATTTGCTTTCGGGGCTGCTTCCTGAAAAGCCAGACGCAAGTCTCTCTCTCTCTCATCCCCTCCCCGCAGGAAGAACACCACACCTATAGTGTTAAGGCTGCTGGCCTTTTATTGGGAAGATTGCTGGCTAATACTGTAGACTTGTTTAATCACTCCCAACACAGCCATCCTAGCTGTTGAGCAAACCTACATCTACATCTACAGTATCCTTTGTAGATACTGTAAAACCCCATCCTTTGTAACCAATGCACTTTTCCAGTCAATACTTTGTGAATGAGAGTTAATTTTTGACAGATGAAGGATCTAATGCAGTGATTTTCAACCTTTTTTATCTCATGGCACACCAACAAGGCACGCCATCAGTTGTTTTTACCATTGACAAGGCACACCAGTCTTTTCAAAACCCCCAATTTTCCTTTTAATTAATGACTCTCCCCAAATTCCTGTGGCACACCTGAAGACTATCCACGGCACACCAGTGTGCCACCGTGCAGAAAACCACTGATTTAATGTCTTGTGTTTGAGAGCTTAAATGAGGTGCCAAGGAAAGTGAGGGGTAAGAGGTAGAATCAGGTTGAAGATACAGATTTATCTGAAGTTATGGACTATTCTAGTTTCTCCAAAATTTGTTTTCTGTAGTGTGCAGGGCTTGTGCTAATTCCCACATGTGGTGTGGGTACAAAGTACTACGCTCTGGGTGTGGATCATATAGACGTTAAAAAATGTCATAGTCACCAGTATGTGAGGTCTGCCCCCTTTTTCTCACCACTAAAAAGGGCCTGAGCCATATCTTAAAAAGGTAAAGGTGTCCCCCACAGATCG
The DNA here is from genome assembly GCA_030015325.1 of Cryptoblepharus egeriae. Lineage (NCBI taxonomy): Eukaryota > Metazoa > Chordata > Lepidosauria > Squamata > Scincidae > Cryptoblepharus > Cryptoblepharus egeriae. The sequence goes on from JAREYC010000004.1 coordinate 76,338,871, forward strand.
CCCTGCTAGTCGTGACCGACTCTACGGAGCGGTGCTCATCCCCATTTCTTAAGCCATAGAGCTTAAGAATATCAGTTATTTATTATAACTTTATTTATATCTCTCCTTCTTCACAAGACTCAATATCTTTGGATATTTTTATAAAAACCCAAATTAAAAAAAACACCAGACAAATCCAAAATCCAGACACTCTTCCGTCCAAAACACTAATCAACCCACACAATGATAATAACGCAGCGTACTACTGCCTTGTACAGTACTCATACCTTTTCCTCCTTTTGTATGTTATAACTGGAAATAAAGCAAATATGACCAAAAATACCATACGTTCCAAATGTGCAAAGGAAAGCAAATGTGCAAAGGATAGTTGGAAATCAATCAGTGCCCAAGGATGTGCACTACACACTAATATCTTCCACAAAAGTAATAAAACAATGAATTCATTTATTGCAATAAATGTTGATTACTGATAATAGTTGGACTTACAAACAGAACAACTTATGAACACTCATGGAATCTGACATGCTCATTAGTAGGTGAGTTTATGTTAATGCAAATTTAAAAAAAAAATGAAAATAGCGTTGATGTTGCCGATGGGACATGCATTAAATTGATACATCAGTCAAAGATCAAGGTGTGCGCAAAGCTCTGCTCCTGGAACTGTTGTGGGCTCCATCAAGTTTTCACCCTTAGATGACCAACCGGATCCATTAACCGGCAATTATAATTTATGCAATTTAGGCTATTTTTAGATGGTCATCTTAAATCATTTTAAGCATTGGAAACTTTGTCAGTATGATGTGAATACTTGATTGTCAACTCAAAAGCAGAGGGTTTTGGCAGAATGGCACCCGTACCAACGACTGAAATTTCACCCCTATCCAAACACCTGAAAGCCACCTTGTAACTAATGTTACAAGTCAATAATATCAAACTCGGTATATGCGCCAATGGCACGAGACACCTCGTCCCACGTATGTGCTACGCCTCTGCTCAAAAGGAAACAAGGCTCTAGCCTTGTTGAGGGCAAGGATGGGTCATCATGCAGTTCTCTCCCTTGGTGACCGAACTAGCGGAACATGAAAAACACATCACCTTTGAAGATTTCAGCTACTGTATTTGTTTTCTTCTAGTGCTAGGATCTTGTCTTAATCAAGCCTTAGGCACAAAACCGGTGACACTGTTCAGATGTGACGCATTGCTGTTGCCACTGTCACCTACAAACCTATACCCTCAGGAATGTGAATTAGCCGGAGATGACGGCTGAGAGTTCACTATATCCTAGTTATTGGTGTTTTGTTAGGGAGGTCACCCAGGCTCAGAGAAAATGCAAAGCTCAAATGTTGGGTAGTATCAAAGGGATCCATAATTCTTCCAGAGAAACCAAAGCAGGTGTTTTTGAGATTAGAAGAGACGGGGATGTTTCAACCGATAACCTTTACCTAAACGCATTCGGTTGGTTTGTTTGTCGATCTTGCAATGTTTGCTGTGACTCAGAAGTCTGGGATGGCAGAGCTGGGAATAGCGCATTGGAGACTATAAACAATTACAAGTGCCACACAGCTCCAATTCAGATCTCCTTAATGGCATAGAAACTTGCTTCTCATGCCATCTCAGTTATAGGAAACTGCTGTGACTGGTCCAGCCATTCTCAATAGGAGCCATACAGCTCATTGGGGAGCCCTGTACATCAGAAGGTTCATGATTTCTTGGCATTCACTAATAAATGGTTTTATGTTTATTCATGTTGTTTGATATGGGGGGGACGGGGACCTGGAACCTGACCAGCTTCCTAAGCAGCTGTAGCCAAAAAATAGAAGCCTGAGTGCAAAGTAATAATTTCATTCAGCTGACCCCTTTGATCAGCCCCCATTAGGCATAGGGTGACCATATGTCCTCTCTTTCCAGGACATGTCCTCTTTTTAAACTTTGTGTCCTGGAAAAAAATCTGTACTCATTTTCTTTGTGAGCACATAGCCTTCTTGTAATTAATAAATTACATCAGTGGTGGGATTGAAATAAATTAACAACAGGTTCTATGTCCTAATAACCTAAATTAACAACAGATTCTATGTTGTTATGTCCTAATAACCTAAATTAACAACAGATTCTATGTCCTAATAACCTAAATTAACAACAGGTTCAATGTCCTAATAACCTAAATTAATAACAGGTTCTATGTCCCATTAATAACCTTCTCAGAACCAGGCGCTCGTTAGCAAAGGGGTCTATAGAACCTGTGAAAACCCCCTGAAGCCCACCACTGAATTACATGTAATAAATTATATTTAATAGTTTTAAATTTAATAATAAGTAATATAGAGCACAATCCTAACTATGGGCACAATCCTAACCATGTCTACTCAGAAGTAAGCCCCACTGTGTTCAACGGGTCTTACTCCCAGTAAAGTGTCTTTAGGATTGAAGTCTTAGCATTTAAATTAACACATCTCTCTCTCTCTCACTCTCGCGCTCTCTCTCTCATATGTATGTGTATATGTATGTATGTGTGTGTGTATATTTATATACATATATATGTGTGTATGTGTGTATATATGTGTGTGTGTGTATATATATATAGCTAAAAACTACACACATATGTGTATGTGTTTTTATGTGTGTGTAGTTTTTAGCTTTTATTTATTACCATTTTTTAGCTTTTATTTATTACCATTTTATTTTATTTAGCTTTTATTTATTACCATTTTTAGCTTTTATTATGTCACATCCTACATTTTTTCTTGGATATCCTATATTTTGGTGTGGCCTTATTCTCTTTTTCATTTATAACATGATCACCTTGTTTCAGACAGCATGATAGAGAAAGTAAGCACACTACAGTGAGTAATGGGAAGCTTTTAAGCAGCTGCAATATCATCTGAACCTGCTTGGAAAAATAATGTAGAGACCGATAATTTCAAAGGCGGCTCACCACCTCTTGCCTGGTAAACTTTCTGAAAATCAAGATTTTCCATGTTGGGCTATTCCAAGATGTTGTGGCACATAAGCTGGAAAATTCTAATATTACTTCTCATCTGCTGATCAAAAGAGCACATTCTCCTGCTTGAGCACCACTGCAATGAATAGGAGCTGTGCATGAGTTCATTGACTATGATGGGCATAAGCAACAAAACATCCCAGTAGATTGTGCAATATAGGGTAGGTATGTGCACACAACATGAATGTCTTTTTTAATGGTGACCCAAGGTGTTCATAACACCCTGTAGAAGGACTATCTCCTACCCCTCCTAGTAGTACTATCTCCGTTGTCTCAGCTGCCCCAGGATGACCAGATATGACAACCACAAAACAGGACAAGCCCCCCACCCCACCCCAAATGCAGAACATACATGAAAAACGTAGGATGTGACAAAATAAAAACTGTAAACACTCATAGATATTACTTTCTCGTGGTTAATTTCAACACTAGATTACTATTATTAAATTTTCAACTATTACCTAGAGTTATTAATTACAAGAAGGCAACATGCTGCTTGTTCACAAGGAAGAGGAGGATAATGAAGATTTTTTTTCCAGGACACAAGGCTAAAAAGGAGGACATGACTTGTCAAAAGAGGATGTGTTCACCCAGCAGCTGCCTAATATCCTTATAATATACTGATCAAAAATTCTACAATATAAGCATCAAACAGCTGCTTGTTCTCTAGATGCATTTTCCATCATTAGGCAAGAAGAACAGGTTGCCGCTCAACTGGCTAGTGGGCTCTGTAGTTCTAACTTGGTACCGAGTAAGTATATACAGTAATGTAATTTTAACTTACAGTGTTATCCTATTTGTGTCTACTCAGAAGTAACCCCGTTGAATTCAAATTGCAGCCTTACTACTGACAACAGTTTTTTGTGTTGTTAACAGGCAACATTTCCCTGACTCTAGTCCCAGACTTTCAAAATATTTTCAAGAGGTTTCCGGTTTCCACGGCCCCATAAGCTGCGCTAAATGGACCCCAGTCCTCTGCAAGAAACAGCTGTTCCTAACCAGCCACACCTTGGGCTGTATTAACTCACTGCCTACGCGCTTGGATCTCAGCGGGAGGAAAGAGGATATATTTCTCAGAACCAGATGAAATTGCTTGGAAACTAACCGACCAACTTCCTTGGACTCATAAATGGCTCTGCCCTATAGGGGATTATGCAACTTTCAGTGTATTTGTTTGAAATATGCGGTGATGACTAGTTGGTGATGACTAGTTGGAGGGAAACAAAGTCTGGTGGATAAGGGAAGAGTGTGCATCTTAGTGCGTCTTATCTTCTTTGGACTCTCCTATCTGCCCCGAACTCAGGATTGCACTGAATCCTGAAATGCAATCCTACTAGGAGTTGTGCCATCCAGGCTCCACCTTGATCCAAGTTAGTCCCATGATCCAACTCCTTGAGTTAGTCCCATGGTCTAATTCCTTGATCCAAGTTAGTCCCATGCTTTTCTCCACTCTCCTTAAAGCTTAAATTACTTAAAGCTTAATTACTACAAATATGAAACTAGAACATAAGAGCCTCCACTGGATCAGGACTATGTAGTCCAGCTTCATGTATCACACAGCGGCCCACCAGATGCCTCAGGGAGCACATATGACACCTGCGAATCAAATATTGATCAAAATATCAATTGATATCTATCATCAATATCTGTCAAATCTATCAACCACAGGTGATTTTGATACCATTGATACCATTTGATACCATTGTTCTTTCTCCAAGACCTGCTCAGCCTTCCATGTATGTATATTGTTGCATCCTTCCCAGGTTTGATTCGGGGATTCCATCCACCAACTCTCATAGCTCCTTCTGTCAAACCCTTCATAGGAAACAGTGTACAAAGTTTGTTCCATTTTCTTTTTCCCTGATCTTGTCTTTCTTAGGACAGATACTTAACATCACTTAAAATCCATTTAGGTTCAGTTTCCATTTCTCACACTCAGAGCACTATTTCCAACTGTGACAATTTTGGTTTTCATTTTCTTTTAAACCACCTTCACTTTTGTCTTTCGTTCTCTGAATTTTTCCCCGTAAAATTTCCCAAACTGGTTTCTGGATCCCGTCTTTCACGATCAAGATTTCCCTGTCAACATTTTAGTTGCTGTTGCCAAAAGCAGCTTCAGCAGTTTAGTAGCTGGAGGGTGAGACGGACCCCAGAGGGAAACCGGCAATAAGAGGGACTGGTGGAGGGACCAGAAAAAGGAGTGTAATTAAAAGTTTAGTAACCAAAGGAAGTATTGCATGATCTCTTCTTTCATTTTGGTGGCGCCGTTAAGACAGAAGTGTGTGGCTTTTAAGAACAGTTGTAGTCAGTGCCAGGTTGCTGATCCAACAAATACATACATGCATAGCTCCTTGGCTTGCCATGTCCCTAGCATACCCCCTGCCCTCTGACCAGGGGTGGGATTCAAATAAGTTAACAACAGGTTCTATGTCCTAATAACCTAAATTAACAACAAGTTCTATGTCCCATTAGTAACCGGTTCTCAGAACTAGTCGCTCATTAGCAAAGGGTTCTATAGAACCTGTGAGAACCCCCTGAAGCTCACCACTGCCTCCGACCACCTGTCTTATCCTCTTCCTTCCACCCTCCCTACATGCCCCTTCACTGCAAGGGCTGATGGCAGCAGAGAGCTCATTAGTACAGTATTTCTCAATCAAAAATACTTGTGGTGTACTTGAGGTGGTGTCCAGTGGTGTGCATGGGACCCCCAGACCCCTGGTTGTAATACTAGCAGTGCAACATGAAAGCAGCAGGAGGAGGCTCAGCTCAGCAGACAGAACTACAGTGTGTGTTTCTGCAAGTTCAAAAAAGCCCTCTTGACCTCCATGGGCCTCTTACCAGTTTTTATAAGACCTTCCCAATCCAGAAGTAACCCTCTCTGACCTCCCAATCCAGAAATAACTGGTGGTGATATCATAGCCAGTTATTTCTAGTGGTACTTCCAATAGGTGATCCACACAAAGTGATACAGCAAGGATGAAACATTGCAAAAGAAATGAAATATCTCTTGCTAATGAAATATCTCTTATATTTTGCTAATGAAATATCTCTTCTTTGTCCCTTTCCAGGATGGATCCATCATGAACTCACAATAATAATCATAGGGCACAATCCTAACCATGTCTACTGAAAATAAGCCCCATTGTATTCAATGGGTCTTACGCCCAGGAAAGTGTCTATAGGATTGCTGCCATAATCGGTTGCAGAACTTTTTTTCTGATATGTGGAAACTTTTTGAGGATGAAATCAGTTCAGAAAAGACAAAGATCTCTATTCTTTGCCTCTCTCTTCTATAAATTTACCAACAACATATGTTGCAATAGTGCTCTTCCTAGGAAGCATTGCACAGGATCGGCCTGGTTTGCCCCTAGGCAGCCAATTTGAGGCATTTAATAAAAATTAATGTCAATTGCATTTAATTTTCTTTACAGGCACATTCAGACTTTTGTGTTGCTGATGATAAGTCAGGGAAATAGAAGCAAACAAATCCGAGTGATCCAAGTGAGATCATTTTGTCACAACCCGCTAAGGATCAGATGTTTCCACCATAGATATCCCACTGAATATATGTCTGTTTAATACTGGAACACGTATACTGGAATACTGGAACTGCCGCAACGTGACTGTAGGACAAAGGAAAATGTTTTCCCTTACCCTGGGAAATTCAGCAGCAGACCCAAATGGGTCTATTTCAATCTGTGTCACCCAAAGCTTTTCACAGGGCCCTGAAATGACCTCCTCAAGGGGGTCCTGTCTCCCACTTTGAAAACCACTGCTTTTATGGCATGTTTGTGACATCCTGGACCAGCGCAAGTGACTTGCGTCAGCAGCTAGCATTGCACTCTCAATGTGTCAATCCAGACTAATTTGGACCAGAGTCTGCCCCATGCACAATCTGGTCACTGATCATCTCACAAATATTCTGCACCAGCCTAAACCAGGGTGATCAGATGCCCAAACCTCAAAAGGACGACAAGGATTCGTCTCAGCTTGACCTTTCTGGCAGACAGTGGCACGTTTGCTTACTCATGAGTAAAGCCATGATATTGGGCACTTTCACTTTCCCATAGAGCTCAATGCATATTTTTTTTATTTTAGGATTTTGGTCCATAACTTTTGATAGGAAGGAGATAGTTCAAAACCAATTTTTGCTTTGGATTCTGCTCTTCAATACGAATCCAGCGACATATGGCATGATGGGGTAATGCATACCATTGCAAACAAAGCCAAAACGGAGGACAATGAAGCCCTTTGGGAGGACACCATTGCAAAATGGAAGACAATGAAGCCCTTTTGGAGGACACCCAGACAGGAGGCTAAAAAAGAGGACAAATCCGGAAATTTCCGGTCATATGGTCATCCAATTCAATCCCGTCCTTGCTACTCCTTGTTGTATTTGAATGACTCATGGAGTGAACCTCCTTCCTCGGTGTTTTTCGGGGGGGGGGGGGGACCATTTCTGTTGTGGTTTGAGAATGAACATGGGGAGGGGGGAGAGATTGGACAAGGTTGCCATAGCATCTGCTCATGTCGGCCAAAAGAGAAAACACACACAATGAATGTGGGCCTGAAGGAAAGCGATGGAGGTGGGGTGGAGGGGCAGAGAGCGGGGACAGCTTTGCATTCATTTATAACCCCACACAATAAAGGTTCGCATCTGGAACGAGCAAGCAACTCATTCTCCCTATTAGCGACTATTTTCTACGTGGGCCTGAGCACCAGGCCACCTGCAGGGCCAATTAACGTCTTAGTCGGCCCTATATAGCGCCTGTATTCACACAAAGCCTTCTCTTTGGAGTAGGAATCAACGATCATCCTACTTCTTGTTTAGAAACGTCAGCATCACAAACCGGTTAAAACCCATTGAGAGCTATTTTGGTGGCATGATGGCTATGAACTTGCGTCATGCCACATGCTCATATAAAGTGCCACTGTGTAGAGCTTGGAGGTCCCCCACCAGGGATTGTGGGCAGGAGGGTCAGGCTGACCATAGGACCACTTTTTCCATGTCCATGCTTTGTATCCTGGAAAAAAATCTTAATTGTCCTCCTTTTCCTTGTGAGCAGTTACCATGAAGCCTTTTTGTAATTCATAGTGATGCTGCTATGAATCTTATGTTATCTATCTATCTATCTATCTATCTATCTATCTATCTATCTATCTATCTGTATAACTGAAGAGTTACTGACCCACCTACCCACCCACCCACTCACTCACTCATCAACGCCCAGCCAAAACTGCTGGGCCTAGAAGCGTGAAATTTCAGGAGGATGTTCCTTCCATGATGGAGGCACCCACTAAGAATCTGCTTTTGGAAATTCCAACCAGAAGGTAGTGAAAAGAGGCGCAACACTTTTCCCTCCTTATACTTGATGAAGAATCCCTGATTGAGGGCCACTCTGTCCCAACCCCTAGACTTAGAAGTGTGAAATTTTTTTTGGGGGGGGGTGTATTCCTTACATGTCAGGAGCACCCACCCAGAACCAATTTCTAGAAATTTAACCCCTAAAGGGCTGAAAAGGGATGCAACAAAGTTTCAGCCTATACTTTCCATTGAAGACAGATTGACACCCAGCCCCCAATTATGTACCTGCCCAGTATGGGTGACCATGGTTGTGGGTGTGTGTGATGTGCATGGGGGAATGATGCGCATGTTGGGGATGAATCACATGGGGGATGTTGCGCATGAGGAATATTGCACAAGGTGGGATGATGCACATGGGGGGGTGTTGCACATGGTGGATGTTGCACATGGGGACATTGCTCATGGGGATCATGCCCTTTGGGGGGATGATGCACAATGGGGGAATGGCTAGTATTTTTCTCCCACAATGTAGGTACTTTCATTAGTAGTTTTATATTTTATATTAATTCATGAATGAATTACGGTATATGTAATAGTTTTAAATTTAATAATAAATAATATATGATGCAATCCTACATTCAGTTAGGCTAGCATGAGCCCCGACACATGTCCCATGCTGGCCTGGAAATGTCACAAAAATTTTATAAGATACCGGTACTTCTGTGCTACTCCTGGGGGAGGGTTAGGCCAGTGCACAAACATGCACTTGCCTCCCTATGTCACCATGGGAATGGAAAGACCAATGAGTTGTGCCAGCCTAGGTTAGGATTGCACCCATAGGGCGCAATCCAGAGCAACTATGGGGAGTCCTTGCTCCGGTGTAAGAACAATTTGCTCTGGATTGCAATATGAATTTCCCATAGGTTTTCACTAGGTGATGCAGTAACTATGGGTGCACGTAATGTGGCTTACGTGCTCCCGTAGTTACTCTGGATTGTAGGGATAGTGTTTAAATTAACCACATGAAAACAATATATGCGTGTTTTTTAGCTTTTATTTCATCTTGTCCTCCATTTTTCTTGGGTGTCCCACATTTTGGAAGGGCCTTGTCCTCTTTTGCGGTTATGTCATCTGGTCACCCTGCAGGAGTGTTTGGACACCATCTCACTCCCTGCTTCACCACAAACCCTGCAAGAGGAAGGACTCACTGGCTTGATCCGGTTGCTGAGCAGTACCACCCAGATGCTGGCCAGAGGAGGTTGTTGCCTTCAGCCCAACAGTATTAAAAGACCTAAGAGGCCAATAAAACCTTACTCCTATTTAACCCTGCATTACAACCAACTCAATCTCAGCCTCTCAATCTGAACAACTCTTTGCTCAGCACAGGGTGAGCTGCAGTAGACTGTCTGCACCTGCTAAACTGCCGATTTGTTTTCCAACAACGTAGACAGGTGGATGAATGAAGAACTTCAGCCTTGTCTGATATCCTAAACAAAATCTTTTTTTCAAAAAAGCTGACATGTTTTCATTTCTGTGGAATGAAAGACTGGGATACAAAACCAGAAGGCAAAGGAAACAAGAAAAACCTCCCCGTCTGCTTCTCAAGCAGCAAAATTGCAATAATGCAACTAAACAGGTCCTACCCAAGAGGACTAGGTCCCCTCTGGACAGGACACTCCAGCCACATATCTTGCCCTGAAATTAGTACAGCTGATGCAGAGAGAAAAAGAGAGAGCTATTAGAAACAAAGGGGAATGTGATCTTTCCTACTTCCCAAAAGCAAATTCAGTCCCCACAGCTGCATAGGGCTGGCCTTCAAACCTTCATGGCCCATTTGGAAACATTTTTATGGAAATCCAGGCATTGGCATCACTAGGATTTGTGTCACCTGGTGCTGTAGTCCACCACCAATGATGGTCTGTAGAGTCTTGGGGTGCAATCAGTGGTGGGCTCCAGCAGGTTCGCACCTACTCTATAGAACCGGTTCTTAACAAGAGATAGGACATATAAAGTTTAAAAACAGCCATTTAAAAGTGGCTGCCAGATGGGCAGAGAACCGGTTCTTAAATTTTTTGAAGCCCATCACTGGGTGCAATCCTAAACTAGACCAGCACAATTTAGTCTTTCAGTACCCGAAGTGATGTAGGGAGGCAGTTCTTTCAGTTCCCGAAGTGATGTAGGGAGGCAAGCTCATGTCTCTGCACTGGCCTAACTTTCCCCCAGGAGTGGTGCAGAAGGTCCTTATAGCACTTTTGCAACACCGCAGGTCAGCACTGGACTTGTGGTGGGGTTTAAGCCATCCCAAATGGGGGTTAGGACTGCAACCAGAGTGAACTAAATAAAGCTTTATATGTCCATAGTATAATGGAAAGCAATCAAAATGAGCACTTAAAAATGCATATGAGTTAATGGGCCAAATGGATCTAAACACATTTAATACAACGTTGTAACCGTGTAAGCCTTCATTGCAATGTGTTGCTGTATGTGTATATGACAAATCCTTAGCATACAGTATATGGCATACAATTCATGGAACTATGGTAAATCAGATGTAAATGTTCAGTCTACACAGCCATTCAGTAATAAAGTTGTCTACATTGAAAAAATCAAGACTCTGGGTTGGCATAAGCAGCTAATTAATAATTAGTCATATGAAGATGATTAATTATGGCTACAATCCAGAGTAAAAATGAGACCTTTTACACCGATGTAGTTATGGTGCTACCTATGGGAAACCTATGGGAAATGCATAAAACAATCCGGTAAGTGCCTCTTACATCTTCCTGTAGTTACTCTGGATTGTAGGGAAAGTCACTTTGGTGAGTCCCCGAAAAAAACACTGTAAGACCCCATTTAAACAGTGAGACCTGGAAGACACTGTGTTGGGTATGGATCCTGTTTAGAGTTTACCAATGCTGGTGAGGTAGGTCAAAACCTGGCACCTTTCATGTAGATTTCTCTTATGTATCTGCCTGGATCTGGGCTCCTGAGTAGACATGCCAAAGATTGGGATCTGAGTTGGGCCTGAGACTGTCCCATTTAGCTTTCCCATTTAGCTTTCCACCGAATATTAATAAACCCGTTAAACAGTTGTGCATGTGCCAGAGATGATTTAAGGTCTTCCTAGATTTAAGCCTACCTATCAGTGATGGGATTCAAAGAAATTAACAACCGGTTCTATGCTCATCCGGCAGCCACTTTTAAATGGCTATTTTTAAACTTTATATGCCCTATGGGTGCAATCCAGAGTAACCACGGGGAGTCCTTGTGCCGGTATAAGAACAATTTGCTCTGGATTGCAATATGAATTTCCCATAGGTTTTCACTAGGTGGTGCAGTAACTGCAGATACACGTAATGTCTCTTACATGCTCCCGTAGTTCCTCTGGACTGTAGGGTATGTCTCATTGACAACCAATTCTATAGAGTAGGTTCGCACCTGATGGAGCCCACCACTGCTACCAATTGATTCAATACGAGTATAACAATTACCAACATTGCAGGGTTGTTGTACGGAGAAAAAAAGGATTTAAAAAGCTATGTAAACCACCTTGGGCATTTGCATTAGCATGGAAAAGGCAGGGTATGAATCCCTTAAATAAATGAACGAACAAACGAATGAATGAATGAATAGGGAGCAAGTGGTCCAACTGGCTTAAAGCTAAACTTGGCTGCATTTCAGAAAAATGAATTAGGAGATCCCATCACTGCTCTTTCATATTATTTGGTTCTTGTTATTTCTTTTTTGTATCTGCAGTTTTGTAACATTTCCTGATCTTTTGGGGGAGGCCTGCTGGTGCCTTATAACCGGCAGAAACATTGCCAGGAGGTCAGTACAAAAAACCTGCGGGATTTCTGAAGTCTTTCTGACTCCTACACAAAATTTTGTCCAGCCAACATTCTGAATTCTCTTTTGTGATGCAGTTGCAGGGCTCATGCTAAAATGATAACAGTGACGATGATGACGATGTTGTTAGCTCTATTTAATAGCAGGGGGTGCTGAGAGAGAATGCAAGTGATACATATGCACTTGCCTCTCTACATCAGAATGGGAATGGTAAGACCAATGAATTGTGCCGGCCTAGGTTAGGATTGCACCCAAAGTCTCAGCATCAAGGTATCTGAAAATGGATTACTTGTCAGTGTACATGACAATTGTCCTTGTTTGACACCAGCAAAGCACATGTCATAGGGCGAAATCCAGAATAACTACAGGGAGTCCTTGCTCTGGTGTAAGAACAATTTACTCTGGATTGCAATATGAATTTCCCATAAGTTTTCAGTAGGTGGTGCAGTAACTATTGGTGCACGTAATGTCTCTTACGTGTTCACGTAGTTACTCTGGATTTGGCTGTTAGAGAATCAGACTATGAGGACTATGACAACACACAAATCACACTCCCTGGTGTCTCATCCTTTTTTCTACCTCAATCCTACATCAACAGCAGCAGAGGAACCTGCTTTGTCTTGCTAACAATGTCTAGATGCAGTGTTAGACTTTGGGTTGAGCCATGTCTGTAAATGGTCCAAGCAGTACAAAGAAGAATGAAAATAATGATTAAAATTATAATTCATGCATTATATCCATGCAGTTGGAGGGCATGTGTTTGAGCAGCCGATTCGGCTCCAGCAACCAAGCCAAACAGGTCCAAGCTGCCAGTCTAATAAAGAAGGGAGTAAGCTTCAGATGATCCTGTCCAGTGACTGTACAAGGACAGAATGTACTGAGGGTCTGGTAACAAGAGCTTAGCACTTCTCTGTCCATCCTGCCGAACAACACTATGCTTAGGGAGGGACGAGGAAGTCGCACAAGTGATTTGTTGGTTCATCAGCTGATAGTAGATATACCATGGGCTCAGGCAGGCTTTCGCACCACGCATTGAGTCGGACTTTGTGGATTAAGGTTTTCTTAAATGAATTGGTGCATCCACTTCCCACACAGTTTCCGCTTTGGAAGAGATGTAATGTCAGGATGACCGTATAGAATGGAGGACAGAGTGCCTATACCTTTAACCATTGCATAGAATTTAGGCAGGTGCTGCTTTTCAAATCCTTCTGTATGCCTAAATTCCCTCTTCTTTGCAATGGTTAAAGGTACAGGCACTCTGTCCTCCTTTCTATATGGTCACCCTGCATAATGTACTAACATTAACCGCACGAAATGATATACCCATGAATATAAGAACAGATAGAAATGGAATTATTTGTTACCGTAATAATAAGAAAAGCACTGGAGAATGTAAGCACACACAACCAACAAGAAAGAATAAGAGGCAGAAAAGCCATGCAAAACGGAATTGATGAATGTGGAAGGAGCTTAGGGAAGAGAAGATGGCTTTTGCAGCAGCTTCTTTTAGGCAATGCATTATATATACGTCTCTTGCTAACTGAGCAAGAGGCACTCTTTCACGTGGGTGCTCCTCTTTTATTTAGCAGGGGGAAAGTAACTGGCCCTACACACCCCAGCAGTGTCTGTTCTAGTGGCTTCTGCTGGTGTTCTTTTTTGCATTTTAGATTGTGAGCCCTTTTGGGACAGGGACCCATTAGCTTTTAATTAGCTATTATTATTTTTCCATTTTCTTTGTAAACCGCTTTGTGAAACTTTCAGTTGAAAAGCGGTCTATAAATACTATAGATAGATATGTTTTTCTTCCCATCTGTGTTGAATATGCACAGTATTATGAGATTGAAAGGGATGTTATGCACAATATAATCAAAGGGAGGAAAAAATAATAGTGCATCCTAGGATTGAGGTGGGCCAGTGCAAGTCCCTTGTGCTAGCCCAATTTGTGCAAATGTGCCATAAGGCACATTTGTGCTGACACCTGAGTTGGCTGGGATAGTGCACATCTGTGCACTGGCCATAGGAGGCCAGATTCAGCCTCAACCACGAATATGAAGAAAGAAATTTGCACTGGCCTCCCTAGTATGCCACATGGATTTGGGGAGGGCATAATGTGGGGGTTCTAGGGCAAAGGGATGGTGGGTCAGTGGGCAGGCCTGACTCTGGAGAGTGGTGGTACCAGGATGCACCACTCTGCCCCCATTGGGGGTCGAGTTTTTTTAAATTGGAATGGATAAGATGTTTTAAATTTTCAGAAGGAAGAATAACATCTCTCTGCAACTCTGATGTGAACCCTGGCTTAAAATAAGCAGTGTATTTGCTTTCTCCAAGTGATCTGGCATCATTCTCTGGCCACTGCCAAGGCAAAGTTCAGTGTCTGCAGTGACGCAGCTGCTGTTGACATTACATTGTCAGAAAGGTCAGAGGGGACTTTTGGCAGTAACTATTTGTGACTCATCAGCATTGCTAGTGTATTCCCACAACTAGCTGAGAGGAGGAATCTGTGCCCAAGAGCATTCAGTGGACATTTCTTACCCACCACCATTCAACATTTTATAAATCAAAATATAAGTCTAGGCATGAGATAGATGGAATACCAAAGGTGTCTGGATCCTAAAGCAAGGTGCAGATTTAGATCCTAAGTGCTTTGGTGGGATTTTATTGTTCTTTAGCAGCACAATTTTATATATGGCTATATAATTATATAGAATTCAACTCAGTAAGTGTATGCAGTTTTACAGCATTTGTCATTGATGAAATATCACAATCTCCAGGGTTTGCGTAACCCAGATGGGGGCCAGCGAAACACCCCACAATGAACTTTCTCTCATGCAGTGGGCACGGTAGTGCCTTGTGTGGTAGCCATAATAATGTACCATTGTCCTGATTTTTTTGTTATTATTTTTGTTAGAATACAGATATGTCAATGCAGTTGGTTTCATTGTATTCTGCATGAAATTTCACATTGAATGATATATAGCATAATCAGAGTTGGGCTCTGCTTCGCCCAACAACCGGTTCGCTGGAAGTGTGGGCGGGGCAGGGGTTAGGGGGAGGGGTGGGGGCAGGCCCCTACCCCGGCGCACTGCGCATGCGCCAACCCCCTGTGCATGCGCAGTGCGTCTGCTCCAGGAGACATACTGCGCAAGCCTGAGTGCCAATCTCAGTGCTTGCGCAGTGTGTTTCCTCCAGCTGGAGGAGACGCACTATGCATGCGCCAAGATTGGCACGTGCGCAGTGTGTCTCCTCCCAGCGTGCGAACCGGCACGCTGGGTTTCTGGCCCCCCGCCCACTGCTACCGGTTTGGTAGAGGCGGGGTTTTAGGAACAAACGTTTTGGGCGATCCAGTCCGAACCGGCCTGGGCCCACCACTGAGCACAATGGTGTAGCTGAAAACCAGGCCTTGTGTCTAATTCCATACTTTCCTACTCCCTCCATCCTCTTGCATTGACCAAAGCTGCAAGGCCAAGGACGTTAGCTGTTCTGGTGTACCAAAACAGTTCCTGTTCTGAAGAAATGTCTTTTTCAAACTGTTTCCTAAAGACATTTGTGCTTTGTAACCGATAATTGTAATTGCCTATGTATGACATGTGTTCTGTCCTAAAATTTTTATAGACAGCTTGTTTTAATATCTTGTTAGGTCCAAAAGATCCAGGCCCAATTCCCCTTAGCCTAATCTAGCCCCCACAGCAAGACCAGCAGCTCTGGGCCAGAAAAAATACTGTATTTACTCAAATATAACGCTCACCTTCTCCAGCCAAATTCAGTCTCCAAAATCAAGGTGCGCATTAGATTTGATAGTTAATTAGATTTAAGTAAATACAATATTTTGCT
Organism: Cryptoblepharus egeriae; assembly: GCA_030015325.1. NCBI lineage: Eukaryota > Metazoa > Chordata > Lepidosauria > Squamata > Scincidae > Cryptoblepharus > Cryptoblepharus egeriae. The sequence goes on from JAREYC010000004.1 coordinate 76,354,851, forward strand.
TATAAGTTGAGGGTGTGTATTAGATTCATTGGCGCATTAGAGTACAGTTCATTGGCACCCTTCAGTCTCGAAAGACTATGGTATCGTGCTCTGATTGGAGGTCCTGAAACAACATCTAGTGTGGCTTAAAAGGCCAATTCGAGAGTGTCCATCCCTTCCACACTGAGGACAAATAAATTCCGTCCCCTGCCCAGGCCCCAGGTTTCGCTGCTTCCGGGTCTGTCTCTTTGCTTCAGCCTGCCAAACAAGTGTCTCTTCCAGTTGGAGAAGGCCATGCTGGGTCTTTTGCCTCCACGCTGAACGATCGGAGGTCAAGGTTTCCCAGCTGTTGATGTCCATTCCCAAGGCCTTCAGATCCCTCCTGCAGATGTCTTTGTATCGCAGCTGTGGTCTCCCTCTAGGGCGCTTTCCCTTCACTAATTAAAGTAAATACAATACACTAATTAGAGTAAATACGATAATAACACCAGGCCAGACACAGAACTGTCCAGGCAAAAATGATAAAGGCAGAATATAGCAAAGATATATGTTTTATGCAATTAATCTGTAACCTCACATAGCCCTGGCAGTGCGCACCTCACAAAAAGTTGAGACGTGTTGCAAGTTTGAATCTCACCCCTGTGCAAAAACTGGTAAACCAGGGTCCAAACTTTGCCCTCAGTCATTTGCACCCCTCCTCCTTGCCATTTGTACCCCTCCTCTACTGAAAGTGCCCTATAACATGCTTGCATAGCCTTTGCTGTCTGTGTGCCTTGACCAGTGGAGATGGAACCCATGTGTACACGTGTAATAAAGGGGTCTGTGTAACATCCTCCTACCGTGTTGTTGTTTCTTCAAGAACCGTGGTCGGTCCCATTTGGGGACAATGGTAATATTCAAAAATACAAGTTTTCAGATATTAGATTACAGTAATGCAATATTCAGAACAAGATTATTATATTCAAAACTAAAGATTTACTGGTGGTCATATTCCCTGGTCATTTAGATTGAAGGAAAAATCACAACAGGGCCCTCTTCTTAACCACTATGAGTTTTCTCACATTCCAAACTAGATAATATTGAGAAGGAAGGCAAGACACTGGCCAAAAAAAATGGAATTGGAGAACGGATGTGGAAGAAAGCCAAGAGAATAGATCAAAGTGCATGTTTGTGATGATCAACAGGACAGGCAGGGACAATCACCTTTCCTGGCTGCTTCTATCTAGTATTCAGTTGTAAAGTTCAGGATTTATTATATTTAGAACAGTATTAAAAAGAAAATTTACAAACAACACTGAAACAAAAAAATTACATAAAAAAGAAAAATGGGAAAAGAGAGGAATAAATACATAGAATATCTCTAACAATATATTTGGAACAAGATCAAAGCCAAAATCCTAATTACTTACTGCCCTTGTGTATTAATAATCGGAGAGCGCAACACAAAGTTGTGCTGGACCTGGTAGGCTGACATGCTTGCACCACATCCAGCGCTCAATGGCACTGCTACTGAGATACCACAGGGCAAAGGAAAACTTTTCTTTTTCTTCTGGGTATGGCGGAGGCAGCCCCAATAGATCTTCTTGGTCTGAACCACATCCAGAGGTGGCGCAGAACCAAGCAGACACAAACAGCAGACATTGGTTGGCACCAACTGGGAAATGGCGTTGAGATCTGGCTTATTGCTGGTTACTTTTTTGATTACAATCTTAAAAGAGATTAATTTTGGCGAGAATGTCATTCAGTTGATAAAATCAAATTACACATCACAAACTTCCCAGGTAGTGGTGAATGGAGAATTGTCAAAGGTATTTGAGATCCAAAAGGGAATACAACAAAGATGCCCATTGTCATCACTGTCATATTTGATCAGGAAGTATTAAGTAGAGATCACAGACAAGCCCTACAATACAGAGTAACTACGGGAGCATGTAAGATACGTACATTATATGCACCCATAGTTACTGCACCACCTAGTGAAAACATATGAGAAATTCATATTGCAATCCAGAGCAAATTGTTCTTACACCGTAGCGAGGACTCACCATAGTTACTCTGGATTGTGCCCATAATGAAAAAAATACAAGGTGAACAGATTAAGAATGAATACTTTAAAATAAAAGCATTTGTTTTTATTTTAGGAAGAACCTTAAAAGACATTGAATTATTGATGATCAAGTTGAAGGAATTTGGATCATGGGCAGGTTTTAAGATAAACAGAAAACGATAATTTGCAGAAACGAAAATAAGATTATGAATGTACAAGACCAATTAGAGGTGATGACTAAAACTGGAATTAAGGTAGAAAAATGTTATAATATTTGGGCAACATATTGACAAGTATGAATTGTATACTGTTTCAAAATGTTTACGTTCAAGTATGGAATGAGATTAAAATAGATTCTGCAAGAAGAGATTATCTTTTTTTGTGGGGGGAGAGGAAAGAATATCTGTAATTAAGCTCCATGAAAACTTCAGATAATAATTCTGTACATCTGATAAGAGAATATTTAACAATATTTCATTGCAGAAGTGATTCTAATGCATACATTTATCGCTTTGCATTTATCTAATAACGCTTTGCATTTATCTACTCATCAACTGTAGATAAATGCAGGTCACCTTGCTTGAGGTGGAGTAAAAGCTTAACGCCACAAACTTTATGAGTAGTTGAGCTAACTGGTTAGGAATCACCAACCAAAACCATGCCGTATTCTCGGAAGTGGCTGCTGTGGAGCCTTTGCGTCTACTGAAAGTGAAAGTGCAGGAAACTCCCAAGGGGTGGTCTGGAGCACTGAAGCAGAGTCAACGACTCTGAGTATTGCTTCCTGCAAAGAACTGGGTCAAAATGCACAGGATTCACATGAACTTCATGGTGCAAACCAAAGTGACTCTCGTATGTAGAATCTCCCCCTCCCTGCTTTTCAGTTACAGAAATGAACCCACCCTTTCATTCCACTAGGTTTGGTTTTCAGAAAAGAAGGCAACTGTTCCATTTAAGCAGCACCCGCAAGTGGCTAAGACGCTGTGCCTATTAACCAGCAGGCCAGGGTTCAATTCCTGGGTCGGCCCCACAAGACAGGGTGAGCTCCTGTCCTTAGCCCAGCTCTGCGACGCCAGCTGGATCCAATCGTATTGGCTCTGCCTTTCCATTGGACTAATTCAGTGGTGTGGAGAGGGGGGATTTGCTGCTTGGGTAACAGCCTATCCTCCATAACAATCCAACCCAGGCTTTCGTGCTTCGCATGCAGCGTATGCAGCGCTGAGCCTGATACCATAGTCTTTCAAGACTGACGGAGGCCTGCTATTCTGGACGAATTATAATCTTTTCTGTAGAACTTTCCATCTGCTGATTATTTAACTTTTTTCCATTGCAATGTGCTTTAGGCTGCAATCGTAAACACACTTACCTGGGAGTAAGCTCCATTGAACAGAATGGGATGCACATCTGAGTAATCATGCATAGGATTGTGCTGTTATTGTACTTCCCCGTTGCTTTTAAAACATCCTTGCAGGGAGGATGTAGCTGCAGCAATCAGCCAATGACAAACTAAATATATAAAAAATTATATATTATACATATTATATATATTACATATTTAGAATATTTATTATTATAAATATCTTCAAAGACTTTTGAATAAATATTTCGAGGGCTGTAGTGGCTCAGTGGTAAAAGATGCTGTGATTGTCAACCTGAAGGCTGGCAGGTTGAGACCTGAGAACTGCATGACAGAGCGAGCTCCCATCCCTTGCCCAGCTCCTGCCATCCCATAGATCAAAAGCATGTTAATATATGTAGATAAATAGGTACCACTTCAGTGGGAAGGTAATTGCATTCTGTGCACTTTGGCATTTAGTCAGCCTGGCCACATGACCACAGAGGTATCTTTGGACAACGCTGGGTCTTCAACCTTGCAATGGTGATGAACACCACTTCCTAGAGTTAGTCACAACTCACAGGGCAACCTGAGAGGGACATCTTTAAGTTGTTTTTATGGACAAAACATACCAAGTTAGTCCAAGGGTACTTGGAACAATCTCTATCAGTTTTGCAAATTACCGTTACTTAAAACATCTGTAGTTTACTGACATAAAATGGTGCTTTTAGGAACATCATACAACGTTTGTATTCATATTCATATATACTGTGCCAACACCTAGTTGATAATTAGGTATCAGGCTGAGACTTGTATCAGTTGCTCAATACCAGTTAATAACTGCATTTCATTAATTAGGATATTAATAATAATATTTAGAATTTTTCTCTTAAGAAAGCATATAAGAACATCATACGTTTGTACATACATATTCATACATACTGTGCCAACACCTAGTTGATAATTAGGTATCAGACTGAGACTTGTATCAATTGCTCAACACCAATTAATAACTGCATTTCATTAATTAGGATGATAATAACAATAATATTTAGAATTTTTTCTCTTAAGAAAGCATATAAGAACATCATACGTTTGTACATACATATTCATACATACTGTGCCAACACCTAGTTGATAATTAGGTATCAGACTGAGACTTGTATCAATTGCTCAACACCAATTAATAACTGCATTTCATTAATTAGGATGATAATAATAATATTTAGAATTTTTCTCTTAAGAAAGTATATAAGAACATCATACGTTTGTACATACATATTCATACATACTGTGCCAACACCTAGTTGATAATTAGGTCTCAGACCGAGACTTGTATCAATTGCTCAACACCAATTAATAACTGCATTTCATTAATTAGGATAATAATAATAATAATATTTAGAATTTTTCTCTTAAGAAAGCATATGTGGTTGTTGGCTGGTGTTGGCATATTCAGCTTTCCAGCTATATGAAGCTGGCAAAAAAGGATTTGTAGCTACCAAGGGAATTGCAACTGACTTGTGAAGCGTTTAGATAGCTCTTTTAGGAAAGTTTAAATGAGAAGGAAGGACTGAGGCCAACCAGTGGTTCCATTTTTGTTTTTGAGGAAGGAGTGGGGAAGAGAAGCCTTCTTGGACACACAACAATGGACTACTCTCATTATTATTTCCTCCAGAACATACCCTCATCATATATATAGGGATGACTTTAATTAAATCATGGCCATGGATAACAACAAGCAATTCTCCCACAAAGTGCAAACATGTTTCAAATAGTTGTTTATCTGCAACACATAGGAAACATAAGAGTAAGGCTGCAGTCCTAACCATGCTTTCCTGGGAGTAAGTACTATGGAACACGATGGGACTTAGTTCTGAGTAGACATGCTTACGTATGCATTGTTAGGCTGGGTTCTAACCAGTGTTTACTATTGGATGCAGCAGGCCTCTGTCAGTCTTGAAAGACTATGGTATCGTGCTCAGTGCTGCATACGCTGCATGCGAAGCACAAAAGCCTGGGTTAGATTGTTATGGAGGATAGGCTGTTACCCAAGCAGCAAATCCCCTCTCTCCACGCCACTGAATTAGTCCAATGGAAAGGCAGAGCCAATACGATTGGATCCAGCTGGCATCACAGAGCTGGGCTAAGGACAGGAGCTCACCCTGTCTTGTGGGGCTGACCCAGGACTCGAACCCTGGCCTGCTGGTTAACAGGCACAGCATCTTAACCGCTTGCGCCACCCACAGCCCTCCCATTAGATGCATACACACCCTAATTGACATTGGTGTTATATTGCACATTGTCATGCTCTTAATTTCAGCAATGAGTACTGCAGATGAACATAGAATTTCCCTCCAGCTCTTGAAGATGTGGGTGTTTGATTTCTTGAAAGAAGTCCTGTTCTTGTAAGTTGGAGAGAAGACGAGAAGTTGACTGACCACAATGGAACTGCACCGTTCATTTCAGGAGATAGTGGCAAACACATTTAACAATCCTGTTACAATGTGATGCTTTGGGAATTGTCAACCATCAGCAGGAAGTGATGAAATATCAGGAAAAGGAAGAAGAGGAAATTTTTGAAACTTAATCTTAGAAGAAAACTCCCTGATCTCCATGAATAGTGCAAAGTTGAAAAAGTCATCAATATCGGGTAAAATTAACAAGCAGGAGTGTAAACTGTGTGAGAAAGAAAATGGGGCAGACAACCTGAGACAGGTGGCCCCAAGACTATTTAAATTTGGTCCAAAATACAGGTGAAAACAAATGACAGAAGAATACAATTTCTAGTTATTAGAAAGTACTTGTTTTGTCATTGATTAAATTGTGCTAGATTTGTGGTCTTTTCCAGATTCCTATCCCTGTTTCATTGCTGGTTTAAAAACTTCCAACATTCCCTGAGAATGGATTTAAAAGAAATTAAAAGAAATAGCCGTACAAGTCCCAGGATATGATTTAGTGCTGTAAAATTAAATTTAAGGCACTTTCAATGTAGCAATCATCTGATGAAGTTTTAATGATTCAGTACTGTACAACATACACAACAGTCCTAACTTGTGCTGGAGCAGGCATGCTGGCATGCTTATGCTGCCTTCTGCCCCAGGGCCAGGGGTTGGACACCCCATTCTATCCCAATCTGCCTCACCAGTTTCAGTGGTGCAAATCTGAGCCGCTCTGGATTGCTGAAGGCTGCCCAGGAATGGGCTTGGATCTACACAAGTGCTGGGTCCCAACCAGTGGTGGGCTTCAGGGGGTTCTCACAAGTTCTGTAGAAACCTTTACTAATGAGTGCCTGGTTCTGAGAACCGGTTACTAATGGGACATAGAACCGGTTGTTAATTTAGGTTATTAGGACATAGAACCGGTTGTTAATTTATTTGAATCCCACCACTGATCCTAGCCTCCCTCCCACCACCTGCCCACAGTTCTGCCAACTGTCTGCCCTCCTTCACCCCTAAATGGCCAAGCTGTGCCAGTATAACTGACCTGCTGCTGGGATCTGCAGTGGCACCAGTATGCCAATGCAACTCACACCAGCCTCTTCTACTCTGGGTGGTGCAGATGTGTAGTATGGGACATTTGCAATGCTCCTGGGACAGCGCAAGGGACTTGCTCCCTCTGGTTTGCACCCATAGATATGTTCATTCCAGTCTATCTATATTTACCTGGGAATATAATTTGCTGAGTGCATTGGGACTTCTGAGTCAACAGGAATAGGATCACACTGTGTTCACTGTAATGTAATACAGGAGTGAGTGAATAGGCAATTCCATACTCAAGAGACTCCAGTAAATTTGCTCTAGATCAACCTTAGTTTGTGTCTTTTATTAATTCAGTAAAAAGGGCTGCAGTGGTTCAGTGGTTAAAGTAGTTGTGCTTGCTGAACTGAAGGTCTCCAAGAGTGGAATCCTAAACACAGTTTCCTGGGGGGAAGGTGTAGGCCCTATTGAATACAATAGGATTTACTTCTGAGAGGACATGCTTAGGATTGCACTGCAGGTCAGCATTTCTAGACCCAAGTTCCGCAAGATATTGGCACTTGTATCTCTTGCCCAGCTCCTGCCAATCTAGCAGTTCATTAGCATGTAAATGTAAGTTGATAAATAGGTACCACTTTGGTGGGAAGGAAAGAGTATCCCATGCACTTTGGCATTTCATCATGCTGGGCATTATGGATGTGTCTTTGGACAACACTAGCTCTTTGGTCTTGTAACGGTGAATAACTGCTAGGTAAAGTCAGTCATGACTAGCAGGATACCTTTACCTTACAAAGGGAGATGAGGGGGAAAAATTAAAATTACCTGGAGAGGCATAACCCTGCCAGCCACTCTCCCATGCTCTGTGGCAACACCTCAAGCCTAAGGAAGCATGTTAACAATTCTCCCACATGGGCAGAGCATAGAAAGAGGCAGTCAACGTTTTTCACCCAACATAAAAAGGCCACATTGCCTCACACTGCAAAAGCTCTTGTGACACAGGCCAACAACAGAGGCCAGCCTTGAATCACAGCACAAGAATTCCTTTATGCCGCTCCATACTGTACTGCCAAGAGCCTTTTGGCCTGCATCAGCGAAAGAGAGGAGAGGTCGTTTCCTTACAGAAGAGAAGGCCTATAGCACAGTGACAAAAGTCTTCCTAAGATAAGGGTTCGAGTGTCGATGGGAGACGTCATCAGCCAGAAATAATCTTTTTTACTGAGAGTGGAACTGGGGGCAACCCACAAGAGGAATTCCAACAGCACTGAGATAAGCAAGAATGCAGGTAGTTTGCTGTTCAGAGTTCCAGGCTTGGGAGTCAATCAAGGTAGACTTCAGTTCATCTGGGGATTGCAATAAACAAAACATTTTGTATGGCTGGAGAAGTGGAGAAGCAGGCAAGTCTTGAATCCGCACACTGCCTAATCTAATCGCTCCACCACTCTGAGTGACAAACAGCACACCATGGGAATCTAGCTGTGGGCAGTACAGTGACTGCATCTGAAAGGATATCCCAGTGAAACGGCAGAAGTTCAAAGCTGAGAACTGAGGGTGCATTACAAAAAACTTTGGCAAAACCACAAAGAGTCACATCTGGGAAACTGTAGCATGTGAGGCAATCAGAATGAATACTGCAAAGTTCAAGACTTTGGCTTCTGTGTCGCAGATTGCCTTTTGCAGCAACTGACCCATTTAAGAGCATAAGAGCCTCCACTGGATCAGGCCAAAGGCACATCTAGTCCAGCTTCCTGTATCGTGCACCCATTTACACTAGTATCTTTGCTAGCTTTTGGTTACCCCTCCAGCTGTACGATATTGCCACTCAACTCATTCAACACAACAGCAGCAAAAGGGATCCTGCCCTCTTCCCTTCCCACACATGGAATCAGACTGCTTAGATAAAGAATATTGAGGCACCAGAGGACCCCCCCCCCTCTTTCCCCTAATAGGATAGCAGGATTTTCCCTAACAGGATTTTATATAGAGTAAGATGACATGAGTGGAGTGGCTAACCTTCCCATCCCAGCTGAGACCTGTGCACTGACCCCCCCCCCATGGCAGTGTTTCTCAAACTGTGGCTCAGGACCCCACTATGTGGGTTGTGAGGAAATTTTGGGCAGGTCCACATTCATTTCAATATTTTGATTTTGAATATATTAGATTTGGTGCTGTGGGTGGTGCAAGTGGTTAAGACACAGTGCCTGTTAACCAGAAGACCTAGGTCCCCACAAGACAGGGTGAGCTCCTGTCCTTAGCCCAGCTCTGCGACGCAGCTGGAACCAATTGTATTGGCTCTGCCTTTCCGTTGGACTATTTCAGTGGTGTGGAGAGGGAATTTGCTGCTTGGGTAACAGCCTATCCTCCATATCAATCTACCCAGGCCTTCATGCTTTGCACAATACCAAAGTATTTCAAGACTGATGGATGCCAAGAGGTGCCACCATGTTATAAGGCTGCATTTGATGAAAAGTTCCAGATCTGTGCTTTTAACTGGCTATTGTGTATGTGCTTTAAACAGTTATATTGAAAGGCCTTACTCCTTGGTAAATTTGGATAGGATTGCAGCCTAGGATTATTAAGAATTTTCTTGCTTCATGTTGTTATTTCTGGTCATTATATTATTTCCAGTGAATCCTGAAAGATTCTCATTCTAAAAGGTGGATCCTGGATACATTTAAGTTGTGGTGACATTGCCATATGTCCAAAGGGTACTGTGAAGGGTGTCCAAAGGGTACCCTGTGAAGGGTAGGAATTCTTGCAGGGAACATTTACTCTTATTCCTATGCAAGGTATATGACAGACACAGAGTAGCTCTTTTTGCAGAGATACAAGAGACACCAGAGTAGCAGGTGTCAGTGGCGTTTGGCTGTACACACTATATACCACTGTCTGTCATGTAATTTGCAAAGCCACTGGGATTTGTCTGGAACATGTTGGTTAGCAATTCCAGAGAGGAGCAGGTGGGATCACACTGATCATCACTGTCATGCATATTGTGGGCATCTGTTGTGGTCTGCGCAGCTGGCAATATGGATTATCCTGCATCTCTTTGCCCCTGCTGGAAAAATGCCCATGAAGAGCAAATGGAGTAATGTTAAAGATAAACAAGACAAGTTAAGATATATGCTGTGTGTTCCCAACTAAGGGTCAATGTGCACACTCTGGGAAACATGCACACAGTGTGCAGTGTTGGGGGAAAAGAATGCAGAGGTTGGGGCATGGCTTTCCCTTTCTTTTTGCAGAGATACAGAACGCCGATGGATAGTGGCGTTCTGTTCCATCTGGCCAGGTTGCAGTCCTGATAAGTGGTGAGCTTTTGGCCAGAAGTTGCAGTGTTTCATGCTACAGAGGCAGTAAATGTACCATTCACCAAGAAAGAGTGCACACATGCTGGGGATTAGCCAGGGATAGGAACTAAAATCCAGTGACTGTCTCAAGTCACAAAAATGCTGACTTGTGGATTTGTGAGTCGCGTGCATGAAACTCAAAACAGCACTCAAGTCAAGAGCCCCTGACATCCACAAAAATTGAATATTGGGAGTGTTAAGACAGACAAAATAAAATATTTCTTTACCCAGCCTGTAGTTGGTCTGTGCAACTCCCTGCCACAGATGTGGTGATGGCCTCTAGCCTCAATGCCTTTAAGAATGGTTTGGACAAGTTCCTAGAGGAAAGGACAATCACAGGTTATAAGCAATGAGGGGTGTGTTTAGAGATGGACGACCACAAAATGCCACATGCAGGGGACACACCTGGATGCAGGTGTCATATGTGCTTCCTGAGGCATCTGGTGGGCTGCTGTATGATACAGGAAGCTGGACTAGATGGACCATTGGCTGGATCCAGCAGGCAGTTCTTATGACTCTACACTCATCCCTATGCATGCAGACCTGCAGACTTCTTGTCTTATGAGTGGCTGGAGAAGACCTTGGAAAAAGGAGGTAGGGAAGGTTTATAGCAATCAAACTTTTCACTGCCTGGCTTGCTGATGTTACTTGCTCCATTGTTACTTGGGGGAGAAACCCTCATTGAATGACCAGCTGCAGTGGGAATATGGCTGCAATCCTATCCACATTTTCCTACGAGTAAGCTCCATGGGGTCTAATGGGACTGACATCTGAGTAGATACATATAGGATTGGACTGTGTGATTGTATAGAGCTGCTAAGAATTGGGTCATCTTATCATACTCAGGGTGATCACATGTCCTCTTTTTCAAAGACATGTCCTCTTTTTTAGCCTTGTGTCCTTGAAAAAATCTTTTTCCTTGTTAGCAGGCAGTGCATAGCCTTCTTGAAATTTATTATTTGAAATAAATTATATGTAATAGTTTAAAATTGAATAATAAGTAATATAGTGTTTCAATTAAACATCTGAAAGCAATATTTGTGTGTTTTTCAATTTTATTTTGTCATGTCCCACATTTTCTTGGGTGTCCTACATTTTGGGGGAAGCCTTGTCCACTTTTGCGGTTACGACACATCCAGTGTGATGGAACAGTTAAGGTGACTTTCCATAAGATAACACTAGAGAGTGATGTAACTGCGTGGACCCGTAACTGCTCTGGATTTTGCCCTATGCCCCATTGTGTTCGGTAATACTTACTCCCAGGAAAGTGTGGTTAGGGTTGCAGCCCATCATCTTGATCTTACTGGCAAGCCTTACGGCTGCTGTGTGTGACCCTCCTCTCTTGCTGCTTCTGTCCCCGGTGTCACGCAGTCTGTCCCACAACTGGCAGCAGCCATAATCTTTTAATAAGCCACTTTTTCTACTCATCGTTTCAGGGTATTGCAAGAAAGGTGTGTCTATGCTCTCCCAACCATCAGTGTGTGTACCACAAATGAGTAATATAGTTAGATGTAAGAGTCTCTCTGGGTGGAGACAAGTAGAATAGAAGGCAGTTTGCATGAGAAGATTGGTCTGGTTGAAAAATATGATGAGCTGGAATAAAATGACAGAAGGAGTGAATAAGGTGCTGACGAAAGGCTGCAATCCTAAAGACACTCTCCTGGGAGTAAGACCCATTGAACACAATGGGGCTCACTTTTGAGTAGACATTGAGTAGACATGGTTAGGATTGTGCTCTAGAGCTGAATAAGGTGCATGTGGGGTGTGTTTACAAGCAGTTTATAAGTGTGTCCCTTATATGAATTTAACTTTTTGGATCACTTTGGTTCCTGGTCTCCCTTTTAACTCCAGGCCAGTACCTCCTGCATCTTCCTCTCAAAGAGGTCCTAACAACCCCTTGAAATGCAACCATGAGAAAGCAGTTCTGCGTGAAAAACCATTACCATAAGTGACTACTCTGGTGATGTGTGGAGCTGTTGATGCAACCACAGCAGTTGGTGTGTGTGTGTATGTGTGTGTGTGTGTGTGAGAGAGAGAGAGAGAGAGAGAGAGAGAGAGAGATGAACTCCTCCAATGCTCATAAGGTTGTGTCTCAGTAACTGAAGGAGTCTGATTCTGTGGGTCTGATTCTCTGCTAATTAAAAAAATGAGTTAAATAAAAGCAGTTTCCTTTTTAAAAGGCAGTTTCCTTTTTTAAAGGCAGTTTCTCCACAATGGTTTAAAAACAGTTTTTCTTACTCTTTACAAGAGGAAACAAAGCCATTTTTAAACTTGTGATTTTAATGGGATACAATTTTCCACCTTCTCCAGAGAAGTTGAGTCAAATCTGTGTATAACAATGTTGGACCGGTAGTTACCAAACCATCTGTTTTAGTGACAGGGAAATGATTTAATAAAAAATATTATCTTTTTAATTTTAACTCTACAGTGGGGGGGGGGCACTTATGTGTGGGGTCCAATTGGGAGCAACTGGTCCAATTGGCTACAGTTAGCTCTGTCTCCACTCCAGCTCTTTTCTAGAAGTTACTAAATACTCCTCTTCAGAGGAGAATCTGAAATGTCACAGGTTTGGAGAGCATCACACAATTTAGGTGTCAGGAACAGCAGATATTCCTCAGTTAAGGTCACTGCTATCTGAAGTAAAAGGGGAAAATCCCTATATTACTGTACGGGGAACTTCCTTCCAGCCCCCTCTCCTGAGGTAAAATAGTAATGCTGTGAGGAAATGGGCAAAGAAGCAAGAAAAAGCTTAGTGTTTCAGTTCACTGTATCTATCTACATTTATCTATAGTATTTATATACCACTTTTCAACTAAAAAGTTCACAAAGCGGTTTACAAAGAAAATTGAAAAATAATAACCTCCTCCTGTATCTTAACCTCCTCCAGTTTCTGAGGAAAACTCAAGAATTCAGAAACTTGAGGAGATGGATTTGGAATTCCTGAAGAAAATTTTTACATACTGTATTAATTTCATTATTAATTTCCAAAGCAAAATACAAAAAAAGATGGTTGTATTCAACAAAATACAGACAAAATTATTGTATGCAAGCAAAATACAACAAAAAATTTCCAATATTTGGAAATTAATACTGAAATTAACACTAGAAATTAATACTGGATGCTATAGATGGGGAGGGAAACCTGTATGGGCTTTTTTTTTTACAGGGCAAAACTGAGAGACACATGTGTGTTCATATAATGAACCTTTAAAGTACATGGCATTTTCAGTCACTAACTACACAAAAGGCAGGTGCCTGGCATAAAGAATTTATCATCTAAAATGCACCACAGGAAGCGGGGAAATGAATTTATAGGGCAAACATGAATCTGACTCAATATGAATGGCCACTGCAAATAGAGAGACAGCCATGCAAGCAATCGTTCTATTCTTCAGCTGAGCCAGGCAAATGCAGGGGGTCCTTTGCTTTTTTAACTGCTGACTGCCTCCCTACAACAGTAAGAAAAGCTGTTTTTAAACAATTGCGCAGGGGACACACTTTTAAACTGCTTTTATTTAACACATTTTTTCAGCAGGGGGTCCTAGAATCAAACCCTGTGGATATTGAGGCACTACCTTATTCCTTATACAATGGAGGAGTTAAAACCTGGAAGAGCAAATAAACCCATTTTTCCATTTATTTTTAACCACTGAATTTTTCATCCATAGAAGGTTCTGGGAATAAAGGTAAGACATTATTGTGTCCAGGTCTTCATGTGGAAAAATGGGTTTTGATTAAGGCTTTTTTTGAAGAGAGAAAAGTGGCTGTACTTGGGAATTTTAGTAGGTCCGTGCAGTGATTCTCAAACTTTTAGCACTAGGACTCACTTTTTAAAATGAGAATTTATCAGGATTCACTGGATATGTCATGACCAGAAGTGACATTACCAAGCGGAAATTTTCTTAATAATCCTAGGCTACAATCTGACCCACACCTACCCAGGAGTAAGGCCCATTTACAATTGTTTAAATCACATATACAACAGCCTGTTAAAAGCACAGATCTGTAACATTTCCCCAAATGCAGCCTTTCTCCATGCTGGCATCATAAACTGAAAAATAAAATATTGAAATGAATGGGGACCCATGTTAAAGTGGCTGACCCATGTTAAAGTTTGGGAAACACTGTCTTAGGGAGAACAAGGAAGAAAAAAATTCAGGGATACCACTGTGAGAGAGGAATGACGTGGTTTGCAATTTGAGGCCAACAGAGAGATGGGTACATTAATGGGAAGATATTTGTGTCTCTCAAACAATGGGGCTAGGCTGCAGTAGTAACAGGAAAAGAAATGTTGGCACTGAACATCAAAGACATTTCCAGTCTCTCTGTGGTGTGTGTGTGTGTGTGTGTGTGTGTGTGTGTGTGTGTGAGAGAGAGAGAGAGAGAGAGAGAGAGAGCATTTTTCCATATGGCTCTTTTTGCAGAGGGTGGGGTGGGGGAGAGCATTGATCCAAATGTTTTGGTGGGGCAGAGTGAGCATTGTCCCATATGTTATTTTTTGGGTGGTGGGTGAGGAGTGAGCATTGTCCTTTGTGGGGGGGGGGGAGCAAATATTATCCCATTGGAGTAGGATCGCCACATGTCCCGTAAAACCAGGATGTCCCAGTTTTGGGGGATTGCATTCACATAATTGTAAGTTTGACAGGGGGTCCTGTCCTGGTTTTGTGGAAGAGAATTATGGCAACCCTATACTGTCCTCATAACATAACAACAACAACAACCACTGTCATTCCAATAATAATAGGTGCTCTTGGAGCGATTCCATTAAGTCTCCAGGAACATCTAAACGTACCCATGGGCCTCCAGAGGTTCACAACTGCCCAGTTACAAAAAGCAGCACTCCTGAGAACTTCACACACATTGAGACGATACCTTTGTGATTCCTAGTTTCTAGGATAGGAACCGAACCACAATAGAGCCAATTCCAGTCAAACACAGGGCAACTGTGAAACAGTACATAATAATAATAAATTTTATTTATATCCCGCCTTTCTCCCGGAGGGAGTCAAGGTGGCTTACAAAACAATCCATAAAAACATCAACAATAAAATCCAATTTATTAAAACCATTAAAACAGGCATCTTAAAAACAATATAAAACATCTACATTAAAAGGCTGATTAAAACCATAATAAAAAAGTTGTGCAATAGAAGTAGCCAGACTAAAAAAACCAGCAGACTAAAAAGCTCAGAAGGCTGTTCTAAAGAGAAATGTTTTTAGGCCAAGCCAAAAAGTTTCGAGGGAGTGAGCGGTTTTAAGATCAAGAGGGAGGGAATTCCAGAAGGTTGGTGCCACTACTGAGAAGGCCCTATTTCTTGCTGCTACCCCATGTACTTCAAGCAGTACTTGAAGCACAATCCTAGCCATGTCTACTCAAAAGTAAACCCAATTGTGTGCAATGGGTCTTACTCCCAGGAAATTGTCTTTTATGATTGCAGCCTTATAGATTTTGATGCAGTAAAAAGTTCCAGTCCTTGCCCCAGTTTTGTCATTGCTACATGCAAGGAAACCTGTGGAGGATACAGAGTAGCAGTTTGATGGATGAGGATGATAAAAATAAAGAGAAGCACTCTTGGGGAAAAGCACAATGGGCTTTCAAAAAAATCAGACTTCCAGTAATGGCAGAGGGGAAGGGGAGCCTGGTTGGAGTTTTTTTTTGGCTGGGAGCAGTGACGTCATCAGGGTGGTGCAGGTGCTGTGGTCCACATGGGGTGACGCGCACCAGGGGACCTAAAAATTGCAACTTTGTGATGCTGCATCAAACCCCATCATGTCATATACCGTTGGATTTGTATTGAAGAGCAGAATCCAGTGCAAAAGACCATTTTGAAATAGCACCTTCCTATGAAAAAGTTATGACCAAAAACCTAAATTATACATTGAACTCTATGGAAAGAGAAAGTGACCCATATCACTGCTATACTTGTGAGTAGGCAAACTTGCCATAGTTCATTGGAAAGGGCAGGCTGAGAGGAATCTAAGGACCCCATAATTGTCTCGATCCAATGAACACAGCCCCCACAAATCACCCCAGAAGTAGGTCCCTGATGATAGCATTGAAATTCATTGAAGGTGGATGTGAACTGCACAGCTTTGTTTACAGGTGAGTAAGCAGGCATGCCTTGGCTGGAGTGGAAGGTCAGTCCAGGAGAATACAAGGCTTCCAAAATGGTCCTGATCAGGGATGTTACTAGGGCATTTGAAAGCGGGGACCCTTGAAGGTGGTGGCAGCCCTTTTGACCTACAGTAAATTGCTAAAACCATAGTTTGTAGAAATAATACCATCATGTTATACACCTTTGAATGTGTGATTTACAGCAGGATGTGGTGAAACAAACCACTTTGAAATATCTTTATTCTAATGAAATGTATGGCTAAAAAAAACTGTACGGGGGGGGGGGGGGGCAATGGCACATAACCATGCCCACCATTCATATTGTTGCCCCACGCAATGGATGAGGGTGATGTGCTGGCCTCCCGCACCAGGTGACGCAAATCCTGAGTGACGCCCATGAGTGGGAGTGGGAGGCTATAGGGACCCTTGTTGCTGCCCTTGTGGCCAGAATGGGATGGGGCATTTGGGGCTCTTCAGAGAAAGCAAAAAGGAACAGCCCTGCTGGTGTGGACAGGGCTGTGCAATCTGAACCAACTTTCCAGGCCTCACACAGCTGTTGGAGCACTTGGGAGCAGACAAGGAGATCTCTGCAAGGCAAAGCAATATTTGTTCCTTACCCTAGGGCTGCATTGCACCCTGAGATATATACGCCAGTGATGGGCTTCTCACAGGTTCTATAGAACTCTTTGCTAATGAGCGCCTGGTTCTGAGAACTGGTTACTAATGGGACATAGAACCTGTTGTTAATTTATTTGAATCCTACCACTGCATGTACCCTGGTACTGGGTGAGAAAAAGGACAAGCCCCCTCCCCAAATATAGGACATTCAAGAAAAATGTAGGACATGAAAACTAAAAATACTCATATGTACACTAAAACCTTGAATTGAGAGTGTTTTGCAAGACATGTAAACATCTATATATAAAAATTGAAAAGTCACTGATTCACTGACTGACTGAATGAATGACACATAATTTAACCCTTAAGGGAGTGAAAAAGGTGCAACATGTTTTTGTCCTATACTTAATATGGAAGGCTGACCATGGAAGACTGGAAGACTGACCAATTTGGGGTTTGGTGCCTGGTGCACGGGGGGGGGGATGTTGTTCAGGTGTAGGGTTGTTGCGCATGGGGTGGGGAGGATCCAGTGGGGAGGATGCTGCGCAGGGGGGATGTTTCAAAGGCATTTTCTTTATTATTTTGTATTATATGACAGTATTGCAATAATTTTTATATGAGTATTTTTGGGTTGTGGAATGAAACGTCTAAGTTTCCATTATTTCTTATGGGAAAATTCGCTTTGATGTACATGCATTTTGGATTACAAACAAGCTTCCAGCACAAATTATGCTTGTAAACCAAGGTACCAAGAGTATATTGCTTTCATGTGATTAATTTAAGCACCATGGCTGCAATCCTAACCTCCAATTAAGCAGGCCCATGTCCCGTGCTGACCTGGGTGTGTCATAAAAGTGCTGTAAGGAACTTCTGCCCCACTTCTGGGGAGGTTAGGCCAATGCAAAGACATAAGCTGACCTCCCCACCCCATCACAGAAATATAGGCCAGGTGAGTTAGGTGGGCCTAAATTTCTTAGGATTGTGTCCTATATTACTGTTAAATCTAAAACTTACATACCCTATAATCCAGAGTAACTACGGGAGCACATAAGAGACATTACGTGCACCCGTAGTTAATGCACCACCTAGTGAAAACCTATGGGAAATTCATATTGCAATCCAGAGTAAATTGTTCTTACACCGGAGCAAGGACTCCCTGTAGTTACTCTGGATTGCGCCCATATAATTTATTAATGACTAGAATTCTACATGCTGCCTGCTCATAAGGGAAAGGAGGACAATGAAGATTTTTTTCCAGGGCACAAGGCTGAAAAAGAGAACATGCCTTGGAAAAAGAGGACATATGCTCATCTTGATCCTGGTAACACATTTGGGTGCCAAGCACGGGGATGCAATGCCTCCACAGTGACCACCATATGTCATAACCAGAAAAAAGAGGACAAGGTCCCCCCAAATGTAGGACACTGAAGAAAAATGTTGGACATGACAAAATAAAAACTAAAATTAACTCATAAACAGGGGTCTTTTTGAGGAAGTACTTACCGGTGACCCCTGAGTAGACATGCCTATGATTACAAATAGTATCTTTATGGTGAGTGTCACAGTGTTATTTCTAGAAGAAAAAACACACATTGCTCATATATATTACTTTCATGAGGTTCATTTAAACATTCCAGTGCTTATTAAATTTAAAACTATTACATAACATAAAATTATGTATGTCATTTATTAATTACAAGAAGTCTGCAAGGTGGCTGCTATCAAGGAAAGGGAGAACAATGAAGAACTTTTTTCCAGGACACAAGGCTAAAAAAGAGGACGTGTCCTGGAAAAAGACACCTGATCACAAGGAAAAGAAGGACAAGGAGGATTTTTTTCAGGACACAAGACTAAAAAAGAGGACGTGTCCTGGAAAAAAGAGGACATATGGTCACCTTATCCCCAGGAAAAGAAGGATAATAAAATTTTTTTCTAATACACAATTCTTAAAAAGAGGGCATATCCTGGAAAAAGAGGACATGTGGTCACCCTGGTGGAGGGCTTACTTTTGAGTAGTACTGGGGTTCAGCCAGGGTGCCCCCCAAAGCTCTGTGGATAATTAAGGCTGCAATCCTAAAGACACTTTCCTGGGAGTAAGACCCATTGAACACAATGGGGCTTACTTTTGAGTAGACTGGGGTTCAGCCAGGGTGCCCCCCCAAGGCAAGGCAGTATGTGCTCCTTTCCCAGTACAAGCACCCTGGTAGCACCCTTGGGTGTTCAGCTGGGCTGGGGGAAGCGCTGCCTCCCTTTGGCAGAGGGAGGGAGGCGGGTCTGGTCCAGGAGGAGGGCCGGAGAGGGAGGCAGGAGGCGGGCAGGAAGGGCAGGGCTGCGGGGTTGGCTGGTCCGGAGTCGGCAGAGGGAAGGAAGGCGGAGGGGAGACCCTTCCAGCGCAGCAGACCTGGGTGCAGGTAAGACCCCAGGGAGCCTCTTTTGGGAGGGGGACCCAGAAAGCGCAGTTCCGAGGCTGACACGCGTCCATCAGTCCATTCACACGTTACTTCGCTCTCCCGTGCATCAGCATCACTATCCCTGACATGTTTATGTATGTCTCTTATGGGGATCAGCACCTCCAGCCCACATGGTGGGTTTCTTGCCAGGCATGTCTGAAACTGTGCAGACACGAGTCAATGCACGCATACACGTGCATGCAAACCCGTGTCAAGCATGCATGCTTACCTTCAGGTGCATGTATGAGCTTCCCTCCCCTTTCATTGCAGACCCTTTGCTTGCACATGTGTATGCGGGTGTGTTAGGGTTTATGCCCACGCGTAAGGGTTAAATAAATACAGGCTTGACATGTGCATGCAAAAACCCGTGTCAGTGCATGCATACGTTTAGATGCAACATGCATGTGCTTTCGTCCCACCCCCTTTGATTGCAGATCCTTTACCTGCGCATTTGTGTGTTATGCTGCAATCCTAAAGACACGTTCCTGGGAGTAAGACCCATTGAACACAATGGGGTTTACTTCAGAGTAGACATGGTTTGGGTTGTGCTCCAAGTGTGTTTGTCCATATGTAAGGGGTCAGTAAATACCGGCTTGACACGTGCGTGCAAAAACCCATTTCAGTGGATGCATCCATACATACATGTATGTGCTTCCCCCACCCCTTTGAATGTAGACCCTTTGCTTGTGCATATGTGTGTGTCCAGATGTAAGGGGTAAATAAATAAAAGCCTGACACATGCGTGCAAAAACCTGTGTCAGTGCATGAATGCATGCATACATACATGTATGTGCTTCCCTGACCCCTTTGATTGCAGCCTCTTTACTTGTACATGTGTGTGTGTGTCCATGTGTAAGGGGTAAATAAATAACAGCTTGACACGTGCATGCAAAAACCCGTGTCAGTGCATGAATGCATGCATACATACATGTATGTGCTTCCCTCACCCCCTTTTACTGCAGCCTCTTTACTTGCACATGTTTGTGTGTCCATGTGTAAGGGGTAAATAAATAACAGCTTGACACGTGCTTGCAAAAACCCGTGTCAGTGCATGAATGCATGCATACGTACATATATGTGCTTTCCCCACCTCCTTTGAATGTAGACCTTTTGCTTGTGCATATGTGTAAGGGGTAAATAAATACAGGTTTGACATGTGCTCTAGTTAACCCCGGGCGCGTGTTAGGAAGGAGATAAGGGCTTGCAGGGCGTAAGAATCGTAAGAAGTGGCAGAGGAATGAGGGCAGTTGTTGTATCTCAGAGCAGACATCTCCATGCCCAACCCACCCCCACCACCAGGCTGACTAACGGCAAAGCAGTTAAATGGAGAAGGAAAACACAAACACACTCAACTGGCTTTCCTTTGGCACCTCTGAGTCCAATAGATCCTTTGCATAGGTTGCCAAAACAGAGGTGCCAGGGCTGGAGCCTGCCACCAGCTCAGTGATCAACTCTCATAACCGAAAATAGAGGATAATTAAGATTTTTTTTTCATGACACAAGGCTAAAAAGAGGACATGTCCTGGAAAAAGTGGACATATGGTCACCCTAACCCCAGTGGCACCTTTGAGTGCCAAGCAGGGGGATGGGATGCCTCCAGGGTGACAATATGTCATAACAAAAAAAAGAGGGTAAGTTCCCCCCAAAAGTGGGACACCCAAGAAAAATGGAAGACATGACAAAATAAAAGCTTAAAATTCTCATATACTGGTATATTGCTTTCATATGGATAATTTAAATACTATATTCGTTATTATTAAATTTAAATATATTACATATAATTTATGAATTACAAGAAGGCTACATGCTGCCTGCTCACAAGGAAAAAGGGGACAAGGAAGTATTTTTCCCCCTAGGGTAACAAGGCTAAAAAAAGAGGATGTGTCATTGAAAAAAGGCAAAGTGTCACCCTTGTCACCCCTGTCTACTCCTCTGCTAGCCTTCGTTCCTTGCTCTTTAGGCAAAAGAGCACACTGGGTACGCTCAGAAGTGGCATTCTTGCTATCCAATCCTGTGAGGTTCGGCTTGGAAGTAAGTACCATGTGTACAAGGAGAGTTTCTCCCAGAGAAGTACGGATAGGATTGCATCCTTAGAGCCCAATCTTATCCTGCTTTCTGGCACCCAAGACCCGCGTTGCATCATGGATAGGATTGCAGCCTTAGTGCCCACTCTGATCCAACTTTCTGGCATCAATGAATCCACACTTCATTATGGATAGGATTGCAGCCTTTATGGCCACTCTGATTCAACGTTATGGCATCAGCACATCCACAATTCATCCTGAATAGGATTGCAGCGTTAGGACACAGTCTGATCCAAACTTCCAGTATTGACAATTTATTATGGATTTGACTGCAGCCATCAGACCCAATCTGATCCAATTTTCCAGCAGCAATGCACCCACAATGCATTATGGATAGGATTGCAGACTTAGGTCTCACTCTGATACAATTTTCCAACACTGATGCACCTTAAACACAGCTTTGTGGTAAGGGTACCCATGATCCCAGGATTAGGATTGCCCCAGGGATCTCCCCCATCTCCCCAGGATTAGGATTGCCGTAATTCTCTTCTACAAAATCAGGAGAGGATCTTTGGTCCCATTTGCCTGTATGTGAACACAATTCCCAAAAATCAGGATTGTTCCTGTTTTTTGGAACATATGACTGGGACACACCATATACCCATTGGCACTGCTTCATCAGTGCTGAAAGTTGGGCCCTTGGTCACAAATGCTTGGGCTACATTTATTGCACATGCAGAAAATAAGTTTATGGCTTGAAATCCCTTCCCTAGATAAAATCTGGGGTACATTGTTGTGTTCATTCTGGATGGAGGCATATCTACCCATTGCATACACAACATGGATGCCCCAGCAAAATGAACCAAGGACCATTTTTGTGAGTTTGGATCACCTGTTTGTTTTTTATTTTTAATGCCTTCCCTCCTGAGCTGTAAATAGCCAAGCTGCAGGCTGGGGGGGAGTGTTTACCTCGTGGGCAGAAGCCATAAATCTGCTGCGGTGCAGTTTCCCCTCCCTGCCTCTCTTCCCAAACGTTGCTGCAGACAGTTTTCAGAGCGATGCCATTGGTGCGAGGGTTCGAGAGTGTGGGCTATCTTCAGTCGAGTTGTGTGTCGCTCTTCCTGTTGCTTCTGATAGCATAGCTTCCTGGAGAAAATGAAAGAGGGCCAGCTAGGTAAGAAGGTAAGAAGGATCCTTCCAGCTGCTTGGACCCCCCCCCCCCCCCTGAAACAACCAACCACCCACCCACCCAGGCTGTCAAGTGCAAAAGAGAGGAATGCTTGTCATGGAATAGTAATAGTAAACTGAATTACTATTCCAGACGAACACATAGGGACTATGATATACTAAAATAAAATAATAATAACAATAATAATAATGGCACACCTGGGAACTTCACGATACCTTTGTGATTCCTAGCTCCTTGGATAGGAACCAAATCACAATAGAGCCAATTCCAGTCAAACACCTGGCTGTGAAATAGTACATCACCATCAGCAGCAGCATAGTTATTATTATTATTATGTTGTTGTATCTCACAGTTGTCAGGTGTTTGACTGGAATTAGCTGTCTTGTTAGCCTGAGGTGACCATTTCAATTGGCCTATGGATGAGCCAGCCCTGATTACACAACATGGCCCAGATAGTGTTGTTTTGCAAGGTTGGCTGAATTTTTTTTTTTTTTTGGTGAAAAAGTCATTTTACTTAAGGTGCTGTCCTAAGAAATGAAGGCTTAACTCACCAGGCTTATCTTTCTGAGATAAGGTGGGGAGGTCAGCATATGCCTCTGCATTGGCCTTACCACCCCCCCAGGAGTGGGGCTAAAGAATCTTACTGTACTTTTGTGCCACCCCTAGGTCAGCACAGGACTTATGCCAGGGTTTAGGCCAGTCTAAATGCTTGCTTACTTACTTGCAATCCTAACCAAGGTCAGCACAACTCATTGGTTTTCCCATTCCTGTGGTGATATAGAGAGGCAAGTGCATTTCTGTGCATTGGCCTAACTCTCCCTCAGGAGTGGTGTGCAGCACTTACCGCACTTTTGCGACTCCCCCAGGCCAGCTCAGGACTTGTGCCATGATTTAAGACGGCCTAACTGAGGATTACAATTGCAGCCCCAGAATGGTAATTCTATTTACCCAGCCTAGTTTTGCAGCACACACTTAAGTTTAAAGCAGTTATTAATTTTTGTAAGTCTTTTCAATGAACGAGTCATGGTTAGTTTCACAACAACTCCTTAGAGTTGATTTAGGCGGAGAGGCAGTGACCTAGAATTGATGCGCAGTAGACTGATTTTGCTCATGCTCTGGTTTTGACTGATGATTTTCAGTCAGGAAAGCATTTTCTCCTTGGTCAGATTGCTCAATTGACCTGGGCACATGAGGTTTGGCTGTTTTTGGTGAGTCATCTTGACCTGTTTGCTGCTTCTGCAGTTCACCTTCATGGATGGCATCTACCTACACTGGGCAACAATGATGTCAGATTTAATGCCTGCGGATCGGATGCAGCCCCCAGACGCAATTTATCCTTTCCCTGTTATAACTGGGTTCTCCCACTGTCATAATTGGACTTTCCAAAGCTTGGAAGTATGACCACATTTTTCTCTTTTGTCATTTGTAGCCAGTGAGTTTCTCTGAGAACATCTGCTTAATGATGTCACTTTCAACTTAATGATGTCTTTTGTGGGCCTCAGCAGATACCATGAATGCTATCATCAGCTCTCTATATAAAAAGTTTGAGTAAGGCAACTTGCGTTTAAGGAATATGCATTCCTTAACTTAATTATATTAAACTTAAATTTGATACCCCGTATTTACAAGATTAACTGGTTTTGGAGGTCCATGTTTAGCTATGGAACTGTGGCTGTGATCCTAACCCACAAATCCCGACATGTTGGGTGTCGGGGGTGTCGCAAAAGTGCTGCAGTGCACTTCTGCACCATTCCTAGGGGTTAGGCCAGGGCATAGACATGAGTTGGTCTCCCCATGCCATAATGGAAACAGGGAGATGAATGTGTTACACTGGCCTAAATTGGTTAGGTGATTGAAGCAGGAGACCAAATGTATATAGAATAACATTTCTGCCTAAGTAGATGAAGAACCGTACAGATAAACTGGCGCTGCATAGGTGGTGGCCACCCAGATCCAGCAGCAAGGCAAGCAGATGTGTAGTCATAGGGAGCAAACTGGAGATAGCTTGATCAAATGTGTGGAAGGAGGAACCAAAGGTTTGAAGTTAATCTCCCCCAACAACTCATTGTATATTTTAGTATGTGATTATGAGCCCAATCCTATACATGTCTATTTAGAAGTAAGCCCCATGATAGTCAATGGGGCTTACTCCCATGAAAGATTAGGATTGCAAGCTTTATCAGATAAATTCTGTATCTCACAGTATTGTTCTGATGAAAAAATGAGACATTACTGGACATCTGTTATTTTATTAAAAATAGCCACCTTTTACCTCTTGGCTAGTTCCAGTAGCCAATGACAAAAATTCATTTGGAAAATAAAACCAATAAAACTAAATCAATGGTAGGAAAAAAAACCAATAAGAAAAAGGAAAAGTAGCAACATACCTGGGGATAATGTTATCAGCTTTTACCTGATAATGTTACCTGTCTTTTCCTTTCTGAATATGGAGAAATGTGCTCCATAATCAAGGTGCAACAACTGAGTAGGGGCAGCAACATCTAATGATGGGGGTACTGTAAGTAGGGCACCTGACATATATCCGAATACAGTGATTTTCAACCTTTTTCATCTCACGGCACACTTAACAAGCCAACGAAATTGTCAGTTGTAAAAACACACCATCAATTGTTTTTACCATTGACAAGGCAAACCAGACTGTTCAAATCCCCCAATTTTCCAATTAATGAATGTCAATCCCCAAATTACTGCGGCACAGCTGAGGACTATCCGCGGCACACCTAGATCACTGGCTTAGAGTTTTATCCACTGCACATCCTAGCATCTTCTAGTTTTCTTCCTGGGGTAAACATCAAGCAGCCGCTCATCACAAGACTGGCTCTTCCCACCAGCTGGCAGCGTAAGTTGATTCCACCTGTTGTTTAATGAATAGTTACAGATTTTGTTGCTAATTATGCAGTGCAATTGATATTTGTTTTACCATCAGCTTCATTTGTGAAGTCTGTTTGGGGTTGTTACTTTATTTTTTTCTCTCCTTGGCAGAGGCATTGTGTCTTCAGCAGCTGCCTGGCAAGCTCGTATGGAGCAGGCTGAGAATTTGCCATATATTCTTTAGAACCCGCTTGAAAAATTAAATTTCTTGCTGATATGTCGTTCTCAATTAGGGCATAAAATGTGGCCACTCCTGAGCTTGTTTCTCCGAGAACAATGAGGCCGGGAAACAGTCTTAACGCTGTAAATCTTGGAATTATGTTGTTATATATAGTGGAACACACAACTGTAGAACAATAGCCCAGTTTGCCTGTGAATATGCATGGCTGCTGTTGTAGGGTAAACACATACATAGGCTTCCTTCAGATTAGGCAGTCTGTTTCCAGAGGATAGGACTGAAAATACAATAGGGAAAAATCCTTCGCCTTGAATACCCCCCCCCCCCCATGCTGTGCGGCTTGATTTGCTTGCCCAAGATATCTGAGCTATTCATCATCAGGTTCCATTTATCAGTGGTACACCTGCTTGTAGCATGCTGTGCTCTGGATTTCATGGGATTGAGCTGGGTACCTGGTAATAATAATAAACCTTATTACGGTCTGCAGACCAGCCACAGGGTACCTGGTATTTAATTTTAAAAAATTATACCTCTTACAGAAACGCGATGTCTGGGTGCTTACAGCGTTCATTAAAATACAAAGATAAAACAACAAGCCAGTGTGCAAGTTTGTTTCCCCCTAGACCTCCAAAACCATTTTTAACGTGCAGCAATAATATTAACACCATCATCAGCAACATCCAAACCAAGACTAATTTGGGAAGACAACTTAAGGAGAAAGGATTTTAGCCCCTGCTGGCTATCTCCCAGGGAGGGCATAGTTCTTAATTCAACCTGGAAGAATTTTGGAACCCCAAATAATAAACTGGGGAATAAACTGGTTCATATGGGAGGGTCCTCAGGCACTCCACTCCCAAGCAGCAGAAATAATTTTAAAAGTGAAAACTAGCAATTTTAATTAATTGGTTTAATTAATCTGTTCAGTGGGTAGACAACTTCCAGTTTTATAAAATTTAAGATCTAACTTTCAGTTTGATGACTCTGTCACAATGGTTCTCAAACATTTAGCACTGGGACCCACTTCTTAGAATGAAAATCTGACGGGACTCACATGATGTTACGTGTTCTATATGTCACATGATTTATGTGTTATGTATGATATGAGGAAAATACCTGCTATGATATGCATGTGGAAAGTAGGGTAATGTCCGATATACATAATATGTACTATATTGTGTAATATGTACAACCCCCAGGCTGGGGACCACTGGAGCTCCTTGGCAGCTACCTGACCGGTCCGCGAGAGGACCCATCTAAGTGCCTCTTCCCCTCCTCACAACAAGAGGGCTCTGTCAAAGGATTGCAGAGACCAATCCAATGCCTGTCTACTCAGTAGTAAGTTCCATTGTAGTCAGTGGAGCTTACTCCAAGGAAAGTGTGAACAGGATTGCAGCCTCAGAGCACAATCCAATGCCTATCTATTCAGAAATAAGTCCCATTACAGTCAATGAGGCTTACTCTCCAATAAGAGTGACTAAGGGCACAATCCAGAGTAACTACGAGGAGTCCTTGCTCCGGTGTAAGAACAATTTGCTCTGGATTGCAGTATGAATTTCCCATAGGTTTTCACTAGGTGGTGCAGTAACTACGGGTGCACGTAATGTCTCTTACGTGCTCCCGTAGTTACTCTGGATTGTAGGGTAGGATAGCTTTGTGCATTTTCAATGCATCCTGCACTGAAAAAGGTTGAAAATCCCTGCTCTGCATAGACATGCATTGAGATGTTGTGTTCTCACTTGCAATCCTATCCACAGTAACCTAGCAATAACTATATTTATTATAATAGGATTTACAGTTGGAGGCAGCTGTGCTGTGCTCTAGGTGGGGAAGCCCTCCCTCCAGCACAACTCTCCCCCCACCCCTGGGCTGGTTCCTGGAAAATTTTTCCCCATAGAACCAGTCCCTGGGGCCAAAAAAGTTGAGGACCACTGATCTATACAGCATGCCAGTTACGAGAGAAAATTGGAAAGATGTGACATTTTAATTTTGGCATGTGAAGATTGTCTCCTATCACAAGTTAGCCTTCCACCTAACCGTTCTCTTCTGCAAACTGGGCAGGGGTGCTTGCAAAGTTTTTTTTTAAGGTTTAAAAAGCTTTTTGTGACCCACTGAAAATAGGCCTGTGACCCACAGTTTTGGAAACCCTGCTCTCAAATATAAATGAGGTGAGCCTACTTGAATTGCTTGTTAATTCTTTATTTCTGCCCTCTTCTTCTAAACTTTAAATAAATCACAATACAGTCCTTTAAAGTTACGTGTACACCATCTTATTTATTCTGAGATCTGTCAATTGAATGATTTTGGTAGCCTTTGGGAGGCATAGGGCGCAATCCACAGTAACTATGTGGAGTCCTTGCTCTGGTGTAAGAACAATTTGCTCTGGATTGCAATATGAATTTCCCATAGGTTTTCACTAGGTAGTGCAGTAACTAAGGGTACACGTAGTGTCTCTTACGTGCTCCCGTAATTACTCTGGATTATAGTGATAATCCAGATATGACTCAGCTTTGGGGGCTGTTAGGACTTGCTTTGCTTCTTGTGTAGTGACCCAGGTGCTGATCTGACACCAGAAGACCAGATTTTCATAAGATCAGATTCTGGCTGGTTCTTGTCTGTAGAGGAGTCTATAAAGATTGCTGCTGATATGAGATGGAGTAATGTGAATTACAATCATCCTTCATATATTTGAGCCTGATTTTTTTCGTGCCTGTGGTAGTGCCTGTGGTAGTCGAAATATTTTGTATAGTAATACATTTTCTTTTTTCCTTTTGTACAGTGTTGTGAAAGAGCTCCAGTCAAGGCAAGGAACCAGTGGAGGTAAGTGCTACAGAAGCCCCAATCTTGCTAATCTATGCGTTCATCATTTTTGTTGTTGTGCCTCTTCTGTTTCAGTTATCCGTTGTCATTTTGCGTCCGACCCCTACTCCTTTTCTTTGCCCAGATCCATGTAGCACCTGGACAAAGTGATACCTGATGCAATCCTAACTGATTTAGGGTGAAATCCAAAGTAACTATGGGGAGTCCTTGCTCCGGAGTAAGAACAAGTTACTCTGGATTGCAATATGAATTTCCCATAGGTTTTTACTAAGTGATGCAGTAACTACGGGAGCCCGTAATGTCTCTTACATGCTCCCATAGGTACTCTGGATTGTACCTTTAGATACAGTGTTCAGAAAAACTATCTACATAAATGTACACAGATAACCTGTGTGTGAGAGTGTACACCTTTTCTGGCCAACATTCCTCATCAATCAAGCAGGCTGAAGAGAGGGAACTGTCAACATTCTACCTACCTTTGAAATTATGAAGATGCTGGAAAGGGGGGTGGTTTTTTATTGATGAATGTTGTTATATTTGACTTCCACAAGCGACAGCTGCGGGCTGTTACTAGTATATGGATAAAATGAAAAGAAGTAAAAGGCATGAAATAAAACTTTTGAAAATGAAGTAATGTATAGCCACAAATAACATGCAAACAAACATGTGGCTAATGTGATACCAAACTGAAATTCAGCTCCCTTTCTCTCCTCCTTTTTGGGTTTTTCTACCCCTTTTGTTTCTTGGTCTGTAGTCTTTATTGGCCAGAGTACTTGTTGGATTAAGCATGTGACTGGAGTGGATGTGCTTTAAATCCCCCCAATGTTCCCAATGTCCATGACTACTATGGGTGGGAAGCACCATCAAAATACACTGGTTCCTGCTTTCTTCTCCCACACAGCTTCCCCACACCACTTTCTTTTCTGTCCCTTTTCCTGAACCTACTCCTTCTCTCCATAATCCCTGAGACTCTTTTTTTCCCATCCAAATAACTTTCCATCATAGAACCTGCATCGTTTGTCAACATTTTTCTCTTGACACACTTACCTGGAACAGGATAGAGCAGAAGTCCTCCAACTTTATAGTGATTGATTCCACTTTTTAGAATGACAGTCTGTTGGGACCTGCTAGAAGTTATGTCATGGCCAGAAGAGACATCGAGTCTGATCCTAACCATGTCTACAAAAAGTAAGCCCCATTGTGTACAATGGATCTTACTCCAGGAAAGTGTCTTTAGGACTGTAATCATCACCAAGCAGGAAAGTTTTTTTTAACTATTCTAGGCTGCAATCTTATCCACACTTACTCAGGAGTAAGCCCAATTGTCTACCACTGATAAAAACATCTACATAGTAACTTGTTAAAAATAGTGATGTGTAACATTTTTCCTAAATAAAGTTACATATCATGGTAGCATCAAGTCTAATACATTAATTGAATACTGTATATTAATATTGAATATGCAATAATGAATATTGCAATATTGCATTTTTTGTAATTATTTTTTATTTTTTTTTAATTAAATTCACCCAGGTTATTGCATTCCCAAAGCAGCTTTAGTAAGGGGTGGAAAAGCTGGTAGTGCAGCAAATGGTGAAGGCAGCCAGAGAGGAGAGAGAGAGCATGAGCAAGAGATTTTATGAGAAAATAACCTGCAGAAACCTGCTCTTGGGAGGAAATAAGGGCTTTAGTTCAGAGCTGGAGAGAGTATTATCTTTAGAGGTGAGTGTGTGTCTGTCAAGAAGGAGCAAGGAGAAACTTAAGCTCTGTGGATAATTAAGGCTGCAATCCTAAAGACACTCTCCTGGGAGTAAGACCCATTGAACACAATGGGGCTTACTTTTGAGTAGACATGGTTAGGATTGTGCTCTAATTTTACTGTACTAGCAGCACAATTCTAACCCTCGGTTAGGCCAGCTCAAGTCCCAGCAGAAGTCCCATGCTGGCCTAGGTGTATTGCAGAAATGCTATAAGGTACTTCGTGCAACTTCTGGGGGGAATTAGGCCAATGCACAGACATGCCACTTGGAAATGGGGAGACAGGTGGGTTTGCTGGCCTAAATTAGTTAGGATTGCACCTTGTCAGTCTTATCCAGTTACAAAGCAGGGTGAAAGCCCTGTTTGAATAGAAAAAGTGTGATGTAACTCAAGGGGTAGGAAATTTGAATATTCTCTCCCCCAGCTATGATAGCAAGAGGTATTAATGGCAGGGACTCCTACAGCAGTTGTTTTCAATCCTTTTATCTTAAGAGGCAGCAGTTGGGACCCTCCAACCAAAATAGCAAATTTAACTGGGCAGATCAGGCTATGTCATTGGATCCTAAACTCATGTAAGAGAGTTGGGACCATTCAGTATTTTGGTTGGGGGCAGAGCAGGTTGGGGCAGGAGGATGTACCCTGATGTTGTCACAGTGATCATGGTGCAGCAGTGACCCAGGATTATTTCAACATACCTGGAAGGGGGTTGTGAAACTCCCTGGAGGCTCACAGCCCCCTCTGCGAACATCCACACTACTGCACTGAACTCCAATTGATGATCTGGAAATGTAACCCGGGTGTAACCCAAGTTCTTATCTTTTGCTGCTGACAATGGAACAACTCACGTCAAGCTTAGCAAAACATGGGTTAAACCCCATTATTGGGTCTACTCTGTGGCAATGATGATGCTACTGGATCAGATATCCCCATCAGAGCCAGGTTGGTGTCATAGTTAGGGAGTTTGGACTGAGCCCTGAAGGATCTTGGTTCAAATCTTTCCTTGGCCCTGAAGGATCTTGGTTCAAATCTTTTCCTTGAGTGTCACTCAGTCTCAACCTCACCTACCTCACAGGGTTGTTGTGAGGACAGCAGGAAGGGAGGAAAAGCTTTGTAAGCCGCTTTGGCATGGGAAAAGCAGGATATAAATCAAATGAATGAATGAATTAATGAATGAATAGAACTGTTCATCTGACTTTTTCAGGTAGGACTTTTTCCATCTTGCGTAAGAACTAAGGCTTCTGTGGCTGGAAATATCACATACTGAGAAGTTCATTTCCTTGGTTCCACTTAGTAAAGCCTTAACGTCCCTGCTCAAAGTTAGTTTCAGTTTTCCTTAGCTGCTAGCTTAGTTTCTATTTTTATTTTTAGTCCCGTGACAATTCTCTACGCTACATAGTGGGAAATAACATGTTAAAATCTATACTTGGTGAATGTGGCCTAAATGAGAGGTTAACATCTCAATACGTTTTACATCTTGACCCACATGGCCAAGTTGCTCTAGTGGATTAGTAGATGATGGGCAGCCCAGTCCTAACTGAGCTGCTCTCTCATGGTTCAGCAGTGACAAGATGGCTGGTGCTATATCTCAGAGGGTGGGATGGGGGAGGAAAGCAGCTGGAGGTCTCCTTAAGGTAAGGGAGACCTTGTTCTTGTGTTGAACCCCAGTTTGCCCACTAGGACTACTCGGATCTGAACCAACTCGAATGATGGCGCAGAAACAAGTAGCCCTATATATGGCTTGAGTCGTGGGAAATGTGCTGGTAGCATTCTCTGCCATCTCTACACACTAGAACTGCCCTCCCCCTGCCTTTCTGCCACTTGGCAGTGTACTTAACCTGGCTGATGAGTGCAACTCCAGCAATAGTGGAAGCTTCTCTGCCAACAGCATAAGCTTCTGAACAGCCATAGCATGCTTTACAGCATGTTTCCCACCATGTGTGTTCCAGTCATCCACGTAGGAGCTGGCATAAGAACTAATTCCTTGGCAAATGCCAACAATGAATCTGCAAACTGGCTCTTAACTATTAACTAAATGAGGTGAACATCAGTGTTGGTTATGCTTGGCTAAGGCAAAGCTCTCATTCTGAATTTCTTTGGTAAGCTGGGACAACGAGACATTGTTTTGCTGTGGTTCCAGTCCTTCCTGGAGGGATTTTTTTATACAAGCTGTTGTTGCGGGCTTGTAAACCCCATAACAATTATCACATGGCATTAGACAAGATTCTATCTTGCCCG
The DNA here is from genome assembly GCA_030015325.1 of Cryptoblepharus egeriae. Lineage (NCBI taxonomy): Eukaryota > Metazoa > Chordata > Lepidosauria > Squamata > Scincidae > Cryptoblepharus > Cryptoblepharus egeriae. The sequence continues at coordinate 76,387,309 of JAREYC010000004.1, forward strand.
TTTTAAAGATTTTGTTTGACATCTTCATGAAACAAGGTGTCATCCATCTCTTGGCACCCAGATGGCATCCAGCTTTACATCTCTTTACCATCCCCAGTTGTCTGAAGGTTCAGAACCAGCGTCAAGGTGAATGATGCAGTTTGATAGTATGGAGGTGGTTCTAATTAGGTGACCTGCTGTTTTGATAATGAGGTGTCAACCTGCTCTTGATGGGAGTTTACTTCTTTTGGGAACATTAGGTTCGTCATTTGGAAGTACTTCTGGATCCAGATTGGCTGAATGCCAAGGAAGCACATGTACCCCAGCGTGCTTTTGCCCATTCAGCTGGTGTGGCACCATTTCCTATTTCTTTCTCAAGGAAACCTGGCTATGGCACAATTGGTGTAGCTGTGGGATGTTGGCTTACACAAGCCACATCAATCATGCCACACCGTTACTGCACTAGCTTTATCAGTACAGTGGTACCTTGTAAGACAAATAACTTGTAAGAAGAATGCTTTGTAAGACAAACTAAAATTTCTAAGGAATTCTGCCTTCTAAGACAGTTTTTCAGGGAAAACTGAAAAACATCAATGAACATCAAAAAAAATCAATGAACAAATTGATGGGTCTGCATCGTGAGCAACAGCAAGAGGTTATGGAGGAGATCTCATCTGCAGAGGAGGAGGAGAATAAGGATGAGGAATCCCTCACATCAAATGAGATTAAGGACATTTGTAAACATTGGGATAGTGTCCAAAATTTTGTAGAAAAGTACCACCCAAATAAGGCTGTAGCAGTGTGAGTGATGAATCTGTTTACTGACAATGCAATGTCACATTTCCGTGAAATCTTCAAAAAGAGACAAAAGCAAGTGTCATTGGATAGACTCCTTGTTAAAGTTGCTCAAAAAGTGTACTAAAAGTGACCCCTTTAATGAAAATTACTCATCTTTGGCCATAAAGATTTTTCTTTTCTGTTTTACTGTACAGTATATTAGAGTGGTTTTTATTGTGTTCTGTAATATATGACAGTGTTTTGAATTTGAATTTGAATATAATTGTAGGCTGTTGGTGGCACAAGCAGTTAAGACGCTGTGCCTGTTAACCAGCAGGCCAGGGTTCGGTTTGGCCCCACAAGACAGGTCAGCTCCTGTCCTTAGCCCAGCTCTGTGATGCCAGCTGGATCCAATCGTATTGGCTCTGCCTTTCCATTGGACTAATTCAGTGGCGTGGAGAGGGGGGATTTGCTTCTTGGGTAACAGCCTATCCTCCATAACAATCCATCCCAGGCTTTTGTGCTTCGCATGCAGCGTATGCAGCACCGAGCACGATACCATAGTCTCTCAAGACTGCCGGAGGCCTGCTTTTTTAAAAATTTGATTACAGTGTTTTGTCAAAATTTTTATATACAGTTAATATTTTTATATGAATATTTTTGTGTTGTGGAACCAATCGTTTTGAGTTTCCATTATTTCCTAAGGAAAAATCCAAGATCTTTGTATAAAGAACACTTTGTAAAACAAACTTGCTTCCGGAACAAATTATGGTATATTCCTCTTACAAGGTACCACTGTATATTTGATTTGATTTGGGCAGGCAATCAATAGAAATTTTCTGAGGTCACTGTATTTATTTGTCTTTCACATTTTTATAGCAGCATTCATCCATGGAGCTCAGGCTGAAATACATAGCTTCTTTCCTCCTTTTATTCTTACAACAACCCTTTAAGGGAGGCTGTGAGATACTTTGTGGTCCACGGTCACACAAGAAGCTTCATGACTGAGCAAGGATTTGACTCTGAGTGTTCCAATTCTAAGTCCAGCTCCTAAACCTCTGCACCATCCTGGCTCATTGGAACTGTATGTTCCTTGAATAATGTGCTCATCTATAATGACCCTACTTCATGGTAGTTGCAATACTTCCTACTAGTTGTGATACTGATAATTGTTGGTATATACTAGTGATGATGAACCTTTTACTGCCGAAATGCCCAAACTGCAGCCCAAAACCATGAGCTTGCCAGTGCCCAGCGCTTATGCCTGGAACTTAGGGCATGCCCTGAGCCCACTGTGCATGCCTGGAGTTCTGGGCATGCACACTGGATATTGGCGCAATCTGCTCTGAAGAGTACTCCTGGCCCATTGCGCAAGCTCAGAGTTCAGGGATGTGTGCTGGGCATCGGCCACCTCTATCCTCTTTGGGACAGCATTCAGGTGATGGTGGGGCGACTTGGCTTACGTGCCAATGGAGATGGCTTTGTGTGCCTGCTGTGGCACGCTTGGCATATGTTCACCACCTTTACATACTCATTTAGAAGTGGGAGGCTAAATTGGACCACCCAGCAGAGCATACAATTGTATGATCCAGTTTGTATCTGTACAATTATATGATCCAGGAGGCTTTCTGAGGGTTGTGGGTGGCTTTTTGGATTGCATATAGGCATCCCGCACGTTCTGACAGTTTTCTCACAATTCTGCTCTTTCAACACCTTTCAACTCATTCATTCAACATATGCTTCATTCTTTCAACCACTCTTTGCTGGTCTAAAGGCTAAAATTGTCTTCCCTGATGTTGATTTGCATGTGACATGATGATCAAACTGTTTTTGGCATTTCCTTGTGACTTTCTTCAGTACTTAACCATCATTCAAACACATAAGATACTAGCTTAATGTACCCACATTGAGGGAGGAGAATTCCCAAGTACACCATCCCCCCACATCACATCATCTGCCATGCACAACATTCCCCACCCCCCATCCTGCCCAACACCCCTCCTGCGCATCATCCCCCTGTGTGCATCATTCCCCCAATTTGCAAGATCCCCCCATTCGCATCACACACCCCATGCACAACATCCCCTATAGGCAACACACACCCCCATGTGCATCAACCCCGCCCATGCGCATCAACCCCCATGCGCATCAGCCCTGCCCATGCGGATTAACCCCACCCAAGCACACCAACCACCCTGTGCATCAACGCCTCTGCATCTAACCCACCCCATGTGCAGCATCCCCCCCATGTGCACTATCTTCCCCAGTGCACCTTCCCTCACAGTGCATCAGGCACTGGGCACCAAATTTGCTGGATATTGATTGGTCAGTCTTCAATATTAAGTATAGGACAAAAACATGTTGCACCCTATTTCAGCCCCTTAAGGGTGAAATTTCTCCACATTGGTTCCTGGTTGGTGTTGATGTCACAGAAAGTACATCCTTCCCAAATTTTATGCTTCTTGGTCCTGGGTTTGGGGTAGAGAGCCCGTCAGTCAGGGATTTGTCAATGGAAAGTATAGGAAGGAAAACATGTTGTGCCCCATTTCACCCCCATTTAGCTGGAATTTCCGAAAACCGGTTCATAGTGGGTGCCTCCATCATAAAAGGAACACCCGCCCTAAATTTCATTTAATGCTGAATGAAATGAACTATGTTGAAATATTTGTTTTCTATCAAATATTACAGCCAAATAGCCAAAAAAGGAAAACACAACTGCCTTAAGTAATAAAAGTGGATTTTCTTAACTCAAAACTGACGAGTCAGATGGATTGCTCTGAGAGCCAATGGCTGCAATCCTAATCACACTTTCCTGGGAGTAAGTACAATTGAACATAATGGGACTTCTGAGTAGGCATGCTTAGGACTGCACTAAATGAAGTGTTTGTAAGAGTAAGCATTTCATTTTCATGTATCAGAGCTAATAACAAGAACTTTACTTAGTTGTGAGAGTGTCATCAGTTCTTTGTCAGTTCTTGATTTGTCGGGGAACCTGTGCTGTTATATTAAAATAAAGTTATTGAGGGTTATAACCAACCTTAGCGATGCCATCACGTTTAAGTTGTGTGTATGGTATTTCAATATATTCTGTATGACGTTGTATGTGAGGAGGTCTATTATGAGGATGATGCATGGAGCTCTTGCATCGGATGCTGCAAATCCTAGTGACACCTGTGATCCAGGATTCTATTATGTTTAGCATCTACATGAAACTGATGCGGGGGAGATGATCCAGAGTTTGGGTGTCACCAATATGCGGATGACACCCAGCTCAATCTCTCTACTTCATCTAATCCCAAGGAAGGTGTTGAAATTCTGAAACACTGCCAGGAAGCAATTGGGGCCTGGAAGAAGGTCAACAAGCTGAAATTAAATCCAAACAGTGGAAGTCCTCCTTTGAAGAACTGTGACTCAGGCCCTGGATTGTTAATCTTTTCTGAATTGGGTTGAACTCAGTGGTGGGCTTCATGGTCCAGGAGCTTCAAGTGGGCTTCAGGGGGTTCTCACAGGTTCTACAGAACCCTTTGCTAATGAGTGCCATGCACACATTCCCCATCCCCATGCACATCATCCGCCATGCACAACATTCCCCATCCTCCATCCTGCCCAACACCCCTCCTGCGCATCATCCCACCGTGTGCATCATGGGACGTTACTAATGGGACGTAGAACCTGTTGTTAATGTAGGTTATTAGGACATAGAGCCTGTTGTTAATTTATTTGAATTCCACCACTGGTTGAACTCACTGGCAAGTTGGTAGTGTAGAGCAGAGTCTTCTTGATTCTCTTTTGCTCTTGATCTCAAGGTTAGGAGTCTCCAATCTATGGTCCAGGAGCCACATCTCCCCCACCTCCCCGCCCCCCCAAAAACACTAGTTTTCTAATAACAGCTTCTCAGTCCAATTTATTGTACATTTTATTCCAGCTATGTTGCTGTCAATCTCCTTATACCGACTTAGCTGATGTGTAGCTCCTCTTTGCAGCATCCTGTCTATGTCTTCATGGTTCTTCCTGCCCTTTGGTGATTTGTGAACTCTTGCCTCCAACCTAGATCACCTTTCCGTTTCCTTCCATCAAAGCATTTTGTTGCTGACATAGACTGAATGATTAAAACGTTTTTGAATGTTTCATAATGGATATAGGGAGGCGGCTTTCAGGTAAGAAGAGAAAGGCAAATGACTGTTGTTATCTCTATATCTCCATATCAAAGTAATGAACTCAGCATTTCAAGAATTGATGGGGGAAATAGCAGGGTGACCATATGTCATAACCAGAAAAGAGGACAAGTCCCCACTGAAATGGAGGATACACAAGAAAAATATAGGACATGACTAAATAAAAACTAAAAAACACTAATATATATTGCTTTCATGTGATTAATTTAAGCACTATATTGTCTATTATTAAATGTTAAGCTGTTACATATAATTTATTAATTACAAGAAGGCTACTGGTTGTATGCTCCAAGGAAATGGTGGACAACATTTTTGTTTCCAGGACACAAGCTTAAAAAGAGGACATATGATCACCCTGGGAAAATGGTGATTTTCATTTGCAAGCTGAAAAAGACTGGGTTCCACTTTTCAGCGGTTTTCACTTTTGGACGGTACTCCAGTCCCTAATCCGTTCAATAAGTAAGGGATGCCTGTATATCATAGCTAGTAGAGATAGGGTGTGGGTGGGTGTGTTTGGTTTGGGTTTATATCCTGACTTAGGCACATATCCTAAAGTCAAACTAAGCCCTTTGCTCCGGAGCAATTAAGGTGACTTTCCGTAAAATGACACTAGAGGGTGGACCCGTAACTGCTCTGGATTTTGCATTTATTATGAATTAAACTCAAAACAGCTTAACATTTCAGGAGATGGGTACTGAATCTGTTGTGATTTCTCAAATAGTTCTGGAATAAAATAATACAAAGCTTCAAAACAGAAGGTGTTATTGGTTTAATGTGCTTAATTTAGAGTATTTAGGAATATACAATATACACAATATATAAAAAATAGGAATAAGCCTTCCAGCCAGGATGACCATATGAGCAGAAAAACCTGGATTTGTCTGGATTTTTAGCCTCCTATCTGGGTGTCCTACATTTTGGCTTCATTGTCCTACATTTTGGCTTCATTTTTTAACTTCGCATTGGTGCACAGTACCCCCTCGTGTCATATATCGCTGGATTCATATTGAAGACCAGAATCCAATACAAAAATCAGTTTTGAGTTATCTCCTTCCTATCAAATGTTACAGCCAAACAAAAAATACATTTTTTTGGCAATTTTTTAAAGTGGGTAGGAATTTTGCCCTGGGGGGGGGGGTAGGAATTTTGGCCTTGGGGTTCAGGAATTTTGGATTTGGCATCTGGTCACCCTTCCAGCAATCTTTTGTGGTCTTCCAGCAAAGCATGTGCACATGTTTGTATGTCGTCGAAATGTCATTTTTGTTTTGTTATGGTGTTGTTTTAAAACGTAGACTGTAAATTCAGGCTATAAAACACTTTCTCGTTTTTTTAACCAATAATTTTTAACTGGTGGATCTGTCTTGTTTAAGTGATCAAACAGACTCAGGAGTTAAAAATTATTGATTAATAAAACGAGAAAGCATTTTATAGCCTGAATATCAGAAATGTGGGCATCTCGCCATTTTCTCTGCATGCACCATGTAGCTACCAGTATGTTACATTTTCATAAATGTCAACTGTGTGGAATTTATGGGTGCAGGGGCAGACCAGCTAAGTATTTGAATGAGAAATTACATACAGTATTGTTATCTTCTTGCATGGTGCTGTGGGGTATCAGGAGAATCTAGGTGGCTCATACTTTAACATTTAAAATGTGTCTCTAGCAGTTTCTCAGTTACTAGCAAAGGCAGGAACATTGAAGAGTGTGACGTATGTGTGGGTGTGATTATATCTTTGGCCTGGTGCTTTCCAGTTGTAAATCTTTTATACTCAGATTAATTTAGATGGAAATTTGGGTGAGCCACTTGGCTATGAATTGTTCTGTTGGGAGGGTTACAGAGGGCACAATCCAGAGTAACTACGGGGAGTCCTTGCTCCGACGTAAGAGCAATTTAGTCTGGATTGCAATATGAATTTCCCATCGGTTTTCACCAGGTGGTGCTGTAAGTACGTCGACATAAATGTGCTTCCGTAGTTATTTTGGATTGTAGGGAGAATCTACCTCCCTGACTGTGTGTGGCTGTGATTTGCCTTCCTAGAAAGGTGTGTGTTTGCTTCCTTTGAGCAGATTGCCACTGGTTCTGACATGAAAAAGAGGAAGAGAAAGAAAGCAAGCAAGCAAGCAAGCAAGCATTTATTATGGGAACCAGGGAAGGAGAAGAGGGTTCCAGCCTGAGGCTAAACAATATTGTCATATGGCATATGATTATCTAACCCTCCGTGTGTGTGCGAGAAAAAGAAAGTGTGTGTGTGTGTGTGTGTGTATGAGAGCAAGAGAGAAAAAGAGTGTGTGTTTGCGTGTGTGTGTGTGAGAGAGAGAAAGTGTGGGAGTGCATGTGCGCGCGTTTGGAATTTCCTCAGTGTGTTTGTATGCGCAATAACAAAACTTGAACTGTTTTCTCAGGAAAATTTTCACTTCCATGTTCCATAGTCATTGTGAAGGGAGGGGGTGGAGGAGAGAAGGGAATTTCTGGTAAACTTGCTGTGCTCAGTTCATTTGACTCAGTGGCTTCCGAGCTGGGCAGGAGTTCCTTGTATTCTGACTAGTGTTTTTCAAATGCCTCCAGAGCATTTTTCTGAGCCATGCGCGGTGTTGAAAGAAAGCAGTTAAATGAAAATGAGGCATTTACAGCCTTTCTTCCAGCGCTTTCTAACTTTGTATATAGGGTAAGAAGTGGCATTTGGATAGTTGTTTTTCAGCATTAATAACAATGAGATAATGTAATTTTGTGCAATTTTATTTTTTGCTTAATCTTCACTTTTTAAAAAAGTACGTATTATACTTTTAGTTTTTTGTGAGTGCACTTTTCAGACTATGCATTTGTTTTGGGCAGCCCTTGGGGAAAGCAGGAAGTCTTTTCTCGAGTATGTATGTGTCTTTGAGGGTGTCTTAGGGAATGCGGCTTGGCCAGAGAAAAGCGATCCTGGTGTGCTTCCCAGAACATGCTTGTGCCAAATCAGTCACGAACATCTCTCTGTCGACTGAAGGTGCGTCTCCTTTAACAGTTCCTCTCTGCAGCGTTGGGAAGTGCTGGGGGTGGCTCTTTGCAAGCACCACTTCCTGGATGATATGGCTGGGCTTGAGCTGCTGATAAAGCAGGATTCCCCCATCTGACCGGCCCAGACAGCAGGACGTCAAGTGCCCCTCTGTTTGCAAGAGGCAATGCTGAACACTGAAGCATTTTCTTCAGTTTGTGCGCATCAACTACTTGTAGCATTGTCAGCTTTTGACAAGTAGGGTGGTTGCTTTCCCAGCTCCACGCTGACAGTTTCCCATTAGACAGTATTGTAATCTTGGCTGTAATGTGGTCTCGGACGTGTCTGGATTTATACAGTCGTTGGTAAGTTTGGCAAGCTCACCCCCTCCTTTTTCTGACATCTGCTTCATTGTATGCATGCGGTGCATTTAGTTCTCATTTGTAGCAAAGCTGCCTCTGCAAACTCTTGCAACATCTTAGCCGCCGTGTTTGTCGTGTTGTTTTTTAAAAAAACTTATACATTGGGTACATTGCTGTCGTGTTTGGTGTTCTATTGTTGATTTGGAGAGCTGGGCGTTCTGCATGCTTGTCCAGTGATGTCTTTTAGATGGTCCAGGGAAAGCCAATGAAACGTTTGCCTATTTTTATATCTTGCACAAACAAGCAACGTGCTCTCCTCAAGCAATTCAGAATTGCCGTGCTGTTTTGAAAATTAAATAAAGCTGTGACCTTCCTGGGTTGCCAAGCTTGCATGCTTGTGACATCCCTGGCTGCTGGCTACGGGTGCACTCATTATGTGCCCCTTTTGTATCCATCATCATCATCTGAACAGCTTTTGTGCTCGCAAAAACAGTGAGGGGTGCTTTTAAGGGATGGCAAATGTCACCAGTTGCTGCTGGAGAGGGCCGTGTCTTGAGGAAGCCTGTCATTCGCCATCTCTTTTTCAAACTCGTTCGACTTCTTGTGCAAGAGGAAAGCATGCAAAATTAGAGCATTTTTTAGAGGACTTTTGGTGGTTTTTCTTCCGCCCTGGAACCAATGGGGTTATGTGCTGGATTTGTTATGCATTTGATTGTGATGCTTTAAATGTTCTGCCCCTTGTGAAAATAAGTCACAAAGGAAATTTGTTCACATAGTACCTATACTGCACATGCAGGAGGATATCAAAGTTTCCTGGGAAAAGGCAGTTGCCGTCTCATCTCCCCTAACCTACCACCACTCTACCCATGACACTCCCACACACTAGTTGCACAACCATTCATGTCAGCTGAGTGGAGCAGGGAGCACAATGTGGGCTGAAACAATTTTCTCGGTAACATTGTTGGGATCGGACAAGCTTGGAAAAAAACTTGCACGCTCCTTTCATCCTTTGAAGAGGCAGATTAAAGAAGATTCAGCAAAACAACACACAGAGAAAACTACACCATGAGTCTTTTCATGCTACATGTAGCATGGAAAATGGAAATAAACTTTAATATAGTGTGCATATGCATTCATGTTGTCATTTGTGCATGCACAAGGGGCCTTTTTTGTTTATTTGTTTGAAACTGTGGTTTTAAAACTTTTTTTGCACCGGGACCCACTTTTTAAAATGACACGCCTAGGTTTATGAGGTAGTAGAAAAAAAGGAGATCTAGAAAAATATATTTTATTAATTTATTTACAAGTAGTAATGACCAGAAAAAGACCCTCAAACATATATGTATATGTGTTTTGTATATATGCTTGCAAATTGCAGGAGCTGAGCTCTTTGCAGGGCAATTATAGCTATCTGGTTTTTGAACAGTCTCAAGGTTTGAGAAAAATTAATTACTGATTATCTCACTTTTTTCACTGAAGGCTTTGCTTGGTGCCAGCAGCCCACCAAAAATCAGGTTGTGACTCACCTGTGTGTCCCAGTCCACAGCCTGTGATCTGCTAGTTTAGAATTATTTTTTTTACATTATTGTTTTAATATTGATATGATAGGCACACACATTTACAGTGACAAGAGCACAGTATCCCAACTGTGTATAATTTCTTTGGCATCATGAGCGAGAAGTGATGGCAACAGTGGTTTTATTTGGATGAAATGTTACGATGAAACATTACGATGAATAATTCTTTTCTTCAGTACTTCTTTCCCTCTGTCATTCAACTTCCTTTTTCTCTCCCTTCATGAGATATCTGGCTGAATTTGCCTGCATGATCATGGCCTTTGCCCGGAATTCTTGATGTGATATGTCTCTCCTGTTTTCTGGCAAATTGGGGAGAGAGTTGTGTAACTCAGCTCACTCTGAGGGTCACATATACACATTTATTAACTGCAGAGGGCTGTATTGCTACATTAATAGGAGGCGAGTTTTCTTTTTAGCTCCCTTTAGTTTTTTTCCTCTTTCAGCACCATCCATCATTTTGCAGTTTGTTCTCTTTCTGCAAGCCTTTCTCTTCTTTTTTCTTCAACTCTTCCACTAATCCTACCCTCCTCTCAGGCCAGATCTTCCTCCCTCCCATTCTATCCCAGAAATGCCCTCCCTTGCCTCTGTTCCACATTCGCCAACACTCACCACTGCCATTGGCCTTTCCCCCCCTCTTCTTTTCATCGTCCTATTTCTGCATTTCATTTTTCAGTGATCCTCTTTTTCCTTTGTTCGTAGTACAGGATGGCCCTCATTATCTTTGTGGTATCCATGTGGTTCCATCTTTCCCAGAGATCTTGTGGATATCAAAATCTGGAGATGTTTGTATTTGTGAATTTGGGCCACCTGGACCCTCTGAATTCACTGGATCAATGTCTCAGTGTAGATGTTCAATGCTTAGAGGCATCATGCTGCCTCTTTGGGTCTCAGAAAGTCTCTCAGATGTGCCCAGAACAACTTCTGGGATGCTTTCAGTGGGAATTAGCTGTAATTTCAGAACACGCCAATGATGAAATTCAAATCCACAGTTATGGAGGGCCATCAGCACCAAAATGACATGAACGTAATTGAAAAGCATCTTGTTTGCAGAAAGCCTTAAAGTGAGTTATGCTGTCATTGACATTGATCAAATACCTTCCCTATATACAGTTGAAACCTATCTTGAAGCATAAAGTGAGAAACAAGCAATGGAAGGAACGGAAGATATGAAATGCAACTTCAAGCATGAGTTGAGCAAGGAAGCAGGATGGACTGATTTGATTTAAATCAGAAGTGGCATCATCAAGCAGGACCATTTTTAACACCCCCATATGACCAAATCAATTAAGTAAGTAAATTAAAAGTTTACAATATGTATGTTTTAAAAATTTATTTTAAACGAAGGATCCTCCTAGACTTCCCAAGCAGTGGCACACGTTTAAAAAAAATCCCAATCCTATGCTCATTTACCTGGGAATAAGCTCAATTAACTAAAATTGTTAAACGCATATATAGTAACCTGTTAAAATACAGATCTGTAACATTTCCCAAAATGCAGTCACATATCATGATAGCATCAATATATTGAAATATATTGAAAATAAAATACACATCAAAATGAATCCACCTGAAATTGGCTTGTGACCCACCTATTGATTCCAACCCACATCTTGAAAGAACATTTCATTAAAGCTGTAATCCTATATATGCTTTCCTGGGTGTAAGTCCCATAGAACACAATGATAGACATGCTTAGGATTGTGCCCCTAAGTTGAGAATGTAACACATTTTTATTACATTCAGCTTTCATTCTATGGACACAATCCAGAGCAAATTCAGCCTGCTCTGACCTAACTGCACTCTCCTAACTATTCTGTATCCAGAGCAGAAAGTTATGCTGAATCCAGAGAGTCAGGAAGCCTGGGATGCCCTAACTGCTCCAGAGCATGCTAAGTAATTGACACAAGGGGAAGACTTGCTCCTGAGGAGACACCCCTCAGATCACACTGAACAAGGAACAACTGTGGTGCCTACAGTGGTGACATGACTATGCACATCACCTGGTGCGGAAGTCTGTGCGTCAGACAGACTGTCAGTGGCAGCTTCTGGCTGCTGCTCCGCCTTGGAGCAGGCCTGAATGGGGGTGCTGACACCCGGGGCCTGCCAAAGGACAGTCAAACTCCTCCGGCACATCACCCGATACGGAGCGCATCACCCAATGCAGCCCACACCAGCCGCACCAGTCTGGTGACGCCACTGGGTGCCTGCCTTATAAGGAGTCCCTGATGAGATGCCAGTACATTCTACAGTGAATAGAAGGGGCTTCTTGGAGTGGCCTGCTGTATCCTGAGGTTTGTGGGCAGCCGTAGTTTGTTCCATATCCTGAGGTTGAGAAGCAGGGGTTGCAGCTAGGATGGCCAAGAACTCAGATTTGTGGTCAACACTGCCATTCTTACTCGGGCCTTATCATGGACCCCTATGGGTCTACTCATTACTATACCTGCTCCTGAGGTGGTATAACTCTGAGGGCTGGAAGAGGGCATTTCTGCCTTGGAAACAGGCTCTGGATTCAGAGTAACTGCTCTGCCCTAGGCAATGCTAAACATGCCCTCAACTTGCCTCTCCTGAGCTGCTTAGGCTGCCCCAGTTAGGGCAGAGCAGGTCCACCTCTCTTAGGGCACCCTATGTTGCCTTGCTCTGCCCTAAGCCTCTTCCAGAGTAACTGGGCTGGAGCATCTTGCAGTTGCTCCAACATAGTGTTAGATAGGGCAACCTAAGGGCTCTTATGTGGACAGATTAGTTGCTCTGGATTGTCCTGTATACCAGGTTATTTTTTTAAAACGTAACCAGAATTTTTTTAATGAAAAAAATCAATTTTAAATCAAATCCTTATCCATACTGCAAAATTGTTATCTTTCCTTCAAAAAGGCCGTGTGAAATGTTGGAGACATTAATTATATCAATAACTGATGATGATCTGATTCAGAAAGGGTTGATCTCAAGTGAGGCTTGCAAATTTTCTGGAAGATAAGAGATAGTGGGAACTTCTATTGCAAGACTGGGGAAAAAATATGTTGGTTTCCTGTATCCATTTTTAAAATTATGAGCTGGCACCATATTTTTTGGGTTCCCGCTCTGAGACATTAAGCATTTGGATATGATCACCAGATCTCAGAGTTACTACTCTGGCGACTGGCTGGTCAGGTTTCCCCAATGACGTGTCAATGATGGTTTGGGTGACACCAGTCCAGAACAAGCGGACCTCATCTCCCCAGAGGAAAAACCCTGAAGAAGTTGTCTCAGGGCCACCACCGACTTCTTGTGAATGTGCATCATCTCACTATAGTTAACACCTTTTTCTGGAAGCATGTAGCACTCATATGAGACCTATTCTTTATATGTTCAGAACATCAAAATTATTAAGATGGAAAGAATGTCAGGATTTTTTTATCTAAAATATTTTTTTCTGTATTATTACAAATAATAATTTGGAAATCCTGGAATTGGTGTCTGCTGCCTGCATTTGTGAGATGACACAATTTTGAGTGCGTGTGTATGCTCAGACAGATGCTGCTTTATCCAAGTGATTTGTTACTATGTTAGAGATTAAGGACAGGTTTAACCTGGAATCTCCCAGCCGGATTAGAGTTTCATTGGCATCTCTCATCACTGAAGAAGAAAATACCTTGTTGTATCCCATGCTTCAGCCTTGGGGTTTAGTAAAGCAGCTGCTCTAGTTAGCGGTCTTTGGAAGTATAAAAGTGTCTTATTGGTGCTGTTGGTCCAAGCCTTTTATACAAGAGCCTTTACTATAAGATGGAAAGAGATTGGCCAAACATCATATGAAAAATAAGAGCAATGCAAAAATGCTTAGATATTCTCTAAAACTAATAGATCTAGAAAACACATTGTAGCCAACAACTTAACATAGGCAAGATTTCACCCAAAAGGTAAAATTTAGGTTGAAATTTCAGTGAAAGCCTCCCCAATCATCAGAAGGGCCTCCAGATGTGCCTAGAGCACTGTTCTAGTTGCGTGTGAAGATTTCATCAGGTTGAGCCTATATTGTGTCAGATCCACAGGTGACAACTTTGTGGATGATCAGGCACCACCTGTATTGCATGTATCAGCTGTGAAGAAATTGCTGCTTTTCCCTTTGTTAGCATGCCTTTGGCAATTGTTACTGCCAAAGTTATTTTACTTCTTTTTCTTTTATTTATTTAAACTGCCAAATTATTGCACCCTCATTGTGGAGCATGGTGAAGTGAATGTCTTAGAAACCTGTTGGACAGTATCTTTGGCTTTGTGCGTTTAGTTTGACAATTCTGTTTTTGGGTACAAAACATATTATGTGGTGTTGCATATTCATACATATTATGTGGACAAACATTGTAATGTTATCAAAGCCACTGTCTTTCTACACGAGAATCCCCCGACATTTAGAGAACATCTTGCTTTTTAAAAAAAGCTATGGACTGAGTAGACGTGCCTAGGAGTAACTTCTGCTTTTTGCTTGATTTTTAACCATACTTTTGCCTTGCAACATGCGGTTTGGTTTGTTTGTATGAGTCATCTGGAAGTATTGCTCTCTAGTTAGAATGCCTGCTTGTAGCATGCCACAATATGGTTTGCATAGGTTGATCCTAGGCTAGATCCTATGGGACTGATAAGTGGTTGATTGTGACCTGCAGCTGAGTTTGGACTTGATCCTTTTTTTACAGTGCATTCCTAGGCATTTTGACTTCATTCTTTTAAAACATCCTGATGTGGTTCAGTGGAGCTTATTCCCAGGTAAATCTGCATAGGATTTCCATCTTAGCTTCCTCAAACTATCTACATTGTTATGCTCCCGTGCAACAGATACTGTAAAAGTCATATTACTTAAAAAACTTGCGTAGATGGGAGTGTCCGGAAAATGTGTGCATTGTAAATAGCTGCACATGGTCTGAAACTCGTCCTTTCCAGGCAGCATCACAGATGATTATTGTTTTCTCCTTGCAAGTCTTTGGCCACTTCTATTTATGCATGTTAAAAAGAATGCTCAAGGTTAAAGAGTACAGTAAGAAGTTACATCATCTCCTCCAAACAATTACCATATTTCCCAGCTTATAAGACGCACTTTATTCTCCCCAAAGGGGGGGGGGGAAATGTCTGTGCGTCTTATAGAGTGATAGGGCCAATCCTGGAGCACTTTACCCCATCATGTCATATGTTGTTGGATTCGTATTGAAGAGAAGAATCCAATGCAACAATCAGTTTTGAGATATCTCCTTCCTATCAAATGTTATGGCCAAAAAAGTAAAAATCATAAATATAAAAACAAAAAAATACATTTTTTGGCAATTCTTTTAAGCAGGTAGGAATTTTGGCCTTGGGGTCAGGAATTTTGGGTTTGGCATCTGGTCACCCTAGAACCATTGCAATCCTAAGCAGCCTTCCCTGGCTTGGAGACTTGCTCCAAAGTAGGTATGCACAAGACCTGGTCCCTGCTGCTCCATGCCTGTGCATCCCTCACTCTTCCCTATCTATCTAGATCCCCTCACCTTTCCCTACGTACCTGGATCCCCCCACCTCCAAAAAAAACTTACCTGCCTTCCTGGACCATTTGCAATGAGATTTATGCAAAATATTGGTGTCTGATCATTTGCAATGAAATTTGTGCAAAAGTCACAAATCACTGACACCAGAGATGATGAGTTTTTGGGGTTACCAGAAAATTAGAAGAGTGCTTGATGCTTAAAGTCTTTCCTCATTTGTTAATGACAGTGATAATGGTTCTTCATGCCGCTGTTGACTTTACATGGTTGAAATATTATTCTGCTATATTTTATTAAATATATTAATACACCATTTGGTTCAGAATATTTTTTTCTTGTTTTGCTCCTCATAATTGTGGTGCATCTCATGGTCCGGTGCATGTAATAAGCCAGGGAACACGGTAGCTCTTCCAGATGTGGGTCCTGGCTAACACCACACAGTGTGAAATACCTTTCCCATTCATCATAAAAGTCTGATGTTCCTTCCTCAAATCAGGACACAGTCCTAACCACCTTTCTGACCCTGGCCTAGCTATGCTAAAGGTTATGTGCTGCAACCTAAAGTTGGGTGGGGGCAGTTATAGAAGCCTCCTCGAGTAAGGCAATGTTTGTTCACTTACCTTGGAGTTGCTTTGCCCTTACCTCAGTATTGGAAACTTGGTTAGGATTGCATCCTCATGCTGAAATCCTAAACCCCAGTTAACCCAGAATCCTAAACTTCCAGCAAAAGTTCAAAATTTCTAAATTTCCATATGGCACTTATGTCCAACTTCTGAGGCAGTTAGGCCAGTGCACACACATGCACCAGCCTACCCATGTCAACATAGGAATGGGGAGGGGGGTGAGTCGTGCGGCCTAAAGTTGTTATGATTACACCCTGAATATTATTTCTAATATTATTAGCAGGTTTTGGTCCCTCCATTTTAAAGCATGGAGACCGACAAATGATATTTTCAAAGTTCATTTATCTTCTCTTCACCACCTACATTTCTGACAAAGATCTCCTGCCATCAGGTATCAAGTTGCACAGTTCAAGAACCCCTGCACTACAGCATCATAATGTTGTAGGAAATATATTTTCCTACAGGTCTTCAGCCCTTTTCCTATCTCTTACATCTCCGTTCTGTCTGACCAACTCTTCTGGTAGGCTTTTTCTAATGGAACTCAGTGCCCTCTTTTTATTTTTTTTAGCAGGAGCTATTATGGTCTACATATTGGCTACTAATCCACCAGGTTATGACTTTCTAAGTCCTCTTAATTTTTGAACAATAGTGCAGTCAACAACTGGGTCAGGACAGCTGGAGAGAGATTTTCATAGTCTGGGCTGGTGCCACAAGATGAAATAAATCTCTGCTGTTCAAAAACACATTTGATTTGAATGTGTTGCAGGACCTATAAACACACAGATTCTGCAGATTTATGGAAGAACATTAAGTTCCAGTGAGGAAAGAATGAACCATTTGGGGTTTTTGTTGGTTAGAGGAAAGGACATATGAGAAATGCATGAAATTATGGATGTGTGTCTGGAGAAATTGTTCTTAAAACAGTAAAACTTCAGCTACCTAATGAATTTAATTAAGTTGCAAATTTAGGACTGATAAATGTAATTAACATAATGCATAATTAGCTTATAAATTTTAATACCAATTTTAATGCTGGCCATTAGGTCTGAAAAGGATTAGAGAAATTCATAGAGCATTAGTGTATCAGTGACTAATAGCCATGTTAAATAGAACCTCATAGCTCAATAGAACCTCAGTCATGGGGCAACATATTGTATTCTGAATACTAGTTGGGATTCATTGACTTCGTGGTTGGATTGATATGAGCAGTGGTTGGATTGGCTATTTGGGGCTCTGGGATAAAACATTGCTGTGGGCCTACCATAAATATTCTGTTCACCCCCAAGAATATTTTGGGCCCTTCTACTAGTAATGTAGATTTAGGTGTTGCCCTGGTCTGATGAACCCGATCACGGGTCAGATCTGGGTTAGCACCCAGCCATTTACATCACCCTTGTTTGTGTTCTCACAAAGGTATTGTTGACCAATGTTGGAAATGGGTGCAATCCACAGGGTCGGCCTTGTGTTCTTCTGCCTCGGAAGGCAAAGATGTCTGCTCAAAACACTGAAGAGCTGCTCAGGATTAGGTAGATCACTGCTGTGATTTGGCAGACCTTAAACTTTTTTGTCTGTATGCAACATTTAAAACCCCCTCCCCAAAAGAACCCACATTCTGTGCTTAAAAACAGTTCAGCAAACTGCAACATGTTATTGTTTTTTGTTTGTTTAAGCCACACAATTGACTTTATTCTTGCATTATTGCCATTTTATTATATTCTAAGTTTCTTACACTAGAACCTAGTGTAAGAAGTGAACAGATTTTACAGTGATGACATTTCATGCGTTTGTTTTAGTGAGTTAAAATGGAATTGGAAAAATTTAGGATGCCAAAGTTTTGTTTTATTGCAAAGCATGGCTTGTACATGCAAATGGCCAAGTTTGGTCATTAGGCCTCTGTGCAAACACAATTTGGGCTTGAGGGTCTGTTCTGTTGTGAGAAGGATCTAGCAACCACAGGTATCCTGGCTTTCTGATTATTTTATGATGATCCACTTTTTCAACACCTTTCAGTTATATTTAGTGCATGTTCTGCTCTTTCAACCTCTTTCTGCTGTTTCAAACCTAAAGTTGCCCTCCCCCATCTTGATTGCTTATGACATGGTGATTCAGACTGTTTGGTTTGTGTGTGTGTGTGTGTGTGTGTGTGTGTGTGAGAGAGAGAGAGAGAGAGAGAGAGAGAGAGAGAGAGAGAGAGAGAGAGAGAGCACAAATGGTCACTTGAGCACCTGGTCTGTTCGCATTATGGAAGGAGTTTAATGAGAATCAATTTGCAGAAATCTTTGCGTGAGCAGAAATTTGCAAGATAAAAAGGGCATTTGCAATTTGCTAGCTAAAAAGGGTCAGAAGCAACAATTGTGAACTAAAAAAGGGACCAGGTTCCACTTTTCCACTGGTCCCTAACCTGTCAGATAAGCAGGGGATGCCTTTATCTAAGGGCAAAATCCTAACCTACCTAGGCCAGTGCAACTCACCCATCTCATCTCCCCGTTCCTGCAGGGGATGGTTTCGGGGAGGCTGGCACATGTCTGTGCATGGGCCTAACCCTCCAGGAATGGTGCAGATGTGCCTTATGGCATGTTTGCGACACCCCCCGGGTAAGCATGGGACTTATGCCAGCCTTACTGGAGTTAGGATTGCAGTCTAAGGCTACAATCCAGAGTAACTACGGGACCTTTTACACCAACATAGTTACAGTGCCACCTATGAGAAACCTATGGGAAATACATAGAACAATCCAAAGTGCCTCTTACATCTTCCCGTAGTTATTCTGGATAGGTGGGTAAGTTGAATTGTCCTCCAGGCAGCTGAAATCCCTTGATATCCCTGGATGTATCCGTTGGCCAGACCCAGTAGGGAACCATTATTAAATCAGGCCTGGTGTCTACTTTGCTAATCAAAAAGGTTTATTCTAACAGGGAAGTAAGTACAGAGATTAGGGTCTCCCATGGGTTTCTTGCAAAGCAGCTTGCTGATGTTTTCTTGGCCAAATCACTGTTAGCAAAATTACTCCTGTACAGAGTATTTGTCAATCTGTTGTAACCGTATTAAATACAAACCCTTTCCTACAGTTTTTTTCCTAACACTCCCCCAGTTTGTGGCCTACTAAGCTGTAGTTCCCCAGTGTAGACCACAAATTGTTTCCTATGCATGGAATTCCATCCTTTCCCATGGGTTGCAATTACCAGCATAGATGCACTGGATTTTGATGTACAGTGAATATGCATGCCATGGCATATGAAAAGGGGACAGGTTCCATGCTACAGGGGATATCAAAGAGGTTGTTCACAGTGGTGGGGCATGAGAGTGTTTGTCCACAGTGGTCAAAGGGGGTGACCTTGGCTGCCATTGCAAATACCCACAAAAGAAGCATTTTTATCAGTATGATTATATGCATGAAGTTACAAAGTTATATATAAATATACAAAGTTAAAGACTTTTACACATGAGGGGGAGAGAGTTCAATAGAAGAAAATGTTCACTGTGTGCTCTATGGGGATTGCAGCCAATAATGGACAGAAATACATTATTGTATTGGCTGCAATCCCATAGATTGCACTCTCCTTAGAGTAAGTCCCATAGAACACAACAGGACTTACTTCAGAGTAGACATGCTTAGGGTGGCACCATTATTACTCATTTCAGGACATGACCATTGCTGAATATAATTTTGTCACAGGAGTATCAAAAATTTATGAGCCATGGGTGCCAAATGACCTTTGGATGCCATTATTTGCACATACATGTCCTGCTCCTTTTAATCAGGGGTAGATGTTGGGCACTCTGGGGCTTTAAATGTTTCCTGACATCTGAAAATTTTGTCCAGTATCCTTCCTGTCCTGAATTCTCAGATTTTACCAGGATCTACCTAGGAAATTGGGATTTTTTTGTTTTGTTTTTAAAGTGCTGATTGGAGTGCTCATTTCCCATGTCTCTTCTGCTCTCTTTGCAAAAAAAAAGAAAGAAAGAAAGAAAGAAAGCTTCCTGAACAGTGTTAAAATGGGTTCTTACAAAGGGAGGTCATCCTTTTGTATATACACAGGGAGGTCATCCTTTTGTATATATCTTCCTAAATGCAGCAGATAATTGGTTGGATGACTGGATACAATGACAGGGTGCTAACATTGTCAGGGTACACAATCTGAATTTAGGCACTTGAAAACCAATCAATCAATCAACCAACCAACAGTATTTATATACCGCTTTTCAACAAAAGTTCCCCAAGCGGTTTATAGAGAAAATGAAATAAGGTACACCATACTGCAGGTGTAAGTCTCACAATCCCCAGTGGCCATATATGACCCTGGCTGCAATCCTAACCTCCAGGTAAACCGGCTTAGGCCCTGGCACAAGTCCTGTGCTGACCTGGGGGTGTCACAAAAGTGCTGTGAGACATTTCAGCGCCACACCTGGTCAGGCCAGTGCACAGACAGGCACCTTTCCCTCTATATCACCACAGGAACGGGAAGACCTATGAGTTGTGCTGGCCTAGGTTAGGATTGTACCCCCACCCCAAACTCCTATGGTACACCATGAACGTGACATGGCACACTAGTTAAAACCACCATTCTACATCTAAATATGGTGTCCACCAATTTCAGATTTCTGGGGCCATAGATGTATATTTGAAATCAAAGGGCAGAGTTTGTTCCTCGTGCTCTGCTTTAATCTAGTGATAACTACTCGCTTGTGGTGACAGCTATCTGAAATATAGAATTTGAGATTTCTTGAATATAAATTGTCATGGCATGTGGAGGGAAGGGTAAGCTAGGTTCTGTTTTCTCCTTATGGTCTTTGCTTTTGTAGTTAAGCTTGCAGTGTCTCTGTCGTAGAGCCCAAACCATGCTTACTGCTCCACCTCTGGCAGTTCTTTGCGTGCAATGTTTTTGTCTCCCAGGCAAAGTGAAGTACGTGGGTGAATGTTGCTGTTGAACGCTGAGGGGGAGGAAGCTGGTGTGCTAGAGGCAGCTGATGTTCTGGAAGGAAATTGCTCCTTCCTGTCAGGGGCAACCGGCGAAGCAGCAGTAGCAGCAGCAAGTGCTGGGGGCCCAACTATCTCCCCATTCCTACAGTGGTGTGTGGAGGCTGGCACAATCCTAACCAATTTAGGTCAGCACAATTCACCCATCTCCCTGTTCCTGCAGTGGTGTGTGGAAGCTGGCACATGTCTGTGCACTGGCCTAACACTCCAGGAGTGGCACAGAAGTGCTTTGCAGCACTTTTGCAACACCCCCAGGCCAGCATACAACGTATGCCGGCATAACAGGGTTCGGATTGCAGTATCAGGCAATGTTGAATGCAAATCATTGGGATCTTTTCCAAATCAGCCTGGAGAATGTCCCCTGCCTGAAATTCAGGAGTTCCACCATCGTATGGTGTGGTTAGTGGTCTAACATAAAGGGCTAGTGGTCTAACATAAAGCAACTTCCTATGTAGTTATACGTAGACATCGGAACTTCCCGTAGTTATACGGGAAGGAAGCATGAGGTTTCTACCTCCTCCTCCTTTCTTCAATCCTTCCAATTGATCACTTTTGGGGGATCTACCCTCAGATTTCCTTTATCACAGCCTTCCTGGATCTGGAGGAAGCAAGAGCAAGCTTCAGCTTCAGCCTCACCCCCTTGTAAACTAGCTGGCAACTTGGAAAACTTTCAGGGTTGCATCAGAGGAAGGAGAAAAGAGCTCCTACTCCATTTTTCTTTGTGTGTGTGGGAGAGAAAGCGAGAGTGCTGTGTCATGTATCTTATTTTATTTATTTATTTAATTTATATCCCGCCTTTCCTCACCTTATCTTATATCTTATATACCACCTTATCTTATATACATGATACCACCAGTATCCAATTGCCTTTGTCAGCTTTGATCCACCTTCCTATGTCCACTCAAACATGTGCCAACAAAATCACTGGTGCATCTCTAAGTAGACCCATTTGGGCAGCAGAGTTTATCCCCAGGCAATGTGTCTCTTACCTGGAGTAGATTTCTGGGACAGTGGTGGGATTCAAATAAATTAACAACCGTTTCTATGTCTTAACCTAAATTAACAACAGGTTCTTTGTCCCTTTAGTAACCAGTTCTCAGAACCAGGTGCTCATTAGCAAAGGGTTCTATAGAACCTATGAGAATCCCCTGAAGCCCACCACTGTTCTGGGACCTTTCTCCCCACAGGATTCATTTCGTTCTCCAGTGGCGCGGCTGCATCAGTGGTGGTTGGGGGTTAGATATGATTGGGCTATCAGTGTTCTATTTTTGGTCTTGTTCTTATGGGGCTTCAATCATAAGATTGAAGTGGTGGTCTTCATGGGGACTTTTAAGCACTGGTATTTTCATTAGAAATCTTAAAACGTTATAATTTTACCTCTTTGGAGTTTAATATATGAATTCTAGTCAATGATGTTGAGATTTTGTCAGTATCATTTTGGGGAATGCTTCCATATTAATTTATAGCTTCCATGTTTAATGCTTCCATGTTAAATTCCATCCAACTTTCCAGCACTGATGCTGCATAATTTAATGCTTCCATGTTAATTTATAGCTCTTAACAAATAGCTAATTTGTTGTTTTGGAAATAGTTTGCAATAGTTTGTTTTTTTGGGTCATGTGACTCACAACTAGGCCTTTTGGCTTCCATGTAGTTTAGCGATGGTAGCTGAGATTACTGCAGCAAAGGATTCTAGGAGCAAAGCTGGCAAAGGTTTACTGCAGCAAAGGCTTCCCCCCTTGCTGCACACTGTGTTGAGGATCTGCCTGTTGGAGGAAATGGTGTTGACATTAGGACAAGACCTCCCTGTCCAATACAGGATGTTGCCCTGAAATTCTGCCTTCAGTGGCTGTTTGTTCTACTGCTCTGTGGCTCTGTAGTTTTGGAAAAATATCAGAAATTTTTGGCTGGCACTGCCAGTTGGAGGATATTGAACTGCTTGTTATTCATTAACCATATTGACTGTGCTCTTCATCACTGATCACACCGCATGGTAGACCTTTGTCTGCATTTGGGGATTTGTTGGCCACCGACGGTACTGAGAGCATCCTTAGGAATTGCCCTTAGTGGCCCATTATCTGGCACAGTGCATGAAGTCTATTGAGATTGTTCTTCTTTATCGTATCTCTTTGCAAAGGAGATTTTGTACATCCCTCATTGGGATGAGGGAACGTTCGATTCTGACTAAACTCTGTTTAAGACCCAAATTTTAAATTTGAATACACTTACATACGGTAAATTTACATATAAGAATGTATTAGAGCGGATTACAAGGCTTGCTCAAGGGCCGGATAGAGGGGTCTTGCCATGTTGAGGTTCGCTGAGGGCTACCTACTGCCCCCAGGCTGGGGTTTGGAGACCCCTGTCTTACCTCTGTGCAACGCCAGTGCTGGAAAGTTGGCGGAATTGGACACATAGGCTGCTATCCTAACCTCCAGTTAGGCCAGCCTAAGCCCTGGCACGCATCCTGTGCTGACCTGGGGGTGACACAAAAGTGCTGTAAGACATTTCTGTGCCCCTCCTGGGGGAGGGTTAGGCCAGTGCACAGACATGTGCTTGCCTCCCTACATCACCACAAGAACAGGAAGGCCAATGAATTGTGCCAGCCTTGGTTAGGACTGTACCTTTAGTCTCCAGCTCCCTTGCATTTTCAGCAGAATGGTACTGCTATGCTGACATTGCTTTGTGTCTTACTGGTAAGGAGGTGTTTTGGTAGAAATCCCATTCAGCAATCCTATATTAGACACAGGCAAGTTCCATAAGGGATTCTGTCTCCCATTTTAAATCTATGGTATTTCTGTTTGCTTTTACATTGCTAACTCCTAAGGCAGTGGTTTTCAACCTTTTTCATCTCATGGTACACAGATAAGGCATTAACATTTTTAAGGCACACCATCAGGTTTTTTTTCCCCCCACCTCAATTGAAAAGGCGTACCAGTCGGTATCCACAATTGAAGAGACAGGGTCAGTATCCCCCCAATTGCCACATTCTTCTAGATCCTTCATAGCATGCTAACATGACATCCTGGTTAATAATAGCTATTAAGGTGTAGAGGGTGAAATCATGTTGTTTTTATTGGAGTTAGCAACTCACGGTAGTGTTTTCTGGGAACCATAGTGCTTGGAGAATGGAACAGAACTTTGTGTTTGCTTCCATTTCAATCCCGCGGGCCTTGGATTCTCTTGTATTTTCCATTTGGTATAATGCCGTGCAATAAAACTTCAGCTTTTCCCCTGAAGGAAGTCATGGATCATCAACGGTTTCGAACCTTCAATAGATACTGAAACAGTTTCCCCTCTTTTTCCTCACTATAATGGGAATTAGAATATCCTCCTTAAAACAAAGAAGAAAATCCCCTTGAGCATCAGTTCTGCAGAGTTCAGTGAAGTTCTCACTCACTGAACTGGACTTGCCTAGGTTGAGTCAGAATGAGTAACATAAAGTCAAGTTTATAAATAGCCACTTACTGGGTGACCTGTGGTGAGTTAGAAAGATCTCTGGCCAACCCAGCAAGGAGGCTTTTTATGGGTTAGTATGTTTTGTAAATGGCACGTAGCAGCCTTGTAAATGAGTACATTAGTATTCAGAAGTAAGTCCCATTCTAGTCTGTATATCTTACTTAAATCAAATCATACCTTTATTGGCGTAAAAACAAACAGACAACAGGACAATAAACATACAACTGGATAAAAGCAGATAAAGGTAAGCTGTTGACTCAGAACCTTCAAAGAGGCAACGTTTTCTGTGAGGTCCTGTGAGTGGGGGGTGTTATATTTAAAATCAAATCATACCTTTATTAGCATATGAGCAAACAGATAATAAACATACAATTAGCTAAAAAGTGGATAAAAATAAGTTGTAGCCTTGTTACCTCCATAGGTGCGATGAGAACACAAGCTTGGCATAGCATCAGGGAGATGCTAGAGGCCAGCATGGATTTGCGATGTTGTAGGATGAGATTTATGTATGAGACTACTATTGTAGTGAGGTTTTTGTTAGTTCCGCATAATAGAAATCGCAGCCTATCAAAGTTAGACCGTTCATTGCAGCCAGCAAAAATACTCCCAGTCAAGTGTGTATAGGCTTGCAACCTAAAGCTCAAGATTTTATCTTTTATTTGATAAAATGAATTCAGATCAGAGCAACTAAGCTGGGAAGAGCCATGTGTCATACTTGGGAAAAAAACTGGGATCCTACTATAGAAAAGGGTTTGATTACTGGTTCTATCTGGTTGGAAGCATCTGGTTCCCTGATAGTCACCATTTCTCACTCATCAGTCCATCTCAGTTCTTCCCAGGCTGCCCTCTGCCCTGCTAAGACTGCTTTGGCATTGAAGATGCTTGTATTTGTTTATTTCTTAAATTTCATCAGCATGTCCTGTGGTTTACTGGCCAGCAATTGCCCAGCTTCTCAACAGTTTTACCCCTTTTGTCACCATTGCATCACCGCTAAAGATTCTGACCGATGAATCTGGCCCCGTCAAGCTGCAGAGCTGAACGTGACAAGGCGGCAGTTTGCTTTTTATAGATCTTTTGCTTCCATCTGTCTTTTCTACATTTGCATTTGTTGTGCCTGCTACAATGAGCGCCAATTTAAATACCCGGCAGCCCAAAAATAAACGGAGTATTGCCCAGGGCCAAAATAGAAGCTGGCACCTACTTGTTGGTGTTGGGAAGTCTCGCTGGCCCAAAATAGCTCCAATAGGTTGGGTTTTGCTATCATGTCTCCCTTTTGGGGGGGAGGGCGGTGAATGACTGACTGTGTATTCTTAAGATCCGCATATGAAGTGCCTTGCTGGATCAGAAAAAAAGCCAGTTTATCCAGCACTCTTAGTGGTAACCAACCACATGCTGCTGGGAAGCTCACAAACAAGCAGATGCAGATGCAAAACTTAATTTTACTGCATACAACGAGTTATATGACAATGGCTTTATATGATTTTTACCCAATTGCACTACTTTTTATAGTAGGCATGCAGCTGTTCACCTTCTGCAGTTGTTTGTCCCCAGAACCCGATATTCAGAAAAATACTGCTTTTTATTGTGTTGTATTTTTCTGTGTAGAGGTGTTGCATTTGGTTATACCTAATGCCCATAGATAAGACTTGGTGAATTAGTGTAAGCCTTTTAACAATGATTCTAAGCTGATGTCTGTCATAATGAGGGTGTGTGTGTTTACCATGTCCGCAACTGTCCCTGCTATATCATTTGACTTGCCTGTTGCCATTTGTCTAAAACAGTGGTTCCCAAACATTTCAGCCCAGGACCCCTTTCTATCAAAGAATGACAGTCTGTCTGGGATCTCTCCAGAAATGATGTCATCAACCTGTAAGTGATGTCACGGCAAGAAGTGACATCACTATGATCAGAGCTTCTCCATGTTCACATTTGAAGTTAGTCCCACTGTGTTCAGTGAAACGTATAATCCAACGCCCTGTGTCAGACTCCAAGATGTCTACCCACAGCCTCATGTAGTCTGCAACGATCCCAATTTTTGCTGCAGTGGTCCACAGACTCTTAATGTAGGGAATCAGTTGTATTAAGAAATCCCAAACAATTTACACATTATCTCTTAAAAGGTTCCCTCACTAGCTCTTGAGTTGTAGGACTGCCATAAACAAGGCAAAGGAGGACAAGTTTGCAGATAAGCATTACTGGTATGCGCTAGTTCTATCAGTTGCATTAAAAATAGAAGACTCACTGCTCCTCTTGGGATAGGTCTTCCAAAATTATCTTGCTACTGCCCTTGAAAACAGAAATCAAAGTTTTTGAAATTTTTGAAAACACAAATAATAGTTAATGCAAATTGATAGCTCCAGGACTTCATTTGCTTCAACTATGGAGCTCAGCCATGGAAAATGTAAATTAATAACAAACAGAAGACATCTGATCATGGCCACATATCATGGAAGGAGCAACAGCCGACCTTCACCAATCTGAGATTAGGAAGAAGGACTTTTCAGTTCAGAGGCCAGAGCTGAAGGCCAGCTTGGGTTGGTGTCCGCTGTGCCTTAGAAATTGAGGCTGCAATCCTAAATACACTTTCCTGGGAGTAAGACCCATTGAACACAATGGGACTTACTAATGAGTAGACATGGATAGGATTGTGCTCAAAGTTCCTTCCTTGCTTTTTGAGGAAGGACATTCATGTCCTCTAATTTCTGTCCTCTTGTCTTCTCAACTTATAGGCAGCAGTCGTAACTAATCACATCACAGCACCTGTTTCCTTTTCATCTACTTTTTGATTGCAGAATGACATTTCCAGCACTTCTTGTTGATGGACATCCATAATTATCTTTTCTACTGGTTTTAAATTATGTGACAGCCCTTGCCAAAGATTTTTTTCTCCCTTTGCCAGCATTCACTCAGTACAGGGATATAAGGGGAATAATAAAGAAGATGCATCTGAGCATGTCCAAAGCGATTTGTAACTGAGGACTGCTTCCACGGAGTTCCCTGGTTAGGCTAGCCAAGTCCTGGCACACATCCTATGTTGGTCTGGAGGTGTCACAAAAGTGCCTTAAGGAACTTCTGCGCAACTCCAAGGGGGGAGTGGTTAGACTATTGCATTGCTGGCTAACCCATTAGTGATGTTGCCTGCCATCTGCTGCTAGCTCCTAAGGTTTCTAAGTTATTTCCTGAGTCTCAGGTTCTGACCCAGGAATGTTAAATATAAAGCCTGCAGGCTGAATGTGGGCCCTGGATTGAAGATCCAGAAGATTTTATCTGACCCTCAATATCCCAGCATCCTGCTTTCTACAGTGTTGCAATGATGATCATGATGATGATGCTCTGAGAGGGAGAGACAGAAGGAGGCCTCAGATGACAAGGAATGCTATGGGGGAAGGAGCAGACCATGAACGGGGAGGAGGGAGATGCTTCAAAAATCATGTGGGCCACTCTTCCAGCTGTAGAAGCACCATTTCATAGACCACCTCTCAGCTGCAAAGATGTGGTAACACTGTGGCAGAGGTGGCACTGCTGAAAGGGTGGCATGCATAATAAACAGGCTTGAAAAAATGATTGGGATTTGCACATTTTGTCTTTGTCATTTGTGGCTAATGAGTTTCTATGGGAAAATGAAGTTATTATTTCTGACTGTTGTGTAGTTATTAACATCACTTTGTGCTTAACGTTGTTAGGTAATTAAGTTAACTAACTAACTGGCCTTAAGTTAATTAAAACTCATACGTAGATCTTCTTGAATTGTATAAGATAAATTGGGGAAAGCCCTCTAGGTATGGCTGCCTCCAGCCTTTAAAGATTGAAGTGACTCTAAGAAACAGGCTAGGCCATTAGTTATTTAATTTTCCTCTGTAAACAGCATATTTGGTTGAAAAGCGATATATACCATATTTACTTGAGTCTAATGCTCACCTTTTCCAAACAAATTTAGGGTGCAATCCTAAACATGTCTACTCAGAAATAAGTCCCATTGTATTTTATGTGACTTACCCTCAGGAAAGTGTGTACAGGATTGCAGCCTTAGTCTCCCAAATTAGGATGTGCATCAAATTTGATAGCATGTTTGATTCAAGTAAATACAATATTTTAATTATAAGTATAGGTCAGTATTGAGTTTAACAGGTTACTATTATTGTAATAAAATTGTTACATGAACATACTGCTATATAAAGTAGTGCAATTAGGTAAAAATCATATAAAGCCATTGTCATATAACTCATTGTTGTATAAAGTAAAATTAAATTTTGCATCTGCTTTTCGCAGGTGCACATTACAATCGCCAGAAAACAATTTTTAATCTCAAGACTTTTTGAAATCAGGGTGTGCGTTAGATTTGAAGGCACATTAGATTCAGGTAAATACAGTAAACACTGTTTATGCTGAAGATGTGAGGCTAAGGCTGCAATCCTAACGACACTTTCCTGGGAATAAGTACCATTTAACACAATGAAATAAGATACACTATAGTGCTGGTGTGAGGCTCACAGTAGACACTGATAGGATTGTGCTGTGAAGCTATGAGTAATATGTGGAATTCTCCAATGGATCAATTCTCTTCCACAGCAGGTCCTGAGCCATGGCGGTGTGGATCCAAGCACAGCAACTGCAGGGAGATGCCTTGCGGCAGATGCAGGCCTTGTATGGACAGCATTTTCCTATTGAGGTCCGCCATTATCTCTCTCAGTGGATTGAAAGCCAGCCATGGTAGGTGAGCGTGAGGCCTGACAATCCTTTCTAGGGCCATCTTTTGTTTTTGTTTTTTAAGAATAGAGTATGATGGGATGCAGAGGTGTTGCTAAGGGAGATGGCTGGGATGGACCACCCCAAGTGCAATACCCCAAGTGACAGGTGTACAGCTGAAGCCTCCTCTGAGAGGAGCTATATGTCTTGTTTGAGCAAGACATATAGCTCCTCTATGCTTAAAAGACCCTATGCTTTTAAGAAAGAAATTTGTGTGACAGCTTCAGAAAAAAGGTGGTCTGTCTATGTGGAGTGTGGGAGTAAGGGTAAGGACTAATCACTGAAATACCATTTGATCTGATGGTATTAGATCTGATTTGAAATACCATTTGATCTGATGGCCATAATTCTCTTCAGATGAAGAGATCTGAAGGCCATAAATCAGGACAGGACCCTCTGTCCCATTTGCTAGTATGTGAACACAATCCCCCAAAATTGGGATTGTCGCTGTTTTTCAGGACATTTGGCAACCCTATCTGATGGCAACAGGATACCTTTAAAAGTGGATTGGACAGACAGCCAGACTGCCCCCTGCAGGAACATTTCCTATGACTCCAGTTTTATCGTTATGTCTGCCTGTGTCCAGATTTGTCCTTCTGTCAGGGAGATGAACATCTATGCAGGTTTCCTGAGCAACTAATTCATCCTCACTTAACCTTGCAGGGACTCCATTGACCTGGACAACCCCCAGGAGGGAGCCAAGGCTACACAGCTGTTGGAAGGGTTGATCCAAGAGCTGCAGAAGAAAGCTGATCACCAGATGGGTGAAGATGGCTTCCTTTTGAAGATCAAGCTGGGTCACTATGCTACCCAATTGCAGGTAGATGTCTAGTGGCTGATGTGCAGAGGTAGCAGCTGTTTTGGGGAAACTTGAGAGATGCTGTGCTTATGTTTCCTTGTGGGTGGGCTTTTTGGGCTACTGGCTGTTCTTCTTCTGAAAAAATTTGATTCTCCACAGAATACCTATGAGCGTTGTCCTATGGAGCTAGTGCACTGCATAAGACACATCCTCTATAATGAGCAGCGCCTGGTGCGAGAGGCCACAGATGTGAGTAGAGCTGAGAATTGTTATATAACTCTTATTTATATTTTCTATGTCTGTTGGAATTGATACACAAGATTATAGTTTAAGATAGATTTATAGGTGATAGAAATTAATATTAGACTAAAGAAAGGTAAATCTGCAATTTTATGGTAGCCATATAGATCTAAAGAATATCTCTATTCTTAAGAGGAAAAATACTGTAGATAGATCTATATTTTATTTTTCTTTCCTTTTGTTTTTCTTTTCTTTTTAAAAAATTAATAAAAACTTTTTTTAAAAAAAAGTTGTGAGCAAAGGGAATGTTTTTGGGGTATTCTGCTCTGTGACTTTTCCTCCTGCCCATGGGTTTTTGTGGGTGTAGTGGAAAGTGGCCGCTTTGTCTCTCCTTACCTATGCTTTTGGTCGGTCACTGCAGAGTCCTTCCCCAGCGAGCAGCCTAGCTGATGCTCTGTCCCAGAAGCACCTACAAATCAACCAGACTTTTGAAGAGTTACGCCTGGTCACCCAGGACACGGAGAACCAGTTGAAGAAGCTTCAGCAGACACAGGAATACTTCATCATCCAGTACCAAGAGAGCCTTCGCCTACAAGGTAGGTGGTGCAGGGGGAGACAGGAGTCGAATGAAGTCTACTGCTCTCACAAGTTGGCAAGCACACCAATCTGGAATACCCTGTGGTTTCAAAACTGGGAAGTACTTTGCAGCATCAAAAAAGAGCAGCAAGGTAGGTACTCACAGCATACTTGTGGGGAAACCCCACCGTCTTGAATAGCAGTGAAATTAAATGCTATTCTTGCAAGATGATGGCAGCTGGGAAGTGCATGCTGTGGAAGAAGGGAACAGTGATCCGCACTATCCAAAACCCCAGTGATAACCTGATAGAAGATAGTGTTACCAGTAAGGTTGCCATAATTCTCTTCCACAAAATCAGGACAGAACCCTCTGCCCCGTTTTTTAGTATGTTTACAAAAAAGAAAGCAGGCCTCCATCAGTCTTGGAAGACTATGGTATCGTGCTCGGCGCTGCATACGCTGCATGCGAAGCACAAAAGCCTGGGTTAGATTGTTTTGGAGGATAGGCTGTTACCCAAGCAGCAAATCCTCCCTCTCCACGCCACTGAATTAGTCCAATAGAAAGGCAGAGCCAATACGATTGGATTCAGTTGGCGTCGCAGAGCTGGGCTAAGGACAGGAGCTCACCCTGTCTTGTGGGGCCGACCTGGATCTCGAACCCTGGCCTGCTGGTTAACAGGCACTGTGTCTTAGCTACTTGCGCCACTCACAGCCTATTTAAACACAATCCCATAAAATCAAGATTGTCTTTGTTTTTCATGACATATGGCAACCCTAGATACCAGCAGTGAGAATGGATGGATATGAGGCATCCCTTTTTGGCATAAGGGAGTTATGTCTGAGATGTTTGGATGGGAACTAATGCTCTTTTTCTCCCTCTCCCAGCCCAGTTTACTCAGCTTTCACAGCTAAGCCCCCAGGAGCGTATGACCCGTGAACCAACATTGCAACAGAAGAAAGCAACCTTGGAAGCTTGGCTGCACCGGGAGGCACAAACACTGCAGCAGTATCGTGTGGTGAGCATTGCCAGTCTCAGTTCACCCTTCCCATGTTCCAACCTGGAATCATACCCTGACTTGCTAACACTCCACATGACCGACCTTGTCCTTAGGAACTGGCTGAAAAGCATCAACAGACACTAGCTCTGCTTCGCAAGCAGCAGACCATAATCCTGGATGATGAATTGATCCAGTGGAAGAGGCGGCAGCAGCTAGCAGGAAATGGTGGGCCCCCTGAGGGCCCTTTGGATGGTCTACAGGCCTGGTATGTGATGGTGGGGCTGAAGTAAGGGGTTAAAGAATGGGATCTTCCACCTATTAATACCGTTTTAGCAAATGGAGATGTGCCAGGGTGAGGAATTGGGTTTTAAATGCTTAGAGCATGGTTTTGGGAATTTTGTTTGTTTGTTAGAGATTTGTATTCTTTCCTTTGTTACTTCTTGTCCTCATTCATTTCTCTACTGCATCTTCCTTTTTCAGGTGTGAGAAGCTGGCTGAGATAATCTGCCAGAACCGTCAGCAAGTGCGTCGTGCTGAACACTTGTGCCAGCAGCTGCCCATTCCAGGACCTATTGAGGAGATGCTGGCTGAACTCAGTGGCACAATCACTGACATTATTTCTGCCCTGGTCACAAGGTAACTGAAGTATGGGGTGATCATGGAGTTATTTTTGCTGAAAAGAGCTTTCTGCAAAGAGCAGTAGGAGGAGTGGATTCCAGAAAAATCAAAAGTAGGGTGAATCTATATAGTGCATCTGTCCATTAAGAAGCAGATATACAGAGAATCAGATATACAGAGAAGCAGATATAAGAACCAGGAATACACAGGCATTCCTTGTATCCATTTGTCAAAATGAACTCTCCTGGACTTTAAAAACATCAGCCACCACCAAACCCGGCTGGATTCTATTTAGTTTCCCAGTTGTTATCCTAATCTACAGTTAGGCTGGCCTAAGCCCCAACATGAGTATTGTGCTGATCTGGGGGTGTCATGAAAGTGGCGTAAGTTACTTGTGTGCCACTCCTGGAGGAGGGTTAGGCCAGTGCACAAACATGCACTTGCCTCCCTACATCACCACAGGAATAGGAAGACCCATGAGTTGTGCCAGCCTAGGGCCTTTGTCCTAAAGTGAAATTAAGCCCCTTGCTCCGGAACAGTTAAGAGGACTTTCCATAAGATAACACTAGAGGGTGATGTAACTGCTTGGACCCATATCTGCTATGGATTTTGCCCTAAGTTAGGATTGCACCCTAAGACAAAGGAAGTTTCCAAAAAGTGACATATAAAATTTGGACGTAGTAGCCCATCAGAAATCAGATGAGCCAGTCTTTCTAGAGCGGATACATGTTCTACAACTTCTCACGATAGTATTTTCCTATCTCCAACCTGAAGCATGCAGTTGAAAAGAATTTGCAATAAAGGTGTCCTTGGGGCCAATTCACCATTCTCTGGGAAATTTATTGTCTACATAGATGAGGGCTCCCACTATCTCCCAGAAGCAGTTCCTCTGGTTTTTCATAATGACCAACACTCCATCCAACACGGCTTCATTCAGAGGCCTATAATTTGCTTTTAACTCAACTTATCTGTTCCTGTCACACTGTTATTCCTCTTATTCACACTTCCCCACACCCAGTGGTGGGATTCAGATAAATTAACAACAGGTTCTATGTCCTAATAACTTTAATTAACAACAGTTTCTATGTCCCAACAGTTTCAGTGTCCCATTAGTAACCAGTTCTCAGAACCAGGCACTCATTAGCAAAGGGTTCTATAGAACTTGTGAGAACCTCCTGAAGCCCACCATTGCCCACACCCATTTATTTTTAAGTTGTTTACTGCTGTTCAAAGGATTGTGTTTCTTGCCTTTAACCAGATGCTATAAACCAAAAGCTTATAGCAAGACAAGCAGGCAGGTAGCCTGCAGCTAGATGGTACAGAGTCAGGGAATGTAAACTGGAAGGGAGACCGCAGAGATAGGGTCCCCCTATATTCATTGGGGTGGCCAGGAACACATTCCCCATGGATGCTTCAGGCAGAGAGAGTGTTATCTGTATTTAGTAACCTTTATCTTCATTCTCTTTAATGTTGGTTTCTTCTGATTGCAATTCCCTTGCAGCACTTTCATAATTGAAAAACAGCCTCCCCAAGTGCTGAAGACACAGACCAAGTTTGCAGCCACAGTTCGATTGCTGGTTGGCGGGAAGTTGAATGTCCACATGAATCCTCCACAGGTCAAGGCCACCATCATCAGCGAGCAGCAAGCAAAAGCCCTGCTTAAGAATGAGAGCACACGCAAGTATGTGTAACCTTTGCTTACCAGATGTGGCAGAAAAGATGAAAGACTTGGCAGAGAAAGGGGTGTGCATGCATACAGACACATGCACATCTAGGGAGAGGAGGGTGCAAATTAAATATTTAAATGTGCAGTTAATTTCTGTTGTAAATAGGAAATGGGTTTGCAGTTGCACCTGGAGAACAGAATAAAGAAGTCAGAAACCTGAAGGCTTCCTGCCAGTGTGGGAAATTCTGCCCAACCACCAGTTCCCACAACATTTAATACTTCTTACCACGCAAATCCCTGGTTGCTACCAAAACCCCTAGACTTCTGTAAAATTATTCAAGTCAAACTGAGCTTCCATATCCTGCAGTAGCTTCAGTGTCTGTTGCAGAAAAGTTTGTCTTGAGAAACTGGTATGTTGATGTTCTGTGACACCCCCAAAAGTCTTGCAAGGGCTGGCAAGCAGATTACAAAGCACAAAGTTACAACAAGTGATAGATATTATTTATGTATTTAGGTTTATGTATTCTGTGTAATTATCTGATTATAAAAGTGTATATGGTTAAGACACTGTGCCTGTTAACCAGCAGTCCAGGGTTTGATACCGGGTCCCCACAAGACAGGGTGAGCTCCTGTCCTTAGCCCAGCTCTCCGACGCAGCTGGAACTAATCGTATCGGCTCTGCCATTCCATTGGAGTATTTCAGTGGCAAGGAGAGGGGCGATTTGCTGCTTGGGTAACAGCCTATCCTCCGTATTAATCTACCCAGGCCTTCGTGCTGCGTCGAGCACAGCGTCGAGCACGATACCGTAGTCTTTCAAGACTGATGGATGCCAAGTTTTTGCATAAGCATGCAAAAACAGTCCAGAATCTTCACTGAATGTAGTTAAGCCAGGTCTCCATTGAACATTGTCATGTGAAAATGAAAACATCCTTCCTTGTTTATTAGCATGTACAGTATTCTGCTTACCTGTCATTGCTTTTCTATGGCAGCGAGAGCAGCGGTGATATCTTGAACAACTCCTGTGTGATGGAATACCACCAGGCGACCGGAACTCTGAGCGCTCATTTCCGCAATATGGTGAGTGTTGTGTTTATGCTGATTCCTTCCTAACCGCAATCCTTTCAACTCCACAACTCCACAGTAATTTTTTATATCAAAAGTATATAACTAATTCTTTGGCTTCAAGACAAAAACATAGCCATATATAAAGGCCAAAAAGCCTCTACTAAGGCAGTGGTATTTGGGCATTTCAACCCAGGTCCCCCTTTCAAACTTAAAATCTGTATAGGACCCCCGCCAAACTTATCTCTGTGTCTACTTGGAAGTAAGTCCTATAGTTTTCAATGAGACTTTCCCCCCAAAAAGCCCAGAGCCAGATTCCAAGATGGTGGGCCCCACTTTCTCGCAATCCCATATGACTCAAGGTTGCAACCCCCAGGGGGTCTCAGCCCCCACATTGAATACCACTATATGAAGTTTGCTTGGAGCCCGGCTGGAGCTCAATGAGATGCTTGTATCGCTCCCTTTTCCTTAGTTTTTGTTTCTCTGCCTTTCCATCAATGTTAGATGTGCTTCCTCTTCTACAGATATACTCCATATACTAGGGATATGTTCCCCTCCCAAGAATACCATGAATGAAAGGAGAACCCATGCTTTCTATTGCACCAAGCACTCATGTATCCTCCTTTGTAGTCTCTTGTAGAACACTAGAAGAGGGAAAAGAAGTCAGCTGTAACATTAGAGGAGATAGTGTTAACAGGTAACAGGAAGCTTCCTGTTAGTGTTTTGGCTGTATATCTCCTCTAGAATTATGGAGAACGGCAGATAAATGAATCCTCAGGTACAGGATGCATGGATATGGGAGGACACCCATATTTTCTGTACCTCAGTTCTTAGGATTGTTCTCAGTTTTTAGGATTGAGATTACTAAAATCCCAAGTTCCCTGCTGGCAGATGTGCAGTTTATCATTACAAATCCTGGTGGAATATTCATGTATTCAGTTTTCCCACTCCAAAGTGGTTAATCTTGACTGTTGGTGGTTTTTCTCTTTTTCTTTTTCTTTTTCTCTACCTTCTGCCTCATTCCACCTCCACCTTCCACAGTCCTTGAAGCGTATCAAGCGCTCAGACCGACGTGGTGCAGAGTCTGTCACGGAAGAGAAGTTCACCATTCTCTTTGAATCCCAGTTCAGTGTTGGTGGGAACGAACTGGTCTTCCAAGTAAAGACTCTGTCTCTGCCCGTGGTGGTGATTGTGCATGGCAGCCAGGATAACAATGCCACTGCCACAGTGCTGTGGGACAACGCATTCGCTGAGCCAGGCCGTGTGCCCTTTGCTGTGCCCGACAAGGTGATGTGGTCCCAGCTATGTGAGGCCCTCAATATGAAGTTCAAATCTGAAGTTCAGAGCAGCCGAGGACTCACCAAGGAGAACCTGCTCTTCTTGGCCCAAAAACTCTTCAATGGCAACTTCAACCACCTCGAAGACTACAACAGCATGGCTGTCTCGTGGGCCCAGTTCAACAGGGTAAGGGGTGCTTCATAGGGGAATGGCTAGAACAATGTTCTCAAGCATTTCAACCTGGTGCCCCTTCACAAAATAACAATATGTCCAGGACCTCCCCAGTAGTGATGTCATCAACTTGTAAGCAATGTCGTAGAGGGAAGTGTCATCTAACAGGAAGTGACAGTGCTGTGATGCCAGAGCTCCCTTATGTCTACTCAGAAGTAAATTCCATTGTGTTCAATGAAGCTTACTCCTAGGAAAGTATGGAATGCAGCCTGAGCGCCCCATTCCAAAATGCTGGCGCCCAGTGCCAGACTCCAAAATAGGAGCACCCAGCTTTTCACAAACCCCCTGAAAAGAGGTTGTGACCCCTCAAAGAGGTCCCAATTCCCACTTTGAGGATCACTGGGCTAGAAGATCATTTCAAGGAAAGGGTAGGAGGAACAATAATCTGCAAGTGTCTCTGTGATAATTACTTTCTCTTCCCATCTTTTGTGTGTATGTAAACTATTTCTGATTTAATTTCTTCCTTTTCCCACTGCCATTGGCAGCTTATAAGGTAGACCTGACCTGGGATAAACCGTAGAGAAATGGGAGAGAAAAATAATACTTGAAGAAAGAGAAGCAGCTATGTAAAATTCATTTATTGGCATTTGTAAAAATGAAGATTATGAAACAAAACTTGCCCATCGATTGATTAAAAGAACATCAGCCAATTGACTGTTTAACTTTGACTGCTCAACATCTTAATACATCACATCCCAAAGTGTGGGTCATGACCCACTTGAGGGTTTTGAGTCCAGGCGCAGTGGGTCATGATCTGGGCCCCTCCAGCCTGACCTGTCAGTAATTTGGCTCCAACTAAAAATCATTCTAGAAGACCTATTACTTACTGGAGCCTGTGGAGGCCGCTACTGGGGAAGCGTCCCACTCTACAAGCCTTTTTCGGCCTCAAAATGGCTCTCAGAAGCCTCCATAAATAACATCTGTTTTTCTAATTTGATTCTGAATCCTGGAACTGGCTTATGGTGGCTTCTAAGTGTCATTGGGCTTAGAAAGGCCTCCAACACCACAAGGAGTGCTGCAAAGTTTGGGAACCCTAAAAGTTACAGTACGTATTGCATTATGGTCCAGTGGATACAGTATTCAACATAGGCTTGGGAGATCTATGTTCAGATCTTTGTTCTGTCTTGGGCTTCCTCAGACTTGGGCTTCCTCAGTATTGTTGAGTAGGGCACTTTGTCTTTTTCATTTCCCCAGTCTGTAAACGGGACAACTCTCTACCGCACTGGGATCTGATATGAACATGATGTATGTGTAGGACTTTGCTCCCTATGGTCTTAGTCTGAATCCCACCCACCCATAGTGATGTAATAGGTTTGGCCTTTTTATCCAATCCATTCTTTACATTAAGCATTATTATGACATCAGGCAATGAGATCTCTGGATGAAGAACAGACAGATACGTTGAATCTTTTTTCCATTCAATCAGGAGAACCTTCCGGGGCGAAATTACACTTTCTGGCAGTGGTTTGATGGTGTGATGGAGGTCTTGAAGAAACATTTGAAGCCTCATTGGAATGATGGGTGAGAACCTTCCCAACCCCACTGCTTCATGAACTGGCTGTCTTCAAGACCCTTTAACTCTTTGGAACCTTTTTCAGGGCTATCTTAGGTTTTGTTAACAAGCAGCAAGCCCATGACTTGCTGATCAACAAGCCGGATGGGACCTTCCTCCTGCGATTCAGTGACTCTGAGATTGGAGGTATCACAATTGCCTGGAAGTTTGATAATGGTGAGTTTTCTTTATACAAATGGTGTGGGTTGTTACTTATTGCTGGGGGATCAAAATGTTAAAGTTGCAGCTGTTTGGTTGTGAGGAATCCATATCCTCCATATTCTTGGAGGAGGGGCATTGGATGATGTGAGCCCTCCTCCAGCCATATGGTGTGCCATAAAAAAAGTGATGGTGTGGACTTAACTGCATCTTGTCAGTGTGCCATGAAGCCATCAAGTAAGGAATTGTGGCGCCGTCACCCCTGATTTTGGTATTCACAGAATTTGATATCCACCAGGGATCCTGGAAGCTATGGTGGTTGTGGAACTTTATGGACTTGTAGCCTCCCAGGCTTAGCTTTTGCCACAACCCATTAACAAGTCAGACATGCATGTTCTGCAGATGTGGTCTGAAAAATTAGCCATCCTTTCTGGTTGCATAGCTGTAAACAGATTTGGGCTTTCACCCACCCACCCCGAACCCCCGAGAAAGCTGGATGTCCCCTTTATTTTACATTGCATAGCATCCCTGAAACTGTTTTAAAGTTCTGCAATAGTTTCCATGCATGTTTATTCATATAAACATTTATGTGTCAGTTGGCATTAAAAGCAAACGTTATAAAAGGTCTCTGTGGATATTAGGAGCAAGCGGGTTTGTGTTGTTGCAGGCACCAGCCAATTAGTACTTTGCACTTTTGGCTTCAGCTGGAAAGTGGCAGAACCAGAGCTAAACAAAACAGAGCTAAAACAATCAAATACAATTGAAAACAGTATAAAAATATATGTTGTTCATTTAATTTGCCCCTTTGGATTAAAGTGTTTAAATACATGCTATCTAATGTAGCAAATTATAACCAATTTGCCATAGCATAGTGGACATGGTGGTTCATTTGCATCTTCAGGCAACTTGTGGGGTCTTTTCAGTTTCTTATTTATCTGACTTGACTGAATGGCTCATTGTTTCTTACTCCTACATTGCAATGGTATTGGGTTTTGCAGCTGACAGAATGTTCTGGAACCTGATGCCCTTCACCACCCGTGACTTCTCCATCCGATCCTTGGCAGACCGCCTTGGTGACCTTGCGTATCTCATCTATGTGTATCCTGACCGGCCTAAAGAAGAAGTTTTTTCTAAATACTACACGCCAGTCCTTGGTGAGTGTACAGTACCATGACATTATTATTATTTCACTGTTATTATTTCAAATTTCCATTATTTCCATAAATTATTTCATTATTTCTAGTACATTATTTCCAGCGATGGTCCATTCTGCAAATGCGTATTACCTTCACCGGTGCAACCTAGATGATTGTTAGGTACATCTGTATGTACCAAGGAATATATATATTCTTTGGGGATACATAGAATTTTAGTGTTTAGCTGAATGCTTAAACAAAAACACATACAACTGCTCAGAAACATCTCAGAGAAGAACAGTAAAGATGCCAAAGAGAAGAGAAAACTTGGAATTCTGTAGATCCCAAGAACATGAAGTAACAAGTTATTTCTTGGACTAAATAGTACTTGATTTTCTTTTGTGACCAGCGATGTTCTGGGGAGCAGTAAGGTACAAGCAGCTGTTCTCACAATTAGAAAAGTTTAATAATGGATGGGTTAAAGGCTGGTGGTTTAGCTAGAGTGGGAGGAGCATTTAGTCTTGGTGAAGTACTGACCACGGTATGCAAGGCACCCCTCCCTTTCAGAGCCATTTCAGGCAGACAGAGTGTCTGGATTGCTCCCTGTGCCTGGCTCCTGGAAGGACCCCTTGCTCGTCCCCTCCAAGACTAACTGCTATGCTATTGCTACAAGTTGCCACCGCTATTGCTAAAGACAAGGAGTCTTTGGTGAGGAGTGTCTCAGTTTTGCTCAGTGTAGATACAACAAGAGAAGCAGAAATCCCAACTGGTTTCTTATTAATTGTGTGTTTTGTCAGTTGTGCAGAGCTGTTAGGCCGTACTGCTTTCCCAGCCCTATGCAATAACTGTACTTTTTCCCCCCAATCCTGTCAGTAGCCAAGGCTGTGGATGGATACGTGAAGCCACAGATCAAGCAAGTTGTACCAGCGTAAGTGCCTTTTGAGAAAGAAGGGTGTTGCAAAGGGGGAGGACGCATTCCAGTGCATTGGGGTAGATGCTTCAATAGGATTGGGCTCCTCTCCCAGGCAGGGCTTCTAGAGATCTGCCTCTCCACTACAGTTATTTTTATTATTTTAGTGAGCCCCTGGTGTCTGTAAGGGATCCATCGCAGATACCAAATTCCATATATAATTAAATCTACTGGGGTGGAGGGGACACCAGCAAACCAAAAATGGCTTCCAATCACACCGCGGGCGGGGGGTGGGTATTCTGCTCTCCAGTTGCTTGCATCAGTTGTCCACTGATGGGTAGCAAGACCCTGCTCTGGCTTTGTTCTTCAGTGTGCCCTCTCTATTCCAGATTTCTCCCAACTGGTGGGGATTCTGCAGGCAGTGGGCCTACGTATATGGATCAAGCATCATCCCCAGCTATCTGCCCCCCAAACCCTTACAACATGTATGCACAGAAGTAAGTAATGGTGGGCCTCCCTTGGCTATGTTGTCTCAACTATTGGTGTGGGTTAGGCTGAGCCTGTTATCTCTCACCTTCTTACTGATTGCTCCTCAGCTGCTCTTATATGACAGATAGTAGATTTGTTTTAACTTCCCAACTCTCAATGCAGTTCTAACCCAGGCTAAGCTGGCACAAGTCCCTTGTTGGCCTGGGGTTATCACAAAAGTGCTGTAAGGCACTTCTGTGCCACTCCTTGGGGGTGGAATTTGGTCAGTGTGCAGACATGTGCTGGCCTCCCCACACCACTGAGATAACAGGGTGATGGTGAGTTGTGCTGGCCTAAATTGGTTAAGTGAAAGGGGAGAAATTCCTTTACAAATAGGCATGTCTACCTACTCAACAGAGTAAATCAGTTTGAAACCAACTATTTGTTTCCTCTGTACAAATTCTGGAGACTTAAATTTTGTGAGAACACTAAGACATGCTAAAAAATATACAGCTTCATGTCATCATACCCCACCCCAGAAAGAGAGGAGCGTCCCTTTTTCCCCTAAGCCGCCCGATCCATTCTGCTCCCTTATTTTCTCTCCCTCTCACTCTTAGCACCGACTCTGTGCTCGACCCCGAAGGCGACTGCGACCTTGATGACTCAATGGATCTGGCGCGGCATGTGGAGGAACTTCTGAGGCGCCCCATGGACAGCCAGTGGATATCGCACACGCAGTCATGACCTTGTCACCTCCCTTGCAGAGACCATACAAAAGACTGTGAAACATGGGATTGCTGCCATCAGGGAGTGTGGCTGCTATGGAGGGAGGGGTATTTCCTCACCCCGTAGTGAGGCAGGCTTGCCCTGCTCCAGCTGAGGTTGGGGGTCTGAGAGGCAGTCGGTATTTGTCTCTCCCCTGGCCCATGTACAAAAGGCAGTGGAGTATATTGCTTGGTTTTCCCATCTGCTCTTTTGAGAGGCTTGCCTTTGGGCCTTCTGCTTTGGCACACCGCCTCTTTATCTGCCAAGCTACCGTATTTTTTAAAAAATTGTGTTGGGAATCATTCCCTCCTCTCCTCCCTACCCTGCCAGAACTCAACACACTGCCGTTCCTTGCCCAGAAGCCGTTTGGCGTTTGGGAGGAGATGAGGAGGAGCTGTGGAGGAAAGTAGGCCTTATTTTGAAGTATTGTCTTTTGTAAGTTTTCACTGTCCGTCGTTTCTTTTCTTAGCTGTGCCCAGGACAAACTGTGTGCGTGCCTGCATTTTGCCTACGTGTTCCATGTGCACGCATGTGTGTGCCACTGTGTGTAAGAGGCACAGACTTGACGGGAGCCCTGCTTCTATTTAACCCCCATAGGCCTTTCAGCTTAGCCTTACCAGGTTCCTCTGGATCATTGGAGCCCTCTGGAGTTGTTTTATGTTCCTCACCCTGGTCTCCCACTTTCTCTTTGCCTTGTTGCCAATTAGTTGCTTATCTCTAGGCTCCTTGGCTTTGGACGTGTCCAACATCTTGCTCTCAGGTGTCGCAAGCTCAGTTAGGTTGTTCTTGTTTAAATAAATTGCAAGCAAAGTGCAGACTTATCCATCAGACTATCACGATTCCCTTACTTGGGTGGATTTCACTGCTGGGTTCAGAGAGGAAGGGCGTGCCCAGATTGCAGAACTCTTAAGTTCATGGACAGAATTCATCCATCCTATTTCTTTTTGTGTATGTTGGGAATTATTTCAGTCAATCAGTTCCCTCCAATTGTTATTTTTTTATACCTCCTAGTCAATAAAGTTCAGGCTATTTTAACACAAATATATGGATTTCTCTATCAAACCTTTGGCTCCATACTCTTGGCTCTCCAGGTGTCCCTGCAGCTTTACATGTAAGAGGCAGCAACCCGGAGCACATCCTATCCCAAGACATGTGTGAGCTTGTTTCCTAAGATTTGGGTGCTACTTATGCTCCCCCCCCCAACATTTTGCAGAATACCTGATTGACGCTATTAAATAATCATTCTCTGCTAACTTGAAAGTGGAATCTTTGCATGGCTGTCTCCGGAGGAGACATTTTACAACTTGGAGTTGCGCCTCTTCTCTGCCTGTGGGATCTCTCCAATGAAAGCATTAATTCCCAGCATCTTTGGCTGCTGAATCCTGCCGAAGATTAAGCTTTCGCTTGCACATACTATTGGAGGACAACCTGTTGCATGCACCTTGCACTGTCAGAATTTCTAAAGCAACCCAGTAGAGAGTACAGAGGCATATAAATGTGTCTGGGGTGAATGCAGTGTGGTCAGGCTGAGGTGGACCTACAAAGACCGGCTGCTAGAGAATTGATTTTGCTGCTAAAAACAAAAGTTAAGAAAAGGGCCATTCCTGATGCTGTTTTTTTCCCCCCAAAAGCAACTATGATAATGCCTCAGAAAATATAATTTTAGTGGAGTCACTGTCTTACTACCAATTGTACCTGTAAGATACAACTGTGACAGTGATTTCTTTCCTCCTACTAAAGGCTTATGTTGCATCCCCATTGGTGGTGCAGTTTTGATGGTGTTTGTGAACAACAAAAGGCATGTCAAAAGTTCCTCCAGTGTGTTATTTTGAAAGCCTGGTAGGATTAAAATTGGATTCTAATGTTTCTCCCCACCCTTCATTGCCCACTATTTCTCCTGAATCTATGTGCTCACCTTACCCCAGGGCTCACATGTGTTCCTCCAACACTGTATTTTAAAAGCATGTCTTTTCAGCATGGCCAGGCTCTTGCCCATGACAGGCTTTTCAGCATTTTCAGCATGGCCAGGCTCTTGTCCAAGACTAATCTTCCCAGTTGTAACTTGGAGATATTTGCTTCAGGTGGCTAACAAATAGGATAGCATTTTTCAAAGTCTTGAGATAGTCCCATGAAGGAGTCCCCTAGAAGTGTTGTAAAGCCAGTCGTTCCCATACTGTGAGTCCATATCCTACCAGAAGGTCACAACCCAATTTTTGGTAGTTTGAAAATCTGACAAGGCATTTTGGAATTACATGCATCAAGTGTTAAACAAGCTGTTACTTTGGAGGGATCACTGTTTCCCAATCACCATTCTAGCCACTTTTAAGCAGCAGATAGTGGAACTTTTATTTTTAGTAGATCCTGATGCTAAAAGTTTGGGTACCACTGCTCTAAGCCATATTATTTTAGACTCTCAAAAAGACAAGAGTCCTTTGACATGTTAAAGACCAATTTCCTCTTCTTGTTTATACCAGTTTCAGGTTTCTCCATCTTTACTTTTAGGAGCTCTCTGACCTCTTCGGTCCTGCTCTTCCTCGGATCTTATTACCCTTCTTGTTCCCGTCAGCTCTGCTGGAGCTCCTTGACATAAGCAGGAGGTTCACAACAGCATGATTTACTAACCAGCCATAATTTACGGTCAGTAATCTGTCCTGCCCCAAGTCTCTTGCGTTTGCCAACAGAGAACTTGAGGATGGGAGGAGAACTCTGATGGCTTTGTAAACAGTGGTGTAGCTAAGGGATCTGGCACCAGAGAGACCCAACATTTTTTCACACCACTAGGGCCAGTTGTAAAAAAAATTTTTAACACCTCCTGGGGGAGGCCAT
This sequence comes from Cryptoblepharus egeriae, assembly GCA_030015325.1. Lineage (NCBI taxonomy): Eukaryota > Metazoa > Chordata > Lepidosauria > Squamata > Scincidae > Cryptoblepharus > Cryptoblepharus egeriae. The sequence continues at coordinate 76,431,723 of JAREYC010000004.1, forward strand.
GTGCAGGTGGGACCTCTCAAAGCATGGTAACTTGGGGCAATATACTCTCTCTGTCCCGCTGAACTTCATCACTCTTTGTAAAGACCTCCTTCGCCCTCATTCTGTGCCTTCAGCCACATCACTTGCTTGTCCCTTCCTGTTGTCAGGCAGCCACTTTCAATTCCTCAATACATATTTAACATTGACTGGAGATAGGCAATTGATTCCCTTGATGCATACATGCTTTTCTTTTACTCACTACTGGTTGCCACTGGTTTTGAACTTTGGAAGCAGTACAAAAACATACGAATATATATCCATACCTACACATGCATACAGTATACACTATGGGCAGAGCTGCCACTTTTAAAATTTATTTGTATGGCAAAATATAGCAGCATAACATGGAACATACATATGTAAATGACAGTATATGAGCATATGTCTGGGTCTGTGTCCGGATATCTGAGTCATTCTCTACAGTCCAGAGTAACTATGGAAGCACATAAGAGACATTACATGTATCCGTAGTTACTGCACCACCTCGTGAAAACCTATGGGAAATTCATATTACAATCCAGAGCAAATTGTTCTTACACTGGAGCAGGGACTCCCCGTAGTTACTCTGGATTGCACCCATAGAGTCCCGTATATCTGAGTGCCCTCAAAATTCCTGCAGGAGCCAGAGTATTTTCTAAGGGGACATTCATTTGCAATATGATGTAATATTTGTGGGACATTCCCATAGTCACAGTTAGAATTGTCAACCAGTCCCCACTTGCGTTTCCAGTATTAACATCTACCGTGGTTAATGTGCTGCCACTCATATACCACCACAAAAACTCTAGAAAAGAAACTATTATCAAAAAAACTCAAACCTTTCCTACCACCTTGCCTACCTCATCATCACTGCATATAGGTCAGCCCCACATCTCTCCCTCTATATTGTCTGTCCATGATCAATCATAAGCAGCATGGACGGGCGCTGTATCCCTGCTGTGGTTCTATACAGCCTGTAGCATACTTGGTTGGCCTTAAACAAAATGTTATAACTGTCTTTGTTTCTTCATTCTCAGGATGTTGCTACAAAATATTCCAGGCTTTAAATCTGGTAGTTTTGTAAAATGTTTAACTGGAGGGGGAAAATTCAATTCCACAATATGTTAAAATGGCTGAATAGGTGACTTTCAGGTGTTCTAGAAATGTTCATTGCATGAACAAAGGTCCTTTTACCCAAATTGAAGAGTAGAATTTGTGTTGGGTCAAGGAAGAAAAAGGGGGAGTGCTGGATGAAAGAGAAGTGTTGCTATTTTTCTCACACACTACTCCAAGGACACATATTTGGCCACCTTTTACTTGAATGCCAAAGAAACTGGGTTTTGGCTGCCGTTAGGGGTGCACTTTGAGAGACAGATCTAGCCAATGGTGCACCATTGTCTACTAGCCAGTTTAGTACTTGCAAGCAACCTACCATTCATTTTGATTAGATGGATGCAGGAGATGAATTGTGACCCATGTTAATGAGTGATGATGGCATGTCATTTGGCTTTTCCCCCCAGGGCACAAGAATGTTTGTGGACTGATCTTGTCGCAAATAAAAGTAACACCTCTGTGAAATAAGAATGGATGCTTTAAATCAGGAGTGTCAAACTCGTTTCATGGCATGGCCCAAATAACACTCATGGAGCCTGTTGAGGTCTACAAGTGACGTCATTAAACAGGTGATGGCCAAGAATAAGCACTGTGTCCTCACCTAGGAACTCATTAGCTGCACATTATAGGCCATGGACATGTTTTATGTCCCTGATTTAAAGCCTTTGCAAGAGGCTGAATTTGGACAAAGTTGTGTTAACAGGAACATTGTATGTCAACCCAGCTTAAGTATAGAGCATGAACATCTCACTCCAGTTTTTTTGACAATCCATCATGGAATGAAATGTAATGGCTTCCTGTTCCCATTTACAGAGAACAACTTGATCTTTGAAGTACATATCCTCCATCCTATTAATCCTGTTGATATGTTTGGGTGTTGTACACACAAGTATTTCCCATTCATTACAGTGAAGATTGCACATCCAGGGAATTGCCTCCTTTCCGTCTTTACTGTTCACACCTGATCTGCCTAAACAGCTATTATAAATGTCGCTAATATTTTCAGAAAAGGAAGAGAATCCTTAAAAACCAAAATATTGCACTATTTTAAAACAATCACTTTGCCAAACCAATGAAGAGTGTTGGTGTGTATAAAAAATAATTATTTTCTGCTAAAATATAACTCTTAAAACACAGTATCAGGACAAAAGTTATCTTTTTTAGAAATTTGTAGAAGAGGATAGTGTCTCAAGGGATACAGTTCAGAATGCTTTTTAGATTTTCTTGAAACAAAAGGCACTTTCATGTAGACAAACTTATTTTGATGAAATATTCATGTTTTGAATATGTTCTCACCCTGTGCAACTAATAAAGTGTTGTCTGCCGTTTGCAAGGCAGTTTATGGCCACTGTGATTTTTTGGTTAACAAGAACCATCCTGCTCAAGGGGAATCTCGTATGTGTGACGTGTATAACTTCACAGCAAAATCTTTTCAAAGCTGTACGGGGTTTGTTCATTATGGGTTTGAAACCTGGGGTGAACTGTTAATAATTCCACAAAGGAGTTAGCAATCTGTGGCAGCAAAAGCCATAAATCTTCTGGCACCTTAATGAACAAACAAATAGATTTCAGGATAAAACTTCCATGTCCTGCACTCATAATGGGCCATCAACCATGTACCAGTTCCAGGACCACCTTGGATAAAGAGAAAATACAGATAAGGTATTACATAGCCCTCTTGTTGCCTTGAATCCCTCTATTACCCTACAATCCAGAGTAACTACGGGAGCATGCAAGAGACATTATGTGCACCCTTAGTTACTGCACCACCTAGTGAAAACCTATGGGAAATTCATATTGCAATCCAGAGTAAATTGTTCTTATACTGGAGCAAGGACTCCCCGTAGTTACTCTGGATTGCTCCCTTAGTTTAATAGGAAAGTCCTATTGGAGCAATATCATTCTTTGTTAGGTGCATCTAATGCTTAGGTGTATGTTAGTATGTAAATCCTTTTTCTTTCTTCTTGCTATCTGTCTTGCAAGTACTTGCAAGGGCTAGTGACATATTTGAATACATGTGCTGGCTTTGAAATGTTGGAAAGGAGTTTGGCCATTGCTCCTTTAGTCCAAAGTATAGTTGGCCTCAAACGGTGATCCTCTGCACTAGATACAAGTATCATGTCTGCAGAAACCTTCCTGAATCATCGCCTTAAAATATTGGCAGACATGGCTTTTGACATGCCCACATCCTGGCTCATTGAAAGTTGAGCTTGAAGAAGAGTTCTGTGAAACTCAAAGGTTGGCTCATGGCTTAGTTTAGGGTTGGCCCGAGATCTGGAGCCTGAGATGGTATGCCAAATGTTCCTTCTCCCTTTTGTGTGGTCCTTTGCAGTTGTAACGGCCACCGTCCCCTACCCAGATGTGCACCCCTGGTTGGTTGCCAGTGTTTTCTGAGCTCCAAAAGAATGTGTAGTGATAGGGGAACGGCCAATGAAAGAAAGGAGGAGAGAGGAAGGGAAGTGCTTTCTGCAAGTGATTCACGCTTTCAAACATCTCCAAACATACTTCCAAGTATGCTCCAGAGCCTAATGCTAACTTGAAAACTCTTTGCCCCATTGCACATGTACAGAGCCGAAATTTGGAGCTGCCCACCCTTCCCATTCCTTTAAACAGAGTTTTATGGATGAGAAGATCCACCTGCAACAGGCTTATTTTGTCACATAGGAAAAGCATTGGTCTCCCTCTTCTACTGCTTAATAGGGGCTGCAGCTATGTTGTGTAGGGGTGGCCACCCTTCCTTAAGATGAGAGCCTCATATTATAAGCTTCAGATGTATGGCAGCTGCAAGAGATGCTCAAAAGCTGCAATATGTAAAAAGCACTTAATTTTTAAAATATATTTATTCACCATGAATGTTAACTGTATTCAGTGGACATACAGTCAAGATCCAGTAAACACCGTAATTATAAAGCTTGAACATTTCTTAGTTGTTCATATTAATTGTGTGTAAAACAGTGCGCAGCTAACATGTTTCTGATTTCTACGCATTATACCTCACCAAAAAGTTGCATGTGGCTCCTGAGTGACAGTTTGGCTACCCCTGATAGATAGGAATTGTGTGTGTTTTTTTTAATTGGGCTATGTACAGATGAAGGTGAAGATGAAGATGATGCTATGTAAGTTCATATATGGTAATGATGCAATGTAAGCTCATCGTAATGTAATATAAGCAATATACGCTTATCCTCGGGGAAAACACTATTCAAAATTTCCATCTATTAATTAATTGTCCTATTAATTGTCTCTCTGCGTGGCGTCAAACATAAGGCCTGAAGGATCCCAGAAGCAGTTTCTCTGGCCCCTATTATAATTGAACTTTTCCAGTGATAATTGGGCTCTCTCCTATATTGACATTATGATATTTGAACATTTTCTCTTCTGTCATTTGCAAGTAATGAATTTCCATATGAGGATAGATTGCTGATTTCTCTATGAGAACAAAGTGTTTATTTGAAAGTGCCATCATTATGTCACTTCTTGCTCAATGATGTCACTTCTGATGTCACTTCTGATCACAGCAGGTGAAATAAATGCTATTCAGCCCACTATATGAAAACAGTTTACTGCTCCTGGTCTATCACCTTCACTTGCTGTGGTTAGTTTCATGAGAACCCACAGGAGAGGAAGCGTCATCTTTTGCCATCAATGATGACATAGGCACTATCCAATAGATACCAACAAGAGTCACACAATTTCCTGCCCACGTTTCATTCACATTTCTTAAATCAGCAGCACAGAAATTCTTTCTAATACTATAGCAAAAACTACTGAATGCCAGAAGCTCTTGCACAGCTTCTTCTTTCTTGATCTTCATCTTTTTTTCTGGCTGGACAATTATTGGACAACAAAAAACCATACAGTTTGCCTCATGTAAGTGCTTCCCTGTATTCAAACTCCACAATAGCGTGGGAGGATATCACACTAGTGATAAGTGTAAATGGGCCCACAGGATTCTTTCACAGCAATTGACATGCCAGCGGGAATCACCTCTAGACAGAAACCTGCAATCCAAGAAATTTGCTATAAATAATGCCCTCCCCTTCCCTTTTCACTGCTCCATTCAAGTGAATGGGGGAGATGGTTGTGTGACACACAGATGTCCCCCAGCCTAGATGCTCCTATTCTGAAGAACATCAGTAGGACAATTGGGCCATTACTTATTTTATTTTCTCTGTAAACCACTTTGAACTGTTTTTGAAAAGTGGTATATAAATACTGTTGATTTATATATGATTGATTGACTGACTGATTGATTGATTGATTGATTGATTGATTGATTGATTGATTGATTGATAACCTTGTACATGAAAGAAGAGAAGTGAGACCTCTCTTCTACCAAGCTGGGTTGCCTGTCTCCAGTGACGGTTGAAATGTTGCAATCCTTGCCATGGCAGGAAACATGTAGATCTTCACCCAAAAATTATCATTTATTCTCACTCAGTTGTCCCCCCCAAGACATCACTGTTTGCAGCCTGAGATCATAAGCAAAAATACCTTTTACTCTTTGCAGAGTTAGTACGGCCAGGCTTTGACTACCTGAGATTTGTGGATATGTTATCCACAGCAAAAGCTTTAGCTCCTAGGGGGAGTTTGAGTCCCTGTACCCTTTTCCTCCATAACAATCCAACCCAAGCTTTCGTGCTTCGCATGCAGCATACGCAGCGCTGAGCACGATACCATAGTCTTTCAAGACTGACGGGGGCCTGAGCAAACCCTTTTCCTTTCAACATCAGCCATTCACCACCACTCATCTGTAAAGCAAGCGTTACTGGAACAATTATTGCTTTCAAAGAATGGGTACTTTCCCCACCCACCCTGTTTTGCACAAACGCTGGCTTGGTGCTCCCGTTCCATTTTAGCCCAGTAGGCAATGAAGCTGAACAGGAAGGAACACGACTGAACTGATCTCATCAGCAGTTGAACAGACAACATGCACTTATTACATGAAGTGTATTTCACCCTTCTAAGGTGCTCTGTGTGGCTGATGCTACAATCCAGAGTAAATACGGGACCTTTTACACCGACGTAGTTACGGTGCCACCCATGGGAAATGCATAGAACAATCCAGAGTAAGAGCCTCTTACGTCTTCCTATAATTACTATGGATTTTAGGGTGACATGAAGTTCTCTATACGGTATTATTTTCCCAACAACTCTGTAAGGCAGATTAAAAAGACACGAAAAGACTGTGTCTGCAAAGTCAAAACAGGGTGTGTGTGTGTGGGGGGGGGGGGGGGGAGAGAGAGAGAGAGAGAGAGAGATGCAGCTATGAAAGATTTTTCTTCAAAGTGTTCACTCTCCTAATCTCCTGAACTGATCCCTTATACCTGTTTAATGTGAACCCTTTGGACTCAAGGAACTCTTTACTCATTTAAATTGCTATGTAAAATGTTTTGTGAACTCCTTTTGAAAAGTGGTGTATAAATACAGGCACCACTACCCTGTTTCCACAGATTTTGTGGATCTGTGTGGATTCATTTATTTGTGGTTCCCCCGCAGCACCCATCACTTAATTGTTCAACTTTTCTGTGGCACCAAGTTAGCATGGGTTCCTTTTTATCCATGGTTTTGATATCCACAGTCCCCTGCCCCCACCCTCCAGAATATATATCCTCCACAAATACTGGGTCATCTTATCAACATCTTCATCAACTACCTCCGCACAATTTGGATGCAAAGCATGGCCCTGTGGGTAGGAATGCTATTTCCCTCCTAATGCTATTTTCCTAGTTTCGATTCTCACAACAAGCCCTGCTGGTTAACTGAGGACAAAACGTTGTTGTTGTTGTTGAGTGAAGTCATGTCTGACTCTTCATGATCCATGGACCGCAGCACTCCAGGCCTCCTATTTTCCACTCACTTCTGAAGTTTGTCCAAATTCAAGTTTATTGCTTTGGTGACACTATCTAACCACTGACATCCTCTTCTCCTTTTGCCTTCAATTTTTCCCAGTATCAGGATTGTATCTAAAGAGTCCTCCCTTCTCATGACATGGCCAAAGTATTTGAGCATCTGCTTCAAGGACAAAACATGGAGATACCTATATGACAGTGATGCAGAGGTTGAGCCTGCAGCAAGATTGGAATACCAAATACAGAAGCAAACCTTTGTTTTGATTAATCATAAACATAAACTGATATCTAATTGATACACTTTGTTTACTATAGGTGTTTGTTGTTCCTCTGTGTGACAGGGAGTAACAAGAAAGTCAAAAGACCAGGAGGATGCATTTGGGATTAAACAAAATACAGCCACCAGGTGGCAGTCTAGAGCCAATCTTTTTCAACCCTGCTCTGTTTCACTATTTTACATCCAAGTGTAGAGTAGTTCCTTCTGCTTTAATCTTCTAAAAAACATCTTCCTTTGCAATAACACCAACAACAACAACAACAACAATTCTTGGGACTGTTGGGAAGGGTGTGTGATGTGAATGAAACCAGCACAAAATTGTTTGCTGTGTATTTATGTATAATAATAATAATAATAATAATAATAATAATAATAATAATAATAATAATAATAATAATAATAATAATATACCCTTGTGTAGCTATACTTGTCTGTTAGAAAAAAAAGTGAAAGCAAGTGAAAGGTAATGGTTGGTTATTTTGGTTGGTTAGCAAACTGGTTTTTGGACTAATTATTTATTACGGTAATTATTTGTTGGATTTCTATCCCACCTTTCTCTGCAGAAGCAGACTCGATGCAACTAACAACACAGATTACAACACATACATCAGACCAAAACCATATTTCATCAATACCTATTTAAAAACATCCCAACACCTAATGAAAAATGTGGTGTCCTTGCAACAGAATTGGGACAATTGAATGTATCTGTCTTGGAAGAGGATGGGCTAGATTTGCAAACAGGACTCTGATTACTGAGCCTATCCCTTCACAGGACTTTTAGGGAGATACCTCCCTTCCTTTTTTTCCCCTTCACTAGTATAACACTGTGACAACACTAAGATGTCACACTTCTCATTCATTTCTTTCTGTATCGTGCATAATCCTGAGTAATAAATAACATGGAAGCAAATCTTCCCATTGGCTTAATTTACAATTTGTATATTAAATTTACAAAATTACAAAACAAAAAATTTACAACATGTCTCACATCTGATCTATCGTGGAACATACCCCAAGCAATAAAGGGGGGGAAGAGTGCCTTTAGGGGAAGTGCAGAGTGCATTTCCTTTGCTTCAGGGAACCCCGCCAGCCTCCGCAGATTTCAAATTCAGTTTTCCAGGTCAGAGGCTGTGGTTTTCAGTCTGGTTTTGGCCTCTTCTTTTTGAATTAAACACTCCAACAGCCTCTTAAGCTTCTGATGTTCTGGTTTAGGTGAAACTGGGACGTGTGTGTGTGGGAGAGAGAGAGAGAAAGATGAAGGAAAGGAACACCGGATTATCTCTTTTGCTCTAAAATAAAAGGAGTCCTGCTTTGTAGCCGCAGCTGAATCTCCTCTAATCCCCATTAAGAGATATTTTTGGTGATTGGAGACTTTCTGTTTTGATTAAAAACAAAATTTCCTTTGCAGAGCAACTTTGATTCCTGGCAAAGCCCTTTAGAATATGGAGTCACTTCCATGGCCAGCTGGCTGTTCCTGAGGCCAGGCCTTCCTGCAGAGGGAGCCTGCTGTGGGGACAGCTGCTGCCCACCATTCGGAAAGGGTAGCTGTGGGGCACGCAGGAAGGCCGTGCACAGCCCCAAACAGACTCACAGTAAGAAACTTGCAAAAGTGTCCAAAGGGAGCAAAAGTTCTGGGTTTCCCACTATTTTAAAAAAGGATAGGATGAGAAAAAATGTTGCATTTTTTGCTTGGACTCGTCTACGGCAGCAGTTCTCAAACTGAGGGGCTGGACCCCCTTGGCATTGGCACTATGATGCCAAAGCTTCTCTGTGTCTCCTTGGAAGTCTCCATTAGGACTTCAATTAAACTTACTCCCAAGATAGTATGGATTGTAGCCTGAATATCATGTTCCACAAAGGCAGCACCCAGTGCCAGATTCCAAGATGGCAGCGTCCAGCTTTTTGCAACCTCTCCTCAGATGAAGTCATGACCCCCACTTTGAGAATCCTGTATAAATGCTGTACAAAATATACCCTTATTTAGGCTGACCTCAGTCCAGTACAGTTTTAGGCTGCAATCCTAATCCCCAGTTAGGCCACTATAAATCCCGGCACAAGTCATATGTTGGCCTGGGGTTGTCACACAACTGCAGTGAGGCACTTCTGCGTCACACCTGGTGGGGTTCGGCCGTTGCACAGACATGTATCGGCCTCCCGACGCCACCATAGGAACAAGGGAGACGAATGAGCTGCGGTGGCCTAAATTGGTCAGAATTGCACCCTCAGTGAAAACAAGACAGTGTTGTCAGCCATGTTGTTTGGCTATGCCAACTGAAAAAAATGGCTATCTTCTTAGGTCTGGTGTGGCCATATGGGAGACAACGGGGCCGGTCTTTGCCAAAAGCGCCATTTCACTTCCCTGCAGGATGAGAGGAGGCCAAAATCTTCTCTTCAATGTGCAAAGCGAGCGTGTGAAGAGAGTATGAAAGGGTAACAGTTCTGGAATGAGCCCAATTGGTTTAGTTCCAGTTATCACAAACTTTGGGACTGAGTATTGCCTTGGGATTAGCGCTGCTCATGCGCTTGCTTCCGTGCCCCTCTAATTCCTCCTTAACTTGTACATTTGGAAATAAAGAGATTATTACATAGGTAGTGTAAGCCTCCCGGGTTCTCTACTAATAGTTTATTATGATTGAACTTTCTTTCCTACTGCTCTGAAAACAAGAGCAGCAAAAACACTCTGGAAAATGGGAAGCGGCTGGCGATCTTTACCTCCCCCCTTCTGTGTATCAATTGTGGCATCCCATCCTCGGCCTTTTCCCACATTGACATGCAAGTTTGTGCTAACCTTCACACTTTGATGCCAGCAGCTGGCGCTCAGCGGGACCAGGTCGGGGGTTCCTTTCACTTGACACTAATTGCTACCCCACTAGAAAAGCCAGCATCTTCCAGGAGATCCAGGCTGGCTAGCTGGGTTCTTGGAAAGCCATGCTGTCAATTATAGAGCATCCAAGTTCTTGGGCTCATTAAATGCCTCCCTGGCCGCCTGGGTGTCCAGTGGAGGTTGGAGGATGGCTGCCCTCCAGGTTCTAGATTAGATGCAGAGGGAGAGGGGGTAGCAACTGCAACAGATTACTGCCGCAGAACCACAAAGTGGGACATTTGGGATAATTGACAATGATCCCAATTCAGGATTGGAATCCCAATGATTGATTGATTAAGGGATTTATACCCTGCTTTTCCCATGCCAACACAAGTACTCAAGCTGGCTTATAAAGTTTGAGTTCCTTCACTGCTTTGGTCCTTGCAACAACCCTGTGAGGTAGGTGAGGCTTACAAAGCTTTAGTTCCTCCTCTCTGACTTTTGTCACAACAACCCCATGTGCTGGGTGAGTCTGTGAGACCCGATGTGGTAGGTGAGTTTGTCACCCAGGAAGCTTTATAGACAAGGAGGAATTTGAACCTGGATCGCCCAAGAGTCAGTCCAGCTCCCTAACCACTACACCGTCCTGACTCTCAATTAGGATTTCATTGGGATCCAAATTAGGTATGTATGTATGTATGTATGTATGTATGTATGTATGTATGTATGTATGTATGTAGGGGGTGGGTTACGTCCAAAGGGAACCTAGGAATAAGGAAAATGCTCTGGATGGAAATTGCCAGGGCACAGCTGTAACTCAAAAATCTTTAGAGGGGCCTGGCCTTACAAAAAAGGAGGGAAATGCATTGAGTTGCAACCTCCAGGGCTTAAGTTGCATTTACACAAATGCACAGAGCCTGGGAAATAAACAAGATGAGCTGAAGCTTTTAGCAAGTGAAGGGAAATTTGATTTGATAGGAATAACTGAAACTTGGTGGGATGTGACTCCCATGACTGGAACGCACAATTGGAAGGCTATCAGCTGTTCCAGAGGAACAGAAGTGGCAAAAGGGGAGGTGGAGTAGCATTATATGTCAAGAACATATATACTTGCTCTGAAATCCAGAAGAGTGGTCCGGATATCCCTGTGGAGTATGTTTGGGTAAAAGTAAGGGGGGAAAATAAGAAACAAAACATTGTGGTGGGCGTCTACTATAGACCGCCAGGCCAAGGAGAAGGAGTAGACGATGTCTTCTTGGAGCAACTGGCAGGCATTGCAAGGAAATATGAGGTAGTAGTAATGGGGGACTTTAACTACCCAGACATTTGCTGGGAGACAAACTCAGCCAAACATGGAAGCTCCAGTAGATTCCTGATGGGCCTGGAAGATAACTTCATGGTCCAGAAAGTGGAGGAAACGACAAGGGGAGGGGCCATCCTTGACCTGATCTTAACAAATCGTGAAGAACTGGTTGATCAGGTCAACACAGTGGGAACTTTAGGGGAAAGCGATCAGGAGCTGCTGGAATTTAGAATAATATGGGAAATAAAAAGAGTGCAGAGTGAAACTTATATGTTGGATTTCAGGAAAGCTGATTTCAACAGGCTTAGAGGAGTCATAGGTGGGATCCCATGGGTTGATGATCTAATGGGGAAAGGGGCCCAAGATGGGTGGGAGCTCCTTAAGAGGCAGCTTCTACAAGCACAGTCAGAAACAATTCCCATGAAAAAGAAAGGGGGAAAAAACCTGAAAAAACCAGGTTGGCTCCATAAGCAACTTGGAGATCAGCTGAAGTTAAAGAAAGAGAAGTATAGGGAGTGGAAGACTGGAAAGATCACCAGGGAGGAGTACAGGCAGATAGTCCAGTCCTGTAGGGTGGGGGTCAGGGATGCTAAAGCTCAGTATGAGCTGAGGCTGGCCGGGGGAGTCAAAGATAACAAAAAGAGCTTCTTTAGATATGCCCAAAGGAACAGGAGGAGAGACGAGGGGGTGGGGCTGCTCTTGGACAAGGATGGACAACTGATGTCTGGAAACCAGCAGAAGGCGGAGCTGCTCAACTCCTACTTTGCATCCGTCTATTCACAGAAGGAGGGCTTTGCAAATGGGGGTGCGGGATCATTGCCTGATGTGGGGATGTGCTTCCATCCCCAAAGAGGTAATGAAAACATGGATGGTGCAGAACAGCAGATTAAGATTGACAGAGAACTGGTTCGAAACCACTTAACTGGCCTAAATGAATTCAAGTCAATTGGACTGGATGAGCTGCATCCTAGAGTTCTTAAGGAACTGCAAGGATGTCCTTGCAGAGCCTCTGTCGATCATCTTTGAGAAATCCTTGAGGAGTGGAGAAGTGCCACTGGACTGGAAGAGGGCAAATGTAGTCCCAATCTTTAAGAAGGGGAAAAAAGAAGACCTGGGAAATTATAGACCAGTCAGTTTGACTTCAATCCCGGGCAAGATATTAGAGCAAATCATAAAACACACAATTCGTACACATCTAGACAAGTACTCGGTGATCAAAACAACCCAGCATGGATTTACCAAGAATAAATCTTGCCAGACAAATCTGATCTCCTTTTTTGATCGGGTTACGAGGTTACTGGACAGTGGCAATGATGTGGATGTCATTTATCTTGACTTCAGCAAAGCATTTGACAAAGTCCCACATGACATTTTAATTAGGAAGTTGGAAAAATATGGGCTAGACGGGGCAATTGTTAGGTGGATCTGCAACTGGCTCGATGGCCGCACTCAAAGGGTTTTAGTAAATGGTTCTGTGTCAACCTGGAGGTCAGTTTCTAGTGGGGTACCCCAAGGCTCTGTCTTGGGACCGGTTCTCTTTAACATTTTCATCAATGACTTGGAGGAAGGGATACGGGGGAGCCTGATCAAATTTGCAGATGACACCAAACTGGGAGGAGTAGCAACACATCAGAAGACAGGAGAAACCTCCAGGAGGATCTGGATAAACTGGAATCCTGGGCTGTAACAAACAGAATGAATTTCAACAGGGAGAAGTGCAAGGTTCTGCACTTAGGAAATAAAAACCAAAAACACAGGTATAAAATGGGGGATACTTGGCTTGGCAGCACAACATGTGAGCGGGATCTTGGAGTCGCCGTGGATCACAAGCTGAACATGAGTCAGCAGTGTGATGTGTCTGCAAAGAAGGCAAATGCCATTTTAGGCTGCATTAAGAGGACTGTAGCTTCCAAGTCACGAGAAGTTATAGTTCCTCTTTATTCTGCATTGGTGAGACCTCACCTTGAGTACTGTGTTCAGTTCTGGGCACCTCACTTTAAGAAGGATGCAGCCAAACTGGAGCAAGTCCAGAGGAGAGCAACAAGAATGATCAGTGGGATGGAAGGGAAGCCCTACGAGAAAAGGTTGGGGGAACTTGGGATGTTCAGCCTGGAGAAGAGGAGGCTGAGGGGAGACATGATTGCCCTCTTCAGATACCTGAAGGGCTGTCATAGGGAGGAAGGGGCTCATTTGTTCATAGCTGCTTCTGAAAGCAGAACTAGAACCAATGGGTACAAACTGCAAGAGAGGAGATTCCGGCTGGAAATCCGGAAAAAATTCCTGATGGTGAGGCCGGTTTGGCAGTGGAACAGATTGCCAAAGGAGGTGGTGGACTCTCCCTCACTGGGGATCTTCAAGCAGAGGCTCGATGAGCACCTGTTGGAGATGCTCTAGGGGGAATTCCTGCTGCAGGCAGGGGGTTGGACTAGATGACCTACTAGGTCCCTTCCAACTCTGTGATTCTATGATTCTATGATTCTATGATTTTATTTATTTATTTATTTATTTATTTATTTATTTATTTATTTATTTATTTATTTATTTATTTATTTATTTATTTATGGTTTATAGCAAGGGGACCTTCTGACATTCAGTTGCTAACCAGATTCTTCTGCAGCTGAATGACACCCTTGGTTCTGGCCACTACCTTCCCACTTCCCCAGAACAATATTTAGGAGATTGGAGGTAAGGGTACGGCAGCAGCGCTAGAATATCTTTCCCCAAATAACTGTTCATTTTCTTTGCTGTGTAAACTTTTTGTTGGCACACTATTCACCTAAATATTCACATGACGCTTCCTCTGGTTTGCCAGAGTATGGCTACAATCCAGAGTAACTATGGGACCTTTCATGTAGTTACGGTGCCACCTATGGGAAATGCATAGAGCAATCCAGAGTAAGTGCCTCATACGTCTTCCCGCAGTTACTCTGGATTGTAGGGTATGTCTTAATGCAGTGGTTTCTCAGAACGTTTAGCACCAGGACCCACCAGAAATGATGTCATTAACATGGATGTGATGTCATGTCTGGGTGTCATGTCATGTTAGGTTTTAGCTACAAACCTAAGCTGTGATCAGCCAAAGGTCCCATTAGATAGTGTGCTCATTCATTCTATTGTTTTGCATAGCTAAGAATTCCAGCTAGGAGCTCACAGAAGAAGACAAACTTGGATCCTTCTCCAACCATACAGACCTTCTTTTCTTTTTTTCTACAGTATTTATATACTGCTCCTTCCTTGCCAGCATCCCATCCCATTCAAGGCTAAGCACCATGTTTCTTTCCCCTTCTGGAGTCTGCCCTGTCTGGAAGGTCTCTATCCTGTATTTTCAGCTCTATTTTTTCCAGGGCAGCTGAGCTAGTTGTTATGTATGACTCATCAGAAATTGGCTTGTGACCCACTTAGTGGGTCCTGGCCCACAGTTTGACACTATCTTAATGCTTTTGAATATTTTTAAAAGCTGTAGTCCTAAATGGGACCCAGTTTTGAGTAGACATGGTTAGGATTGTGCTTTATGAGTCTTTTTCCCCCATGGATTATACATGATTAAAAAACCAGATGGAGTGACTCAGAATCCATCAGAGTTCCTCTCCAAGCAGGGCTCTTTAGGGTCATGAATTCAGCATCCAGTGATACTTGGCCTGGTCCAGGCCTAGGTCCAGGTCTAAGTCCAGTTTGGCAGTAAATGGGCTTCAGCACCCACGACAGGATCAATAGACATGCTCAGCCAACTATGTTCATCATAATCAAATGATGTGCATTGTTTCTGTGCAAAATGCCCTATCCTACCAAGGCATGCCTCTCAGAAGTAAGCCCCATCATAGCCAACGGGGCACTTATTCCTAGAAAAGCGTGGACCTAAGATGCAATACTGTGGGCTGTGGGTGGCGCAAGTGGTTAAGACACTGTGCCTGTTAACCAGCAGGCCAGGGTTCAAGACCTGGGTCAGCCCAACAAGACAGGGTGAGCTCCTGTCCTTAGCCCAGCTCTGCGATGCCAGCCAATCGTATTGACTCTGCCTTTCCATTGGACTAATTCAGTGGCGTGGAGAGAGGGGATTTGCTGCTTGGGTAACAGCCTATCCTCCATAACAATCTAACCCAGACTTTCATGCTTCGCATGCAGCATATGCAGTGCTGAGCATGATACCATAGTCTCTCAAAACTGACGGAGGCCTGCATTTTTTAAGCTGCAATCCTAGAAACACTTTCCTGAGACCAAGGCATATTTGACTATAATGCAGGATGACCATATGTCCTCTTTTTCCAGGATATGTCCTCTTTTTTACACATGCACTGGGAAAAAAAATCTTCATCCTCCTCCTTTTCCTTGTGAGCAAACAGCATGTATCCTTCTTTGAATTACAATATATTCTATTTAATAAATTACATCTAATAGTTTTAAATTTCATAATAAGGAAGATAGTGTTTTAATCAACCACATGAAAGGAATATATATACAGGATGACTGTGGGTGCAAACCTAACCAACTTTTGAGCACTGACATAGCTGGGGGATAGTCACAGAGGCCTCCTAAAGGTAAGGCAATACTTATTCCCTTACTTCCGTGTTGCATTGCCCTTATGCCAGTGCTGGAAAATTGGTTAGAATTATACCCTGCATGACATAATGACAAAAAAGGACAAGCCCCCCCAAAATGTAGGACATCCAAGAAAAATGTAGGACATGTCAAAATAAAAGCTAAAAACACTCATAAATATTGCTTTCGTGGGGTTAATTTAAAAACTAGTTATTATTACATTTTAAACTATTACATATAATTGATTATTATATACCATATTATTTATGAATTCCATGAAGGCTACATGCTGCCTGCTCACAAGAAAAAGGAGGACAAGAAATTTTTTTCCAGGACACAAGTCTAAAAAAGAGGACATGACCTGGAAAAAGAGGAAGATGGCCACCTTGTAACTAGGAAGAGGAGGACAATGAAGATTTTTTTTTCCAGACACAAGGCTAAAAAAGAGGACATGACCTGGAAAAAGAGGAAGATGGCCACCTTGTAACCAGGAAAAGGAGGATAATGAAGATTTTTTTCCAGGACATGAGGCTATAAAGAGGACATGACCTGGAAAAAGAGGAAGATGGCCACCTTGTAACCAGGAAAAGGAGGACAATGAAGATTTTTTTTCCAGGACATGAGGCTATAAAGAGGACATGACCTGGAAAAAGAGGAAGTTGGCCACCTTGTAACCAGGAAAAGGAGGACAATAAAGATTTTTTTCCAGGACATGATGCTATAAAGAGGACATGTCCTGGAAGAAGAGGACATATGGTTACCCTGGTTAGATCTAACCATGTCTACTCAAAAGTAAGCCCCAGTGTGTTCAATGGGTCTTATTTCCAGGAAAGTGTGTTTAGGATTGCAGTGATAGATAGATAGATAGATAGATAGGATAGATAGATAGATAGATAGCAGTGTTTTAGTTTTTATTTTGTCCTGCCCCACATTTTCCTTGGGAGTCCTATATTTTGGGGCTCCCTTGTCCTCCTTTTCCCGGTCCTGACATCTGGTCACCCCGGCTGGACAAAGAGGGCTGAACCCATATGTGGGGGGAGGGAGGGAGGCTGAGCTTGGCTATGGGGTGGGGGGGGAAGCGCAATCGTGGCGAGGCGTGGCTCTGGGGTAGGGTTGGTGGGCTGCTCTTTGGGGCAGGGGTTTGGGGGCTGAGCCTTGCTTGGCCCCGCCCTGGCAGTCCCAGCCCCCTTCTTTCCTCCCCCCATCCATCCACCATCCCTCCATCCCTGCACCTATCTATCCAAGCTGCTTGGAGAGCCTGGTGCGCACAGAGGCTGGAGGCGCACCGGGTGTTGGGTGCGCAACTGGGGCAGGCGATCGGGAGCCCCTCCGGGCCGTGTCGGTGGGGTTGTTGGGACCCCCGAGGGGGGATGGCGGACGGGACCCCCGGCGCCCCCCCCTCGGGCTCCCCCCGGCCACCCCCTGCCCGCCCCAAGGCTGCATCTCCAGCATCACCAGGATCAGACATCCCTGCAGAGCTCAGCCCTTCCAGCAGCCGCGACCCCTCCGCAGAGAGGGACCCCACAGCACTCCCCAGGACCGCCCCCGCCGCAGGCATCATGAAGGTGGGTCCCGACCCATGCACTGGCCTCCTCTCCACCCCATGCATGTCTCCCCTCCCTCCCCGGTGGGCTCCTGCCTTGGCACATGTATCTCTGCAAAAGACTCATTTCCCCCTTGGAGGGGATTTCCCAGGGGGAACATCTTCTTCCAGGATACTTTCCTGGGAGTAAGCCCCATTGAACACAGTGGGGCTTACTTTTGAGTAGACCTGGTTAGAATCTATCTATCTATCTATCTATCTATCTATCTATCTATCTATCTATCTATCTATCTATCTATCTATGTAAGAGCCTTTGAACATATTGAGGCTTACTTTTCAGTAAACATGGTGAGGATCTATCTATCTATCCATCTATTTATCTATGGTGACCATCTGCCCTCTTTTCCCAGGACATGTCCTCTTTTCTAGCCTGGTGTTCTGGGGGAAATCTTCATTGTCCCCCTTTTCCTTGTGAGCAGGTAGAATAACAATAAATTCTTTTTGTTATTAATAAATTATGAGTAATAGATTTAAATTTAATAGCAAGTCATATACTGTAGTGTTTAAATTAACCACATGAAAACTCTTTTGCCCCCTCTGCCTGCCTGTCTGCCTCTCTATCTATCTATCTGTTTTAGATTTTATTTTGTCCTGTCCTACATTTGTCTTGGTTGTCCTATATTTATGTTGTCCTCTTTTATGGTTATGACATATGGGATTTCCTACCCCCTCCGTCCTTAAGGACATCCTTCCTGAGCCCCATAGTACCACCAGCAGCAGCAGCACACCTCAGCCCTCCCTCTTTGTGCCACCACTGCCTCTGTCCTCATCTGACCTTCTCAGTCTGAACTGGGGATCCAGGAAAGATTCCAGCCAAACTGCCTTTCCTTCCACCAGACACATTGATCCTGTTCCCACTTACCTGAGAGTAAGCCCCATTAAATATAATGGAACTGACTTCTGAGTAGACATGCATAGGATTGGGCTCTGAGTATCTTGCACAACACCCCACAACCACCACCTCCCAGCATGTTCCCTAACCTTTTCCCATTTCTGAAATGTTTGGGTTCCCTTCTGTGTGCTGGCTGGTTGTTAGGATTCTCCAGTGGTCCTGGAGAGGGTCTTGCACTCTGCATATGCTCAGAAGCACCCTATTCTTTGTTCTGGTTTCAGAGATCCATGACTGAGTTGTGATACTGAAAACAGATTTTTGGACTCATGGCTGGCTCAACCCAACCCACTAACCTTCTTTCTTCAACCCAGCATTGTGACACCCTGATAAATTTACGATCTCAGTCCAACCATACAATACCCAATCCCAATCCTTTGCATTTTCAAGGTGCATTTTCAAAAGTCATTTAATGCAGTCTCAGTGGGGATGATGGAAAGCCCTCGTTCATACATGCCCAGACCTTGCCTGATTTCTCTGCATTTCATTCCTGTGTATTTATTGATTGCCAGCTTGATGTATAACCCAACATTATACATCCAGCATTGCATTGCATTGGAAGTGATGTGTGTCTGTTGCATCGGCAGTGTTTGTGTTGCTGATGGTCCCTTTGCATTGCAAATGATGAGAGACCCCTGTCCCTGACCACGTCTGTAGACTGAGCTGTATGAAGAATAATGTGCAAGTCATCATCTGATCTTGTAAACACCCAGTGATGAACATATAGAGGGGCCCCCAGTGATAAAAATGATGCATCTTCTTCCCACATTGGCTGGGCTCGCAGGTGCATGCATCATTTTATTTATACTCTCCATCCACCCATCCATCTTTGGCCTTGACAGTGGCAACCTTTTCCTCTCAGGCCTTCTGCTGGCTCACCTTGGGCCCCTCATCTCCATCCTCCCGGCATTCTGCTGTCAAAATAATTAACTCTCTCATTTCTGTTTGTGTCATGCTCCTTCTTCAATCTCACTTTCTATCTGCTCTTAAATCCAGTGCCAGCTGCTGATCTTTAATTTCAGCATCTTCTGTGGCTTTGCACACCTTAGCTCTTCTCTTGTGTCTCACTGTAATCTTTCCAATGACATTCCTTCCTCCAGTTCCACTCAGAGCCCACTCAGCAGCCTGAACAAAATAATCATATATTCTTTGCTCTGTCCTTTCATATATTCAGTAATCATATATTCTTTGCTCTGTCCAATCATATATTGTTGCTCGGTCCTTTATTGATTGCTTGAGAGATGCTCACTTTCTTACTTCCTTCAAATCTGTCCTCAAAGTCCACCTTTTCTATGAAGTCTTTGCCATCACCCTTTGTCCCTCTTTATGACTGCAGTGAAGCCTCAGGTATGTGTGTAAGGCTGCAACCCTATGCATATAAGGTTGCTATAATTCTCTTCCATAAAATCGGAATGGGACCCTCTGTCCCATTTGCCAATATATGAACCCAATCCCCCCAAATTGGGATTCCCTGTTTTTTGGGGGACATATGGAAACACTATGCATTTCTACTCTGAAGTAAGCACCACTGAGATCAATGTGACTTTCTCCCAAGAAAGTGTGCTTAGGATTGCAGCCTGAATGAAAATGTTGGATTCCCTTACCATGAATCCTAGTTCCAGGAGAGGGAGCGATACCACCACCCTATCCCTTTTCCTGTGGTCTTGAGCCTGTTTTAGATAGGGCAAGCATGTCTTATCTCTTCCATTGTGAAATGTAGTGCACATTGATGCTGTTATATAAATAATATTTCATTTATTGATACTGTACCTTTCTTCCAACATGCAACCAAGCCATGGGGACATTAAGCAGCCCTAGATCTGCTTAACGTCTGCAATGTTTCTGTATCATGTACTTGTAAATCAGGTACATACACAAACTGGACACTGTCGCACCAAGGTGAACTCTCAAGAGTGCTGTGGAATATCCATAGTGGCTTCTTTTTCCTGATCTCCTGGGCACCACCATCTTGCATCACACAAGATCTTGTACAATTTTCACAAAATCTTGGAAAATGACGAGATCTTTTGTGATCCAAGATTGCTACATCTGGGAAAGCAGAGGCCACTTCAAAAGAAGGACTCTGTGACCCTGGTAAGTTTGGGAACCATTGCCTTTGACCATCCTGTGAGACCCTGTTGCTTGACTACTGTACACAGGTCCAGGTTCATTGTGCTTTGTGGCTTTTTGTTGACTTGGGAAAATTGTGCAAAGCTGTGATCATATGGGCCAGTTTTTCCATATGGAGGCTGTATGTACCCACCCACCCACACCAACGCTCAAGGCGTTTGTTGAGCAGTCCTCATTAGCAGAATGGCAAGCGCCCCATGTTTGCAGCTCACAGAATTAGCCCCTCTTTTCAACCTGTGGCACTGGGTAGTTCTGAACATGTGCACCAACCTTTATGGCTTGCGACCATGATGTGAATTAATTCAATTGACAAGCCTTTTAAGACAAGGTGAAAAGAGATGAACATTCTTTCTGTGACTGCCCATTTACATGTGTTAAGGGTGTTCCTTAATGTTGTTGATCAGGCCAGAAAAGTTTGTACATGAATCAGCTCATTGTCAATACAGTACATACTTATGGATAAAGTGGCGCTTCTGCCCTGCTAGCAATTGTGGGTTGCTGGTGGTACCAGAAATAAAATAGGGGAGAACAAAAGGGGTCATGTACATTTGTCCCTGAAATTGAAGGTTTCCCCCAGAACACCAGGCTAGAAAAGAGGACATGTCCTGGGAAAAGAGGGCAGATGGTCACCATAGATAAATAGATGGATAGATAGATAGATCCTCACCATGTTTACTGAAAAGTAAGCCTCAATATGTTCAAAGGCTCTTACATACGTTTCTGAAAAAGAGCTATGAGTACTGTACGTCTCACATTAACACTCTCATCCTATGCATGGAAGTAAGGCCATGGGGAGCTAGCCTTCATATATACTTATGCTCTTTATATTGATTGATTGATAATTATAAAGAAAGCATTCTGAGTATTTGAGAAGTGCCTTTCCTTTGAGTAAGCACAGCAGTTCAGCAGTGGCGCATGCTATTTTTCTAGAAAGTGCTTTCCCCCTTTGTGTTGTATGAAATCAGGGTGAGGATCATTATTCCCGATTCCTATACCTGGAGGACTAGCAAGGCATGAATGCAAGTATTTGGCACATGCGTTTCAATTGCGATGGGATTCCACCACACCCCAGCACATGTGAAGGCCTCTGAAAAGTTGACCTTTTGGAGGTAATCCCAAGTAGACAGCAATTAATCCCCTTTCCTAGCCTGTAGGGGTCTCTTGTCTGGCTTTCTTTTTGATGAATGCATTTGGTTGTGCCATCCTCTCCCCCCACCCCCATGTAGATCCCCCCCCCCCGACTGTAGCTGCAAACCCAGAGTTCGTGAGAAAATCCCAGGAGGGCCCTTTTTGACATTTTCCATGCTGGGATCATATAAACCCAGATGGAAAGTAATTGAGTCCAGCCTTCTGTGGTAAAGAGAGGCCGTCTTGCTCCCATGCCGGCCACATGCGGCCATAGCCTTTGAGCGAAGGAAGCCGCCATTTGTCTGCTAAGATCAGTATTATCTCCATTGACTGGCTTCAGCTCCCTGAGCCCCTAGGCAAAGAGCGTTTCTTGCCTTGCTGCCTTTTGTTGAAGGTGGGGGGACAGATGGACGAATGGCTGAGATCCATGGTTGAGCTGTGACCAGGAGCAGGTGTGTGCTTCAGAAAGGAGCTAACCCAGCACATAGCTGCATGTGTCTGCTGCAAAAATGCCAAGGTTTGGGTCATGGAGAAAGCCAGAAATGGTGGGAAGGGGGAAAAATAGTTTGGTGGCTATATTCTTGAAGGTCTTGCTGCCTCCCCCAACTCCCCTTTCTCAGCCCCACATGGAGGGCTTCTCAAGTTCTCTCAGGTTATTTATGTCCTGTTTACCAGTTAGGCAGCCAAGGCCTTGACAAGGTCCAGGCCAAGAAATGGCCAGGCTTGCCCTGGTGTTTGGCTGTTGTCTGACTTCTCTAGGTTTTGGGGGTTCTTCCTGGAGAGGTATACCAAGCCCCCAAGTTGGGCAGTTGTATGGCGTCGAGGAAGGGAAGGGTTCACACCATGCCAAGATGGTAGAGACAAAGGTGCTCTGCCTTTTATCGTGGCCAGTCGTGCCACTGAGGGCTTATACTGAGGAACCAGTATTTTTAAGACAAGGACCTTAAAATGTGAGGTGAGGCCTTCCCCTCACCTCTGAGGAACCACCGCTACCCAGTTTACAGGCATCCTTCACTTATTTGATGGGTTAGAGACCGGACCATTGTCCAAAAGTGAAACCATTGAAAAGTGGAATCCAATCTTTTTAAATTCAGTTAATTTAATTAATTAATTAATTAATTAATTAATTAATTAATTAATTAATGTTTCTTCCAAAGCTTTTTTAGCTAACAAATTGCAAATGCCCTTTTTATCTAGCAAATTCCTGCTGCCACACAAAGATTTCTGCAAATGGATTCTCATTATCTCCTTTGGGAATGGGATTAGAGCAGGAGGTACTTAAAGTGGTTCTAAATCTTCCTAACGCTGTGACCCCTTTATAAGTTCCTCATGTTGTGGGGACCCCAAACCATAAGATTATTTTAGTTGCTACTTTATAACTGTAGTTTTGCTACTGTTATGAATCGTAATGTAAATATCCGATATGCAGGATGTATTTTCATTGTTACAAATGAAATGTGTGTACATAGAACACAATGGGATTTATTTCAGAGCAGGCATGCATAGGATTGGGCCCTGAGGCTGTCAGTCAGCCCCAGTGCATGCGCAGCTACAGCCGGAGGTCTGGCAAGCCTGATCTGGCCCCCTGCACCAGGGGTCTTTAGGTGACCCCCAGGAAACCTCTAGGCGACCCCCAAAAGGGTCCCAACCCCCACGTTGAGAAACGCTGAGGTACTACATGGGGAGGGCAATTTTGGCCTTTAGAACAGCAGAGAGAGGTTGAAAGAGCAGAACATGCATTGAATGAATGAGTTCTGGGTATAATTGAAGGGTGTTGAAAAAGTGGATCATCAGAAAACAAATAGTCAGAAAGTGGGGGATACCTGCACATGCATTTGTTATTTGGACAAGGCAGCGTTTTGCAAATTGGGTTGGGACCCACAAGTGAGTTGTGAGCCAGTTTTTTTGGTAGGTCTCAAAAAGCTTTGGAAACATTATAAAAATAACAACTTCGCAAACATCCTTGCCCAGTTCTGGCCTTAGAAAATTGATGAATACTAATCTGTGGCATGAAGTAATCTTAATACCCACAAATTAAAATATCACATCTTTCCAGTTTTCTTTAATGATTGACATGCTGTAGATCATATGTGAACCCAGTTTTCAGCCCTTTGTTTATGGTAGTCCCTATCTGCACACATTGCACCCCAGTACAATCTTCTGTGTAACCTGAAATGAGTGCAAAGGTTTAAGAGAACAGTCCTTGAACTCTGTTTCTTGGGAAATTCTATCAAATGTCTATACACAGATTATATGTAAGTTCTTTATATGTAAGATTTGGAGCACTGGTTCCCAATTATTAATTAATAATCTTTTTCCTTGCATATCACAGCAGCCGGTTGTTTAGCTGGACTTGGTGTTAATTACTAGATGCGGTGCGGTGTTTATCCCTGTTTATAAGCCTTTAGAGTCAGCATTGTCCAAAGACTCTTCCGTGGTCAGGGGGCTGACATGACTGCCAAAGGCGCACGAATGCTTTTTTTTATCTTTCCACCAAGGTGATACCTATTTATCTACCTCCATGTGCATGCTTTTGAACTGCTAGGTTGGTAGGAGCTGGGCTAAGGATGGGAGCTCACCCCATCTTCTAGGACCCAGGTCTCAAATTCTGGCCTGCTGGTTAACAGGCACAGGCTGCAATCCTAACCACACTTTCCTGGCAGTAAATTTTATTGAACACAGTGGGACTTACTTCTGAATAGACATCTTTAGGATTTTACTAAGTGTCTTAACCACTTGTGCCACCACAGCCCTTTATTTAAGAATAGTAATCTAGGAATGATCATCATCATCATCGTGAAAAAATTAGAAAATATCGGGATTAAAAAATTTAAATCCAGAGATTATGGCGCTAACCAGCAGTGGTTATCCCAGTTATGATTGGTTCACTGTGTGCAGCCCTAAAAACACTTGAGTTGAATTTAAAACATTTGAATGTTGATAAAGTTTCCATTTGTCAAATGCAAAAAAGCCACTGTGTTTGGTTCAGCTCACATTATACGTAAATACTGTATTTTACTCGAATTTAACGCTTACCTTTTCAGCCAAATTTAGGGCAAAATCCAGAGTAACTACGGGGAGTCCTTGCTCCAGTGTAAGAACAACTTACTCTGGATTCTAATATTAATTTCCCATAGGTTTTCACTAGGTGGTGCAGTAACTACGGGTGCGTGTAAAGTCTCTTACATGCTCCCATAGTTACTCTGGATTTGGGGGTTAGTCTCCAAAATCATGGTGTGCATTAGATTCAATGGTAAATGAATCTAGTTAGATTTGAGTAAATGTGGTATTTTGATTATAACTATAGAGTGAGCATTAGATTTGATGGCAAATTAGATTCTAGTAAATACAGTACATCACAACATCCTACATCCCTAGATGAAGCCAAATTGGTGATTAACGCCATGTACAGCTATAAAACTGATAGCTGTGATTTGCATTATAATAATTTTTTTTGTCTTAGTGGGTCACAATAGATTGTCATTTTAAAAAGCTGGTTCTGATATTAAACAATTTGGGAAGCACTGGACACAGGGAAAGCTTTTGGAAATACAACACAGTCTGATACTGAAGCCATTTGACTGGCAGGAGCGCTCCATGTATCCAAGCAGGAGTCTTTCCTAGCCCTATTTGGAGATGCCTGGGATTGAACCTGAGACTTTCTGAATGCAAAACATGTTCTCTGCCCCTGAGCTAGGGGCCTTCCCCTCCAATCAAACCTGTCCTCGAAGCAAACTCCTTATCCGTCGGAAGCAGGCTCCTCGATATGATCATTGCACATGTTCCAAGTCCTGGCACTGAAAATGAATTCTGGGGCTGAGTTGATGGACCTGGCGCGGCTCCCATCTGCCTTTCAGAATGTGCAGACATGTGAAAGAGGATCTGATGAGGTCTGTATCTTTAGTCATCGACAATGGGATGTTATCTCTGTGAACAAGTCTGATAAGAATATAAATTTTTTTAAAATTTTTATTTTCCTGAGTCAGGTCGGTGCCCCATTTAAACCCTTTTCTAATATTGAAATAATTGAGGGGAGGAAGGAAATGTTAATTCAATCACAATATGGGCAAAATCCAGAGTAACTACAGGGAGTCTTTGCTCCGGTGTAAGAACAACTTACTCTGGATTCCAATATGAATTTCCCATAGGTTTTCACTAGGTGGTGCAGTAACTACGGGTGCACGTAAAGTCTCTTACATGCTCCTGTAGCTACTCTGGATTTGGGGGTATACCGTTTTAAACCCTTAGTATTTATATTCTTCACTGCCACTGAAATCTTTTTTCATAACTTACAAAATCAATACAACCTTGATACTATACCATGTTCAATAACTTCCTTGCTCTCTTAAATTTTCCCTGGACCATCCCCTTTCCTTGCCCCCATCCTCCTATTGTTACATTCCTTCCCTGTCCTGCCCCCTCCCCAAGCCTAAGCATTGTCCATAAACTAGTCAATATTAACAGAAAGAAAAGGAGGAAATACAAAAAAAGAGGAAGAAGCATTTCCTAATCGAAAATATTTTTGCATCATTTTTGATTTGTTACTTTTTGTGAGTAGTGTGAAAGAAAGCAGGGTGCTAACTATGGAATTGGGCAAATAAATATTGATGATCTGAAAGTCTATTGACAGGATTTTAACATTTATGGTTGCCTTATGCTTGGCGTGTCTAGATTAGTGGAGTCCACTATGTGGGCTCACCAAGGTCTTGGGGCAGAGGTCTGTCACTGCTGCCACAGATCCTTCAGAGGATGTGATTTTATAATATATCAATAATAAAGGTTGATCCTTGCCACAGAGCTATGGGTGTTCCAGATCTTGTTGCTTGCATTTTTTTACCTTTACAAAGTGATGCTCAAAAGAATAATAATTTTAAAAACTGAAATCCAAACTATGATCAGCTCAAATTCATAATGATTGAACTGTGTAAATTTGAATACATTTTTCATCTCTGCTATCTACTCCCCTATCTGCAGAGGTCTTTTCCATCCTTGGTAAATGTGACCCTTTATCTAAAGATGGGGAATGTTGAATATTGGAAAAGGCCAGGGGTGGGCAAACCCCAGCCTGGGGTCCATTTGTGGCCCTTGGGGACCTCTAGTGTGGCCATCAGTGGGACCCCAATGAGCCTCTGGCCTGTGACAGCTGGTTGTATCATCCATAATTTTCGCAAGTGAATCAGAGCATGGCTCCATGTGCTTTCTGCTTTTCAATGGGTATTATTTAACCCTCCCATTGCCTCTGAACAATCCACATTATGTCTCCATGTGTTTCTCGCTGTATGTTTTCAGTGTGCAAGAGGTGTGTGGCAAACACCCCATAGTTCTTATAGGGATCTACATGCCTTCATTCATTCATTCATTCATTCATTCATTCATTCATATAAGTTCCATCTCTAATGTGTACATTTATGTATATGTATGCAAATTTGAAATGTAAATTAATTTCCCCCCTTCCTGTTGGCCCCCATCACATTGTCAGAGAGATTATGGCTGCAATCCAGAGCAAATTCAGCCTGCTCTGACCTAACTGCACTCTCCTAACTATTCTGTATCCAGAGCAGAAAGTTATGCTGAATCCAGAGAGTCAGGAAGCCTGGGATGCCCTAACTGCTCCAGAGCATGCTAAGTAATTGACACAAGGGGAAGACTTGCTCCTGAGGAGACACCCCTCAGATCACACTGAACAAGGAACAGCTGTGGTGCCTACAGTGGTGACATGACTCTGCACATCACCTGGTGCGGAAGTCTGTGCATCATCCCTGGGATGCGCCCCCCCCCCCCCCCCACCTGGACTGCACAGTCACCAAAGTTGGCGCCTGTGCAGTTGTTTCTGAAGCCAACTGGCTTCAGAAAGAGTACTGCGCAGGCACCATCTCTGACACCTGCGCAGTACTTTTCTGAAGCCTTTTGGCTTCGGGGGAGACTGTGCAGGCGTCAGAGTTGGTGCCTGTGCAGTACTCTCTCTGAAGCCATTCGGCTGCCGCTCCGCCTCCTGAGTGAGGCCGAATGGCTGTGCAGAGGCGCGGACTTTCTCTGCTCTAAGGAAGTCTCCTCTGAAGCTGTTGGGCATGCTCAGTGTGTTTCTGCACAGTGCACCTCAGATGGCCGTTCAGACCAGCTCCTCAGACAAGTGGCAGCTTCTGGCTGCTGCTCCGCCTTGGAGCAGGCCTGAATGGGTGTGCTGACGCCCAGGGCCTGCCAAAGGACAGTCAAACTCCTCCGGCACATCACCCCATACGGAGCGCATCCCCAATGCAGCCCACACCAGCCGCACCAGTCTGGTGACGCCACTGGGTGCCTGCCTTATAAGGAGTCCCTGATGAGATGCCAGTACATTCTACAGTGAATACAAGGGGCTTCTTGGAGTGGCCTGCTGTATCCTGAGGTTTGTGGGCAGCCGTAGTTTGTTCCCTATCCTGAGGTTGAGAGGCAGGGGTTGCAGCTAGGCTGGCCAAGAACTCAGATTTTTGGTCAGCACTGCCATTCTTACTCGGGCCTTATCATGGACCCCTATGGGTCTACTCATTACTATACCTGCTCCTGAGGTGGTATAACTCTGAGGGCTGGAAGAGGGCATTTCTGCCTTGGAAACAGGCTTTGGATACAGAGTAACTGCTCTGCCCTAGGCAATGCTAAACATGCCCTCAACTTGCCTCTCCTGAGCTGCTTAGGCTGCCCC
Source organism: Cryptoblepharus egeriae (assembly GCA_030015325.1). Classification (NCBI taxonomy): domain Eukaryota; kingdom Metazoa; phylum Chordata; class Lepidosauria; order Squamata; family Scincidae; genus Cryptoblepharus; species Cryptoblepharus egeriae. The sequence continues at coordinate 76,460,057 of JAREYC010000004.1, forward strand.
AGTTAGGGCAGAGCAGGTCCACCTCTCTTAGGGCACCCTATCTTGCCTTGCTCTGCCCTAAGCCTCCTTCAGAGTAACTGGGCTGGAGCATCTTGCAGTTGCTCCAACCTAGTGTTAGATAGGGCAACCTAAGGGCTCTTATGTGGACAGATTAGTTGCTCTGGATTGGGCTGTATGTGGCTCTCTTGTCAAAATGTTTGCCCGCTCCTGCTATAGGCCATGCTCCATTACGTACCTCCTTTCCAGATGTCCCATAAAGACAAGCCTCTTGATGTAAACAACCTTGCTTCCTTCCTGCCTCTTGGGGTATTCTATAATATTAATCTATGGGGGCAAGTGTTCTGGAAGTTCAGATTGAGATACCCTAGAAGTTATGTATATGTATATGTGTGAGTATGTTTTCCTCCTAAAAGCAGCATTTAATTGTTCTTGCATCACGGTTGCTCATCTCCAGAATAGGTTGCTGTCATCCGAGACCCGCCTCCTTGCTCCTTGCAGCCTATTTTAAGCGCTGATTGCTCCGATGCTATTAATACAGGGCGTGTGGGCTGCATTCCAACCCTCCCACCCCCTGCTTGTTAGGTTTTTCTCATGCACCTTGCAAAAGAAGGCATTAGCTAACTGCCTTTCAGTGCATGATGTGTTTATAAGGCAAACTGGAACCCATGGTTGGAATGTGCGGGGTGGGGGGAGAGGTTTATTTTGCTCCAATTTCTTAAATCTGAGTGGGCTTTTGCAGTATCTTCAGTTGATTTGTATTCACACCCAGGTAGTATTTAGTATTTAGTGTACAGGCATCCTACACTTATTGGATGGGTTAAGAACCGGAGCATCATTCAAAAGTAAAAACTATTGAAAAGTGGAATCCAATCTTTTAAAATTTATAAATGTTGCTTCCAGTGCTTTTTTTAGCTAGCAAATTACAAATCCCCATTTATCTTGCAAATTCCCGCTGCCGCACAAAGATTTCTGCAAATGGATTTTCATTAACTCCTTCAGGAATGGGATTAGACTAGGACCTAGAACATGAGGGAGGACAATTTTGGCCTTTAGAACAGCAGAGAGAGGTTGAAAGAGCAAAACATGCATTGAATGAATGAGTTCTGGGTGTAAATGAAAGCTGTTGAAACAGTTGATTATCAAAAAATGAACCATCAGAAAGTGGGAGCTATCTGTAGTGTGATGGACTTGGATCAGAAGGCTTTGGGTTCAAATCCCTGCTTGGTCTTTTGGGTTCACTAAGAGAACTTGTGCCAGTCCTAGGACGCAATCCAGAATAAATATGGGAGCACATAAGAGACATTACGTGTACCCGTAGTTACTGCACCACCTACTGAAAACCTATGGGAAATTCATATTGCAATCCAGAGTAACTTGTTTTTATTCCCGAGCAAGGATTCCCCAAAGTTACTCTGGATTTCACCCCAATCTCTCTGTTTCATCTCTTTTGCAGGGTTGTTGTGATGATACAAACAAACATGTGATGATAAAATGAGCTCAACTCCCCAAATGGGGACGTCTTGTATTAAGGGCTAGGTATTTTCTGACCCTCTTCCAATAAACATGTGATTCTCGTTACAATGAAGTAGAGAAGATGTTCTGCAAACTTCCTTTCCCCATCATAGAGTTTTATATCATGCTCTTAGTATCCCCATTTTGCAAATAAAAGGAAGATATTGACTTTCCCCAGGATCACCCATCTGAGACGAGCTGGAATTTAAAGCCTGACCTCCTTATATCCTTCTGCATCTTTCTTTCCCATCTATAATAGCCTAGAGTGGGTACCAACATTCAAAGCAAAGCCCATTCACAATGATTCATTGAATTAAAATTATAGCCTGGCTACCCAAAGGGAGCCCAAATACAGACCATTTGGAATGCTTCTAGAAGGCAGGAAGAGAAAAATGTTGGCGTGCCTAAGGGGGAACGAACACATTGCACATTTTTTGGTTACCCCAAGGACACCTGTCTGCGTGCCTTGATTAGGTAGGTGTGATGCATGAATAGGCTAATTAAACTGCATTGTCACAAAAGGCCAAAAATTGCTTTGCTGTCATTGGCGTCACCGCACTGACTGACGCATGCAATGTCTGCCTGTGAGTGACGGCTGAAGCCCTCTTGCTGAGCTCTCTACCTGCAGCTGTTGCTGGAGAGAGAGAGAGACCATGATCCCCACTGCTAAAAGACTCTGCAGCTCTGTGGAAAGGTCGGCAGAGCATGGACATAGGATGTGGTCCCGCAAGAGTTCACAGGTGGCTGACAAGAGTGTTTCGGGCATTAAACATGAAGGAGCCTCCACTTTCCAGCTGGGTCCTCAGTCGAATTTCAAATGAGCCCTTGGCATGGGATATGCTTTGCCTTGGGAAAGGATCTCTTTGGTTACAATAGAGCTCTGGGGAGGAGGAAGTCTCCTGATACAGATCCTTTGATCCTTTTTTCCATGGTCCTTTTTTCCACTGAGTTTTCTACCTGCCAGACCTCGGATGGTGTTTCCTGCGCATCTGACACGTATATGCATTTTATGTAGGTCTTTGGGCAACACTGCATCACCAAATCCACCCAAGAATAGGATTGGGCAGGAAAGTAGCTTGGATAGGGAAGGTACAAATTTCCCCCAATCATTGTTGGTGAATTATTTCTGCTTGGGAGCAAATCAGCTCAGTGGGACTTTTGAGATTAAGGCTTGGCAAGACTTGCAGCTTTAATCACTGGTTGCTAATTGGCTGAGGAAGCAGAGTCCTCTTGTGCCTTTCACTTGGGTGAGCATGATGGAGGGTGCCCAGTTTGGTAGCTGGATCCAGCCAATCAGATTGGGAAACCACAGCGGTGGGTCTTTCAAAGAGATGCACAGACCAGCAGTATTACTCTTCCTGACCCCGTACTAAATTTAGCTGAATATGGCTGCAATCCTATGTACACTTTCCTGGGAGTAAGTCCCATAGAACACAATGAAATTTTCTTCTGAGTAGATATGCTTAGGATTGTGCTCTATGTGAAGCTACTGTATATTGATTACACGTTCTTCTGTGTGTCTACTTAGAAGTAAGTCCCATCATGTTGAAGGGGAAATAATCGTGTTGGAGGGGGAGTAATCCCAGGAAAGGGTATATAGGAATGGAGGTGACCTCCTGATGCCTAAGGCGGTGTGGCAAAAGCTGTTTCCTATACATCAGTAGTTCCCGAACTGTGATCTGTGGGTCCCTGAAGCTGGGAAGTTGGGTAGGATTGGGGCCTTTGGCCCCAGTGACCGCAACCCAAATTAAGTCCAGTCCAACTGGGTTCTGGAATAGGTGAAAAGTCCTTCGCCATGGTTGCTGAACCTATTTGTTCCTTCCTGGCTTTGAGGTAATCTTATTTTATTTTTACTTCTTCCTACATCAGGCCCAAACACCTGCTTATATTGTAAAGGCAGGAAAAGTGATTCCTCCTTCCTGAGAATAACTTCCTGAGTAACATCCATCTGGACCTAGCCTTTCCTCCATCTTTGTTGATGACGGTGGAGAAAAGGGAAGGGGAATCTCCCATTAGGAAGTGGTTCAGTTTTCTGATTCCCCCTTGCCTTTCTATATCCATCTGCTTGCTGCATTAGGGAGAGAGAGCTAAAGCCTTTCCTAAATGCTCATGCTTTGCAAAGTAACCACCATCTGGGGCCAGGATTGCATTCTGCCCCGTCTCTGAGTTTAGATAAACTCTTAATTATTGGTCTCGCAGGAGGATTGCAAAGAGTTATGCAAAATCAAAAGTACGTTCAGTGATTGATGTGCATTTCTATAGCAGTATAGCTATCAATAGCACTTAACACTAAGCAGATTTTCATCCTTGTTGAGTACCAGTCCAGTCTTTCACTTCTTGGACAAAGTTTTTGATGTATTTTGCTTTCAAAAGCCATCCTTGGGAATGAATCATAAGGGAGACGTATATATAAGTAGGAATATGTGTTTGCTAAATTCATGCATGACCACAAAAAAAGAATAGAACCTGCTTCTTATACAATCATAATTTCCATTCCCCAAAATCAAAGCAAACTTTTAGCCCTCATCTTCAGCTCTTTTCCTACATCCACCAGGTATTCCTGCAGCACTATCTCCGCTGTTATTGTATCTGCTGTTCTGAGCAGATGGTATCAAGGGCTCCCTGAGCATAGAATTTCAATAATGGGTTATGCAAATTGCCTTGATTTGGATGATGTTGATCAGTTGCCGGATCTTGTTTTCTTGATGGACAATCTGGATTACCTGGCACGGAATTGATTTTATGAATTTATGGAAAGCCCTAACTGCAGGTCAGTAAACATTTGGCCAGAATGAACATAGTTTCTTATTGCAATAAGGCATTGTTGGCTTGCTTATTTTATTGCATTTATTTTATTTTATTTACTGTTTTTGCAACTGAGGCCAAGGCGAAAAAGAGACATGGAGCAGGGGGTAGAAGTCAGGGGGATAGCGACATAAAGGGAAGGCAATAGAGAAGTCATTCTCTGTCAGGGTGACCAGAGGCCCAAACCTCAAAAGGGGGACAAGGTCTTGGATTCCTCTCAGCTTGGCCTTTCCGGAAGTTAATGGCATGTTTGCCTACTCACAAGTAAAGCCGTGATATTGGGCACTTTCCCTTTCCCATAAAGCTCAATGTATATTTTTTATTTTTATTTTTTTGGCCATAACGTTTGAAAGGAATGAGATATTTCAAAACTGATTTTTGCATTGGATTCTGCTTCTCAATACAAATCCAACAACATATGACATGATGGGGTACTGCACTCCATTGCAAAGTTCCAAAATGAAGCCAGAATGGAGGACAATGAAGCCCTTTTGGAGGACACCCAGACAGGAGGCTAAAAATAGGACAAATCCAGAAATTTCTGATCATATAGTCACCCTGTTCTCTGGCCATTGCTCTCATTCCCCTGCCTGGTTTCTGAACTCCCACCATTCTCTGTCTGCAAGTTTTTATAACCTTGTCTCAAATGACAAGCAATGAGTCAGTCCAAGACCTTGAATTTCTGGCCTCCATAGGGCTGGAATCTGTTAAAACCTTTGGACACACAATTCCCGAGAGGCTGCTATGTGTGTGCCCTGCTGAAATGAACACACAGCTTTAATTTGTTTTACTGGGGCTTATGGAGGAAAGATTCATGGTGTGTTCTTCCCACCTTTCATTAGGACCATGAGCGAAGCATCTTTTCATTTTTTATTGGCTGTATTTGTTACAGACTTGAGAATTTGGCAAAATTTTCTATTTTATCTGATGAACCTCATCAGATTCCTCATCTGAGGTGTGGAACCTCAGAGCTAGCAGAGGGGTGGAATAAAAAGGAACCCACCATCTAATTCTGAGGTCTCCAAATCCCAATGAGACCCTTGACAAGCCTCAAACTAGTCTATGGTCAGCTTCTGGTCCCCTGGCAAAAGGACTCTCCACCTAATTCAGGGGTCTCCAAATCCCAATAAGACCCATGACAAGCCTCAAACTGGTCTATGGTCAGCTTCTGGTCCCCTAAGAGTCTTGACTGAGTTGACCAAACATGACTGGAGTTGTGATGTTGGGATAGCGGGAAATGGGGGTTAATTTAAATGTGTGCTTATTTCTGTATGGGCTGTGGGTGGCACAAGTGGCTAAGACACTGTGCCTGTTAACCACCAGGCCAGGGTTCGATTCCCAGGTCGGCCCCACAAGACTGGGTGAGCTCCTGTCCTTAGCCCAGCTCTGCGACGCTACATGGATCCAATCGTATTGGCTCTGCCTTTCCATTGGACTAATTCAGTGGTGTGGAGAGGGGGGATTTGCTGCTTGGGTAACAGCCTATCCTCCATAACAATCCATCCCAGGCTTTCATGTTTCGCATGCAGCATATGCAGCACCAAGCACGATACCATAGTCTTTCAAGACTGACGGAGGTCTGCTTTTTTTGCTTTATTTCTGTGTGCAGCATGGATACTTGTAGAAATCCTGGAAATTTGAGTCCATTTATTCATTAAATCTAATTTCCAACTCTGGTCTATTTCATTTTTCCCCCGATCCTTGACACTGTGCCAGATATTAAATGTGGCCCTTTGGCAAAAAGTTTAGAGATCCCTGTTCTGATCAAGCATTCTAACAGCATTACATGCCCTGGGAAAACTTTCAAACTGGTTACAATATCAATAGCTATCCATTTGTCCCCAACATGTGGTACTTGGAAATCTGCTACTTCAAAACACAGAGAATCCCTTTATTTATGGCCTGTAGCCATTGCCAAACTTGTCCTCCATAGATGGTTATTTAACACATTGGAGCTGACAGTACATACCTAGGTGGCTTATGGGTCAGATTTCGTTTAAGGCAGATTCTTGTATCATTATAAGACCTGTCACATTCTGTATACTGTGAAGTAAGATGATGTGGTCACAGTAGGCAGCAGATTTGGAGTGCATTAAAGGTGGCAGAGAAAAAGTCCGATTGATGTGATCACGAGGGCCCAAGCCAATGGAGGGGGGTTCTTCTGTTTAAGGTCCATGGAGATGAACAGGAGCAGCTGCCTGTCCTCTTTCCTAAGGATGATGATTTCTGCACAACTGAAAGAGAATATTCCACCAGGTGTATTTTCAGGTTTCTCAAGGTGACTAAGGGCGCAATCCAGAGTAACTATGGGGAGTCCTTACTCCGGTGTAAGAACAATTTACTCTGGATTTCAATATGAAGTTCACATAGGTTTTCACTAGGTGGTGCAGTAACTACGGAGGCGCATAATGTATCTTATGTGCCCCTATAGTTACTCTGGATTGTAGGGTAAATGTTATTTTGTGGCCATATTCTCTTAAGGCCACAGCAACATAGCACAGTAGTTGCATTTTCCAAACTATTTTCCTTGGAGGTTCGAGGTTGCATTTGGGTTTTTGCAAGATCTGCCACTACCTCTTAAGGAGGTTCTCTCTCCCTCTCTGCATAGCCAGATTGGACCATTTTGGGAAGAGCAACATATGGTTTGTAAATGGTTTATGGAAGTCTCTCAAATGTGGCTTGGATGATCCCTCTGACCGAAACTTCTTCATGTTTCTATCTTCTCTGGACACTATCTTTGTGAGTGTGCAATGGAAAGTATCTCAAAAGGGAGGCTCCGTTTCAACTTTCAAACATTTCTGCATCGTTTGCATCCTACAGACTTTCAGGGTAGCTACACCTGCCAATCTGGTGGTGCCCGTTTGTTTTATTTCTAGGTATATGAAGATAGGTAGTGGTTCCTCACGTGAAGCAATGTATCCTGCACATGGTCAAGAGTATGATTGATTTTATGATTAATGTTATGAATCATGATTTTATGTGTACCGAGGATGAATTCATACTGGAATTTTGGGAAAAATGGATTCTGGATTTTCAGTCAGAGGTTCAGGAGAGAGTTAAGATCTCTCTCTCTCTCTCTCTCTCTCTCTCTCTCTCTCTCTCTCTGAGTGCGAGCACATTTCGATATATATCAGCCACCCAGGGACAGAAACTTTGATCCACACCTGTCAAAACCCTCTCCCGAAATCTCATCAGTTGGAATTGGCAGTTTCCCCACCCATCTATTCCACCTCCATGGTCTATGTCAATTTAGGAACCATCAATTTCCCCTTCTTCCTGTGGTAACTGTAGAGACGGGTACATTATGTAATTGTGATGCCTGACTCATCCCCACCTCTTCCCTGTCACTTTCTTGTCTCTCACCAGATCAGGGTGGTATCGTTACCCCCCCCCCCATCTGTTCTTAAGATTGGATCCAGGGGTCCAGAAATATGGCAACAATTTCAACCTCTATCAAGTTGTATGACTGCACTATCCTAACCCCTGGTTAGAGCAGCACAAGTCCAATCCTGGGGGGTTGCAAAAATATCATAAGGCATGTCTTACATTTGGTGGGATTAGGCCAGTGCATGGATACGTGCTGGCCTCTCCACACCACTGCGGGAACAGGAAGATCACTGACCTAAATTGGTTAGGGTTGCTTAATGAAAGTCCTTATGTTAGAAGCGAGGTGTTCTGGGAGCATCCAGGTCTTTCCTGTGAGCCCACCATGGCTGCTTCAAGGTGTTTCCATGGCTCCAACCCAAGTTTGAGAGATTATGTAGCCAAGCATCACATGATGCTTTCAGGTTCTGAGGTCAACACATCTCAGAAATATTTTCAGTATCAATAAACGGCCCAGGGATATGTATCCTGTTAGGATTGACAACATTGGCTTTGGTCCTGTCTAATGCCTCCAGAGCCACCTTCTTCTACAGCATACCTGCTGGGCTTCTTAGTGGGCTTCTTCTTTTTTCTTTTTTTTGCCCCATCAGTTTTGCTTCCAGCTTGGCAACTGGGAGGGAGAGCAAATGGTACCTTGCAATGATCCATATATGTCCCAGGGACTTCCTGACTTAGCCAGTCCACACTTTTCAAGCATAACTTGAACCTACATGGTGGAATGGTTCAAGAGTTGGACTTAGGCTGCAATCCTAACCACACTTTCCTGGGAGTATGTACTATTGAACGCAATGAGACTTAGGGTGAAATCCAGAGTAACTACAGGGAGTCCTTGCTCTGGAGTAAAAACAAGTTATTCTGGATTGCAATATGAATTTCAATCCAGTGGATTGGTGGAATGGTTCAAGAGTTGGACTTAGTGGAATGGTTCAAGAGTTGGTGGAATGGTTCAAGAGTTGGACTTAGGCTGCAGTCCTAACCACACTTTCCTGGGAGTATGTACTACTGAACGCAATGAGACTTAGGGTGAAATCCAGAGTAACTACAGGGAGTCCTTTCTCTGGAGTAAAAACAAGTTATTCTGGATTGCAATATGAATTTCCCATAGGTTTTCACTAGGTGGTGCAGTAACTACGGGTGCACGTAAGGTCTCTTACGTGCTCCTGTAGTTACTCTGGATTACTTCCTTACTTCTGTTAGACACGATTGCACTGTTTGTCCTGGAAGAGCCAGCTTCATATCACTACTTGGCCATGACGCTTCCCAGATGACTTTGGTGATCAGTCTCTATCTCCCAGCCTCACCTGCCTCACAAGGTTGTTGTGAGGATAAACGGAAGATGGAACCATGTGCACCCTCTGAGCTCCTCGGAGGAAATTATTTAAATGAAATAAATAAAATAAATTTCACACCCAGAACAGGGGAGGAGGGTGCTGGATGTGTTGCTGTTGATGGCTATGGAAAAATGTGACCAGTATCACATTTCAGTAGGTACCCTTGTTGTATCCTCTCTACGTCAGAACTCCAGGACCTGGTTAAGGGCTATACTGCTTATATGTTCAGAGATTCCCTCCCAGTCTGGTGGAGAGATGTGGGATCGAAATAAGTCAGCTTGGCGTTCAGCCTCCATTGGCATCTCTGGTGTTTGGTTGACAGCAGTGTAAACAGACCTGGCATTTTCCTGGCAGTTATGGCAACCTGGGGTGGGGGGGTGGGGGAAGGACAGCAACAACAAAAAAACAAGTCATTTAAACTAACATCGGTGTTCTTTCTTATACCATTCAATTTCTATCCGTGCTGATCCTCCCAGGCAGATTCTTATTGGCTTTCTTTGTACCCTAAAAGTGTCCTGGGGAGAAGTTGATTGTGGCCAAAATAATAATTTTATGCGAGAGAGAGAGAGAGAGAGAGAGAGAGAGAGAGAGAGAGAGAGAGAGATGCCTAACACTGTACAAGGAATAAATGCCAAAGAAGAGCTCTTGCTAAAATACATATTTCTAGTGTTTTTGGACTCTTATTTAAGTAGTGGTTTAGCAAACAGAGAATAGTGTCCTGGTTAAGCTCTCAGTATAGTGTCTTTTCCATTAGCCCTATGCTATTGTCTCTACGCATCTTGTTTGCAGATATAAGTGGGATTTTTGGGAATATCTTTTCATTCTTTTACTTTGGGCACAATCCAGAGTAACTACGGGGAGTCCTTGCTCTGGTGTAAGAACAATTTGCTCTGGATTGCAATATGAATTTCCCATAGGTTTTCACTAGGTGGTGCAGTAACTACGGGTACATGTAATGTAATGTAATGTCTCTGACGTGCACCCGTAGTTACTCTGGATTGTAGGGTTTGTAACCTTCTTAAGGAGCTGTCTTGTTGCACTTCAGTATGTACATTTATCATAAAAAATAATTATCTAGTTCAGACTTTGAAATCCAAATTCAGCCTCCACCACCCTGGCCACATACTTTTCTAAGCACCCGTTGTGCTTACAAGTCAAGTAATAAAAGACTAGCCTTTTCCTCTCTTTCCTCTCTTCAATGCATGGTCATTATGGCAAACTTGAGATGTTTAAAACTGGAAATACAAATCTACCTCTTTATCAGTGGATACAAAGTCAGTGGAAAAATAGCTTTAAAGATCCACTTCCAGGTTTCTTGTTCCTCCCTTGACAACTGAGAATGCATTGGTAAAGAGTAGGTGAATACTGTTAGTTGAGATATATCTGAAAGCATTTTCCAGTGGGTGTTTTGTGGAGCAATCTGAGGTGTCTTATTCTGTTCTCCTTTGTCATGGGTCTCACCGATCTCAGGATCTCACCCATCATTGGTAGAATCAGTGCCACAAACTACAGAGCCGCTCGCAAAGCAGCAGGCTTTCTGTATGCAAGAGAATTTGTGTATTGCGCATTGGAATATAGGAGGTGGTTACTAAGCTCCGGCAGAGATAGAGGACTTTGTAGGATTAGGGGCAGAGGCCAGCTTTAAGCCGTACACCTAAGGCATAGATGAAGCATGGGACTACTGAACTGGAGATCCCCGACAGATCTGGCAGGCATTCTTTCTGACTTGAATGCACACCAATGGAGACTGTCACCGCAAACAGTAACGGTCTCGCATGTGATGTCAAGGCAAACACCGGCACTTGCTGCCAGGATTGGTTGTGACGTGGGCGCCTCAACCCCTGCTGATTGAACCTCATTTGCCTTGATTGACTCAGGCACATTATCTCCCATTTCAGTATGTGATTGTCTTTTAATCTAGCTTTTTAAAGATGGTTTTATTTCCGCACTCTTGGGATGCTCCCTGATGACAGCAAAGCAGCAATTTGTTTTTCTTTTGCTAATGCTGTGCCAGCATGAGCCCAATGCAGTTCTAATTGGGCAATATGTAGTTTCAATGTACGTCTGTCTGTCTGGTCTGTCTGTATTTTGGTTTCGCAGTCAGTTCTTGTTATCCACTAGGGTTGGGTTCCTGCTAGGAAATTTTAGCATGGTGATTTTCAACCACCGTTCCGTGGCACACTGGTGCGCCATGGATGGTCTGCAGCTGTGCCCCCAGGACTTTGGATCCTTTTTTGAAGAGCAGTTGGGGGAATTTGAACCCCCTACTGTCAGCATGGTGTGCCTTGTCAATCATAAAAAGAACTGATGGCGTGTCTAGATAATTTTAGTACCTTGTCAGTGTGCCATGAGATTAAAAAAAAATTGAAAATCACTGCCCTAGCAGACAGTGAATTCATAAATAATGATCCACTGATTGTATGGCATCAATATCGCTAGGTGCAAGGGGTATTCTAGGGTGGGAAGAGGTACTTTTTCTGCCGCCAGAAGAATGCATCAGAGACCCTTAGGAAGCCAATAGGGCATGCCAGAAGATCTCTGAATGCTGTAGAGATCTTCCAAAGGCTCCAGGGACCAATAGAATGGCATCCACACATTGCAGACCCCTTTAGAATGACTGATGGACGGTCCTTACAGCCTCTGGAAAGTCTTTGCATGGCAGATAATGAGAATGGAGATGCGAATAATGAGAAAAGGTAGCAATTCTGCCCCTTGCTGGTATCAAATTAGGGCTGTGGGTGGCGCAAGTGGCTAAGACGCTGTGCCTGTTAACAAGCAGGCCAGGGTTTGAGACTCGGGTCGGCCCCACAAGACAGGGTGAGCTCCTGTCCTTAGCCCAGCTCTGCGACGCCAGCTGGATCCAATCGTATTGGCTCTGCCTTTCCATTGGACTAACTCAGTGGCGTGGAGAGGGGGGATTTGCTGCTTGGGTAACAGCCTATCCTCCATAACAATCTAACCCAGGCTTTCGTGCTTTGCATGCAGCATATGCAGCACCGAGCACGATACCATAGTCTTCCAAGACTGACGGAGGCCTGCTGCTTTTTTTTTTTTGTATCAAATTCACATGTAAAGAGAATTGATTGTATATTCCATCTTTCTTTTCTCAACAGCAAAAGTCAAGGGGGCCAACGCAAGCTTTTAGTGGCACCCCAGAGTCCTGTTTCCTCTTTCCCTGTAAGAATTCTCATTCTGCTGCTAACTGTGCCACAGAAGTTTTCTTTAAAAGCCGTGTAGGCAGAGAGAGACTGTGGACACACTTTGCATGTTGTAATTTATAAAAAGTGAGATTGACAAACTTTCATCTTTAATTAAGAGTATTGCTCTGGTTTCAAGTTTGGTATGGCTTTTTACAAAGTGAAAATCTCAAGAAAATATTTGCATGGCAGATAATGAGAACTCAAGTTTTTAAACTGAGACCGTAACAGGGTTCAGCAAGGAAAAATAATTTATGAATCTCCAGATTCTTAAAATTGGTGTATATTATTCACCATGGGTCTTACACTGGATGCCAAACAATTATGCTTTAAGCCTCATAGAAGTACCATAGCTACAGCTGAAATCTTACACCCACTTAACTCAAAGCTAGACCTGTTGAATACATTGAGACTTACTTCTGAGTAAACATAAGAGGATTACTTATTTTTGTTGTTTATTTTCAGTGTTTTGGTTGAACAGCCAGAGGAAGCCTCACCAGGGCTGTTAAGGAAACCCTTTTCAGAGGCAAAGCACATGTCTAAGAGCGCAATCTTAAGCACCCACTTGAGCCTGGGCTCTGCCTAGGGTGTGACGCAAACTTGCCATAAAGACATGCAGAGAGTAGCGCCAGCCTCCCTCCATTACTGTGAACCCTGGAAGCCAGTAAGCTGTGGTGGCTGATCATGGCCAGCACAAAGGTCTTGGGGTGGGAGAGATGGTCAGGGTGAAGGTGACATTTTGGGATGGGGGAAGGCAGATGCATGCAAGGTAGGCTGGGGGGAGTGAGAAGAAGGCTTGGACCTAGCATTTATGCCAAATCCGCACCCTCTCCCCGGCAGCAGAGAATAGCTCCATGCTGCTCTGTTCTGCTCAGATCTGGCCACCAGTTTCAGTGGTGCGGTTCTGAGTAGACCTATTGGTGCGGCTCCTGTTTTTTGTGGGGTAATTTGTAAGCTGGGGAAAGTAAGGGTAAGAGGAAGAATTTCCCTTTGTGTTGGATACAGCACAGGCATGCTGACCTGCCTGTTCCAGCACAAGATCAAGGCAGTTTGCAAAATAATCCTAATAAAAATTGTAATACATCAGATATAATAAAGCCAGTTACCAGTTTGCTAATTCAGTCTGCAGCTGATCAGGGAAAAGCTTCCAGATCAGACAGCATGACTTGCAGTGGACTTTGGCGCCAGTGTGCTATCACTGAGAAATTGACCACTGAAGCTGGGTGGAGATGCCTTTGTCTTTCTGCCCTTGAGTTTCTACATTTTTATTGGGGTGGGTGGGAATTAGGAAGAAATCCATTGAAACTAGCAGAATACAGTTTGTTGACCATCCCAATGAATTTATCTTTTATTATTTTTTTCGTTTCAGCAGCTCCTTTTCAGAGGCTTCCCAAATGCCTCCCCCTTCCTTGCATTCACTCTATCCTGTTCCACATCCCCCAACTTGGCCTTCTGTCTGAACCCTCAGGAAACATTGAAATAGGGGAGGAAGTGTCAGAATGGTCGGATGTATCTATATTTAGGTGCTGAATTTGGGCTCTAAGTTCCTGGCACCAGATCTGTTCTTATCTGGCCTTTGCACCTTGGGGTGGGTTAAGGTGGGGGGTGGGCTGAATTGGTAGGGTTTAGGTCATACATTAGGTCATCATGGCTCTTCCTGGAGAAACTTGCAGTCCCCTGCGTCCTAGCAATTGCTTGCAACTCCATAGAGGAGTGAGTACTGTTTGGGAACAAACAGGACCTAAGTATTGATAGGCTAATCAATTGTTCTCTGCACCTCATTGGTCTAGTACTGGGGTGACCGAACCATGGCTCATGAGCCACATGTGACTTTTTGACATATAACATGTGGCTTTTGGATATATATTGGCTGAGCTCCTTTTTGCATTAGAGTTAATATAAAAGTTAAATAACAATTTTTCAAGCTTTATAATTATTTGCCGGGTATAAACACAAGAGTCCACTGGATAAAAACATGAATTTAATGTTATGGTGAGTAAATAATCTGAAGCATTTAAATGCACCTTAAATATTGTGGCTCTCAGACATCTGAAGTTTATGATATGTGGCTCTTACATTAGGAATGTCTTATTGTCCCTTGGTGAGTCCTCCATTCATCATGGAAGACATAGAAATCAGAAGCTTTTCTCCCTACTCATCCCTTCCCCTTCTCTAGGTCTCGCAAACCCTCTGGCCCAGCTGACCTATCTGTTCTGTCTCTTCCCCTTTTCATAGGATGGGTCCCGTCAGCGCCTTGTGCAGAAGAAGAAGACGGTCTCCTTCAGCACCATGCCCAGCAATCGTAAACTCAGCAGTACAGCGGCCTGTATCTCCTTCATGCTGGAGGGCTGTGAGATGAAGAAAGTGCGCTCCAACTCCCGCATGTACAGCCGCTTCTTTGTGCTGGACCCTGATTTGCGTTTCATGCATTGGGAGCCTTCCAAGAAGGACTCTGAGAAAGCCAAGATTGAGATCAAGTCAGTGAGAGAGGTACGGGTTGGGAAGAAGACTCCCGTGCTGCGCTCCAATGGCCTCTCTGACCAGTTCCCAGATGAATGCGCCTTCTCCATCATCTATGGAGACAATTATGAGTCCTTGGATCTGGTGGCCAGCTCGGTGGATGTGGTGAACGCTTGGGTGATGGGCCTGCGGTATTTGGCCTCCTATGGAAAACATACTCTGGAGGAAACTCCTGAGACTGGTCACCCCAATCCACGGACCTCATGGATTTCCTCAGTTTTTGATATTGCGGACCTGGAGAAGGAAGGCCGAATCCCAGTCTCCCGAGCTGTGCAACTCATCCGGGCCCTCAACCCTGGTATGAAGGTCTCAACCATTGAACTAAAATTCAAAGAGCTACAGAAAACAGCCAGCGAGCGACTGGGGGAAGAAGTCAGCTGTGAGGTCTTTGTGGAGGCCTATTGTGAGCTCTGCACCAGGCCGGAGGTTTTCTTTCTCTTGGTCCAGTTTTCCAGCAATAAGGAGTACATGAGCCTGAAAGATCTGATGAGCTTCCTGGAGGCTGAGCAGGGCATGGAAGGAGTCACAGAAGACATGTGCATGGAGATTGTCCGCAAATATGAGCCATCCAAGGAAGGCCGAGAAAAGGGATACTTGGCTGTGGATGGTTTCACTCGCTACCTCCTCTCAGCCGACTGCGCCATATTTGACCCGCAGCATCGCAAAGTGTGCCAGGACATGAGCCAGCCGCTGTCCCATTACTTCATTAGTTCTGCGCATGGTGCATGTCTTGGTGAGGACAGCTGTTTCTGGGGTGGCTCCACCTCAGACATTGGTGGTTATGTGGCGGCCCTCAAGGCTGGCTGTCGCAGCCTGGAACTAGTAGTGTGTGACGGGCCATCTGGAGAGCCTGTAGTCAGTGCTGGGACTCGCTTGGCCTTCTCCCGGGTGGTGGGTGCTATTGCAGAGCATGCCTTTGAAGCATCCGAGTATCCTCTTGTCTTGTGCCTCTCTGTGCACTGCTGCCTTGCTCAGCAGAGGCTCATGGCTGAACACCTGAGGAAGGCCTTTGGGGACAAGCTGTATTTGATACCCCCAAATCCCAGTGAGGTCTACCTACCCTCACCAGAAAGACTCAAGAGATGCATCCTCATCAAAGGCCGGAAGCTGCATCCTAGCTGCCAGTCCACTGAAGGAGAGGTCTCTGATGATGAAGAGACTGTTGAACTGGGTCTGCCACTTGGAGATGAAGATCGTGAGTTGCCCCACTGCAGGCAGGTCTTGTGCCGGGAGCTTTCAGACTTGGTGAGCCTGTGCCAAGCAGTATCTTTTCAAGGCTTTGAGGCCTCCCGGCGAGGACAGTACTATTGGGAGATCTGCTCCTTCAGTGAGGTGGAAGCTGGACGCTATGCCAATGAGGATCCAGAAGATTTTGTAGCCTATAACAAGCGCTTCCTGTCACGGGTTTATCCCAGCCCCATGCGCATTGATGCCAGCAACATGAACCCCCAGGACTTTTGGAAATGTGGCTGCCAGATGGTGGCCATGAACTACCAGACACCAGGCTTGATGATGGACCTAAATGCCGGCTGGTTCCGCCAGAATGGAGGTTGTGGTTATGTTCTCCGGCCAGCCATTATGCGTGAGGAGGTGTCCTACTTCAGTGCAAATACCAGAGACACTTTGCCTGGCATTTCTGCTCAGCTTTTGCACCTCAAGGTCATCAGTGGTCAGAATCTACCCAAGCCCAAGGGCTCTG
Source organism: Cryptoblepharus egeriae (assembly GCA_030015325.1). Taxonomy (NCBI): domain Eukaryota; kingdom Metazoa; phylum Chordata; class Lepidosauria; order Squamata; family Scincidae; genus Cryptoblepharus; species Cryptoblepharus egeriae. Next base: position 76,476,505 of record JAREYC010000004.1, read on the forward strand.
GGGCCAAAGGGGATGTAGTGGAGCCATACGTCTGTGCTGAGATGCATGGCATCCCTGCCGACTGTACTGAGAAACGTACCAAGACTGTGTTGCAGAGTGGGGACAACCCAATCTTTGAGGAGACCCTGGAGTTCCAGGTGAACCTCCCTGAACTGGCCATCCTGCGTTTTGTGGTGCTTGACGATGATTACATTGGGGACGAGTTCATTGCCCAGTACACCATCCCCTTTGAGTGCCTCCAAGTGGGCTACCGCCACGTGCCCCTCCAGTCTCTGGCTGGTGAACCCCTCCCCAACGCTACCTTGTTTGTGCACGTAGCTATCACTAACCGGCGGGGTGGAGGCAAAGCACACCGGCGGGGACTTTCAGGACGGAAGGGACGGCGCATGCGGGAATATACTTCCACCAAAGCCACAGGCATCAAGGCCATTGATGAGGTGTTTCGTACAGCCACGCAGCCGCTGCGGGAGGCCACAGACCTGCGGGAGAACATGCAGGTACCCAGGTAGTGGGAAATGGCAACTGGGACTGATTTTGACGGCTTGTAGATGGGGATAACAGTGTGGTGAATCCCCTGAATATTGAACCCCCCTGAAGACATATCTACGGTATCCTACAAAGATAAACTCTGAGAAATTAAACAGTCTGAGGCTGGGAACTGTCATTCAAAGAATCTTGTGTCCGCAGAGTGACTCAGCAGAAACTCACACAACAAATTTGAAACACATTTATTTTTCTGTAATAGACATGCCCTGAGTGTGAAATTATGGTCTGGTGTGTGCCTCAGGGGAGGTAAAGGTGTGCTGTGAGGATCAAATATGTAATGGAGGAAAATCAGAATATATTCCCTCATCAACCTCTTCCAAAGATCAGCCACAGTTGCAGGGCTCCACAGGATCAATGATGGGTATACCCAGAAACATGAAGATAGAGCAAAGGCTCTTAACTTCTTGCCAATTATAGGCTCTCCCATGGATTGGCCAATATGCTCCCCTACCTATTTCTCCATGCTGTTTAAATCATCAAACCTATTAGGTATCAGTTTGACCTCAAAAGATGTCAGTAGCTTGGTTTTACTTTATATACTGATAGCTAGGAACAAACATAATGCTTCAATCCATATTGATTGTGGTGATAGTTAATAATGTAATTTATCAGCTTTTAAAAAAAATCCTGTACCCCCATCATTTGTTTCTGGTTAAGAATCCCTGCTATAGTGCATATAGCACCAGAAGACTTGGGCCACTGATCAAGGAATCTCTCCCTGCTACTGGTAATCTGATATGTAGGCAAATACGTTTGCAACAGACCCTGAGTATGGGCAAAGCCAGTGTCCTGAGTCTCCCAAAAGGAAATCCATTTTGGCTCAAGTGTGTCTTCTCTGAACTAGTGAATTTCGCTGCTCCCCCAAGTGGTTAAGACACTGTGCCTGTTAACCAGAAGGCCAGGGTTTGAGACCTGATTCCCCACAAGACAGGGTAAGCTCCTGCCCTTAGCCCAGCTCTGCGATGCAGCTGGAACCAATCGTATCAGCTCTGCCGTTCCATTGGACTATTTCTGTGGCATGGAGAAGGGGGATTTGCTGCTTGGGAAACAGCCTATCCTCCATATTAATCTACCCAGACCTTCGTGCTCTGCATACAGAGTTGAGCACGATACCATAGTCTTTTGAGACTGATGGATGCCAATACTACCAGTGCTCATTCTTTAATACCAGGTACACAAATAGATCCCAGTTGTATTCCCTTACACCAGTGCTGATGCATCATGTAAGGAAAGACACACACACACACACACACACACACACTCTGCATCTGGGGGGATGGCTTTCTGAATATGCCTCTCTTTGCATGTGCAGGCTCTACAGGCCAGAGAACATCTCTGGTTGCCTCTAGAGATCTATGGACCAAACCCATCGATTTATTTGTGGATTTCAGTATCTGCAGAGGGTCTAGGAATGGATACCAAGGTCTGATTGTAGGTGCATCTGCTCTGACCTACATACTCGTATTTGCCCTATTACATGGCTTTACCTTCCTTCTCTTTGGCTTCAGCTAGGTGCTAAAGAGGGATCATGTAACTGTCACTGGAAACAGTGACATCCAGTCAATTAAATGCAGAATGTGACATTTTTGCATGATGAGTTTCCCCACCACTGCCCTTCTCCACCACTGGAGTGGGGTCAATCAAATAAACCCACAACACCATGATGTTGTCATGTTATATGTATAGGTTTACTAGGTCTTGTTAGGGGAGATGCAGAACTTTTTGATTTGGGGGCAGCCACGCCACTTCCACAATGTCTGGTATCATCATCAGTTGTCTTCCCATTGCTGATGTATGACTTAACACACCTTGCAAAATGAAATTAAATCTGAACAGAGTGACATAGATAGAAACATTGAGAGCAAACTGGAAATGGAGTTTGTATGGTCTTTGGGGCAGGGGCCTTTCTCTTTTAATTTGCTTTTAAAAATTTGCTTTGTAAAGAGCCATGTACATAGCACAGCCTAGGACTGTGTCCACATTATTATTTTAGAAGATGGCCTTGTTTTTCCACACTCTGTAAATCACTATGTATGTGGGAGGTGCTATATAAATAAATGTAATAATAGTAGTATTCTCCCATGCGGGTGGATTCAACCACCTCCGCTCAGTGGCAGATATAGCCACAGACAGCTGATGAGGCCTCCAGACTCTCTAGTCTTCCCTGGTTCTCACACCATCTCAGCAGTAGCAGCTGGCTTGATGGCCTGGAAATATCTCCCTGCCTCAGCTGAGCATCTTTGCTTCTCCCTCTCCTTCCAGGACAAGGGGGAAATGGATAGCAAGAACAAAGAGGGGCTGATTCTCGTGGTTGTTTTCCTCAAGAGGAGAACATCTGGACCAGCCCTCCACGGAGAATAAGTTATTATCCAGAAGATCATCCTCTCCATTAAATTTCAGTTCAGCCCTGAGGGCACAATCCTATGCATGTTGACTCAGAAGTAAGTCCCATTGTAGTCAATGGGACTTGCTCCCATTAAAGTATGGCTTGGATTGGGCTCCAAGTTCCCTAAAAAAGCAAGGTGATACTCCTGATGTTTCTATCCCAGTCTCTTTACTGGGAAGGATGTCAGTGCAGTCTTGCAAGAGGAACTCTGAAATAATAGTAATAATATGTGAAATACTTTGAGCACTTAGGAAAAAGCACAAGCTGAATATAAATGAGAATACCGTTATATAAAATTACAGCAGTCAGTATTGTTTTGTATTACTAAGCCTCCTGATTCCCCTTTTGTGGTCTTGGAAAAGTGAGGCTGAGGGAGAGGGACTTGCACGATTTAGCCCTGTTCTGCCATGTCCATCTTGAAGTCTCTTTCCCTTGGGCCATATTCCCTTGGCCTATATTGTACCTACTGGTTTAGAGCAGGGGGTGTCAGAGGGTCCAAGTGAAGGGCAGAGTAAAGATATCCAAAAATTTTGGATGGTAACTGAGGCAAGCCGAAATATCTACCAGTATATCCCTGGGGACAGGATTTTTGGGAACCTTTGGTAGAAAGAAGCGTCAGACCATAGGTGGAAGCCATGGGTGGAAGACTCAATAGCATCCTTGTTTTGATGTTGCCTTACCTTTCTTTCTTCTCCAGAACGCTCTGGTCTCCTTTAAGGAGTTGTGTGGCCTGACGCCGGCAGCCAACATCAAGCAGTGCATTTTGAAGCTGGCCACGTGGTTGCAACCTACCGAGAAGGAAAGCTCCCCCGCTGTCACTCTCAACCTGGGTGAGGAGTACCCCTCCATGGAGGCCCAAGGGCCCGTTCCAGAGCTGCTGCGGAAAGTTCTTGCTGCTTATGACACTGTGAGTGCCACTGGCCATTGCGGGGAGACTCTTGGCCTGTTCAGCGAACAGGCTGGGGTTTCCGCAGTGTGTTGGATCCCATCTGATAATCTGTTTCTACTTGGGTATCAGCAAATGGCAAACTCATGGGTGAAAATCTATAGTACAGATTTCAGGCAGAGCACTTTGGTCGTAGTGCAACCTGTTTGACATTTCCAGTGTCAAACAAAATGCAACCATTTAGGTGGCAACCAGAGCTGAGCAAATGCAATACCAATACCAGGTCATTTTGGTGCCAATCAGGACCAGGACTCTCACCACTGAGATGCCCTGAGCCTTCAGCCTCTATATCCTTCCCCTCATTGTGCACTCAGGGTTTTCTTTTTAAAGTGAACAGTGGACAGAGTGCATTTTTAAAAACAAAAATACAGCATGTAATGTCTGTTATCATGAGATTTTCACAAAGTCAGGTAGATGTTATTGACGGGTTTGGTTTATCCAGACACAAAGTACTTTGCAAGATCCTGAGATGCCTTAATTTTATTCTAGTTTGTTGTTATACATATAATCGTTAAGATTTAAACTGTTCCAAGTAAAATTGCTTTTTGTTGGTGAATGCTGATTTCTGTGGTCCCAATGCTGTTCAAGATGTTTTTGAATAGCGCCAAGGACACCAATCACCACTGCGAACACTTTGATCTTCTTCTGCCAGAGACTTTCAATTTCTATTTGTAAATCTTTGTATCACTACCTATCTTTCTGTTCTTCCCCCACTTCATATTTTGTTATTTTTTTCCAGTTCTTTTTCTTGTACACTGCAATCACCTGGTATTGCTATACCAATGATTTTGACTTTTTTCCTTCCTTCCAGGCTAGTTATATCTGATGCACTGTATGTTTATCTTACTATTATATGATTATATGGAATTGCTGTTGAGCACATTTGCTTGGATGTGAACAGAAACCTTTTTATGATCCAGAGGTTGAAATGTGACATTTCAGGCTTCAAGAAGTATCTGATGGAATTCCCATCTGTTTAGAAGATGTATCTCTGCATTAAAAAAAATAGCATGGTGGGAAGGAGGACTTCTTGTTGATGTGCTAGTTGTTTATATGTGACCAGATATAACGGACGACAGAGTGCTTTGACTTTAAACCATTGTATATTAGAGGACATTTCGGCAGGTGCAGCTCAAAATGGAAAGCTTTAATGGTTAAAAGTAGAGGCACTCTGCTCCAATTTATCTAATTACTCTTATAGTGTTTCTGTATGGAAGAGTTATCAGTCATGCTTGCCCAGACAAAGTTTTACCACCTAAGGTCAGAAGTAGGCCTGCAAAAATAGACCACTTTGAGGAAAGGCAGAGCATGGAAGTGGTCAAAGAGCTTCCTGGAGGGTGGTATACTTTGCAAACTGCTTCTCCTCCAACCATTCACCACCCACTTCTCTGTTCTTCCCCCAGATGATCCAGACAAGCCGAACATTGATTGAGTCAGCTGATGCTGTTCATGCCAAGATTATTCAGGTGCAACAAGCAGGTAGGGGAGAAGTGTATGTCCCTTGATTTGTATACATCCCTCAGTTTCCTTTACATTTGACAGCCGATAGTTCAACATGTGAGCTGATTCAATTGCATACAGATGTCCTCTCCTGGTGTGTATTGAACCAGTTGCAAATCTCACTCATAACCTACTTTATCTTGAAAGATCTGGGTCCTGTTCAGCCATGCATGTGCTTAATCAGATCACCATGTGATGATTTGCATAGGTTAGCGACACATTAAACACACTACAGGTAGAATGTTCATCTCCCCCAATACACAGTGATGTTGAAAGGCAAAAGGAGAGATGGACTGTAGCACAGTGGGAGAATAAGTAATTTGGATGTAGACCAGCAATTTTCAATCAGTGGGAGCAATTTTCAAGCAGGAGGGCACCATCGCAGACCTTTGCACTGGGTCTCCTTGAGAGTGGATCTCCACTGCTAGGATAGAAAGAAATATAAGATCTCATTTTTCAAAGGTAATCTACCTATTTTGTTTTATCATAGGGTTCCATGTATGCAATTTTATATTATAAAGTGCTTAAGAGCCATTTGGTCCATCATCCTGCATGTACTTTTTAAGTGCACATTTTGATTGCTTTCTATCCTACCACGAAGATACAAAGTTTATAATAAATTTTATTTAGATCTATAAGATTTGAGTGACCTTGGCTGTGAACCTGGAGCCTCGTTGCTGGGACGGGGGGAGAGTAATGTGTCATCAGGCTTGGTATTGAAGTTCTAGCCTTGGCAGAAGTCGGCAGACCTGTGATGCTTTCCACTTTGTCATGCCTCCACTCCCTGCTTTCTCCAGGGATGGGCTTTCATAAGGAGCTGCACCGGCTGGAGGCGAAGGAAGGTTTGAAAGGGCGGAAACTGCAGAAGGCTCTGGAGAGTTTTGCCTGGAACATCACTGTTCTCAAGGTAACTTAGAAGTAGTGTTTATTGTGACCATTAATATTGGCGCTGATAGTTTTTTCTGACCCAGGCCTAGAACAAGACTATCAGTGCCAGAGTTCAGGCAAGGGAAATAAGAGCAAAAATGTATGTGCCTCTGAGCATGCCCTTTGAAGGAGATGCAATCACCATTTACATCTATCAGAGGTGTTACTAGGCCCATTATGTTCAATCAGACAAGATGTAAACTAGAAAGAAAAATGGGGATCCAGTGAAACCAGTCCCTCTCAGTCTCCCCTTGCCCATCTGCAAAATGGGGATAATCATACTACCCTACATTTCAGGACTGATGCCAAAACATGACTTACAGCTGCCATAGGGATGCTTCTGAACATGACCTCCCTCTGGCAAGCAACCATTAACATTAAGAAAGACTTGTCCTATAGACCTTGGTTTCCACATCCTCTCCTATTTCATGTCCCTAGCACCTGTTGGATGGAAAGGGACACTTGCAATTAAATGGTGGGTGTTTCAGCGAGACATAGTTCTGGATTGGCTGAACGAGGGTCATCTCACTAAGAAGCACACTTCACCACTCCTTGAGTCACAGACTGGGCAGCTGCCTGAACCGGCACAGCTAAAGGGGCACCTTCCAAGGTGGGAGATCCATGCTTGAACTTTTCCTGGATGGCTTGGCCAGCAACCTCTGCTCTCTCTGAGCTGCCCTTTGGGCTTCTGGGGTGCTCTCCTTCTTTGATCCAGCCACCCACCGTCTTTGGGGGGGGATACAAACCTTTGTATTAGTTTTGCTCAATTAGTCCCAGTCACAGCTCCTTCTTCACACTGTCTCAGAGATGGGTGTTTGGGGGTGAGGACGATCTCCAGAGCCATGTTTTGGGTTTGGAGAGTTCTTGTGCTTTCTTGATGGGGTTACCCCCTAAGCTGAATCTAGCATTTTGCTCTGTTTGAGCCAGGAAAAATTGCTTTGGAATCTGGTGGCCCATCCCCAGAATGGTTGATGTACTACAAAGCTGAACATGCTTTGAACGTGTGCAAAGTGTTTTCCTTTGCCACATCCCACAATTTGGGTCTGGAGAAAGTTGCCAATGACAAATTAGGCATTTTGTTTCTGTCCAACTTTCTTCCATTCAAGAAGCACACACAGATTTCTCCAAAAGTCTCATTTTAAGACACCAGCCAGGCTTAGATCTGGTAAGTTTCAGCAAGGTAGTTGCAGATTATGGCCTTTGTCCATACCCTGGGACCAGTGATGGGCTTCAAAGAAATTAAGAACCGGTTCTCTGTCCATCTGGCAGCCACTTTTAGATGGCTATTTTTAAACTTTATATGTACTATCTGTTGTTAAGAACTGGTTCTATAGAGTAGGTGCGAACCTGCTGGTGCCTACCACTGCCTGGGACCCATCTAAAGGGTCGCCATATGTCCTGAAAAACATGGATAATCCCGATTTTGGGGGGGATTGTGTCCGTATACTGGCAAATAGGACTGTCCCAATTTTGTGGAAGAGAATTATGGCAATCCTGTCCATCTCAGATGAAGTGAATAAAGTACCTGGCCTTCTCAGACTATATACCAGGCCAGTTTGAGCCATGGCACTTCCTATTTTGTATATTTTCCCATTTATAGTCTGTCCACCCGTTTAGCCAGAACAGAAAAACCTCAGCATTTAGGTGGCAAAGTGCTGCCACCTTGTGGACATTGGATGTTAGTGTACTCTTGTTTACAATAAATTGTTGTTTTTTGAGGAACAGACATGTGCTTTGGGAAGCCCTGTGGTTTCAGGGATGTTAATATCTTAGCTACAAGTTGAGCCTTTGTTGCCCATCACTCCAGCAATCGGTCTGGGTTTGAAGTTGTTGCTTGAATCCAGCTTTCCTTTTGGATAGTTTCTGGATGATCAGGTGTTGTGTATGTGTAAAAAATTTAATTAACTAAATAATAAACCAAATAATTATCTGGAAGCGTGGAATTTGGGTGGCTGACTTGAGCAGCGTGTCAGAGTGAATAATATTGGCTTAAGACGGACCCAACGGTCAGGGTCAGAAAGGACCTAGGTTAGGGTGATCATATAGAATGGAGGTGTCTGTGTACCTTTAAACATTGCATAGAAAAGGAATGGAGGCAGGTTTAGCTCATCATATAAGGGTTTAAAAATCAGCACCTGCCTAAATTCCTTCATCTATGCAATAGTTAAGGGCAGAGGCACTCTGTCTTCCATTCTATATGGTCACTCTGGGCAAGATAGGGTTTGGAAGTCCTGTATAGTATGTTGAGTGAAGCTCCAAAATCTGTCTCCATAAGGGCCTGTCAATCTTGCGATAGGCTTGACCTTGAGCACCAGGTGCCCCCTCATTTTCTATCACAGCTGGGCAGTTTTTCTTCAGTATTTTTAGAGAATGTGGACTTATTTTTAGAGAATGTGGACTTAATTTTATTTTAATGGTGTTTTAATCTTTATTTATGATCTATTTTAATGATGTTTTATTCCCTGGAGTCAGCCGCCTTGAGCTCCCTCTTGCAGGGGAGGAAAGGCGGGATAATTAATTAATCAATCAATCAATCAATCAATTAATCAATTAATTAATTATATAAGAAAATCTATTGAAGGACAAGTCTTCCCACTCCCACTGCTTCAGAAATCACATAGTATTGTGATTGCTAGCTGCTTGCCAGCTACTTTCTGGACTTGATTCAAGGTGGCTCATTCATAGCCTGGGCCCTGACTTTAAAGGCTTTAAAGATACCTTGTACCAATTCCTATATGAACCTGCCTCTGGTGAATTTTTACTCCATCCATCCCCTATATCTGAGGTCAATGGAGCTTTAACCATTTAAAAGTGGGGGATGCAAGAAAGACCATCCTTTTACCCCACCTTAGGAAGAACATTTTTTTCTTTTATTAAATGTTTTCCCTGTGTAGGATGTGAGCTTATGAATGCACACATGTGAACACACCTGCACATACACACCTCTTTTATTTTAGAAAATAAGATGGGGAGAAGCATTCCACCCATCCCAGCCCCCTTGACCATTAGTCCTACTCTTGGTGTGGGATTCATCCTTGGCAATTGATGCGCTAAAGACAGTGAAATGCTGTTATCACATCTCTAAAATTATCATCTGTACACAGCTTGTGAGGGGGAGGAAAAGAGATTATTCCAGCCATCTGCACTCTAAATGTAATCCAGGTTGAAGGTTTAATTGTTTTGCTTTCCTCCAAAAGCACTTTGGGAACTGTAGTTTGGTGAGGGTGCAAGAATCAAATTTCTAGGTCCTTTGTACGAAGCTGAGTCAGGCCATGACTAATACTGAGTCATGGATCCATCTGGTCTGGTGCTGTTGTTATACACAGCAGTGGCTCTCTTGGGTCTCAGGTTTTCTTTCCCAAGCCCTAGGAAACAGATTGCATCGGGGATCCATCACTGAGTTACAGCCTTTCCCCTATTTCTGTCCATAAACTTAAAATGCTGCCTTCCAAACTTTCCATCCCAATATTTCCAAAATATTTGAAAACTAAACTCACACTTTACAGCCACTGCAGGAAAAAGGAGGAGGTGTGGAAAGAACTGATGACTCTGGGAGAAAGGACCACAACAAGTGTTATAAGAGTATCCATAGGGCAATTAAAATAGCTGAGCGTGTTCTGCTTTACACAGAAATGTAATATAAAAATATTTCATCCTATGTAAAAGACTGCTGCATAGCACATATTGTGAATGGTTTTCATCTTCTTGGTGAAAGTTCTCACTTTAAAAATAATCCTTTGTTTTTAATGCTTTCCCCCCCCCCATCTCCATGGAAAAAGTTCTTTTTAAAAATAAACTGTCTGTCATGTTTTTTTATGTAAGCTCTGTAAGCATTTGTATCCTGTTGAAATGAAAGACAATTGGTCAATCTTCACCTAACTTGCTCTGGAACAGGCAGATCCGTGCTGCGAACAGGGAGACCTGCACCTTCTCCAGCACAAGTTTGAATGAAAGAATGCCCTACAAAAGAATATCCCATTGGACCCTATGGAAGCATCTATCCTAAGGCATCTGGGGTGGGGGAGAGATGTAAATCTCTATAGCAAAGTCCTTTTCCCCGTACCAGGTTTTACTGATCATACACATAAACCACTTTATTACAACATACTTATAAAACAGAAATCTCTGTGTACACTAGCTCCAAAACATGAATTTAATGGAATTTATAGTTCAGCTACTTAGATAGTTTTCAAAGCTATCATTAGGACTAGAAACTTGTTTTTAAAATGGAAAATTATTAAGAGCTGAAATGTACAAATTTTTCCACACCGGTTACCTTCGGGCCTGTTTGATTTTTCTTCCCATGAATCTTTTTTGACTGTTCAACTCTTTCTCCATCCACAGGGCCAGGCTGACCTGCTCAAGCACTCTAAAGCAGAGGCACTAGACACCTTGTGGCAGATCCACAATGCCGCACAATCATGTGGCATTGGGCGGAACGGAGCTGCCTCCCCTGACCTCTACCGCAGCCGAGCTGTTCTTGATCCCATCCCGGAAACCGAAGGAGGCAGCGACACAGGGTCTTGCTGACCGAGGCAGGAACACATATGGACACAGTGGATGCCATACAGAGACTATGAAATATAGTGGAGTTTTTTTTAAGAGACATGAAGCACAATGTTGTATTTAGTGCAGGAGGTGAATGAGAGCAAATGTATCAATTGTCAGGTATTTGTGTGTGAGAGACAGCTGTGTGTCTCTCAGTAAGACAAGGTGGCTACCTCAGATGGCAGATTTTGAAAACAGATTTATGGCAGAGTGGAAAACAGTAGGTTTTGGCACCCTGTGAGAAAATTCTCCAGCCTGAGCTCCACAGAAGTGAAAAGGAACCACTGTGCCGAACCTTTTTGCATTTTGAGAGCAGGGAAAGCAGAATCGTTTTGAAAGCAGAATTAGTTGAGAGCAGGGAAAGTGGTGGGAGAGCAAGTGGCATGAAAGCCAGTCCGTAGCCAACCAAAGCAGGTCTTCCAGTTGCCCAGACTGGGATGCAAGATTGATCTGGAAGTATTTATAGGGGACAGAGAGTATCTGTCCTCCTCTGTCCTTCATTGGCTGGTCTGCTTGTAGTTCCTTGCTTTGGAAGAGAACAGGATGGTTGAATCCTCTCCTGACAATCTCAGGTTCCTGGTTCCAAAGCTGCTGCAAAGTTGAGCCTGATAAAGGGAAATTTCCTGATGGTCTGTGGCTTGTGTTAATTAGTAGGATACTGTTGGGGATTTCTTGGTTCAGCCCTTTTCTGTCTCTCTGCACCCTACAATTTAATTCACCAGAAAGGGGAAGACCCAAGCTGTAAAGTTGGGTATACTGGGAGGAATATCTTGGGAGTAAAATAGAGATCATCAAAAAGTTTAGTAATCCCTCATCTGTCCCAGGAAGGCCTGTACCCCAGATCAGTTGTAGAATTGTGAAGGGGCTAATGGAAAGGATTTCCATATTTCCTGTTCCCCTTCCTGCCCTTATACCAGTTGTTCCCATACTTTTTCAACTGGTGGCTCTCTTGATCATTTGGCCATTAGGAATGGCTCCCCATTGGGGTTATAATCCCATACATTATATAGGGCAGACGGTTTTTTACAAAGATGTCATGACTTCCCTGGCTGGTTTCCACAAGTCCCCCCACAGAGCCATGGATCAGAGTTGGGTAACCACTATTTTATGCTATTAAGCTCCTAATTAGAATTGTAGTGAATTCAGAGGAAGTGAGATAACCTCAAATTTATTTCCTAACAACTGTTTGCTTATGAACCTTCAACATTTGTACTCTCATAATTGGAATTGATCAAAATGTTCCCAAGAATGGAAGAGGATTTATATGTCTGCTTTGGGAAGGAAAAAAAAATAAGAAAATACACTGTATAATTTTGAATCTGGAAATTTCTTATTTTGTCATGAAACTTAAGATTCCATCTTTTCAAGGACCTCAGAATGAAGATCAAATTTGAACCTTTGATGTTTGATATTTCAGATCCTAAGTTTTTCCAGGTTCTGAATCTGTTGTTTTGTTTTGGCCACGTGTGCTGCTTTTTCATTTCCCTTTCTCAATTCTGGTGTGGGATTGAGAGGCGAGCTTGCGGCTGGTTCCTGCTCCCATCCTGCCTGACTGGGAAGCTTGCTCTGGAAAAGGGCTGGATTCCATTGACAATAAAGCCTGAACTTCTCTTTCATTTTTTTTCCTGACTTCTTTATAATGCCCATCTCCCTCACCTCTGTGTCAAAATCCTATATCTGCACCATAAAATTAAACTTTGTAGAAACTGATAAGATCAGCCGTAGATTCAAACCAGGGAATGGTAGGAATGGTTCTGCAAAGGAGTTCAAGATCTCAAAGGAGAAACACCTTCCAGTAGTAGTTCTCAAACTTTAGGAGCCTGTGGACTGGCAGCCCAATCCCATGCTATGCCAAAATGGCAACTGATGCTTCTAGGGGTTTCAGGCACCCACCAGCATCTCATTTGTCCTTCCCTGTGAAAAGGCACGAAGCGTGTAATGAGGATACTCAAGGCTATTTGCCATCAAATACTCAAGGTAATTTGCCATGTAATGAGGATACTGCTGCCTATTTGGCCATCACAGTGTTGAGAAACACCTTATCAGACCAGGTGCGATGTGGAGAAGCAGATCTACATGAACCACATGCATCTCCTACTCGCCTTCAAACAAAAAAACCCAATAAAATGTGTAACAATGAGAGATTTATTATTTGGTTAGGATTTATTATTTGAAGATTTATTGGATGTATTATAATGAAGATTTGAGGGTTGCTGTTTTTGTTGCTTTCTTTGACTGCAGAGACTCTGCTGTTCCTGGAGGTTCAAGTGGAAGTGCTTGTTCAGCAAGACACTGATTGAAGGCAATCTTTTTCTTTTTTCCCTGAGACTTTGCAAACCACTTCTCAGGGTCTCACCAATCACCTCTGATCCCCAGACCACAGGCTGGGAACTGGTGCTTTGAAAGACCCATAAAGAGCAGTATAACAAAAGTCCATCCAACATCTGGGACTGTTGTATCTAATTCTAAAGCATAATATGAGCAACATTATTTATTTGTTTTTCATCTGTTTGTTAAAGGATTTATACCGCGCCTTTCCCATGCCAGTGCAAATGCCCAAGGTGGCTTACAAAGCTTTAATTCTTTTGTCCTCACAACAACCCTGTGAGGTAGGCAAGGCTGAGAGTGAGTAGCTAGCCCAAGGTCATCCAGGAAGCTTCATGGTGCAGGGGGGATTTGAACCTGGATCTTCCAGGTCTCAGTCTAACACCCTAACCACTACACCATCCTACCTCTTATATTAAGGCTGCAATCCTAAAGACACTTTCCTGGGAGTAAGACCCATTGAACACAGTGGGGCTTACTTCTGAGAAGACACGGTTAGGATTGTGCTCCAACTCATCTCTAACCTTACTCCCAGCAAAGTGTCTTTAGGATTGCAGCCTTAGGGCGCAATCCAGAGTAACTATGGGGAGTCCTTGCTCCGGAGTAAGAACAAGTTACCCTGGATTGCAATATGAATTTCCCTTAGGTTTTCACTAGGTAGTGCAGTAACTACGGGTGCATGTAATGTCTCTTACGTGCTCCCGTAGTTACTCAGGCTTAGAGCACAATCCTAACCATGTCTACTCAAAAGTAAGTCCCATTTTGTTCAATGGGTCTTACTCCCAGGAAAGTGTCTTCAGGATTGGCTTAGACTTACCCTTCAATCCAGAGTAACTATGAGAGCATGTAAGAGACATTACGTCTACCAGTAGTTACTGCACTACCTAGTGAAAACCTATGGGAAATTCATACTGCAATCCAGAGCCAATTGTTCTTACACAGAAGCTAGGACTCCCCATAGTTACTCTGGATTTCGCTCTATGACTTACTGGCTTAGACTTACTCTGGCTTAGACTTACTTGTAGGCTTAGACTAGTTCAAAAATTTTCAACCAGTGAGCTGGGGCACATTGGTGTGCCATGCATGGTCTGCAGGTATTCCAGAGGAGTTTGAGAGGTGTTCATTTATTAATATTTGAGGATATTAGCCCCCACCACACCAAAACAGCAGCACGCTGTGCCTCGTCAGTGTTATGTGCCTTAACAGTTTTAGTGCCTTGTTGGTGTGGCATGAGATGAAACCGTTTGAACTAACTTGACTATCTGTTTTCCGCTCCCCAGAGGGGCAGCTGAATAAATGGTTGTATGTTCTCTCACATTTTCTTGCATCTACTGGGGATTACAGTGGGGCCCATCAAATTTAATAATGAGAAAACATATTAACGCACTGGAAGTTCTACCCTTTCAAAGGAGGTGGAAGTGCAGCGTTATTTGTAAAACCTTGAAAATATTATTTTGGAATCTTCCTTTTTCATTGAACCAATGCCAACTTTTTTCTTGGCAGAGCTCCTGTGCTTTCAAATGCCATTTCACATGCAGACATACCACTGATACAACTTCCTCTACTTGCAAAAATGGGAAGCTAAATTTTTCCTACCACCAGAGCCCTCACCAAAGCAATATTAATTAGCTATTAGCTATTAATTACCTATTATTTTTTCATTTTCTTTGCAAACCGCTTTGTGGTATATAAATAGTGTAGATAGATATGTGACTGCGATACATAAAATGGTTCCATTACATTGCATGGAAAAGTGTGAAAATTCACATTAGATCTGAATCTCATTTTGTGTATTTGTGATTTTATGCACATTCTAACTTGACTATCTCTGCAAACATTTGATTTCGAGCACAGTCCTCACCATGCCTACTCAAACATAAGCCCCATTGTGTTTAATGGGTTTTACTCACAGGAAAGTGTGTTTAGGATTGTAACCTGTATCTTCTGAGTAAGTTTCTAGTCCAGTGTTCCCAATTAGAGATGGTGGGTTTTAAAACAAGGGATTTCAGTACAAGGTCCAAATGTTTTCAATTCAGAAAACCGATTCTTAATATTATGCCTTTACCTTTTATCCACAAGGCTGACATGTCTTTGACTGTAATCCTATCCTCAATTTCCTATGAGTAGGTTCTATGGACAATAATGGACTTCTGAGTAGTCCTGCATAAGATTGGGTTCACTGTGTAGGCACAATCCTAACCATAGCTGTACCAGTGGAGCATGTGCTTCATCCTGTTGTTGGAACTAGTCATGGCGGCCTCCTTTAAGTAAGACAATGTATATTCTCTTACTCCAGATGTGGAAAATTTGTTAGGATTGCAATCTGTCTTATTGCAACCAGGAATATTGTGGTGTCCTTGCATTCTCCTTTACCTAGCCTTTGATAAGAGCAGAGGCATGTTTGTGTACTTATGAGTAAATAAGTGCATGTGGCTCATTTGGTTTCCATAGGGCTCAATATATTTTCCTTGTCGGCCATCAGCGTCGTAACACACCAAAAAATCAGGTTGTGACCCACAGTTTGGGGACCACTGAAGCAGCCCTTGAAGTTGAATTTCCACTTGCACTATTCAAAACACAGTTTTGAATATTGTATGTCTGACATTTGAACCTTTAGGCCTCTTCTTCTCATGTGCATTTGATACAGACTCTGCACATTTGATTACAGGGATGATATGAAGATTTTGCCCCTTAGGTATACTCCCATTTCTAGTGTTGGAGCCCCTCATGCAGCTCCTTCAAAAACTCCGTGTCACCATGGAAGTGTGGCGTGCCATGTGCCAGGGCCGAGTGACTAAGTCTGTGTTTTTCAGGTAATTAGCCTAATGGGTCCATGTGAACAAGTGTGGCCCGCCTCATTATCTTTGCCTCAATGCTGGCTTTTGTGGCAGGCAAGTGGCTGCCTCGCTCTTCAGACAGTGGCAGGTTCATTAGCAGAGAGAAAGCAACATAGATATCTTGGCTGGTCTCCAAGAGACGGTGTACAAAGGCATGCCTCCTCTTTTCCAGCCCTATCTCTGGGGAGGAATTGGAGGATTATTATTTTTGGCACCACCACTGTGGGGAGGGGTCCAAAACTGGATCAAGCTTGAGCCTAACCCTATAAATTAGCCACCTTCCCAAGCATTTGCTTAGCTCCTGGAAGACCATGACACGAACCCACATGCAGGCTTGAAGATGCTGAAGACTATGGAGCTCCGCAATACTAAGGTAACATTCGTGTCCCTTCGTAGCCAATGCCAGGGGATAGCATAATGCTGGGTTGCTATAATGGATCTGCATGCTGGGAAAACTTCCAGAAGTGAACTCAAAAAATAGAGAAGTTGCACTGACAAATATACTGTATTTACTCGAATCTAACGCTCACCTTTTCCAGCCGAATTTAGTCTCCAAAATCGGGGTGAGCATTAAATTCGATGGTTAATTAGATTTGAGAAATTACAGTATTTTGATTATAAGTATAGGGTGTGCATTAGATTTGATGGCGCATTAGATTCGAGTAAATACAGTAGCTAGAAAAGATCTGTGATATATATTAAAATAAAAAAGTGATGGAACTATTGCATTGCTGGACAACAATATCCCAGACAAATGTGTTTCGGTAGAGGCTTTTTGTTTCTATTCTTTGGGCACCCCAGACATTTGGTGATAGGCTTGGATGGATAAGAAGCTCAGGATTTAGAACATGGGGTTTGTTGCCCAGTTGTAGTTTGTTGCCCAGTTATAGTGGGATGCCAGTGACAGCCACATCCTCCTCATCTTCATATAACCGTAGTTGAAAAGAAAGGGGGGAAAGTCAAAATTGTTGGTATAGCAATACCAGGTGATAGCAGAGTAGAAGAAAGAACAGGAAAAATAACAAAATACAAAGATTTTCAAATAGCAATTGAAAGATAGGCAAAAGAAGCTCCCGGTGATCCGAGTAATGATAGATGCCTTCCATGCAATTCCAAAACACCTTGAAGATCACCCAAACAGCATCGGGGCTATAGAAACTACCAGTCACCAACTACAAAAAACAGCTGTTTACATCTTAGAACTGGAGAGTGAGCTTTTTTCCTCACACAATACAAAAGAATGGGTCGTGTAACCTGGTGTAACTGGCGACAATTCAGGACAGATGAAACAAAATGAAAGGAAACATGTCATAAGACCCAAGAACCTACAAATCTCCACATTGGATCAGACCAAAGGTCCATCTGCTCCAGTATTGTGACTCCAACAACAGGCAGTATGATACCTCCATATGTGACGGAATACAATATTTTGTATTCCGGTACAATATTTTATTCATTGTTTATTTTATTTATTGTATTTATATCCTGCCCTTCTCTCTAGAGACTAACCCTACAATCCAGAGTAACTACGGGAGTACATAAGAGACATTACGTGTACCCGTAGTTACTGCACCATCTAATGAAAACTTATGGGAAATTCATATTGCAATCCAGAGTAAATTGTTCTTACATCGGAGCAGCAACTCCCCGTAGTTACTCTGGATTTCACCCTAAGTGTTTCACAACACGAAGACTTCATGCATGGGTATCAGTCTTAACAGCCATGAGTTTATCTAATTCTTTGAAAAAAGAGGGGGAATCTAGCATTTATAACGGTGGTGAATTCTAACCACAGATTAAGCACTGCAGAAAGTATTTTGTTTTTTCTGTCTTGAATTGCCGCCAGTCAATTTCAGCAAGTGATATCATGCACCATGCTTTCATATTGTGCAAGAGAAAAAAAAAACTCATTCTCTGCACATCACATTCATCATTTTATGGTATCCATCTGCAGTTCAAATGCTTTTCAACTTTCCTTATAGAGAAAGTATCCTGATAATTTTGGCTGATCTTGTGTGTGTGCATGTTATTTCCCTAGGGAAATAAAAATGATCTTTATAATTGAGACAGTATTCTAAATTGTGTTTCTTTATTTTAAATTTATTTTATTTATTTTAATTAGATTATTTTAATTCTAATTTATAATTAGAATTTATTTTCTAATTACTCTTAAAACACAATCTGCTTCCCTTCCCCTTCCACTGCCATATTGACATGTATGGTAAACTTTCCTCTATGATCTGAAGATCTCCTTCCTGGAAAGTCAGAGTAAATTCAATATGTATTAAGTCTGGATTCCTTCCTTCCTTCCTTCCTTCCTTCCCTTCCTCCCTTCCTCCCTTCCTTCCTTCCTTCCTTCCTTCCTTCCCACATATTATTTTAAACTTTCATTGAACACAATTTGCCATTTCATTTATTAGGAGCAATCTGTGCAGCAATCACATTTTGACTACTTGGGTGTTTCACCATCCCGAATATTGTCGTGTTTTCAAACTTGTTTATTTGGCTTTTCATACACCAGATGATAAATTCATACAAGTGAAGTAGCAGTTCACATGTCCCAGTTCAGATACAATGAGGAGATTCTAACGCAATGGTTCTCAAAGTGGGGTCGTGACTTCTTTTCAGGGGGGTCATAAAAAGCTGGGTGTCATCATCTTGGAATCTGGCACTGGGTACCGCCAACCTGGAATGGGGCATTCAAGCTGCTTTCATGGGAGTCTCACTCAACACAGTGGGACTTACTTCTAAGTAGACATGGAAGAGCTCTGGAATCACAGTAATGGTAATTCCTGTTCTGGCTATGGTATAACTTCTAGGGTCCTGGACAGACTGTCATTCCCAGAAAGGGCTGAAAAGCCCAAAAAACCATTGCTCCAAAGCATACTTCATTGTGAAAATTATTCATTCCTACTGTCAGCTGCCTGGTTTATCTTTTTAAACCAATTACTGATGCATAAGAGAGAATGTCCTCTTATACTACACGTTCTCTTACAGAATTCTTTGTATGTGTTTTCAAAATTAAGCACTCCTGAATTCAATAAGGTTTACTTTCAAATAACAGTACAACAAACAGGTGAGTGGAAAATTCCACACTGGGGCTGGATGGACACAAAGAAATAGTTTGACCCAACTGGATGCAGTAACAAGTAACATCCAGCAGAGAGCGATAGGACCCTACTCAAGAGGCACAGAATTCCCTAAGGGATGCTAAACCTTTGACTTTTGTAGGGTCGCTTGGAGTGACAAGAGCAAACAAAACTTCCTAAACTAGTTAGAAATGCAGTCCTTGTTTCTAGCTACTTATACTTTCCCAGGAATTCCTTGCAGTTACTGGAGGATAAATGGGTATATACTCCACATACCATCATTAGGTTCCAACAGCAGTGCGTGCTTTAGTAGTCCTTAATTCTAGGTTAGTATTCTGATTAGTAATTCTAGGGCCTAGAGTTACCTGATGAGAGGAAGGACAACCAGCTGGTCATTCCATGCCTCCTCTTTACCTAGACAGGCAGGTTTGGCTTAGCTAGTCCAGAAACAGAGTTTAATACACATTCAAGCCCATGGCTATTTGGGAACGGCATTTTCAAACAAAAGGACAAATAATATCCCAAAGGTTGTTGAACCAGAATGTTTCAGAGAGATTTGACGGGTCAAAACAATAAGGGAAAAGGGGGGGAAAACAACGGAAAAAATAAGACATCCCTGTTACTTTCATGGAATATTTCAGTTCTTGAACTTGGGTGCCCTCTTTGACATCTAAAGCAACTCCACTGCCACTGTGACCTGTTTAAAATCCTACAGATTTTATAACTAGCAGAAATTACTCCACAGATTGTCTCTGATTCACCAGGCACCTGATATCCTAATTGTGTATCTATTCTTTTTTTAGCACCAAATCCTCTAAATCACGTTTATCAGACTTCTCGATTCAGAGTAAACTTGCTAGTTCTTTCTTCAGAAACCAACGTAAATGCTACTCTACAACCTTTTCGGTTTTATATGTTGACAATCCGGTTCTGGTTCAGTTTCAGTTCAAATGAGGCTGGTCTCTTGCAGACATGCTCCTCTTGCCCAATGACTAATGGAAGTCCGGGCTTTCTTTCTATTTAAACCCTTCTCTCCACTCACTGAGCCTCACTGTCTAGCCGTTCCTCTCCATTTTGATAATGCTATCACAGAGGTCTAAGTCTTCCATCTCTAATCTGAAAAAGCTCAGTTAGGCTTTAGAAGGCCCATCAATGACATTTCCCGGAGTATTTGGTACCCATTTTGCCGTGACAGCAAAATCTATGTTTCTCATGACACCTGCAAACGTTAGGCCAGGCAGATGTTTGAGATGCAGCCATCAGGCTAGTCACAGCATCTAGTCATGCGCTAACCTGGACACTCAGGTAAATATAAATTTTGGGAATCTGGGCTGTGTGGCTGGAAAGCAGTAGGTCAAGGGGAGAAAGATCAGGTAGAGAATTCAACCCTTTCTCCATGATCTACCAGTCTCCATAGTCTGTCCCAACTGCCTTTCCCACTTGATCTGGTAAATATGGCTGGTTTGGTGATCAATTGGTAACATGAGCTGAACCCCGACTAAAGAGGCTGTGACTGCTCCTCTGCCTTAATACTTTAATGTGCAGATGTGTTGACTCAGTGCTGTGTCTCTACAGCTCAAGAAAACCACTTTCCTGCTCCTGCTCCTTCTGTGCACCTCCACTGTGGCCAAACCACCCATCCCAGGCTGTTGCCGTCAGAAGAGCTGCTCTTGCCGCATCTTTGAGATCCTGCGTGGAATGGGCAATCACGCCGCAGGCATCCTCACCCTCGGCAAGCGGGGCAGCGCCACACCCACCAAGGCCTTCCAGAGCCGCCTCTACCACCTCCTGCACAGCTCCGGCAACCAGGCCGCCGGGATTCTCACCATGGGCAAGCGAGTGAGCGGGCGGGTATCAGAGTCGGAGGAGGAGGTGTCCAGTACCAGGCTAATGCCAGGGCTGTACACCATGTGGCCTGATCCAGCCAGAGTCTGCCAGGCATCCCTGGACAACGACCTGTCAACCATACAGAAGACTGGCACTGCAAATACCATTTATTGAAATGGTTTGAGGATGGGCAAGGCAAGAAGAGGGAACATTTCAAAGATTTCACATGAGCCCTCTTGTCCATCTGTGATCACCAATGTGGCCATTTAATGCCAGCCAGGTGCTGTATTAGAGGTACAAATGAGTTAGGCCCTCTCCCTTATATAAATCTCACTTTTCAAATATCTGTCATCTACACCTCTTTGGGTTTTTCCCCCAAATAAAACCAATCATCGTGTTTCATAGCCACTTTGTCAATGTCTGTGTCAGTTATTCAGTTGGAAAGAAGCAAGTAGGAAATGTAGCTGAGCAAGAATATTGGTGTTGAATGTGATGGGGTCTGAGGGTGGGAATACATTATTCCACCACATTACTCCATACTGTTTGAGCTTCATCTGTTTCTGGGTCCAATGCAAAGTGTGGATTGACCACCTGATCATGTATGATTCTGCTTGTCTGTTGATATAGTTGAAGGAAGCTCTGCTCTGCAATACTAGTTGCAGGTAGGACACAGACTTTTAAAAGTAGGAGTTCTTAATGTAAAGAGGTTCCTAAATATGTAGGGCAATGGCACTCAAATTAGGAGCGTAAATGTCCCCAGTCCTTTTAAGGGTGGGAGAAGTGGGAAAGCAGCAGTGTGATCCCCAGGATCACACCCCTGAAAGGGGAGGGGGATTTTACCTATTGGTGTAATAGGTAACTCTACTGTAAATCTATAAAAAAGCAGGCCTTGGAAGTCTATGGTATCGTGCCCTGCGCTGCATATGCTGCATGCGAAGCACGAAAGCCTGGGTTAGATTGTTATGGAGGATAGGCTGTTACCCAAGCAGCAAATCCCCCCCTCCACGCCACTGAATTAGTCCAATGGAAAGGCAGAGCCGATACGATTGGATCCAGCTGCGTCGCAGAGCTGGGCTTAGGACAGGAGCTCACCCTGTCTTGTGGGGCCGACCCGGATCTATAGTGGTGGTTTTAAAACCATCTGAAAAGGAAGAAGGATGAAGTGCCCCTTCTCCACCGCTGAACTCTGAAGCTTGGTTGGAGGATCCTGGTTGCTGGACCAGCAGCTCCCCCAGACACCATGGAGAATACCCCTCCTGCTGCAACTCTGGTGCGGGTGGAGGATGGAGAAATTTACAACCTGGAACAAAATTAATTATTGCAGATTAAATCAGCACCAAAAAACAGTGCTTGACACAAAAGCTGTTGTTTCTGTTCATGTTGCAGGGAAAGTGATGAAAGGTTTTTTTTTAAGCCAGTGACATTTTCTGAGCAGGTTCCATATTAATGGCTTTTGTTATGTCCAGATTGGCTCTGTGCTCTCATAATCCATCTCTAATAACCTATACATTTAGCAGATGTTTCGATCCATCCATCATAGGGCACCCTTGCCGTGTGATTATCTCCCTCCCTCCCTTTGGACAGCTTCATCGACTTGGTGTTGGTTGGCGGCCAGAGGGCAGTGTTGCAAAGAAAGCTGGGCGCTTTAGCTCCACTGAATTTCTTTGTTTGACTGGTTCTTTGTGTGTTTCTAGAGCTTGATCTCCAAAACCAGAGGTGGAGATGCTCTGCGCTCTCCTAGATATTTCGCTGGCTGAGCCCTTTTGTGTTTAGCCGTGAAAAGCCATCATATACAAAATTACTCTATGACTTTATACCACCCAAGACTGCGTCCTGGCACAAATTACCCATATTTACTCAAATCTAATGTGCCGCTGAATCTAATGTGCACCCCAATTTTAAAAGGCTTAAGATTTTAAAATGTCGCTGGCAATTGTAATGCGTAGCTGCAAAGCAAGTGCACAATTTAATTTTGCCACATAAAGTGAATTATATGACAATAATAATATGACAATGGGTTTATGTTATGATTATTTTCCTAATTGCACTACAGTTACTTTATACACCGAGTTTTATGTTGCATTTTTATTACAATACAGTAAACTGTTAAACAAAATACTTACCTATACTTAAAATCAAAATAATAGAACCTTTAATGACTGAATTACCATATTGACTCAAATCTAATGCACTCTCGAATTTAATATCCATCCTGATTTTGGAGACTAAGTTCAGCTGAAGAGGTACACATTAGATGTGAGTAAATATGGTAATCCACATGTGAGTCCATTTTGCTCCCCATAAGGATCTCTCAGAGCACAATCCTAACAGTGTCTACTCAAAACTAAGCCCCATTGTGTTCAATGGGTCTTATACCCAGGAAAGTGTCCTTAGGATTGCAGCCTCTGAATTCTTCTCTGTTCCTCACCACATATACCCCTGTCCTCGCTTTTTTTAAACAGAGAAGTGGCAAAAATTATAAAAGAGTAGAGCTGAGTTTCAAACTCTTATGAAAGGCCATCCTCTAACACCATGGATCGCAAACATCCTCTAACACCATGGATCGCAAACTTAAAACTCCTGAACTGAGCCTTTGGGAACCTTGCTGTGTTAAGTCTCACATAGCTTCAGAGATCTGGTGCATGCACGGAAGGGCACAGTGTCAAGCAGATGGCTGCCACTTGGCACTGGTGTAACAGTGGAGTTCCTAGGTCAGGGGGGGTGGTCCTCAGGGATTCGAGGAGCAAATTTTCAGAAATGCTGCTCTAAATTAAAACTCCCCTCCAGACGTCTTAGACACATTGAGACATGTGGTTAATAAGTAACACTATGTAAGAAAAAAGAACTTTGCACATGGTCAGAAGAACTGTAATATGTATACTGCATATGTTTTGTGGCTGAAACCCAGCAACATTAGAAAGGTTGGATCTCAAATTAAGCCTTGATTCTTGTATCTCACCCCCAAAGCTAATGACTAGTTTGCTTTCTCGTTATTATTAACGTGAGTAATATGAACTATGTTGGTTTGTGATATGCCCTATAGTATGATTGCTTTGGTTAGCCATTTGACAGGCTAAGCCCTGGCACGGATCATAAATTGAATTCCATAAGTAGCTAAAGGCACCCTATTCTCCACTGTAACATCATATGTTAAAGGGCTGGGTTCTGACACTGAAAAGAGATTTCTAGGGCAAGACATTTATCCAGATGATATCGTGTCTCTTCCAGGTGCAGAGATCAAGCCCACCCAGGGCATAACAAAACCAGAAAAAGCAATGGATTGAATTAAATTTGAGTCCAGACATGCCTGAGTAGAGGCCAGTTCTGCAAAGAAGAGGAACAGTACTCTTGTGACTGTGTTAAGAGTGGGAAGAAGATCCACTCCAGTATAAAGTTTCTGCTTGCAACAAGCTGGGATGGGATTGAGTGCAGGAGAGAGAATAATATACAGTAGAACCTCCAAAGTTGACCACCTCTCCATATTGACCACCTCTCTATATTGACTGCCTTTTCTGTAATAAAAACTCTAAAAACATTATAAGTATATTGCATATTTTTCCGTATGTTGACCACCTCCCTATGTTGACCAATTTCCTCTAGTCCCTCGAGTGGTCAACTTAAAGAGGTTCTACTGTAGTAGGTGGTAACCAAAATTCACCTATTCTCTTCCAACCTGAAAGGTAGAAGAAGCAGCACTTCAGGTATTTTGCTTGAATATGGTAGAAAGAGATTACTGTGATGGTGTAAGATTCATACACATATTTAAATGTAAATAACAACATCAGCCATAAGAATATAAGAAGAGCCTCTACTGGATCAGGCCAAAGGACTACCTAGTCCAGCTGGTGAGGAGGCAGAGGAAGAGTGGGTGCTGGACCAGCTGGTGAGGAGGAGGAAGAGGAGGAAGAGTGGGTGCAGGGGAGCTGGGCCAGCCAGCAAGGAGGAGGAGGAGGAGGAGGAAGAGTGGGCACAGGGGAGCCAAGCCAACCAGCGAGGAGGAGAAGGAGTATGAGTGGGTCCAGGGGGCTGGGTGGTTGGCAGCAGCTCCGCTGGAGAGCTGCCAGGCTGGGCGGGCAGTGGGTGTTGTGGCAGTGGCTCCAGGGTCAATCTGCTGGGCTGGGAGGGCAGTGCAGCAGTGGTTCCACTCTGAGGCTGCCGGTCTGGGTGGGCTGCAGATGGGCTACAAGCAGAGGAGTGAGGCTGACTGAGCGGCAGGCGGCAAAGTGGGAGTGCTCTGGCTTGCCACGAGGCAGGTGGAGGAGCCTCCTCCTGGCCCGTCTCACACTTTCCCACTCTGGGAAGACCCAGAGCAGCATGTGCAGCTGTATGCATGCACAATTCCAAATTGGCTGCCCTGGAATGCCCCTTTCTCCAGTAAAGGAAGGGGTTTTCCGGTGACCCGGTCCCCCCACCTTTTTCCGGAGACATCCAGGTAATCCCGGTCAGATGGTCAGCATGAGCTAGAAGGGGGTAGAGAAGTCAATTTTAGAAGGAGGCTTCCCATGTATGCAAGGGACTCTTCCCCTTTGGAGCCATTCCAGGTCAGCTACCCCTTTCCATCACCCACCTTAAACCTATAATGGGGGTACCAGTGAACCAAAGTGATTTCCTTGATACACAAAGCAATCACACTCCCGTGGGGACCCTGATAGGGGTGTAACCTGTGCAGGCAAAGTATCCAGATGTCATAACTGCAAAGAGGACAAGGCCTCCCCCAAAATGTAGGGCACCTATGAAAAATGTAGGACAAGAAAAAAATAAAAGCTAAAAACACTTTTATATATAGATAGTGCTTTCATGTGGTTAATTGAAACACTATATTATATTACTCAATTTAAAACTATAGGATATAATTAATTAATTCCAAGAAAGATACATTCTGCCTGCTTGCAAGGAAAAGGAGGACAGTGAGGATTTTTTATAGGACACAAGGCTAAAAAAGAGGACATGTCCTGGAAAAAGAGGACATGATCACACAAGGAAAAGGAGGACAATGAAGCTTTTTTTTCCAGGACACAATGGTAAAAAAAGAGGATGTGTCCTGGAATAAGAGGGAATATGGTCACCCTGTCACAAGGAAAAGGGACATTCTGGCTGCAATCCTAAAGACACTTTCCTGGGAATAAGATCAATTGAACACCATGGGGTTTACTTTTGAGTAGACAGGGTTAGGGTTGTGCTCACAGCCTCTTTATCACCAGGAAAAGGAGGACAATGAAGATATTTTTCCAGGACACAAGGCTAAAAAAGAGGACGTGTACTGGAAAAAGAGGACATCTGGTCCTCCTGCCTTTGAGAGCTAGACTGCTACCTCTGCTAGGTCTGTCCCTGGTGGGCTGTCATTGAGTGTGTCTCCCCATCCACTAGGACTGTGGGGTGCATGTCTGGACCTGGGTGCTGGAGGGAGCCTAAGGGGTGGGTGGGGGAGAGGAGGAGGCAGTTATGGGGCGGGATCCTTCCCTTCTCTTCCCATCCCTCTGTGCTAATTGCAGGGCTGGGATTAGCAGGCAGGGAGGGAGGGAGGCTCTCCAGCTGCCTCTTTCTCCTCTTCTTCTCCTCTCCAGCCAGCATCAACCTCATCCCCATCCCACCAGCTCCTAGACCCCCCTGCAGCCCCTTCCCCAAGGGGGTTCCCATGCTGTGCAGCAGCCATGCCAGTGATGAAGGGGCTGCTGGCCCCCCAGAACACCTTCCTGGACAACATCGCCAACAGGTTCGATGGGACACGTAAGTCTGGGGTGTCTCCTCCCCCCCCCAAAAAAAATGAGACCCCTGGGGGTGGGGGGGTCTGAAAGGGTGGGTGGCAGGAGGAGAGGGTCTCCTTCTGACTTTCCCATGGACTTCAAGGGGAGTGGATTGCTTGGGGGGGTCCAGGCTTGAAGCCCCCCATTAAAAAAAACTTCAAGAAGACTCTTTCCTCTTCTTCATCAAGGGTGACCATGTGTCCTCTTTTTCCAGGACTTGTCCTCTTTCTTAGCCTTTTGTCCTGGGAAAAATCTTCATTGTCCTCCTTTTCCTTATGATAATGTGACCATAAATCCTATTTTCCCAGGATATGTCTTCCTTAGCTTTGTGCCCTATTAAAAAAATCTTCATTGTCCTCCTTTTTCTTGTGATAGGGTGACTAGATGTCCTCTTTTTCCAGGACACATCCACTTTTTTACCCTTTTGGGAAAGATCATCAGTGTCCTCTTATTCCTTGTGACATGGTGACCATATGTCCTCTTTATCCAGGACATGTCCTCTTTCTTAGCCTTCTCTCCTATAAAAAATCTTTATTGTCCCCTTTTCCTTGTGGCAGTGTTACTATATGTTCCCTTTTTCCAGGACATGTCCTCTTTCTTTTCCTTGTGTCCTATAAAAATCTTCATTGTCCCCTTTTCCTTGTGGCAGTGTTACTATATGTTCCCTTTTTCCAGGACATGTCCTCTTTCTTTTCCTTGTGTCCTATAAAAATCTTCATTGTCCTCCTTTTCCTTGTGACTGTGTGATATGTCCTCTTTCTCCAGGACATGTCCCTTTTCTTAGCCTGTGTCCTGTCAAAAATCTTCATTGTCCTCCTTTCCTTGTAAGCAGGCAGCATGTTGCCTTCTTGGAATTAATAAATCATATGTAATACAATTTAAATTTAAATCATAAGTAATTTAATCACAAGTACTTTAATCATAAGTAATTTAATCGCAAGTATTTTAATCTTAAGTAAATTTATAATCACACACAAATTAAATTCTAATCAAAATTTAATCATAAGCAATCTAGAGCACAATCCTAACCATGTCTACTCAAAAGTCAGCTCCATTGTGCTCAATGGGTCTTACTCTCAGGAAAATGTCTTTAGGATTGCAGCACTAGTGTTTAAATTAACCACCTGAAATGAAAACAATATCAGGCTGCAATCCTAAAGGCACTTTCCTGGGAGTAAGACCCGCTGAACACAATGGGGCTTACTTTTGAGTAAACCTGGTTAGGATTGTGCTCTAAGTGTTTTTGTTTTATGTCCTACATTTTTCTTGGGTGTCCTACATTTTGGGGGGTGGAGGTCCTTTTCCTCTGCTGACATCTGATCAACCTGCCCCCACCATCTCCTCTTTCAAAAAGTTGAACTGCAGTAGAATAGTGGCAATGAGTTGCAGGAGAGCATTTGAAAGGGAAGGGGCCACTGATGTGTTCCCCCCCCACCCCAGCTACTATGTCTTCCTTCTTTTTCTGTGAAAGGGTTTGTTGAATGGGAGGTGAGTTGTGGAGGAAGATCTGGTGGTCTTTGTGTACAGACACAGACACACTTCACATCCCTGGAGGTAACAAAGAGATAGAGGTTCTTTGTCTTTCTATGGACAGCCCCAGCTGATGTTAGGGTAGATCTTATGCCTTCCTCTCTGCCTTCATCATCAATACATGGGATGGAGAGAGAAACCCCCTTCTGGGGTTGGACAGCACCCTCCACCCATCTATTCTCAATTCTAGTCTTGTAGCAGAAGATGCTTACTTAGGAGTTCAAGAGCCTCCTAGCAAGGTTCAGGGTGACCAGATGTCCCTTTTTCCCCAGGACATGTCCTCTTTTTTAGCCTTGTGTCCTGTAAAAATCATTATGTTCCTCCTTTTCCTTGTAAGCAGACAGCATGTAGCCTTCTTGTCATTGATTGATTGATTTGATTTGTATTCCACCTTTTTCCCCAAGAGGAACTCAGTATGTGTAATGTGTGTCGTAGTTCTATATACAGTATATATGTAATATACTGTATTAATACATTAACATACTGTATTACTTACTATACTGTATTTAAAACTAAATGTTTTAAATTTAATACTGCAATAAGTTATATAGTGTTGAAATTAACCACCTGAAAGCAAGGTATCTGAATGCTTTCAGTTTTTATTTTATCATGTCCTACATTTTTCTTGGATGTCCTACATTTTGGGGTGGCCTTGTTCTCTTTTGTGGTTATGACATCTGGTTACCCTGAACAGGGTCAGCCTTAATATTAGAAAGGTTAAGAAGCATGTACAGAGTGGTTTTTCCTCCTTTTTATGAAGCCACAACAAAACTATACCTACCTCTGTTATCCTCGCCTCTCTCTTTCCTCTCTTTTGAGTTGTCCTTTTTATTATTTTATTTTATAATTATTTTCTTGCTAAATAATTTGAGTTATTTTCTCTCTCCTATTGGGCTATTTTAGATTGTACTCTTCTTGGGGCAGGTTCTCAAGCTCTAAGTCTTCGTGACTGTGACTTTTGATGGTGGTGAAACCCTTGTCACCAGAAAAAGAAGAAGGTTAGGAGTATAATTCAGGTGGCATGGTTGTTTTAGAAATATAGTACCAGAGTCAGAGAAGAATAGCTTTGACAAGCCTTTTTAAGGGCACTTCCAGATTATTTGTTTGTTTGTTTGTTGTTTGTTTGTTTATTTAAATGACCTTCCAGGTGAGGTCTTTAAATCCAGACTGGTCCCATTTTTTTTACACGTTCTTGGTGGTGGTGGTGGTGGGGGGGCCTCACATGATCTCATCACTCACCCATTGTCTCTTTGTCCGTTTGTCACTCTTATTTTTTGTTGTTACTATTACTATTTTTTGTTACTATTACTATTACTTTTGTTACTATTACTAAGCAGGGAAGTTCAGTGAGAAAGAAAACAAAAGAATGTGATTATATTAATACACTAATAACCACGTGTGATGATATTAATGCTACTGTTCTTTCCTCTTTTGAGAAGTGTGTCCCCCAATAGAATAGATCACCAGAGAAACAGGGAGGAAACAAGAGGGAGGTTCTGGCTTCTGGTACTCAAAATGGGGGTTGGGACCCCTTTGGGGGAGTCGCAAACTCAGGTCAGGGGGATTGCAAGATGGTGGGATCCGCCAACTTGGAATCTGCACAGGGCTTTCCTGGGAGTAAGTCTAATTGATTACAATGGGACTTTCAAGTTGAAATGGAGGCGTGGCAGTGATGTCACGTCTTGGTAAATTTGATAAGGGGTCCCAGACAGATTTTTAAGTATGAAAGGGGGTTCTGGGCTAAAATGCCTGAGTATCTACATGTGACATAAGCTGCTGTGTAGAAAGGCCACAAGGGATGCAGGGAAACAGTGACTTGCTAAACAGCAGGTCCCATCTGGAAGTGCCTGAAGGTGGCTGATTCTATTTGTAAGTTTGAATTTTAAGGTTAAGAATTCATTTCTTTCCCCTCCAAACCCCACAGACTGGTGATCAGAGACAACCACATCAGGTTGTGCCTGTGTGAAAGTAGGAAGCAGAGCAGACCAGTGATGGGATTCAAAGAAATTAACAACTGGTTATATGCCCATCTGGCAGCCACTTTTAAATGGCTATTTTAAAACTTTATATGTCTTATCTCTTGTTAACAACCGGTTCTATAGATTAGGTGTGAACCTGCTGGAGCCCACCACTGAGCAGACCCACAAACCTTCTCAATCACTCTTGTCCGCATTGACTGATAGCAGCTCTCCAGCAAGGTGACCAGATGCCCAACCTCAAAAGAAGGACAAGGTCTTGGATTCCCCTCAGCCTGACCTTTCTGGCGGACAATGGCATGTTTGCCTATTCATGAGTAAAGCCACAGTATTAGGCACTTTCACTTTCCCATGGAGCTCAATGCGTATTTTTGATTTTTAGATTTTGGCCATAACTTTTGATAAGAAGGAGACATTTTGAATCCAATTTTTGCATTGGATTCTGCTCTTCAATACAAATCCAATGACATATGACATGATGGGTTTCTGCACACCGTTGCGAAGTTCCAAAATGAAGCCAAATTGGAGGACAGTGAAGCCCTTTTGGAGGACATCCAGGCAGGAGGCTTAAAAAGAGGACCAATTTGGAAATTTCCAGTCATATGGTCACCCTGCTCTCCAGGCTTTGAGACAGAGGACTTTTCCAGCACTTCTTGCAGATGCCTGGGACCTTCTGCATGCAAAAGATATGCTCAACAGCAATTTTGATGCAAAGTCGGAGAACCATTACATTTGGGGTATCAGGATACAAGACTGGCAGATCTAATCCAGTAACAGGACCTAAAAATCCTAAAAATCTATTTCTTGATCAAGCACAACCTGGGATTGGAAATTTGTGTCCATTCTTTTTGACACAAATTTCCCCAGGACACGACAGTTCAGGGTTCCTTAGTACCATTTAATCCACAAGGCACAACCCTAGACTATGAGCACAATCCTAACCATGTCTACTCCAAAGTAAGCCCCATTGTGTTCAATGGGTCTTACTCCCAGGAAAGTGTCTTTAGGAGTTTTCTGTGCAAAGCCCTTTTGAAATTGATGAGAGTTACACAGAAGTCTCGTTTCCCTTTGATGGGATTCCCCTTTGAGCAGATCTGGCTGATTTTAGTTTGTTTTATCAGGAAGGAGAACTCCCCAGAGATACTGTTGAGTGGAGGGGTCTTCAAACTTTCAACTTCAGGGCTCCTGGACCATTAACCTAGAGAAGGAAATTTCTGCAAGTCTGGCTTATGATCTTTGAGATGAAAAGCTTCATCTGCTGAAATTTCCTCCTCTACACAATTGTTAAAGGTTTTGATGTCCTGAAGATGAAAGTTTGGTGACTCTTAGTGGCTTTAAAAAAACACAAAAAACCCAAAGACTGTAGACAATACTGTACATTAGAGCAATGAAGGCCACACACAACAGGTGGATGTAGACAAGTGATACTCAAAGTGGGGGTTGGGACCCCTCAGGTTAGGGGGATTGCAAGAGAATGCAATCCCTGGTCTTGGATTTTGGCACTGGGCTTTCCTGGAAATAAGGCTCATTAACTATAATGGAATTACTTCCACGAAGACATGGAGGAGCTCTGAGATCACAGTGATGTCACATCCCAGTAAGTTTAATAGAGAGTCCCAGACAGATTTTTAAGTTTGAAAGGTGGTCCTGTGTTGAAATGCCTGAGTAATACTGCTAAACCAGAGATTCCTCTCACCTTGTTCACTTTCAATATGGGAATGGAAAAAGTCTAACCTACCTTACAGGGCTGTTGTAGACAGTGTTGGTGAAGTGCTTTGAAGTGCTCACTTCAAGGGGGCTCTTATAAATGTGATGCACTGTATGACTCCAAGAGACTAGTAATAATTAGGGAGATATGAAGGATTGAATGTTTATGGGGTCTGGGTCTGGCCAGTCTTTCCATATAGTGTTTAAAAGCAGGGGGAAACCCCATTATAAACCCATAGTAGTAGTTTTAAAACCATCTGTTATTGTTGACATAAACAATGCCTATATCTATGCAGATTACATAGATATCCCACCCAACACATATTGTTTGTGGTCTTGCCTTCCCCTGCCAGGAAAAGGGTAGATATATGGAGGAGGAAGGTGTAGTAATCGTGATTATTTTTTTAAAACTAAAATGCCATATTGTAGCTGGAGGATTTTCCCTTAAGAGGATTCTGGGGGTGGAGGAGGGGTGGAGGATTTAAATGCTTCCAGAAAGATCAATGAAAACTAATTTAGTATTTTCCTTTGGGGCTGTCCAGGAAAAGGGTTCATAATGTAACGTGCTTTCTTCTGCCCCCAATAACCCTTCCTCTGCCATCACTTATTCCTCATGGGAACCAGAACAACCCAGTACAAATATCTAAAAATAAAAGTTTTGCTGAACTTTTAAGGAAGTGGGAAAGAATGAGAAAAGACTATTCCCCATACCGTCAATGAGATCATTTGATATCATTTGTGAAAGACCAATGAAAGGTACTGTGGTTGAATTTATGGGGAACATCTGATGAAAAGAGATTGGTTTTATGATTCTTTTGATTATTATCAAAGGGATTTAAAAACTCAGCCATGTTGCTTACATTTCCAATGATTGCTTAAGATCAGCACTGCGGACAGTTCCTGGTTCCTTATAAAGGACTTCAGTTGGGACTTCTTGCACCCTTAACTTATGAGAAGCTCTTCCATCCCAAATCTTTTATATGATCTGAAGTTCCTTTTAGACTGTAGGCATGTGATTGTCAGCCTTTTCC
Organism: Cryptoblepharus egeriae; assembly: GCA_030015325.1. Lineage (NCBI taxonomy): Eukaryota > Metazoa > Chordata > Lepidosauria > Squamata > Scincidae > Cryptoblepharus > Cryptoblepharus egeriae. The sequence continues at coordinate 76,509,424 of JAREYC010000004.1, forward strand.
ATCTCATGGCACACAATCAGTTGTTTTTACCACTGACAACGCACACTCCATGCTGTTTTCCTATTAATAAATGTCTCTCCCCAAATTCCCGTGGCACACCTGAGGACTATCTGTGGCACACCAGTGCGCCATGGCACACCAGTTGAAAATCACTGCTGTAGGCATTTATTGGGCGCACCTATTTTGATTCAGTTCAGGGATGTAACATCTAAAAAAAAGAGAGGTGCCCAGTGGAGGGAATTTCAAAAATTACATCCTTTGTATCTTGAGGTCCTTTAAGCCTTCATCATCACTGGTTATTGAGTGGAGAGGGAAAGCACTCTGTACATGTTCAAAGGCATTCATCATTTATTTATGTGTACTCTGGATTCCAATATGAATTTCCCATAGGTTTTTACTAGGTGGTGCAGTAACTATGGGTGCACATAAAGTCTCTTACGTGCTCCTGTAGTTACTCTGGATTTGGGGGTAAGACTATCTAAACTTCATTTTGAAAGCAAGCATGTCTTGGGAACTGGGACTCTCAAATTTTTGCCATCAGCTTCGGTACGCTGTGATGTCCAGTGTTTACAGAAGGACTCTGGGGTTATATCTTCAGCCTATCAGGGAACCCTTCCATGGCTCACGCTTGCTTGCAGCATGTTACAGAAGGCTTTTAACTGGGAGATTAACATCAAATCTGCAGAGCCATAATTTCCCATTGCTTGCAAAGCTCATTCATCCTTTGGCTCAATTGCTTTGGATTTTCAATTCACATCCTTCCTTGCCTCCTGCATGAATGGCTGAAGTTGGATTATCCCTGTCACAGTTATTTCATGTTCAACACATTGTATGTTTTGGGGACAGGTTGCCCAATTCTCCAAGCCTGGTTCTTGGCAGGGCATGTTTGTCAGTTCAGCAGATGGTAACAGCGACGGGAATCCCAAAGAACAGGTGATGTCAGGTAGGAGGGAAAGAAATATTTATTGGAGAATGAGAGGTAAGAGTATGCAAGCACTCACATTTCCCAGAACCTTTTACTCTGAATGGCAAAATAATAAGACCGCAGGAGTGTATAGAGTGGAAGGGAGGCTATTTTGCAAGTTAAAAAAAAAAATCAACAATGCAAATGCATTTACTCTGTAAACAGAGCTACAGGATATTAGAGATCACCTTAGAACCACACCTAAACTGAGTTTTTCAGAGGAAGAGTGCTATATTAACCAAAAACACATAGGGCGCAAGCCTAACCTAAGCCGGCACAACTCATCGGACTTCCCATTCCCGTGGTGATATAGGGAGGCAAGCGCATGTCTGTGCACTGCCCTAACCATACCTTAGGAGTAGCACAGATGTGTCTTACGAGTAAACACTTTTGTGATACCTCCAGGTCAGCACAGGACTTGTACTGACATTTAGGCCAGCCTAACTGGAGGTTAGGATTGCAGCCAAAGCCACTTAAAGTTAAAGCATAAATTTAAACCTTCACTGCCGGTGTACTTAGCATCTGACCCTCTCACATCATTTCATGTTTTACAGATTTCTCTTAGCATATCACCTGTAGCCTGTTGTAAATGAGCCCCAAGCAACTAGGCTCTTGCAAACTTAGGGCACAATCCTAACCACGTTTACTCAAAAGTAAGCTCCATTGTGTTCAGTCAGTCTTACTCCCAGTAAGGATTGCAGCATTACTCTGCTTTTTTCAGTGATCTCTATAGATCACTGCTTTTTTCAGTGATCTCTGCTTTTTTCAGTGATCTCACTCACAACCCAGACTTTGGAGAAACCTTGAACCAGTGTGACAGTTAAAGTGGTGCTGGGGCTAGGAATTGCATCAGACAACAAGCTTTAGGGGGGAAACAACCTGAACTTGACGCTAGTGGCCAAAATTGTGAAAATCATAATACAGTGATGCCTCACGTAACAAATTTAATTCGTTCTGGAGGCCTGTTTGTTACGTGAAACGGTCTTTACGTGAAGCAGATTTTCCCATAGGAAATAATGGAAACTCAGATGATTGGTTCCACAACCCCAAAAATATTCATATAAAAATATTAACTGGATGTAAAAATAACAGAACACTGGGATTGAATTCAAAACATGCATTCAGTGTGCATGATCTTATGAAGTCTACTTAGGCTGCAGTCCTAAAGACACTTTCCTGGGAGTAAGACCCATTTAACACAATGGGGCTTACTTCTGGGTAGACATGGTTAGGAGGCTGCAATCCAAGACACCTTCAAAGTGTCTCCCCACTTTCTCCTTCTCTCTATCCTGAGCCTCTCTCCCCTGCTCCCTTCTGGCTAGCCCTGAGCTGCTTCCCTCTTCTTCATCTTCTCTCCCTCTGTCCAGCGGACATCTGGCCACAGGAGGAACAGCATGGAAGTGTTGCTTTTACTATGGGCAGGTGCGCTAGGCAGCCCTGACACTTTTTAAACAGGCTGCCGGCCAGCGTGTCTGCCCCAACTGCCAACGAATGTGTTCTTTACATGAAGCACAGTTTGTTACATGAAGCAGAATCCTAGATAAATTTTTGTTTGTTACGTGAAACATACTTTACGTGAGGCGCCACTGTACTTTCAAACAATGCTATTACATTATATGCCATTTGATAGGAAAATTAATGCAGAATGTGATGAATCTCTATTCTATCAAAAATTATAGCAAAATAAACCCCCCAAAATGAAAAACACAGGAGCATTATGTAACAAAAATGGGCTTTTTAAAACTTAAAACTTACTTACAAGAGCCAATTAGGTGTTATTATGATACAGCAGAGAATCAATAAGGTGCTGATATAAGTCAACTCTTATTTTTGTATAATACAATTCTTTTGCTGAGTAATGATAAACTTTTCTGAATTGTGTTATATTTGTATTTAGCAGGGTGAGAATAACTGGCTCTCTTCACCCCAGCACAGTGTCCCTAACCAATAAGGGTGACACATTTATTTACTTAACTAACCCCTCATTCCTAACTTGTGCTGGCCCAGGCTTCCCAGGGAATGAGGTTAGGATCCAGCACAAATACTGGATCCTGGCCGCACTTTCTGCTTGCCAAACTTCTGCCCTGGGAATAACCAAAGCCTACCCTGTCCTGGATACCTCACGCCCTTCTCCTTCCCACCATCCCATCAATTCACCAGACCCCTGCCCTGGCAGAGTGCAGCCACGACAAACTCACCCCTTCCTAGTGCACAAGGTAGCATAGGGTGCCTTGTGTACATCCATGCACCAGTGTACATCCATGCACCAGCCGTTCCCTTCAGAGTAACATTAATGTGCTTTAAGGGACTTTTGCAACACTCTTCAGCCAGGGCATCCACCACTGCCTTAAATTGTGACTGCTTATAGGCTAGTAAAGCAAGTTTAGAGTTTACTTTAGAGTATACAAGCATAATTCTGCATGAAAGATATTCAAGATGATTTTGGGTTTTTGCTGTTGGGATTCCACACCCATCTCTTTTGCACAAAGATGTAACATTTAAATATATCAGATCATCAGATTAAATTTAATACCACCAGATGAATATTTTCTGTTTTCATAAATCTATTTCTAGAAATGAATAAAATGCCTCCATATTTTTTTTCCCTGGCACTGACATTCTCCTTCCAAGACTACAACTTAAGTGTAGTCTAAAAATCAATTCCAAATGATCAGAGAGTGCAATTGGTCTGGTTTCCAGTTGCATGCAACGATTCTTGCTGAAATTACCAGTTTGGCTATTATTATGTTCAGTGATGGGCTTCAAAAAATTTAAGAACCGGTTCTCTGCCCATCTGGCAGCCACTTTTAAATGGCTATTTTTAAACTTGATATGTACTATCTCTTGTTAAGAACCGGTTCTATAGAGTAGGTGCGTACCTGCTAGAGCCCACCACTGATTATGTTCTCTAATGTGATATCTCAAGTGACCCAAAAAATAGCCATAGGGACCACTGGGATTTCACAACCATTTATGTCCCTGACATTATTCTAAGATTTCCAAACCTGCTAATGTTCCCACCAGATATGAAAAAGGTGACAGACAGTAGCTTACATCTCCAGTGCAATCCATTGCCATCTCCATACATCTTGTATATTCTTTTAGGGAATTCTTTTAGATGTATTCCATACATTACTCCTCTGTAAGGACATAGTCGGATTCAACCCTGCACCCTTAAAATTACAATTGGACTACTCACAAATCATATGGCTTGAAAGTGGGAAGCAATTATTTTGTTATTCTATTCATTATTTTAGTTTTTGTTGCATTATTTGGTTATAGTATTTTCGATACTAACTTTCAGGCCATTTTTGTTCTCATGGGCTGTGCAGCTTACAGGCGGCCGTTCCTTCTGATCGCTGGCCTTTCAGCTTGGAGAAAGAGCCAATCAGGACCATGAAGAGTGCACATTTTAATACACAGCCATCCATTCTAAGCAGCCCCCTAATCCTGTATCCTAGAAGCCAAAAACTGGACTTAGCTACAGATGCAAACTATTTTTTGACATGCACACACAAACAACACACAAACACACACACTCGCCCCTCCCAAGTTAATCCAAGCTGTGACCTGAGATGACCTAGAGTTAAACTTCAATTGGGTTGGAGTAGGGGGGATGAGAAAGCTCTCTAGCCGGCGATGGAGAAAAGTTCATCAAACCGGAGGCATGGCCAAGTGGCTGGCCATGCCCTTCTTTGCAAATGCAGCTCAAATATTGGAAAAGTGGTGGTTGGCCTCAAGTCTGCATGGAAATCATAACCTAATCCACAGGTGCAGGATTAAGGAACTGCTTAGATGTCCGCACATAATAGCTAGTTAGAGATGCTCAACAGTCGGTAACTCTGCACATGCTTGGAGCCATATTTATTACGGTACTGCATGTCTCAGTGCTAAGTACTAATATACTCAGTGCTAAGTACTAATATATTAAGTACTCTGCACATGTTTGGAGCCATATTTATTATGACACTGCATGTCTCAGTGCTAAGTACTAATATAGAAAACAGATGTTGGGTTTGTGTCCCATCAGACTCCAGTACAGTGTTTGCAGATTTGGATTCTTTCTCAGGTCAGGGATTAAAGCAACTATTTTCAACCTCTCATGGCACATTGGTGTGCTGTGGATGGTCCATGGATATGCCATTGGTATGATCCACAGTAGATTATAATTACTAAGGTCACTTAGGGATTTGAACCCACTTCCTGCAGCAGAGTGCATACAAAAAATCCTGATGGGGTGCCTTGACAATGGGGTGCCTTGATAGGGTGCCTTGGCAATGCAGTCCTAATTTGTGCTGCAACAGGCAGGCAAGTTGATCTTTTCTTTCTTTCTTTCTTTCTTTCTTTCTTTCTTTCTTTCTTTCTTTCTTTCTTTCTTTCTTTCTTTCTTTCTTTCTTTCTTTCTTTCTTTCTTTCTATAAATCTAAATCTATCTAAAAGGTTCACAGTGGTTTACAAAGAAAATGAAAAAAAATTATAACCAATGGGTGCCTGTCCCAAAAAGGTCTCACAATCTAAAATGCAAACTCTGCAATATCCAGTTCAGGTTTGGTGCTGCTTCTGTTCAACTATGGGACATGGGAAAATTTTTTCCCATATTTTGGCTAATGCAGTAACCTCTGAGTAGATCTAATTAGATCAGATCTACTCAGATCTGTGTCACCACCTAGGGAACAGGTCCCATCCCAGCCCCCTGCTCACTGCCCATTGTCCCCAACCTGGATCGCCTCTCTTCTATCTCTTCCCCTGCCCCCTCAACCAGCGCAACTTACCATGGCATGGGGGCCAGAGTGCCACAGGGAAGCCAGTGCAATTCCCTGCCCATCCCTATCTTCCTAACCCTAGTATTGTGACACCCTGGGCCACTTCAAGTCGCTTGCATGGCTAGGATTTCATTCTTAGCTCCACTCTGAGCTGGCTTAAGGCATGCTCATGCCTGAGGAAGAAAACTCAAATCTTTGTCATCATTGTCTCTCTGTGCACTAATAAGAGATGCACTGTCTACTGGTTCTTCTGCTCATTAAAATGAGCAGGCCAGGAGCACCCACAAGGCTCTTGTCTGGCTTCCCATTCATTTCCATGGTGCTCATGGAAGATAACTTTCCAGTGTCTCCCATGGGTCCCAATTTCTCCCTGTTTTTCCATTCTCCTCCTTTTACTATTGCCCTGATGCCACCCAGGGGTGTCTGTAACTAAGGTGGAGTGTGAGAGGCACCTGCTCAGGATGTTACAGCAAAAGGGCACAATTATTTTTCTTCTCAGCACTTCCTCCTCTGTGACATCCAGGTCCTCTTGAGAAGGAGAAGGTACTGGTGACAGTGGTTTCACGATCTGTCTGCTATCTCTGTGCCTACTCCTAAGAAAAAAAGCAGGCCTCTGTCAGTCTTGAAAGACTATGGTATCGTGCTCTGCGCTGCATACGTTGCATGCGAAGCACGAAAGCCTGGGTTAGATTGTTATGGAGGATAGGCTGTTACCCAAGCAGCAAATCCCCCCTCTCCATGCCACTGAATTAATCCAATGGAAAGGCAGAGCCAATACGATTGGATCCAGCTGGCGTCGCAGAGCTGAGCTAAGGACAGGAGCTCACCCTGTCTTGTGGGGCCGACCCGGGAATCGAACCCTGGCCTGCTGGTTAACAGGCACAGTGTCTTAGCCACTTGTGCCACCCAGAATAAAGGGGGATCCACCAAAGGAATGGGGGGCTGCAGCTGCATTGTGAACCACCTCCACCACAGTCACCTCCTTCCCTGGGCAAACCTGTGACATCACATATTACAAGGGGTGTCCAACCTTTTAGCTTCCCTGGGCCACACTGGAAGAAGACAAGTTGGTTTGGGCCGCACATAAACACTAACAACTTTTTTTAAAAAAAATGTAGGACAAAATGTAGGATGTCCTATATTTTGTCCTACATTTTTTAAACCTTGGAGTAAGTCTCGTTGATTTTAATGGGGCTTACTTCTGAGTAGGCATGATGCATCAGATGGGCAGCAATCCTCTCCAAGCTAAACCTTGGAGTAACCTTGATTATCATGGGGTTTTCTGCTGAATAGCCATGCATAGGATTGGGCTCGCAGACTGCAACTTGGGAGTAAGCCTCATTGACTTTAGTGGGGCTTACTTCTGAGGAGGCATGATGCATAGGATGGGCTATGATGATCCTCTCCAAGCTTAAACTTGGAGATATGCTGCAATCCTGAACATACTTTCCTGGGAGTAAGGACCACTGGATACAATGGGCCTTACTTCTGAGTAGACATAGGGTTGCGGCATATCTCCAAGGTTAAGCCTGGAGAGGATCACAGCCCATCTTATGCATCATTGGGCTCTCAGACTGCAACTTGGGAGTAAGCCTCATTGACTTTTACGGGGCTTACTTCTGAGTAGGTCTCAAGGGCAGCAGGCAGCAGCTGGGATAGAAACTGAGGCTGCTTTTGGGGGATGTGGGTGGGTGAGCGCTGCAAGGTCTGCAGGGGCCTGAAGTGCACTGAGTGCCAGGAGGCAGATAGGGGTAGGATCCAGGCAGCCCAGACCAGCTTTGTGGCAGCCGCTCAGGGCAGTGCACAGAGAAGCACACAAAATCTGAAAATGTTTGTGCCACAAAGCTGGTTTTTCCCAATGGTGGTGGCCAGCTTTGCAGGAGGGCCGCATCCACCCTCGTTCTGGACCGCATGTGGCCCCTGGGCCACGTGTTGGACACCCCTGTATTACATCATAACGTGATGTTATGACATCATAGGCCATAGCACCCAGGACCGTCAATTATCAGAGGTATAATATAGGTATAATATCATTGTCTCCTTATTCTTCTGTTTATCCACTGCTTTTTGGTTCTAAGTATCTCCTTCTGCTGTTCCAGGAACTTGCTCCATACTTGACAAATACTAAGGTCTGGATTGAATGGGAGAGGGGACTGGCCAATCCTATTTGGGGGGTGATCAGTGACTGGACACATCCCTTAAAAGGAAAGGCTGTTGTTTGGGGTCTTCAATCTAGAAAAAAGTGTCGAAGATAGACATGATTGAGATTTACAAAATTATGCATGGGATGGATAGTGTAGGATGCTCTGTTCCTTCTCACACAACATTAGAACTAGGGGACATTCCCTAAAACTGAGAGGACGAACAAAAGAAAATATTTATTTACCCAGCATGTAGTTATTATGTGGAACTCCTTGCCACCAGATGTGGTGATGGCATCTAAAGCAGGCCTCCGTCAGTCTTGAAAGGCTATGGTATCATACTCGGCACTGCATACACTGCATGAGAAGCACGAAAGCCTGCGTTGGATTGTTATGGAGGATAGGCTGTGACCCAAGCAGCAAATCCCCCCTCTCCACACCACTGAATTAGTCCAATGGAAAGGCAGAGCCAATATGATTGGATCCAGCTGGCGACGCAGAGCTGGGCTAAGGACAGGAGCTCACCCTGTCTTGTGGGGCTGACCCGGGTCTCAAACCCTGGCCTGCTGGTTAACAGGCACAGCATCTTAACCGCTTGTGCCACAGCCCTGATGGCATCTAACCTGGATGCCTAATGTGGATTGGACAATTTTTTGGAGAAAAAGTTTATCATGGATTACAAGCCATGATGGGCATGTGAAAACTCCTTATTTAAAATGTAAGCTACCTGAGAATGCCAGATGCAGAGGAGGGCACCAGGATGCAGGTCTCTTTTTGTCTTATGTGCTCCCTGAAGCATTTGGTAGACCACTGTGAGATACTGAAAGCTGGACTAGATGGGCCTGATCCAGCAGGGCTTGTCTCAAGTTCAAGGGGTTGGCAAGAGGTCTCTGTTGGCAAGAGGTCTCTGTTAGTCCCCATTTTCTCGGCCTTCTCTGAGGATACAGATATGGGTCCCATATGAGGTAATGCTATGACCTTGCTGGGCGGAAATCCATCATCCAAATGTCTTCTTTGGCACCTCCTCTGTTCGAAAGCCATCTGTTTGCCTTGGCGCTCTGCCTGCCAGCAAGGTGGCGGTATCCCCATCAACACTGGACAAAGCATCTAATCAAACAGGAATAGCCGGTTTGAAGGCGAGGAGGGGAGAATGCTACAAATGGTGTATCCTCTGGCAGAAACTCTTCCTGCAAGGATGGGAAAAACCATGAAGCTGATTGAGCACAGATGTAGATAGAGCCAAACGAGAGGTGATAATGCTCTTTTTTCCTTTAGCATTCCAGGAAATTCTAATCTCTGGGAGAAAAACACGACAACTTTGGCCAGAGTGCAAAATGTTGCACTGTGGAGGAGAAAGCCTGATAGCCACCTTGTTTTATCTCTTGCCGAAGGTAGCATTTCATGTGCCTCTACATGTCCCACATTGGAAACTGCCTAATTTGAGTACAGCTCAGAGCTGAAGTCCTTCCCCATTGTTGTGGACCTAGTTATGGTATCACTAAGTGGTACTCAAAGGGGGGTTGGGACCCCCTTGGGGATCATGACTTGATTTCAGGGGAGTCACGAGAAGCTGGGTGCTTCCATCTTGGAATAGGGCACTCACTTGAAGGAAGTCTTTGAACACGATGGAACTTTTTCTGAGTAGACATGGAGAACGCTGGCACCACAGCTTCCGGTTTGATGTCAGTGCCAGCCAAGACATGGGGGGACAGGTCATGAGGCATGAGAGGCACAGGTGGGCTGTAGCCAGCTCTCACCGGTTCTGTAGAACCAGTTGTTAATTTGGGGAGGACGTTAGTGAACCGGTAGGTAAGAAGGGGCCGTCATCTTTGAATTGCATGCAAGTGTGTTTGAATTTCTCTTAAAGGGTCTCTGGGTCTGTCTTCCCAGAGGTGAAGCTCCACTCCCCCTCCTTCCTCCCCATCTGAACCTCCCTCCCCTTCTGAGGGGGGCTCCCTCTCCCCCCTCCTTATGGTTATTTTTTAATTTTAAAATACAAACAGTCTGTTCCCATTACCATCATTCAGACAAGGCATTGCAATCTTTCCACAGCGCACTCAGACACTGCACTGAGATGGGAGGGTGCTTGGATCACTATAAGCTCAATACTTTCAAGTGAGAGTGAGGAGCTTCTTCATGCCCCAAACCTTTGGATGATGCTATTCAGGAAGTCTGTCCTTGATAAACATCTTATTTTGATTAAAAACCTTATTTCTAGCAAGTTTTCAGAAGTTATTTCCTTGTGCAGTTCGCAAAGCATGATGGGTTTCTCATATGCAAATGAGGCAGCCTCTCTGGGGATGGTGTTTTCGTGGGTCTTACTTTTGGGTCAGGCACTTTCATGGATAGCTTTACAAAGGGGTCCTTGGGCGGGAATAGAGAAGCCAGAAGCCAGAGCTACTGAGAAAGGTCTGAGTGTTGTGAGGATGAGATCCTCCGGGGCTTTTGTCCCCTGTTCCTCCAGCCCTGTCTACTTTCCTGAGAGTAAGCCCACTGACTATAATGGGACTTACTTCTGAGGAGATTGGCAGAGGCTTGGAACTCTCCCTCCAGCCCTGTTCCTCCAGCCCTGTCTACTTTCCTGAGAGTAAGCCCACTGACTATAATGGGACTATCTTCTGAGTAGACATGGTTAGGACTGGGCTCTGAGGCTGCAATCATATCCACAGTTACATGGGAGTAAGCCCCACTGAATAGAATGAGACTTACTTCTAAGTAAGCCTGCATAGAATTGGACTGTAAGGCTAAAATCCTGACCACACAGTCCTAGGAGTAAGCCCCATTGACTTGAATGAGACTTACTTCTGAGTAGACACAGTTAGGATTGGGCTCAGGCTGCAATCCTATCCACACTGTAGACCTTTCCCCACAGATCTCTCCACTTCATCCTGCCCCTCTGAGAAATCTCTCCACGTGAGATTGTGGGGAGGCAGTATGGGGGGCACCTGAAGAAATAGCCCCAGTTCCCATCCTGCCCCCCCCAGGAGCCCAGTCCACTGCCTACTTTGAAGTAAATCCTATTAAAGTCAGTAGGTGTTACTCCCCTGTGAGGATAGGAGTCTAGCCTCAAAGCCCAGTCATCTGTCTGGGAACTCAGAAGTAAGTTCCATTATAATAGTGAAGCTTACTCCCTGGAAAGAGTGTATAGGATTGCAGCCAAAAGCTGGTTTCTAAGAGCTTGTAATCCTATGCCTGACTACTCAAAAGTTAATCCCATTTCAATCTATGAAGCTTACTCCCAGGAAAGTGTGCAGAGGAGTGCAGCATTAGAGCCCAATCCTATTCTTGGCTACTCAGAAGTAAGTCCCATTAGAGTCTGTGGAGCTTACTCTCAGGAAAGTGAATAGGATTGCAGCCAGAGGCTGGTTACTAAGAGCTCAGTCCTTTGCTTGACTACTCAGAAGTCTTATTATATTCAGTGAAGCTTACTTTCAGGAAAGTGTGGACAGGATTGTAGCCTTAAGTAGTGGCTTAGAGGCAAACCTCAACCTGCAGACGGACACCACAGACTCTGGTCCTAAATGTAGATCAGTGTTTCTCAACCAGTGGTATGAGCGCCACCAGTGGAAGTTGTGGTAGTGTCTGCTGGTACTGAGGCACCTGGATGCAAGTGTTCTATTGCAGCAAGAGGCTGGGATTCTAAGAGCCCAAATCTTATGTATGACCATTCAGAAGTACTGGTAAGTCCCATCATAGTTAATGGAGCTTACTTACAGGAAAGTGTAGACAGGATTGTAGCCTTAAGTAGTGGCTTAGAGGCAAACCTCAACCTGCAGAGGGGACACCACAGACTCTGGTCCTAAACTGTAGATCAGTGTTTCTCAACCAGTGGTATGAGCATCACCAGTGGAACTTGTGGTGTGTCTGCTGGTACTTAGGCACCTGGATGCAAGTGTCATATGTGCTCCCTGAGGCAGCTGGTGGGCCTCTGTGTGATTCAGGAAGCTGGACTAGATGGGTCTTTGGTGTGATCCAGTGGAGGCTTTTCTTATGTTTTTATGTTCTTATTTGTGGCACACATTCCCCCTGAGAGCACAACAAGGCATAATGCATAGGAATAAATTACACAGAACCCAGGGGCTTAATACTGATTGATGCGGTCACAAGTGATACAATTTTTTTGGTAAACTAAGGGTTAAGGTGGCGTGCCCTCCCCAGCCCCACCACTGACCCAGCCTGGCCCCACCCCCTGACCCAGCCTGGCCCCGCCCACTTCCAGAGAACCAGTTGTTGGACCAGGCCGGGCCCACCACTGGGACAGGTTGTCATTCTCAGAAGGGGGTCCTGGCCTGAAATGCTCTGCTCACTGCTGTACATTTGATTCCCTACATTTGATTCCGTACATAATTCCCTACTATGATCCTCAAACTTTTGCCCCCTCTATACTTCCCTGCTATTCCTCTGTTATCCTATAGATGAGGCTCCTATAGATGGGTTCTACAACCACATCACACAAGGCTTCCTTTCCTAAGCCAAGTTTCTAGCCCCTAAGGCAAGGGTCTCCAAACTTTTTTGGCAAGAGGCCCTCTCTGACACTTGTCGGGGGCTGTAAAACTAATTTACATTTCAAATTTGAATAATTTTACATAAATTTACCTATAAAAATGTATTAGAATGTATTGTAGATTGATTGAGTGGATTACAAGGCTTGCCCAAGGGCCGGATAGAGGAGTCTTGCCGGAGGCTGCATTGAGGCTCACCAAAGCTTGCATTTGGAGACCCCTGCCGGGATTTAGAGATCTTTGCCCCAAGGCATTCAAAAAACGCATCAAAAGAAGTGGGTAAATTTCAGAAATGAAGGGTGGGCTGAACAGGACTCTCCACTAGCACCATCAGTTCTTTGGTGTAGGATTCAGTTCTTTGCTGAGACTCTCCTTCTAGATACCAAAAGAATTATGTAAAACAGATGTAAATTTGCCTGACTAAGCCCTGAGTATATTTTGAATTGCCGCTTCCGCTGTGCCAAGTTTTGCCCTACAGCATTAACAGTCAAACTGCACTTTAAGCAATTCACAGTTTTGTTTTGTTTTTCTTTGTGGGGGGTGAAGAGAAATCAAGTATCTTGTCAGCAACATCTCTATCCTCTGGACATGCACTCAGGCCAGTCCACTCATTATCCCAATTCCTCTTCAAGGCTTCTGACAAGGATCAAGTCAGCTTAGGACACATCTTCTCCCTACCACCAGCACCACCAGAGGGGACAGGTGCATGTTTGTGTATGTGTCTGGATTTAGCAACTGCTGAGTTCTGGGGAAGCACACTGCACCGTCAGCTCAACAATCCAGAGTTATTTGTGTCAGGCATGGTGTGGGCACAGAGCATCAACAACCGGAATGGAGGAGGGTAACTGTCATTCAGAAAAACCAGTCGGCCCTACCATGAAGCATGATGAAGTAGACACATCAGATTGTGGATTTGGGGGGAGGGGGTTAGTAAGATCAGCAGAATGTTTTGCCCAAGTTACTGCAATGAACAGGAAGCTGGAAAGAAAAACTCATTTCAAAGAGGCTTGTGCCGAACTTCCTGATTAATGGTATTGTTTGATCTGCATGTCCCCCATTCTTCTGCTCTTAATCTCAATCTAAACTGTGGTTCGGCCAGCACAAGTCCTGGCACAAGTACTGTGCTGTCCTGGAGGTGTCACAAAAGTGCCATAAGGCACTTTGATGCCATTTCTGGAAGGGTTAGACCAGTGCGCAGACATGTGCCAGCCTCCCCGCACCACTATGAGAACAGGGAGTGGGATGAGTTGTTAGCCTAAAATGGTTAGGATTTCATCTCCAGAATCTGCTGTCTCACTTTTAGACAATTAATAATCTGTGTGAAGGCATGTGTCCATCTAGTTCAGGCTTGTCTATATTGCCTGGCAGGGTTTCATCTCCAGTCCTACCCAGTGATGGGATTCAAAGAAAATTAACAACCGGTTCTATGTCCATCTGGCAGTCACTTTTAAATGGCTATTTTTAAACTTTATATGTCCTATCTCTCGTTAACAACTGGTTCTATAGAGTAGGTGCGAACCTGCTGGACTCCACTCTGGTCCTACCTAGAGATACCAGGTTCAGAGCTTGAGGCCTTTTGCAAGCAAAGCATTCACTCCGCTAAATTACAATCCGATCTCAAAACACCCCTTTCCCTTACTTTGCTTCATGCGCAGCTGTCTCTATTCACAATACATGTGCAGTACTTTCCCTTTTGGCAGAAAACCAAATCACTGTGTGTCCACTGAAACTTGCAACCAGCAATGCAGTCAGTCTGTCTTTACAAGGGCCAATGGCAGTCACATGAAATCCTGACCTTTCTTCTTGTGGTCTTCCCTGTGACATGTTTAAGAACAGAAGCTCATCAAGGACCAAATTCTGTCCATCAATGCACACTGATGGCATAATAATCTAAGCTGTGCGCAGTCGTGGGCTTCAGAGGGTTCTCACAAGTTCTATAGAACCCTTTGCTAATGAGCGCCTGGTTCTGAGCGCCTGGTTTGCTAATGAGCGCCTGGTTACTAATGGGACATAGAACCTGTTGTTAATTTAAGTTATTAGGACATGGAACCTGTTGTTAATTTATTTGAATCCCACCATTGGCTGTGCGTATTTGTGTGTGCGTCTGTGCGTGCTTGTGTGCATATGTTTTGTTTTTATTTCTGGTGATACAGTCTTGAAGAAATATGGCATTTTATTTTTATTTTTTAATTAAAATAATAATAAATGGGAAGATGCTTTCCTCAGGAACCTCTGGAATCTCACACAGCATGCCAAATAGTTGTCTCTCCTTTTCCTGATGATGTGCCTGTCTTAGCTTCTCTTTAACTTCCTGGACTGGAAAAGGAAGAGGAGGATGGAGTGGTGTGGAGGAGAAGAGTAGTGTAGAGATACTCTATCCCTCTCTTGTCATCTGCTCCATATTTTCACCCATCCCTCCTTTTCCAATCCAGGAAGGAGGAAGATGTTGAGTAAAGGAACTGGGATGAAAAAAGTTGGGCAACTCTCTCACGGGCCAGTTTAATTTCTAAGGCAATCACTTCAGTTGGCTAACGTAGTAATCCTAGGGTGCAATCCTAAGCATGTCTACTCAGAAGTAGACATTGTACTCACAAGTACCATTGTGTTCAATAGTACTTACACCCAGGAAAGAGTGGTTAGAATTGCAGCCCTAGACATACTTTCCTGTGAGCAAAACTCTTTGAACACGACAGGGCTTACCTCTGAGTACACATGGTTAGGATTGTGCTTTTAGTTAGTAGATGGGCTAGCTCTGGCTTTCCCACTTCCAAACAAGTTCAAGATAGATCTCCGTAACAGGAGACCATCCCTTAAGAATCAAATCTTCCATATAGAAACATGTATTGACTATAAGGAACACTAACATTCTTCTGTCAAATCTCATTGCTTTAAGGGAAATCCGTACTGACAGGCCTCTTCACAATAATAAGTCAGTAGCCTTGACACATCAATAAAATTCAATAATCCAGCAAGTCAGAAGCACTCAAAACCAACACATTGTAAAGAAACCAAAGGGCCAAATAAACACAAAAGATTTAGACAGCCGTCGTTGTCAGCCTCCAGAGGCAAACATGCGGAAGCCCTGCAAGAGAGGGAGTTCCACTGGTTGTAAACAGCCCTTGCAGGTGGAACCTCCTATAGCGAGATACAGAGCAAAACCCATATTCCTGATCATGATAGGCAAGATTATAGGAAGACTGTGGCAGAACTTCATTTGCAGGTCATGTATGGATTTGGCATATAATAGCCCAATCCTCCAGCACCGATGCAGCAGTGTCAACAGGGTGTACACTGCATCCTACAGTGGAGATGCTAAAAATGGCACACTGAGAATATGCTCAAATTGTCAAGGCACAGCATCAGTGTTTGTACCATTGACTGGGCACACCATCCTACTGATGAGGGGCTCACATCTCAACCTGCCCTACCAAAATGATGCTTCTCTCAATGATGCTTCTCCCAAATTTCCATGGCGCACCTGTAAACCATTCACAGCCCAACAGTGTACTACAGCACATTGGTTTAAAATTACTGCCTTAACCCTACCATCAGTATCTGAGAAAACTCGTCTGTCCTCAGTTTCTCCAAGAACGGCTTAGCTAAGAATAGGATACTACCTGTATTTACTCAAATCTACTGCGCCGTCGAAGCTAATGTGCACCCCTATTTTAAAAGGCTTGAGATATTAAAAAACTTTTAATGGTGATTGCAATGTGCAGCTTTAGAGCAGGTACAAAATTTAATTTTACTGCATATGATGGTGAGTTAATGATGATAATAATATGACGATGAGTTTATTGCACTACTTTATACAACAATGAGTTTATGTTACATTTTCATTCACAGTGATGGGCCCAGCCGAGCCCAAGAACCGGTTCCCTGGAAGTGGGCGGGACCAGGCCGGGCTCAGGGGGCATGGCCGGGGTAAGGGGTAAGGGGGTAAGGGGGCAGGGCCGGGGAGAATTTAAAGGGGAAATTTTTTTTAAATCTAAAAATTTAAAAAAATTAAAAATAATTTTAAAAAATTTAAGTTTTTGTTAGTGCCCCCCAGCAACCTTAACCACACTTTCCTGGGAGTAAGCCCCATTGACTTCTGAGTAGACCTGCATAGGATGGGGCTCTGAGGCTGCAGTTCTCTCCACACTGGCCTGGGAGTAAGTCCCATTGACTGTCATGGGACTTACTTCTGAGTAGACCTGAATAGGATGGGGCTCTGAGGCTGAAATCATACCCTCACTGACCTGGGAGTAAGCCTCATTGATGATCATGGAGCTTACTTCTGAGTAGACACGCATAGGATGGGGCTCTGAGGCTGAAATCATACCCTCACTGACCTGGGAGTAAGCCTCATTGATGATCATGGTGCTTACTTCTGAGTAGACATGCAGAAGATGGGCTGTGACTGTGAGGCTACAGTCCCAGCCACACTCACTGGAGCGGCAGGGGCAGTCAGCCAGACACTTTTAAATTTGCCATCCAGCCTGGCGAGACGCCCCACAAGCCCCAGAGGCCGCGAACTGGTCCCCCCACGTTGCTACCGGATCGCCATCGCCAGGAAATTTCTATAGAAATTTCTATAAATTCAGTTCTATAGAGTAGGTGCGAACCTGTGCGAACCTGTTGGAGCCCACCAGTGATAAACCATTAAAATAAATTCTGACCTATATTTTATAATCAAAAAACCATATTTACTTGAATCTAATACACCATCACATTTAATGCACACCCTGATTTTGGAGACTAAATTTGGCTGAAAACTGTGCACATTAGATTCAAGTAAATACAGTAAATTGATGTGATCAAAAGAGACCAGCAACAGCAGCATCAACAAAGATTGATTCTTTCTGTTTATGCTGATAAAGGACGCCTTTCCTAAAATGGGCCAGAGGTGCATCAGAAAGAGCATTGAATAGATTCCTGGGTCTTTTCCATGCTCTGAAAAATCAGGCTAGAGATGTCTTTTATTCTCTTCCACAGATAGCAACTTCCTGCTGGCCAATGCTCAGGTGCATCGCGGCTTTCCCATTGTCTACTGCTCTGACGGGTTCTGTGACCTCACTGGCTTTGCGCGGACAGAAGTCATGCAGAAGAACTGCAGCTGTCGCTTCCTGTATGGCAGCGAGACGAGTGAAGCCGTCCTGCAGCGCATTGAGAAAGTGTTGGAGGGAAAGCAGGAATACCAGACTGAAGTCTGCTTCTATAAAAAGTGTGGTGAGTTGGGGGAATTGAAACCCCATCTCTTGGGAGATCTTTTTTTTCCTTTGAGTTTCCTTTGAGTTTATTTAGAGTATGGCAAATACATGTACTTATGGTAAATCAGATGTCCAGTCCACCCAGCCTTTCAAGGACAGAGTGGTCTATGTTGAAAATATCAGGCGTATAAGCTCTTGATGGACACTTGGACACAATATGATGAATATTTTGTTGAGGAGCACCACAATCACACAGAAGGGTAGATACAAGAATAGGGTGACCAGATGCCTGAACCTTAAAAGGAGGACAACTGGACAAGGTCTTGGAATCCTCTCAGCCTCGCCTTTCCAGCAGGCATGTTTGCCTACTCATGAGCAAAGCCACAAATTTCCACTTTCCCACAGAGTTCAATGCATATTTTTTATCTTTAGATTTTTTTGCCATAACATTTGATATTATTTCATTTGAGATATTTGAGAACCGATTATTTCAAAACCGTTTATTTCAAAACCGATTATTGAATTGGATTCTGTCTTCAATATGAATCCAACAATATATAACATGATGGGGTAATGCACACCACTGCAAAGTTCCAAAATGGAGGACAATGAAGCCCTTTTGGAGGACACCTGGACAGGAGCATAAGAAAGCGGACAAACCTGGAAAAATCTGGTCATATGGTGGTCACCCTGTCAAGACTCCACTTAAACAGCGAGTCCTGGCAGACAGCATGTTGGGTACATGTTTAAGTGATAATCAATGAGACTCAGGTGTTGCAGACTTTAATACTACAGTGACATTTGTATGCAAGTTGTATGCACTGGTTCACCTTTTGAGGCAGCCGAAAATCAACACCTACTTACCTTGTTGAGCACAATTCAGGTTCTGTTTAAGGCATCCCAAAAATCAGTAACCAACCAAAAACCTAGTGACCAACCTGATAGCACTTCCCCCTCTTACAACTCTTTAAGGAAGAGCTACTAGTAGCTCTGATTCATGGATAAGGGAGCTGACACATACTAGCTCCTTATGTGTTTCCTTCTGAGTCTTAATAACACCTGGAACATTCAATCCAGAGAATGTGCTGTGCTGGCACAAGATCCTTGAGCCAACCTGGGAGAGTTTTAAATGTGCCATAAAGCATGTTTTATGCTTTATGAATCAGCCATGCTGGAGCACAGCATATAGATTGTTTTCTATGTCTAAGGATAGATAATATCTATCTATCCCAGGCACTTGGGCTTCCTTTTTTAAGGAAGAAAGATGGGATATATATCAAATGAATGAATGAATGAATGAATGAATGAATGAATGAATGAATGAATGAATGAATGAATGAATGAATAAGGATGATATATTTAAGGCCGCTGACCATATTAAAAAAGGAGAAGCACTTCAAGGATGTTAGTGGCAGTCCATGGGGTCACGACGAATCAGACATGACTGAATGACTAAACATCAAAGGATAATTTGGGTTCAGGGATGCCCTCAGTAGGTCTAAATACAACTATGAAAATGTTCCCTGCAATTGGTTCCAGGTGAGGTTTCAGGTGGGGGAAACTGAATGGGCAAAATGATGCAAATGATGTAAGGGCTTGTCCTTTACCCTTTGGTGTAGGATCAGCCTTCTGGTGCCTCCTGGACATCGTACCCATTAAGAATGAAAAAGGCGAAGTGGTCCTTTTCCTCTTCTCCTTCAAGGACATCACTGACAGCCATGGAAAGAGTCAACCTACTGAACAGAAGGATGGTAAGGTGCTGGCATGGAAAGAGGTCAAGAAATGTCATAGGATCCTGGTTCTGAGGAGGCAGGCAGTGGTGCAACTTGAAGCCCTGGAGCCTTGGGCCATGATATCATAACATTATGGGACATTGTAACATCACTTCTGGGTTCTCCCCCGAAGTGCTGGTGGCTTTGCACTCCCATTCCTTTTCCTGTGGTGGCTCCCCTTTGAAGGAGTTCCCTGTTCATAGGGAAACCCCCATCAAGCAACAGGGGTATGAAGCTATTACAGTGTGTACCCCCTTGTATGGGAGAACTTTAAGTGGCACAAAGGAGTAACTTCTGGGTCCTCATTGAAGGAGAATGTGCTGGTGGTGTTGTGTCCCCCCTTGGCATGGCACCTGGGGAAGGTGCCCCTTGTTACACTTTTGGGGGCAGACATAATCCTCAAGGACAGGAGTGGGGGTACCATTTGGGTCTATGAGCCACTTTGAAATACCCATTTTGTTCATGCTCAGCCTCCTATTCCATGATGTTTTCACCAGTCTGAACTGCCCTTTCATGGCACTTGCAAAGTTGGCTTGTTTGAGCATGTTCTATTGTTGACCCATCTATGAAAATATAGCATCTTATGGCCCAATTCTAATGGGGGCAGATGGCAGTGGAATGTGGGATCACCTGGCACTGACTGCCATAAAGCTGCTGGAGGGTTTAAAGGGAAGGATAGTATCTTCCCATGTACCCCCAAGCAGTTGGAAGAAGCCACAAATGGAAATAAGATGGTGGGGAACGAGGACAGGATTGGGTAAGGTGGGTTGGAGATGGCCACAGTGGCTTGGGGACAGGAAAGGTGTGGATTCAGTGGCAGTAATGGCTGTCAAATGCCCCTTTCCTGGACCTGATCCTGTGGCCCAACTTCCTGTATCACAGGTTTTTGCCCGTATTATTCTGAAGCCATCATCTCAGGATGGGACGAAGAGGTCAAGGGATAGTGGTGGGGAATTGAGAAAGGGGCAACATGGCTTTGGTGAAGCCTATATAGACACAACAACCATTCTTGACAGCGGCATGACTGTCCCACTCTTCCTCTTCCAGAAAAGCACCGATGTAAGAAGGCAGGAAGCTCCCACTTGCGGGCGGCCAGGAAGCAAGGACGGACTGCCCTCCACCATCTTGCCAACCAGTTCACCAAGAAGGATCAGACTGAGATGAAGATTAATAGCGTAAGAATGACCTGCTTGCTTATTGTTTGTGAAGAGGGGATCCCAAGTGATCAATGACAGGAGTGGGGATACCATTTTCATAACTCTCTTTTTCATAACTTTGTAAGGTTTTCAGGGTGTTGAAAGAGAGAACATGAAATAGCCTCCTTGTTGAAACTAAGCAGGTCAAGGTATGATCAGTGCCTTGATGCTTGACTGCCCAGTAACCCCAGTTTGAGTTCCATGATGAAAGAAAGGCTAGATCTAAAGTCAATACTGGTATGAACCAAGTTTTCTTACCCAGCCCATCTCTCAGATTATTGTCCCATTCAGAATTGGACATCATTTGGGGATGGTGGGGAACAGATCAAGTAACTCACTAAAGAGTTTGTTGCACTGGTTACACTGGTGAGAGAGTTTGTGGCATTGGTTGTGAATCTCCACACAGTTTAAGCCTGTCTGCTACAGTTATGGTTTGCTTGAGGTTTTGTGGTTCTCCCAGGCAGGTTGACCATTTGTTATAATCACAAAGAGAGCAAACCCCCTCCCAAAATGTAGCACATTGAAGAAAAATGTAGGACAGGAAAAAATAAGAGTTAAAATGCTCATCTATATTGCTTTCATGTGGTTAATTTAAACATTGTATTATTAAATTTAAAACTATGACGTATAATTTATCTATATATATAAAAGAGAAAAGTCACTGACTGACTGACTCACACACTCACTCATCAACGCTCTGCCAAAACCGCCGGGCCTAGAAGCATGAAATTTGGGGTGGACGGAGGGGTGCAACGTGTTTTTGCAACCCTTAAGGGGCTGAAAAGGGGTGCAACGTGTTTTTGTCCTATACTTAAATGACCAACTACCAGCCAATTTGGTGTTCGGGTACTTGGTGCAGTGGAAGAGATGTTATTTGGAGGGAGGCATTGCACTGGGGAGGATGCTGAGCTTGGGGGGCTGATGCGCATGGGGGGCTGGTGCACATAGGGGATTTTGTGCATGGGGGAATGATAGGCATGGGGGAATGATGCACATGGGGGATGTTGCACATGGGGGACTGATGCGCAAGGGGATTTGATGTGCAAGGGGGTTTGATGCGCATGGGGGTTGATGCACATGGGGAGTTGATGCACATGGGGATGTTGCGGGGATGTTGTGCATGGGGGGTTGATGCGCATGAGGTTTTGATGTGCATGGGGGTGTTGCGCATGAGGGATGTTGCGCATGGGGGGGTTGATGTGCATAGGTGGGATGATGTGCATTGGGAATGTTGAACATGGGGTTGGATGCACATGGGGTGTTGATGTGCATGGGGGAGGGTTGCGCAGTGGGGGGATGGCATACGGGGGAATTTTACTCCCACAACGAGGGTACGCTTTTCACTAGTTACATATAAAACACACAGACATAAATATAAAATACCAATATATAAAAGACATATATAATATATAGTGGTTATACACACACACACACACACACACACACACACACACACACACACACATATACACACACACACACACATACAGGAGGACAGTGAAAGATTTTTTCCATATATACACATACAGGAGGACAGAGGAAAGGGAGGACAGTGAAGATTTTTTCCAGACACAAGGCTGAAAAAGAGGACATACGGTCACTCTGTTGTCCTGTGAATCTGGTTCTAAGAACCAGATTTACAGGACAACAGAGTGACCGTATGTCCTCTTTTTCTGCCTTGTGTCTGGAAAAAATCTTCACTGTCCTCCCTTTCCCTGTGAGCAGGCAGTATATAGCTTTATATGAATGTAGCCTTCTTTTATATATATGGGGGCTGGACTAGATGACCTATTAGGCCTATTAGGCCTCTTTCAACTCTATTATATATATAGATATTATATATATTATAATAGATAATGATATATATATTAATATATTAATAATATATATATATATATATGTGTGTGTGTGTGTGTGTGTGTGTGTGAACCATAGAGTTGAAATAGGCTTAATAGGTCATCTAGTCCAACCCCCATATATATAAAAGAAGGCTACATTCATATAAAGCTACATACTGCCTGCTCACAAGGAAAGGGAGGACAGTGAAGATTTTTTCCAGGATACAAGGCTAAAAAGAGGACATATGGTCACTCTGTTGTCCAGTGAATTAGTTGACCATGGTACACCCTAGAGCAATCCCTATGTGCAAAGGGCAGCCCCTGGGAAACATGCAGCCCATAGTTGTAATTTTGGGCAGTAGCCAGTGGCTACAGTGTTAATAGCATTAAGCCTGGCACTTTGAAGGCAGCATTAGCCTCTACCAAGGGTCACCTTTCAGGCTTTGCTTTCTGAAGCGGCTCAGCGGCTTCTCCCAGTAGGGAGGACAGTCCAACAGATGCGCATCATCAGGATCCAGTGGGAAAAAGCACCCTTCGGAGCCAAACAATTGCTGGTTGTGCTCACAACCCCCTATCGCATTTTTGCATGGTGATAATTAGTACATTATTAATGGGCTATGGGTGGCACAAGTGGCTAAGATGCTGTGCCTGTTAACCAGCAGGCCAGGGTTCGAGACCCAGGTCGGCCCCACAAGACAGAGTGAGCTCCTGTCCTTAGCCCAGCTCTGCAACGCCAACTGGATCCAGTCATATTGGCTCTGCCTTTCCATTGGACTAATTCAGTGGCGTGGAGATGGGGGATTTGCTGCTTGGGTAACAGCCTATCCTCCGTAACAATCTAACCCAGGCTTTCGTGCTTCGCATGCAGAGTATGCAGCGCCGAGCACGATACCATAGTCTTCCAAGACTGATGGAGGCCTGTTTTTTTTTTAATTAGTACATTGATAGGGCAGGTAAATGCATAATAAAAGGAAGCACACATTTTGAGCCTACTTTGAGATCCTTGAACCCAGGAACTGGGCTGGCTCTAGGTTTCTAAAAACAGCGGCAAAAGCAACTCATGTGCACAGGCACTCTATTTTTCCTTCAACATGGTTGAAGGCTGAGCCCTGATTGGGACAAACACAGTGGGATGAATGTAAAACATGCACTAGCACTTGAGACTCAACATGGATTTTGATCATGTATGGCCATGTATGATCATCAAGTTCACTGTGATGTGCAGAAGTTATACTGGTTCTGTTGTTTTACTGGGGAGCTGCTAAAAAGCAAAAGGGAAGTGATGTGTTTGTTTTACCACTGTGGCTGCTTACAATAGCGCATAGAGTCTAGTAAGAAATCAGTATTAAGTTGGAGTACCACTGGTGTTCTTCAACCGGTGGTTTGGATATCACCAGTGATACTCAAAGTGGTGCCTGTTCTTTTTGGACCCCTGAATCCTTGTCACCCAACATCAAGACCAGAATACAGTACGACAAATAGTGGTAGGAGGGTTGGCTCAGTGGGTAGAGCTTCAAAGCATGCTTTTCCTTGCTCAGAATAGCCCTCCTATCCACTCTGAGCCTCTCACTGACGTTGGTTGCATCATATTTGATCTTTCAACCCAGAAGTTACTGTCAATGATGTCACTGCCAGTTACTTTCAGTGGTACATCCAGTAGGTGGTACAATGGAGGAAACATTGAGGAACACTGGTCTACTGGGCTAGATTATAAGTTAATAAGTGAATACATGAGTGAGCTCTGTTTTTATAGCAGTTAGATTGCCATCCCATAGATTTGGGATGGTGAGTGGGGGAAGAAAAGGGGGCTAGCCTATTCTCCAAACCACAATTCCCAATCAGATCAAGGTCTTTCATGATGGAACCAAAAGGTGTTTTTTTTCTTCAGGTAAATAAGCTGGATGGGAACCATGTTTGGGTCAAGGAACTAAACCCATCTTTTTCATGATGTGCTTCTCAGCCATGGAGTTCCTATTTCAGTTGTATTTTCGGAATAAAATCAAGTGTATAATATAAAACACACAATGGATTGCAATCCTATGTACAATTTCCTGGGAATAGGCTCCACTGATCACAATGGGATTTACGTCTGAGTAGACTTGCATAGGCTTAAGTAATGCTCTGTTGGTCAAAGGCATCAACTGCAACTTGAAGCACCTTATACTTTTGGTTTTTGAGGGTCTTTCTCAAGGGACTATTTTAGGGGTCTTTTTCAAAGTTTGTAATCAACACATGCAAATGTCCCGGGATCCCTTTCTACAGTTACCTCTCTGCATTTCAAGTAGATCTGGTTTGTAGGGAAATGGCAAGCTTTCTAACATACAATAGTATGTTTCACCATTGTACATTAGAGAGTTGAACCATGTAGTTGCCAGCTTGACTTTGCCACAGGGGTCGATGTAAGTGTGTGTGTGTGTGTGTGTGTGTGTGTGTGTATCTCTGTGTGTGTGTGTGTGTGTTGGGTGTCTGGGGGTGTCTGGCAGTACTGGAAAGCCAGCCCTGGCATGAAGGGCCCCCCACCGCCAACCGAGACCTCTGCTTTCTCCCTTTTGCTGCTCTTGATGCCTTGACAGCTGGTTCCCCGATGACCCGGCGCCAAGGCAGATTAAAAAGCTTTGGGCCATATGAGGGAAGGGTGGTGGTTGGGGGATGTGGGGGGGAGAGTAGAGAGACACAGTTGAACAACAGCTTCAGCAGCTGCTCTTGCAAGCCGTCCATTCCAGCTACAGGCCGGGTAAACCCCTTCTCTGCCATGGGCAAATTCAGAGACTTACTTACACTAAGCTGATAATGGTGGCCAACCCCCGCAGGCGACTGGCTTCCCGGTCCTTATCCACACTCGGGGGGCTAAGGAGCTTTGGGGGAAATGTCCAGGGAGAAAGTGGTCCTAAGGGGATTATCTGTATGGGTGAAGGCTGCAGAAAGTGAAGGGGAGAGCACAAGGATCCCAGTTTCATCTGATTTCCAGACTGGTACATATAGTGGAGAGATCTGTATTAGTGTGGTGTGAATGGCCAGAAATAAATGTTATATATATAAGTGTTGTCACTAGGGTGGTGCTGGTGGTGCGATCTGCAACAGGTGATGCGCCCAAGTGGGGGACCTAAAAATTGGAACTTCGTGATGGTGTGTCAAACCCCATCATGTCATATGCCATTGGATTTGTATTGAAGAGCAGAATCCAATGCAAAAGTCAGTGTTGAAATAGCACCTTCCTATCAAAAAGTTATGGCCAAAAACCTAAAAAACTAAAATATGCATTGAACTCTATGGAAAGTGAAAGTGACCCATATCATGGCTTTACTCCTGAGTAGGCAAATGTGCCATAGTTTGTTGGAAAGGGCAGGCTGAGAGGAATGTAAGAACACAAGAATTGTCCTGATTCAATTAACACAGTCCCCACAAATTACCTGAGAAGGAGGTCCCTGATGATTGCATTGAAATTCATTGAAAATGGATGTGAACTGCACAGCTGTGTTTACTGGCGAGTAAGCAGGCATGCCTTGGCTGGAGTGGAAGGTCAGTCCAGGAGAGGACAAGTCTTCCAAAATGGTCCCAATCAGGGATGTTACTAGGGCATTAGAAAGGGGGCACCCTTGAAGGGGGGTTTGTAGAAATAATCCCATCATTTTATACACCTTTGAATGTGTAATTTAAAGCGGAATACAGTTAAACAAACCACTTTGAAATATGTTTATTCTATTAAAATTTGTTGCTAAAAAAACCAGTGGAGGCAGGGCAATCGCACATAACAAAACCCACCATTCACATTGTTGCCCCACCCAATGTACGGGGGTGATGCGCTGGCCTCCCGCGCCAGGTGATGTGAACTCTAGTGATGCCTCTGGTCTGAGTAGACCTTGGATCAACCTTCTTCAACACATGGGTTGTGTGATACACAAGCCCTGGCCTAGGGTAGTGGTGGAGACACTACCACACCTAGAGGGACCACTGTTTTCTTTCTTTTAAAATTTTTTTAAGATATTTGTTAAGAAATAGAAATAGATATTTGTTAAGAGGAAGAAATAGAGGAAACCTGCAAAGTACAGTTGATGTCTGCATTTTATTATTTTTTGAGGAGAATTTACCTGTTGTTGTGGGAGTAAAATTTAAAGATTTGTGGGCACTGGGCATAGCTGGGCACCAGAAGGTACTGCAGGGTACCTGCTGGCACATCGTACCAGTGGGCACAGAGAACCAGTGAGCACCAGGTGGTGGATAACTGGTGGTGGGTACCAAAAGGCACCAGGGGGCAAGAGCAGGAAGTGGACACAGGTGGGAAATCAGGCACCAGTGGGTAGCAAGCACTATCCTGCACCAGCGGGCACAATCGTGCACCAACAGCCACCACTGAGTAATGGGTTGCAGGAACCACTGGACACCATTGGGCACCACTAGGCACCCCTACTAGATACTGGGCACTCCTTCCAGATGCCAGCACCGCTACCAGACAGTGGGCACCACAGGGCAGCAGACACCAGCAAGCACTGGGCACTACCAGCAGCTTGCACCATAAGGCAGTGAGCACCACCAGCACTGGGCTCCACACAACCCTACTGGACACCGGGTACAGGGCACCACCAAGCACCATGCAGTATTGGGCACCATTGGGCACCAACATGCACCACCAGACACCAGCATCACCAGGCAGCAGGCATCACTGGGCACTGAATATGTTCTTAGAGGGTCCTTACATCACAGAAGGAATATGTTCCCCAAATTTCATGTTTCAAGGTCTAGGGTTGGGAGTTTGGTGTGGATGAATCAGCGATTCTTCACTGTTAAGTACAGGCACAAAAACACATTGCACCCCTTTTCACACCTTTCCAGTATGAATTTCTAAAAATTGGTTCTTAGTGGGTGGTCCACCATCTGGAAATGTAACCTACATTCAGCTGCTAAACTGTTTTTCTCTACCTGTGCCCTCGAATAAAAAAGGTGTACCAATATACAAGGTGCACTAGTAGCTAGTAGTAGACTGAGCGTCTATGTTTAAAGAATAGTCTACTTTGGAGGGAAGGGTTCTTGCTTTCATGCCCTGCTTGCAAGCTGCCCTTTAACATCTTGTATGCAGAATATAGGACTAGATTTGGTCTGACCCATAAGACTAGGGTGATCACATGACTGGATTTTTCCAGATTTGTCCTCTTTTTTAGCCTTCTGTCAAGTTATCCTTCAAAAGGGCTTGCTTGTCCTCCAATTTGGCTTCATTTTGGAGCTTTGCAATGGAGTGCATTACCCCATCGTGTCATATGTTGTTAGATTCATATTGAAGAGCAGAATCCAATGCAAAATTCGGTTTTGAAATATCTCATTCCTATCAAAGGTTATGGTAAAAAAACTAAAACTAAAAATATGCATTGAGCTCTATGGAAAAGTGAAAGTGACCCATATCACGGTTTTACTCGTGAGCAGACAAATGTGCCATTGTCCACTGGAAACCCGGGCTGAGAGGAATCCAAGACCTTCTCCTCTTTTTGAGGTTTGGGCATCTGGTTACCTGCATAAGACCTACTTTGGCAACCACAAATTATTACCATACATATTATATGGGGATGCCGATCCAGGAACTTCAGCTAGTCCCAGATGCAGCAGTTGAACTGTTAACTAAACTATTATTACTACTTGAAGCAGAGTCTCCTCTGTTGTGGTATAATTTCTCTGGAATTTCCTTCCATATCTAGATAGGACATATTTTGGGGGGTTTTAGCAATGGTTGTAAATTTTTTTGTTTCAGTTGCTTTTAATTGGTTAGATTTGTTGCTGCTGCTTATGTTTTACTATGTATGTACTAAGTATCATGATGTAATATGTACATTAATGTTTTACATACTGTATTATGAATTTTTGTTGCTGTAGTTTATCCCCCCTTCTTTTTATGCCATTCATATATTGTAGTCAATTGCTGCTTTTATGGCTATGGGTGGCCAATATTGTTTTATTTTTGTTGGGATACTGATAGAAGCTCTTATTTTGTCCTCTCTTCAGGACGTCTTTGAGAACAAACCCTCAGTGCCAGAATACAAAGTGGCCTCCGTTCAGAAGTCACGCTTCATCGTCCTCCACTATAGCATCTTCAAGGCTCTGTGGGACTGGCTCATCCTCCTGGCTACGTTTTATGTAGCCGTGACTGTTCCATACAACGTGTGCTTTACAGACATGGAGGACAGTCTGGCGGCTGCCCGGAGTACCATTGTCAGTGATATAGTCGTGGAGATGCTTTTCATTGTTGGTGAGTACCACAGATTCATGCCATTTTCTGGGTATATAACTGGGAGATGTGATAGAAACACCCTTTTCCTCATCCAGAAAAAATGGATGTCAGAGATCATATAATATAGTGTATTATATGTCAGTAGGTTGCACCATCTACTGTCCTTGGTCCACTCTGAGTTGATGGACCTAGGGGCAGCAGTGGTGCATTAGGTTTGCTGCTGTTGATGGCCAGTGACTGGTACCCTGCCACAGGGTAGTGACAAGTTTGTTACTGGGCTTCCCAATCTGCAGCCTAGATTTACCTACCTTTGTGAGGCTGGCAGGTAGATACAGGAATATGGAAACACTCCTATTTATCTCTAAAATCTTAGAAATATAGAAAATCATGCAGAAAATTAGCATAATCGTATTTAGGCACACACTAGAGTGGAAGGTGTTCTGTGTACTCAGCTATGTTCCTAAACAGTGGGCTGTGGGTAGCACAAGTGGTTAAGACACTGTGCCTGTTAACCAGCAGGCCAGGGTTCAAGACCCGGGTTGGTGCCCACAAGTCAGGGTGAGCTCCTGTCCTTAGCTCAGCTCTGCGATGTCAGCTGGATCCGCCAGCTGGATCCAATCGTATTGGCTCTGCCTTTCCATTGGACTATTCCATTGGACTATTTCAATGGCGTGGAGAGGGGGGATTTGCTGCTTGGGTAACAGCCTATCCTCCATATTAATCTACCCAGGCCTTTGTGTTTTGCATACAGTGTTGAGCACGATACCATAGTCTTTTGAGACTGATGGATGCCAATGCCATGTTCCTAAACTACTATACAGTCCTTGGTAAATTGATCCATAAGCCAAAGAGCTACAGGAGAAGGCTGTTTCATCCCATATTTGACACTAAGGAATGTATAAAGCAGGCATCCATCAGTTTTGAGAGACTATGGTATCATGCTCAGCACTGCACACGCTGCATACAAAGCACGAAGGCCTGGATTAGACTATATGGAGGATAGGCTGTTACCCAAGCAGCAAATCCCCCCTCTCCACGCCACTGAATTAGTCCAATGGAAAGGCAGAGCCAATATGATTGGATCCAGCTGGCATCGCAGAGCTGGGCTAAGGACAGGAGCTCACCCTGTCACCCCGTACATATCCCTGTGCATAACCACCACCATACACCTGTAGTAGCACCCCCTGTGTTTTATGTGGGTAGTAAGCCCATGTGAGGTTTAAAAAATGTAAGAAATTTCTGGGCTGACTACTTTGGCTCCTGAACCCTCTTTTTGATCCTAGGCCTGGGTGCAAATTGCCTCCTTTATCCCTCCCTCCCTAACCCTCCCTCTCAAAAAAAGTGGTAGCCACCAGCAAAATGAAAATCTGGTCTTATTATCCCTGGACATGTGAGGGCATCAGCAGTGAACCTTGCCAGGGCTGCAGC
The DNA here is from genome assembly GCA_030015325.1 of Cryptoblepharus egeriae. NCBI lineage: Eukaryota > Metazoa > Chordata > Lepidosauria > Squamata > Scincidae > Cryptoblepharus > Cryptoblepharus egeriae. The sequence continues at coordinate 76,539,434 of JAREYC010000004.1, forward strand.
ATTCTGCTAGCTGTCTGGTGGTGTCATGCGCTGATGCTGGGCATGGAGAAAATACTGTTGATGGATGGATGGATGGATGGAAGGATGGATTGATTAGGAAGTAAAAATTGGAGGCAGACATCCCTCACCAGCTATTTACCAATCTCTTCCAAAATGGACTCAGCTTTTGCTGAGAGTGGACATGTGGGGAGAAGCTAAGAGTTTTGTTACAAAAGCTTCCCTAATATTAACAGAATTGGGTTTCCTGATTATGGGTGGTGGAGATCAAATAAGCCTGAAATTGATTTAGGCCTATATCCTAAAGTGAAATTAAGCCCTTTGCTCTGGAGCAGTTAAGATGACTTTCCATAAGATAACACTGGAGGGTGACGTAACTGTGTGGACCCGTAACTGCTATGGATTTAGCCCTTAGGCCGCAATCCTAAAGAAACTTTCCTGGGAGTAAGACTCACTGAACACAATGTAAACATAGTTAAGATTGTGCTAGCAGATGTTGTGATGTGGCAATAGTTTATAGGTGGTGATAGTTATGAATAGAAACCACAAGTTTAGAGACGTTTGCTTTTAGATGCTGGGGAAAAAATCAGAGTGGACAACTAACCATTTTGCCCTGCTCTTATTTGTAGGAGCATGTGGGAGACTTAGGGTGTAATCCTAACCTAGGCAGTCACAACTCATCAGTCTTCCCATTCCTGTGGTGATTTAGGGAAGCAAGCACATGTCTGTGCACTGACCTATGCGGTGCACCCTCCCCAAGGAGTGGTGTCTTATGGCACTTTTGTAACACCCCCAGATCAGCACAGGATTTTTGTCATGGCTTAGGCTGACCTAACTAGGAATTAGGATCACTCCCCATCTCCCCACAGATGAAGTTCTGCCTTCCTAGGTACTGTTTTTAGAAGATCACTGAAGGTTATTCAGCTAAACTGAGGAGAGTCAATGATATTTCATTAAAGATCCTTCTATCTCTTCTCCCAAAGTTCAAGATGTACATCGGCCTGATGCATTTGAGCCTTACTTAGACATGACACAGTACAGTATTTGTATATGCCATTCCCTTCTTATGCGCACCACTTCTTTTCTCTATTGCAGGGGTGTCCAAACCCTAGTCTAGCCTGCAGCAATGTGACCTGTGGCAAACCCCATTCATCTGGCCCTTGGGCAAGCCTTATAATCCTCCAGATCTGTTCCTAAAAGACATGTAGATGTCTTCAAATTTGAAATGGAAATAATTATTCTGGCCCCCGACACAGTATAAGAGAGACGATGTTGCCCTCCTGTCAAAACGTTTGGACACCCCTGTTTTATGGCCTTCCAAGATTACTAATATTGGAGCAGGTGACCCAGTCAGTCATTGGGAACCCAATCCTGTGCATGTCAGAAGTCCCACAATAGTCAATATGGCTTACTCCCAGGTAAATTTGGATAGGATTGCAGCCTTATTTATTTTATTTGCATTTTTATACTGCTCTTCCTCCAAGAAGCTCCAGTACATAGTTCCCTCCTCCTGTCTTCACAAGACTCCTGTGAAGAAGATAAGGCTGAGAGTGAGTGACCAGCCCAAGCTCACCAGTAAGCTTTGTGGCTAAGTGGAGATTTGAACCAGGAACTTCTTGGTCTAAATCCAACTCGAAACCACTATATCATCCTGGTTCTCCATACCATCTTATGAACTTCTTGTCTCTTTTCTCTTGGTAGACATCATCTTGAATTTCCGGACCACATACGTCAGCCAGTCAGGCCAGGTGATCTATGATACCCGTTCCATCTGCCTCCACTATGTGGCCACGTGGTTCTTTGTGGACTTGGTTGCCGCTTTGCCCTTTGATCTCCTTTATGCCTTCAATGTCCCAGTGGTGAGTGATTCTTTCGACCAACCCTTGGAATCACAGCCATAGCTGAGTGCTGGGGTCAGAAGGGCCCCAAGCTGCAATCCTAACCATACTTTCCTGGGTGTAAGTACTATTTAACACAATGGGACTTACTTCTGAGTAGACATGCTTAGGATTGCACTGTCTGTCTTTGTGGTAGACTTTCTGAGAGAGGCCCCCACCAAATATAGGATTTCCCTATAGGCCTCCACCTCCACATCACATATAGCAGATGTTTTCTGGTCTGAAAATGCTGATGGTGATAATTATGGCAAAGTGCATGCAGTGTGGCATCCCAAAAATGACGTAAGATATAAGTGGCAGCCCTCTGCCTATGTATCCAAAATGAGTGAATGGAAATTGAGCACTTTGCACATGGTCAGAGATGTTCTAATGAATACAGTAAATTTATATGAGGCCTTATATCTCAACACTCCTCAAAACCACACCCTTTAAATAGTCAGAATTTTATCATAATGCTGAAACAAGGTTGAGGCTATTTCAGTTGCTTTATTGTCCATGACTCAGGTGAGGTTTGAATCAGGGATAGGTCCGGATTCAGAACTTATCTTCTTCGCCATAATTAGACATTAGGTGACATTGTGTGTAATGGCTTGAAGCCATTAATGGGTTAATTGTAATGGCTTAATCCCAAAATTGTAATGGGTTAATTGTAATGGCTTAACCCAAATGCAGGATATCCTATGGTATAACCAGTGATGGGGGATGTGTAGTTTGCACCTGCATAGAAGCCATTAAACCACTTTGTGAACGTTTTGTTGAGAAGTGGTATATAAATACTGTTGATTGATTTTTTTTTTGGTATCCGTTTGTATCTATTTGCATTTGGGTGTTTGAGACAGATTCCAAGACTCAGCTCTGAAAAGTCTCAACTGAAGACACTTGAGCTGCAGAATGGTTTGCTTTCCAGCACATGGATAGAAATGATTCTGCATTATGTCACGGAGGCACAAGAAATGTGCAAGATCCAAGAATTGCATAAGAACTAGAGGGTTGCCAATCTGGGGGAAAGGGCCACTGGAACATGATGGTGAGGCTCCTTCCAAAACTTCGTTTTTTCACCCCTTCTAACTATGCCACTGGTGAGATCTCATGCGGGATCTCAACCTGATGAAGATGAGGTGCTCAGGATTGCTGAGAAAAAAGGGCACAAGGCTATCCCGTGGCACTCCTGTGAATTTTCTGAGGTACCCCAGGGCACATAGTGCCATAGACTATAGGGAACCATTACCATAGACCAAACGTAGGGGTCTCCAAACGTTTTGGCAGGAGGGCCACATTATCTCTTTGACACTGTGTCAAGGGCCAAAAAAAACTATTTTACATTTCAAATTTGAATAAATTTATATATAGTAATGTGTTGGAGTGGATTACAGGGCTTTCCCAGGCAGATGGATCTTGAGGCTTGCCAAGGGCCACATCTGGCCCTAGGGCCAGGGTTTGGAGACCCCTGCCATAGACTATAGCATGGAGTGAGACAAAGGACCTGTATAAACCCCTTTTGCAGCAAGCAAGCAAACAAAATCACTATGGGGTGTCCAAAATCACCTCTTTTAACCAGTAAAACCAACCATGGTCGAATCCTGGCTTTCTGGCTTGACTCTGGACCCAACAACAACAATGAACAGAGGTGATTTTGAACGCAGCAAAGCTCAGATGAGGACTCTTGTGGATTGCTGTGCAGCCATTTACATGATAAAGCTGTCTAAAGTTTGCTCTTTTAAGAATGGATGATAAGACTCACAACTGGGAACATGTGTTTATGTGTGCCTCCCAATTGAACCTTACAATAAAAAGTTGCGCATACTGTACTGAAATTCAGCTCTCAAATCTCAAAATATAGCTGCCTATCTATCTATCTATCTATCTATCTATCTATCTATCTATCTATCTATCTATCTATCTATCTATCTATCTATCTATATAGTTGCACAATATAGCGTTTCCATTCCAAATGAATCAAATCTCTTTTTTGCTTGGCTCCGCGGTGGCAGCTCCTTGGAAGCTCCTTGCCAAGGAAAAACACCAATGCTTCTCGGCCTCAGTTTCCCTGGAGGTCTCATTAAGCTGTTTGATGAAAGGTGTGATGACATCAGGAGCCAACCTTCGACACACTCTCTTGTCTAATGAGGAAACTCATTTGGTTACTATCCCAAATGTTACTTTTTCTCGCCATGCATAAAGCAAATGGGGAGTGGAGCAAAACCCATCTTGGGCTTAATCCACAAGGCAGAAGTTGCAAGGTGGTCTTATGTCCAGTGATGCAAAGAGCATTTGATATGAACACTTTAGGGAAAATACAGCCTTTTTTTGCAAAATACAATAAAAGTGGCTTCTGGATTTCAGTAAACCTTTTAAAAGGCAATCAAGTCCATGTTTAATTTTATCCAAAGATGGTGAGCTGGGAAATATTTAGGCCAGGAACTCATTATGTACCATGGACAATCCACTATGTTTCAACCCAGAGACATCCACCACTTATTGAACTGGTTAGGGACTGGAGCACCATCCAAAAGTGGAGCCCGATCTTTTCTTAGTTTATAAATGTTGTTTCCAATGCTTTTTTTAGCTAGCAAACTGCAAATGCCCCTTTTATCTAGCAAATTCCTGCCGACACACATAGATTTCTGCAGATTGATTCTCATTAACTCCCCTGGGAATAGGATTAGACCAGGAGTTACAAGCTGGGGGAGGGCAATTTTGGCCTATAGAATAGCAGAGTGAGGTTGAAAGAGCAGAACATATACTGAATGAACGAGTTCTGGGTATAATTGAAAGGTGCTGAAAGAGTGGATTGTCAGAAAATGAACCATCAGAAAGCAGGGTATACCTGTAAAATAATACTAGCCTATTTTGCAGCACTAATGTGAAGACAACTGAAATAATGTTTGCGAAGTAGCAATTTTTGGCTACTCCAATTGCTTAAGTAGCAATTTTTGGGCTAGTAATACTTGGGCTATTAGTAGAGTGGATGATAATGGACCAATCATCATCTGCATCTAATCTACCTAATATGATCCTTGTGAGAATAACATGGAACTACCAGGGGGTAGACTATGTGTTGCTTATGATTTCTTTGGAGGAAAAATGAGATACAAAATGTGATGGCTGTTGAGTTTTTAAGCCTCATTAATAAGACAATAAATTAACTTGCCACTTAATTTTTTACAAAAAAACCCCATCTGTTTCCCTCCTAAAACGCCTGCATCTAACTGTATTTGAAATTGGGAGTATTGTTTTGAAAAAAATATCAGACTATGATGCATTTATACCGAATTCACAATAACAGGGCACAGCAATTCCAGCATCCATCTCTTATGCAGCATTAGGAGTTCTGATCCATCTTATCCTTGGGTCAGTCATAGAGCAAATTGGGGTCAGTCACTCTTGGAGCCAAATTTTACTTCCAGCCTTTCTAGCTTAAAGGCATCCAGGTCTTCTGGATGCTTTGGGCATACAGGCTGGCAAACACCCTTTCTTGGAGAGAGTTATGCTTTCTGGAGATCAAAGAAGACCACGCAGAGCTCCATGGACCGCATATCTGACCTGACAAGGCAGAGGCAAGTGACCACTCTTCTTCTACCTCCTTTTTTCCAGACCTACCTGGTGCACCTGCTAAAGACAGTGCGTCTTCTGCGCTTGTTGCGCCTTCTCCAGAAGCTGGACCGGTATTCACAATACAGTGCTATGGTTCTGACACTGCTCATGTCCATGTTCGCCCTATTGGCCCACTGGATGGCCTGCATCTGGTATGTCATCGGCCGAAAGGAGAGCCACGATCCACTGACCTGGGACATTGGTGAGCTTGGAGAGGACTGAGAAGCACTAGTTGCAGAAAACTTGGGCAGAGAGAGCAGAGTGGAACTAGTTGTGTCGTCTCTTGAAAGCTGTAACCAGACTGTTGTGTATACTGGGAAGGGAGTGAGAGCTGAGGAAAACTATAAGTGAAGACACACAGTGAACAAGTTTGGCAGTGTCCTCACATGTTCAGTGCAAATCTACTAATTCTACAACTGCTTGAGTTTCAGAACAGGAAAAGTGTGATTAGTGCTTGTAACATTATCAGCCCATCAAAATCTCTTCTGCAACTGCAAACATTTTTAATTTTTGACATTTTGTGTGTCCTTAATTATTTTTTTAAAGGTGGATGATACACCTGATGAATGGTAGGGCCGGGAAAATTGGATAGGTGATCCAGTATTTGACTTGTTGGTATGACCATCATACAAAAAGTTCAGCTGGGATAATGTTGTTGTTGAAGATCTCTAGTAACTCCCCATTCAATGCTATGTCTTCATTATGTGCAATGTATAATCCTAACCATCCCACAGGATTAACACTTTACTGTGCCCAGCAGGCTGGCTGCATGAACTGGGCAAGCGGATAGATGCCCAATATCTCAACATCTCCGTGGGTGGACCGTCCATCCGCAGCGCCTACATCGCCTCACTCTACTTTACCCTCAGCAGCCTGACCAGTGTGGGGTTTGGCAATGTGTGTGCCAACACAGATGCAGAGAAAATCTTCTCCATCTGCACTATGCTCATCGGTGGTGAGTCCAGCATGTCCAGGGCTGTTCAATTGCAATGAATGCACCAGCCAAAGAATAGAATTTGGCATTGGGTGTAAAATCCCGCAACCAGATCCTTGGTTTTCATTTATTAAAAAAGGATTGCTATAAGCCTTACGAAAGATTGCAAAGAAGGGTTTAATGATGCTTTCCAGGTTGGGGGAGGAACTGAGAAGAATTTCAGATTTCCATGCCTTTTGTTAGATATGGTATAAAGTGCAGAATTAAACTAAGTTATGCAAAATAAAACATCCTTTTCTTCTCTTCCTTCCATCCCAGCTCTGATGCATGCTGTGGTCTTTGGCAATGTGACAGCCATTATCCAGCGCATGTATTCCCGGCGTTCCCTCTACCATACCCGCATGAAAGACCTCAAGGATTTTATCCGTGTCCATCGCTTACCCCAGCAGCTCAAGCAGCGGATGCTCGAATACTTCCAGACAACGTGGTCTGTCAACAATGGCATTGATGCAAATGAGGTAGAGGCTGATCATTCTGGGTGTCTCTGTGGGAGAGAGATGAGGAGGGTGGGGTGGGAAGGATGGTGAATCAGGCCCAAGATGGAGGTAGGATCAGCACTGTAGCAGGCCTGATCCACCTTCCTGGGCCACACAGACTTGTGCCAGCAGTTGAGTTGGAACAGGTCCAGGTTACCTCATAGTTGCTGATGGGACTTAACTTGGGACAATGTCCCCTTACCCAAAGAAGATCTCCAGCAGCCAAAAAGTCCCCAAGAAAAGCAGCAGAAATCACCCCAGTGCCACTATATCACCAAGAGTTGTAAAGGATAGGGATGTGCAACATGTAACATACATGAGGATGTGAAGAAAAGAGATGGAAGCGATCGATAACTCCATGATAGTGGAATGAACCCTTGGCATCCATCAGTCTTGATAAAGACTACGGTATAGTGCTCAATGCTGGATGCGAAGCACGAAGGCCTGGGTAGATTGATATGGAGGATAGGCTATTACCCAAGCAGCAAATCCTCCCTCTCCATGCCACTGAAATAGTCCAACGGAATGTCAGAGCCAATACGATTGGTTCCAGCTGCGTCACAGAGCTGGGCTAAGGACAGGAGCTCACCCTGTCTTGTGGGGACCCAAGTCTCGAACCCTGGCCTTCTGGTTAACAGACAAAACGGGGACACAATTGGAGGCTGTGGGGCATTAACTTGCACTTCAGCAATTCTTCTGCAATATCCTCTTCCCTTTCCTTCCCCTCCAGCTCCTGCGTGACTTCCCAGATGAGCTCCGAGCCGACATCGCCATGCACTTGAACAAGGACATCTTGCAGTTGCCGCTTTTCGAAAGTGCCAGCCGTGGCTGCCTACGTGCCCTTTCCTTACACATCAAGACTTCCTTCTGTGCTCCTGGCGAGTACCTCCTTCGTCAGGGTGATGCCCTCCAAGCAAATTACTTTGTCTGCTCAGGCTCCCTTGAAGTCCTCAAGGACAACATAGTGCTGGCCATTTTAGGTAAGAGAGCCAGACCCCCAAATCCAGAGTAACTACGGGAGCACATAAGAGACTTTACGTGCACCCATAGTTACTGCACCACCTAGTGAAAACCTATGGGAAATTCATATTGGAAGCCAGAGTAAGTTGTTCTGACACAGGAGCAAGGACTCCCCGTAGCTACTCTGGATTTTGCCCAGTCACAAAGAGCTCCCTCTGGGTGCTCCCTCTGGGAGCTCCCTCCTCCCTTCTTTTATTTGAATTTGGGGGATTTAGGGGCCAAGGATGTTGGGGCCAAGGTTTTGCCTATATATGAATCTTGCAACTCTATCCATGCAGATAAAATTTTATCTATTTTAGCTACCAGTATTTTATCTAGTTTAATTTTATCTATTTTATCTATTTTATTAAAATTTTATCTATTTTATGCTATTTTATACTTGGTCTGACTAATCAAAGCCTTTATGGCACCTGCCAATCATAGGAATCAATATTTTAATCACTTTTGTGATTGAAACGTTTGGAGGCCTAAATGCACATAGACCTAAGAATTCCTCTAAGCTAGACCCAGAAGAGCTCGGGAATAATTGGTACCCTGGACCAAGATCAAAAAGAGGGCTCAGGAATAAAAAGAGGAGGCAAGAAAATTTCCTGGAATCTTATATTTTCAGATTTTATCAGAGCCCATGGAAGGCAGCATGCAGGGGGTACATTGTACCTAGGTCCTGAGTAATTGAGGGGGCTGGGATCTAAAAGAGGGGAGCCAGAAATTTCCTGGGATCTCCGAAAACATTTGCATATATTGTTTGAAGATTTACATTTATATTTTGTCTAAGAGATTGTATTTTGTGTTACATTTATATTTTGTGTATACATCGTTCAATATCATAATTTTCACAAATTATATCATTTTATATATTCCACAAATATATCATAATTTCATAATTTGTGACAATTGTGATCCAAGTATTGTATGAAATTTTAACCCAGTGGAGAATGGAAAGGACTTGAAAGAAACTTTGTACCCCCTGATAAAATTCCTCTCAGAGGCACTGAACCCCAGATTCAGGCCATGACGCCCCTGGTTCAAACCCCAGAATCCCAGATCTTTTGTAGCTCTAAAGTCTTTACAGGAGGACAAACAGTGGCTTCCACACCACCCATCACAATCATAGACACCCCAAATTCTGACTCTTTCTAGGTAAAGGAGATCTCATTGGTGCTGACTTGCCCAGCAAAGACCAAGTCATCAAGACCAATGCAGATGTCAAGGCACTGACCTATTGTGATCTCCAATACATCAGCCTTCGTGGGCTCTTTGAGGTGCTGGAGCTGTACCCCGAATATTCCTCCAAGTTCATGGCAGACATCCACCAGGACCTCACCTTCAACTTACGCGAAGGCAGCGAGATTGAGGTATGGGGTGTGTGTGCGCCAAAAGTAATGCTCATGTCTATAGTCCTCTTTCCCTTTCTTCTGTCCTTCTAAGTGGTTTGTCCACCCAGGACCAGCCCCAAAGGCAGACCCCTCAGACTTTCCCAGGAAATCTTTCACGTCCTCTTCTAAACTCCCATCACTTCTCCAAAGCCATCAGAATTCATGTTTCCAGCCCTGTGACTACATCAGCACCACCTCACCACTGCTTCTCATGCTTTTGTCTGAGCAGGGAAAGAGAGGTCCCTTTGCCCCTTTTTCTTCTGTGAATAAAGCTGGAGGGGAGGAACATATGCTTTTCATTTGTGACCATGGCAGAGTCAAAGGGATAAAATTCCCCATGCTGTGGTCCTGATCCGGACTTTCCTCCTAAATTGAAATTAATGTACCATGTTTTTTTACCCTTGGGAGAGAAGGATAGGCTGCTCCTTTTTCTCTGATGTCACATTCAAGACATCTCTGCTCAGTAGTAAATCACACTGCTACAAAGGGGCTTACTCCCAGGAATGTGTGTATAAGATTGTAGCCCTAGTTTTTTGTTTGTCTATATATAGGACCTTTAATCACAGGAAACATTTGAACATCCATCACACTCACACACCCACTGCAGTCTGAATCTGCCCTGACCCAGAAAGTCTTTAGTCTAGACATTGTATAAACTGGCAGCCCTTCAGTGGCATCCCTAGAGTTTGATTCACCTGGTATGGGAAGCCAGTGCATTACCCGTGATGGGCCAGTGAGCATGAAAACATTGCAGGCAATGCATCATCACCTGATGGTTTTTTGGCTATAATTTTTGATAGAATAAAGATATTTCAACAGAATTTGTTTCATTGGATTCTACTGTAAATTACACATTGATTGATATATAACATAATGGTATTATTCCTAAAGACCACAATTTTACAACTTTTACCAGTAGTGACACCACCAGTGGTGGGCTCCAGCAGGTTCGCACCTACTCTATAGAACCGGTTCTTAACAAGAGATAGGACATATAAAGTTTAAAAATAGCCATTTAAAAGTGGCTGCCAGATGGGCAGAGAACCGGTTCTTAATTTCTTTGAAGCCCATCACTGGACACCACCCCTCAGTGCGTATCACCTGGTGCTATCACCCACACAACCCCCTAACAACAGAAACCACAACCCTTAAAACAACAATTGTAGGGGATGTGTGTAGTGATGGGATTCAAAGAAATTAACAACCGGTTCTATGCCCATCTGGCAGCCACTTTTAAATGGCTCCTTTTAAACTTTATATGTCCTGTCTCTCATTAACAACCGGTTCTATAGAGTAGTTGCAAACCTTAAAAAAGGTGATCCTTGTGTCACAGGACTTTGACCAGTTTGACCAGGACTTTGACCAAATTCCAGTTTGAAGATGGATTTTGAAAAAGGAAGTTGTAGCAGGGCAGGGGCTGTGGCCCAGCATCAACTAATGCTCTGTCTGCAGAATTCACTGGATTTGACCCCTTCCTTCTCCAAGAAGCAAAGCGCTCGCATCTGAAACCATGGAAAGTGACTGCCAATGTACCAAAAATTGAGCACAATATTGAACAACATGGATTTCGCTTCCTCGATTTAGCTTCCTCAACTTTTGCCTCTCCTAGTGTGGGAGGTGTCACAAGTTGAACTGCTTCCTCCTCTGACTCCTTATTATCAAGTCAGAGACTAGCAGCAGGTTGCTCATTCAAACAGTTATTTTCTCCTGGTTTCTTCCCACTGAGATAATGTGCAGATTCCCCCACAGCTCAATATTTCTTCCCAAACGGCTCAGATACAGAAAACAATCTTTCTCTCACTTTCTGTTTTGTTTTTATTCTGCAGTTGATTGAGAACTTTACCTTCCATGCCCCCTAGATTTGGAGGTTTGCTTTGGCCAAAAAAAAATTGTTTTGATTCTTTTTATTTAAAATGAGTAAGAACTGTTCGTAAAATAAAATGAGAAGGAACTGCAGCACTGCAGTATTCAATTTCTGAAATAATGGATGACTGATGTCCATTTCTTCCCCGCTGGAGGTCCAGATGGTCAGGAGTTGGCAAGAAAAAAGGCACTCTGTGCATGCTCAGATGAACTCTTCACTATGATTATGAGCAAAATGGCTGTAATAAAGGGCCAAAGCATATGATATGCAGAAAGTCCATAACCAAACTTTTCCCCCAAGCTTTTGTTTTTTGTTAAACGTGGCTGCAAAGTAGAGAGAGCGAAACCCCTTAACCTTTTCCCCAAATAGTTTCTCTAATCTAATTAATCTTTCTCCAAGCATCAGTTTTCCTCAGCAAGATCAATAGCAGTATTTGTGGGGGTGGATGGTGGTGATCCACTGCTCCAGTCAAAACAGAGCCCTTTGTGGCTGCTTCTAAAAATAGGCAAGTTGGGAGAGCCAACCACCGACATGCCACATCTTGTCTATTTGGGCCCCAAGACAGGTGGGTAGTGGGAGGACGGGTATGTTATAGGAATCCCTGGAGAGAGCACAGAGAGACAGACTGCAGCACTCCACAAGCTTCTTGCCGTTGCCTGAAATCTTGCACCGAACACAGTTTCCCAAGATGAGGGATAGCAAGCCACTGTTGTGCACCAAGCCAAAATTAAATTTCTGGTAGAGCCAACAGGGTTTGGGGATCTAAAATAGAAAAAGTTTTTTTCCCCAAAACTGGAGAATCCAGGCATAAGACAATGACATTTTGAGTGAGGCTCTTGGACTCTGGTCCCCTAGATAATGGCTGTTTACTGGAACCCCATTCCTGCTCTCATATCCAGCAGAACAAGCTGGATATGAGTGTGACTGAAATGCCCAATTTCACCTCAGCTAAAATATATTTGTTTACGTATGTGTGAGCCAAACTAGACATGGCCTCCAATGATTCTCAAACTGGAGATCAAGACCCCCCTTGGAGGGTCATAATTTCATTTCGGGGGGGGTCACAAAATATCGGAAATCTTGAAAAGTCTGGGCACAGCTATCTTGGAATTGGTGCTGGAAACTGCCATCTGGGAATGAGGCACTCAGGCTGCAATCCATTCTTATCTAGGAGTAAGCCTCATTGAATACAGTGGAACTTACTTCTGAGAAAACATGGAGGAGCTCTGGCATCACAGTGATGTCAGTTCCTGTTCAAACTTACTTCCAATCAGGACATCTGGGACAGATTGTCATTCTTAGAAACTAGAAAAAGAATTGGTTCCACTTTTCAATGGTGCTCAGGTCCTAAACCATCCAATAAGTGGGAGATGCAAAGGCATATCAAGTAAGTGGCACAAGGCCATTGGCACATACACCCAGTGTGATATTATTGGCTTGTAACCAGTGATGGGCTTCAAAGAAATTAACAACCGGTTCTCTGCCCATCTGGCAGCCACTTTTAAATGGCTATTTTTAAACTTTATATGTCCTATCTCTTGTTAACAACCGGTTCTATAGAGTAGGTGCGAACCTGTTGGAGCCCACCACTGCTTGTAACATTAGCTAAAAGGTGGGTTTCAGGTGTTTTGATAGGGGCAAAATTTCAGTCCTTGCTATGGGCATTATTTTGCCTAGGTACACCTCTGGGGAGGTGCTTGAACTTAGGACAAGGATGAGGGAGGCTTCAAACTATGCTTCTGATTTTGAAACAAAGAATCTAATCATGAAATTCCCACTGTTTAAAAAGGGAAAAAAGCTTCTTGACATTTACAGGAATCCAAAGTGCCAGAAAACAATGCCCGGTTTCCATATACAGCCTCTGGTGAATATACCCAAACTACATATGAATGATCTAGGAGATTCTAGGCCACTCTCTATCCCATTTTTCTTTCTCTACATGTCCTCCTTTGTCTTCAGTTCCCCCTTGCTAAAATTTTCCCAGCCCCCAGCTGATTGTGATGGTGGTTTTTGTCCACTAGGACCAAGACCGTGACCAGCCAGTAATCGCCCGTAGGCTCTCCAACGGTCGTCGGATGGTCACATGCTTTGGGCGCTACCGGCCTGGGCTACATTCGAACCAGTGACCTAGAGGTGAAAGGTTGTGTGTTCCATCTCACCCGTACCCCCCTCTCCCACCAACTTTCACACACACTTTCCTGCTTTCACTTGGCATCAAAATTCCCTATTGATGTCAAGCGTGCCCCTAAATTTTCTCCGCTTATCCCCATCTCTTCTCCTGACACTTTGGTGTAGCTCATGGAAATGTGTCTGTCCTGGATTTGTGTAGTGTGCATGAGCTACACTTCTGAATCCCCAAGGCCAAAGAGATGGGAAGAGAGTATCTGGTGTAGAGGAGAATATTTTCAGAAAAGGCACTTTGGCTGCAATCTTATTTTCACTTCCTTGGAAGTCTCATTGAATATAATGGAACTTTCTTCCAAGTAAACATGAAAAGGACTGTCTGATGAGATAGAATCCATCTATGAGATTCTATAGATAGAATCTATAGATGAGAACATAGATAGAAACCATCCCTTTGCAAAGATTAAAGGCATGTTTACCATACTGGCTTAAACTGGTCTGTCATTCCCTCTTTCCAAAGAACCATGAGAAGTATCTTTCCACAATGGGAAAGATACTAACTAATGACGTCCAGCATTTCACCAAACTAAAACTCTTTCTGAAAGGCAAATAGAATGAAACAAGAAGTGTGATAGGATGTCAAGCAAATGTGGAACTTCTTGACACAAGATGTGGCAAAGGCACCTGGTCTAGATGATATTAAAAGAAGATTCATCAGACTTATGGAGGAAATGCCCAACACAGGTTATGTGCCATGCTGGGTATAGATGATTTTAAAATTATACATTGGTATACTTTAGAAGTATACATGGGTGTACACAGGTTTACCCCTTGGTTTTAGAAGGAGGCTATCTCTGAATGCCATGTGCAAAGGAGTGGCAACAGGATACAGGTATCTTTTTGTTTTGTCTGCTCTTGAGACATTTGGTGGATCACTGTGAGACACAGAAGGTTGGACTAGATTGCCTTTGGCCTGATCCTGCAAGGATCTTCTTATATTCTTCTAGCAGCTGCAGAAGTGAGAAGTAAGGCTATAGGCAGCAAGTCAGAAGACTTGTTAAACTGGTCACTATAATATCACACTGTGGCCATCTACCGTTGTGATGCAATACAGGGTGACCATATAGAATGGAGGAGATTAAGCATCGCATAGAAAAGGGAATTTAGGCAGGTGCTGCTTTTTAAACCCTTCTATGCTGAGCGAAATCTGCCTAAATTCACTCCTCTATCCAATAGTTAAAGGTACAGGCACTCTGTCCTCCATTCTATACTGTCACCCTGTGCAATAACATGGTGAGGGACGAAACATGGCTGGAGCAAACTTCCAGAGTAGTATGGAAGGCAAATCTCTATATGTAATTGCTAGAGCTCCTGTCCAAGCCCTCTCTTGCCTTACTATGGCCACCAGGGAATGACAACTAGTCTAGCTTCAGTTGGCAAAATGCTAAAAGTTGCTTTATCATGCCAAGATGGCATGCATTGAATGCGGGTATATCCTGTGACCTTGTAGGCTGAGCAGAAAAGAAAGAACCATTGCAAACTGCATAGGTGAGGAATCTTTTCCACTTTCAGTGGGTGGTCAGTCTAGCAGCTAACGGGGATCAATGTTGGAGTGGAAGCCCAGATGAAAACCAGCAGGGTTGGCCTATCATTCTTGTTTGACTGTGGGTTCTTCTTCTTTCTCTTTTTCCCTCCAGGGCCTTCTCCAATTTTCCAGGTCCCCACGTTTATCCCAGGTAACTTGATTTAGCTGCCTCGGGTTTCCTTTGTTATGGACGAAAGGCAGGATATGAATGAATGAATGAATGAATGAATGGATGAATGGATGAATGAATGAATGAATGAATGAATGAATGAATAAATAAATAAATAAATGAATAAATAAATAAATAAATAAATAAATTTGTGTGCTGGGGGAGCAGATTGGTGGTGGTTTGACAGTCAAAATGAATGGGAAAATCATCTCAGGGAAAATTTCCCAATCAGGGTTTGATTGCAAAGGCGTCACTTTTGACTGTTTTGCACCAAATATACCGTACTCAGTTTCACAGAAGATGAAGAGTAGACAAGAAGGAATAGGTGGGTAGCTGGGTGAAATTCTGGTTGTTCAGAAATTCTGGTGGTTCTAGTGGTCAAGAAGCTTACTGAGATGGTGAGGGAAACAGCTTTTTTCCATGGTCCACCCTTTTATTCCTTTCTTCTTTTCAAGCCTCATCCCGAAAGTGGTGTTGCCCCCGAGAAACCCCTGCCCTCCATTCAGGAGTATGACGAGGACCCTGAGGACTTCTTCCAGCCCTCACCTGCCACCATCACCCGTCGCAAACTCCTGTTGCCCAACCTGAACAGCCCTGTGAGGCGTGGCTCCCTTAGCAGCCTACTTGGGGATGACCTGCTCCAGTTCTCAGCCCTGCGGCGGACTTGTCGGTCTCCTGCTCGTTGCAGCAGAGGCAGTAGCCCCTCTCCACGGTACCGCAGGGAGGATCGGCTCTCTGACAGTGAGATCAACCATAGCCGGAAACCTGGAAGACTTCTTATTCCCTCCCTCATGAACTACGGACCACCAGATCTCAGCCCCAGGTAAAGGTGGTTCTCATTATACTCCTGGATGACTATTGAATAGATTGGCTGAATGGAGGAATTCTCTTGCACAAGCCCCATTCAATTAAAAGGGTGCTGTGCTAGAGTACAGTAGTGCTTTTTCACTGCTGTTCATTTCATTGAGGCTTACGCAAAAGAGCATCCTGGGGGATAGGGCCCCACAATTAGAGGTGGAGGTTCTGTTCAATAATAATAATAATAATAATAATAATAATAATAATAATAATAATAATAATAATAATAATAATAATCTATATATATAAAAGAGAAAAGTCACTGACTGACTGACTGACTGACTGACTCATCACCGCCCTGCCAAAACTGCTGGGCCTAGAAGCGTGAAAATTGGGGTGGGTGTTCCTTCCGTGACGGAGGGGTGCACTAAGAACCGGTTTTCGGAAATTCCAACCAGAAGGGGGTGAAAAGGGGCGCAACGCGTTTTCCTCCCTATACTTTGCATTGAGAATTGCTGACTCAGCAACATTCCTCCCCAACTGCTGGGCCTGAAGCATGGAATTCTGGGAGTTCCTTCTGTCACCTGAACACCCACCAAGAACCATCTGGAGAAATTAACCCTTCGGGGGCTGAAAAGGGGGCAACCTGTTTCTGTTCTATACTTAACATGGGAAACGGAACAACATCCAGCCAGTTTGGTGCTCAGTGCCTGGTGCACCTGGGGGGATGTTGTTAGGAGGAAGAGGTTGCACTGGAGAGGATGCTGCGCATAGGGGAAGTTGCGCATGGGGGATGATGCGCATGTAGGAAAGTTGTGCATGGGGAAAGTTGCGCATGGGGATGATGCGCATGGGGGGGTGATGCGCATGTAGGAAAGTTGCGCATGGGGGAAGTTGTGTATGGGGAAGTTGCGCAAGGGGGAAGTTGCGCATGGGGGAAGTTGTGCATGTAGGAAAGTTGCGCATGGGGGAAGTTGCGCATGGGGGATGATGCGCATGGGGGGATGATGCGCATGTAGGAAAGTTGCGCATGGGGGAAGTTGCGCATGGGGGAAGTTGCGCATGGGGGATGATGCGCATGGGGGGATGATGCGCATGGGGGGATGATGCGCATGTAGGAAAGTTGCGCATGGGGGAAGTTGCACATGGGGGAAGTTGTGCATGGGGGGAAGTTGCGCATGGGGGATGGTGCGCATGGGGGGATGGTGCGCATGGGGCATGATGCACATGGGGGATGATGCACATGGGGGAAGTTGTGCATGGGGGAAGTTGCACATGGGGAAGTTGCGCATGGGGGGAAGTTGCGCATGGGGGATGGTGCGCATGGGGGGATGGTGCGCATGGGGCATGATGCACATGGGGGATGATGCACATGGGGGAAGTTGCGCATGGGGAAAGTTGCGCATGGGGGAAGTTGCGCATGGGGGGACGATGCGCATGGGGGGACGATGCGCATGGGGGGACGATGCGCATGGGGGAAGTTGCGCATGGGGGAAGTTGCGCAGGGGGGAAGTTGCGCAGGGGGAAAGTTGCGCAGGGGGGAAGTTGCGCATGGGGGGAAGGTGCGCATGGGGGATGGTGCGCATGGAGGGAAGTTGCGCATGGGGGGAAGTTGCGCATGGGGGAAGTTGCGCATGTAGGAAAGTTACGCATGGGGGAAGTTGCACATGGGGGGATGATGTGCATGTAGAAAAGTTGCGCATGGGGGAAGTTGTGCATGGGGGAAGTTGCACATGGGGGAAGTTGCACATGGCGGGATGATGCGCATGGGGGGATGATGCGCATGGGGAAGTTGCGCCTGGGGGAAAGTTGCACATGGGGGAAGTTGCGCATGGGGGATGATGCGCATAGGGGGATGATGCGCATGGGGAAGTTGCGCCTGGGGGAAAGTTGCGCATGTAGGAAAGTTGCGCATGGGGGATGATGCGCATGGGGAGATGATGCGCATGGGGGAAGTTGCAATCCAGCCCGAACTGGGTTCTGCCCACCCCTGCTCATAACTCAAGAACCCAGCAAGCAGTGCTCTGTGGAGGCTCTGCTGCAGAGCATAATGTTTCTGTCACAGCTTTTCCCCAGAAGATTCTAGACTCACCATGTCACATGTGCCTGGGCCTCCTGAGAGATGGGGATTCTGCCCAGGAAAATAGGAGAGTCCCCTGAAAGTAGACTGAGAAGCTTTCTCTTAAAGTATTTGAGGTGGAATCCACCCCTAATACTTTTATTGGTCACCGGCTGTGGCTTCTTCTAAGGGCAGACTCTGTTCTTTTGTCACATGCGTCCTTGGGTCCATACTCCCCCTCAGAGGGCAAGATGGTTCTCAAGGACAGAGCTACTACTGGGACCCTCAGTTTTTTATTACCGGGTCTGGTAGTGTGTACAGTTTGCCCACTACCGTATGGTGTTTGGATGATTGATGTTTTCCTCTTCTGAAGCAAAGACACACTCCAAAGCCTCAGGAAAGGGGACCACCTGGGGTTTCGGGGGCCCTTGTGGGTAAGTCTTAGCTCTAGACGCAGCGAAGATTCCCCCTGAATGTTTGTAACAGCCGGTACCTCAAGGTCAATCATTTTGGCAGCCTTGATGAGCACCCTGAGGTACAATTCACCTGGGCAAAGCCCAGACCCCTTACATGGGGGATCACAGTTTCCGGCTCAGAGTCAGCTACCAAAAATTTGGATTTGGTGCGTGGGGAAGGTTCCCACTTTGCTTTACATGGTTGGTCTGCTGCTTGGGAGGGAGGCCAAAACCTCCTGTAATTGCTCCTTGAGAACTCCCTTCATAGCTTCTTCAATCGTTCCTGAGAGGCTATATGTAGATAGGGTGGTGTCTTTTTAAAGGCTCCTGAGGCCTGCTGCCCCACAACCTTGTCCCCATGGCTCAGTAGTACAAAAAGGGAATCTTCTCCTTGACAAGATGGTGCCCGCAGTCAGAGGCCTGGACAAAATGGCCACTGTGCGGGAAGCAGCTGCGTTCAGCCATACCTCAGAATGGCACCTGCAACGGTGGACCCACTCTAAATGGCCACCGTGTGGGAAAACGGGCTGCTGATGGCGCCAGAACACCACAGGTCTCTCCCTCTCATAGCCTCTGCATAGCTGAAGCTGACCCAGGGAAGCGCTGATCGGATACCGGGCACTACCCCGTGGTCACTTAGAAGCCTCCCATGTAGCTGCACTGGCTGACCCAGGGAAGCGCTGATCAGATACCAGGCGCTACCCTGCGGTCGCCTAGAAGCCTCCCAGGCGGCTGCGCTGGCTCAGGTGGGCACCCACCGCCAGGAGAGGCTGCTGCGTTCCTCTCCTCCTCCTTGCACCTCCCGGCTGCTTCTCCGTGGCCTGACTAGCTCGGAGAAGCCCCAATGTGCTGTCTGGAGGAGCAATGAAAGGACTTCCCTCCCTGACTCCAGAGGGGGAAAGGACTGAGGGCCCAGAGTAAGGAGGAGAAGAAGAGAGGGGAGATAGTGTGTGTGTGTGTGTGTGTGTGTGTGTGTGTGTGAGTGAGAGAGAGAGAGAGAGAGAGAGAGAGAGAGAGAGAGAAATTGAAGGAGAAGAGGGAGGCTAGTGTTCTCTGGACACGCAGCCGGACGCTGCACGAGGCCGGACGAGACTGGGGATCCTGGGTGCCCTCCCAGGAAGGAGAACTCTGACTGCGTCTGGCCTCCAGGGAGGACAGCACCCATTGGTTAGGAACACTCTCCCTTCCTCCTACAGAGACTAATAAAGCACTCTTGGGAACTTCACACGTATTGAAATGATACCTTTGTGATTCCTAGTTCCTTGGATAGGAACCAAACCACAGTTCAGCCAAGTCCAGCCAAACACCTGGCAACTATGGAATACAGTAGTACATCATCATCATCATCATGCTTAAAGTGCTTTTCAACCCCTTAACCTGTACTTTTCAACTCCTCCTTAGAGTTGTTGATGGAATTGAAGATGATGGTGGATCAACAGAAACACAAACTTTCAGTTTCAACATGGATCAGCCCCTACAGAGCTCAGTGCAAGAGGCTCCAGTGTCAGGTAACCAGCATGGCAACTGAGGAGTCCTTTACCTGCCTTTGTGGTTAGGAAGCCACTTAGCCATTAAGTGGGTATACTCATTAAAGAAGTGCCTAGACTTCACTCCATTGAGTAAGCAGCCTCAGCTAACTCTAGAAAGAGGAGCAGAATGAGCATCAGAGCTCATGAACAATCATTCAGCTTCATATTGGTCATCTGTTCAGTAGACTCATCATAATAGTGTTCCCAGTACATTCGGTGTATAGTAGTGTACATTTCCTTGCAGTGACCCAGAGAATG
Organism: Cryptoblepharus egeriae; assembly: GCA_030015325.1. Taxonomy (NCBI): domain Eukaryota; kingdom Metazoa; phylum Chordata; class Lepidosauria; order Squamata; family Scincidae; genus Cryptoblepharus; species Cryptoblepharus egeriae. The sequence goes on from JAREYC010000004.1 coordinate 76,559,630, forward strand.
ATTTAGATGTGCTAGGACTGCTGAAGTTCAGCATGTCTTGGACCTCTTGGTCACCAAAACCAATTCAGTTTGGCGGAGCCGATGGTACACTGTTCTGGATGCTACTACTGGGCACAGATATTTGGCACATGGAGAAAGACTCTCCTGGGGTTGGGGGTAACCAGGTTTGTACCCAGGCATTTGTGGGGGGGGGGTGGAAGATAAAGAAGGCAAGAATCATTTATAGAGAGGAACCCCATAAGCACAGATGATGTGGAAATTCAGAAATCCATTCTTTCTTAAGTATATACAGTTCAGATTTTAGAGTACCACTCGAGTGGGGAAAGCTTCTTTCTCATAAGATGCTGTGAATAGGCTGGGGCGGGGGGGGGGGGGGAAGCTTAACAAGTGCAATGATCCATGTCTGGATCATTGATTTCTGTGACTACCTGGGAATTCCATGCCCACTTCCTAGAGTTCCATAATAGAAAAAAGTGGAATATCAATGTATTATTTATTCAATTTTTATCTCACCTTTCTTCCTTGTATAAGCTAAATAAATAATAATGAAATAAATAAGTGAAATAAAGATCCAGTGTTTGGGATCAGTTAGAAGACAGAGTATGGTTCCTCATCCTCTAATTTATGCCTGCTCTTGGATTTTCTTTCAGGGACAGAACAAGCCAACCCTGTGTTAACCACAGAAACTGATGAGATCAAGCAGAACATCAGGAGGCTCAATCAAGAGGTGGGAACCTGGGTTTAATATGTGGTGAGGCTTGTCCTTGGTATCTGATTTAATGCCGGGTTTCAGCCCCAGGAAATGTGACATATCAATAGACCAAAATGCTTCTGAGCAGATACAAAGTGCCATAAATTCTTACACTTCTGGGATTTTGACAAAGGGTCTCTGGGTCAGGAAGTAGTTTTTCCAGGAAGGCTTGAACCTCATCCTCAACCACTTTTTCTCTTGACATGAAAAACCCGTGGTATTTTGCCTCAACTTTGATCTACTGTGCAAGATTTTCCCCCTCCCTGCTAATCCCCAAAGCAAAATAAAAGATGCCCCAAATGGCCCCAAATACCATCCCACTGCAAATAGCTGGCTGAATTTGTTTTGGGGTCTGGTTGCATTTATTTTTGCCCCTTGGGCAAGGAAAGCAGGAATGAAGAAGTTGATTTTTAAGTGCATCCCTGGAGTTGGTGTTTCTGACTCAGGGTGTCATGGTTTAAAATTAGCATGGAGTTGGTGACAATTTCATAGCAACAAAGCCAGCCTTCTCGCCTTCTTCCCCCCCCCCCTACGCCTCAGCCACCTCTGTGTTCCTCTTTTTCATTCTTTGTAGGAGCCCAGCTTAAGCAGACCTTCCCCCTATACCAGTGATTTTCAGCCACTGTGCCATAGCACACTAGTGTGCCATGGATGGTCTGCAGGAGTGCCATCGGATTTTGGGGAGGGCCATGTATTAGAAGGGCAATTGGAGGAGTTGAGTCTTCTACCAATAAGATGTGTGCCTTGTCAATGGTAAAAAAAAAAAAGCTGATGGTGTTCCTTGTCATTTTAGCCCCTTGTCAGTGTGCTAAGAGACGAAAAAGGTTGAAAATCACTGCCCTACACACATACTTATACTTCCCCATTTCGTTCCTGTGGCTTTCCCCCTTCTTTTAGCTGCTACTTGCATGCCCTAGCCTATATCAAAATGCAAAAGTTTCTCTGGCACCGTGTTGGAATAAAAAAAATAAACGAACAATTAATTAATTACTAATTAATTTATTAATTGAAGGAAAAAGGAATTAATTTAATTCAAATTTGAATACATTTACGTAATTGAACATTTTAGAGGCAGAATTTATATGAATGAAGGGAATGAGTTAATTCAAACCAGCTCAGGCCACAGCCAGGGTTTGGGTACCCCTTCCATAGATGTTAAAATGATTCACAGCAAGGGTCATCAATATTTTGATGACAACAGCAGTAGATAGGAGAGCATAGTGAACCGCAGCAGATAAGCATTGTTGGGGAAACAGGAATGATGCATGTAGTGGAAGTAAAATTGTGTCAAATATTCCAACTGTGCCAGTGATGGAAATCATGTTAGATGAAACAGCTCACTGGGAATGGCCCCTTTGATTTTTTCTATAATAAGTACAAACTGTGAAGGGCAATCTTGATTAGAACATGCCGAGCTAGTTCCAATAATTAAGTTAGTAAAGTCCTAAAATGGAAGACTGGACTGTATTATTTTTGAGATTTCAAGTGAGAAAAACACATTTTTTGAATGCTCTCCTCAATATTTTTAAGTAGAAACACATGCAAACATAAAAGTTGAAATCAATACAGCAAGGAATGGGTTGGGTCAGAACTTTTCTTTCTGATATCTAGTGAAATATACCCAAGTTGCAGGAGTAAAATACCCCCCCCCCCGTGTGCCATTCCCCATGCACACTATCCCTCCATGTGCACCAACCCTCCCATGTGCAACATTCACCCATGCGCATCAAACCCCCATGTGCATCAACCTCCCATGCACAACATCCTCCATGCACATCACCCCCCATGTGCAACATTCACCCCATGCACATCAACCCCCATGTGCATCAACCCCCATGCACATCAAAATCCCACATGCATCATCCCCCATGCACTTCAATGTCCCATGCACAACATCCCCCATGCACATCAACATCTCATGCACATCATCCCCCATGCGCATCAAACCCCCATGCGCATCACCTCCACACACATCATCCCTATGTGCATCATCCCCCATGTACATCACCTCCCCATGCACTTCCCCTCCCCATGCGCAACACACACACCCTTGCACAGCATCCTCCCCAGTGCAACCCCTCCACAGGTGGGCAGAGACGGGTTCGCTCTGGATCGCCAGTGCCGGTTGTTAGTTTCCCCCCACCGCTACCGATCCGGTAGCAAGGGGGGAGCAGATAACTGGGTGTACCGGTTCTGAGTGCAGCTAAAGGGGGCAGCCAGGCACTTTTGAATTTGCTGCTCCAAGCGGCAGCCCGGCGAGGCGCCCCACAAGCCCCAGCGCCGGAGCATCTTTCCTCTGGCTGCTGGAGCAGCAGCTGGCTGGAGGAGCACGCAGCCTCCCCAGCCCCTTTTTCAGTGGTTCTTCCTCCCAGGAAAGTGTGGACAGGGCTGCAGCCTCGGCTAGGCTGGTCTACTCAGAAGTAGGTCCCATTACAGTCAGAGTATCTTATTCCCAGGAAACTGTCTTTAGGACTCCTGTCTCCTTTCCAAGATAGATCCTCTTTTTCAGCCTGATGACTACAGTCCTAACCATGTCTACTCAAAAGTAAGCCCTATTGTGCTCAAGGGTCTTACTCCCAGGAAACTGTATTTAGGACTCCTGCCTCCTTTCCAGGATAGATCCTCTTTTTTAGCCTGGTGACTACAATCCTAACCATGTCTACTCAAAAGTAAGCCCTATTGTGCTCAGTGGGTCTTACTCCCAGGAAACTTCTTTAGGATTGCTGCCTCTTTTCCAGGATAAATCCTCTTTTTTCTAGCCTGGTGACTACAATCCTAAGCATGTCTACTCAAAAGTAAGCCCTATTGTGCTCAATGGGTCTTACTCCCAGGAAACTGTCTTTAGGATTGCTGCTTCTTTTCCAGGATAAATCCTCTTTTTTCTAGCCTGGTGACTACAATCCTAAGCATGTCTACTCAAAAGTAAGCCCCATTGTGTTCAATGGGCCTTACTCCCAGGAAAGTGTCTTTAGGATTGCTGCGTCTTTTCCAGGATATATCCTCTTTTTTTAGCCTGGTGACTACAATCCTAAGAATGTCTACTCAAAAGTAAGCCCCATTGTGTTCAATGTGTCTTACTCCCAGGAAACTGTCTTTAGGACTGTAGCAGAGTACTGCGCGTGCGCCAACCTTAGCCCTCCCCAGCCCCGCCCCTGACCCTCCCCACCCCTGACCCTGCCCTGGCCCCGCCCACTTCCGGGGAACTGGTTGTTGGGCCAGGCCGGGCCCACCACTGAACCCCTCCCTCCGAACAACATCCCCCCTAGTGCACCAGGCACCGAGCACCAAATTGGCTGGACATTGGTCAGTCTTCCAAGTTAAGTATAGGACAAAAACACGTTGCACCTGTTTTCAGCCCCTTAAGGGTTAAATTTCTCAGCATCAGTTCTTGGTGGGTATTGATGTCACAGAAGGAACACCCTGCCCAAATTTCATGCTTTTATGTTTAGGGGTTGGGACAGGGCTTGGATCAGTCAGGGATTCTTCAATGTAAAATATAGGGAGGAAAATGTGTTGTGCCCCTTTTCACCCCCTTCCAGTTGGAATTTCTGAAAACTGGTTATAGTGGGTGCGGGGTGCCTCCATCATGGAAGGAACACCCTCCCCAAATTTCACAGCTCTAGGTGTAGTAGTTTTGGCAGGGCATTGATGAGTGAGTCAGTCAGTCAGTCAGTCAGTGACTTTTCAATTTTATATATACCTGTATATATTAGGGGTTTTTTTTACCATGCAGGAAAGGTTTGTTTAATGTGGGAATGCATTAAAAAATATGACACCTTCCGTGAAGGCAAAAGTGGGGAAGAGGGATTTTAATCCTTTGCCCTTAGTGTGGTCCCTGGATCTGGCAATGACAGCTGTTTGCCCCAGGCAGGGTTACCATATGTCCTGAAAAATAGGGACAATCCCAGTTGGGGGGGGGGGTTGTGTTCACACACTGGCAAATGGGACAGAGGATCTTGTCCCAATTTTGTGGAAGAGAATTATGGTAACCCTAGCCCCAGGGGAAAAAATTCATCTGAAAATCCTGTACAGATAATACATATGACTGCATTAATTTTTTTTTCCAGATCAACAACCTAAACCAGGAAGTCTCCCACCTAAGCCAGGAGCTGCAACACCTGATGAGCCTTCTTCAGAGCCAGCTTCCTCCTCAAGCCTCTGCTACCTACAATCCTGCCTTCACCTGTCCCCACCGTAGTGTCCAGACATCACCCTCTCCACCTCCTTTGAGCCGGCAACTGTCCTGCCAGCCTTCATCTCAGGCCTGGCCTTCGTTTCCACCAAAGAATCTCCCCACCTCTTCCAGTGTGGACTTTTTGCCTTTCACCAGCTCCCCACCTTCTTCTGCCACTCCATGCATGGAACAATCAGGAACTCAAGAGCAGAGGGCTTCCACACCATGTGGTCCTTCATGTCCCTCTTACCAATTTGATTCACCTCCAGTGGACACAGGACAAGGGGGCAGCCCCTGCGGACATATGGTCAATATGACTTCTTCTCACTCCAGTTCCTCCATAATTACCTCTCTCTCCTTGAGAAACTCTTTCGCCACCTGGTCCGGACCAAGCTGCACATCAACGCGCTTCCATTTCCGATCCAGTTCGGAGACCTTTCACTGATGCCAAGGAGCCTCCTGCATCAACTGTTTCCTTTTGGAAATTTGGTGATCAGAACTCAAACCTACAAGGCTTGAACAATCTGGAGCCCATAAAAATCTGTGAACAGGACCCACCATCACATTATTTTTGGCCCCCAGCACCAAGCTTGTTTGGTTTTTTTTATTTTATAAACTTAAAATTGGATTTTGATTTCTCATCTCCACAAGAGTGAAAGGGTATTCCTGTAAGAGCCAAAATGAAATGCTGCGCAATTTTGAAATCTGGGATCAGAAATTTCAGATTCTGAACATTTTGGTTTTCAAAGTTGTTTTTAAAGACTTCTTTATAAAGCAGAACAAAACAATTGTATCATGAATACATTTTTAAAAGCAATAACATTATAACTGTCTTGCCAGATTCAGTCCTTTATACGTTGTTTCTTCTCAAATCTCTAAATGTCAGTGTCCATCAGAGGAGCATGTTGCAAAGAGGGTAAGACATACTGTACGGGCAGTTGCGTGACCAGGTTTTATGTCATTACATTTGCTTACTCATGAGGAAACACAAACATGTAGCTTACTTTCACTTTCCATAGGGCTCAATACATTTGTCAGCTTAGGAGGGGACTTTTCAGATATTTTTTGGAGGGGGTGTGTTCCTCGGATAAGACTATTCTGCTGTTGTTGGATTCCTGTCCTTTCTAATGTACTTTCTGCCCTTTCTAATGTACTAATGGTAACCTACTCATGAGTAAACACATGATATACTTTATCCACTTTATCTCAGTGCAAAGCAATTCACAAGTGATAATCACTTGGGAGATACAGAACAGAAGCAAAACTAAAAGTTCATTAACTTTTTCTAATACAAGCTTAATTGCCTGCCACTTTGCCACAATAAGCAGGTTGTCTTTAAGCCATTAACTGCTCCTTAAGGAAAAATTATCTTTCAAGTGCCAACCTCAGTCGCTTTCAGACAAAATTACATATAAATAAATCACATATAATTAGGCTACACCTGTATATGTAGTTTGGCCCTATTTTTGGACTGATGATTCTCAATGGAGAAAGTGCTTTTGCACATGTGCAGAGAGCATTTCTTTCTCTTTTGTACCTTACATATCCCAATAAGTCCTAGAACCAAGTCTTGAGAGTTTTGGTCTTGAAAGGAGAAGATGGTCTGCTTCACTGAGTATAATTAGTGCATCGCAAGGACATTTGTCCCTGAGCCCAGGGTAAACCCCATCAGCAGGGTAAATTCAGATCTGTGCCGACTATTTGCCAGTAGGAGTCTGTGTGGTCCAGAGAAGGTGGATCATGCCCAGGAATAGGGTCATGATTTGGCATGAGCTGCTGCAGTTCCAGGCCTTATCTGCTCTCCTCTCCAGCCCATTATAATACATTCCACCCACCCCACCCCTTTCCACCACCTTGCATGGGCTTACCTGATCTAATGGGTCTCTGTTGTTCTGCTGGCATACATGGGAAGGGTCCAGTCTGGCCAGTGGGACATGTCAGCTTGTAGTCACAGTACTAGGGTCAAGATCACCATTTCTAAAGCGTTGGGGTTAGAGATTCTTTCCTGATCATTGATTTCTACTGATTGAGCAAATGATTCTATTATATAAAATATGCCCCTTGAGACATATGAAATATTATATTTCCAAAGCAGGGATTTGAATTGACTTCCTTCATTAGTGAGTTAACAGGTTCTATCGTAGATAGTAACTATAACTATGAATGAACTATAACTATGAATAACTATAACAATGAATGATTGATGACAACTGGCTCTTTGGTATAAAGGGGGCATCTGTTTGGCCACCATGAACACAGTATACTAACCCTACAATCCAGAGTAACTACAGGAGCATGTAAGAGACATTAAGTGCACCTGTAGTTAAAACACCATCTAGTGAAAACCTATGGGAAATTCATATTGCAATCCAGAGTAAATTATTCTTATACCAGAGCAAGGATTCCCCGTAGTTACTCTTGATTGCATCCTACATGTTTGATCTTCTTCTGGTGCCTGTTAACCAGCAGGGCAGGGTTCGAGACCCGGGTCGGCCCTATAAGACAGGGTGAGCTTCTGTCCTTAGCCCAGCTCTGCGACGCCAGCTGGATCCAATCGTATTGGCTCTGCCTTTCCATTGGACTAATTCAGTGGCGTGGAGAGGGGGGATTTGCTGCTTGGGTAACAGCCTATCCTCCATAACAATCTAACTCAGGCTTTTGTGCTTTGCATGCAGCGTATGCAGCGCCAAGCACGATACCATAGTCTTCCATGGAGGCCTGCTTTCCTCTTATGTGATAATGCCCCCACCCTGCACGCTGAAGTGATATAGTCCTGGTATAGTTTAACCATCTTCCTGTGAATGAAGACTGTGTGTTGAATGAATTTTGAAAACCAAAATTGTCTGATATTCCAGAGAGAACCTCCTGGATTAGATATCTTACCATCGTCCTTTTGTCTCCCGTTCCTTCCTCCCAAATGTGTGGCTATTAACACTTGAAAGGCTGGCACATTTGTGTGGTTGCTTTGTTACTGCCATTCCAATTAATCCTGTGCCGCACCTCTTCCAGAAGAGAGAGACAGAACAGAGAAAGTGTGTTTGATCTCAATAGCCAGCACTCTTGTCTCTCCACTTTATCTCTTCACATTTCAGGCAGAAGGAAATAAAAATGTCAGCTGAAGGTAGGTCAGGTCTGGGCAATCATTCTGAACTTTTTTTCATCCGTACACTTTAAAAAGAGGCAAAGCAGTCAAGAAAATGTTTCAGATTACAATGGGGCCTCCGTCGGTCTTGGAAGACTATGGTATCGTGCTCGGCACTGCATACGCTGCATATGAAGCACGAAAGCCTGGGTTAGATTGTTATGGAGGATAGGCTGTTACCCAAGCAGCAAATCCTCCCTTTCCACGCCACTGAATTAGTCCAATGGAAAGGCAGAGCCAGTACAATGGGGCAAATGTCAGCATATTCAGCAAGACTTGGAGTAGATGAAGTGAATCCTGAAGTTCTTAGGCAGTAGTAACTAATTTATAGGAACTTAGGCTGCAATCCTAAGAGCACTTTCCTGGGAGTAAGCCCCACTGAAATCAATGGAACTTACTTCTGAGACACAAATAGGATTGCACTGTTAGGCACTTGAAATTTCCACCTCCCTGTGGAAGTTAAAAAAAAACACCAATGTAGAATCGGAAGCAGTAAAGTATAAATAATTTCTCATATCGAGATGGATCATTGAGACAGATCATTGTTCTGTCTAGACTGATATAATTGTTTCCAACATACAGTGGCTCTCTAGGGTCTTAGAAACATCTTCAGCCTTGCTCTTTTTGAAGAGTAGAATCTCCCTAACTGTTATATAGTCTAGTAGAAGCCAAGGCTACAATGCAGAGTAACTACGGGAGCTTTTACACCGATGTAGTTATGGTGCCATCTATAGGAAACTTATGGAAAGTGCATAGAGCAATCCAGAGTAAGTGCCTCTTATGACTTCCCATAGTTACTCTGGATTGTAGGGATAGACTATATAGGTGCAGGGTGACCGATAGAATGAAGGACCTATATAGACCTATATAGGGTGACCTATAAAGAATGGAGGACAGAGTGTCTTTACCTTTAAGTGTTGCATAGAAGAGAAAATTTAGGCAGGTTTAACTCAATATAGAAGGGTTTAAAAAGCAGTATCTGCCTAAACTCCCTCTTCTATGCAATAGATAAAGGTACAGGCACACTGTCCTTCATTCTAGATGGTCACCCTGTAAAGGTGGGGCATAATTTTTTTTAAGTATTTTAAGTATTTTTTAAGTATTTTGTCAAATTTCCAAAACTTTTTAAATGCTTTTTTAATGCTAATTATCTTAATCAGACCTGTTTGCTTGACATGATCCGGGCTTTCGGTTGATTAATTAGACTGGCATTGATGGTTCTGTGAATAATTACAAATTATGATCTACAAATCATGAGCTTTGTGAAATATCCAGCATGGAGTTTGCCAAGAGTGACCCTTGATATGGAACCTATGAGTCTCTGCAACCAATACGTGTGCTATGATTATTTACTAGCAAGGAAAATGAACTTTGTGTATGCACAAGAATTCAGTTTGTAAGAGGAGCTGAAGCTCATCAAGTGCATGTGCTAAAGACACTGTGCCTGTTAATCAGCAGGCCAGGGTTTGAGACCTGTGTCCCCACAAGACGAGGATCTCCTGCTACAGGCAAGGGGTTGGAATAGATGATCCACTGGGTCCCTTCCAACTCTATGATTCTATGATCTATGATCCCTCTCTGGGATCTCTCTGAAATTGTCTGAGAAGTCTTTTGACAGTATATTGTGTAACCTGGTCAACATGGTATGATATCCAGATACCACAAATTGTAGATTCTGGGCTCCACTTTGATGTAAGGAGTTTTTTTTTAAAAAAAATCTAATAACAGCATTACCAAGATAATAACAGCATCACCAAACTCCCGAGTATCTCCACTTAATTCCGTTTTCTCTCCTACAGACGCTGAGCATCATGCTTGTTGCTATGACAATTGTTGCCACTTTTTTGTGGTCACTATTGAGTTGCGTAGAGACCGGCAGGAGGTGTGGAGAGAGTGAGTGAGAGAGAGAGAGAGAGAAGGGGGAATGCACTGTGGATGTCCCATCATCGCAGATATGGGTTCTTATGTCCCCAAGAGATGTGTGGTACCTTGATTATCCCTGGGATTTGGCCTTGTTGTCATGATGGGACCCACATCGCCTCGCAATTACCAACACAGCTGCCTCTACCTTAGCAACCCCGATCTGCTTTCTTCCTAATCAGACCAAAAGGTGCATTTCATCACCTACCCAGGAGAATGGACGCCGCGCAGTTCCATGATACCAGCAGGCAACTCCAACCTAACCCTGTTTCATCAAAGGTTCTTCCCAAGGGAATAATACACTGGATGTAAACAAGCATTTTAAATTTTCTCCTTCTTCACTTGAGCCCAATCCTAACCTACAGCCTGATCCTAAGCAATTTTCCAGTGTCAAAACAGTGCTAGTGCAGCTCCGAATACAGAGGTCGCCTCCATGATTGACACCCCCCCCCCCCAGAATGCAGCCCCCTCACTGTTGACACTCCTGATTTCATGTTGGAACATTGATTAGGATTGGGCTGTAACCTAAAGATATTTTTACATTTTAAAAAATTGTGCCAGGTATATAGAAATCCAATCTTGTCCATCTGTATCAAGTACTAAATGTTAAATTCAAACTATTCAAAGTACCTCTGACACACACCCACAGATTTTGTGCACAATCCTATGCATCTCTACTCAGATGTAAGCAGACGTAAGGATTCAGATAAATTAAGAACAGGTTCTATGTCCTAATAACCTAAATTAACAACAGGTTCTATGTGCCATAACCAGTTCTCAGAACCAGGCGCTCATTAGCAAAGGGTTCTATGGAACCTGTGAGAACCCCCTGAAGCCCACATGTAAGTCCAATTGTGTTCAACAGGATTTTCTCCCAGGAAAAGCATGAACAGGATTGCAACCCTAATTAATCAAGACCAGGTTTTATATCTTTGTGAGTAGAAGAAATAGATGGTAATCTAGAGGACACAGTGGGTAATCTTGATCTTACAACCTTAAAATAATGAATTCGATTAGATGGTAGTTCTTAATCTGGGATCTATGGATCTCTTGTGGATCATGGATGAACTTCAGGGGTTATTTGAAACGGGCAAAACGTTTTGTGTATATATGTGTTTCTATGTATTCTATGCATTAAGGTCCACGGCTTTCATCAAAGGGGTCTGTGACCCCCCACAAAATCACTGAATTAGAAAAGGCATTGAATTAGAATGTATCCTTGGACAGGGTGTTTTCCCTTACATTTCAGCGACCTCTACTGCCCAGTACTGGAATTGCATCAAACAGGACCCTGAAAACAGATTAATTTTATTTGAGACCCCCATCCATACTGCCTTTCACTTTCATTATATACTATTTAAGATGGTCAAAAGGCATCTTTCTCTCCTTCTACCACATGCTCCCTTTTGAACCACCTGCAAATCAACTGCACAACAACATGTCAACTCTTAGTGTTCTTCCCCTTGGCTTTTATGTAAACATAGTTTATAACAGCAGTTTTTCAACTGGAATACAGTAATCCAAAATGAATTTTATTTGTACATTTTTAAAAATCCAGGAACTCCTTGTGACTCTATGGTTAAAAGCGCTGTGTCTGTTGATTTGAAGATCAGCAGGTTAGTGGTTCCAGACCTGGGTGCTGCATGAAGCAATGTTCTGGCAACAATCCCTTGCGACAGGCTGGCCATATTTCCTCATGTTTCATCCATTGTTTAAAGTGAACCCTGCCAGAAGCAGGAATAATGCTAAGAAAATGATTTTTTTTATCCCATATATTTTAATTCATCAGTCTCTCCCACATATAATGTTAAAAAACACTACATGGATATTGCATATATGAATGTTATTTTATCTACATCATTACAAAAGGTGCATGCAAACTGGACAAAAACAGACATGCAACAAGTTCAAGTCAATCATGCCCCCACCTCCAGCCTTCTATTACCAGATGATTCTGTGTGGCAGGATCATATACTATACGCGTGTTTGGTGGTTGGTAACTTGGTACTAATTTGGGCCAAATCCTATCCAACTTCCCAGCTCAGATACGGGCTGCATAGAAGGCCCTCCTCAACATAAGAGAATGTTTGTTCCTTTACTTCTGGACTGCACTGCTGCTGCATTGGTGATGGAAGGTTGGATATGATTGAACTCTTCATAAAATAATAAAAACTTTATTTGTACCCCGATTTTCTCCCTGGGGACTCAAGGCAGCTTACAACATGTATAAAAACATCAATAAAATCCCGTGCATTTAAAAAGTTAAAACATGTTAAAACAATAAATAAAAAAATCTCCATTTAAAAAACTAATTAAACTAATAAAACTGATTAAAACCAGTAATAAAAACATTGTGCAGTGGGAGTGGCAGACCCAAAAAAAACTCAGGGGTACTGTTTACAACTATCCCTACAATCCAGAGTAACTACAGGAGCACATAAAAGACCTTATGTGTACCCATAGTTACTGCATGACCTAATGAAAACCTATGGGAAATTCATATTGCAATCCAGAGCAAATTGTTCTTACACCGGAGCAAGGACTCCCCATAGTTACTATGGATTGCACCCTTAGTTTTTATTTGCTTTAATGCACAAAATCTTGAGCACAAATCTAACCATGTCTACTCAAAAGTAAACCCCATTGTATTCAATGGGTTTTACTCCTAGGAAAGTGCATTTAGGATTGCCGCCTTTGTGTTGCATTGGGACTCACTTTTTGAAACTACACTCTGTCGAGATGCACCTAAGTTAAGAAAGAAAGAAAGAAAGAAAGAAAGAAAGAAAGAAAGAAAGAAAGTATAAGAATAAGAATAAGAATAAGAAAGAATAAGAAGAAAGAAATAAGTATAAGAAAAAAAAGAAAGAAAGAAAAAATAAGAAGAAATAAGAAAGTATAATAAGAAAGAATAAAAAGAAAGAAGAAAGAAATAAGTATAAAAATAAGAAAGAAAGAAAGAAAGAAAGAAAGAAAGAAAGAAAGAAAGAAAGAAAGAAAGAAAGAAAGGCAATCTCGAAAACATATTTTATTTTCTGTTAAGAAATAGTGTTGTACATAAATAATTTTATTAATATTAAATATTTTTTAATAATAGATGATGATAATAATGATCTGAAAAGACCCTTAAAATATTTATCTCCGTTCATATTTTTACGCTGCATCAGCTCCTTGCAAGCCGGAAGGGCTGAGGAATTATCCTGCAAATAATTAAGCAGCTATCTTATTTTTTAATAGCATGATGCAATTAATTATTTTATGTGATGCAATTATTTAATCAATTAATCAACAAACAACCTTATGCAACCCACACTTTGGGAACCACTGATAGAATAATGCAACATTATAGCCATGCCACGCCCACCAACGACAGGCCCCGCCCACCCCTTGCCCTCCTCCAATCAGGTTTTTGTATGCAAATAAGAAAAAAATCCTAACCGTGGCAAGGAGTTCCCTCCTGCTTCCCTGTGTGACGTCACCATAGAACAGAACCACGCCCACTCTTCTCCCTCCTCCAATCAGATTCTTGTATGCAAATAATAAAGTCGAAGGAGGCTTAACCTCTTGCTTTCCTCGGTGACGTCACTATGTGGTGGCCGCGCCCACTCCTCCATTCCTCCAATCAGGTCCTTGTATGCAAATAAGAAATTAGAATGGAGGCTCCCCTCTCTCTCCTGGGTGACGTTATTATATAGTTGCCACGCCCACTCCTCGCCTTCCTCCAATCAGGTCCTTGTATGCAAATAAGAAATTCGAACCGAGCCTTTCTTGTAGCTTCTTTGGGTGGGGTCACTACCGAAGAGAAAGGCGGGCCTTCTTCCACGATTGACATGCGGACTAGCCAATCAGAAGGCGAGAGGAAGTAGGGGAAAAAATCCAGATGAGGCGGAGCTCTGGAGCGGAAGCGGAAGAAGCTGGAAAGGAGCCTAGGGCGGAAGTGGCGCTGCTTGAGATTCGAGTGGGGTTAAAGGGGAGACCCGGTGGAGGCCCCGCGGGCGGGAGCGGTGAGTGTCTGCCGTGGTGACGGTGGCCTGTGGGGGAGGCTGGGCCTTGGACTGGTTCGGCTGGCTGGCCGGCCGGCCTGGAGCCTCCTTCCCAGGTGGGCGGCCTGGTGGGCGAGGTGGAGCCTCCATGGCCAGGGACAGTCTACCTCTCTTGAGGGGAGCCCCACTGGGTAGCCCTGGAGGAAAGGGAGGCTCCCCCTGCCCTGCCTGCCCCTTGTCCCTGGCTGGGTGGCAGCGCCTGGCTCTACCTGGGAGTAAGCCCCATTGACTAGAATGGGACTTACTTCTGAGTAGACCTACCTTTCTTAGGCTCTGAGGCTGCAAGCCTAGCCACACTTACCTGGAAGTAAGCCTCATTGACTAGAATGGGACTTACTTCTGAGTAGACCTGCCTTAGGCTCTGAGACTGAACTTAGCCACACTTACCTGGGTGTAAGCTCCATTGACTAAAATGGGACTTACTTCTGAGTAGACATGCCTTTCTTAGGCTCTGAGGCTGCAAGCTTAGCCACACTTACCAGGGAGTAAGCCCACATTGACTAGAATAGGACTTACGTCAGAGTAGATATGCCTTTCTTAAGCTCTGAGGCTGCAAGCGTAGCCACACTTACCTAGAAGTAAGTGTGGCTAGGAGTAAGTGTGGTAAGGAGTAATTGACTAGACTTGGACTTACTTCCGAGTAGACATGCTTACAGTTGGCCTCTGAAGCTGCAAGCCTAGCTGCACTTACCTGGGAGTAAGCCCAACTGACAATAATGGGTCTTGTTTTTGAGTAGACACACATAGGGTTGGGATCTCAGGATGTGATCTGTTCCACAACCTGGGAGTCAACCCCATTATCTAGAATGGGACTTATTTCTAAGTAGACAAGCCTAAGGTTGGCCTCTGAGGCTACAAGCCTAGCCATAGTTACCAGGCTGGAGGAAGCCCAACTGATTAGAATGGCTCTTGTTTCTGAGTAGACATGTATTGGGTTGGGCTCTGGGGCTGCCATTCTCTCCACACTTTCCTGGGAGTAAGTCCTGTTGACTAGAATGAGACTTGCCTCTTAGTAGACATGCCTAGGGTTTGGTTCTGAAACTGCAAGCCTGTTACTGGTTCTGAGATTGCAAGCCACACTCGCCAGGGAGTAAGCCCCATTGACTAGAATGGGACTTACTTCTGAGTAGACATGCATGGGGTTGGGCTGCCATTCTCTCCACACTTACTTGGGAGTAAACCCCACTGACTAATTGGTCTTGTTTCTGAGTAGGCATGCATTGGAGTGGGTTCTCAGGCTGCCATCCTTTGCACACTTACCTGAGAGTAAGCTCCATTAACTAGAATGAGACTTGCCTCTGAGTAGACATGTATGATATTGGAGACTTGTGCTGCACTCCTTTCCATAGTTACCTGGGAGTAAGCTCTATTGACTACAGTGGGACTTCCTTCTGAGACATGCATCAGATTGAGTTCTGAGGCTGCAAGTTTATCGTTACTTACCTGGGAAAAATCCCACTGACTATAATGGGATTACCTCTGACTAGACAGGCATAGGATTGGAACTAAGGCTGCCATCCTCTCCACACATACCTGGGTGTAAGCCCCACTGACTATAGTGGGATTTTCTTTTTTGTAGACATGCATGGAACTGGGTTTTCAGGCTGTCACCCTATCCACGTTTCCCTGGGAGAAAGCCCTATTAACTATAACAGAACTTGCCTCTGAGTAGCCAAGCATGGGATTAGGCTCTAAAAGTGGCATGCCACACTTGGTGGCCCTCTTGTTACTTTCTTCTCAGGTCTGGTTTAGGTGTTTTGGTGTGATTGTGCTATAAAGCTGTTTTTAGTAAGCCCCACTGACCGTAATTGGTCTTGTTTCAGAGTAGGCATGCATGGGATTGGGTTCTCAGGTTGTCATCCTTTGCACACTTACCTGAGAGTAGGCTCCATTAACTAGAATGAGACTTGCCTCTGAGTAGACATGCATGATATTTATAGGGTTTATAGGGAGCCATTGTTGTGGTACAGATTATGATCTAATTAATTAATTGACCAACTGGCTAATGAGATCCTCCAGTTTTCTGAAGCAAATCTTAATACTTGTATTATGTTTTACACTTTTACTATGGATGGGTAGGTTTTTTCATTTTGCAATAAACCTCTTTCAAAGAGAGGTATAAGTGGAAGTCTTATTCAAATTTTTTTGAGCATAGCACTTTAGCCCTCTCCCTGTTGTGAGGTGGAGAAGATTCTTTTATAAATGGGATAATAATGGCTTGCCTTAAATTACTGTAAGAATGTACAATATACATAAATATACAATATATTTATGAGATAATAAACAAGACAATATCATTCATTGGCATCCTTCAGTCTTGAAAGACTGTGGTATCGTGCTCTGAGTGGAGGTCCCAAAACAGCATCTAGTATGGCTAAAAAGGCCGATTCAAGAGTGGACACAAAGCAAATTTGACACTTGAGGAAACCATCCGCATAACTACAAAGTGACTTATTAATGGAAACAAAAAATCTTCTTTATAACCATTATTCTTTTTTTGCTATTTGTTGCTATCTGCCTTTTCCTTTACCAGTCCCTGCCATTGATAATCAACACCTTTCTCCCTCTCCCTGGATTTAACTGTTTTCAGTTAACTGTGCAGGGATAATTTTTCTTAAAGGCTCTCAACATGCTCTAGTTGTAAAAGTTGAAGGATTGTCAACATCCTTCCCATGACATACATCTGCCCTACTACATGTTGATTAAATACAGCAGTGGTGGGTAAACCCTGGATTGGGGGCCATTTGTGGCTCTTGGAAACCCATAATGTTGCCGAGAAGGAGCCACCAGTGTCCAGTGGGCCTCTGCCCATCAGGGACTGTTAGATCCCACACTGGTCTGTGGTCATCATTTTAACTCCTCATTGCCTCTGAACATCTCCAGATGTTCCTGGCTTAGTTTGTATGTTTTCACTGTGCACAAGCAAACAATTGTTATGGAGGGTTGTGATGTCTACATGCCTTTATTATATGTGTATTATGTATAAGCTCAGTAAATATATGCATATAAATTTCTTCCCTAATGTGTTTGTTTATGTAAATTTGTTCAGATTTGGAATATAAATTAATATTGTTTTCTTCTGGGACCTGTCATAGGCTGCAGTCCTAAAGACACTTTCCTGGGAATAAGACAAACTGAACACAATGGGGCTTACTTTTGAGTAGACAGGATTAAGATTGTGCTAACAGTGTCAGAGAGATTATATGGTCCTCCTACAGAAATGGTGATTATGTGGAGATTATGTGGTCCTCCTTCCACCCCTGAAATATGTTTTCCATAGCATAAACAGGATGCACTTGTTTGTCTGTCCTTGTGCTTTCCCTTCGCCACATGGCCCAATGGATCTTCTAGGGAACCAGATTCAGTTCTCTGCATTCTGTGTTGCTCAGTGTGACCAAGAATCAGCCCCTATTTGGTAAGAGCTGGTGATTCTCTTAATTGTTGGGATCTCCATAGCAGAAAGCAAACTCCCCTCACTCCCACCCAATATCTCTTTCAGCTACATAAGTGAAGAATTCCCTGTCAACTTCTTTTGTGAAAAAACAAATTATTGCACTTGCACATTTGTGTTGTGAGGATAAAATTTATCCTTATATTGACAGGGATCTTGCAAAGAGGGTGCAATGTGCAATACTGTACTCCCGTTCCTGTGTAACCATGCATTTTATAAGCTCTTGCAAATATGCTACCTGACATATTGACAGGCAGCATGCTAGCATTAAAATTCAAGCTTCTGAATCATACCAGGGTCTTCTTTAGGCTGAATGTTGCAGAGGAAAGTGAAGTAGGGCATGTACTATATTAACAAATGCTGAAATGCATTGTTTTACCCCTGCTTACTGGGCAAGAGACACTCTTTCAAGTGGGTGCTCCTCCTTTATTTAGCAGGGGGAGAGTAACTGGCCCTCCACACCCCAGCAATGTCTGTTCTAGTGGCTTCTGCTGGTGTTCTTTTTGCACTTTAGATTGTGAGCCCTTTTGGGACAGGGACCCATTAGCTATTAATTAGCTATTAATTTTTTCATTTTCCGCTTTGTGAACTTTTCAGTTGAAAAGTGGTATATAAATACGATAGATAGATAGATAGATAGAGCGAGCGAGCGAGCGAGCGAGCTCATGTTGATCTCTTAAAAAGACTCATGTGTAGCTATAAAATCTGCATGGTTTCTCACACTGGTCAGGCAGAAGAATGAATGTGAACTTTCTCAAGCCACACCACTGTCCTCTGGTGGGTGAGGGCTATTGCTGGCATCTGTTTCAGATTACACTTATTGGTCATGTGCTGTTGTTAGATATCAAATAAAATTACTATAAGAATGAAGTGTGATCAATCCCAAAAATTAGCAGGGTCACACTTGTTGGTTGTCCTTTTAACAGGGGTTGTCCTTTGAACACACAACTGTGTTTCTTTCCCAGAACAAGGATCTACTTCCTAACAGCTGAGCATGCAAATCCATCAGCCAAGTTGGACAGGTCCTTCTCAGAGCTCAGATTCATTTCCTTTATCAGAGGCCAGCAGGAAATGCCAGCTATTTCTCTTTCATTTTTGAGCTACTCTTTAACAGAAAGCAAAAGCTGTCAGTTTTCAACACAATGCTACTAAGTGATATATTTAGTTAGTTCTAATACTTTTTTAGTGTTCTTTACTCAAATTATCTCATAATCCTAAAGTGTTGTAAGGCAGGTCATCCATATTGCCAATGCGTAACATTGAGAGGTAGTTGGCCTTATGCAAGCAAACTACTAGTGAGTTAGTGGCAGAAGTGAGACATTCAAAATGAGGACTTCTTGGTTTGATCTGTCTCTTGGCCACTCTGCTACTCTTCTTCATCTTTGTCACTTGTAGAGTATGTTGGTCTTTGCCTTGGCAATAATCCTCTAACAGTGCTTTCATTTAAGTAACATGCCCAAGATCACACATAAGTCCCTGACAGAGGTGGTGCTTCAAGATAGACTCCTGACTTTGGCCTACCACTTCTGAGCAACCTGGGAGGCAGTGTTGATCCAGTCCCTAAGTATCCTTTTTGTCTTTCAGTTTGGAGATCTGTCTTCACCCACAGTCCAGCTGTCTCATCATTGGAGTGCTTGCCCTTGTAACAAGCCATGGCGGGCCGTGGCGGAGCTGCACGGCCAAATGGGCCAGCGGGAGGAAACAAGATCTGTCAGTTCAAATTAGTACTTCTGGGAGAATCTGCTGTTGGGAAGTCCAGCCTCGTCTTGCGCTTTGTGAAAGGGCAATTTCATGAGTTCCAGGAGAGCACAATTGGAGGTAAGCCTTGCTTTTGGATGGCTGTGGGTCAATATTATTCCAAGATTTTGAGATATCTTGAAAGGTCAGTTGCTTGAAAACTTTCTACCATTGAAACTCTTCTATCCCAGATATAGTGCAGACTCAGGTGTATTGGAACACGAGCAGGAAGTGCTGGCACATCTCAGTATTGGCCTATCAGTACAGTGCACTCAATATGTTGATATACAGAGTGGTTGATAGTGAATCTGCATTTCAGAGAAGGCCATTTCTATACCTATTCTCTTTTTAAGCTTTTGTTGAATATTGGTCTAGTGCAGGGGTCTCCAACCTTTTTGGCAGCAGGGACCAGTTTCATGCAAGACAGTTTTTTCACAGACCAGCAGGTGTGGGGTGGGGTTGGTTTTGGGAGGCACATTGCATTTAGTTTCTGGAAATAAGCTCCACTGAATATAATGGAGCTTGCTTCTGAGTAGACTTGCATAGGATTGGACACTGACTGAGGCTCCCAATCCTATCCACACCTGGAATAAGTAAGGAGCAAAAGGAATGGAAGTCAGAAGATGGGCTGTTTGATGCTCCCAGGCACATGTGTCTTGCCTTCACATGAAGACGACAAACCTAAGACCACAATATCCCACTCCGCTCAATGGAAGAAAGCCCCATTTAGTATAATGAGGGTCGCAAACGGGGGGGGGGATTGCAGCACCCCAGTATAAGTAAAGATTTATAGAAAGGGGTAAGGGCTATGGGGGGAACATGTTGCTAAGGGGGGGGGGAAGAGGACTGGTTTACTCACTGAGTAATCTGCCACTTATCTCATGGTGCCTTGGTGGGTGGCTGGGGAAAGGTGGAGAGGCTGCGCTAGGGCTACAGCATCCATAATGCATTGAACAAGATTCAAAACCCAGCTCAGCCAAATGTAAGTAAGTATCACTGGTTGAGGAAAAGCTGTTCTAGGGCCTTCTGGGATTGACTCATGGAGATTTTTAGAATCCTCAAGCTGTCCAAAGTCAAAACTTCCATATTATAATGGGGGGGGGGGGTAAAGAAAGAAAACCCTGTGCATTTGGATAACTATGCAAAAATGTCAGTTTGGCAAATTCTCTTCCACCGTAAGCAGACAGGCATCTGAGTGGCCAAAGGCAGTACTTGGTTCAGTGCTTGCTGTATGCCTGCATCAAATGCAAGGTATTTATACCAACCTTGGCAGTTCTGGCACATGTTTTACATGGGGGGGGCTTATGGCTTGACTTCAGTGTCTAGTCCTATTTTCACAGAACCAAAGAATCTTAAGACACGAAAGGCCTTTTCAGAGCTGACTTGCAGATAGCATAGCCAAGTGTGTGCAGTCTACATCTTGGAGGACATCTGATTCAGGATTGGATTTGCTCTTCTCCTCCTCTGTGCACACAGGATATTATGAAGGCACTGCCATAAATGTGTAGCCATAAATGTGTGCAGTTGCACAAGTGGACCTACACACACAAATGCACGTGAAAGAACTGATTCTTGCTAAATACTTTCTGTCTTGCCTCTTCTCTTAGGGTAAATAAGAATAAACAAGATGTAAAAAACACACTACATCTTGGTACACAACAAAATACCTTGTTACCTTGCACTTGCTCAATCTTGACCCTGGATGCCAAGGAAAATCTTGCTATGCTTCCAGAAAGTGCTAATCTTTAAGAAGAGGGTTGTACAACTGTGGGAGCAGCCATCAGGTTGCCTCTCTACTTGAAAACTATTTGGAATCCTAACCAATTTATGCCAATAGAACTTGCCTGTTCCCCCATTCCTGTGGTGGTATGGGGAGGCCAGTACATGTCTGTCCACTGGTTTAATCCTCCAGAAGTGGTGCAGACTTCTGCTGGGACTTGGTTGCACTCTTACCCTACAATCCAGAGTAACTACGGGAGCACGTAAGAGATATTACGTGTACCCGTAGTTACTGCAGCACCAAGTGTAAACCTATGGGAAATTCATATTGCAATCCAGAGCAAATTGTTCTTATACCGGAGCAAGGACTCCTCGTAGTTACTCTGGATTGCACCCTTAGTTAGCCTGTTATATAATGTCTTTCTGTATGGTGAGATGAAGGACATGTACTCAAAGCATACTTCTATATCTTGGTACATGTTGAATATACAAGCCAGGGTCATGTGTGATTTTCTTCAAGTTGATTTTAGTGTTATCAAACCTCCGCAAACAAAGAGGGTCCTATTAATAGAGATCCCAGGCACTTTTGAAGGCAGACTTACTGTTGTCAGGAATCTCCATCATCTATAGTCTACTTTTGTTTGCTGCAAGCTTAATGTGTTTACTTTGCATCACAGTCCAAAAGTACTCAACTGGCAGAGGAGTCACATGCAGTACAAAAGCAACTAGTGATTCAAAAATGAGCCAAACATGCTGCAGGGGAAGTCCAATTCAACTCAAGACTCCTACTCGCAGTTGTAGATGCCAGGAGTTATTTTGGTGTTGGTAATATTATTAATTGAACCTTGTGCACTAACAACTGTTCCTTTGTGAAGACTCTGGATCTCTAATCTAAAACACAGTTGTGTACCACTTGATGTCTGTCTTTCTTGCTCACAACAATCCCTGCACTTGGAGAAATGCAAGGGAGTGTTGCTTTCTTTTATGCCCTAATAGTACTTTGGGGAAAAGGTTCTTGTCTGCAACAACTGAAATTGGAAATTACAAAAATTTCTTACGAAAGAAATGGCAAGTCAAAATAGCTAGCTGCAGCCAAGACTTATATTGAACCAAAGCACATAATTTCCATGCTGGGATGTATGGTGGAATAGGGGAAGAATGGAGCAATCTGTGCACAGAGCTTAAGTCTAGATTTGTCACCCCTCTTTGTCATAATGCTGATTTAATCTTTCTTCCAGCTGCCTTCCTCACGCAGACAATCTGCCTAGATGACACAACAGTCAAGTTTGAGATTTGGGACACAGCTGGACAGGAGCGCTACCACAGCCTGGCACCTATGTATTACCGGGGTGCTCAAGCAGCCATTGTTGTCTACGACATCACCAACATGGTAAGGACATGTACTTAAAAGACTTAGGGTGCAATTCTAAGCATGTCTACTCTGAAGTAAGACTTATTGTGTTCAATGGAGCTTACTCTCAGGAAAGTGTGGTTAGGATTGCAGCCTTAATGTGCATGTACCTGAGGAAATTCCTCTTAAGATCCCAAACCACTGTCTAGCCTGCTAGGTAAGGCATCATGCATTCGGTGTAAATAACAAAGGCAAAACAGAAAGCTGTTTCATCCTTGATTTTGTGTGAACCTTAAGGATGCTCTTCATTTTAAAAGAAGCTGCTTGCAATGTTGAGCCTGTGTTTTCAGAAATTCAAGCCAAATGATTAAATTTAAAGGTATTAATGTGTTTAAAAATGGGATTTTGAGGAATATTCAAAACAGGACCCAAGATTTTGTTGAAAGGCTAATAGATGGCTGTGCTTGCTCCTCCTTAAAGCGAATTTCACAGGAACAGTTGAATAGTTTGGGACCAAAACTTTTATGCAGCATATGAGCTTGAATGCCATCTTCCATTAGGTCTGATAGTCCAAATGACAAATTTGGGAAGAGGAGTTGCTATGTTGCTTTTTGATATTTGCCTTAAGAGTTTTTTGTAAAGGTAAAGCTTGCTGTCTTGTTGTGAACTTTGGTCCTAATTAGTGGTATATTATTGATCCTGTTAAGCATTAATATGCATTTTTTTAGTGCAACAGTATCCTAATGAAATACTTGATTTGTTGCAAGAATTTTGCAGTGGGTTGGGGAGAAATGAAACTTTGATCATTTTGGTTGCCTTTTCACATAACCAAGATGAAATGAATGCCCATTCAGGTAACACTGTCAAACCTTGGGATCTGTGGTAGGAGAACTGTAGTGGAAATGGGTTTGTGACTTGTAGTGGAAATGGGTTTGTGACTTGCAGTTCTTTGGTGTCTGATTTTAATGTTTCAACTAGGAAGGTGCATTGCATGAATTCTGATGCCATCCTGCTGTTTGGAGCAGAGGCAAATCGGCAATTTTAGCACTACAGGTGGAAAGGAATTAAAACAATTCCCTGAGACAGAAGTGGAAGAATAATGTTCTCTCCTCGCTTGTCTGCATCTTTTCCTAGGACACCTTTGTGCGAGCCAAGAACTGGGTGAAGGAACTGCAGCGGCAAGCCAACTCTAACATAGTCATCGCCCTGGCAGGGAACAAGGCTGATCTGGCCAGCAAACGAGCTGTTGACTTCCAGGTGAGCAGAGGGCCATGTAATGTGGTGAATGCACCTATAGGGTTCTTGGTCCCATATTGTATGTTTGTGTGAACAGGTCTAAACCCAAGGATGTGTGGTGCCTCTCTTACCTACAAGCCCCTAGGTTTCTTCAGGACCCAATTCTGAAAGTTTCTTCTCCTGTACTCCTGGTGATAATGCCAAAATTGAATAAACCAGTTGTTCTCAAACTTTAGCACTTCTCTAAACACTTCAGGTCCTTCTCTAACCACATAGTCTTCTCTCCTTTCCCTTGTCCCATCTTCTCATCTATTCAGGGGAAAGCACTATGTCTCTTCCAAAGTGAGCCCACATGCCCTGCAGCTCTGTGCTTTCTATTTTCAGTGTTGGCAGAGCTATGTGCAACGTGTCCCACCTGAAATGGCTCACAAACTGCCTAATGGGTCCCAACTCACAGCTGATTAATTTCTAGAATAAATCCATTAAGCTTTCCTAGTGAAGGATTGCAGTGTAGTGTTTAGGAGACTGTGCTGTGAAAAGGCAGATTAGGCTGTCTGTTTCACAAACCACCAAAGTTGGGTCATGACCCACAGTATGAGAACTGCTATGTTAGTTAGTTTAAAGATAGCACTACCTGCTGTAATTTTGCTCTTGATTTTTTGGTGATTTAAAGGGCACAAACTTCATATTAGCAGAGGACCATTTTCTCCATCTTCTGCATATGCATGGAAAGTGATATGTTTGAGGAAGAAAGTTGAGAGCACATTGCAGAGGCTCTTAACTTCTTTAAATTTTGTTTTAAAAGAAAAGCAGGAAAAATGCAAAAAGAAAAGAAAAATCTTATAAATTGAACAGCAAGCATGGAATATTCACTTCACATTTCTTTTAGTCTTCTATAACATCATATAACATATTGGATAGCTTATCTTAAACTTTTTAATATCATAAAATTTTTATTTTTTTATTGACATGTTCCCTTTGCAGGAAGCCCAGGCATATGCAGAGGACAACAGCTTGCTGTTTATGGAGACATCGGCAAAGACCGCAGTGAATGTGAATGAGACCTTCATGGCAATAGGTAAGTAAAGTGGTAGGGCAGTGGGAGACATTGTTATGACCTGACTTGTGTGCTACAACGTAACAACCGGGTGTTTATAAATCTGCTGTGATATCCTGAGTACTCCTATGTGCTCCACAAGAACTGTTGCCTGCAGAATACGGAGAGTGCAGCTCCAAGGAAAATGATGGGGAGTTCCTTGGGGACAGAAGGCTTACAAGTCTAATCATAGGATCATGATGTTGGAGAGATTCAGGGTTAAGCAATTTAGTGGGAAGATATCTTGGGGTCAGGAAGCTGAGAAGAAAAAATAAAGGCAGGTGTGCTAAAAAAAATGATTAGCAAGAAAAAATGAGTAGAAACTGTGGATGGGTAGAGTAAAAATGGCCTTGGGAAGGAAAAAACTGGGTACACAGCACAGTTTTGAGGCTATGCCCCAGGAAGCAAAATGGTATAAAATGCTTGGGATGTGAGTGGCTGAATAGTTCCCATTGAGGTTAAGCAGCTGAACTTTGAGGTGCAAATCTCCCAATGGCATGAGTGTCAGTTTTGGTTCTTGGGAGCTAGGGTGAGCTTTTTCTAAGTGATTGTGTGCATGTGCTCATCAAAAGTGTCATCCTCTAAAAAGGATCCTGATGTTTATGCATGGTTTTTCTCCCTGTTCCCTTAGCCAAGAAGCTTCCAAAAAATGAACCACAAAGTGCAACTGGGACAGCAGGCAGGAATCGGGGTGTTGATCTTCAAGAGAGCAGCCAACCCAGCAGGGGGCAATGTTGTGGAAACTGAGGTACTCCCCAAACCTCTGCTTTTGGACAGCCCCAACTGGAATACACCTGGACCGACCGCACTTGCAGAACAACAGCTGCCAGAAACCTTCTTCTCCTGATCCCACCCCTTCTTTGCTGCTGTAATATTTGTTTCTCTCCTCTGTTCTCTAGATCATAGAATGGGGGAAGCAAAAAATCTGCGCCTCTTCTGTACAAATAATGAATTCATATTTTTTAAAATGTCTTAAGTCACCTTTTTTAAAAACAAAGTGAACTGTGGCACCACTCTTCATGGGAGGATGGTGATGTGTGTGTTCAGGGCTTTGGTTCCTTCCTTCTGCCTTTATTCTCTGTACTGGGTTTGACAGCCTTCTACTTGTTCACAGCTGCTTGGAAGAGTGACATTCCTGCCTCTCACCTAGATGGGCCATGATTGTTAAACATCTGAATGAAAATCCAAGCCACTTTGACCAGTAGAGCTTACTATAAGGAACTCAGGCAGCTGTAGTCTGGAGTTAAGTGCTGAGAAGCTTGAAGGTGACAGAACTACAATTCTCTGAGTTTCTTGTTTGGGAGTTTTGATTGAAATATGGCACAAGCGTGCCCTTAAAAGTACATTGCAGAACACTTCTATAACCACTAAAGGAAATTTTTAGTGTTAACTTCTATATTGAGAGAAACCTCTGGCCTTTAAGCCTTGTTTTGATCAAATTACAATTATGAGTATTGCAGGGGTGGGAAGCTGATTTTCTTCTGTATTTTGTATTCTATTTTTCAACATGTAACCAATCAGTATCTCTTTAATTACATATACCAACTAGCCTTGCACCCACCTAAGTTTTCATTGGGCTTTGGGTTTACCGACTTTGCATTAACTTTTTTTCTTATTTCCATGTTGGATGTAATGCACTAATTCAACCTGTTGAAGAGATGAATTGTATAAAGTCTGTCACTTTTAAATGGGCAATGTGATGCCATTGTTCATAACCCTATAGTATATTGTTGGTGGGTGTATAGATGTGGGGAGAATGGACACAAGAGGAGGGTAGTAATATACATTCACATACACAAACAAGACTGATAATTCCATTAAAACAATTTCAGTAGGGAGGTCAAATGTTGCTTCTGAACTAGTGCCTGAGGCAATTTTGCTTGTATTGGTATTTAAAAGGAAGGAGTACTTCAATCCAGTCTCTTCAATGCAAAGCTCCAGTTGTGTGTATGATTTCAAAACAAATTTTTATAAATCAGATATTGACCAGAATTGAGTTGTTTCATTTTGTATAAATCTGTCTGACTAATGACTGGTATCCAAAGTTTCCTGGAACTTTATATGAAAATCAATTTTGCTATATGGGCTACAGTTGTGCTAATAGATTTCAGATCAGAGGACTTTCAGTGCTACCGGGTAAAACTATCTACATTTGTCTTCTCAAAAATATTTCCTAAATCTCAAATAATTTATAAACTCTTTAGGAAAGGAACCTAAATTACTCTGAATGCAGTGTGCTAAATCTGCAGGTGCTCTTCCTGTGGGAATACAGTAGGATAATAATGTCAAACTGCCCAAGAATAAGCTTTCTGTAAGTTTGACAAAAGGTAAAGGTTTTCAAAGTAAATGAGACTTTCTATAGATAGATAGATGTGTTTATTGGCCAAGTATGATTTCCATACCCGGAATTTGGCTTCGTCAATGGCTGCGTACATACAAACACCAACTCATAAATAACAAACAATACTTACAGAATATACAATCAAATAAGAACACTGCTTTAGTATTCTCCAATAATTCCTCAGCATAGTTGATTGTTCAGCAATTTAATGGCACAAGGAAAAATACTGTCCTTGTGCCTAGATGTCTTAGTGTACAGTCTAGTAAATAAGTTTGGCATCTTCTGGTAATGGGACCAAGGGCTGAAAAATTCTGGAAAGGTGGGGCAGTTAATGGGCTTGAGGGAAGGAGGCAGCTGGCTTTTGAAGCAGAGCGAGAGAAAGGTAGGTTGAGGAAGCAGGGAAAAGAAATATATCAGGGAAAATCCCTTGCATAGTTCTCAGCAAGTTAATACCTGTGGGTGTGGATGTGTGTGTGGATAGAACAGAATAGTAGAGGAGTGTGATCCTCTGGATTAGAGTGCCACAAAGAGGACAGAACCATAGTTATCTGAGCTAATCAAAAGCTTTAGATCTGGGATGGATATAAAACTGTATACTGACTGTGGAAGCTTTGCTGCTGTAGGTATTTATTGTAGTCTACCTGTCCCAGCACAAAATTATATTTCAGAATACCAACCCTTCATGAGACCAGGGCAACACGTTCCCTAAGGATTCAAAAGGTATGGGAGTAGGAGAGGTCAACAGTCTCTTGGGATTTTGTTATATTGCTGGTTTGCTCATCCCTCCACTTACCTGCCAGCCACCTTTAAATGGGTTCTTGATTCAGAACTAAAGTGGTAATGTTTAAAGAATTCAAAAGTATAGATATGGCCTAAATTTCTCTTTGAACCAAACACCTCCCTCCTGCTCCCAAATATCTTCCTGAAGCTTCTGTAGGAAACTGAATTTCTTATTCACAAGCAATGCATCCTCTCAAGCACAACCTTTATAAATATTAATACCAGTTAATATTGTACAACCTTACATTACCAAACAATTCAGCCTTTTTATCTGGGATAATAATAATGGACAAAAAGAGGACATACTGTATGTCCTCTTTTTCCAGGACATGTTCTCTTCAGCCTTGTGTCCAAGGGAAAAAAACATCATCATCCTCCTTTGGGCAGCATGTATATATAGTTCTATATCCATTCATTTTCATCCTTCAGACTCAAAAGACTATGGTATTCGTGTTCTGAATTGAGATCGTAAAACAGCATCTTTTAATGGCTAAAAAGGCCAATTTGAGAATGGCAATCCTTTCCACACTGAGGACAGATACATTTTGTCCCCTGCCCAGCACCGTTTTCACTGGTTTCGGGACTCTGCCTCAGCCTGCTGAACAAGTGTCTCTACATATAAAACTGAAAACTCACTCACTGACTGACTCATCAACACCCAGCCAAAACGGGCTGGGTCTAGAAGCATGGAATTTGGGGAGGGTGTTCCTTCCATGATGGAGGCACCCACTGTTTTCTCCACTTGTTTTCAGAAATTCCAACTGGAACGGGATAAAAAGGAGCACAATGCGTTTTCCTTCCTATACTTTGCATTGAAGAATCAGTGACTGAAGGATGCTCTGCCCCAACTCCTGGACCTAGAAACATGAAATTTGGGGAGTGTTCCTTCTGTGACACCAATGCCCACCAAGAACCGATGTTGAGAAATTTAACTCTTAAGGCACTGAAAAGTGTTGCAATGTGTTTTTGTCCTATACTTAGCATTGAAGACTGATCAACATTCAGCTGATGCACTGGCAGAGAGGGTGCATATGGAGGAGATGGTGCACATGGGGGTGTTGTGCATGGGGGGATGATGCGCATGGGCGTGTTGCATATGGTGCACATGGGGGAACAGTGCGCATGAGGGGAAGGTGCACTTGGAGGATGTTGTATAGGGGTTGATGTGCATGGGGGGACAGTGCGCAAGGGGGGTTGATGTGCAGTGGGGGGGTAGCGCATAGGGGGAATTTTACTCCCGCAACATGGGTATGTTTTTGCTAGTTCTATATAATTAAAAAATGGTTTTAAATTTAATAGCAATAGTTTAAATTAACCACCTGAAATCAATATATATGAGTGTTTTTAGCTTTTATATTGTCAAGTCCTACATTTTTATTGGGGGGGTCCTAAACTGTGTCCTCTTTTGTGGTCATTGACATACTGTCACCCTGCCTGTACTCTCCCTTGAGCCCATGGGGACACCTTCGGAACTACATCACCCGGCATGCACTTGGGCGCAAAGCGCCTGCGCAGTAGGCCTTTTTGGTGAAGCGTTCATCCAGGCATAAAAGCAACCTCCTCCGTTCACGCATGCGCAGTGCCTTCCACGCGCCCACGCCGCCTCGGAGGGTCCCGGGCATCATGGCGGAGCCGGAGGTCTCCTCACAGGCTGCCCGGGCCCCGCAGGCTGCCGCTCCTTCCGTCTCTACCGTGTCTGCGGCTACAGCCACGCCGGTAGCGGGGGGAGGAGGCTCCGGGGGGAGCGGCAGCAGCGACCCGGTCCGCCCGGGGTTGAGCCAGCAGCAGCGCGCGAGCCAGCGCAAGGCGCATGCGCGGAGCTTCCCGCGGGCGAAGAAGCTGGAGAAGCTCGGAGTGTTTTCAGCGTGTAAGGTACGGGGGCCTGGAGGGGACAAAAGAGCGCGGGAATTCCCTAAGCGCCTGGTCCAGCCATAGCTGCATCCTCTGCTGGACCTCAACTGATGATGCTCAACCACAGATGTCAGCAACCTCAAAAGAGGACTAAATGTAGGACATGACAAAATAAAAAGCATAAAACACTCACATGATGTATTGTTTTCATATGATTAATTCAAACAATGTATGTGACTTATTAAACTTAAAACTATTATTTTAAATTATTTTTATAATTATTATAAATCGTTATTCTTATTAAAATTATTTTTATATAAAAATATATAATTATTATGTATTGTAATTAATAATAATCTACAATATTTTGTTATATATTATAATTATAAAGTATCTATTTTAATAATCATAATAATAATCCGTGCTATTTTTCTGGAAAATAGATGCCAGTATTCACCTGCTGGTACTCACAGCTACTCACCTGTGTGTGTATGTGTGTTTGTGTTTATGTGTGTGGGTGCCGGTGCTCCATATAGGTGCATATTATTATTAAATTATTATTATTAATAATACAATTATTATTACAATTATTTTTATATAAAAATATATAATTATTATGTATTATAATTAATAACAATCTACAATATTTTGTTATATATTATAATTATAAAGTATTTATTGTAATAATAATATATAATTATACTGTATATTATATACAAATTATATATATTAATAATAATAATCAGTGCTATTTTTCTGGAAAATAGATGCCAGTATTCACCTGCTGGTACTCACAGGTACTCACCTATGTGTGTATGTGTGTTTGTGTTTATGTGAGTGGGTGCCGGTGCTTCATTTAGGTGCATACCCCCCGAAAGGACCCCTGATTGATTATTTTAAAAACTAATAAATTTAAAACTATTATAATCAAAACTAAATGATTTATAAATGACAAGAATTCTACATGCGGCCTCTTTACAAGGAAATATTTTTTTTCCTGTTCACATGAAGATTTTTTTTCCTCCAGGACACAAGGCCAAAAAAGAGGACATGTCCTGGAAAAAGAGAACATGTGGTCACCCGATGCTCAACCGGGATGTCATGCTCAACCGGGATGTCGTATTGTCTGTAGTTTAAGCCCATCTTTGGCGAGTCATATTTATTCATTTAGGACCTTCTTAATCCAACTGCATCCCTGTGAGCAAAAAAAAACTCTTGGTTATTTATAGGATTTATATCCCACCTTTCTCTGTTAGCTGACTCATGAGTAAAAACACAAAACAGTCTATATTTAATAACATCCCTGCACCCTAGACTCAATAAAAGCAACTAAAACACAACAATCCACCAGCCTCCACATTATTGAAGAGTTTGTACATAAAACTATCTTCAGGCTCTGCCAAAAACTCTGCAAAGGGAGCGAGTTTTTGGGAGCGAAAATGGGGCAAAAACAGAAATGATAGGAATTGGGATTTTCTGCACACATGGTTATTATAATTTTATTGAACTATTAGTATGCTGCTTTTCAGCCATATAAGGTTAGTTTTTGCTATGTGGTTGATGACGCTGTGCTTGTCAACCTGAAGATCAGCAGGTTGGCAGTTTGAGATCTGAGTGCTGCACAACAGCTCCTGCCAACCTACAATTTGAAACATGTCAATGCAAAAAGATACATAAGTACTACTTTGGTGGAAACATAGCTGTATTCCATGTGATTTTGGCATTTAGTTATGCTGACCACTGAATGTCTTCAGGCAGCGCTTGCTCTTTGGCCTTGTAATAGGGATGAACATTGCCCTTAAAGCCAGTCACAACTAGTAGGGCATGGGATCATCTTTACCTTTTTTAGTCATGTTTTCCAAAGCACTTCACAATGACTATCAAATTGATAAACACATTTTACTCTCCTTATAGTGATTGATCAGAACCATCAGGTGGGTTTCGCTTTTAAAACATTAATTTTAAAACCCCTATCAATCTGAAATCTGTGGTGTCTTTGAAGCACATTACTGACTAGTTTCTTTTTTTTAAAAAAGATGCTGAACATCAGGTAAGCAGCCATACTATTTTAATATCAGTCAAATCTTTAAAATATAAACTGTCACAGGATGTCATGATTGTTACTATATTAATTTTTAATCAGATATTCCTGATATTCAAATATAACCCAAATATAATGTAATTTTACATTACTTTAAATTTTTAGTGGAGACTTTTTAATGGCTGATATCAAGCAGCAAAAGATATACTTTTTTTAAAGGGACAGTTTGCTCAATGTTTTGTTTTATGGACATCAGAGGCTGCCTTCTACTGAGATCCGTTTCTTGACACAGCCACTATTTAGTGTTACAGGCAAATATATTTTCTCAATCCTACATGGAGATGTTAAGAACTGAACAGTACAAAGCATGAGCTCTACAAATACATGACATTCTTCCTCCATGAACTCTGTGGCAGAACCTTCTTTACTTGCAGCGAACCTCATGATGGGCTGAACTAGATACAGTAAGTTCTCGACTGAAGAACGAGTTCCATTCCGGAATCTTGTTTGTAAGTTGAAATGTTCATAAATCTAATAAAGGTTGCATTTACCAATTAAGTGGCTCCCTGCACAGGGGAACCATGATTACCAGGCCACCTCAGCGCCTGACCCCCCTCACTCCAAGTGCTGGGAGCTATTTTGTGCAAACGAAGTTGAACTAACATTTCAACTTACGAATGAAGTTCCAGGCACGGAGGTGGCAATTCTGGGTCCTCAGCGCTTGGAGCGAGGGGTGAATCTGCCCTCAGTGCAAGCACTGGGGACCTGCAATCGCCTGGCAAGCTGAGCGCCTGGCAAGCTGAGCACCTGGCGTGGGGGGAATCCCTCCTTACTCTAGGCACTGAGTTTGTACGTTTGAAAGTTTGTGTCTTGTGGAGACGTTTGTATATATGAAAGTTTGCAGCGTGAATGCTTGTAAGATGAGGACTTGCTGTACATTAATAAATGTAAATAATGACTTAACAGCTCACTGCCAGTAAGAGAGAAGTTAAGACTGGACTACTTCGGTTTCATGCTTATAATAGCTGCGTTGTGTCAGAAGATTCTCACTTGATCTTCCTGTCTCACTCCTCTGTGATGTGCCTTATCGGGGGGGGGGGGGTGTCAAGGGTTTTATGGCATAGGTGATATGCATAGGTGGCATAGGTGATATGCATAGGTGCTATCTATGCCATAATGCCGCCTTGGGTTTCTTTATCCAAGGAAGTAAGAAGGGATTAAAACTGAATAATAATAAATAAATAACTTTTTGATAGCAGAGTAAATTTACAGCTGATATCACATTTATAGCTTATATCACTTGGATTTTGTCACTTGCTGGTAACAAGTAAGCATCTTTTTCATTTGAACAGGATATTCTGTTGAAGTTAACACTGTATTACTTTGCTTTTATTTTTCCTGTTGGGCCACAAGTGACTTATGTAGATGTACTTGGGCAGGCTGGCTAGGAAACAAGCAGGGAAAAACTGGTCAAGAAATAGAAATATTTATGCACATTTCTCGCCTCATAGGAGCAAGGTTTTTGCTTCAAGAAATTTTTGTGTCTCAAACGTTCTACACAATTCTGTTTTTAAAGGATCTTTATATGTATATTAATGTGTAACTCAGCCCTTACTTTAACCTTACTCCAGTTTGCACCATGGACAATGCAATTTCTACCTCTTCTTCCCCACTTATCCAGGCTAACGACTCTTGCAAATGTAATGGCTGGAAGAACCCAAACCCTCCCACAGCCCCACGCTTGGATTTGCAGCAGACAGACACAAACCTCAGTGAACCCTGTCGTAGCTGTGGGCACGCACTTGGTAATGGTGCAACACATCCCTTTCCTGCTCCTTACCTTCCCTGCTGGGGAAAACGTTTGGATTAGTGTTGGGTGGAATCACTTAGGGTCCGGTGGTGAATGTGGACAAAAGTTACTTTCAGTAGGCAGAAGGTTGGAGGGCAGGTGTTAGTAAGGATATAGTCAGGCGGTACCATCCATAAGGCCAGCTGAAGCAGATTGGTGGGGGATGCCCATCTCTGCCACGCTTCCTTGTACTCCCTAGGTTAAATACAAAAGAGGGGGACAAAAAGGATGGAGAGGGGGATGAAGAAATACTGTGTGGAGGAGAGTGCTGAGCTAGTACATTGGAAAATGAAGGCGCAGAGGCTGGCACACCTTTGGGTGAGGGTGAAGTATTTGGCATACTGCCTCAAATGTCAGAAGGTACAACAGTACTCTCTGTTGTCTTCCTCACTTTTCCTTTCTGCTTATTTTTTAAAATAAGGCTGCAATCCTAATCCCTAGTTAGGCTGACATCAGTCCTATGCTGACCTGGGAGTATCACAAAAGAGTCATAAGACACTTCTGTGCCACTCCTGAAGGTGGGTTAGGCCTGTGCACCAACATGCACTTGCCTCCTTACATCACCACAGGATGGGAAGACTGATAAGTTATGCCAGCCTAGATTAGGATTGCACCCTAAGGAAAAGAGTCCCCCATATATGAGCAGTCCATTACAGTTGTGGATGGCAGGCACCTTTGGCTAGAAACTGTTTTTCAGCATTCTTGTGTGAGCCAGACTAGAGCCTGTGATGCCAGATACTGGCTGGTGGCTTCCTGTAAACCCTGTGTTTCTAAGTGTGTTTTCTCAGAAGTAAGTTCTATTGTATTCAGTGGGGCTTACTCTCAGGTATATGTTTGGGGTTGTAGCCGGTCCAATCCTATTCCACTATCCAGTGGTGATGCTGCCATAGCCCTGAGGTAAGGGAACAAACTTTTCCTTATCTTGAGGACACCTTCATGACTGTTTGCCCTACAGCAAGGTGCAGCGCATGGACTGGATAGACTTGGGCCTGTAGTTTTCCTATTGAAACTTGGTGTGGGCATCCTCCTCCACCTTCAGTATATTACCAAAAGCATTGCTTCTCAAGTTGGGGGCTAGTTGGGCTAAACAGTTTTTAGGGGAAGAAAATGAAGTTGTGGTCCAAAATCTACCCTTAAACTTCGGAGTTATAAAGTTCATTCTAGCTGCACACACAACTTTTCTCTTACTGTGGGCTAAAAACATGCCTTGAACAAAATGAAATTGCAGTCCTCTGGATGCTAAATTCCACACTGGATATTAGATTGATTTGTTATTTTCAATTATTTTTTAAAATCTTGGTTTCCCCCCTGACAAGTTGGGGACAGTGCCTGTGGTCTCCCTCCATCTGTCCTCTTAGTGAGACTGACCCTCAAATCCAGAGTAACTACAGGAGCACCTAAGAGATTTTATGTGCACCTGTAGTTACTGCACCACCTAGTGAAAACCTATGGGAAATTCATATTGGAATCCAGAGTAAATTGTTCTTACACCGGAGCAAGGACTCCCCGTAGTTACTCTGGATTTTGCCCTGAGAGAGATTAATTAGTCAAATTGTTTGCCAATAAAGGTTTCAGAATCAAATTAGTCCTGCTAACTGGGCAAGAGACACTCTTTCCAGTGGATCTTCCTCTTTTATTTAGCAGGGGAAGAGTAACTGGCCCAACACACCCCAGCAATGTCTGTGCTAGTGGCTTCTGCTGGTGTTCTTTTTGCATTTTAGATTGTGAGGCACCGATTAGCTATTAATTAGCAATTAATTTTTTTTATTTTCTTGTAAACCGCTTTGTGAACTTTTCAGCTGAAAAGCGGTATATAAATACTGTAGATAGATTAGTCAAAGGTCACCCAGTGAGTTTTATGAACGGGATTGGAAGCCACTCTCCATGCATATTTCAACAGCTTATACACTGTACCATAGGAGGGTGTACAGCAAGCTAGGTAACAGACAACCTTGCCTGTAGCTAAATATCACCAGAATCTATGGAGGATTATATTGCACTAGTGTCCCATCATGACCTCCAACTTGAAGGAATTTCAATGGCTTCTTAATCCAATCCCTCTTACTTGCTTCTAGCTGATCACGTCTCCCATCTAGAGAACGTCTCTGAGGATGAGATAAACCGACTTTTAGGGATGGTGGTGGATGTGGAGAACCTCTTCATGTCAGTGCACAAGGAAGAGGACACAGACACCAAGCAGGTTTACTTCTACCTGTTCAAGGTAAGCTCAAGTTGCAGAAAGTGTAGAAGAACATCCATAACAGTTGAACTTGGGATGCTCAAGACAATCTACATCAGCACATCTAATCAGTACTATTGTTAATAACTGTTATTTTAACAATTGACTGTTGAAAATATGGGTGAGGAAAGAAGAAAGGTGGGCAGCTTCCTGAAAATGGCTTATGTCAAAGTTTGTTGACTGGACCTGGTTAAGCAAACATAAGGAAGTAATGAGTGATTTTAAATGGTTTAAATTGATTTTAAGTTGGGTGTCCCTCTCACTTTCCAGCTCCTCAGAAAATGTATCCTCCAGATGAGCCGCCCAGTTGTCGAAGGCTCCCTTGGGAGTCCCCCTTTTGAAAAGCCAAACATTGAACAGGTAAGATACAGTGTTAATCTGTAGAATGTGACTTTATTTCGCACTAACAAAAACGTACCCAAGTTGCTGGAGTAAAATTTCCCCATACGCCATTCCCCCCCACTGCGCAACAACTCCCCATGTGCAACAGCCCCAATGCACATCATCCCCCCATGCACAACACCCCATACAACTTCCCCATGCACACCACCACCCCATGTGCACCACTCCCAAGTGAACCGTCCCCCCCGCGCAACAATACCCACAAGTGCACTGTCCCGCCATACCCATGCGCAACACACACCCCATACAACATCCCCCACGTGCATCAACCCCCCATGCACATCAGAACCCCTGTGCATTAATCTCCCGTGATCAACACCCCCCCCCCCATGTGCAACATCGTTCCCAGTGCATCAGGCACCAGGCATCAAATTGCTGGACGTTAATCAATCTTCAGTGTTAAGTATAGAACAAAAACATTTTGCATCCCTTTTAAGGCCCTTAGGGGTAAATTTCTCAACATCGGTTCTTGGTGGGTGTTGATGTCACAGAAGGAACACCCTCCCCAAATTTCATGCTTCTAGGTCCAAGTGTTGGGGATTCACAGTGAAAAGTGATCAGTCACTGTAAAGTGATCAGTGACTGATCAGTTTCAGAGATCAGTCAGGGATTCTCAATGTAAAGTATAGGGAGGAAAACGCATTGTTCCCCTTTTCACTCCCTTCTGGTTGGAATTTCCGAAAACTGGTTCTTAGTGGGTGCCTCCATCATGGAAAGAACACCCACCCCAAATTTCATGCTTCTAGGCCCAACGGTTTTGGCTTGGGCGTTGATGAGTCGGTCAGTCAGTCAGCCAGTGAATATTCAGTTTTATATACGGTATATATATATATAGACAAGAGGCTGTTTTAAACCTTTTATCTCTAACATATAGCCTTAAAGAGCAGTAGATTTCTAAAGTTAAATCTAAAAAATAGGAAACCCACAACAAGGTGTGTGGAAAGGTTGTTAGTTGCACTTGTCACAAACAGCCAGATGAATGATTTTTTGCAAACTTAGAGCACAATCCTAACTGTGTGTACTCAGAAGTAAGCCCCAATGTGTTCAATGCTTTGTACTCCCAGGAAAGTGTCTTTAGGATTGCAGCCCTTGTCTCGCCTTGCCCTGTGCTAAATATCTCGTTTTCCTTTTGCCACCCAGGGCGTCTTAAACTTTGTCCAGTACAAATTTAGTCACCTGCCTCCCAAAGAGCGACAGACTATGTTTGAACTCTCCAAGATGTTTCTTCTGTGCCTAAACTACTGGAAGCTAGAAACACCGTCCCAGTTCCGCCAGCGCTCACAGAATGATGATGTGGCAACCTATAAGGTCAACTATACCAGGTGAGTGTGTGGAATGAATGGGAAGGGAGGTGAGAGAAAAAGGAAAACTCGGCCTTTCTTATTCTTCCAACAGCTTTGCTGGTGTCCCACAAGCATTTCGTTCTGTTTTGTAGATTGGGAGCTCTACAAATGTTCTCATATACTCTTAAGCTATAATCCAGAGTAACTATGGGACCTTTTACACCAACGTAGTTACGGTGCCTCCTATGGGAAATGCATAGAGCAATCCAGAGCAAGTTACTCTGTTCTCGTAGTTACTCTGGATTGTAGGGTAAGTCATTGTCAATACTTGCATAGCAGCCCAAGGATCTCCATCTTATATACGCTTTTCATAGCATGCTTTATCTCATATTGGGTAGGTTGACGTTTCTTGGCAGAAGTGCGAATAACTGAGATTTTAAGTACTGTTCCTTATTGTCTGTGATATCTTTCCTTTTACCCACCGCAGGTGGTTGTGTTATTGCCATGTTCCCCAGAGCTGTGATAGCCTCCCACGCTACGAAACCACCCAGGTCTTTGGGCGCAACCTTCTCAAGTCCACTTTCACAGTCACTCGCCGGCAGC
Organism: Cryptoblepharus egeriae; assembly: GCA_030015325.1. NCBI lineage: Eukaryota > Metazoa > Chordata > Lepidosauria > Squamata > Scincidae > Cryptoblepharus > Cryptoblepharus egeriae. The sequence continues at coordinate 76,597,636 of JAREYC010000004.1, forward strand.
TGCTAGAGAAGTTCCGGGTGGAGAAAGACAAGCTGGTTCCAGAGAAGAGGACCCTCATCCTCACCCACTTCCCTAAGTAAGGCCCGGTTTGTGAAATGGTGGAGAGGAGTGGCCGTGTGTGTAGCTAGGTTTGCCATGGCTGCCACTTGATTTGTCTTAAAAGCTTAAGGATCTAGTTCTCACTGAGTTCTAGCATTGCCACCACAGACTGCAGATGAGGGACAGGCATGAGTGAATGCTCCTTCACCCAAACAGTTCTGTTCACTTAGAAAACTAAAAACCAAGAAGATGGACATAGCTTAGCCTAAAACAGGCTCATTTCCAGTGTATGTTGGTTAGGGCTGAGGGGGGTGCAAGTGGTTAAGACGCTGGGCCTGTCAACCAGTAGGCCAGGGTTCGAGACCCGGGTCCCCACAAGACAGGTGAGCTCCTGTCCTTAGCCCAGCTCTGTGACGCAGCTGGAACCAATCATATCGGCTCTGCTGTTCCATTGGAGTATTTCAGTGGTGTGGAGAGGAGGGATTTGCTGCTTGGATAACAGACTATCCTCCATATTAATCTAACGTGCTTCGCATACAGCGTTGAGCACGATACCATAGTCTTTCGAGACTGATGGATGCCAATGCCATGGGAACCATATGGAGAAGCATTCAGAAGACTGAGCCCCATCACCAGTGATGTCCATGATCACCAGGGCAGTGATGTCTGAATCTGACTCAACATTGGGCACTTTGTATGGGTTCTACCCTTGACAAGGAAATGGGTTCATTCTCTGCATTGGCTCCCAGATAACCCTCAGGGGTTCTTCAAATCCAAATTAGCTAATGAGCACTTTCTTTTTCTCATTATCCAAAGAGCCCCCAACTGATTATAGAGAACTTGTTTGTATTCACTCCCAACATCCATGGAATAGCTTTTTCCCAGCCCCTTCATTTGGCCCTTTTGCTGGATTATTGTAATAAGGCCATCTGCCGTGATGGAGGGGAGGACTAAGGGTGGATATGTTTGAATTGCTATTATTAATTTATTATCAGCTAATGAAATGCTAATGGAAAGATGTGAAAACTTGTTTATTTTAGGCACTTATAGGACGTATAGAGTGGACGCACATATGTGTGAACAAATACATGTACTGTATGTGCACAAGGTGTGTGGCATTTCCTTTCTGGTGGAAGTCAGACAATATGAAGTTTAGGGATGGTGGGCAGCTTTTCTCTACATTCGCAACACTGTTCACAAGTGTAGCTGTTTGCTTCCTCCTCCGAAATGAACAGCAACCCTACTTTTGGAGTGAACCCCATTATTTATAAGTCTCTCCTAAAAGGTGCTTGAAGTATCAAGCACCTTGATACTTCCAGTTGGATATCAGGAAAACATTCCTGATGGTGAGGGCGGTTTGGCAGTGGAACATTTTCAATGAGGAAAATGCTCCTAAGAATCAGGAGTTAACCAGAAAATGGAGTAAGAGCAGCAAGAGAGCTCAACAGTGTTGTTCCATCAGGTTGATTCTGTCAGCCTAGGGAAAAGTACAGTTGAACTTCACCATCCATGGTTCCGGGAACCTCCATTATATAAAAGCAATTGTTCCCATGTAACAAGGCAGGCAACAATCAATATGAATCGTTCTCTTTAAAATAGCCGAGATCAGCTCAGTGGCAGAAGTTTCCCCTCGCAAAGCAATTCAGAATTATCCCTTCATATTGATGCAGTAATCATATGGGATAAAGGAGGGGTCTGGTAAGCTTACCATGGTAAAAAAACTTGGCATCCATTAATCTTGAAAGACTATGGTATTGTGCTCAATGCTTCATGCGAAGTGCGAAGGGCTGGGTGAATTAATATGGAGGATAGGCTGTTACCCAAGGAGCAAATCCCCCCTCTCCATGCCACTGAAATAGTCCAATGGAATGGTAGAGCCAATATGATTGGTTCCAGCTGCGTTGCAGAGCTGGACTAAGGACAGGAGCTCACCCTGTCTTGTGGGGAGCCGGTCTCTAACCCTGGCCTGCTGGTTAACAGGCGCAGTGTCTTAACCACTTGTGCCACCCACAGCCTGCTTTTAAGCCATTAACTGCTATTTAAGGGATGTTTATCTTTTACTTTAAAGAGCCAGCCTCGTTTGTGTTGAGTTTAAAGCTGCAATTCTAAACACACTTTCCTGGGAGTAAGACCCATTGAACATAATGGGGCTTACTTCTGAGTAGACATGGTTAGGATTGTGCTCTAAATCACTGATAATTAGGTTATACCTATATAGCTTTTCAAAATATATTTGTACAAAATGTGATGTGCTCTCTAACATCCGTTCTTATTTGCCCACGTAACAGGTGTATCTGGCTAATAGTTCATGTCCCTACTTTAAAAAACTCTGCCTGAAAGGGACTTGCGAAAAATCATCTGGTGAAGCTGTATGCAGCAGAATTTGAACTCTGGCCTTAGTGTCCAACCTACATGTCTTGGGTGCATAAAATTTGAGCATGTCAATCTCTCCATGCTGATTTTTGCATCTTTCTATTGATCCTTGCTCAGATTTCTGTCAATGCTGGAAGAAGAAATCTATGGGGAGAGCTCTCCAATCTGGGAGGCTGACTTTACTATACCTGCAACAGAAGGAGCCCCACTTGTTGCCCGACCAGGTATATCCATCTTCTCACTCCATGGTCATCTGTACTTGGTGTTTTTTCCCCACAGAACTATAAGCACATCTTACACTGACTTTGATATCTTATCTAGCCTGATTTTGCATACTTCTGACACACAAGCTCTTCAGTATCTGAAACAATGATTTGTTTCCAACCCCGGGTTTCTTTGAGTTGAGAATGTTAGGGATCGAACCAGGGACTTAGGCATGCAAAAACTGCTCTGCCACTGAGCTATTTGTGATCCTCCATGGTGAACAATAGAAAGAGGGAAAACTTGTGACATTGTGGCAACATATATATACTGTTGCCACAATGTCACAAGTTTTCCCTCTTTCTATTGTTCACCATGGAAGATCACAAATAGCTCAGTCTTATCAGGCATCATAGCCACTAAATTGCAAAAGCATATAAGCCAATACATGAGCACAGCTCAAAAGGGCATTGGGAAGAATACCAGGGGCTCAAAACATCAACTGCTCATAGATAGTACTGTAGCCCAAGACTCAAGAACCAGACAGACTAATCTGTGCACAGCTTGGATTGACTACAGGAAAGCCTACGACTCAATGCCACATACGTGGATCTGTGAATGCCTGGCATTATATAAAGTAAATAAGACCTTAATGACCTTCCTTAAGAACTCCATCGGGCAGTGGAAAACAACATTGGAAATCAACTAAAAAGAATTAGCACAAGTATCGATCAAGCGCATCAAGGAGATGCACTGTCTCCCCTGCTGTTCTGCATAGGCCTGAATCCCCTAAGCCAAATAATAGCAAAGACTGCATATGGGTACAAATTCAAGAGTCGAACTACCATCAGCCACCTCCTCTATATGGATGACATCAAGCTGTATGCAAAGAATAAACGAGACATCGACTCATTGATACACCTGACAAGGATCCACAGTGAGCATATTGGGATGTCATTCGGCCTGGATAAGTGCAGCCGAATGATCGTAAAGAGAGGAAAAGTGGTTAAGACCAGTGGGGTAGAACTACTAACAGGGTACATAACAGATGTAGAGACCAACTATAAGTACCTAGGGATCCTACAATCCCACGGTAATCATGAAGAGGAGGCAAGGAAGACAGCAATATCCAAGTACCATCAAAGAATACGACAGATCCTGAAAAGCCAGCTCAATGGGAAAAATAAGGTACATGCCATCAATACATATGCGCTGCCAGTCATCAGATACCCTGCTGGCATAGTAAGCTGGCCACAGAACGAAATGGAGGTGGCCGATGTGAAGACCCGAAAGCTCCTCACAATGCATGGGGGTTTCCACCCCAAGTCTAACATTCAGAGACTATACACTGGTCAGAAAGAGGGCGGCCAGGGTCTGATCGTCAAAACTACTATCCCGGATGAAACCCAGAATATCCAGGAATACATCACTGAGATGGCACCCAAAGATGAGCTGATGAGAGAATGTCTCCAGCAACAACAGCAACAGTAAATACAGAAGGAAGATCAAACTGAGGAAGTGTCCTGGCAAGATAAGACCCTGCATGGGATGTACCATCGCCAGATAACCGAAGTCGCTGATATTGGGAAATCCTATCAGTGACTGGAAAGAGCTGGCTTCAAAGATAGCACTGAAGCCCTCATCATGGCAGCACACGAACAGGCACTAAGTACCAGATCCACAGAAGCAGGGATTTACCATACAAGAGAAGACCCAAAGTGCAGGCTGTGCAGAGAAACGTCAGAAACAATCCAACACATTGTGGCAGGGTGTAAGATGCAGGCAGGAACAGCATACGTTGAACGGCACAACCAAGTAGCCAGCATCGTGTATAGGAACATCTGCTCAGCCTATGGACTAACCCTTCCCAAGACCAGATGGGAGACCCCTCTGAAGGTTGTGGAGAATGACAGGGCTAAGGTCCTGTGGGACTTCCATATCCAGACAGACAAGAAGGTACTGGCTAACCAGCCAGACATTGTGGTGGTAGATAAGGCCCAGAAGACAGCCCTGGTGATAGACGTAGCGATACCAAACGACAGCAACATCAGTAAAAAAGAGCATGAAAAGGTGGGAAAGTATCAGGGTTTGAAGGAGGAATTAGAAAGACTGTGGCAAGTGAAGGTGAATGTGATCCCAATAGTGATTGGAGCACTAGGGGCTGTGACATCCAAGCTGGAAGAATGGCTCCAACAGATCCCAGGAGGAACAGCAGAACACTCAATCCAGAAAAGCTCATTGCTAGGAACAGCTAAGATACTGCACAGAACCCTCAAACTCCCAGGCCTCTGGTAGAGGACCCGAGATTGAGGATAACATACATACACCACCCGTGGAGGGTGAGAAAACAATTATATATATATATAAAACCAGCAACACCGTCCTTTACCTATGACTTTTATGTTGCCAGAAGTTTGTTTGAATAAACTTTCAAATGCTGCTTGGATATTTTGGTTGTTGTGTCTTAAGAGGTGCTGTAGACAAGCAAGCAAAACAAATAAACTTTCAGATATGGCGTTTCTCCCCACCCGTCTCCTTGAAGTATCGATCTGTAGCCAGCTTGTGTTCTGGAATAAAAGACTATTCTAACTCCACATATGAGTGTTTGAGTACAAACACAGTGGGAATTTTTTATGGCATAGAGATTATTGTGTGGCTGTGGCTGGAAGGGAGCAGGATTCAAATATTCACTTACCCACAATGCTCGCTAATCTTTGCTCATAGCCTGGCCTACCTCACAGGGCTATTGAGAGCTTTAACACAGACTATCCCCATTCTCTGCCTTGAGTTCCTTAGGAAAGGCAAGAATACATATAAAAGGATCAAGAGCCATTTTTTAGCTAGTAGACCCTAATGCACCTGTGTCTGAAGGTCAGCTATTCCTCCTATACATCCGCTCATTCATGCAACATCCTCTAACCAGGTTGTGTACTATTGTGGTGCTTCCTCCTATGCAGCTATCAGCGCTGTTCCCACAGCCAGTACTCCACTCTTCAACAAGTCTCTGAGCTGCAGCTCCTCTTTGGCATCTATCAACCTGGATGGTGGCTCTTTGGATTCTGTGCCAGGTAAAATCAATAAGGGCAGCAGAGAGATGTGGGATTGTAGAGGCCCCCTTTTTTAGCCATGCTCTATGCAGATGAGGAAATGTCAAAAGGAAGACATTCCTTCTGAAGTTTAAGTCCAATCCTAACCAACCAAGTTGGTGCAATCCTAATCAGTTACCTAAACTGATCCTAACCTCCAGTGTAAGGGTAATGTAACTCTGAAGTATGAGATCAAGATTGTTTTTCCTTGGAGATTACCCCCTCTCCCCCAAATTGCCCAGCTATGCCAGTGCCTGAAAGTCGGTAAGGATTGCACCTTGAAGTATTCTTCAGGCTGTCCTTTAATTTTTTTCTTGAATTTTATTAATTTTATTAATGTTTCTTCATACCACCTTATGAAACATTCTGTGAAACACAAAAGCTTGGGTAATAGCTATCAAAGGCAGCCCCTTTTTAGAGTTGGCACCACAACTGTGAACCTCCTTTCCTGGGGAGATCAGGTCTGCCTAGCTCCCTCTTTCTGTTTTTAAATAGATCCTGAAGTCTTTCCATACCGCACTGTACTTTTTTTTGTTTTATTTGCTCTGGAGTGCTGTTTTGCTTTTATTGCCTATTTTTAAAAAATTTTGTAATGTGCTTTGTTGTGTTTTTGATGAAAAAATCAAATACGAATATAGAAAATAAATACATTTTGTTCCACTAGAGCAGAGGTCTCCAAGCGTTTTGGCAGGAGGGTCACATCATCTCTCTGACTCTGTGTCGGAGGCTGGAAAAATGATTTACATTTCAAATTTGAATAAATTTACATATAGGATTGTATTAGAAACATTACAAGGTTTGTCCATGGGCTGGATAGAGGGGTCTTGCTAAGGGCCACATGGAGGCTTGCCGAGGGCCACATTTGGTCCCAGGGCCTAGGTTGAAGACCCCTGCACTAGAGGGTGATCTTTTGCTAATGGTTCATGAACAATATTTATATTTACCCTGAACCAAAAGTTCAAAGAAAAGTTCTAACTAAAATTCCAAAAAAGAGAATCAGAGACACATTAGTTACTAGTTATTTCATTTTCTCTGTAAATCACCTTGTGAACTTTTGTTGAAAAGCGATATATAAATACGATTGATTGATTCTCGTAGTTATGGCCAGCATCTTAGCCTGGTTTCATTAGCACCCTTAACAACATTTGGAACGGTTCTTACATCTTCAGTTTATCTCCCCCACCTACACAGGCGAGAAGAGGAAACTTCCTGAGAGTTTGACTCTTGAAGATGCTAAGCGGATCCGCGTATTGGGTGACATCCCGATGGAGCTTGTCAATGAAGTGATGTTGACTATCACAGACCCAGCAGCCATGCTGGGGCCTGAGGTGCAGTAAGCAGGAGAAGGATAAATGAATTGATTTTCGACACCTTTCATTACTGTCTGACCAGGAGTAATAAAGCAACAATAGCCAGGACTGTATTTGTTGTGGAAGAAATTGTCATGCATTATGCTAAATCTGTCCGTCTGTCACTGTAGGAAGCCATAATATGTCCCAACATCCATCCTTGGACTTAGCCAAGGACAAGTCACAAAAATTTGTTCTTAGCCTTATCCTGGATTGTATCAGTAAACAACAATACAGGGATTTGGGATTCAGATCCGTGCTTTTCTATGGCTAGGCCATGCTTCTCCATAATGCTGTCCTCATTTATGGAGCCCACCAGGAAGCATTCCAGCATCCCATGGGAATTTCCTCCATTTTTGGGAGAGTGGCTCCTATTTCCTAATTAGCATATTTGTTAATCAAATATTCTTAATCAAAAAATCACTGGTTATGGAAATTTTTTTAAAAGATCAAAAACATCACTGACCATGTGTATAAAATGCCAGTCGCATGTATTTAATTTGCAAAGGGAAATTAGAAGCAAAAGATGGGGTAGAATTTTTTTTTCAAGCATTTTAATTGTATATAGGAAGACCAACAAGTTTCAAAAGCAGACTGTCTCAAAATCTGGAATACAACCATTAATGTCATCATTTTTATTTATCTGCAGACCAGCCTGCTATCTGCAAATGCAGCTCGGGATGAGACAGCCCGGCTGGAGGAGCGCCGTGGCATCATTGAATTCCACGTCATTGGCAACTCACTGTCCCAAAAATCAAACAAGAAGATCCTCATGTGGCTGGTGGGGCTGCAGAATGTATTTTCACACCAGCTGCCACGAATGCCAAAGGAATACATCACCCGCCTGGTCTTTGACCCGTAAGTTGGCCACATGGCCCATCCTGGATCAAGTATGGATAGTGGTAGTAACAGGTAGCCCCTTGAGGAGACAGGGAGACTGTACTGGGAACAGATGCAGAACCCTGAGTCCTTAGAACTGCTCAAGTTATAAATCACTGAAAATCACAAGTAAAGACTTGTGACTATAAATTAGGTATTTTTTCTGAGCAATCAAATCAGTGTGTGAAATTGAGGTGCCCCTACTCCATTTTCTTACCATGAATCCCTCTTTTTTCTTCACTATCCCATCTGCAGTGCTTTCCATAGCTATACTGACTTTTCAAAAGAGTTTTATTGCACCTAAGTATGGTATAGCAAACTATATCCTTTTGATTGCCACATTACAGGAGAAATTTTTGGACAAAATGGGAAAAAAATAGAGAATGAAAAATTACTTAGCCATACTCCGGTGCTTGGCATAATAAAGCCTAGCTGTTGTAAGTTACAACTCCTCGTACAGCTGTGTGTTCTTAGGAGTTGGGTCAGCTGCTGTGATGCTGCACTATGTATTTAATACATTGAGATCCCATCAAACACCTTTCTGGTTTTTTTTCCTTCTCTCAATAGCAAGCACAAGACCTTGGCCCTCATCAAGGATGGCCGAGTGATTGGGGGGATCTGCTTTCGAATGTTCCCAACACAAGGGTTCACAGAGATTGTCTTCTGTGCAGTGACATCCAATGAGCAAGTCAAGGTAGAGTCTTAATTCCAGTTGTTCATGCCATGATGTGGTGCAAGGGGATATATATTGTAATTGGAGGAGTGACGGTCAAGGTGGGGGAGGAAATTGGTCTTTAAAAAGAAGTTTATTTTTATTTATTTTATTTAATTAATTTATATTCCACCTGCAAGAGGGAGCTCAAGGCGGCTAACATCAGAAAGATAAAGATAAGAAAGATAAAAAAGTTTTACATTCTGCAATTAGAATACACTGAAGTTTGTGATCGCTATAAAACATATAAAGAACCCAAATTTATGAAGTTGCCACTACTTTTATTCTACATATATCATTTTCCCTTTTTCCTACAAATCAAGTCCAAGGGCAGGACACCCACTTTATTAATAGGAGGAAAGGACAGGTTAATTAATTAATTAACTCACTTTATTAATAGGAGGCAAGCATGCTTAAAGATGTTGCTACGTACTTAGCCTTCCCACACATCCCACACCTTCCTGCACTGATATTCCAAGATCTTAGGAGTTTTCATCTTAGGAGCTTTTTAGCTACTTCATCTTTTCTTGTAGAGGATGCCACAACTATCCTTCCTCTTGTCTCCTTCTAGGGCTACGGGACTCACTTGATGAATCACTTGAAGGAGTACCACATCAAGCACAGCATCCTCTACTTCCTCACCTATGCTGATGAGTATGCCATAGGCTACTTTAAGAAGCAGGTACTGTAGTTGTAGTGGCTGATGATTATTCAGAACCAGCTCTGTGGTTGCTATGCACTGTACAGAGAATCTTTTCTATAATTTGAAAGTCCAGAGGTAAAAAAATAGATATTACTCTGTGTTCCTACCTGGAGTCACTAGCAAGCCCAACTCTGGGTGCCTTACAAGACTGACAATTAAATCCTTTTCTGTTCTATGCACTTCAGATATGTCCAAGACACCTTTACTTACTTCCCCTTACTCCAAACACTGCCTGAATCTTCTACCTTTGCTCACACACACCCTCCACATCTCTCTTATGGATGATGGGCAGGCCAGCAAATGAGTGGATTGGCTCCTTCCCCTCTTCCCTTTACTTACAAAGTTGTGTCTTGTGGCCATTTTGGTCTATGTGCCTACAGTTGGAAATGAGCAGGTGCAGGGGATGCCTGATGTCTCTTGCTCATTATAAATGGAAGAGGGATCGAGTGAGGGGGCTACATGCATGGAAGGGGTGGGAAGAGCCCATATCACTTGCTCCTGCCTACTTGGTGCTTCATATACTCCAAGCAGTTGGGGGGAGGTGATCTGGAACCTCAGTGGCCTTTCCCACCCAACCTTCTTCTTCTAGAAGTGCTACTATTACAATGCCCAGTAGAGTGGCAGGCTGGAAAGGGGCAGCAAACAAATGGGTAAAGGGCTTGTCCATTTGCTGCCCCTCCATAAGTCCACAGAAATATCGTTGGTATCCTCATGGTTAGGCCACCTCTAGTGGATAAAAGGTTTAATGATTTACATGGTGGAATGCTCTTGAAAACAACAGCTCTCAATGTAGAAAGCTAGCATATTGGGGATAAAGTGTTCCGGCTATACCAGGAAACTTTTTTGTAGGGAGAAGCATTTAATCTGACCCCACAATTCTCTTTAATGTACCCAGATCTTCAATGTGCTCAAGATGTACCTTAGGTATGTAAGTAGTTATACTCTGCCTTTCCAATCCATTTATTCCAATGCTTTCTTCACACAACAACCCTATAAGGTAGATGAGGCTGAGAGTGAGTGACTGGCCCAAAATCACCCAGGAAGCTTCATGGCTGAGGAGGGATTATGAATCTGATTCTTCCAGATTCCAGTCCATCTCCCTAACCACTACACCATTCTGGTTCTCATCTCTAGTGCCACCATCTTTAGCTTTCCCAATTCTGGATGTCACGAGTTCACTTCCAAACAGAATAAAAGTGCATGTATAGGAAACCTAGAAATGAAGAGCTACTGTTTTGCATAGAGTACAGTGAGCATACTGAAGCCCTGCTTTGTGTCATGGCTCACTAGACCAGGGTTTCTCAAACTGTAGGTTGTAACCCACTTAGTGGGTTTCACCCTGATGTTCCTTGGAACCTGCCCATGCTTCTGGTTGGCTCAAAATGCCTGTTACAATTGAATGACACACTAGGCCTCTGCTGGAGAAGGAGGTAGGTTGTAGTTCCTTCCACTGAAGAATTGTTGGGTTGTTGGAAGAGAGGGTCTAGACCAGGGGTCTCCAATCCCTGGCCCAGGGCAGATGCAGCCCATATCGAGCCTCAGTGCAGCCCCCAGCAACACCTCTCTATCCGGCCCTTGGGCAAGCCTTGTAATCCATTCAAACACATTCTTATATGTAAATTTATTCAAATTTGAAGTGTAAATTAGTTTTCTGGGCCCCGGCACAGTGTTGGAGAGATGATATGTTCCTCCTGCCAAAAAGTTTGGAGACCTCTGGTCTAGACACTTGAAACTGATGCGGAGAAGAGGATGAGTTCAAAACTTTGAAGAGAGGACATGCATATTGTACACCATCTTTTTCAATGCTCTGTTATAGTTTATTTCCGCTGGAGAATGAATGGTGTTTCTCTCTTCGGCTTGCTTCCAGGGCTTCTCCAAAGACATCAAAGTCCCCAAGAGCCGGTACCTTGGCTACATCAAAGACTATGAGGGAGCCACCTTGATGGAGTGTGAGCTGAATCCTCGCATTCCCTACACAGAGCTGTCACATATCATCAAAAAGCAGAAGGAGGTAAAATGGGACAGAATGGCAGGAGACATTTAACTGTGCTTTATCAGGCTCTGGCTTTAGAGTCAGCTGAATGCCCCAGTGGAGGGAATTTGGCCACATTATTTGTTCATTTAATTGCATTATTAGCAGTAATTTACAGCAGTATGTCTGATCTGTTTTCCACTGTTTCTAGGCTAGAATAAATTCCTTGCACTGACTTATGAGCATTTGTGCTGAAAGATAGCAAGAATATGGAAATTGACCGTCCTTGAATGGCATGATCCATTCTGGTCTCTCCTCAGTTTAATAGAAATGTTTAAATGATGGCAGTTTTTAAGCTGTCTTTATGCCCAGTGGAGTGGCTTGGATGCATTTCTGGAAGAGGACCTGCCCTACCCTGGTTCTTGACACACTCATCCTAGGCATAATCCTGCACTACAAGAGACATCAGTCCTTCTTTTCTTCTCACAGATTATAAAGAAATTGATAGAAAGAAAGCAGGCCCAGATCCGCAAAGTCTACCCCGGCCTTACTTGCTTCAAGGAGGGTGTCCGGCATATCCCTATTGAAAGCATCCCAGGCATCCGTAAGTCTAACAGGACTGGAACTGTATGGTCTTGGGAAGATGTTCCATATAAAGGAAGCTGGGAGGGTGGCAAATAAGAGTTGGATTTCAGGGGTGTACCAAGTGCATTTCAGCAATAGGTTGGAAAGAACTTTCTGCATGGTTTTGGGTGTGCCTCTGGCACAAGCAGTTAAGACACTGTGCCTGTTAACCAGCAGGCCAGGGATTGAGATCTGGGTCGGCCCCACAAGACAGAGTGAGCTCCTGTCCTTAGCCCAGCTCTGCGATGCCAGCTGGATCCAATCGTATTGGCTCTGCCTTTCCATTGGACTAATTCAGTGGCGTGGAGAGGGGGGATTTGCTGCTTGGGTAACAGCCTATCCTCCATAGCAATCCAACCCAGGCTTTTGTGCTTCGCATGCAGCGTATGCAGCGCCGAGCACGATACCATAGTCTTTCAAGACTGACGGAGGCCTCATTCCACCCATCTACCCACCCCCCACTTCTAGAGTCTGGCTATTGAAATGGTCTAAAACTGTACTTTGTAAAATGTCTTAAGGGTGTCTGAATATCATTGTTGCCTTCATCTCAACTCTCAGCTCAATCCTCTAGACCTCCTTCTAAAACAGTACCTATTACAGTTATACCCCACTTTCAGGGAAGACTAGCTGTGTAATATGGCAAAAGGTGGCCACAGAAGGTGGCCAACGATAGAGGGCTACTTTTCTTACCAGTTACTTGATGTAACTGGTACCTGATGTAGGGTGATGCAGACCACAATTTTTGGGTGTGTCTGGCCAATATCTTTGAAGCTGGGAAGGTACCAATATCAGTCCACATGTACACCAGCCTTGTGACAACTGCTTCATCCTTGTAATCTGAACGGATCTGTAATTCTTAGTTTTCTTTGAAATAATGTGTGTCTCTTCTGTTCTTATAGGGGAGACAGGATGGAAACCCCTGGGAAAAGAGAAAGGGTAAGCCATTCCCAACACCTCCTACAGCAGAATCTTGACCTCTTCTTGGAGGCTCAATATGAGGATTACTGATTTAATGCCTAATACGGGCTGTGAATACTCAAAAATACCATAGAAATATGGATTTGTTGCTGTCATGGAGTGGGTGGGTTGGATTAGGAATGGATTAGGGCCAAAGGCGCACAAAAAGGGCACATCATTCAGTCAGGACAAGCCCTTCCCAGCTTATTCTCTGCTTCAGTGGTGCAGCTTTTGATTACAGTTCTGAAGATGTTCCCAGTTTATTGTGGGAGATGTAGCACAGTTTTTACCTTCTTTCAAAAAAAGTGGGGAGGGGTGGGACAATTCAGACATTTTTATTGGGTTTATTTGGAAGTTCAACTATTGTGTAAGGGACTTTCAGAGGGTCAAACCTCATCACAGATGATGGGGTGAACCTGGGTTCTCTTTTTTTCCCCAGGAAGGAGCTCAAGGATCCGGACCAGTTGTACACTACTTTGAAGAATCTCCTAGCACAAATCAAGGTAACTAGGAAGCAAGAATGTTTTCCCATCTGGAATAACAAATGGGTATTTATTTCTTAGTTCAACCCTGATGAGGGAAGAAATTTTTCCCATGCTAACCGCCAAATATGTTGGACGTCTTCCAGGCAGATGGCTGAGGTTGTTTAATCTACAAATGTTTTAAGGTGCGCTGAATAAGAATTGAGTTTTGTTATAACACAAGTTGGAACATATTTACAGTTCCACCGCACTGATTTCTGATCATACTATTTATCCCTGTACTCTTAAGAAATTTAGCCACAGGAATCTCAAAAGTAGTGATACTAAGGGCACAATCCTAACCATGTATACTCAAAAGTAAGCCCCATTGTGTTCAATGGGGCTTACTCCCAGGAAAGTGCTCTTAGGATTGTAGCCTGAATGAGCTGGAGAACATTGCCAACATAATGCATAGTTTAGGTAGCCATTAGGGGAAAAAGAATTTAAACAGGTAGAGTAAAAGATTGTCTAGATTCTGCAGTACTCACACAACAGTGTGAAAACCTTTGAGTAAGAAAGAACTCTTAGATAAGATGCTTAATGAAAGAATGATTTCTGGGCATACTTTCTCCTATGTGTGCATTTTTTTCCTCTCTGTCACAAAAATATTGTAAAGCACTTTTGTGCCACTCCTGGGGGATTAGACCATTGCACAGATGTGCACTGCCTCCCTGCACCACTTCAGGAAATGAGAGCTGGGTGAGTTGTGCTGGCCTAAATTGGTTAGGATTTTACGCTGTCACTATTTTTTAATAAAAGGTATAAATATCTTTAAAAATAAATAATTAAAATAAAAACATTTTTAATATTAATAAAAGAATAACTTGATGGACATTTTCCTGATCTTTTAGTATGATGTTTTGAGCTAATATGCTACGTTTCTCTCACCTCAGACCCACCCCAGTGCCTGGCCTTTCATGGAACCAGTGAAGAAGTCTGAGGCTCCTGACTACTATGAGATCATCCGTTTCCCTATTGGTAGGTGACTAGAGATCAAATGGAGTTGATGCAGAGAGACCAAATGGCAGAGAGACCAAGGACCCAATCCTGTCCAATTTGCCACTGCAGCCATGCTAATGGGGGATGCGCTACATCCTGGGGTGGTGGAGAGGCAGTGGCTGAAGCCTCTAAGGTTAGAGAGCATTTGTTGATCTTTAAGGGATCCCCACCTTACCTTGAGGCTGCACCAGTGCTGGAAGGTTGGAGATGATTGTAGCCTCAGAGCCCAACCCTATGCACACTTGACCGGGAGTAAGCCCTATTTAACACAATGGTCTATCTACAGTATTTATATACCGCTTTTCAACTGAAAAGTTCACAAAGCGGTTTACAAGAAAATGAAAAAATTAATAGCTAATTAATAGCTAATGGGTCCTTGTCCCAAAAGGGCTCACAATCTAAAATTCAAAAGAACACCAGCATAAGCCACTAGAACAGATATTGGTCAGGGTGTGTAGAGCCAGTTACTCTCCCCCTGTTAAATAAGAGGAACACCCACTTGAAAAGAGTTCCTCTTGCCCAGTTAGTTTCTGAGAAGTAACCATCTATCTCCCAGGTACATCCCATAACATCTCCAACTCTTGAGCAACATTAAGTCGTTGCCAGAGATGCGGAATGCAGTGATCCTGGGGATCACATCTCTTTTGATGGGTACAGGGGCTTTCTTTCACTCACCAGAAGCTGCAGCAGATTCCTACTTTATTTGTATCACACCTGTCTCTATAAAGGCTCAAGGCTGTTAGGGTTGCAGGGAGTCCCAATTTAGCCTCGTAGGGCTCACCAAAGCATGGTAACTGTCAAAATTATTGCAATCTAGTTCCAGTTTGTGATTGTGAACCCAGAAAAAGTTGCAATACTGGTATCTCTTGTTATTCACTAGGTTCTATTCTGGAAACTCCCGTGGATTAAAAAAAATCCATATGTAAAGAAAACAATAGAAATTAGATTTAACAACCTGTGCCCAGGTTTCTTGCTCCTAATGGAATAAGCTTGTGTCTTAATATCTGCAGGGATTTGATTCTGAGACTCCCTGCTGATTCTAAAAATGTGTTAAATCAAAGCAGTTTTTTAAAAAGTGCATCCCTATACAGTTGTTTAAAAACAGCTTTTCTTACTGTTGCAGAGAGACAGTTAGCAATTGGAAATGTGGAAAACCCACTGCTGTTTCTTGGCTCAGCTGAAGAATTGAAGGATTGCTTGCATGATCGCTTGTATAATTGACTCTGTAACAGTAGAAAAGCAGATTTTAAAAACTGGTTTGCATTGGCATATGTGTTGAGTCAAATCCTCAAATAAAAAAAAATATGTATAACAAGGTTGGGCATGTAGTTATTTTGAGAGTTTCTTTAGCAGAAGCTCTCATGGGACTCCCTGGGCTTCTGGTGAGTGAAAGAAGGTCCCTTTGCCCCTCAAAAGCTATGCAGTCCTAGGAATTGTGCTGCTGCTTTTTCCTTTTTCCCTGCTCCTGTGAGAGTCCAGTGCTCTCATGCTGGGTGTTGCAACACCCCAATTTGAGAACCACTGACATTTCTGTTAGTAATGTCACAATTTCTTGTGATAAACACAAAAACACGTCAGTTGTTCATGTTTCCACATTGACATCCGTCTTTTTCCTGCCACGATCCTCTTTTCTGCAGACCTCAAGACGATGACAGAGCGCCTCAAGAATCGCTACTACGTCACAAAAAAGCTGTTCATTGCGGATCTACAGCGCATCGTCACCAATTGCCGCGAATACAACCCGCCTGAGAGTGATTACTGCAAGTGTGCCAACACCCTGGAGAAGTTCTTCTACTTCAAGCTCAAGGAAGGAGGACTCATAGACAAGTAGGAGCAGCTACCGGCCATCTGGGATTTTCACTTCCGTCTTTCCACCTTGTTGAGAACTCCACTGGCTTGTGAACAGCTGGACTCTTCCTCGCTGCCTTTCTCCGCATATCACGCACAAACCAGATGTGGGTGACTAGATATGTTTCCCCTGATTGGAGGGAAAGGGGTGGACGTCGCCTTCCCCTCCCCCTTGAACAGAGTGGCATCTCCTTTCTTATCCCTGTGAATTTCTGAATCTTATCGCTCCATCCACAAGGTCTTCCTTTCCAAAAGCAAGTAAATGGAAGTACTACAAGAAGCTTATGCACTTCCCAGGAAGGATTCTGGATTTATCATAATTCCTCCTGTTTTGCATTTGTGTTTGTGGCATTTTTTGGTAGGTTTTTTTTTTTAAAGAGTCCAACCTGCCTGCACTTAGTTTTGTTTAAAATTACAGCCGTTTCCTCTTGACATGTGAATGTAGACATGGAGCCACTGACGACCGACGGGGGATTTGCAGACTCAAATGAGAAGATGTTTTCATGGCCTCTCCTCAAGAGTCTTTGATGGGACTTGTTAAAGCCATTCCTCTCAATCAACTCACCACAGCCCACTGGCCCACTATTTTAAATGCTGCGCATCCTGCTGGGAATGGTCGATCCTTAGGCTGAATCGCACATGGGTACAGTGACTGGCCAAGGGGAAGGGAGAAAAAGGACAGACTTCTCCTTACTCTCCATCCAGTTACTGGCTTCCAAACACTCCAAAAGTTTAACACCAGCTTGGCATGGCTCTCTTCTTGGGAGAGCTGATGAGCAAAGGACTTTCCCCCCACATTCCAAATAATGTTGAGCAAATGTGTTGTTGCCCAAGTCCTCCTCTGTGTATCCATCTGAACTTATCCCGATTACAGCGCTTATTCATCCCCACCTCTTCCTATCAGATGCAGCTATGTATGATTCAGCTTGGATCTGGCACCCTTTCCCACTAGAACTGGTTGACTCCTATAAGGTTTGGCAGTACCCCAGCAGTTGCACTTCTCGTTCCTATTCTTCACTTACATCTGTGCACATCTGCCTTGTTGATGATTGAAGGAAGTTTTGTTTCCCTCTATACAGGGGCAGCCAGTTTTTGCTGCAAACCAGACACTTAAAACAGCTACATCTGATTCCTTCTAACAGGTTGACAACATCCCACTTGCCACCCCAAACCATTCATTGTTCTGAAATTCTTGTAATGGGGGGGAGCATACTTGACCATACTTGACCATGTCACAAACTTGAGGTTTGTTTTTCTTCTAATTGAAAAAGTGATGATCCTTTATCTGCAATGCATTTTATGTCTGTCTCTGTACAATTAGGAGGTGGTGAATCCAATCATATAATGGTTAATCCCATAAAAACCATAATAGGATTGCATGGGCAGAGAGGTGAAAGTAACATGTGGAACCCCCCCTCCAAAATAGTAATGAACATGTCTGATAGCATGTTATAAAGGAGAAGGGGGTTTGCGGCTCAACATCTCTTCTTTACTCTGCCTGAAATACTTTAGGGGACGGTCCTTGCTTCTTTCTTTCCTCTTGATTCTGTAGAGCTATTTTCATAAGGGCAGGAATGGAAAAGGAGGGTTGGCATCTTACCACCATGGTGGCACTCATTCCATTGCCAACTGCTATTGGAAATACATGATGTGGCCAGCGTCTTGGTGATCTGCCTGGTGGGGGAATTGTATCTATGTTGGATTTAAGCACTCGCTCTAGAGGTCATATTTTGCTTGGTGCTGCATTTGTCTCATAATGCCTTATCAAGAGGCTCAACGCAAAACATACCTCACACTCCCGCCTCAGATGAGCCTTTCCCCTTGGACACAAAACCTGAAGGACTCTGTGGGCACTTGTTCCAGTATGGGGCTGGTTGGGACGGTATTCCCACCAGCTACATCAAAATGCAGCCAGTCGAACATGGGCCTGTATACTTCCCTATCCCATTCTGCCTGTTGGTACCATATCGCGTGTTTGGTGGTGATGGTGGGGGCGGGAGCATTTGGATGAACCACTCTCCAGCAAAAGTAGGTGCTGCCATGCCAGACAGGAGGAAAGATGTGCAAAGACTCATCCCCCACACATTTGAGAGGTTGATGGACATATCGTTGAAGCTTGCCAACTTTTTTCTGTCTCACTGATGGATTTTTTGTTCCAACCATGTGTGCACTCATCTTCCATTCTCTTTTTATACCAGTTATTTGTCTTCTACATCTCTGAGGACTTTTGTAAAAGGAGACTATTGAGAGGGAAAGGCACATCTGAACAGCATTCCACCTGCCTTCTCTTCAAGTGACGTGTTGCCTTATTTCCACCACATACGTGTGCTTAACCTGTATGATTGCAGGGCCTGGTTTTGCCATTGTGGGGCCTTTCAATAATGTTGCCATTCCATTTTTTACATATATAAAAGGGGGGAAATAAAGAACATCCTGAAATAGAAAACTACTTTCTGTTGTTAATTTACAGCTTTTATTGGATCATTGAAAGCTGCCTTATATTGGTCCATCCAACTGGTGGCAGGATTTAAGGCAAGCATCTACTCCTGCCTAACTTGGAGATTGAACTTGGAACCTTCTGGATGACAGGCATGTTCTGATTGTAGTGCAGCCCTTCTTCTTATGAAGTGCATTTTACTGTACGTTTAATTGATTTTATGCCATTATGAGCCATCTAGGATCTTCACAAAGTGGGATAATAATAATAATGAGACTGGAGCCCCTGCCTGAAGGGAGGGATAGTCTAGGACAGTGTTTCTCAAAGTGGGGGTCGGGACCCCTTTGGGGGTCGCCTAGAGCTTTCCTGGGGGTCGCCTAAAGACCCCTAGTGCAGGGGGCCAGGTCAGGCTTGCCAGACCTCTGGCTGTAGCTGCAAGCGCACTGGGGCTGACTGACAGCCTCAAGGCCCAATCCTATCCATGCCTACTCTGAAATAAATCCCATTATAGTTGGGGGGCCTTTACTCCCATGTCAATGTGGATAGGCTTGGAGCTTCAGGGCCCAATCCTATGCATGCCTACTCTGAAATAAAACCCATTATAGTCAGGAGGCCTTTACTCCCATGTAAATGTGGACAGGATTGCAGCTGTGCATCATGCATGCCTACTATGCATGCCTACTCTGAAATAAATCCCATTGTGTTCAATGTGTGCATAGAACACACATTTCATTTGTAACAATGAAAATACATCCTGCATATTGGATGTTTACATTACGATTCATAACAGTAGCAAAATTACAGTTATAAAGTAGCAATGAAAATTTTATGGCTGGGGGTCCCCACAACTTGAGGAACTTATAAAGGGGTCACAGCGTTAGGAAGATTGAGAACCACTGGTCTAGGAATTGTCTAGACACAATTTTTTTATTCTGATTTCCCAACGCTAATAGGAGGTTAACATTACATTGACTTATATGTCTTGTCATCTCCATTACCACCAATCCCCCCAAAAGGAAACTTTATTTAAGGGATTTATTTCCCATCTTTCCCATGCCAATTCTAATTCACAAGGCAGCTTACAAAGCTAGTTCTTCCCCTCCTGTTGTCCTCACAACAACCCTGTGAGTTGGATGAAGCTGAGAGTGAATGACTCGTCCAAGCTCATCCAGAAAGCTTCATGGGAAAGGCGGGATTTGAATCTGGATTTCCGAAGTCTCAATCCAACTCCCTAACCACTACACTGCTCCAAACACAAGCCCATGAGAGGTTGGTTTACCCATGGTTCTATAATCTCACAGTTTTGTAATCAGTATAAAATGAGCACAATCCTAACCATGTCTTCCCAAATGTAAGCTCCATTGTGTTCAATGGATCTTACTCCCAGGAAAGTGTTTAGGATTGCAGCCAATATCACATAGGTGACATCTGAACAAAAATCTCTATGACGCAAGTTAAACTTCTCTGGGTCACAGTCTAAGGGCACAATCCAGAGTAACTACGGGAGCATGTAAGACATTACGCGCACCTGTAGTTACTGCACCACCTAGTGAAAACCTACGGGAAATTCATATTGCAATCCAGAGTAACTTGTTCTTATTCTGGAGCAAGGACTCCCCGTAGTTACTCTGGATTTAGCCATAATTTACTGTACATACTCTGATATAATTGGTTTGGGTCCAGATGATAAGTGGTGCCATAATTATGGGACTCCTGACTTGGAGAATTAAGATCTGCTCCTTTTGGCATGGACTCAAAACATTTCTGCTTTGTCCTGCTTATGGTTTGTCTATCTCTTATGCCTCTATAGCAGTTCCATGAATATTAATAGTTTAACCCTCCTCCAATATTTATATTTTTCCATTGATTTATAAATTGCATTTTTTCCTATAAACTGTAATCTACCTTGGGCACCTGCTTTGGGCACATAAAATGCAGAATATAAACAGTCAAATAACTGGCAAAATTTAGGTCCAATGTGTGGAATTTTCATATGTTCGTAAATGGGCTTTTTTCCCCCTTGAATTTTGGAGCAATCAAATCGGGTATGCACAGGCGTGTCATAATTCTACATTTCAAGTTTGAAAGCTAGTCCCATTTACTTTTATTAAATCTGTTTGAAAGGAACAGGAAAATCAGAACCAGTCTGCTTGCAGATGTTTGAAAGAGGAATAAGGCTGCCCATTTTGGAAGGCAAATTAAAAGAATATAATTAGTTACGGCTCTTTTAGTCATTCATTTTATTTCATATACCTTTATTGGCATTCAATGTAATGAGATACATAGGGTGAAAATTAGTTATGGCTCTTTTAGTCACAACTGACCAAAAATGCAGTTGCAATGTATTTTGCATCACCATCCAGATTGCTTTCCGGAGTAACAGAAGTAACAAGAGCACAAATCACTCCTCGGAAATGGTTTCTGTCCAAATTTGGGCAAGACAAGTGGGCAGAAATAGTGCCCTTCGGAAAACCAGAGCAGCGACAGAATTGGCTTGGCAAAAGACATGATTTAACACTCATATCCCCACAGAAGGAAAAAATCAAACTGCCGTCTTGCTAAAGCTGGCCTATGAATCAGACAGTATAAATAGTATACAGTTCAATCTGACAGAGGAAGGAAGCTGTATATAGATTTTTTCCATCTGCCATCACATGATCAGCTGCTTCTGCTTGTATTCAACAAGTGTCTTCTGAGAGGTCTTATGATGAAAATCAGGTATGGAAAATTCTACAGTACAGTGGGACCTCGCTTAACAAGTGCCTCGCTTAACAAGCGTTTCACATAAGAAAAATTTCCAAGAAATCTTGCTTCACATAACAAGTTCCACTTCACTTAACAAGCAAGCGTGGTATGGGCACACGTGCTATGCAGCCCTGACGCTCCGCATGGAGGCTCTTTAAAAGGGCTGCTGGCCAGCGCTGCTGCCTCTAGCTGCCCCCAACTTGGGGACAGTTGCCTGGTGGTGCCAGAGGCACCTGCCCCTAACTGCCACCATTTGCCCCCACCGACCACCTTGAACCTCCAGCAGCAGACCAGGTAAGCCTCCCAGGAACATGTCTTTGATTGCAGTTTCCTAATCATGTCTACTCAGAAGTAAGCCCCATTGTGTTAAATGGGGCTTACTCCCAGGAAAGTGTCTTTAGGATTGCAGCCAAAGTAGACTTCATAGGATCATGCACATTGAATGCATGTTTTGAATTCAATTCCAGTGTTTTGTCATCATTTTTACATCCAGTCAATATTTTTATATGAATATTTTGGGGCTTGTGGAACCAATCGTCTGAGTTTCCATTATTTCCTATGGAAAAATCTGCTTCACTTAAAGAGTGTTTCACTTAAAGATCATGTCTCCGGAACGAATTAAGCTCTTTATGTGAGGCACCACTGTATATTAGAACACACCATATAAGGAATAGGAGAGCTGCAGCAGAAAAGAAAACAGGGAAGCCAACATGATGGTCTTTCTAAAAAGTGGGTCCTAATGCTAAAAATGTATACTTATTGTAAACTTTCAATGTACTTGTTTGAATTTGTTGACATTTTTCCTGTTTGATGATGATGTCACTTTCAGCCATGATGTACTTCCACCTTAATGACATCACCTCCAGTGGATCCCTAACAAATGGGACCCACTGCTAAAAAGTGCAATCCCAAGCATGTCTACTCAGAAGTAAGTCTTATTGTATTCAATGGGGCCTACTCCCAGGAAAGTGTGTTTAGGATGGCAGCCTTAGGGTGCAATCCTAAAAGCACTTTCCTGTGAGTAAGACCCATTGAACACAATGGGGCTTACGTTTGAGTAGACATGATTAGGATTGTGCTCTTAATATAAACTTTTAATTTACTTGGAGCACAAGCCTAACCATTCCTACTCAGAAGTAAGCCCCATTGTGTTCAATGAGTCTTACTCCCAGGAAAGTGCGTTTAGGATTGCAGCCTTAACTGTTTTCATTTTGTCCTTAGAGGGTGTTTAAATATTTTCCTGTTTGATGACGTCACTTTCAGCCATGACGTCACTTCCAAGTTAATGACATCACTTATGGTGGGTCCTGGCAGGTTGTCATTCTAAAAAGTGGGTCCCAGTGCTAAAAAATTACACTTATTGCAACCTTTCAATTTACTTAATTGATTTGATTTTTGTCCTTTGAGGGTGTAAAAGTTATTTTTCCCTGTTTGATTATGACGTCACTCCCAAACCGATGACGTCACTCTCGGTGATTCCCACCCCAGCCGGTTGTCCCTCTGTATATATAGAGCTACTCTGTATCTCTCCAGGAGGGTCGCCTTTAGCTGCATTCCGAGGGGCATATCCTGATCGCTGATTGGCTGGCGAGGGCAGAGCTCGGGCGGTGATTGGCTAAAGCGCGCGGGAAAGCACCGCCCCTTTGGAACGTTGGCTTCCCAGCGATGGCGCTGCCTTGGAGGTGGCTGGTGTTGGCGGCGGTGGCCGCGGGAGCCTCCGGTCTGGTCTCTCTGCGGCCGTCGGCGGAGGACGCGAGGCAGGCGGAGGCGGTGCGGGAGCTGCTGGAGCGGCTGCTGGGCCCCCGGGCCGCCTCCGCCTTCTCCGTCTCCGTGAACCGGTCCCTGGCCGGGCCGGCGGGGCTGGACACGTACCGCCTGCGCTCCCGGGAGCCCGGACGGGTGGAGGTGGCCGGATCCAGCGGGGTGGCCGCCGCCTCGGGACTCTACCGGTACCTGAAGGACTTCTGCGGCTGCCACGTCTCCTGGGCCGCCACCCAGCTCCGGCTCCCCCACAGGCTGCCTCCGGTGCCCGCAGAGATCAGCGCCACCAGCCCCAACAGGTGATCCACCACCACCTCCACCCTACTACTCCTTGTAGCTCAGTAGTAAGTACTGCTTACTACTAGTAGGAGGCATGTGCAAAGGCTCTGAGCTTAGCTACAACTTTCAGTTTTCCTAATGGACTGACAGCTCATACTAGTACTACTGTTACAACTAGTAAGTACTACCACTAGTAAGTACTACTACTAAGACCCCGGTCTTCTCAACCCTAACATGTGAGTGGTGAAAACGTGACCTGAGTATGTGCAGAAGGCTCTGAGCTTCACTCCAATTTGCATGCTTCCTAATGGACTGTGATATCATACTAGAATAACTACTAGTAGAAAAAGTACTACTACTGACACCTTGGTTTTCTCTACCATAATACATGAGAGGGAAAAAGAGTACCTCTGAGCATGTGCAGAAGGCTCTGCAGAGGCTCTGAAGGCTCTGCAGAAGTTTGCAGGCTTCCTAATGTACTGAGAGATCATACTAGAATAACTACTAGTAGTAAAAGTACTATTACTGACACCTTGGTTTTCTCTACCCTAATACGTGAGAGTGAAAAAGAGTACCTCTGAGCAGGCAGGAGGCTCTGAGCTTCACTCCAGTTTGCAGGCTTCCTAGTGGACTGAGCACTCATGCTAGTACTGCTGCTACTACTACTAGTAAGTACTACTGCTAACACCTCGGTTTTCTCAACCCGAACACACGAGAGGTGAAAAAGAGTACCTCTGAGCATGTGCAGAAGGCTCTGAGCTTCACTCCAAATGGCTTCCTAATGGACTGAGAGATCATACTAGTCCTACTGCTAATAGTAATAAAGTACTACTACTAACACCCTGGTTTTCTCTACCCTAACAATGTGAAAAAGAGTACTTCTGAGCATGTGCAGAAAGCTCTAAGCTTCATTCCAGTTTGCTCGCTTCCTAATGGACTGAGAGACACTAGTACTACTGCTACTGCCAGTAAGTGCTACTACTAAGACCCCTAGTCTTCTCAGCCCTAACCTGTGAGAGGTGAAAAGAGTACCTCTGAGAGTGTGTGGAAGGCTCTGAGCTTGGCTCCAATTTTCAGTTTTCCCAGTGGATTGAAAGATAATGCTAGTATTACTACTACTAGTAGTAAGTACTACTACTAACACCCTGGACTTCTCAATGCTAACGCATGAGAGCATACCTCTGAGCATGCTACTACATAGTAGCATCATAGTAGATCATAATATTATCATGCAGATACAAGTAGTGCATGATACTACTACATAGTATAGTATATACTACTGAGACTCCTGGTCTTCTCTACCCTAACATGTGAGAGGTAAAGAATACCTCTGAGAATGTGCAGAAGGCTCCAGTTTGCAGGATTCCTAATGGACAATACAATACATCTGTTAATTTAACAGATAACATCTGATTAATTTAAACACTATGGCTGCAATCCTAAGCCCCAGTTAAGCTGGCATAAGTGCCAGCACAAGTCCCATGCTGGCCTGGGGTTGTCTTAACTTCTGCGCCCCAACTGGGAGGGTTAATGCTGCTGTCCTGAACAGAGTACTCACCTCCACCCTGAGCAAGGATGCAGCAGCAGTAGGAAGGGACAGATCTTTCCACTGGGATGGCTTGACACTACTTATGAACAAGCTTAGTAATTCCAACTTATTGATTTACTGATTGATTTATCTAACTTACCCCCAAATCCAGAGTTACTACAGGGGCACATAAGAGACATACCTCCAAATCCAGAGTAACTACAGGAGCACATAAGAGTTACTGCACCACTTACTGAAAACCTATGGGAAATTCATATTGGAATCCAAAGTAAGTTGCTCTTACACCGAAGCAAGGACTCCCCGTAGTTAGTCTGGATTTTGCCCATACTGATTGATTGATGGGAACCCATGCCTGTCCATGGACACAGTCAAACAAATTCTGGAGTAGGGCCCTTCCTTCTCTGCCCTTCTCCTTGCAATGCTGGCTCCTGATAAAGCGAGCGGACGGACACCCAGATCTAGTTTGTGCACCTGTGCCGCTTGCGTGTCGCATGTCACGTCAGTCCATCAGTCTTGTTCTTTTGTAGTTTGACTTGATTAGCCTTGACATTTTTTGTGGGGGTCACGCAGGGGCTTGTTAGAGGAGCCGTCCCTTGGCTTGTAAGTAAACAAAGGTCCTGGCAAGAACATCGAGGTTGGCAGGGCACAGAGAGGCTGTCCTGCCATGATCATTTGTGCCACATGAAAAGAAGAAGAGGCCGGTGGCGTGTCAGCCCTGGCTCAGGGTGGGGGGGAGGCAATTGTTCCATAAAGGGCCACAGAGATCCTGAATAGCCACAACCCCGGGGGTTTGGCCTGTGAGTTGAGGCAGCTAATCTTAGCTTCTTGTGATAATCACAGGGTTGTTTACATAATACGATTGTACCATTTACTACCACTACATACTTAACAATGTTCTGCATTTAACAATGCTCTGTCTTAACACTTGGTTCTGCTTCCTGTTAGATGTGGCCCTAGCGGAGACAGTCACAGTCGGGAGTCGTAAGTAAGTAAGGGCGCAATCCAGAGCAAGGGCAGCGATGAGTGCCCTAGCGGGGCTGCCCCAACTATTCTGTATCCAGAGCAGAAAATTATGCTGCAGTGAGAGAGTCAGGAAACCTAGACTGCCCTAACTGCTCCAGAGCATGCTGAGTAGGCACAAAGTCAGTGACACCTGGGGAAGGCTTGCTCTTGAGGAGACCCCCCTCAGATCACAATGAACAAGGAACAGCTGTGGTGATTGCATTATTAGGAAGCCCAGAAGTTCCTGACAATCAGTAACAGCTGCAGCATGAGAATGCAATACTGCAGTACCTCTAGTAGAGGGTGGATGCTTGGAGCAGCCTACTCTATCCCCAGGTTAGTGGGCTGCCATAGTTGTTCCATATCCTGAAGTTGAGAGGCAGGGATGGCAGCTAGGCTGGCCAAGAACTCAGATTTTTGGTCAACACTGCTATTCTTACTCTGGTTTATCATGGATCCCTATGGGTCTACTCATTACTGTACCTGCTCCTGAGGTGGTATAACTCTGAGGAGCTGGAAGAGGGCATTTCTGCCCTGGAAACAGGCTCTGGATACAGAATAACTGCTCTGCCCTAGGCAATGCTAAACATGCCTTCAACAGGCCTCTCCTGAACTGCCTAGGCTGGCCCAGTTAGGGCAGAGCAGGTCTACCTCTCTTGGGGCAGCCTATGCTGCCTTACGCTGCCCCAAGCCTTTTCCAAAATAACTAGTCTTGCAATTGGGCCAGCCCAGTGATAGACAGATGCACTTCTGGATTGTGCCCTACGGAAGGAAGGTCGTAATCCTAACCAATTTTCTAGCTCCGACTCCGACGTAAGGAAGCAAAAATTGCCTTACTTAAAGGAGGGGTCCATGACTGTCCCCACAAAGGCCGGATGCAGCACATGCCCCACTGGCACAGCTATGCCAGTGCTGAAGAGTTGTTTAGGATTGCATCCTAAGTAAGTAAAACTACTCCAGCTGTTGCGATTTGATGTGATTTATTGCTGCCTCAGTGCCACACGTATCTGGTAGTTTTCGTGGAGAAATGCAAACCGGATTCCTGCCTCCACAGGAGCAAGTCTTTCTTTCCTATCCACTGAAAACACAACTCATCGTATGAACTGTGGCTGGAACATACTAGCCAGAGCATAGACAAGTTGCTTAAAGTAATAATAAGTTAAGCAAATACGTCCATTTTTGCATAGTTTTTTTTAAAAAAAATTAAAATGCCATATTTTCTCAAATCTAATGCACCATCGAATCTAATACACACCCTGATTTTGGAGACTAAGGGTGCAATCCTGAGTAACTATGGGGAGTCCTTGCTCCGGTGTAAGAACCATTTGCTCTGGATTGCAATATAAATTTCCCATAGGTTTTCCCTAGGTGGTGCAGTAACTACAGGTGCACGTAAAGTCTCTTACATGCTCCTGTAGTTACTCTGGATTGTAGGGTAAGGACTATATCCTAAAGTGAAATGAAGCCTCTTGCTCCGGAGCAGTTAAGATGACTTTCCATAAAATAACACTAGAGGGTGACGTAACTGCATGGACCTGTAACTGCTCGGGATTTTGCCCTAAATTTGGCTGGAAAGGGTGAGCATTAGATTTGAGTAAATACAGTATTTATGTTCTGATTCTTCAATTATGGGACAATGTTCAACTTGAGAACTCAAGCCAATCCACCAAACAATTGTCAGACAATCAGAGCTTCACACAAGCCTCCCAGCTGCTAAGATTTCACCTAGAGATTTTACTCATCACAGTATTTTTCTGGTTTCCTACCAAAATCTTGGGAATTATAGTTCTGCAAAAGGAAACGGTAGTTTCTTGCAATGGTTTTCAATGAGGGGGTCAGGACCCCCTGGCTTTATTTCAGGAGGGTTGCAAAATGCTCAGTGTTGCCATCTTGAAATCTGGCACAGAGCACCATCATTTTAGAATGGGACACTCCAGCTGCAATCCATACTTTTTTCATTGGGGCTCATTGAGGACAATGGGACTTCCATCTGAGTAGACATAGAGAAGCTCTGGCATGATGGTGATGTCAGTTCCTGTTTGATGGCACTTCCAGCCATGACATCACTTTCAAGTTGATGACATCATTTCCAGGAGGGTCCTGGACAGATTGTCATTGTCAATAGGGTGTCCTGGGCTGAAATGCTTAAGAACCATTGTAAGGGTTAACCTGTAGGCTGGTTACTTTAAGGACACTTGTTGGAAGCCTGCCTGCACTTCAAAGCAACAAGAGCTGAAGTACTGTGTAAAAGATAAGTCAACAGCAGGCAAGATCAGGTGGCTCAAGTAAGTGAGCCCAGCCACACACTATGGAGAAACATCTTGATGGTGCTATTGTTCTTTCTCTCAAGGTTCCGCTTCTATCAAAATGTCTGCACCCACAGTTACTCCTATGTGTGGTGGAACTGGGATCGCTGGGAACGGGAGATTGATTGGATGGCACTCCATGGCATCAATATGGCACTAGCATTCACTGGACAGGAAGCCATCTGGCAGCGGGTAGAGTATCTGATTTTTTTTATTAATCACATTGGTAGAGGCAGCTATGTGTTTTACCCACTTTTTATACAAAAATTATTTCCCAGGGCTGTCCATAGTGAATGAAAATAGATGCATGGCACCACTGCTGGATGTCGTACATAAATGAAGGCAAGGCCATGAAAACAGGCCATAGGATTTTCATAATTCTCTTCCACAAAATCGGGCAGGACCCTCTGTCACATTTGCCAGTATGTGAACACAATCCCCCAAAATTGGGACTATCCCTGTTTTGGGGGACATATGGAAACCCTACATGGGTTGACTACTTATACTATTTACAATCTGAGGACTTATGGCCCAGTCCTATCCAATTTTCTATGGCTGGTGCAGTTGTGCCAGTGGGGTGTGTGCTGCATCCTGTGGTGGAGAGGCAGTCACTGAGGCCTTCTCAACATATGGGAACACATGCTCCATTGCCACAGGGCTGCATTGTGGCCCTTATCACAGCTGGAAAATTAGATAGGATTGGACCCTGAAGCTGCAATCCTATCCTTACTCACCTGGGAGTAAGTCCCATTGACCATAACCAGTGGTGGGATTCAAATAAATTAACAACAGGTTCTATGTCCTATTAACCTAAATTAACAACAGGTTCTATGTCCCATTAGTAACCGGTTCTCAGAACCAGGCGCTCATTAGCAACGGGTTCTATAAAAGCTGTGAGAATCCCCTGAAACCCACCACTGACTATAATGGTATTTACTATTGAGTAGACATGCATAGTATTGAACTATGAGATAAATACATCTGAAGGAGAATCTCAGGGCAAGCCTGTGCATGTTTACTCAGAAGTAAAACTTGTGCATGTTAACTAAAGAAATAAAACTTATTGAGTTCAATCCTAACTTACTCCTATATGCCTAAGGAGTAACAAGTACTCCTAAATACTTACTCCTAAGTAATCGTGCACATGATTGCAACTTTAAAATACAGCCAGATGTAGGCAAGACTGAGCTCAGTGGCCTGATGGTCTGACTCAATATAAAGCCACATGGAGATATTTGGAATGAATGAAAGCCAAGCCACTCAGGATTTGTGTTTTATAACGAAACCTTAGACTATATGCCTACTTACTTGCTAGTTATGTTTGTTTGTTTGAAGGCAGTACTTTCATCCTTTTTCATCTCATGGCACGCTGACAAAATTGTAAGCACCTGCCACATATTTTCTGTGCATTTACTTGAAGGCTAATGTTTTTTCGGCCCCTTCCCTGCCACCCCTTTTCTCTACTTCAGGTTTATTTGTCTCTGGGGCTGAACCAGTCAGAAATTGATGAGTATTTTACTGGCCCAGCTTTCTTGGCTTGGAACCGGATGGGCAACCTGCACACCTGGGCAGGACCGCTGCCTCTCTCGTGGCACCTGAAGCAACTGTATTTGCAGGTACTTGGGCTTGGCTCAGTAGTCGTGATGCTCAACTAGTGCTCTTTGCCTTCTGGTGACCTTTCAGTTCTTCTCTTTCGAGGGTAGTGTTCCTTCCTTTGACAAATCCTTTTCCCGTGGGTTCCTTCCGTATGAGGTGGTTTGAGGACCAGCACTCTCATGGTCCATTCCAAGGTGGTGACAGCTAGTGTAACATACAGCTGAAGGCCCAAACGGAACATAATTGAGGCCGCTATATTTATTTAATAATAAGGGGTAAGGCCGGGGTCTCCAGACCCCGGCATAGGGGACGAACCTCTAACTTGCCAACAGCCAGCCTCTGGTCCCCTAGTAGACCCAGTGACCAAAAACAACTAGATGGTGGACGATGGTGGAGAAATGGCAGTCCATTTAAGTGTGTGCTTTATTTCTTTGCTGTGTGTTAATGCCTGCAGAAATCCTGCAGATTTGAGCCCATTTATTCATTAATCTTCCATCAATAATATATTTATTCAAATTTTATATTTATATTTATTTTTATATTTATATATTTTCTAGCTGGCCCTCAACACAGTTCTCAACA
The DNA here is from genome assembly GCA_030015325.1 of Cryptoblepharus egeriae. Classification (NCBI taxonomy): domain Eukaryota; kingdom Metazoa; phylum Chordata; class Lepidosauria; order Squamata; family Scincidae; genus Cryptoblepharus; species Cryptoblepharus egeriae. Next base: position 76,628,156 of record JAREYC010000004.1, read on the forward strand.
CTGTGCCAAATATTTGATGTGGCCTTTTAGGTGAAACATTTAGAAACCCTTGGTATAAGGCAGGGGTGTCCAAACTTTTTTGACCAGAAGGCTACATCATCTCTTTGACACTGTGTTGGGGACCAGAAAAAAGATTTACATTTCAAATTTGAATAAATTTACATTTAAGAGGTTATTAGAGAAAGTTCTGGAGGATTACAAGGTTTGGCCAAGGGCCAGATGGAGGGCTCTTGCCATGGGCTGCATTGAGGCTCTCCGTGGGCCTCATTGGCACCTGGGCTGGGGTTTGGAGACCCCTGGTCTAAGGCCTATATTTTTTGCTCCACAGGGCCTAAAAACAGCTTAAAGGCAGAGTGAAATTGGGGGCTGGGGAGAAACAGCAGAGGGGAAATGATCAACTTTGCACTTGTGTCTGTCCAAAGAAACTCCCAGCCCTTGTAGCTGCATTAAACTGACAGAGAAAACTTCAGAGATCTCATAGATTTCATGTGTTTGGCTATTTCAGTGGATTCTGAAATTCTTAGGGCCAAAAGCCCTGCGTAACTTAATATATGTATGTTTGGTGAGACAAATTTATGGGGATAGCAGAGGCACTGTATATACCTTCCCCCTACCTTCCTGCACTGCTCCATCTTCCCCTCTTTGTCTTCCCAGTACAGGATTCTGGAAAGAATGCGGGCCCTGGGAATGTTGACCGTGCTGCCCGCCTTCTCTGGACACATTCCCCGTGGCATTTTAAGGTAAGCACCAGCCATGCTTTAGACATGGGGGATGCAGTGTGTGGTCTGCTGAATCAGTTCTTGCTGTGCCCTAAGGGTGCAATCCTAACCTAGGCTGGCACAACTCACGGATCTTCCTGTTCCTGTTGTGATGTAGGGAGGCAAGCACATGTCTGTGTTTGCCAAAAAGTGGTGCAGAAGTGTCTTATAGCACTTTTGTGACACCCCTAGCTCAGCACAGTACTTATGCCAGGGCTTAGGCTGTGGGTGGCACAAGCGGTTAAGACACTGTGCCTGTTAACCAGCAGGCCAGGGTTCGAGACCCAGGTCGGCCCCACAAGACAGTGTAAGCTCCTGTCCTTAGCCCAGCTCTGCGACACCAGCTGGATCCAATCATATTGGCTCTGCCTTTCCATTGGACTCATTTAGTGGCATGGAGAGGGGGGATTTTCTGCTTGGGTAACAGCCTCTCCTCCATAACAATCTGACCCAGGCTTTCGTGCTTCGCATGCAGCATATGCAGCGCCAAGCACAATACCATAGTCTTTCAAGACTGATGGCGGCCTGCTTTTTTTAGGCCAGCCTAACTGGAGCTTAGATTGCAGCCTAAGACACCACAGTAGAAAGGCTTTTGAGAGTTGGGCATTTGGGGATTTAAGATAATAAGAACAGCCCTACCGGGATCAGGCTAGCTGAAAGTCTAATCAGTTTCAACATCCATCTGCAGGAGATGGAGGCAAAACCCCTTCCTGCTATTGCCCTCCAGCAACTATTTTATTTTAATTTTATTTTAAGGGATTTATACTCTGCCTTTCTCATGCCAATGCAATTGTCCAAAGCAGCGTACAGAGCTTTAGTTCCTCCTCTCCTGCAGTCCTCACAACAACCATGTGAGGTAGGTGAGACTGAGGCTGCCATCCCAAAGACCCAATGAATCTTACTTTCAAGTAGACATGGTTAGGATTGTGCTCTGAGAGTGAGTGACTGGTCCAGGGTCATCTAGCAAGCTTCCTGGCCAAGGAGGGATTTGAACCCAGTTCTTCCAGGTTTCAGTCCAACTCCCCAATCACTACACTATCATCCTGGCACTCAGTTACTAACTATTTCAGTGTAGCCAGACCCTCCTGTGACGACTGAGATGGTTGGATTTCCAGTTTGGAGAGTGGAGCTTCAAATTACCACAAACACTATCTCTCTTCTTAGAATCTAATCCACGAATGGGAAAATAATTTCATACAGAGTCCCAAAGTTTGAATTCATGGCGCTTGCTGAGACCCCAAAGTGATATCATTACGCAAAGCGGGATGTCAATCAGCCAAAGATGGCCAAAAATAAGCACTTGGTTCTTGCATAGAAACTCATTAGCTGCAAATGACAGATGAGAGGATGTGCCAATTTTGTTCATATTTTCAAGTTGTGCTGGGACCAGTTATGCAATAACCAGTTTTGCTGGGAGAGCCCAATTGTAGCCAGGGCATGATAAATTGCATCCGAGGGTTGCATTCAGTCCATGGGCCATTTGTTTGACACTCCTGGTCTAATCATTCCAAAAGAGTAACCAGCTGGATGGGAAGAGAAACAATATGCTAACATTTTTCAGAGTTAATTCTGAAATCTGCAAATTGAAATGTTGGAACCCCCTTTTTCTTAACAACACGCATTGTAAATCAACATGGTACTTTCACCCATATGTATTAAATTGTTGCTGACCAAGAAAACTTCTGATCATACATTTTCAGAGTTATTCATTAAAGAGCCTATAAGGCAGACACCATCTCTTGGTCTAATCTTGGAGATTTCCTCTCCCAGTTTTGATTCCAAGCCCTCTAGGAAACAGAGCCATAGAGCCAAGAAATGGAGACAGCATTCAGCTCTACTGCTCTTCTTTTTTAAATTTGTTTTCTGTGCTGTAGAATTTTCCCTCGGGTCAATGCCACACGTTTGGGGGGCTGGAGTCACTTTGACTGCACCTACTCATGCTCCTACCTCCTGTCGCCGGAAGATCCCATGTTCCAAGTCATTGGAACCCTCTTCCTAAAAGAGTTGATCAAGGAGTTTGGAACAGACCACGTGTACAGTGCGGACACCTTCAATGAGATGCAGCCTCTCTCATCGGAGCCCACTTACCTGTCCAAGGTCAGCTCAGCAGTCTTCCACTCCATGACTGGAGGTAAGATGGGACAAGCTCTTGTCCTTTCCTTTTTTAACTGATGCAATCTTTCACCACCACCCCCCTCAGTTCATCTAGGATGTCATTTAGGTTGGAAGAGAGATGGTAGGTAGGAATGAGAGCATCTTCTGTGGAAGACTATAGGTTCTGGGTCAGTGCCTGGAAAGGTCTGTTTGTATTCCCTATAAAACAAAATCAGTCCACATTCTGCAATTGAAATTTTGTATATGAGTAGTTAAGCAAACAACACATAATCAGCTCCTGTATGGTTGAGTGTTACTCTGTAGAGAGGGAGATTTGAGTTGTCATTCTGTTTATCCTTCTCATTTTTTTCAGTAGGTATGAAAAAATAGTAGGTACTCATTTTTTAGCATTGGTATGGAAGATTTACCCTACAATCCAGAGTAACTACGGGAGCACATAAGAGACATTACGTGCACCCATAGATACTACACCACCTAGTGAAAATATATGGGGAAATTTATATCGCAATCCAGAGCAAATTGTTCTTACACCGGAGCAAGGACTCCCTGTAGTTACTCTGGATTGTGCCCTTAGTCTTTGGTATGCCCTTAGAAGGATCTTAGCAGGACTGAGAAGCCCCTGCCCAGATCCTTAGAATGCTCTTGCCAAGTTAATGCAAAGTGAGATGAATCAAGAGTTGTAGAATAACAGTTCATATACTGTCCAGGTTAGACTTGGGTGGACAGTGTCCTTGTTGAGAAGGATGCAGGCATTTAAAATGGCATTGTGTTTTTGTGAATGGAAGTCTTTGTTGGCACCTTTGTTGACATCTTTTGATCAGCTCCATCTCTCCCTGCAGCTGACCCCAGTGCCGTGTGGCTGATGCAAGGTTGGCTCTTCCAGCACCAGCCTGACTTCTGGCAGCCGACCCAGGTCCGAGCCCTCTTGAAAGGCGTGCCTATTGGAAGGATGGTGGTGCTCGACCTCTTTGCAGAATCTAAGCCTGTCTATTCTTGGACAGAGTCCTTCTATGGGCAGCCCTTCATCTGGTGCATGCTTCAGAACTTTGGTGGGAACCATGGCCTTTTTGGCACCGCTGAAACAATCAACCAGGGCCCTTTTGTAGCCAGGGACTTCCTCAACTCCACCATGGTGGGTATTGGCCTGACCCCCGAAGGTATAGAGCAGAATGACATGATCTATGAACTCATGACAGATCTTGGTTGGCACAAGAGGCCACTGGATCTTCAGCAGTGGGTTGCCGAGTATGCCACGCAGCGCTATGGTGCCAGGAATACCCAGGCAATAACTGCTTGGTGGCTGCTGCTCTGGAGTGTCTATAACTGCTCGGGGGCTTGCGTCAACCACAATCACAGCCCACTTGTGCGTCGCCCTTCCTTACGGATGAACACAGAGGTGTGGTACAACCAGAGCGATGTCTATGAGGCCTGGAGGCTGTTGCAAAGCTCAGCCGGAGAGCTGGGCAACAGCAGTGCCTTCCGCTATGATCTGGTGGATGTGACACGCCAAGTGATGCAGCAGCTGGTCAGCGAGTATTACTTGGAGATCAAGGAGGCTTTCCAAGGCCGTGTGCTGTCACAACTGCTGACGGCTGGTGGTGTGCTGGTCTACGACCTCCTCCCAGAACTAGACAGCCTCCTGGCCAGTGATGGGCGCTTCTTACTGGGACGCTGGCTGGAGGCTGCCCGCTTAGTGGCCACTAGCGACAAAGAGGTGGAATTGTATGACCTCAATGCACGCAACCAGCTGACACTTTGGGGACCCAATGGCAACATCTTGGACTATGCCAACAAGCAGTTTGGTGGGCTAGTGCTGGACTATTATGGGGTGCGCTGGAGCCTCTTTGTTTCTACCTTGGTGGAGTGCCTCAACACTGGAACTCCCTTTAACCAGAACCAGTTCAACCAAGCTGTTTTCCAAGTGGAGAGAGGGTTTATCTACAATGGGAAACGTTACCCAACCAGGGCTGCTGGCAACACTCTGGAGATAGCCAAGAAGATATTTCTCAAGTATTACCCTTCTGCCATAAAGCATGGACACTGAGAAGTCATGTGAAGAAGATTTGCTGCTTGGGGAGAGACGGTTTTTGGCTTAGCTCTTTGGACATTCATCGCAGCTGTTGTTCTTCTGTCGGAGTAAGACCTGATCCTGTGCAGCTTGTCATTGGTGACTTTTTGGAATGCATAGTCCAGCATCAAGGATGTGCTGGAGCTGGTAGGAAAAGAAGAAGGCAGTGACCGGTTAGCAGAAAGAGAGAAGCCAGGGCAAAAATCTACTGGAAAAGCCTGAAGCTTTGCATCCTAGTTTTTGATGCAAAAAGGCTGGCTGTGGATGGTGATTATTGTCAGGAACTCAGCTCATGCTCAGAGGCATTGGTTTTCGTGTTGGCTCAAATTGAGCTCAGGATGTTGGGGTGGAGAGATTATTTCTACTGCCTTCATCAGCATTGAAAGGTTATACAAGGTCCACTGATCCAGCTCCTTTCCTAGATGTATACAAATTACAAGCCCACCTTGTAATTACAATTACACACCATCAGTCTATACCAGGAGTCCCTAAACCTTTTAACAGGAGGGCCACATCATCTTTTTGATATAGTATTGGGGGCCAGAAGAGAAAAAAAGAATTTATTTACATTTCAAATTTGAAGAAATTTACATAAATGAATGTATTAGTGACGGAATTTGTGAATGAATGAATCATAGAATTCATAGAATCATAGAGTTGGAAAGGACCCAGTGGATCATCTAGGCCAACCCCCTGCCTGTAGATGGAAATCCTCAAATGAATGAATTCAAATAAGTTCATAAACACTTTCCAAGACATACAGAGAGGGTGATCTTTAAACCACTTCATAAGCACTTTTATACACAGATAGAGGAGGCGTGTGCAGCCTTCAAAATACCCTCCAGAGGCATGGAGAAGCAGAGCTCCCCTCACCTTTGGAGGATTACAGGGCTTGGCCAAGGGCTGGATGAAGGCTCACCGAGGGCCGTGTCTGTCCCCGGAACTGGGGTTTGGAGACCCCTGGTTTAGATTGCAGCATCTCCCATGTGCCAGTGCCACATGAAGGACTTTTCATGCCCAGCTGTATGTTCCAGCACAAGCACCAGAGAAGTGAGAGGATCACTGTCAGGCTACAAAAAAAGGAAATGTGCAGACCAATTGCTGTACTTAGTGGAGTTCATTTGCTGGTCCAAGAGGTAAACAACCCCAAATAGGGCTAGAGGTGTGCATGGGAGCGTTGTGTCCTCATTCCTTTTCTGTCGAAATGGACAAGGAATCTTAAGGTATGGAAGGAGGAGGTTGGTAGGAAAGGAGCTGGATCAGGCCAGGGTATGATAACGGTGATTCCAAAAAGAGTGTGGGCTTGGAATGGAGCTTTGTGCCTTCCATATGGCATTCAGGGATGAGGGTTGATGGGTCCTGTTTCTTAGTCCTGCTTATTCCCTGGAGATGCGGACTTGGAAAAGTGGAAGGGAGAAATGGACTCTTACAATTGGCTTCATGGGAAGGTCAGAACCCAAACAGCTTTAGGTCATGGAGGCAAGTGTCTGAACCCATTCTTTCAGGGTTGTTATTGTAGTATTAGAGGCAAATGCACCTCTGCTATTCCTGCCACACCAACAGTAATAATTCCTTTTGCATAGAGAGTTTCCTCACTCTCCCTCTTGAAACTTCCTCCATGCCTTACTACTTCTAAGTGACTTCAGGGGCAAGTTTACATAGGTATACAAGTCCAACTTAGTTATACATGGATTTTTTATACAAATATTTCACTCAACACAAATGGCCACTCCAATTACAGTTTTAAAAACTGCTTTTCTACTGTTGTAGAGAGATAGTTATGCAAGCAATCATTCCATTTTTCAGTACTAGATTCAGACCTCTGTAGATACTGAGTCACTACCTTATTCCATTAATGTGCAATAGAGGAGCAAGAAGTGGGTCTTTAAACATATTTTTCCATTGTTTTCTTTATAAATGGATTTTTTTAATCCATGAAAGGTTCCAGAACAGAACACTAGTGGATAATGAGAGACATCTGTATATGTATTGTTCCCAAAACTCTATTTCTGTTTCCATAGGCTTAATACCTATATAAATATATTCCCTTGTTGGAAAAAAGAAACATGAAAATGGCTCAGTATACTTTGAGCTCTGTTCAAAAGACAAGCTGAATCCTGTGGCCTTTTAAACCATGTATCGATATAGGTTTTCATATGCATAAATCTTCTAATAATGGGAGCTATGCATAATGCATACCACTGAAGCCCCGCTCCTTAAATGTTGGCTCAGCATCATCCTGCCTCTTTATTCAACAAAGCATTGCCCATATCTTGCAAGCTTAAAGGCTCAAAACGTATCCATATGTGTTTCATGGTTTTGAACTCTGTACCCAAAACCAGTCTCTTGCTGGAAGTCCTGATACATTCATACCTACGTAAATTTTTAAAAAAACCATTTCCAATTTGTTAGCATCCAGAGGGTGTTGTTTGAGCTCATGATGGGACTTATGTTTGCATGTTGCATAAGAAGCATTCCTTACTCAAGAAGGTCAGAGTTTCTGCCAAAAAGTCATTACCTATATAGGTGATCCATATGGCAGCAAGTATTGCTTATATATCTCTGGTTATGTAACTGTGAGGGTAAATAGAATGCCAGATGCAGGGGAGTGGCAGCGATATGGAAATATCTTGTGGTCTTGTATGCTCCTGGAGGCATCTGGTGGACCACTGTGAGATACACTGAGATACTGTGAGATACAGGAAGCTGGAGTACATGGGCCCTGAGCCCGATTCAGCAGAGCTGATCTTATGTTCTTAACTATGAACACAACGAACATTGCACACGTTGAGACAGATGTATGCAGTAAAGACATTTAAATGTTATTTTGTTCTGCATTGATCGTTGGGAAAAAGTAAGGTTTGTTCAATGCAACCAACGGAAGTCGGTATTTCAGTAGCCCCTATCTGGTCCTTTAATTGCTGAATGATTTCTATCATCTCTGATAAGAAAAGTGATTTAATTTTTATTTTAGTTTTTAAAAGACATGAGCTTGCCCTTCCTCTTTGCAGTTCTGGATCACATATAATTTACAATCAAATGGGTTTTTGAAATGCATTTTGTATTAAAACACTTTGAGCATTTGAAGTAAGGGGTGGTATTAAAATATGAAAAATAAACACATAAAATGCTCTTTATCTGAATACCGTGCCTCACGTAATAAATTTAATTCATTCCAGAGGCATCCTTGTTATATGAAACACTCTTTACGTGATGTGGATTTTCCCATAGGAAGTAACGGAAACTCAGACGATTGGTTTCACAACCCAAAAAATATTCATATAAAAATATTAACTGTTTATAAAAAGGATTACAAAACACTGTATAAAACACTAATTTACAGTAACACACAACACCGCACTAAAGAAAATACTTTACAGTACTGAACTGTACAGTACATTTGAAAACCTTCATGGCTGGTGTGAGGATTACAGAGAGGAGGATGACTTTGGCTGCAATCCTAAAGACACTTTCCTGGGAGTAAGACCCATTGGACACAATGGGGCTTACGTCTTAGTAGACATGGTTAGGATTGTGCTCTTTCTTAATCACTAATGGAGTCACTGTGATCCATTGGCTCAATTGAATCTTTGTCTTTTTGTGCAACTTTAACATTCCCAAGCTGCTGATGCAGAGCAGCATCAGAACATTGAGAAGGCACACCTTCCACAATGCTACACGCAGATCCCACATAAAAAACCTGGCTCAGGCTGCTCCCCCCGGACCCTCCATGAGTTCCCTGGCCATGGAAGCCTATTCCAAACTTTGCACAGGGCCCCACGGTAGCTCAAGCTAGTCCCCTCGTCCCCCTTGATAGAAGCCTGTTCCAAACTTCCTCAGAAGTGCTCTTTACTCAAGACAGTGCTCTTTACGCAAGTCAAAATTTCTGAGAAAATTTTGCTCTTTACCCAAAACGCTCTTTACTGAAGGTACCACTGTACTGGAATTGGCTGTGTTTGTAGTGGAGCCCATAGCTCAATGATACCGTACCTCATTTGCACAAAGTCTCCATTATCTTCTGGGAAAAGTCCTTGGTTGGAAACCTTGGAGAGCACTTTCCAGTTAGTATAAAGAATAACCTAGATGGATCAATTTTCTAACTTGCTTTGAGGCAACAAAACATATATCCACTGTCTCACATCAGTCCAAAGTCCCCCTACCAATAAAAAAGGACCTGCAGTGCATCAGATCCTGGTGAGCTTGATGCTGCGCATGCTGATGGTCGAGTGAATGATGATATATGACCTGGTATACAGCATCCCCCCTACATTAAGTCCTGATGTGTCTTGTAAGTATAATTATTTTATACTTAATCTCTTGTTTGCCCTCAAGTTGCTCCCCCCCTTCCTCACTGCCTTTTTGATGTGGCTGTATCTGCACTGCTGGATCAGGGCCTAAGTTAGGCAACTTGGGGTGGTGGGGGCTTCTACAAACTAGAATTTATTCCGTTTTTTCTTTACATCACCTCCCTTTTTCATGTTTTAGAAACACAGTGCCATGTGCCAATGAGGTCTGCCTGACATTTAAAAACTAGAAGAGAATAAAAGCTCCATGCATGGTTCACCTGAGGAGGGAAGAGTTGCATTCTTGTATTGCCTCCAGAAATTGGCTTCCTCCAGCAGCTGGTGAAAGCTTGTTTCTGACTTGTCCACACTGGCCACAGGCCCACATCTCCTGGTGAAGGCACCTGTTCAAGCATCATCCAAAAGTGAAAACCATCCAAAAGTTGAAAAGTGGAACCTAGTTTTTTTTTAGCGTGCAAATGCAAAATTAGACACCAAAAAGACATAACAATCACTTGCAAAAGCTTAAATCACATATTTATTAACACAGCCAAAATACACAACAATTTACAATAAAATGAACAAAAGCACATGTGCCCAATGAATATCTTATGTATTTGGTTATTTACTGAAGAAAGTCAGAAGAAAATGCAAAAAAAAAAAAACCACAAAAAAGTTTGATCACCACATCACATGCAAATCAATGTCAGTGAAGACAATTTTAACCCTTAGACCAGCAGGGAAAAGTTGAAAGAGTGAATCGTGAATTGAATGAATGAGTCCTGGGTATAAGTGAAAGGTGTTGAAAGAGTGGAACCATGAGAATGTTTTTTCTTGAATAGGAAAAAAGGCAGGGGAGCCTTGAATAAATTGTTCATCTTCCCCAGTTTTTGCCAATAATCCCCCAATGAGCTAAAGGAGGGGACTGCAAAAATTGGGGGTTTTAGGTATGGTCCCCTCTGATCACTCTACTTCCAATACTGTCCACCTACCTCACTGTTCAGCTTTCTACCCACAGTTACTGTAAGCTGATCTTGGGAAGTATAAGAACTAGAAGCTTATGGTAGCCACAATATACAACCCAATCCAAAGTTTGTTTCATTTTCCCCCTAAAACCGTGCAAGGGCACTAAGTGAATCACTTTCTGTAACCAAGGATCTTATATGGTTCACATGGGAAATAAATATTTGCCTATTTTGCCTGTGATGCCAGAGTACACAGTGATCCTGGCGAGTGCGCCAGGTTGCCAGCTTGGGTTCTTGGAAGGAAATGGCAGTGCTCTGCCTCAGGGTATGGCCATGTAATGTAAACAGGCTTTATTTGGCAGGCAAAAGTTGGCATGTTTAGGATCAATTGGGAAGGGTGGGTATTCCAGCTGCAGCTGCAGCTGTCAGGTGCGTAATGGATGTGGGACAACACGATCCTAGGGCAATGAACAATATAAAAAAGAGCTGCAAGGCTTGGTGGCTTCCAGTGGGCTGTGAACCAACATGGGTTGAAATATAGTATATAATCCCTTTAAAGCCCTTGAAAAAAAGCATTGGTGTCAGGAGCCTGGCTTAGTTCAAGAAAGAGACAGGCGGATGACCGGGATGACCATGCAGTACTCTCTTTTCTAGGGTACATCCCCTTTTCCAGTATACACCCTCTTTTTACAGTAGGACCTTTGAGACGACCTCCAACATGTCCTCTTTTTCCAAGACACATATTCTTTTCAGCCAAAAGACTTAAAAAGAAGACATGTCCTGGAAAAAGAATATGTGATCACCTTTCTTCTGGCCATCCGCAGATACCATGAATGCTAACTTTGGCCATCTGTAAGAAATAAATTTGACACCCTTGATTCAGAACCATCAGAATCTAAGCAGTTCTTGTCTTTTCTGGGAGATGCTCGCAGTTTGGCATCCAAGTTCCAAAACCTTGAGACAACAGAAAAAAGTGGTATCCACTTAGGGTTGCCATAATTCTCTTCCACAAACCAGAACAGGACCCCCTGTCAAACTTGCAAGTATGTGAACATAGTCCTCCCAAACCGGGACAGTCCCAGTTATATCCACTCCCTTCAGTATCCCACATGGGATCCCTCTTGCTCCATTCACCAGTGTTATGGGGCAAATGTAAGAACACAAAAAATGCTCTGCTACAGGATCAGGTCAAAGAACCATCTAAGGTTGCCATAATTGGAACCAGACCCTGTTTCACACTTGCCAGTATGTGAACTCAATCCCCCCAAATCGGGATTGTCCTTGTTTTGGGGGACATATGGCAACCCTGTTCCCAGTAGCCAAGTTAAAAGACCACCAGGATACACACAAGCAGGTTGCAATGAGAAGTGAGGGGGATACCAGAAAAGCCTCTCCCACCTTACATTCAACAAGAGGCGATGAGTGCAGTACAGGCACCCCCAACATTCTGATGGTTCATTTTCTGACAGTTTCAACACCTTTCAGTTATACCCGGGACTCATTCATTTAACACATGCTCCACTCTTTCAACCTCTCCCTCTGATCTAAAGGCTAAAATTGTCTTCCAACATCTTCTGATGTTGATTTGCATGTGACATGGTGATCAAATTGTTTTTAGCATTTCCTTATGACTTTCTACAGTCAATGATCATTATTCAAATACATAGGATATTCATTGCCCACATGTGCCTTTGTTCATTTTACTGTAATTTATGATGTATTTTGGTATGTGTTAGTAAATATGTGTTATTTAGGCTTTTGCAAGTGATATTTATGTCTTTTTTGTGGCCATTTTGCTTTTGCAAGCTGAAAAAGACAGGGTTCCACTTTTCTTTTAAATAATGTTAATTGGTTTCTTTAAAGAAAAAGAAAAGAGAAGAAAAGGAAACAAAAGGGAAAAGAAGAAACAAGCAAAAATATATTTTAAAAAGTATATGGCAAGTGCAGTTTTCTGGATTAACCTTTCTTTAGTCTAAAAGCACAATCCTAAACATGTCTACTCAAAAGTAAGCCCCATGGTATTAAATGGGTCTTACTCCCAGGAAAGTGTCTTTAGGATTGCAGCCTAAAATTGATTTCTACTACCTAAAAATGTATTTTAACGTATAATCTTATTTAACAATTCCAACAAACATAAGTAGGAGATCAAATTTATATAACTGTTGACTACTCATCAAATCCATAATTGACTTTACTTATCATCCCTTTCTCGCGCAGAAAGTTAATGAATGGTTTCCAGTTGTCCATAGAAGGTTTTACTGACTTCTCCTTAAGAAAAGTCATGTTTGTCCATTTCAGCAAAGTCCAATATCTTGATCCACTATTCTTCAACAGAAGGTATCTCTGGAACCTTCCAATATTTAGCATATAAAATCCTTGCAGCTGCTGTCATTGGTAAAAACATTGGGCAAAATCCATTGGTAAATCCATAGGGCAAAACTAGAGGGAGTCCTTGCTCCGGTGTAAGAACAACTTATTCTGGATTCCAATATGAATTTCCCATAAGTTTTCACTTATGAAAACAGTAATTACAGTGCAGTAATTACAGATGCACATAATGTCTCTTACATGCTCCCGTAGTTACTCTGGATTTGGGGGATAGTTTCAAATCATTTATGCATTGAATCATCTAGTATTACCAGTAGAAAAGCTTCTGATTTGGGGTTCAACTTTTCAATGGTTTTCACTTTTGGCTGGTATTCTGGTTCTTAACCCATCCAATAAGTGAGGGGAGACTATATTTATTTTTGCTTTGGGTGGCATTGCAATATAGTTTGAAATACTCCTGCAGGGAGTCCTGACAAGTGTGGCCAGCGCACTAGCAGAATACACCATAGAACAGCCAGAATCTTTTGTATTTCATGCTTGAGAGTTCCACAGAAGATGCGTTCACTGAAAGCATTACCGAAGAGAGAAACATGAAAGCTGCTGGCACATGGGACAGCATAATCCATTACGCCAAAGTGTCCAGCAATTTGGTTTGATCCGTCATCTTATAGGGAAACACAGCTTCAAACACAGTGATGTCCTTTAAGCACAAATGGATCCCTGGGATTTTGGCAGCTTCTTCCATTAACAAAGTTCTATCTTTCGGCACGGGGTTTTTTTGGCCACAGAATACTTCACGTATTTGGAAAGTGATTTCACAGACTGTCAATCTGATTTAATTAATCTGGAAGCTGAACGCAAGCCAACTCCAGGACAGATGGCAGCTGGAATCTCCGCACCCCTTCTTATTTTTGGAATGAACCCTTCATCGCCCTAGGCAGGAGGGGGTTCCTTGTATTCCCTGCATCAGGTTTCAAACTACTTTATACGGTTTTAGCACTGCTCATAAGTCCTTCCAGTGCCAGCAAGGTAGAAACTTAACCAGTGCAGATAAATAAGATGGCATTGCACACACAAGGCCAGTGATACACAGCATTAATTCCCTCCACCAAAAGTTGGATAAATTATTAAATCCATTTTTTATATCTATAACTGAGAAGTCACTGAACATGACTCACTCATGAACACCCAGCCAAAACCACAGGATGTAGAAGTATAAAATTTGGGTGTGTTTTTTCCGTGATGGTGGCACCCACTAAAAACCAACTTTTGGACATTCAAAACAGAAGGCAGTGAAAAGGGATACAACATGTTCCCCTCCATTGAAAAATTGCTGACTGATCAACGCACTGCCCCAATCCCTGGACCTAGAAGCATGAAATTTGGGGTGTGTATTCCTTCTGTGACATGAGCATCCACTAGGAGCCAATTTTTAGAAATTTAACCCTTAAAGGGGTGAAAAGGGATGCAGTGTGTTTTTGGCCTATACTTAACAATTAAGACTGAACAACACTCAGCCCCAAATCCTGCAGTTGCCCACTAGAGGTGCCCATGGTTGAGGGGGGATGTTACATGGTTGGGGGGATAGAGCATGGGGGAATGGTGCATGTGGGAATATTGGTGCACATGGGGAGATGTTGCACGGGGACATGTTGCACGGGGTGGTAGTGGTGCACAGGCAAATGTTGCATGGGGCAGAGGTGGTGCAAAGGGGGATGTTGCACAATGGGGATGGTGTATGGAGGAGTATGTTGCACAGAGGGGGATGGTCATGGGGTGAATGGTGCACTGGGGGGAATGGTGCATGGGAGGGATGGTTCCCAGGGCAGAAGGTGCCTGGGACGGAAGGTGCATGGGTGGTTATTGTACTCCCACAACATCAGGTAAATTTTGCTAGTGTTATTAAAATAGACATGGTGTGGAGTGTTCCCAGTTGTTCCCCTTTTCTTCTAGTGGATTGGGGGGGGGGCAGATTATGACGGCTGCAGTGGTTAAGAATGGTGGGGATAGAACACTGCTTGACCAGAATTCTGCTCAGCATGCCAGAAGTTCAAGATCCGGGTACTGCCAGATGGGGTGAGTTTGCATCCTTAGCCCAGCTCCTGCTAACCTAGCAGTTCGAAAGCATGCAAGTGCAAGTAGATAAACAGGGACCACTTCCGTGGGAAAGGCAGCGTCCTGGCACCAGGCGTTTGCAACAGGCCGGCCAAGTTTCCCCATGTTGTGTCCATCGTGGTACAAATGCTGAACCTTTGGCTTTGGGGAGCGCATTAAGGAATTCATGCTCCCAGCTCCTTGCTGTGATTCTTTGAATATCTCCAAAGTAGAAATCACTGGGCTGAATGTGGCCTTACTCTGACAATACTCAATTTTAGTGAATGTTCCCTGGGGAACCCAAAGTATCATCAGAAGCCTAAGAAACAACGGAAAAAGCACCTTCATCCCTTGATGGTTTAGAGGTTGGAATAGTCAGAGAAAGGGGTACATTCCTGAGGGTGGAGGAAATTGGATGGAAGTTGGAAGACATATGCCTTCCAACCACAAACATTTTGCCAGAACCCAGAGCATTTGTTTTGACAGATGCTAACTGCCCACCCCCTACTTGTTCTCTTTGCCAGGTGAGCTTGGCGGCTCCTTTGCTCTCTATTTCCCCTCCCTTTTCCGCTCAGGGCTTCATAAGGAGGATGGAAACAGGTGAGTGCTCCATACTTCACAGACTTTGCATCTTGAAAACACTGGAGAGGTAAGGCATCTTTTTCTGCAGATATTCCATGGCAAGGGCTATTAGCTGACAGATCACTGGTCTCAATATCAGTGCCTGGTGAAATATATAGCAAAAGCGGAAATGTATTTGGGAGGGAAGGAGGGTATTCTCAGAAAGTTCTTCTAGCTTGACTTTGGGTCCAGGAAATTCAAATCAGCATTCTTTTTATTCTCAGGTGACGGACACTGTTGCCCTAAAGATATCGAGAAAATAGGTTATTTCCCACATGAATGCTTATTGTCTTAAAAGGTGATTGATAAGATTGTTGTAATTTTTCTCCCCAAAGGAATGCAGCAACATCAATCATTGGAAATAATACTTACAGGTGTCCCCTGTTATCCACTGGGATAACAGGAGGAGCAGGAGGTTCCCAGATAACACTGGGATAACAGGAGGTTCCGTTCCGGAACCTCCTGTGGTTTTAAAAAAAAATCAGCGTATACAGAAAACAATGGAAAAATAGGTTTAAAGACCCACTTCCAGGTACCTTGCTCTTCTGTTGCACCTAATGGAATAAGTTAGTGCCTCAGTATCTGCAAGGGGTTGATTATGGGTCTGAAAAATGGAATGATTGCTTGCATGACTACCTCTTTACAATGGTAGAAAAGCAGTTTTTAAAACTGTGATTTGCAGCGGCTGTTCATATTGAGTCAAATTCGTGTGTAAAAAATCCGTGAACCTATATTTAAATTCCAGATTATTTAAATTCATGTTGGGAAGAAAATATGCGTTTTGAGGATTTCCCACTATTTCCAGCTAAGGGGAAATTGTGGCTGATGGTCAAGTTTCTCAAAACAGAAGTGCAACAGATCAATGCCATTCTTATTTCTAAAGTTTAAACAGTATTGCTTGCCAAACTCCCAAGTACTGTTTTCAAATGGGAGGGTGTCGCACATGGCTAGTTTGGATACAGTTCTTGAACCCAGTTTGTTCCAAACCACTTTCTCCAGCTGCTTTACCTTACTAGGGTAATCTTACATAACTGTAAAAGAGGAAAAGCCTCCCCCCCAATGGAGGACTCCCAAGAAAAATGGAGGACATGACAAAATTAAAGTGAAAAACAGTCATAGATATTGCTTTCATGTGTTTAATTAAAACACTATGGTATTTATTATTAAATTTAAAACTATTTCATCTCATTTATTAATGACAAGAAGGTTGCCTGCACACATGGAAAAGGAAGACAATGAATAATTTTTCCAGGACATGACACTAAAAAAGAGGATATGTCCTGGAAAAAGTCGAAGTATGCTCACGCTGTCTCTTACCATGTTTCTCTCTTCCCAGTGACTCCCATTCCGTTGTTTCAAGAGTGATGAAGCTGCTGCTGCTGCAACTCGCTTTCCTTGGTCTCCTGGGTCTCCATGCGCAGGGCTGGGTGCTTAAAAGAGACAATCAGAGCGAACCCTTGAAGGAGTTGGCCCAGCTGCAGAACAGAGAGCTGGTAAGAGAGCTGATGTGATCTAGCAGGAAGTTTCATTTGCGCATGTGAAATATTTCCAAAGAACATGGGCAGAGTGCTCCCCCCACTGCAGAGCAACTCACCCACTGCACCTGCATCAGAGAGGACAGTTCATTCATTTGTTCATTCTGTCTGTCTGTCTTTTCAAAAGACTTAAGAAAAACAGAAGTGTACCCTTGTAAAAAAGCTGGTTTGAAGATCTACATAAGTAACTCCGCATTGCTACCACCAAACAAATAACTTGCGGCTGCACCAATCAAGTAAAGCTTTGGCAATTTATCCTGTCAATTTAGCTAAAATGTATTCAATAATGTAAATCTATGTAAATTCTTTTTTCGGCCCCCTACACAGTGTCAGAGAGATGGTGTGGCCTTTCTCCCAAAATGTTTGGATGTCCCTGCTCTATCCCATTGGTTCCCAACATTTTTTGACTTGCATACTCCTTGGCAGCCCATTTCCATAAAATTTACCCCTCATGTTAGAGCATCCTAATATAGACCTTCCTTATTCTGCCACTATTCAATTCTGTTTCAAGTACCCTAAAGGTCCTGGTAAATACCCCTGTGGGTACAAATACCCGAGGTTGGGAACCACATTTCTACCTCTACCCAGATACTGTGGGGTGGTTGACTTAGGCAGCAATCCTAAAGACACTTTCCTGGAAGTAAGACCCATTGAACACACTGGTACTTTTGAGTAGACATGGTTAGGATTGTCCTCTTGGTTGACCAGGTACCTTGGGGTGGTTGATGACATTCTTGACTTGCTTGGTTGCAGTACATGGCTTGTGCTGTATGACTGCAAACTGGCTGTGATGTAAACTAGAATTAAGGTTTCAGGTTTACCATCTAACCAGCATCAGAGTTCCTAAAACAAGAATGAAACAATCAGCATGTGATCTCTGTCTCTGTTGTGAGTCTTCCACTAACCCTACAATCCAGAGTAACTACGGCAGCATGTAAGAGACATTACGTGCACCCGAAGTTACGGCACCACCTAGTGAAAACCTATGGGAAATTCATATTGCATTCCAGAGCAAATTGTTCTTACACCAGAGCAAGGACTCCCCGTAGTTACTCTGGATTGCACCCTATGTCTTCTGTTGTGTGCTGTACCACTAAGGTGGTACCTGTTTATCTACCTGCATTTGCATGCTTTTGAGCTGCTGGGTTTGCAGCAGCTGGGCTAAGTATGGGAGCTCACTCCATCTTGCAGTACTTGAACTGCTGACCTGCCGATCTTCAGGTTGACAGGCACAGCACCTTGCCCTAACCCTCTCACCCATCCATCTTTTACTTTTTTATGTCACAAGAGATCCTCTGGGGAAAAGTAGGATCTGAATGTAGTCAAAGTTGGTATCAAAATTCGGAATTGGTATCATGCTTTATTCTGCTGAAAATGAATGAATTGGCATGGTGTTTTTCATTACACTATTGACAGCATGTGGCCCTTCACTATACCTTATTGATCCTTGGTTGAATGTGTCCAACCAAAAAATATGGCTTTATTAAACTTAACTCTGCAATGAAAGATTCCTATAGACATCATCTAGATTCTAGACTGTCTCCAAACGTTTTGGCAGGAGGGCCACATCATCTCTCTGACACTTTGTCAGGGGCAAAAAAGCTAATTTACATTTCAAATGAATACATTTACATAAATTTACATATAAGAATGTAGTGGAGTGGATTATAGGGCTTGCACAGGGGCTGGATAAAGGGATCTTGAGGCTTGCCGAGGGCCACATCTGTCTCCAGAGCTGGGGTTTGGAGACCCCTGATATAGACCACCACTGTGCAACATTGTTCAATGTATGCATTAAGCAAAGCAAAATGGGGTTGTGGTATCCTGAGAGTGGAGAGATCAGAGGGATCAGAAGATGATACATATTCTGGGTCATGAAGAATCCAGGGGCAGGTGAAGCAGAGGAGTCTGTCTGGCGACAAACAGCAACCCTCGAGCAACAGTGACACACTTCTTTAGCCTCTGGGAGGCCACTGGTTTCTAACACTCGACAAGTATAAAAACACCTTAGATCTTGCTGGGTGGGAACATGTAATATTCTAAAGGTGAGAAATAATGAGATCAAAAAAACTTCTAGCATACTTTGAAGCTCTTGATGAAAACTATGACACACAGAGACCTGTAGTTTAAAAGACTGCCTGAATACAGGCAACTAGGAACTGACCTCTCCACCCATCCTCCTGTTTCCTTGTTTACTTGCTTTTCCTTTCTTTAGTTGTCTGTTACTACCCAGCCAAGCCCTCTCAAGCCCTAATTGAAATGGGTATCATCCTACATTAACCTACGTAGAGCTACAAAAGGGTATCATCATTCATTAACCTACCCTGAGCTTGGGAGGCCTTAATAGCTGCCTAATGATGCCGCTCGGTGAAGTTGGCGATCAGTGTGTGAGAAATCTAAATGTCATCTGTGTGACTCTTCCTCTGTAGTTTCTCAGTGCCCTCCAGGAATACATGAGCGCCAAGGGCATCCAAGTAAACAAAACTGCTCCAGCCTTTGTCCTGACTTCCAGATATCGTGACACCGGGAACCATGTGACACAATCAGAGCAAGATACTGTGACGTATGACTAAGTAGGAATGAATGACAGGTGAGAATCTCTCCCTTCTCTCTCATCTTCAATACACTGTATAGACAACTGATCTGAAAAAAAGTATCATAGGAAACAACCCTAACCAACTTTCCAGCACCAAAGGAGGGCAATGCAACTGTACATTAAGGAAAGAAACAGTGTCTTAGGATGTTAGGGTCCTGGAAAATGTCCTGAAAAACAGGGACAGTCCCATTTTTTGGGATTGTGTTCACATACTGGCAAATGGGACAGAACATTATGTCCTGATTTTGTGGAAGAGAATTACGGCAACCCTTATATTTAGATGGCCCCCAACTGTGGGATGTCCCACCAGCAATTATACAAGTTGGTTAGAATTATGCTCCTATATCCTGAAATCCAGAATATCAGCGTTGATTTGCTGATCCAAAATGATACTGTAGTAATTAAGATTTATTAAAAACAAAAGGCTTTATAAACTTCTGAGACAATAATACTAACAATCCGATGCATGTCTAACTCAGATGGGGCTTATCCAAAGGAAGTGTGTATAGAAAGTGGCTTAGGCTGCAATCCTAAGCCCCAGTTAGGTCAGCATTAGTCTTGCACTGGCTTGGGGATATCACAAAAGCATCATAAGGAACTTCTTCCATGCTACTGTGTACTAGTAGGCCAGTGCACATGCATGTGCTAATCTCCCCACACTACCATAGGAAGAAATTGCAGCCATTATTATATATATATAATATATATTATATCCATTGTTTAGGATTGCACTCTACAAATTATTAACATGACTGATCAATATGTATATGGAGGACAATATTTCTTGATCTTTAAAATACAACAGCATCCAGAAGTCGGAATATGCTAAAATGAAATACAAATGTCCATCACTTATCTGATGGTTTAAGCTGCAACCTAAAAACTGCAATCCTAAAAATCCTTTAAAAAAAGCTGCAATCCTAAAAATCCTGGGAGTAAGAGCCATTGAACATACAGGAGGGCAATTTTAGCCTTTAGAGAACAGCAGAGGGAGGTTGAAAGAGTGAAACAAGTGAATGATATATGGGTATACTGTAATGGAAAGGTGTTGAAAGAGCAAATCATCAGGACAAAACCCATCAGAATGTGGGAAAATACTTACAGTGTGAAATGTTGCAAAAATTTTTAGAAATTTAAGTTTCTAAATTTAAATTAGAGTAATAAGAGTGCACTAACCCATAATTTTCATTTAATCAACCAACAAAGGTTTCTTTTAATCAGGCTAGAAAATTAGAATTTTATACATTATCAAATACTTTTTATTTGAACCAAATTAATAACAGTGGGAGAAGGGGAAAGGATGGAGTTTGGTATGTTGACCCAAAGGCATTTGTGAAGTGGAAATCTTATGGTTTGCCCATCTCCTTCCCTTCCTTTCTTTGCCCACCATTGCATGTTTTAAAATTATTTTTAATACTAATTCTCGCTTTTGTCTTTTTTTAAACAGATGAAATATTGGGCCTTTCTACAGCTGATCGTCCTAACCCTGCCCATCTCCACTTTTCAGTTCTTCGCTCATCGTGACTTTATATTTGTATAAACTTCTTGATTTTGTAGATTATCTTAAAAAATGTCTTGTGTGTCTTAAGTAGGCTTGGCGCAAATAAAAACTGTTCCACGTTCTGTAGTTTGTTTTGTTTCACAAATAAATCATCACTACATACCATGTGGTTCAGTAACATCTGCATATGATCACAGAATCATAAGATCATAGAGTGGGAAGGGATCTAAGAGGTCATCTAGTCCAACCTCTTGCAAGATACTTGCCCTTGGTGATATATTTGGCTGACATAAAATACATGCGTCCACACTGCTGATTTCATATAATGAAAGTGCCATTGAATAAACGTGTAAGAATAATCAGTGGCAAGAAAGGTTCAGGGGTTCAAGCCAGTTTTTAAAGGTATCTTTTGATCAGATATGTAGACATAGCTGTTTACAGCAATAAAAATGCAAGACACTATTAACAACAATTAAAAACAATACCAGTCCAAAAATACCAGTAACAAAAATAAGACCATCTGTTGTCCCCCTCACATTATATTCTATGGGACTTACTCCCAGGTAAGTGTGGATTGGATTGTGGCCTCAAGAG
This sequence comes from Cryptoblepharus egeriae, assembly GCA_030015325.1. NCBI lineage: Eukaryota > Metazoa > Chordata > Lepidosauria > Squamata > Scincidae > Cryptoblepharus > Cryptoblepharus egeriae. The sequence continues at coordinate 76,649,614 of JAREYC010000004.1, forward strand.
CCTCATCCTCTGCATGTCTACGCAGAAGTAAGCCCCATTATAGTCTATGGGACTTAATCCCAGGTAAATGTGGATTGGATTGTGGCCCCAAGAGCCTCAACCTCTGCATGTCTACGCAGGAGTAAGCCCATTATAGTCTATGGGACTTACTCCCAGGAAAGTGTGGATTGGATTGTGGCCTCAAGAGCCCCATTGTCTGCAGGTCTACTCAGAAGTAAACCCCATTATAGTCTATGGGACTTACTCCCAGGAAGGTGTGGAAAGGATTGTGGCCTCAGGAGCCCCATCCTCTGCATGTCTACTCAGAAGTAAGCCTCATTATTGTCTATGGGACTTACACCCAGGTAGGTGTCCATAAGGGTTGGCAGAGCCACAGGTCTGGTTGCTCTAGCCCCGCCCTCCTCCAGAAGCCCCGCCCACCCGCCTCATCAGTCTCTGCTGCTCCTAAGCCACGCCCACTGCACAAGCCGCGCCCATTGAAGTCATCGGTCGGTTATGAGGGAACTCTTAGGCCACGCCCCTTTCAGTTCCAACCGCCGTCAACCGTCGCGAGCGCCCTATCACTTCCGGTGTTTCTTCCGTTGGGATCTTTTTTTTTAAAAAAAAACAATTTAAAATTAAAAAGGAACCGCGGCTGAGACACAAGCGTGGAAATAGTTTCTTAAGAATAGCTTTGTTGTGCATTTTTGTTTCTGCTTTCTTCCTGTCAGTGAGGAGGCACTTCCGGTGCAGGGGAGGGGGAAGCAGGAGCTTCCGGTTTGGGGGGAGGAGGTGCTTCCGGCTCAGCTGGTGCCTGGGCTGAGGGTGCCCAGCAGGTGAGTGGCTGGTGCTTCTTCTGATGGTCCTGTCAGAAGGTGGGGTGAGAGGCTCTGCAGGGTGGGGGTTAAGTAGGAGTTGGTGGGGTGGGCAGGTGGCAGTGACAGGCTCTATGGGTGGTGGGAAGGTGTGGGGTGAGAGGCTCTGGGGGTGGGTGGGGGTAGATGGGGTGAGAGGCTCTGTGAGTGGTGGGAAGGTGTGGGATGAGATACCAGGGGGTGTGGGGAGTGGGGTGAGAGGCTCTGTGGGTTTGAGTGGGTGGGTGGGGGTAGGTGTTGGGAGAGAAGCACTTTGGGTATGTGGAGGTGACAGGCACTGGGTGGGTGAAGGGTAGGTGTGGGGTGAGAAGCACTTTGGGTATGTGGGGGTGACAGGCACTGGGTGGGTGAAGGGTAGGTGTGGGGTGAGAAGCACTTTGGGTATGTGGGGGTGACAGGCACTGGGTGGATGGGTAGGTGTGGGGTGAGAAGCACTTTGGGTATGTGGGGGTGACAGGCACTGGGTGGGTGAAGGGTAGGTGTTGGGAGAGAAGCACGTTGGGTATGTGGGGGTGACAGGCACTGGGTGGATGAAGGGTAGGTGTGGGGTGAGAAGCACTTTGGGTATGTGGGGGTGACAGGCACTGGGTGGGTGAAGGGTAGGTGTGGGGTGAGAAGCACTTTGGGTATATGGGGGTGACAGGCACTGGGTGTGTGAGGGGTAGGTGTGTGGTGAGAAGCACTTTGGGTTATGTGGGGATGACAGGTGCAGTGGGGGGTGAAGGGTAGGTGGAGGTGAGAAGGTGTGTGTGGGGTAGGTGTGGTTGGGAGGAAGGTGTAAGGTGAGAGGCACTGTGGGTTATGTGGGGGTGAAAGGCACTGTAGGGTGGGCAGGCAGGCAGGTGTGAGAGGCACTGTGGGAGTTGGTGGGGGGTAGGTGGAGGTGAGAGGCACCATGCTGTGATGCAAGAGGGGCTATCAGGCCATAGAAAATCTTGTGTTGTCCCTCAACATGGCTGACAGTGAAGCCAAGGGAGACCACAAAAAGAGGACAAGCCCCCCCATGTAGGACACCCAAGAAATATGTAGGACATGACAGAACAAAACCTTAAAACACTCACATACAGGGGGTTGCAAAAGTAGGTATATAGTTATAAGAATTAAGAATGTGTAAATCCTAAAAGCTTTTCAGCACTTAAAGGATTTGAGCACTTAAAGGATTGTACCTGATTGCAATTTGTATGTCATCCTTATTGTGATGTTGTTTTTTTTATAATTAAAACAGTATGCCTACTTTTGTACACCTCTCTATATTGCTTTCATGTTAATTTAAACACTATTATTTATTAAATTAAAAAAATTTCCATATAACTTATTACCTAAAATTTATTATTAATTCCAGTGCTCTCTTCTCAAAGGAAAAGGCGGACAATAAAGATTTTGTCAGGACACAAAATGTAGGACACCCAAGGAAAATGTGGCACATGACAAAATAAAAACTAAAAACACTGATATATATTGCTTTCATGTGTTTAGTTTAAACACAATTTTACTTATTAAAATAGAAACCATTACATATAATTTATTACGTAAATTATTAATTTGTATTAATGTATTAATTTTAAGAAGGCTACATGATGCCTGTTCACAAGGAAAAGGAGGAGAATGAAGATTTATGTCAGGACATGAGGCTAACAATGAAGACATGTCCTGGAAAAAAAGGACATATGGTTGCACTGGACTAGGGGATGTGGCAGCTGGAGTGAAAATGGAGACGAGTACAACTGAAAGGGCATCTGTGGGGCAGAGAACCAGGTGGGGAGACATCAGTTTTTCTCAATAAAAGTGGTATGGGTAACACCAGTGGCACTTGAGGTGGTGGTTGAGTGGCACTTGTGGGACTCCTCAACGTTGTTTTCACACCATAAATAATGCTGCAAGTACTCTCTGGGGTTCTCCACACCTCCAGACACTAGCAACTCCTCTCTTAGGTTTGAAAACAGCCTTCCTTCTCCCCACAGAAGGGCACAATCCTTATACCATGTCACAACCCTAGCACTTCCCCTTCAAAGACAAAGGGTGAAATCCAGAGTAACTATGGGGAGTCCTTGCTCCGATGTAAGAACAATTTACTCTGGATTGCAATGTGAATTTCCCATAGGTTTTCACTAAGTGGTGCAGTAACTATGGATGCACATAATGTTTCTTACATGCTCCTGTAGTTACTCTGAATTGTTGGGCTAGTGAGTAAACCGTGCTTCTCTGTTAAATTTTGAGAATCACTAGCCTACTCCATTGCCTAGGAGAGGGAATTTTGGTAGATGACACTTTAAAAACCCTTCCACGATGAGCTTCACTTGCCCAGATTCCCTTTTCTATACAATAATAGGCACTTTGTCCCACATTGTATGTTGTAACCTATCTAAAAAGGATATAATGATGGAACATGGCTTCTAAGATGTGGTATCTGAGAATGGGGAAGTCAAGAGTCTGGGGAGAGAAAGAGTAGGATTACTTTATGAAACAAAGGTGCTTCTTTTATATTCTGCCATTTTTTCTGGCCGTGGACAGAGGAGAAGGGAGAAATTTTGCCTGTTACTCATTTGTGCATGGTGAATTGTCCATTAACCAGTGTTAATGCTGAAGTCCAAAAAATAAAAAAGTAAAAGGGAGGTAGTAACATGCTAAGACAGGGCTTGAATACATATATATCTGCTATTTATTACTGCCTCTGACTTTTCTTTTGTACCACTCTCTGCCTATCTGTCTGTTCCTCTTGGGCAGCATGTCGGTCTTCCGCTCTGGCCTGCTGGTCCTGACATCGCCACTGTCTGCACTCTCCTTGCGTCTGGTGCCCATCCTGGCCTCAGCTGCCCAGTTGGTACAAGACACGCTGTACATCCACTTACAGCCAGGACTTAGTTTGACAGGCTCTACGCAACCCCGTTCCACGTACGTCCCTGCTACACCTGAAGTGTACACCGTTATCAGCAAGTTGTATGCTGATGCAGACATTCATCGCCACCTTGATGTCCGGGTGCTGCTCACCAACATCCTCAACCAGGGCTCTACTCCACCGGCTCTTGGCTCTGTGCAGAATCTCTCTCAACCACCGGAAGTGGTACTCACTGACTTTGAGACTGGAGACAGGGGTCAGTCCAACCCAGTGAAGCAGCGCCTGGAGCGTTATGCCACCAGCTGCTACAGCTGTCGCCCCAATCTTATATCTGTTTTGTTGTACCCTGAGTATGAGCTGGGGGGCAGTGATGGGGAACTATCCCTACGTCCTGATACCACCAGGACTGAAGAGCCCCTGCAGAGCTACAGCGATGTCGTCGTGGGAGGCACTTTTGATAGGCTTCACAATGGTCACAGGATCCTTCTGAGCATCAGCTGCATGCTGGCAGAAAATCGGCTGTTGGTGGGCGTCTCTGACAAAGATCTCCTGGAAAGTGGGTCCCTTTGAACCATGTATGCTCCTTCTCTTAGCTCCTGCAAACCCATTCAGAAAAGTCAGATACAATTTTGATAACTTTCCATGAGAGTCCAGATTCTTGCAACAGAATGACAGTTCTGTGACTGGAATCAGGACTAGACAATCCCAGGATGGTGGAAAAGGTCCCTTCAGGCATAGATATTTGATGACAGGATTAGAACTTTGATAACATTTCCAGCCCTGACTGGACCCATTTATTATCTGTATAAATGTATGTTTCTGGTATGATGTGATCACAGTCTTAACACTGCAATCCAATCTACACATCCTGAAAGTAAACCCCATTGTCTATCAAGATGCTTACTTCTGAGTGAACATGCATAGGTTGGGCTCAAAATCTTACTAACATGATGGGCGAAGTAAACAAATTGCACTGTTTTCATACACCTGTAGTTACTGGTAAGACACATTCCTATGCTTTGGAAAAGTTTTTAGATTTTACATCTAAATATCATGGAATCAGATATTTTGGAAATTGTTAGGCTGAAAAATATGTTGGAATTTTTATTTGTGTGCCTTACCCTACAATCCAGAGTAACTACAAAAAGATGTTAGAAGCACTTACTCTGGATTGCTCTGTGCATTTCCCATAGGTGGCACCGTAACTATGTTGGTGTAAAAGATTCCATAGTAACTCTGGATTGTACCCTTAGGCTGCAGTCCTAAAGATACATTCCTGGGAGTAAGACCCATTGAACACAATGGGGCTTTTGAGTAGACATGGTTAGGATTGTGCACTAAGATTTTTTTCAGTCTTACAGCATCTTATATGCTTTGTTTTGAGTAATTTTTCTTAAAACAATTTAAATTACTTTGTCAGAGGCTAGGCTACAAACTGGGGAATGAGACTGTCAAGCCACAAGACACTGACAAGTAATGGGTCATTGGATCACAGATGTGGCTCCAGGAGCTGTTAAAATTGTTAATGGGTGAGACAGGTGCATTCTAAAGTCCCTGTCAGAATATGATGTGTACTTGGTATCCAGCAAAACCTTTGCTGCTACTGTCTAGAAATTTTAAATGTTTGTTTAACCCTTTAAAAAACTGAGTCCTAAAATGCAATATTGGCTCAATCTCCGCTGGTCCAGCTTACAATGTTTGTTTAAAGTTTTATTTCTTTTTATTGGGAGAAGAATCTGGTGATGCCTAAAAAAATGTATGGGGGACAGTGCTTTCAACTTTTCTTTAGCAATGATTTTTTTTCCCTAAAGCTTCTAGTAACTTGACAAAATTGTTTCTCTGGATTTTGCAGATTTGATCATCCTCTTGCCTCCACACCACAATTTGATTTGGTATGAAATGTCTTGCAAGCAGATCTGAATAATGAAAGTGTGTTTTGGGCAAAATAGGAAACTATATAGGAAACCAGAATGCAAGCAGCTCCTTCCCATATTTACCTGGCAGGAGGTGATGCTGGAAAAACCTCTATCATGCTTGGTCTCCAGCAAGACCAGCTTTTAGGCAATAGCCTGCCAAGGGGACATACTCATAAATCGTTGCTATGCCAGGCTCTTGGCATTCTAATACTGTCTGGTTGCTTGAGCAGGAGATGTAGTAATGTGATCAGATTAAAACATTTGATGCCATACAACTTTATGACGGTTTGCCCTTTTCCTCAAGCTTCTTAGAGTGACAGAACCTCTTCCTGCCTGACAGAAGCAATGTCAGTTGTTGGAAGCTAGAATAGGTGGAAGGAGCATTTTGACGAGATGGTGAAGGCTGGTAAAAATGGACCATCCCATTTCTACTTCTTAGTCTGCCTGTTTGCAAAGATTTTTTTCCTGTGGCATAGTGGAGAAGGGGGATTTACAGATGTTTTATTTGACTGATTTCCAGCACACCTTTGGATTATTTGCATCCTCAAAACAGCTTATTTATAATAAAAAACGTAGTTATAATATTCTGTTCCCTCTGACACAAAATATGTGGTCTGGGTTTGCATTTCCTCCCCCTGAAATCCCAGTTCTCATCCTTTTCATCCCATCACAGTCTCCTGACCACTGCCAGAAGTTGCCTGGCTGTGTGTTTCTTATGGTCACTCCTGCATCCCATATAGCAAGTCTTTTTCCTATGGGGGAAGCAGCTATGCTTCACGTAGGATTGCCATAATTATATTCCACAAAATCAGGACAGGACCCTCTGTCCCATTTGCCAGTATGTGAACAGAGTCCCTAAAAATCAGGATGGCCCCTGATTTTTGGGACATATAGCAACTCTAGTTTCGGGTGAAGTGCTCAGCATGGACACTTGAATGTTCTTCTATCCTGGCTGTATGCTTCTTAGTTCCTACCCCACTCCAGACATATAATGTATATATGCATTAAAATAACATATTAGCTGCCTTTCCTGCACCGGTCAACTTGCATTGCAGGATGCACGCCATCATGCCATCAAATTAAAATAAAATTAAACAAAGCAGAACAATATTCCTATCAACCAGGGTTTTTGTGACGAGGTTCTCAGTTGTCTCAGTTTGCTGTGGGTCAAACTAAAAACTCTGAAAATAATTTTATTTATAACTGATTGATCAGGAGGCAGATTTGACAGAACTTTTAATTGCAAGCCCTTGCAGTCAATTGTTTCTGTACCTTTTTCGCTGCTTCTAAGAGATATAGTACAGCTTTTTTTTCTGGTACCAAGCTTGCAGCTTTGTGTTTTGATGCTATGTATGGTGATGTCTCAGGCATCTGTGGGGATCCTTGATGCATTCCTAACAATGTTTTTCCCCTTGCTTCCTCTTATCTCCTGTAGGTAAGATGCTAAAGGAGCTGATCCTGCCCTTTGAGCAGCGTGTGGCTCAGCTCACAGAGTTTTTGGTGGATATCAAGCCCTCCTTGCGGTATGACATCGTCCCCCTGTTTGACCCTTTTGGCCCCTCCATCACTGATGCAGACCTGAAGTGCATCGTGGTCAGCGAGGAAACCCTCAAGGGCGGTTTGGCTGTCAACAAGAGGAGGATGGAAAATGTAATTGTCCTGTTAACCCCACCCATGTCAAGATCATCCCTTGTAATCTGTGCCTTCTGCTCATGAAGGAATATGGTTGTGTTGTAAACCAGGGCTCTTGTGCCATCAGAAGTCTGAACCTCCCTATATTTATCTGATCCCTATTTAAAGTCATGTTCATTGCAGGAGCCTGTGTGAATGTCCCTCTTTCTTACTGCAATCTCACCCCACCTCTGGGGTTCATCTTGCTTTTCCTGCTATGACTTGAATCACATAATATTGCTCTAAATTGGAAGTATTAGAATGGACTTTTGGATCAGATAAGCGACCCAGTGAAGGAACTGCCATTTTAAACTATCGTTCCAGATCATGTGAAATGCTGGAAAGCAGTTTTCCATTCCCTCCAGTGTGCGGAGTGGCTTAACTGCCAAATCTCAGACATTTAGCAAGCACTGCTTGCATTACCTTTTCTCTGCATTTGTAGTTCACTGTAATCTGAACAGTGATTGAAGTTGACACTCCTGGGTTGGTCTAATTGATCTTAAGGTTTGTTCTAGCTCTGATTCTAAAAATTTCACAAGGGGGAAAATCTGTCTGTTACTAACAAGTTTAAGATTCACCAACAAGCTGTATTTAGTATTTTTCCTCTGTATTTAGTTAACCCTTTAAAAATGTTATACAATACTTACTCATGATCACTTTAGGCATCATGTGGTAGTGAGTTCCATAGGGTTAAGGATTGGTAAGCAAATAGGTAAGCTACAGGCAGGTGGTTGGACTAGATGACGTACTGGGTCCCTTCAAACTCTAGGATTCTAAATAAATCTTATGAAAGAATGAACATTAAGATCTTTTAACATGGATTAGTTATGCTGAACTCAAGTCATTTCTAGGGCTTTGACTAAAATTTTGTAGTTCCCTATCCTATATGGACCTTAATGTGTTATATGCTGATAAAATTTACCTATGCATAGTTGGGGTAGAGAAAGTGTGTTAAAATGGGGGCACATATGTTACTCATTGGGAATATATAGAACCCAGGATGTTAAATAGTAGCAGAACTAGTGCTACAACTGCATGTCTAATGTTGACTTGCATGGTGGAAATGCAAGGGTTTCCAACTCCATCTCATTCTCCCTTCCTTCTCCAATGCTCTCCGTTCTGTTACAGGGTCTGGCTGAGCTTTCTCTCCATAAAATCTCATTGGCTAGAGACTCTCTGCATGCCATGAACGAGGAAGAGAAGATCAGTTCCTCGAGTCTGCGACACAGGTTACTTGGGACCCTGCTGCGCCCCCCACAGGTGAGTAATTTCCACTGACTGTGAGTTCTGTAGGTTAACAACCTATCATATGAAGAATTGCTTCAGGAGTGGAAATCAAGAGGTTACTGATAAGAGAATAAATTGAGGAAGGTGACCTATAGAGTAAATGAGTAAATCTCAGCTTTCTGCCAATAAGACCCTTGGCCACTTGCTTTGTGTCAGAACTACTGATTGGGGAGGGATTAGAGGTGGTTCATTTAGGCACCCCCTTTCATTATCATCCCATCAACTCCAGCTACTACTTGTTCCCCACCCCTTCACCCTTCCTTTCCTCTGCAGCTTAAAAAACCTCAAGGTATGTGGAAAAAGGCACGGCAAGTAAGTGAGGCAAAAAGTAATAATTCTGACCCGTTGTAGAGCTACAATTACATTTGCAATGCTTTGCTAAACAACATATGATGCAAGGACATCATATGATGCTTACTTGAAATAAACCCATTGAATTTGGTGGGACTTGCCATGTGTAACTGTGAGAGAACGTTAAGATGAGAAGGCTGGGAACAGTGGCAGTGTGAGGATGTGCATGTACAGATAAAGCTAAATGATCAGACCATCATGATTGAGTATTTTCAAATATAAATTGCAGATGCCATGAAGAAAGGTGTGGAATTTGGCTTGGGACTTTGTGGGGAAAGGGCCAAAATACTCCTACCTTTCCAGGGGCACTGTCCAGATTGGGGTCGTTTCCAGCTATTATTTATAATTGAAAAATTACACATGCAAGTCCCAATCATGTGATAGGCATAATATTCAGCTTAACCCTGTGTCAGTACAGGCAGCTGTTCACATGGTGGCAAGCCTCTAAACGTTGCAGCACTGTGATGGGATGAGCTTTTAGGAAAGTGGCTCTCCTGCTGCCGCTGTGCTGTCAAGAAGGTTTTGCAGCCAGGCTTTTGAGGGACAAATGGGGGAGATAGCATGCAGTGCCAAGGTGGGTAATAGCAGTTTAAATCAAAACAAGGGTGTGCATGATTGACTGGGATAACTCTCTTCTTCCACCAGAAAGATTTGTCTCTTCCTTCCTACCCCTACATCATTGGCCTGACGGGGATATCTGGCAGTGGCAAGACTTCACTCGCCCAACATTTAGCTCGACTTGGTGCCTTCTATTTGGATATGGACGCCATTGGGCACAGCATCTACATACCAGGGGGTCTTGTCTATGATCGTGTGGTGGAAGCATTTGGAGCAGGTATTGCTGATGGGTGAGGGGCTGCATTTGAAATCATTGTGCTCCATAAACTACCACATTTACTCAAATCTAATGCACAATTGAATCCAATGCGCACCCCAATTTTAAAAATCTTGGGATTTAAAAAAATGTTTACTGGCAATTGTAATGCACAGCTGCAAAGTAGATGCTAAATTTAATTTTACTGCATATAACAAAGAGTTATATGATAACAATAATACGACAATATGTTTGTTATTATTTTTACCTAATTTCACTAGGTAATAAAAACCATACACCAATGGGTTTATGTTACATTTTATTTTAATATAACAAACTGTTAAACGTAATACTAACCTATACTTATAATCAACATATTGTATTTACTTGAATCTAATGAATCATCAAATCTAATTTGCACCTTGGCAATCCTAACAGCACTTTGCTGGGAGTAAGCCCCATTGAACTCAATGGAACTTTTTTTTGAGTAGACACGAATTTGGACTGTGAATTTGGCTGAAAAAAGTGAGCGTTAGATTCGAGTAAAGAGAATATTTGCATAGGAAATGTAGCAAGGATTTCTGGCTCTCCAACTCGCAGTCTAGTTAATTGTATCCCTTGATACTGTACAATTATTTTTGTCTGTCAAGACTTAGTTTACTGTTGGTTAACACTCTACTGCTGATAGTTTTCCCTGAGCGATTAGAAAAATTGAGAGGTTCTTATGATATCACAGTAGCTAGTCAATTATTGGGGTAGGATGGAAGGGGAAATATTTCAAGCTAAAATTAGGCTTTATAGCCTGATATTGGCAAATAGGTGTTTTAGATGTGGAAACAGTAGTGCTGTTCCGACTCAGGCTGATTCCTGTACTCATTTGGAGCTTGATGGTGAAATGAGGCACCTTCAAGCATTTGTGTGCAAAAGCCGTTCTGTGAAAGCAGACCAAATTTGGTCAGATCACAAGGACCTCACAGTCTGAAATCACCTATTTTGTTGAATCTTTCCAGATGAAGATGCTTGTGATGCTACTGTTGTACCCCTTTTGTAAGACTGTTTTGTACTGTTTTGGGCTGTGGGTGGTGCAAGTGGTTAAGACACTGTGTCTGTAAACCAGAAGGTCAGGGTTCAAGATCTGGGTCCCCACAAGACAGGGTGAACGCCTGTCCTTAGCCCAGCTCTGTGACACACCTGGAACCAATTGTATCGGCTTTGCTGTTCCATTGGACTATTTCAATGGCGTGGAGAGGGGGGGATTTGCTGCTTAGGTAACAGCCTATCCTCCATATCAATCTACCCAGACTTTGTGCTTCGCATGCAGCATTGAGAACGATACTATGGTCTTTCACATCTGTTGGATGCCAAGTTTGTTGTTGTTTTTTGTACTGAGTGTCTTCAGGGTTACATCTGGCAGTTCTTACACCTCAAAAGGTGGAAACATGTCCAGCAGCTGAATTTTAGGTATAGAAATAGGAAGGCTCCATCTGAACTGTGAAGAGATGTGATCTGTCTGTGGATGAGGGAAAGCTGCCATTTTTCTCTGGAGTCATATTCAGCAGATGTTTTGTTAGATGGAACAAAACAAGTTGTTAACACATGCATCCTCCTGCCTGTCTCTGCAGATATTGTGAACGAAGATGGCACTATCAACAGGCAGATCTTGGGTGCCAAAGTGTTCGGAGACAAGGTAAAGCCTCCTGGGGTTTGGTTCAATATTTAACTTCAGCTCTCCCTCTCTGACTGGCCATTTGTTTTGTTCACCTTTGTTCATCGTTGGCACTAACTACCCTACTTGTTGCCTTGTTACACCCTTTGACCTCTTTTCTCAGGATGTTTTTCTGTGGGTGGGTAAAAGGTGGAGTGTGTGCTAGGACAATCTCTCACTATACATTAAATTCCATGTGACTCATAGAATGGGAGCTGAATAGGAGGAAGTAGTAGAGGCTGCAGTATCTGTTCTTGCAGAATGCAGGCAAGAATCATCTTTATAGCATAGTGATGACCTTTATAGTGTAGTGTTGACTGGCCTAATGCCTTCTGATTTGTACATGGTTTGATCCAGTCTCCTTTTCCTGCATAATATAATCAGTGCCATATCTTAATATCCTCCATTTGTTTTGCTGATTTACAGCACTAAATTGTACTGTGTTTAAATTCCCTTTTCTACCTTCTTGTGTTATTTCCTACCAGAATCAGTTAAAGAGGCTCACTGACATCATGTGGCCGGCGATGGCTCGAATGGCACAAGTAAAGATTGAGGAGGCAGCTGCACAAGGTGAGGAAGATTTGGGAAATTGTAGGGGTGAGAAAATGGGTGCATAAAGCACGCTTATAGTGGTGCCACTGGGGTGCTACTCCAGACTGTGACAAAACAACATTAAGAATCAGAAACAATTTTCAAAAGAATTTAAAACATGTTACAACCAGGAATATTCTACCCTTTCCCATCCCAAAAGCTATTGTAAATTAAAATATTTTTGTGTCTCACCTTCAAACTTTTTATTGAAGGGGCAAATATTAGATGTTCTGATAGGGAGTTCCATAAAAGTGATGCCACAAATGAAAAGCCCTGTTTCTGTCCACTGCATCTCTCACTTCTCCCAGCAGCAGCACCCTCAACAGGGCCTTTTGATGTCCTAAGAGAGTGGGCAAGATTATATGAGAGGAGGTGGTCCCTCAGATACCATTATCTCACATCATATATGGCTTTATAGGTAAGAACCAGCACCTTGAACTGGGCCCAGAAATGAATGGGCAACCAGTGCACTTTTGCAACACTCAGTGCTGGTGCCACAAGCACAGTTTTGGCACTGAAGAGCTTAGAATTTAAATTTTATATACAATTTAGGCATTTAAATTTGATACGAAGTGTGAGGAGACTTCCTGGAGGAGAGGACTCAATGTGGCCATGGTAGTGGGCAAATCAAGAAAAGGGATTAGCAGAGCCCACGATGGCTGTTCCAGATGCTACTCTAACTGTAGCTTCTACTCAAAGTAGTGACTCCACATCTCACTCGACGATGTTGAGTAGAACTTACTTCATTTGGTAAGGTTGCAGTGTTCCATATTTCTATGTCAGGGGTAATCACTGGAGAAGCAAGGACATGGACATTTAGAATATTGCACTGTCATAAGAAGGGGGTTCGGTGAGATGTTCCTGGAGGTTGGGAAGCTGCTAAATACACAGCTGACGTTTTAGGCTGACATCTGGTTTAGCCTTGAGAGGCTATGCCTACAGAAGAACTAAGGCCTATATCCTAAAGTGAAATTAAGCCCCTTGCTCTTAAGGGGCTTAATTAGCAGTTAAGACGACTTTCATAAGATAACACTACAGGGTGATGTGACTGCGTGGACCCGTAACTGCTATGGATTTTGCCCTATATGTGACAAGCGTCCTGCATTTCATTCATGAGGGAGTCATTAAGTTTCTCAAAGCTGTTACTGCTTGATTTTCAGGAAAGGCTGTCTGTGTGTTAGATGCAGCCGTGTTGTTGGAGGCAGGCTGGGGAGACATGGTGCATGAGATCTGGACAGTTGTTGTTCCTGAGGAAGAGGTAGGTACTAGACCACTGTTTTCTTCGTTTACTTTTGCACCTGGAGCCAAATATCTTGTTTTGCAATCTCTCTCTGGACAGAAGCTTGGGCTTCCATGGACTTTTCCCCCCTTTTGTGAGGGTCACAAAGAATGCCTCTCTAAAACAAACAATATTTATGGTTCGGTTTCCACCCACTGTTTTCCATCCACTGATGGTTCCCTTTAGCATCCTCCTCCATTTGCTTCTCAAACTGTTTTTTTACAGATCCTTTTCAAATCCAGCATCAGTTTCCTCCATGTTTTGGTAGGTTATCTGCCTTTTAATGTGGAAAATGCTTTAGGAAATCAGTGGAGGTGGTTTTGTAATGCATGCAATTGACTGTGCTAAACATTAGCAGAACCAGTTTGTCTTGTGGTATTCCTGACCATAATGGGAGGAGCTGCTGTTCCATAGTGGCTCAGTTACACTGTGGTCATTGTGCAATCCTGACATGCCATATTTATTTGTGGAATCTCAACAAGAGAAGGTGGTCACTGTGATGTTTAGGGTTTGAATGCTTAAAAGTTTGTAACTAGCACCTTGAATTCTATCTGAGAGATGTTAAGGAGCCAGTGAAGTACCTGATGCATATCATAGAATCCTAGAATTGGAAGGGACCTAGTAGGTAATCTAGTCCAACCCCCTGCCTGCAGCAGGAAATCCTCCTAGAGCATCTCTGACAGGTGCTCGTCGAGCCTCTGCTTGAAGATCCCCAGTGAGGGAGAGTCCACCACCTCCCTTGGCAATCTGTTCCACTGCCGAACCGCCCTCACCATCAGGAACTTTTTCCGAATATCGAAACGGAAAATGCTGTTCATCCTATCAAAGCTGCTACTGTTTCTGCACCAATTAGATAGTCATCAAGGGCAGTCCAGACTACATTGTGTTTGCAGCAAGCTAGCCTCCCAACCTGTAGTTATTATACTTGTCTGTTTTTCTGTGTATACATATAGTGGGACAGATGCATGTACATAGAAACTTTCTTTGTAGGATAATGTCATGTTTTGGTTAATCTTGTCTGGGCCTAGTAAAATAGTTTTTTCTAATAAGTCTGAATTTTCCCCTCTTTCTTTTTTGCCAGGCCATAAAACGCATTGTTGCCAGAGACGGGGTGAGCGAGGAAACTGCTAGGAAACGTCTGCAAAGCCAAATGTCCAACAGCCAGCGTGTGAAACAATCTCACGTAGTCTTCTGCACAATATGGGATAAGGTGGTCACATATGAGCAGGTAAAAAACCTCTACTCTATATATTTTTGGCAGGCTCTGAGTCCTGCACCGGTGCATTTCTTCTTTAACTAATTTGTTCATTGTTTACAGGCAGAAAAAGCTTGGGCCCTGCTTCAGAAACGCCTCAAAGTGGACTAGACCCTTAATGGAGATTTAATGGAGATGGGATCACCTTTTCACTCTTCTGCCCCTGGCACTGCCAACCTGGAAAGGCATGGTCTGGATGGGCTCTGCCCTCACAAAGGGCCATGAATAAGGGTGCACGCTAAGGGGGGCATGAACTTGAAACTGCCTAATGGTGCTGAGCAGAGGGCATAGAGGTGTCTGCTAAGCAGGAAAAAGTGCACCTTGCTGATTACCTGAGCCAATGATGGTTGCATGACTCTGACACAGAAGATACCAATTTTTCCACAATGCTGCTAACAAATACAAATTGCTTACTCTGTTCTAAGATGGATGGGTGTGGGGAACCGATTGGATTTTGGGGGGTTGTACTGGGATGTGGGAACCCACTGAATTTGGGGATCTTGCCTTAGTCCCCATGATATCAAGACAAAAATCTGTGACTACTTTATGTGGTGTCTTTGTGTGGTGATGTTTGCGGGGGGGAGATCTCTGATCCAGAGTGGTTGAAGCCATCAGTTTTCTTTTTCAGTCATTAACAACTGACTGAGTTTGGACGGCATTCTAAAGCAATACTTGTACCTTTGAATTTACTTCCACTTCTGTTTGCCTATGAAGACTAAAAATACAGGAAGTTTTATTGCATTTGGCATAAAGGTGTACGCTGAATTTGGCATGATGGTTCCTACAAAGACATTAAAAGGTAGTCAACAATTCAAGATACATTTTTGT